>OY288271.1:67826487-69100451 GCA_958450335.1 Hibiscus tridactylites
CTGCTTTCTGTTCGTCATGTGGTATGCATCTTCTGATAATTTGATTTGCACAGTGCTTGAAAAGAAGAGGTTCGTCCCAATAATAATGTTTTGCATCATTTTGGAACCTCTTCATTGCTTGGTAATTAAGCTCAGGAGGTAATAACCCACTTACAATGTAATTAACAATGTCAGCATACCAAGGGGTTTCAGATAGCTTACCTGCCGCCATGGCTGTCGCGGCAGTGCTAGTGGCAGCAAACTACTGCTCATATGGGAAGGTTTCCAGTATGTTGGTCTTGTTTGTTGAGTGATTCCTTCCCGTCTCCAGCCTTGACAAGTGGTCTGCTACTTGGTTCTATGTTCCTTTTTTATCCTTGATATCAATGTCAAATTCTTGCAGCAGCAGAATCCAACGTAACAATCTAGGTTTTGCATCCTTATTCGTGAACATATACTTTAATGTTGAATGGTCTGTATGAACCACCACCTCTGTTCCAAGTATGTATGGACGGAACTTGTCGATTGAAAACACCACTGCTAGTAGCTCCTTCTTTGTCGTGGTGTAGTTGATGTAGGCATCATTCAGCGTTTTGTTGGCATAGTAAATCACATGAAGAGCTTATCCTTCCTCTACCCTAATGTTTCCCCCGACAGCGTAATCACTAGCATCACACATTATCTCAAATGGAAAACTCCAGTCTGGTGGTTGTATGATCGGGGTTGTTACCAGCTTCTCCTTCAGTATTCTGAATGCCTCAGTACATTCAGCATTAAAATCAAAGGGGCGATTCAGTTCCAACAGGTGGCAAAGGAGCTTGGTAATCTTCGAAAAATTAGCTATAAATCGTCGATAAAACTCTGCATGCCCTAAGAAACTTCGAATCCCTTTGATAGTGGTGGGTGGCGGCAGCTTTCGATAACCTCTATTTTGGCTATGTCCACCTCTATGCACGGTAGCTCACCTGTGGCTCAGTACTAATACCTTCATCCACCATAAAGTGGCATTTTCCATGTTTAAAACCAAGTTCGCCTCTTCGCATCTCTCAAGAACCTTCTGTAAATTGCCTAAACAAGTCCATGAAAATCTCTAGAAATCCTCCACCATGCCGGAGAATATTTCCATCATGCACCATCGGAAGGTTGTGTTGCATTGCAGAGCCGAAATAGCGTTCTTCGAAAGGCATAGGTGTCGTGCGGACATGTGAAGGTGGTTTTCCCTTGGTCCTCTGGTACGATTTCTATTTGGTTATAACCTGAGTAACCATCAAGAAAATAGTAGTAAGGTTTTCACGTTAATTTATCAAGCATTGATCAATAAATGGTAAGGGGAAGTGGTCCTTTCGGGTAGCTTTATTAAGCTTATGTAATCCATACAAACCCTCCAATTGGTCACAGTCCTCGTTGGGATTAGTTTGTTTTCTTCGTTGTTACTACGGTTATGCCTCCCTTTTTGGGCACACATTGCACCTGGCTCACCCACTTGCTATCTGAGATGGCGTATATTATTCCGGCATCAAGCCACTTGATAATTTCTTTCCGCACCACCTCTCTCATAGCCTCGTTCATTCGTCTCTAGGCATCAATGGTTGGCTTATGATCATCTTCCAAGAGTATCTGTGCATGCATAATGCGGGATCGATGCCTTGGATATCAGCTATAGTCCATCCAATGGCCTTCTTATGTTGTTGTAGCATTTTGATTAGTCGCTGCTCCTATTCCTGCATCAACTTGGAAGAGATGATTACGGGCAACATATCATTTAATGTAACGCCCTGTTTTGGGCTAGATGTTTTAGACTACAGATCAGACCGGTCGAGAAGGGTTCGAATCGCGTAAGGTGATTTTAGGAAATCAACGATCGGGATAGGATAAAATTGTGATAAAAAATGATAAAATCTTCTAAAAATATAATTAAAGTTGTCAAGTCAATTTACAAAAAGGGTTTGGAAAATTGACATATTGAGTAGTGATCAAATTGTAAAGTTTCAAAATTGGGAAAATGTGATTTTTAAGGTGGAAGCCAAAATCATAGAATCTTTAGGGGGCTTTAAGTCAAATTGACCTTTCTTCAATATGACATGTGATTTAAAAGGGTTTTTAATTAAATTATTTTAATTGGATTTTTATATTAATTAATTAAAAGGTAGTTAATGGGATTTTCATTTACGTAACTACCAATTCCCTCTCATTTTCAGCCAGACACCATTTTCTCTCATCTTTTTCCAGAATTCTTCCTCTCCAAAACTCTCTCAATGTTTCCTAAATCATTTTCAAGAGATCTTCCTTAATTCTTCAAGATTTTTGCAAGGAAAACTTGTCATCTATTGAAGGAAGCAAGGATTGGAGGTAAATCTCGTTCTCAACCTCTAATCTAAGTTCTTTATTGAAATTCCCAAGATATTTTGCTTCTAAATAATATTCTTGAGTGAGTTTTCAATATACTTTTGATTTGAGATCAAAATCTTATGAAATTGTGGATAAAATCTTGATTTTCGGACTTGATGAGTTGGGCTTTGTCTTGTATTGTTTTTAATTGAGTTCTAAGTTGATTTATATGTTAAAATGATGTGTTGATATCATAGATCCCGAAATCCTTGAGATCCTTGAGTTTCTTGATAGTTTTAAGTGAGATTTTGGGGTGAAATGGTGGAATCTTGATTGCTGGAGGTATAAGGATGAGTTAGGTTGCTTTTTAGATGTGTTTTGATGTTGATAATGTTTTGGAAGTGATGTATGTTGGTTGGGCTTGGTTTAGGAAGCAATCGATTGAGTTTTTGGTTGTTTTGGATGGGTATTTTGGTGTAGTTTGAGTGGGAAACGAGTTTATGAATTGTTGCTGGTGTTAGAATGCATCTTAATGTATTTGGATCTATGTTTTGATGATGTGAAAACATGGGATCTTGATCCGAGAGCAAACGAGGTGATTTTGGAGGCTCCGAAGGTGTAATTTCCGTTTCGGCGAACAAGGCTTCGCGTATCGGTGAGTGGAAATGCAATTTCCTGCTTTGTAACGCCTTGAGCGTGGTCTTGGGAGCTTAGTGTAAGTTTAATACACTTAGCTAAGCTCAAGTATAAGTGTTTCGATAATCCCTCTCTTGGAAGTGTGCTATATTTGATGAAATTGCACTTGAAATGAGTGTGGGTTTGTTTATTATTTTTAAGCATGTTTAAGCTTGGTTTAATGTTGGGTTTTTAATGCCATATGTTAAGGATGCACTAGGTAAGTGATCCTTTGTTTGCATGTGTTGAATGGATATGATATTAAGCATGTGATGCCTGTGGAAATGGCATTGTGGTTATGCTTGTTAAAACAGTGGATTAATGTGGTAAAATGATTATATTGGCAAGTGATGAAAATGGTTTTTTGCTTACTTTAATCGGATATAGTTAGCCGGCTATAGGATTGGGTGCACCGTGAATAAAGTCGCCTTGGATGTCGAGGGGTTGTGATTGTGTCGTAAACTCCATCCAAGTACCCTAACGATTGAGATTAAGATCACAACGGTGAATGGTTAGTCACGTGTGTGAGTCTTGTGTATGTGTCTCATACTCTCGTTAGTGGAATTATACAACTACCGATGAGTGATGTTGAGGGGTTGTGATTGTGCCATTAATCTACATCACGGTTGTTGAGGGGTTGTGATTTTGCCATTTGTCACCACCTTGTGTAGTCCGGTAGGTTGTATGAAGCGTGAGGGACAACGCTTGTAATCCGCGTATCCGATTGTGTCTTGTGTTGAAATGGTTTATGGATTATCACTTGTGAGCCAATATAACGGAAATGAATAAAGTGAAGCATGAGTTGCTTGTATATGATGCAAGGTGCATGAGATATTTGGGTATGATGCAAGAATGCATGTGATGCTTGTTAAAGCATGAGCAAAGATTTATTTGTTGTTTTAAAATGATGTATATGAGCATGTGGTTAAAAAGTGCATTGAGGTCTTGAGAAGACATGTTTTATAAATTGCATGAGATGTAAAGTGTTGGTTTTGCAAAACATGAGACATGCATTGATGAATGTTGTTTAACGATCCTCACTAAGCTTTATGCTTACGTTATATTGTTTTATCAATGCGGAGAATTGAACATTTGAAGGCAGACCAAAAGCAAGAGGAATCCAAGGCTTTGTTAAAGAGATGTATGTGGTTCACCCTTAGTGTAATAAGTGGCAATGGGTGGGATTTATACTTTCGAGTGTTTGGGGATGTTTCCCTTTACTTTGAGCGTGTTAGATTGCTTACACTTGAGTTGTAAATGGCCTTTGGTGTTTGGATTTTGGTTTGTATGATGTTATAGCTTCTTATGGTTTTGGTGAATGTTGAGTGTGTAAAAGTTCTATTATTTACACCCTTTTTAACCCATATTTATGCTGCATTCAAGCATCATTGCATTGCATTTAGGTTAGTTTATAGCAAAACATCACAAATATGTTAAAGGCACAGATTCTACTAAAGAATGGCTGATTTTGCAGGTTGCTGTCATAGTAGACGGAGAAGGCGGGCGCAGGGCAGATGAGCAGAAGAGCTGAACTGGATAAGCAGACAAAGAGGACGATGCTGCCGTGACAGCAGAGGACGACAGCAAGTTAGTGGAGAAAAAGCAAAATGGACCTCGATAGATAGAGAAAATTATGCTCGTCTGTCGTGTGAAAACCATATATTTTTCCAAGCCTCGAATCCAAAGATATGTCAAGCCCAAAGCTCAAGGAGAGAAAATCCCAAGAAACAAGGAGGACGGCTGAAAAGTAGGATCCTTGAAGATTAAGTCTTTATTAGAATCATACTTTTAATTAAAGTTGTAATCCTTGTTAACTTAGATAACTTGAGCCCAAAGCTTATATAAGGGCATGTATTTTAACCTAGAGGGAGATCATAGCTGATTACCCCATAACCGACAACCAAAAACCCCTAGCCGTTTACCCGCCGTCGACATGTTCTAAATTCCCCCTAGGGCCACAGGTTGATTTGTAAAGTAGTTGCAAGGGTTGTTTTGTTTTAGGAATTTTCAAGTTCAATAAAATAAACTTCAAGTTCTCTTATTTTGGTTATTAATATCTTGCAAGAGCATCGGGAGAGCATTGTGAGGTTATCTATTTACTTAGCATCGGGAGAGTTAAGTATACGAAGGAATAAGAGCAAGTTCTCTAGTTTATAGTTGAACTATCTCGTGCCTAGGGATAGGGTGAGGTTAAGTGGCTAAAGAAGAATTCATACACATCGGTGTTCATCCTTCGATTCACACCGGGAGGTATCATCAAGACGTGATCATCGACAGACTTGGACCTAGGGATAGGCCAAGGCAGTTATGGGATTCTTGCCAAACTTGAAGTACTGAGTTGGTGTGTTTGTTGCCGCGACGATCAACGGACTGCCCCCGCGACAGGTGCTGCCGCGACGGGTGCGATGACAGAACTGGAATTCCTAAACTCTGCAATACCTACACTACTGAGCAATTCAATACCAGCTCATTCTCTCTATCTTGGTATTTCTACTCGTTTATTTACGTTTACTTTATTATTCTCGTGACAAACTTCTCAAATATTTTCTTTACTTTCGTGCAGTGAATTTAGGTGAAGCTATTAGCCCAATCCCTGTGGAGACGATATCCGATACTTCGTATCACTTTACTACTTGCGTCGTGTACACTTGCACTACCATTGCGATAGACTATTTTACACGCAACAAGTTTTTGGCGCCGTTTCCGTGGACTGGCAACATAACTCTACCTTTCTTTTATTGCACTTTTCGTTTTTGTTTTTTTTTCTATTTTTCGTTGGTACATTCAACTCTTGCTTTTCACAAGGTTTTCTTGTTTATGCGCAGATCTAATCGAGGTAAAGATCCTGAATATCAATTCGATCCGGAAATCGAACGTTCCTTCAATCTCAAGAAACAACTTCGTCACCTTCTAGCCAGGAACGAGTACCTTGAAGAACAGCTAGAGAAGATGGCCCACGTTGGAGATGACCCGCCTGTCGGCGATATTATACCGCCTGCCGGTAACCCTGCCGCCGCCGGACGACGGTCATGTCGTGACTACATGTTGAACGATCATGTAGAGCTGGAGACCACGCTGCCGGATATTGATGTTGACAACTTCAAGCTTAAACCTGTCATGTTTAGTATGATCAACAACGCCGGGCAGTTTAGTTGTGCTGTTACTGATGATGCTAGGGAGCATCTCAAAACGTTCTAGGAGATCTGTGGTTCGTTTAGACTGCCAGGAGTTAATCCGGAGATACTGAGGCTTCGGTTATTTCCCCATTCATTGAGGGACAGAGCTAAAACTTGGTGGAATAAACTGACGCCGGGTTCAATTATAACTTGGGCAGATTTATCTCGTGAATTTTTATCTCGTTTTAATCCTTCGCATTTATCTGAGCGATTGCGTAACGAAATTGCTACTTTTCAACAAGAAGATGACGAGCCGATGCACGAGGCCTGGGACAGATTTACTACTCTTCTACGGAACTGCCCAATGCATGGATTCCCCGTCTGGAATCAGGTAACAAAGTTTTATAATGCTGCTAACTTACAAACACATATTCGAATTGATTCTGCAGCAAATGGATTATTATTGGATAAAGATCCGGACGAGGCAATGAAAGTTTTGAAAAATCTGGCCAAGAATGAGGAGCAGTTTCCGACAGCAAGAAGAGGGGGTAAACGGGTACTTGCTGTCAAGGATTATGAGGCCGACAATACGATGAAATCACAGGTAGCATTCCTTACTAAAGCAATGAAAAGGTTATTGAACGATGATGGACAACATGGATTTGCTGTTGAGGAAGTATGTGACATATGTGAGGGAAATCATGGTCGGGATGAGTGCCCGATACAGTTAGAAGAGGGAAAATATGTTGGACACTACAAGCCAAATTACAATTCCAACAACTATAATCCCAATTGGAGGAAGGATCCCAAGTTTTTTTTGGAGTAATCCTAATAATGCCCTGAATCCTCAAACACACAATCAGAATCAGGGAGGACCTAGATTGCTGACGCGACAGCAACTGCCGCCGCAATTGCCGCTGCAACTGCCGCCGCAGCAGCAACCAGCTGCCACGAGTAGTATATTGGAACAGACTCTGGCCACTTTTATGTCTCAGACAGGTACTTATATTGAGAATATGAATCAGTTTGTCAAGAAGACAAAGAATTTCATGGATAAAACAGAGATGAGAATGACGAATCATGAAGCAACTCTGAAATCTTTGGAGACACAAATGGGTCAGGTTTCCCAACATATTAAGCCGAGGCAGGCTGGAGGATTCCCTAGTAATATTGAAAATGCTAGGCCACCCACACATGAGCAGTGTAAAGCTATTACTACTAGGAGTGGAAAGAAACTACCAGGGCCGGAAAAGGAAACTGAAACAGTAAGAAAACCTGCCTTGGATAAACCTACCGAGGAAGCTGCCCCGACAGGTGATAAACAGACTGCTGCCGACGAGCCTGTCACGACAGCAGAAGCGACAGAGGAGAAAAATGATGAACCTAAACCTCCTCAGATTCGTATGCAGTGGGAAGGACGTATTGCTGATTATCGTCCCCCACCTCCTTTTCCTCAACGGATACAACAAGCTAAGCAAGAATCTCAGCTTAAAAAGATTTATGATATTTTAAGCAGGTTCATATTAATATCCCGCTGTTAGATGCCATTAGGGAGATGCCCGGTTATGCCAAATTTCTCAAGAATGTCATGTCTAAGAAATCTAAGCTTGGGGAGTTTGAAACGGTTAAGATGACAGAAGGTTGCATGAGTATTCTTCATCGGCACCCACCCTAGAAAAAGAAGGATCCGGGGAGCTTCATCATACCTTGCGTAATCGGAATAAAATTTGTGGGTAAGGCACTTTGTGATCCTGGGGCTAGTGTTAATTTAATGCCAAAATCTATTTTTCAGAAATTAGGTATTGGAAAGGCGCGGCCCACGACAGTAACTCTGCAGCTGGCAGACCGCTCTTATGTTCATCCGGAAGGAAAATTTGAAGATATTCTGGTAAGAGTGGATAAATTTATTTTTCCTGCTGACTTTCTTGTTTTAGATTGTGAAGCAGATGAAAATGCACCAGTCATCCTTGGGCGACCCTTCTTAGCCACGGGAAGATCACTGATTGATGTAGAGAAAGGAGAACTCACCATGCGAGTAAACGATCAAGAGATTAAGTTGAATGTTCTCCAAGCGATGAAACATGCTGATGTAGACGAGGAATGCAAGGCTATCACTGACGTTACCCTTGATCAACCCTGCATCAGGTCGGGCTGTCACGATATTAAATTTGGCCACTGCCGCGGCAGCCACCTACAGGACTGTCACGACAGCATTGACGGCAGCACCAACGACAGCAACTCCTCTGAATCCGATACATCTGATACTGAAGGTTAGGAGGAGGTAAACTGGCTAGGCAATCATCCAGGTAAGTTATTCGAACCTTTAAATTATACTTCGGATAACCATTTAATCCAAAAGCCATCTACTGTTGAACCACCTGCTTTAGAACTTAAGCCCCTGCCAGGGTAGCTAAAATATGCTTTTCTTGGTTCAAATGACACACTGCCCATAATCATCTCTTCTAAGCTGTCGCAGGAACAGGAACGGCAGCTAATAAGCATGCTAAGGCAGCACAAAAAGGCGATTGGAAGGACGATTGCTGACATTCAAGGCATCAGTTTGGCGTTATGCATGCACAAAATCCTTCTAGAGGAAGATCATAAGCTGACTATAGATGCCCAAAGGCGGCTAAACCATGCGATGAAAGAGGTGGTGCGTAAGGAGATAATCAAATGGTTAGATGCTGGTATTATTTACGCCATCTCCGACAGCAAATGGGTGAGCCCGGTGCAATGCGTTCCAAAGAAAGGAGGAATGACTGTGATAACCAATGAGAACAACGAGTTAATCCCAACCAGGACTGTGACCGGTTGGAGGGTTTGTATGGACTATCGGAAGCTTAACAAAGCTACCCGAAAGGACCACTTTCCTTTACCATTTATTGATCAAATGCTTGATAGATTAGCGGGAAAACCTTACTATTGTTTTCTTGATGGTTACTCAGGTTATAATCAAATTGCTATCGCACCGGAGGATCAAGAAAAGACGACTTTTACATGCCCCTACGGAACGTACGCTTTTAGGAGAATGCCGTTTGGACTATGCAATGCACCCGCCACCTTCCAAAGGTGCATGATGGCCATATTCTCCAACATGGTGGAGGACTTCCTTGAGATTTTTATGGATGACTTTTCAGTCTTTGGAGACGATTTTGAGAGTTGCCTAGGCAATCTACAAAAGGTACTTGAAAGATGTGAAAAATGCCACTTTATGGTGGATGAAGGGATAGTCCTTGGCCATAAGATTAGTTGCCGTGGGATAGAAGTCGACAGGTCTAAGATAGAAGTGATAGAGAAGCTGCCGCCGCCAACCACAGTCAAGGGTATTAGAAGTTTCTTAGGGCATGCTGGTTTTTATCGGAGATTCATTGCAAATTTCTCAAAAATTACCAAGCCCCTATGCCATCTTTTAGAGCAGAACAGACCCTTTGACTGTAATGATGAATGTACTGAAGCATTCAAGGTTCTGAAGGAAAAACTGGTAACTGCCCCCATAGTACAGCCACCAGACTGGACACAGCCATTTGAGATTATGTGTGATGCTAGTGACTATGCTGTCGGGGCAGCACTTGGGCAGCGCAGAGATAAGCTATTTCATGTCATATATATGCCAGCAAGACATTGAATGATGCCCAAGTGAATTACACCACCACAGAGAAGGAGCTATTAGCTGTGGTGTTCTCCATCGACAAGTTTCGTTCTTACATACTTGGGACGAAGGTAATAGTGCACACCGACCATTCTGCCCTGAAGTATTTGTTCGCGAAAAAGGATGCAAAGCCTCGATTGATACGGTGGATCCTTCTATTGCAAGAATTCGACCTTGAAATCAAGGACAAAAAAGGGACAGAAAATCAAGTGGCAGATCACTTGTCAAGATTGGAGAAGGGACAGAGTCTACCAATAGATGAGATAAACATACTGGAGACCTTCCCAGATGAGCAGCTCTTTGCTGCCACAATCGCTGCCGCAACAGCCATGGCGGCAGGTAAGTCTTCTGAACTCCCCTGGTATGTTGATTTCGTTAATTTTATAGTTAGCGGAATACTTCCTTCTGATCTTAATTATCAAGCCAGGAAGAGGTTCCAAAATGATGTTAAACATTATTATTGGGATGAACCTCTTCTTTTCAAACTATGTGCAGATCAAGTTATAAGGAGGTGTGTACCACAAGAAGATCAAGAAGACATTCTCCATCACTGCCGTGCTTCACAATATGGAGGTCACTTAGGAGGCAACAAAACTGCTGCCAAGGTGCTGCAGTCAGGATTTTATTGGCCGTCACTGTATAAAGATGCACAAAACTTCTACAAGAACTGTGACAGGTGCCAAAGGACAGGAAACATCTCGAGGAGAAACGAGATTCCACTGCAGAACATTCTAGAAGTCGAAATCTTCGATGTTTGGGGGATCGATTTTATGGGACCGTTCCCATCTTCATGTGGAAATTTATACATCCTCCTAGTAGTGGATTATGTCTCTAAGTGGGTTGAAGCTATCGCCACTCAAAAGAATGATGCCAAGACAGTCCAAAAATTTCTACACAAAAACATTTTTTCGAGGTTTGGCATCCCTAAGGCGATTATCAGTGATGAAGGGAGACATTTTGACAATAGGGTAATTGCTGCCGCCTTGAAGAAATATGGTGTCAAGCATCGGATCGCGACAGTATACCACCCACAGACCAATGGACAAGCTGAGATATCCAATAGAGAAGTTAAGAACATTCTTGAGAAAATGGTTAAGCCAACTAGGAAAGATTGGTCTTTACTCCTCAATGATGCATTATGGGCATATAGGACAGCTTTTAAGACTCCATTGGGCATGTCTCCATACCGATTGATTTATGGAAAAACCTGTCATCTGCCTGTCGAGATAGAGCACAGAGCATATTGGGCAATTAAGGCAATGAATATAGACTTGGACAAGGCAGGCCAGAAAAGACTGTTAGATCTGAACGAGATTTAAGAAATACGGACAATGGCTTACGACAATGCAAGAATTTACAAGGAGAAAACTAAGAAGTGGCATGACAGGAAGTTGCTGCCACGACAATTCTGCCCAGGGCAGCTTGTATTGTTGTTCAATTCTAGACTGAAACTCTTCCCAGGGAAGCTAAAATCTAGATGGTCCGGCCCGTTCCAAGTTGTACAAGTTTTTCCCCATGGTGCCATCACAATCCGATCATTAAAAGACGGGCACCAATTCAAATTTAACGGACAGCGCCTCAAGCACTATTAGGGGACTGAAGCCCCATGAATACAGGAAGTGGTTACCTTAGGAGATGCCCCACAAGGCATCCCTAATTTAACCTAAATTTTATTTTTTATTTATTTTTATTATTTATTATTTATTAAGAAATAAGGTTTATTTTATTCGAATAATGTTTTTATGTTTCCTGTTTTTAGGAAATAAAGGAGTCAAGAAGAATAGGAGAAGGGACCCAAGCCCACCATCCATCCATCAGCCCAACAAAGCCCAATATTGAAGCCTGTCGTTCTAGCTGCCGCCGCAGACACGGAAAAGACAGGCTGTCACCAGACTATCACGGCAGACGCAGAAACGTGTGACAGACGCGTAACAGACGCATAAATGCGTGTCAGACGCGTCAGACATGCTAAAGCTCAACAGTCGCCCTGTTATTCACGCCTGCCGTTACAGCATTAAACGGGCAGCAACTCCTCCTTTATAAAACCCCGTTTCACTTTCATTTTACTCACTTCTGCTTATTCTTACTTGCTCTCCCCTTTCGTTTTTCTTTGTTTTCTTTACTTTCACAAAACCCTTGCAACTAACATGTCTTCCAGAAGAACCCGCCGCAGTGCTGCTTCAACCTCTTCACCGGCAGCACCCACACCGCAGTCCTTCGCAACTAAGAATCTCTGAGAAGAACGAGGCTTTATCTACACTCGAAAGGCCGTTAATATGGGCATCACGCCGTTCATCGCAAGGGCGATAAAGGCTCTACTGTGGGAGCAATTCGCAGAACAACCAGCAGAAATGAATGAAACGATAGTGAGGGAATTCTATGCTGCCATCGGTAGCAAGACGGCAACAACAGTGACAGTCAAAGGGACAGAAGTGCCATTCACAGCAGAACGCATCAACAATTTTTATAGCCTCTACTTCGGCCCCAACGACGATGCTCACCAGCAGTTCCTGGACACCCTAGACAACGCTGCCTTCGATGCTGTCATGGCAGAGGTGACAGAAGAAGGAACTAAATGGAACACGAGCAAGAAAAATCCCAATACCGTAAGAAGAGGGCAGCTGCTGCCAGAAGCGAAATTGTGGAACACCTTCATTAAGAAGAGGATTCTGCCATCCTCCCATCACACCACAGTGGACCAGCAGAGGCTAGCCCTAATCCATTCAATCATGAACAAACGGCCCATAATTGTGGGACGCTACATGAGGGAGAGTATCTTGGACTGCACCCACAGATCAACAGCCCTCCTCTGCCTGCCCTTCCTGATTACATCTCTCTGCCGCTGCTCTGCCGTACCAGAAGCCACCACCGATCGACTAGTGAAGGGACGGGGCTGGACAGACAAGAATATAATCAGCCTCATGGAGCTGACAGTAGCAACCCCCCTCTCCTCCGTCAACCCTAATGCCGCCCTAGCAGAATCCTCAGAGGAGCCCAACACTGAACCTGTCACAGCAGCTGCTCCGACAGACCAATCTACTCAAATCCTTGCTGCCATTCAGAGGATGGAGGACAGACAACTGGGTCTGATGACATTAATCAAGGATTTTGCCAACTCCACGGTAAATTTCATTAACCAAACTTTAAATTATCCTGATGTTGTCTTTCCCACCTTCCCTGCCCACTATTTCACTGTCCCCACCCCTGCCCACACACCTACACCTGCTGCCTCCACCCCATCACCTGCCCCGACGGCAGTCGGCAGCCCTCAGGCCGACACATCCGCCCGAGGAACGAAGCGACCGCCCTCAGATGACATTGTTGCCTTCGTAGCTGGATTTTCTTCTTCCTCCGTCTGGGCAGAAAGCGAGGCAGAACCCTCTATTCGGAGGAACCTGGAGAAAGAATTCACACCTGTCAAGAGGCAGAAAAAGATGGCCAACAGAAAGCTTATACCAAAGGCCAACACCACCACCACCAACAGCAGCAGCACTTGGGACAGCGGCAGCAGCTTTGACATCCAGGTGGTAAAGAAACCAGCCCAGCCTACCCCACAGCCCAGAATCCGCCGCCAAATCCGCCTCAGCAGCAGCAGTGAAGACAGTGTTTAAAATTTAAGTCTTTTATTTTCTTCATGCTGCTACCTGCCTTATCTATATTTTGTGATGTACTGCCTCCATTTTTATTTTTGTCATTTGCATTGAGGGCAATGCAACCCTTGAGTTTGGGGGTGGCAACCCTCCATATTAATGGAGTCCAAGTACATCTTAGTTAAGTATTGTGTCTTTTACTTAAGTTTGTTTTCTCTTAAAAAAAAGCAGAAAAGACTGAAAATTTTGGCTTAAAACTGTGATTTGAACTTACCTGTCGTGACAGCTCTGTCGTGGCAGCATCTTTAGGATAGTTTAAGGAGAAGTTTAGAGCCTTTCTATAGTTCTGAAAACTTAAACACCATTGTGACTATTATACTGCTTAGACTTCTTTTAGCCAAACTAGAATAGGAAGCTTAGCACTTGAATAGCCCCTAGAGGTGCCTAACACTGGCTCTAGGAAAGAAGTTTAGCAAAAGAGACTCAAAAACCCTAGAGGTGCCCGAAACTGGCTCTAGAAAGCTAACTAGAGGTGCCTAAAACTGGCTCTAGTAAAACTTTAGAGAAATCGAGTAAAAACAAAGAAATCAAAGAAGCATGAAAATGTGCCTTCAAAAAGATAAACTTTGGCATAGAAATTCGAGTTAAGAGTTGAATATTCTAGTGAAACTAAGAGAGTCTTAGCATATAACTGTTCACAAGCATGCACACACTACACGAGGGCATGTATTTTAACCTAGAGGGAGATCATAGCCGATTACCCCATAACCGACAACCAAAAACCCCTAGCCGTTTACCCGCCGTCGACATGTTCTAAATTCCCCCTAGGGCCACGGGTTGATTTGTAAAGTAGTTGCAAGGGTTGTTTTGTTTTAGGAATTTTCAAGTTCAATAAAATAAACTTCAAGTTCTCTTATTTTGGTTATTAATATCTTGCAAGAGCATCGGGAGAGCATTGTGAGGTTATCTATTTACTTAGAATCGGGAGAGTTAAGTATACGAAAGAAATAAGAGCAAGTTCTCTAGTTTATAGTTGAACTATCTTGTGCCTAGGGATAGGGCGAGGTTAAGTGGCTAAAGAAGAATTCATACACATCGGTGTTCATCCTTCGATTCACACCGGGAGGTATCATCAAGACGTGATCATCGACAGACTTGGACCTAGGGATAGGCCAAGGCAGTTCTGGGATTCTTGCCAAACTTGAAGTACTGAGTTAATGTGTTTGCTGCCGCGACGATCAACGTACTGCCGCCGCGACAAGTGCTGCCGCGACGGGCGCGACGACAGAACTGGAATTCCTAAACTCTGCAATACCTGCACTACTGAGCAATTCAATACCAGCCCATTCTCTCTATCTTGATATTTCTACTCATTTATTTACGTTTACTTTATTATTCTTGTGACAAACTTCTCAAATATTTTCTTTACTTTCGTGGAGTGAATTTAGGTGAAGCTATTAGCCCAATCCCTGTGGAGACGATATCTGATACTTCGTATCACTTTACTACTTGCATCGTGTACACTTGCACTACCATTGCGATAGACTATTTTACACACAACAATGAACTAGAGAGCATGCCTTTAGTGCCTTTACTTACGTGTTGGTTGCCATGTTTAAGCTATTGCCTTGATATGATGATTGTTGATATGTATCCATATTGTATGCATGTTGTGGTATGTCTCGGGAATGATTTGAGTGTGGAAATGCATGTAAAACCAGCAAAATCTGTTGTTGCAGGGCAAGGCGTATCAGAACGCCCTTGCCTATTTAGGAACAGGGGCCCGAAATGGCCTGAAGGTTTCGGAACTGATGAAGGCGTATCGAAACGCTTTGGCTACTGGAAGGGTGTGTTTCCATACGGGTCTCGGAACACACCCGAGTATCGAAACGGTCAACCCTGTTTCGAAACGACAATTTCAGTATAGGGCCATCCGTATCAAAACACTTGGTCGTTGGATTTGAATTTTGATCTGTGCTGAGTTTTTGTTTCTTACATTTTGGTCCTTAAATGTTGGCGGCTTAAATTAGTGAGTTTGAATGATCTGTTTGAGTTGATTTTTGACATGATGGCATGTTATGTGATTAATTGAGGTTTGGTATCTTTAAAATCATGGAAGTCTCTGTAATTTATGAAATTTACAATTTATCCCTAAAACTGAAATGTATGCAATTGAACCCCTAATTGAACTCTGATCGCTGTGCCATTTCCACCATATTGCTTTGATGTACCCATAGGTTAATAATATGCATCTAGAGAAGATAAAAAGGAAAAAAAGGGTCGTAAATCAAGGTTGACTTTCAGGTTGACTTTGGTTTTCCCCGTGTAATCTTCGTAGTTCAGGATTAATGTCTAGATCGGGCTAAGGGGGTTACATTTAAACCAAGAAAAACATATTTAAGCTGCCCTGGCAGAGGTTTAAGGTCTAGAGCAGGTGGCTTTTCAATGGAAGGCTTTTGGATTACATGTTCATTCGAGGTAAAATGTAAAGGCTTGAAGAACTTACCTAAACGTGTGCCTATCCATTTTACCTCACTCAGGACCTTCAATGTCGGATGTTTCTGTGTCTGGGGAGTCATTGTCGTCATTGTTGCCGTGACAGTCTTCCGAGTGGCTGCGGTGGAAGTGACCAAACTGTCTGTTGTGGCAGTTCGACCTGATGTAGGGTTGGTCAAGGACTACTTCAGAGTTTGCCTTGCACTCTTCTTCTGCATCAATTTGTTTATTTCTTGGAGAACATTGAGTTTGATTTGCTTATCATTTACTCTCATCGTTAGTTCTCATTTCTCTACATCGGTCACAGTTCTGCATGTGGCTAGGAAGGGTCGCCCCAGGATGATCGGTGCGTTTTCATCTGCTTCACAGTCTACGATAAGAAAGTCAGCAGGAAAAATAAATTTTTCCACTCTTACCATAATATAATTCGATCTTCCCTTCTGGTTGTACGTAAGAGCGGTTCGCCAGCTGCAGCATGACTGTCGCGGGCCTTGCTTGTCCAATACCTAGTTTCTGAAATATAGATTTGGGCATTAGATTTATGCTAGCACCAATATCACAAAGTGCCTTACCCACGAACTTATCGCCAATTATGCATGGTATGATGAAGCTCCCAGGGTCCTTCTTCTTTTGGGGTGGATGCTTATGCAAGATTGTCATGCATCCTTCTGTCATGTTCATTGTCTCAAATTCCCCAAGTCTGGACCTTTTGGACATTGTGTCTTTGAGAAACTTAGCATATCCATGCATCTTCTTGATGGCCTCCAGCAGCGGTATGTTAATGTGTACTTGCTTAAAAATATCATAAATCTTCTTAAGCTGGTACTCTTGTTTTTGTTTCTGTAGCCACTGTGGAAAAGGAGGTGGAGGATGGTAATCTTCAAGACGTCCTTCACATGGAATTCGGATCTGAGGAGGCTTAAGTTCTTCAGCATCTTTTGTCCGCTCCTCTGTCCCTTCTACTGTCGCGGCAGGTGTGTCGACAACAGGTTGTTTTTCTTTTGCTGGGGCAGTGTTCATGGCAGGTGTCTCTATGGTCAGATCCTCACTCGGTATGTCTTTTATTTTTGGCCCTTGTAATTGTTTCCCACTCCTAGTTGTAATTGCTTTACACTGCTCATGTGTGGGTTTTCTAGTGACCTCAGTATCACTAAGGAATCCTCCGTACTGCCTCGGCTTGATATACTGTGAAACTTGGCCCATTTGTGTCTCCAGAGATTTTAGGGTAGCCTCATGGTTTGTCATCCTCATCTTTTTCTTGTCCATGAATGATTCAGTTTTCTTTACAAAGTGATCCATGTTCACCATGTATGCTCCCATCTCTGACATAAATGTTGCCAAGGTTTATTCCAGTATACTAGGTGTTGATGCCGGCTGCTGTTGTGGCTGTTGTCGCGACAGAATTCTGGGTACTACTTGGTTTTGGTTGTTCTGCACTGGAGGATTCATTGCATTGTTCGGATTGCTCCAGGAAAATTTAGGATCCTCCCTCCAGTTGGGATTGTAATTGTTGGAATCATAGTTTATCGGCTTGTTTTAGTTCCCAACATACATCCCTTCTTCCAGCTGTAAAGGATACTCTTCTGAAATGTGTTTCCCACTACAGGTTTCACATACCTCTTCTGCAGAATATACAGCTTTAGAATCGTTCTACTGCAGCTTTTCGACTATCTTTGTGAGGTATGCAACGTGTGATTTAACCGAGTTATTAGCTTCATAATCCTTTACAGATTTTCCTCGTTTGCCTCATCTCCTGGCTGTAGGAAATTGCTCATCATTCTTTGCTAACTTCTTCAACACTATCATTGCCTCGTTTGGTTCCTTATCCAGTAATAGCTCATTTACTGCTTAATCTATTCTCAGTCGAGTATGTGCATTGGCAGCGTTATAGAATTTGACGACCTGATTCCACATCGGGAATCCATGCATCGGGCAGTTCCGTAAGAGAGTTGTAAATCTGTCCCACACCTCGTGCATTGGTTCACCATCTTCCTGTTGAAAAGTAGCAATCTCGTTACGCAATCTTTCAGATAAATGAGAAGGATTAAAACGAGAAAGGAATTCACGAGAGAGATCTGCCCAAGTTCTTATTGGTCATGGCAGTCTGAACGATCCATAGATTTCTTGGAATGTTTTAAGATGTTCTCGGGCATCAACAGTAGCAGAACCACTAAACTGGCCAGCGGAATTTATCATGTTGAACATGACAGGTTTCAGTTCGAAGTTTTCAGCTTTCACGTTTGGAAAGGTAGCTTCCAGTTTAACATGGTCATTGTCCATGTAGTCTCGACAGGACTGTCGTGCGGCAGCGGCAGCAGGCGGTGGTCGTTCATTCCGGGCATCGTTAGGAGGATCAACAATAATCCTATGGTCATTGTTGTTAGGGTCATTAAACACATTGCCTTGCCTTTCGTTTACCATTGCTTCCAGTATCTCCTCAAGATAGTTGTTTCTTTCTATCAAGAGTCGGGCTTGGTTCCTGAATTGGTACGTGCGTTCGATTTCTGGATCTAATTCGTACTCAGGTTCTTCACCTCGTCTAGATCTGTGCATAAGCAAATAGAAAACCTTATGAAAAACACGGGGTAAATAACACCACTAAAAATAGAAAAATAAAAAGGAAGTGTAGTAATAAAAAGGGTAAAGGTATGTTGCCAGTCCCCGGCAACGGCGCCAAAAACTTGTTGCGTGTAAAGGAGTCCTATCGCAAATAGTGCAAGTGTACACGACGCAAGTAGTAAAGTGATACGAGAGTATCGGATATCGTCTCCACAGGGACTGGAAACAACTCTATCCTTGAATTTCTGCACAAGAGAAAGAAATATTTAAATTGAATTGGTGAAGTAATATTGAGAAACAACTAAAGTAAAAGAATAAGGAATCAGGTTTAGAGAATAGGTTGGTATTGATTTGCTCAGTAGTGCAGGTGTTGCACTATTAGAGGAACTTCTGTTTCCTGTCGCAGCAACACCTGTCGCGGCAGAGGTCTGTTGATGTCGTGGCAGCGATCAAACAACTATGTACTTCAAGCTTAGCTAGAATCCCTGCTATGACTTGTCCTATCCCTAGGCCTAAGTTTCGTTGATGAACACTTCTCGGTTGATACCTCCCGGCGTGAATCAAAGGGTGAACACCAAAGTTGTTGAATTCTTCTTTAGCCACTTAACCTTGTACTTATCCCTAAGCCAAGATGGTTTAACCATAAACTGGAAAACATGTATCTACTCTTTTCGTATGCTTGACTCTCCCGATATCAAACAAATGGATAACCTTACAATGCTCTCCCGATACTCTTACCAGATAAGAAAAACCAGAGTAAATAAACTTGAAGCTTTTATTACTTGACAGAAAATTCCTAAAACAATACAATCCTTGCAACTATTTTATAGAATCAACTCTTAGCCCTAAGGGGAGTTTCGAACATGGTGGAGAAGGGAAAACGACAAGGGTTTGGGGGAAGACGGCAAGGAATGAGATATCATTCCCTAGGTCGAATTACATGCCTTTATATAGGCCTTGGGTTCAAGTTTTTTAATATGGCAAGAATACAATTTCGAATTAAAGTGCAACTCTATTAAAGGCTAAATCTTCTAAGTAGATGCCTTGAATTCGTTATCTTTTCTCGCCTTGAGTTTCTTCCTTGAACTTTGGGCTTGGCCTTCATTCTGCCTCAAGGCTAAAAAAAAAATAGGAGTGGTTTACGACAGACCGGCTTGAAATCCTCTATCTGTCGAGCTCCACTTCACTTTTCCACCTCAGCATTCTTCTGTCGTCATAGCTGCCACGATAGATGTCACGACAGCCTTTGTTCTCGACTCCAGCTCCGCAATCTGCCTCTACTCCTTTGATGCCATGGGTCTGTCGTAGCAGATACCTGCAAAAGTAACCAAAATCAGTAGCAACTAAGCCATTTTATCCGATTGTGATGTATATGCGAAAATCTATCCTAAATGCAATGAATTATGCTTGAATGCGGCAAAAATATGGGTAAATGAGGGGTAAAATAAAGAACTTTTATTCACTCAACATTAAGTTCATAGGGTAAAACACCAAATACCAAATAATTCATAATGTTTGCGTACAAGGGTGTGGTTGTCGATGCTACTGTCGCGACCTCTTCATGGGCGGCTAGTGAGATGCCTTCAGCTTCTAGAGCAGCTACCAGAGCAGTGGCTAGTAGCAATTTTTCATCAAGGAATGCATCTTGGATTTCGTTGTTAGAAGCCTTTTCTTGTCCATTCTCAAGCCGAGAGAGATGGTCTGCCACTTGATTTTCTGTGCCTTTCATGTCTCGAATTTACAGATCAAACTCTTACAGCAGCAGGATCTTTGTGAACAAATACCTCAAGGCATAATGGGTTGTATGAACTATCACCTTTTTTCCAATTAGGTAGGGCCGGAACTTATCGAAGGCGAACATTACTGCCAATAACTCTTTCTCTGTAGTGGTGTAGTTGGTTTGGGCAGGATTCAGTGTTTTGCTGGCGTAGTAGATTACATGTAAGATTTTGTCTTTGCGCAGTCCTAGGGCGGCACCGACGGCAGTATCGCTAGCATCACATATTAGCTCAAAGGGTTGGCTCCAATCAGGTGGTATTACAACAGGTGTTGTCACTAGCTTCTCTTTTAAGGTTTTGAATGCTTCCAGGCATGCCTCATCGAAGTTGAATGGTTTGTCCTATTCAAGCAATGTACACAGTGGTTTAGAGATTTTAGAAAAGTTTTCAATGAATCGGCGATAAAGACCTGTATGTCCTAGGAAACTCCGGATGCCCTTGATAGCAATCGGCGGCGGCAAGTTGGTAATCACTTCGATCTTGGCTTTGTCTACTTCTATTCCCTGTGCAGAAATTTTATGCCCCAAGACTATGCTTACATCAACCATAAAGTGCCATTTCTCCCAGTTGAGTACTAGGTTTGTTTCCTAGCATCTTGTAAGTACTTTCTCGAGGTTGCTAAGGCAGCTGTCAAAACTATTTCCGAAGACAGAGAAGTCATCCATGAATATTTCCATGAAGTCTTCTATCATGTCGAAGAAAATAGCCATCATGCAGCGTTGGAATGTGGCAAGGGCGTTGCATAATCCGAATGGCATTCGTCGAAAGGCATAAATGTCATACGGGCAGGTGAAGGTTGTTTTTGGTCTGGTTCTCCGATGCGTTGGAGATCTGGTTATAACCTGAATATCCATCCAAAAACAGTAGAAAGGTTTGCCAGCGAGGCGGTCAAGAATTTGATCAATAAAAGCTAATGAAAATGATATTTCTTGTTGCTTTATTTAACTTGTGGTAATCCATGCATATTCTCCAACCAGTTACTGTTCTAGTTGGAATTAACTTGTTATTGTCAATACTTACCACAGTTATGCCACCTTTCTTTAGTACACATTGTACCGGGCTTACCCATTCACTCTCAAAGATAGGATATATGATACCAGCGTCTAACTATTTGATGATCTCCTTTTTGACAACTTCTCTCATGGCATCATTTAATCTCCTCTGGGCATCCACAGTTGGCTTTTGGTCTTGCTCGAGCTGGATTTTTTGCATGCAAATTGTCAGGCTTATTTTTTTATATCTGCAATTGTCCATCCTATTGCCTTCTTGTGTTGTTGCAGCAGTGCTATCAATTTATGTTCCTGTCTAGGATGCAACGTGGTGTAAATTATTACTGGAAGTGTTTTATTAGGTCCCAAGTAAACATACTTAAGTTGTACAGGTAAAGCTTTTAATTCAAGAGTGGGAGGTTGTTCGATAAATGGTTTGAACAATTTACCCCTATTTTCTGTGTAATTCAATGGTTCGAAGTACTTACCTAGTCTATTTGCTATCCAGTATACTTCTTCTTGTTCCTTCAGTTCATGTTCTATCCACTCACTACATTGCTTATCTTTTGGGCAAGCTTCTAAATGGCTGCCGAAACAGCTGTCGAGGTCGTTGCTCGGGTAGTCTTGCTGTAGACAATGTCTGTTGGCTACAAAACCGAACTCTGAGAGGGCTTCCATTAGCTAGAATTCTTTCGGATCATCAACCTGCCTCATGGTTTGGAAGACATTCAACTTTACTTGCTGATCGTTGACCCTCATCGTGAGTTCACCTTTTTCCACATCAATTAGTGTTCTGCCTGTAGCGAGGAATGGTCGTCCTAGGATTATTGGTGCCTTTTCATCTGCTTCAGAGTCTAGTACCAGGAAATTGACAGGGAAAATGAATTTGTCCACCTTCACTAGGATGTCCTCGATTTTTTCTTCTGGTTGTACATATGTTATGTCGGCCAGCTGTAACATTACAGTTGTTGGGCGAGCGTCTCCAATTCCTAGTTTCTGATGTAACCACTTCGTGCCGGTCTATCCGACAGACCAGTCTGAACGGGTTACATAGGGAAAATCGAGGCGAAACCCGCCAAGGCCTTACTCTAATTAGCATCCCATTTTTTCTTTTATTTTATTATCTTGTCTAAATATCACATTTAATCCTATGTGTGAAAGCCGCAATGGAAGACGATAACGAAACAACCCAAGCAGAACATAAGGCAACTTAAATTTACCAAGTAACTTGTTAGTCCAATTTCATGTGAACGAAGCAAAACAATTCATGAAAGATACATATGAACTCAACAAGAAAGCAAGCAAGCATTTGGGACTAAAACGTAACGTCCAAGAACCTTTGAAGATGCCAAATAGCCAATTTTCTTGTATGTGTTTCGAAACAGGCTTGCCTGTTCCGAAATGCGGGCTCCAGTTTAAAAGCAAGACCAAGTTGTTCCGATACGGTCCATCTTGTTCCGGAACGGGGGTCTACAATGACAAAACGTTTCAGAACTTGTTCTGAAATAGGGGTTCTCAGTGGCAAACCATATCGAAACGGGTTCCAAATAGGGATCTCACAGTGTCAAATCATATCGAAACAGCACCACCCTCGTTCCGATATGAGTATCCCTGGAGCTACAACTGTTCCGAAACTACCTCAAGCGTTTCGAAACGTCTGCACATAGAGTGACCCGAAAACATGTTTTAGCATCCTTAAACTTGCCCCGAAACCTCAAATATCACATAGCAACAAACTTACAAACAAACTAGAGGAAACACATCCTACAAAAGAGCATGATTAAACATACAAGCATGCATAACGAGTCTATTTAACCATAAGAAACATGTAAGAACTTAAGCATCACATGAAACAAGGTTTGCAACCCTTCAACACAAAAACATGAGCATTCAACAGCATGGAAACCAAACATAGGAGTCTAACATACGCTCCTACAACAGTTAGCATCCCCATTTCCATCTATTACATTATTCAAGAAAAACCCATACTTGAGTAGCAACACACACTCATGGGTGCCCCTTTCTTGCTCCTTGCTAACTTCCACACTAATGATCTGCATTATCAAAAAAGAGAGCGTAAGCTTGAAAGCTTAGTGAGGGAGCTCAAAAACAAATATCGACAATGCAGGGTCCAAAGCATGGTATCCATAAATCAACAACAAGGCATGCATTAACACCAACATAGCAACATAGCCAAATGCTACAAGAATGCATGAACATGACATCTTACCTCATGTTATGCTTAGCATAGATTCAACAGAACATCTTACCACATCAACCACACATAAACAAGGTATGTTGGCAACTATATAGCTTACTCGGATATGCAGATAGCTTTCGTTGAGATTTTCACCCAACGTACTCAAACAACGATATTACCTTCTGGTGGGATTTCTTTCATCACCGTTTTCTTTTACGGATTGGATTCCACTCATCATCACACATATATACTTTCCGATGGAATGTTAGTTCATCGTACTCCACCTTGATGACTCCACATCACCAAGGCCACACGCAAATTTGACTCTTACCGTGTGCACACTCATCCTAATGATCGATCATTTATATCTGGTAACTTAACTAGTGCCAACATACTAAGAGAGTTCTCACCATGATTTCACAAATCACACAACACAACATACAATCACCATCATGCAACATAGATACATCATAACATGCATAATAGGGCACTTATCACACAAGACCACATTTATGCACATTTAACAAGAATACATAAGATTGAACAAGGGATTAAGCTACCAACTTAATCCCACATTAGATTGGCCTACCAAGCACAATCTAGCACCTCAACAACATACTTTGAGCCAATTTTAAACCATTGAAAATAGTCCACTCACCAAACACCCCCAAAACAAGCCAAGAATGTCGATGAAGCCTCCAAGTTCCCCGGAAATGAGTCTGAAGCTTCTCCAACGTTTTCCCTTGCTTCTAATCAACCAAAAACAGCATATTACACATCAACACATCTACAAAATCACTGTCCCAAATCAAATTACAACTCAAGACGATTCCACTACATTTCCAAGCCAAGAACTAACCCAAACTCTTCATTTTCGGACTTGAACACAACCCAGCAATTTCCCATCAAAATTATCATCCAAATTATCATTAAACATGTACAAAACAACCCTCAAATATAATCATACCATCAGCCCAACTTTCCCTCACAAAACTACCTTAGAAACTCAAGATTTCTACCCTTAAACTCACCCACAAATACTCATTTCGGGATTTCATTAACACTTCATCAATTTAACATATGTTACACTTAAAAGCAAGGCTATAACATATTTAGACTTTACAAATCAAAAACTCAATAAAAACCCAACAAAGTTTCCATCTTTGATTTAAAAATTTGAACACATAAACAACTCAAAAATGAAGTTTATGAAAATCTAAAACCATTGAAATGTTAAGAATGGAGAGGAGAAGCCAAAAACATCATTACCTTGATAAAAATACTTGAAAGTGCTGAGGAAGATGATGGAATAGTGTTTTGGGTTGGGGAGGGGTTTTAGTCGTGGGTTTTGCTTGAAAGGGAAGAATATGATAGCTTCCAAAATATTCTTTTACTTGTTTTATTTTCATTTATTATAAAATCCCCCTTTTACCCTTAATGAAACCACATGCTCTTTTCTAATTCAAAACGAAGCCCATTTTATTTAAACCAAAACTAAAGACCCGAACCCAATTTAACTCACCTAACACCTGACCCTTAAACTCGGGTGTTACAAGTTTCTGGAAGACAGATTTGGGCATTAGGTTGATGCTTGCCCCTAAGACACATAGGGCTCGTACATAGTGGTTGTTGCCTATTTTGCAAGGAATTATGAAGTTGCCCGGATCTTTCTCTTTGGGTGGTGCATTATTGTGCAACATGGCCATGCATCATTATGTCACTTCCAATGTTTCAAATTCCCCGATTCTTGTTCTTTTAGATACCATATCTTTTAGGAACTTGGCATTGTTGGGCATCTGTTCGATCAACTCTACCAGTGGAAGATTGATTTTAACTTGCTTCATAACATCTAGGAACTTTTTATACTGCATATCATGTTTCTGTTTTTTCAATATTTGTGGGAATGGTGGTGGAGGTGCCGTGGCAACAGTTTTTGCTTTGAGGGGAATCCTATCTTCGGAGGAAGTAACTGGTCTAAATTTGTTTGTTCTTTTTTTTATTCCACATTGTTTTATTCAGGTGCTGCCGCAGCAGGTTTCCTGGCGGCTTGAACTGGTTCGGCAAGTTCTGTTTCTCTCGCAACAGGTATGGACGGCTCTTGTAGTGTTATCCCACTTCTGGTTGTTATAGTTTTGCACTAATCAAGGGACTTCCCTTTTGTGGTTTCAGTATCACTAGGTAATCCACCCATTGGCCTAGTGTTTACAGCCTGGGCGAACCTCCTGAACTGGTTCTCAAGTTTCCTTATGGCTGCCTCCTGGTTATTCATCCTGATTTCAGTCTTGTCCATGAAAGATTCAGTTTTGTCAATAAACTTATTAGTGCGAACAATAAAATCACTAGTTCTAGACATAAAAGTATGAAGAGTTGCTTCTAGTGAATTATTGTTTTGTGGCTGTTGAGCCTGCTGTCTGGGCAGGTTTTGCTGGTAGCCTCCCTATTGTTGTTGTGGATTGGCAGCAGTCTTGGGATTGCTCTAGGAGAAGGTGGGATGGTTCTTCCATCCACGGTCGTACGTGTTCTGGGCAGGCCTGCTGTTTCTCTCGTATCCTCCCATAAAATTGGCAGATGCAATACATTTAGAGGAATCGTGGTTGCCCCCACACTCATCACAAAATGGCTCTACAGCCTTGGCCTCATAGACTTTCCTTATGGGTTTCATTATGCTCATAACCAGCTCTGTCAGCTTATCGAGGCGGGCATTAACAAATTTTGAGGCTTGCACTTGATTCACAGCAGTTGGCCTCCTAACGCCGCCTCGGTGGGCTGTTGGGTACTTGTTATCGTTCTTGGCAGCTTGGTTCAGGATCCGCGGTGCCTCCTCTAGTGGTCTGTCGAGGATGATTTCGTTGGCTGAGGCATCAATCATCATCTGTGTTGGGTAGTTCACCTCGTTATAGAACATTGACAGTTGTGTCCAAGCCGGGAAACCATGGAGCGTGCAATTGTTAAGCAATTGTTGGTACCGCTCCCATGCTTCATACATCGGCTCATCATCCCCTTGTCGGAAAGTTGTTATCTCATTTCGCAACATGTCTGTGACATTGGATGTGCTAAAACGATCCAGAAAATCCTTGCACAGCTTTGTCCATGTGTTGAATGACCATGTTGGCTGGTTGTTTAACCACTTATTTGCCCTATCCCTCAGTGAATAGGGGAATAATCTCAGCTTCAGCACATCTTGATGGACTCCGTGTATTTTGAATGCCATGTATATGTCCAAGAATCCTCTTAAATGTTGTCGAGCATCTTCTGTGGCAGTCCCTCCAAATTGCCCTAACAAGTTGATCATGTTGAACATCACGAGCTTCAGCTCAAAGTGATCTACCTCAATCTCAGGTTCTGTCATTGTCGGATCGAACCCTCTGAAGTCATGTTCTAAGTAGTTTCTGGTGGTTCGAACATATTATGGTTGTTTGGGCGGCACTTGTTGTTCTCTAGCGGCAGGTCTTGCTGCCCATCCCTGTCGTTCACAGCATTGTTGGCAGGGTTGTCGTTTTCCATGTTTACCTTTGCTTTTACTTCTTCTTTGGCTTTTCCTAGGGCTGATCTGAGTTCCTTCTTTAGATCTCTTGCTCTTCATTCTATATCGTCATAGAAAACGATTTCTCTTTTTTTGATTTGCCATGTTCATGCACTAGCAAAGGAAACTGTAAAATTCTTCTTCTTTTCGTTTAAGGATGAAAACTATAAATAAAATTAAATGCAAAGAAATAAAAGTGCAGAAATTGAAAATGAATTTCGATGTTACTAATCCCCAGCAACGACGCCAAAAACTTGTGGAAAGTTTGGGTGTTCTCTATTTATGAACGCAAACTCGACAAAACTACAAGGCTCGACAGAACGCTTCGAACGTGATCCCACTTATGTCTCAGTCAAAATTCTATTGATGCCCACTACAGATAATACCAGTCGCGGTGTGAATCGTGCAAAGACAACAATGTTGATTTGTCCTCTTTTAACCGCCTTTAACCCTAACCTATGTCTAGGCCGGATTGATCGCACCGTCTATAGATGAAATCGTACTTACTCCTTTTGTGAGTTCGTCTCTCTCGATACTGAACAAATGGATAGAATTCAACTAATCTTTCGTCTTAATTGAAAACTATGAAGAAGATGGAATAAGTAAACCTTGAAGTTTTATTTGTAAAAACAAACTTAACATCCTAAACAACCATTCTCACACTAAGTACAACATAACCCAAACCCAAAGAGAGAATTTATAACATAATGGCGACAAGAAAACCTAAATTATGCCCAAGGAAAACCTAACTTCTTTTGAAATAAAATTACAATTGGTATATATAGGCATTAGCTAGGTCTAGTCCTTCTTGATGTAGAAGTCTGCAAAGTAGCTTTTGCATTAAATGTGACTATAAACTCTGACTTCTTTGAGTTGAATGTGGACTTTATCACGTTACCTTGCTCCGCAAGTAATCTCAAGTACTTCCTTCGACGGCTCTGCTAGCTGCTACAGACGTCAGAAAATTAAGTGGACAACATCGATAGGATCAGGTCTTTATGCTCTACAGATCGCACTCCGGTTCTCCAACTCCTTATTCTGTTGTCTTGGGTGACGGGTTGGGCGACGGTAGCTACTCGGCAGCTGTTGTCTCTATCTGGAACTGCATCAGTACAGCTCCTTGGTCTGCTGCCTCAGCATCATGTCCTCAGCTCCCCTTTCCGTCTGTCAGCCTCTAGTACCTGAAACCAAAATTAAACTAAAACAATACCTTTTCTTCACCAAATAACAGATAATCTATAAAAGCATGGCAAAATAAAGAAATAATATAAAATGCAATGCATGGTCCTAATTATGCCTAGAATGTACTCAAAACAGCAATAATATGAGATGGAATGTGCATGAAATATAGAACTTGTGGACACTTTGCAGAGGCAATCTCGAAAGTTCATCAGGAGAAGATATCAGGAAATTCACATACAGTGTCAATGTCTCGCAGTTGAGATTCGCCTTTGGTTTCCAACGTCAAAGCATACAATGATGGGTTCTTCGCATTCATCAATACAACACTTTCTTTACCCAAACCCCAAAGGTACAATTTCCTCTTACAACAATCTACTAGGGGTGGGCATTGTGAGGTACTCGGTTTTCGGGTACCCAATGTAACCCCCAAAACCCAGCCTAGAAGAAATAGCCAAATTTAGGAAGTCACGTTTGAAAACTTTACCCTCAAGAAAACTAATTTTAAAAGTTATACTTTAATTTAAAATACAATAACATAAATTTAGTAATAAATAAAAATATAAATATTATAATAAATATTTGAATGTTTAAATAAAATATATGAAATAAAATCATAATGAAAGAATGTTAAAACCATCCGAAAAACATAAATAGTCCAAAAGTATGAAAGTACATCGATGTATCAAAGTTATAAATAATAATCTAAATAACCAAAAATAATTTAAAACTAAGTAGTAAAATATCCGAATTAAAAGGGGAGAGATCCTCCAAGTACCACGCGCCTAAAATCCAGGGATATCTGTAAGAGGAAACTATAGGGGAGTAAGCTAAAGAGCTTAGTGTGTCTCTAAAGTGCAAGAAAACCCATAATTATAAAACATAATATTATTTTGAATGAAATCTTTGAAACCATAACGCAAATCACAAGCGTAGTGCAATGCACCTAACTACATTGCTGTCAGAAGAGTAAGGTTCCCAAGATCCACTCTCTACATCGTCACCAATCTGAAGTGGAACTCAACCCGAAGGGTGGAACCACTGATCCGAAGTGGAATTCAGCCCGAAGGATGAAACCACTGAACTTCCTCCGCACAAATCCCAACCCATGCTCATACATATATGATGTTTAAAAATCAAATTCCATAAACACAGTTCCATAAATCTGATATTCCGTAAACATACTTCATAAACCATAGTCCATAAATTCATAAATCATAGTTCCGAAAATCCGATGTTTCATAAATCAAATATTCCATAAATCATAATTAAAACACATTCTGAATTCATAAGCACATGATGTCAATCATACAATCCATAATACATATAATAATCACACAATATGTAAAACACCAACACATAGAAAAATAATATATACTTTATTTTTAGCACTAGAAGAAAACACACCTTAAGCGGCAATAGCTCAAACGACGAACAAAGGGAGGTTGCGACTTCGATGTAAGGTGATGACAACGTCAATTCGAGAAGAATTCATAAAACATGGGAATAACTAAGAGCGACAACACTTTAAAACTTAAGGCTTAGGTTTATTTTTGTACGTAATAACTATGACTATATAGAGAGAGAGTTGAGAGTTGGTAATCTAAGCAAATTAGGTTTATAATAATAATAATAACAACAACAACAATAACAACAATAATAATAATAATAATAATAATAATAAAACAAGAATTTAAGTTGAAAAAGGAGAGTCAATTTAGTCATGAAAAAAAAAAGAATTAGAATTTAATTTGAATTAAAAAAGGTTTTAAAAAATAAACTAAACAATTAAGAAAAAAAAGGAGACGGTTGGAGAAGAAATTAGAGAGAATTGAAATTCAATTTGATAAAAGGGCTATTTATGGATTCAGTCTTTAAACTTTCAAGAAATTTCATATTAACTTCCAAGTTTGATAAAAATTCTTATTTAGTCCCTCATAAAAATTAGGGTTCCGAATTAGATATTCTCAATAGAAAAGCTTTTCAATTAGGGATTTCAAAATTTAGGGATTTTGCAAATCTAGGTTTTACAATTTGGGCGTAAATTTTGGGGTGTTACACCCAGAAAACCAGGTACCCGGTCATCCGGGTACCTCAATAAGTGGCCCGTGTCCCGGCCCATTATATTCGGGTACCCGGGTTTCGGGTACCGGGTACCCGGTTCCTATTTTTTCTATTTTTTTAATTTAAAATTTTGAAAAAAATCACATGTTAAACACAAAAATATTTTAAAAAATTAAAATTAAAACTTAAAAGAATATAATACAAAGAAAAAAATTAGGGATTTAAACTTAATTTTAGAGTAAAATATTAAGAAACATAAAATAAAAATATAATTTTAAATATAAAAAATATATATTAAATTTTATCGGGTCGAGTCCCTAGTAAGGGAAAACTCCGGCCCGTGTCCCGGGAAATTTGTCGAGTCGGGTACCCGGCCCAGTCGGGTAATTTTTTTCGGGAATTGCCCTGCATTTTTAGGTTTGGGTTGTCGGGTCGGGTCAACCGGGTCAGGTATTTTTGCCCACCCCTACAATCTAGCCAGGCATGATGCTCACTAAGCCAATCTAAACTTAGGATGACATCGAACTCATAGTTTGGTAAAGCCAACAAATGTGCTGGAAAATGAATCTCTTGGATCATTAAGGGGCGGTTCTTGCACACTACCCTTACGGTGATGTAATATCCTAAGGGATTGGTTACAGAGATTCTCGATGCTATTGGTTCGGAAGACATATTATATTTCTTAACTACAATGGTGCTTATAAAAGAGTGAGTAGAACTAGGGTCAATCAATGCATACAAAGGATATGAATATAGCTCAATGGTACTTGCGATGACGTCAGGTTCATCTTCTTCTTCTCTGCTCCTCACATGATACATTTGGGCAGGGGCTTTAGAATCTTGCTTATTGATTTGTTTTCCCGGACCACTCGGTCGTCAATAAGTTCCCAATGATCCTTGCTTCGATCCTTTACCTCGAAAGGATTGAGCAGGAGAGGCAGCAGTAGTCGGTGTAACAACATATTTGGTTGCGTTCAAAGGGAAGTCACGGATAAATTGACCATGCTCACCACAATAGTAACAAGCTCCAGTCTGCTTACAACATTGACCCGCTGGGTGCCTATTTTGAAAATAATTGCAAACTAGATGTTTGTTGCCTCGATTTTAACCTTCAGTGCTATCAATGGACGCTGCCTTAGCAAAGGACTACGTTACAAACTGAGGCCTCTCAATGTTTCCAAAATGGGAGGTTTATGGATAGACATTCTGTTTGAGGCCTTGATATCTATCTCCCTTTCTTGTTCCATCTCAGAGGTCGAGAATCATCTATGAACCTCCTCTCACAATTTCTAGACCCACCAGCTCGTTCAGCTTTCTGTGCAGCTTCGGTGGCCTTAACTCGATTCACGAGGTCTTGGAAATCAGAAATGCTTAGTGCAGTAAACATAGGGTGTAGTTCATCATTGAGCCCTGCAATGAACATATGGCACTTCTCTTTCTCCTTCTTTATATACTCAGCACCATATATACAATACTTGCAGAAATCATGAATGTACTGTTCGATCGGTCGTTCGCCTTGTTTGAGGTGGAGGAAGATATTTCGCCTCTCAGCAAGGTAGAACTCATTGATATATTTCTTGCGGAATTCTTTAAGGAAGAAATCCTAAGTCATTGTGTCTTCGAAGACCATCAATATGGTAGTTTCCCACCAGTGAAGTGCCTCATCAGCCAGCAACGTGATGGCACACTCGAGTTTGTGCTCGTCTGAGCGCTGAAGTTGTTTATCCAAAATCCGCAAAGTGTTGTCCAACCAGCATTCGACAACTTCAGGGTTGTCGTCATCTTGTCCCGTAAAAGTGTAAGCTCGATACTGTGAGAGCTTATCAATGGATGCTCGAGTATGTTGGATAGCATGAGCGATAGGTTGCACAACTTGTTCAGCCCTCATAGTAGTCATAAACTGCTTGAACATGTCAGCCATGTTCTTGCAACATTAACCATGAGTGGTACTGTGAGAGCTTATCAATGGGTGCTCGAGTTTGTTGGAGAGCAGGAGCGATAGGTTGCACTACTTGTTCAGCCCTCATAGCAGTCATAAACTGCTTGAACATGTCAGCCATGTTCTTGTAACATTCAGCCTGAGCGGTAGGTGTTATAGGCTCGGTACCCTAAGCAGGAGGATCCTACATGTGCGGTGGATTCGGAGGATTGCCTCCTCTAATCTCCTCACCATGCGCCGAGGAGCCGGTGGCAAGCTCGTCGGTTTGAGCTCCATTAGTTTCAGACATATCTATATGAAAGATCGGATTAGTCGAAAAGTCACAATATACGCAATATATAACTCCTAGGTGGAAAAGTAACACAATAACAATGCAACAAGCTTCGGTTTAGTTCTAGAATCGACTAAACTCTAGCTCTGATACCACAAATGTAACACCCCCTTCCCGATATTGACGAGAATCGGGTCAGAAGGTGATAATGATGAACAATAGAGTGTATGGTAAAATTAAATTTCATTTTTATACTCAACTTTTAAAACAATGATATACAATGACATGTTACCACAATGCATCTTAGTCCAATTAATCCTTATGAAACAACAATTAAACATTTAGGACTAATTCTTAACCATTACAAGTTTTAGGGACCAAACTGTAAATTCAGTAAATTGGAAGTCCTTCGATGCAATTAGTTATACCAAAATGAAATTCACTAATATATTAACAGGCCTGCAAAGTTTCATACAATTTGGAGTTCATTTACTCATTTAATTTAATCATTCAAAATTCAGTGACCAAATTGTGAACATTACGAACCTTTTGTTTCAGCCCTTTTAACTAACTTAAATGACCCTGTATCGAATCACCTTAAGGCTGTTTCGAAACAGGTGTACGATGGTCAACCTAAGTTGACTTTATCCTTTAGACAGTATCGATACGGGCAAGCCATGTATCGGTACGGGTTGACTTCCTTTAACCTTGACTTTGACCCGTTTCGATACGCTATAGACCCGTATCGAAACAATGTATTTCATTAGCAAAATGTTCTGATACATCCTCAAACTGTATCAACACGACCTGTTCTTAGAGTCCAGTTTTGCTTAACCGTATCGATACGCCATTACCCCATATCGATACGGCTTGACCTGTAATGACAGATTTTTGCTAGTTTTTAATCAAAATGACTTACCAAACGATGTTCAAATGCAATGAAACTTTACACACAACATTTCAATGCTATAAACAACCGGCATGCCAAAATTCATCATCATTTGAATACGTTTACTAGGTTTTGACCTATGTGAGCCAAATATGCCATTTTAACAATTTTTAGCCAAACCAAAAGACATTTTAGGGCTTTTAACCAACGTACAATATATGCACATTAAAAACATAACAAAGTCGGCACAAAAGACTAGTTCATCTACTTTGCCACCTTCCTAGGAGTTTGTAACGCCCCGGTTTTGGGCTTAGAAGTCTTGGGCGTTGACCGGATGGTCAAAGTGCTGTTCGAATCGTAAGTGGTTAAATTAGGAAAACCTAGTTCGGGTTGCATTAAAAATATGGAAAAATGTTCTAAAATCATCTTTTAATATAAATTGATGAACTGTGAAAACAATTTTGGAAAAAGAGTTTTGGAAGGTTGACATTTTGGCTAGTGACCAAAATGTAATTTTCGCAAATTTGGTGGTTGTTTTAAAAGGGATTGAAACTTTGAATCTTTAAGGAGCTATTTGCCCAAAAGTGAATTCTCCAGATTTTTCTAAGATATTTTAATCCTAAAATCTGATTTTAAAGGTTTGATAAAAGGAGGGAAACTCATTTTACCATTTTTCTTTCCTAACTTCCTATTTTCTCTTCTCCTTTTCTCTCCAACCAAACATCACCATTTTCAGAGATTTTGATCTGATTTCTTCACCTAAATTCATCTTTTCAACTCACAATTGTTAGCAAATCATTGCGTAATCAAAACCTACTCAATTGCTACAAGTTTCAACAAAGTTTTCATTCCAAAAAGTGGAGAAATCACAAGTTTGGAGGTATGAACGATTCTCCTCTGAACTTTAAGTTCTTTAATGAAATTCCTAAAGTTTTCAATCCTAAATGTATGTTTAATTAAAGGTTTGCAAGTTGATTTATGGATCTTGGCTAATTATGCAAGATTTTGATGATTTCACTTGATTTTCGTTTGATCTGTTAAATCTGAGTTTTGAGAAGTGTTTTTGATGTTAAATGATCATTAAATTGATGTGGAAGTGAGTCTTGATTAATGCAATCCCGGATAGGTTGTGTTTCCTAAGTTTAGCTTGTGTTTTAAGGTTGTTTTTGAGGTAATCTTGGTGATCTGGTGTTGCTGGAGGTATAAGGTTGCTTTTAGGTTGTTTTTAGATGTGTTTTGGTGTTAATAGAAGTGTGGTTTTGCTGGTTTATGGCTGGGCTTTGTTTGGAAGTGTTTTGGATGCAATTTCGGTTGTGTTTGGTGGCCGAAATTGGAGTTTGGATGAGGGCAGCGAGTTTAGGTGCTTTCATTGAAGCAATTAATGCAAGATGGTGCATTAATCCTCTGCTTTGATGTGTTGAAACAGGGGAGGCATCATTGGATTCAAGTTCGGTTGATTTGGAGGCTTGATTTGGTGCTTAGGCTTGAAGCTAAGTGGTTTTTGGTGAGTGCAACTTTGGATTTGGATTTTCAGCTTTTTAAACAAAGGTTTGAAGGTTATGGGAGCTTAGTTTAAGTCTAAACAACTTTGCTAAGCTCAAGTGTAAGTTTCCGGATTTTCTCTCTAGTGGTGGCCATGACTTGATGTTTTGCAAAGTGATGATTTGCATGATTTGTTTACTGTTTTGAAAGCATGTTTTAGCATGGATTTTGCTGTTGATTTAAGCCATGTGTTGAAGGTAACTCTAGGTAGGAGTTCCTTGATTTTGTACATTGTCTAAATGTGGATTTGATGCATGAAATGCATGATGAAATGGCTTGGTTTAAATGCTTTAAAACAGTGGTTATTATGATGAAATTGATGTATATTGGCAAGTGATGGTTTTAAAAAAAGTGAAGGTCACTAAGGTGGTTAAAAGTCCTTGAGTGAGCCTTGTTACATGAACATCAAGGTGGTTAAAAGTCCTTCGATGTTGCGGACTCTAAGGTGGTTAAAAGTCCTTAGGTGCTCCTTTCCATGGTGGTTAAAAGTCCATGGGGCCAAGGTGTTTAAAAGTCCTTGGGGCCAAGGTGTTTAAAAGTCCTTGGGGTGATTCAAGTTACGGACACAAAGGTGGTTAAAAGTCCTTGTGTGGTCCATGATCATGGTGTTTAAAAGTCCATGGCCAAGGTGTTTAAAAGTCCTTGGGGTCAAGGTGTTTAAAAGTCCTTGACAAAGATGTTGATCTTGTTCATCAAAAATGGAATTTGTCACTTGTGCCAATATGACATGGAAAGTGTGTAAGAAGCATGTGATGCTTGGTTTGACTATGTTATAAGCATGTGGTTACATGGTTTTAAGAATGCTTTGAACTTATGCATGGATTGATTTAAAGCATGTTTTGTAAATGGTTTTAAATGCGTTATTGAATTGTTTTAAATGAGCATGCCTCACTAAGCTTTTGCTTACGCTCTCTACGTTTTCTTAATTCAATAATGCAGAGAATTAGAGCATCTTGTGGGCTGCAAGGGAGGGCAAGCAATCAAGTTCTACTTAAGCTCAATGTATGAGGTTTTACAAGCACTTTTAGCTTTTTGGTTGTTTTGGCAATGGGGAACCAATGTATATGTTTTGGGAGGTGTTTAAGACTCCCTAAGTCTGTTAAATGTTGTTGAGAATGTTGGTTTTTGATTTGGAACCTTATATGCTTGTTTTGCAAGTTTGGAGTTGAATGGATAGCTTAACTAGGAAGCATGCCTTATAAATTGGGTTTTTCTTATGTGATGTTAATGTGTTAAATTGATGATGCAATTGAGGTCCTTGCATGTTGGTTGACTTTGTATAATGGTTTGGTGATGTTAATTTGATGTTTGAAGCATGTTTGATGCTGTTTTGGAGTTGTCTGCAGACAGGGGTATCGATACTTGGGCTTGGGGTATCGATACACCTGAGCCAAATTTGCAAGTTTCAGGCCAGGGGTATTGATACCTGATGAACGAGTATCGATACCATATGAGTGGAGTATCGATACCTGATGAACGAGTATCGATACCCTTGCTTGAATTTGTTTTGTTTTGTTTACGTTTTGGTCCTGAATCTTGTATGATCAATTGTATGAGCTGTGGATGTCCTTTTGAGCTGAAATTTCACAGAGATGCATGTAACCTGACTAATTTCAAGTTGGTAACCTTAATTTGGGTTAAGTCCTTTAATTTATCAGAAATTACAATTTGGTCCCTAAAGTTGTAATTTGTTCAATCGGGTCCCTGTTTGATCTCTGATGGATGTAATCTTTTAACATGTTGTTTGTATGGTCACACATAGGAGTAATGTGCATCTAGATAAGATTAAAAAGAAAAAAAAGGGTCGTTAATCAAGGTTGACTTTCGGGTTGACTTTGGTTTTCCCCGTGTAATCTCCGTAGTTCGGGTCGGGCGTCTAGGCCGGGCTTCGGGGGTTACAGAGTTTGTAAGGTCAAAATACATTACTTGAGGCTTGTAGTGACTTGTCTCACCTTGACTATCTGATCTCCAAGCACAGTGGCCTTTCAACCTGAATTGTATGTGATGAGACATGTTAGGCATGCATCACCTTGTGAGGTAGTCATAAACAATATGAACAACAATGTAGCAAGTATTTATATATATGTTCTCATGCTCATCAATGTCAATACTATGCATCAATATACAATGTTTAATATATTAATTTCATCATTGACCCTTGGATTGAATCAAGATAGTGGATACGCAAATTCTTACGCCTCGCCAAATCAATGAATGGTCTAATCCCTCCACCTCGCCAATATGACCAATATCAAAACACATCCCATTGCCTCGCCAAATTAATATAGGTCGTAGCCGAAGGACCGTAGTCCACTCGTACACTGAGCTCATGAATTCTATGGCATGCCAATTGTATTCGTTGTCTATTCAAATCCAAGGTTTCAATGTTCGTATCCATATTCAATGTTCAATGAGAATTCCGATGACCAATGACTTCAATATTATCAATAGCAAAACATGTTTCATTATCAATATGCCAAATTGAATGTCAATGTTAATATCAATATCCGATGATTTCTTTACAATATTTCAATAACACTATTCATATCGATGGCAATGCATGATAGTGATGCCAATAACTCTGTCCGATATTCAATAACAACTTACCGACACCTACCAATAAATATGATTAACAATCCAATGCAACTTCTTCAATGATATTGTTAGCAATATGGCCAAAAAAACAATAATAGATTCTAAAAGGCTCTTCACCTAATCATGAGACTCCGACTACACTCACCTTAAAATTTGATGCTCTTACGGCTCTTGGATGACAACACCCTTGCTTCTAGCTTTCGATGGAGATGTTGAAACCTCTCTCTCCACTTTTTGAGCTAGAAAATCAATAGGGAAGTTGTTAGGGTCGATAATACATTATCAAGATCAATACAACGACATCAAAATCGATTTCCAAGCTCAACATAATTATTAGTCAGAAATTTCCATAGATGATCAATATCTAACTTGAGATTAATCTCAAAATAGTATAGATTTCCAATATTAGATTGTGGGGAAAAGCTTACCCAATCACTAGCAACGATTTGATAAAAATAGAACGAAGGAAAAACGAAACTTAAAGCTAGCTCCAATGGAGATGCTTGCTTAGGTAGGGGATGAAGAAGATGAAAGGTTTGGAGACATGTTTGCTTGCAATGTTTCGGGTGGTTTTTCAATTCCTTATTTCCTTTCTTTATTCAATAATAGCTTAATTGGCTTTCCTTCAAATGAAGGAATTTTATTTCCACATCTTAAGTTGACCATAACTATGCTTAGGGAGGGATAATTACAAGATTAGTCCTCCAACCTTATCAATCATTATACTATTACTTCCCAACTTCTGATATTAACAATTTAATCACTAAAATGTTTTCGATACTACTCAATGGGGTCCAATAGCAATGATTTAACTCAATTAGAGTCCAATATAAATGTTTAGCCAGCCAATACTATATTTATACTTTATCGATGCGAAATTTCCGATCACCGGAACCCAATTTTGATTGAACCGGATTTTGGGGTGTTACATCGCATTCCTCAATGCTTTGTGAAAAAAGTTTCAAAACCGTACTTTAGAAGAAATGTCTAGAACAATGCTTTGTGAAAACAATTTACCTAAGTATTTTTGGGTGGAAGCCACAAACGCCACTTGTTATATCATAAATCGAGTAATGACTAGGTCAATTTTAAAGAAAACTCCTTATGAGATTTTAAAATCAAAGAAGCCTAACATTAGCTATTTTCATCCTTTTGGATGCAAGTGTTTTGTTTTAAATAATGGAAAAGAACATTTAGGTAAATTTGATGCAAAAAGTGATGAAGCTATTTTCTTAGGATATTGTAACCCTCTAAACCCGGTCTAGGAGAAAATATCGAATTTAGAAAGTTACGTTTGAAAACTTTTCCCTCAAGAAATCCAATTTTGAAATTTATACTTTAATTAAAATAAAATAACATAAATTTAATAATAAATAAAAATATAAATACCATAATAAGTGTTCAAATGATTGTATAAAATCTCTGAATTAAAATAACAATAATGAATGTTAAAAGTAATCTCAAAATATAAATAGTCTAAAATTACATCCATGTCCCAAAATAATAAATAGAAATATGATTAAACTAAAATAGTTTCGTACTAAATAATAAAATAACCAGATAAAAATTTGAGATCCTCCAAGTACCACGTCGCCTAAAGAGTCAGAGTATATCTGAAAAGAGAAACTATGGGGGAGTAAGCTAAAGAGCTTAGTGTGTCTCTAAAGTGCAAGAAAATCATAGTCATAAAAACATAGTAATATTTTCTTAAAATTCTTTAAAAACATGATACAATATCACAAGCGTAATGCAATGCACCCAACTACATCCACCAAAAATGAGGAAGGTTCCCATAACCTCCTCCCTACGCCCGCCAATCCGATGTGGAATTCAGCCCGAATGGTGATACTGCTAAACTTCCTCCTTACAAATCCCAACTCATGCTCATACACATATGATGTTTAAAATTCAAAACCAATTCCATAAATCTGATATTCCATAAACATAATTCACAAATCATAATCCATAAATCCATAAATTATAGTTCCGTAAATCTGATGTTTCATAAATCATACTTAAAACACATTCCGAAATCATATGCATGTGATGTCAACCATACAAACCATAATGCATCAACACAAAGAAAACATGTAGCACAGTAAGAAAACACACCTTAAGCAGCAATAGCTCTAACGTCGAGACGAACGCCCCTCACGTTCAGATCTAGTTGAGTCGGAACCTATGATATAAAATTCTACATCATAATCTAACAATATGCCACCAATTAACACTAGTACTAATCTAAAAGAATACTCACGTGTAGTCCTTGTGGTACGTGCACAGTTAGATCGAACAAGCGAAAGAGGTGGTAGTTCGTTGTCTTCAAAATCAATATCGTCTAAAACACATATTTAAACTGCATCAAATCTTATATCCAAATCCTTCAAAAAATTAAGGTTGTGCGATGCTAGAAACTCACCAAAGTTCGATTGAAATAAGAAAAATAAAAAAAAGATGTCGAGAGAGGGAGATAACCGTGCGGCTATTGAATTGAAAACAAATTTTAGGGCTGGTGAGGTTTAAATAACCCATTTGATGGGTAAATTGCACTAGAAGCAATCCCACTATTTAGGGGCTTACATAATAGCACCCAAGCTTTACTTAATTTATATAATGGCCCCTAAAATTTTAAATTAACTCAATTTAATCCTTTAACAAGAATTAGGTTCCCAAATTCAAATTCCTAAAATTAATTTAGGGTTTTAACCTAAATTCCAAAAATTTAGGGTTTTAAAATTGGAAAAAATTGGGGTGTTACAGATATTCTTTAAACTCTAAAGCCTATCGTGTGTTTAAAAAAAGAACCTTAGTTGTAGAAGAGTCTATACATGTGGTTTTCGAAGATAACCTTCTTCCGAGGAAGGATTCTTGTGATGATGATGTAGAAATCATTGAAGCCAATGATGGTGGACAATCATCAAAGGTAGATGAGGTTCCAACCAAAGAAAAAGAAGCACAAGATTCTCTCATAGAATCCTTGAAGGATATGAATCTTGGAGAAAAGAAAGTGAGCTACCCAAGGAAACTAAACCATGTCAAAGATGGTGAAATTTTGGGTGATCCATCCAAGGGGGGTAACCACTAGATCCTCTCTTAGATTGCTTAATAATGTTGCATTTATTTCATGCATTGAGCCTAAAAATATCAAATAAGCATTAAAGGATGATTTTTGATATTGGCCATGCAAGAAGAACTTAATCAATTTGAGAGGAGTAAAGTTTGGAAATTAGTTAATAGGCCTAGTAATAAGTCTACTATAGGAACTAAATGGGTCTTTAGAAACAAACTAGATGAGAGTGGTAACATAGTAAGTAACAAGGCTAGACTTGTTTCTCAAGGATATACTCAATAAGAGGGAATCGATTTTGATGCCTATGCACTTGTAGCTAGAATTGAAGCAATTAGGATACTTCTTGCATTTGCATGTTATCATGAATTCAAGCTTTTTCAAATGGATGTTAAAAGTACATTTTAAATGGTTTTATAAATGAAGAAGTGTATGTTGAACAAGCACCCGGTTTTGAAGATCCAATTTATCCAAACCATGTTTTTAAACTAACTAAAGCTTTATATGGTTTAAAACAAGCTTCTAGAGCTTGGTATAAAAGGCTTTCAAACTTTTTGGTTGAAAAAGATTTTAGAAAAGGCAAGGTAGACACTACACTTTTCATTAAAAGAAATGGCAATGACATCTTAGTAGTACAAATTTATGTTGTTGATATTATATTTGGTTCTACTAATGAATTTTATTGCCAAGAATTTTCTTAAGTTAATGCAAGGTGAGTTTGAGATGAGGATGATGGGGGAGCTCTCATTCTTCTTGGGACTCCAAATAAAACAAAGGAAGGATGGCATCTTCATCAATCAAGCTAAGTACATCAAGGATATGCTCAAGAAATTTGGCTTGGAGAATGTGAAGCCTCAAGCCACTCCAATGAGCTCATCAATTAAGCTTGAAAAAGATGAAGGAGGCAAGTGTGTCGATTCCAAGTTGTATCGTTCAATGATTGGCTCTCTACTTTACCTTACCGCAAGTAGACCCGATATCGTGTTTAGTGTTTGCTTGTGTGCTAGGTTTCAAGCTAGCCCTGGAGAATCACACCTTGTAGCCATTAAGAGAATCTTTAGATACCTTAGAGACACACCTTGTTTAGGTCTTTGGTATCCTAGAGACTCTTCCTTTAACTTACATGCCTATTATGATGCAGATTATGGGGGTTGTAAGATAGATGGAAAAAGTACCTTCGGCAGTTGCCAATTCCTAGGTAGTATGCTCATATCTTGGTGCTCTAGGAAATAAAATAGTGTAACCTTATCTACCACCGAAGCGGAATACATATCGGCTGGGAGTTGTTTGCTCAAGTCCTTTGGATGAAACAACAACTTCTAGACTATGAAATTGATGTAGGTACAATACCCCTTAAGTGTGACTACACTAGTGTCATATGTCTCGCTAAGAATCCCATCCAACATTCTAGAACCAAGCACATAGAGATAAGACAACATTTCATTAGGGATCATGTCCTAAAGAATGATGTTGTTCTAGAATATGTTGATACCTCAAACCAACTAGCGGATATAATTACAAAGCCATTAGAAAAAGAGCGTTTTTTTTACTCTTAGGAAAGATTTAGGTCTAACTAGCCTATCTTGACCTTTTAGAGCCCTTAAATGTCAAAATATTTGCTTAAATTTGAATGATGATCATGTTTATGTGTTTTTGCTTCTTGATGCATCTATGCTTGTTGTTAAGGGGAGTATGTATCTGTTTTAGTACATAAATGTTGCTCATTCATCATACACATGCATTTAAGATCGATTAAAATCCAATTTTGGAACTCAAGTCAGCTCAAAAATGCATTTCTAGTAAAAGGGTATCGATGCAGGTAATAGCATATCGATACGGGTTGCTCAATGGGGTCGATACAGTCATAATTGTATCGATACGGTCACGCATATCGATACGGTATGAAAATTGTACCGATACGGTGGACCGATACTCCACGTTAGCGTATCGATACGGTAAGGCGCTGGAGTCTAAATGGGCGTTTTGCTTTAATTAAAACACAAACCCTTTTTCCCTCAAAACCCTAGCCAGTTTTCATCTATAAAAACATCCTCAAACCCTTGATTTTTCACACCAAACTCAAAATTCTTTTGGGGTTTTTCATCAACACATCAAGGCTAAGCTTCGCTATCAACTTGGTGTATTCATCATCCTTCATTCATCCAAATCCATTACTCAATGTATAAAAACTCTTCTCTTTCTTTTTAATTTTCGTTTAATTTTTGTTATTGTTTTCAACTAATTTTTGTATACATAGTATATTTATAATATGGGTTTTGATGTTTTTTCAAAAATTCTTTAAAATCTGAAAATTTTTGTTTCGAATATATAAATATATTGTATATTTTAGTATATTGTTTTTCAAAACTATTATTACCAAAATTAATATTTATACTTGTATATATTTTTAACATATAAAATATAGTTATTCACAATACCTTGAATTATTGGAATGATATTGGATCAAATGTGATGATAATTGTATACAATGGTTTTGAATGGTTTTGATGTTTTCAGGTTATTATACGGCTGAAAAAGAGACCAGGGAAAGAATTGCCTTCTAGTTCATCCAATCTTAATTCGAAAAATGAGGGTATTACTAAACCGAACCTTGGTTTTATTATTCAAAATAGTTTTCAATCCCCTTCGGCTATGGCCCATTATAAACAATACCAAGCTGTAAAGTGGATCGTTGAATCGATAAATGCCAAGAGGGGTGAATTGGATTTTTAATTTGGTTGGTAGTGAAGTGGTGAAATAAAATTGAGGACAAATGCAATTATAGTGGTTCAAGTTCCAAATGAACTCTACATGCACTACCTTAGCTCTCACTAAGGATTTTCCAAACAACTTCACTAGTTGATCTTCCCCTTTTCTAGGCTTAGGAGGAAACCTCTACACAAATGGTCAATTTTCTACCCAAAATTGACAAACTCTCTCACAAGTGTACAAAGAAGAATGTGGCAAATACAATGTATCTCTCAAGACTTATATTACCCAAATTACAAGAACGCAACCCAATTGAATCTAAAAATTAGGAAATTGCAAGGATTGACAATTGGGGTTTTACAAGGATATTGGAATTTAAGCACTTGAGCTTGGATTTGATGTAGGATTGTTTCTTTTACGATCAATAGTTGTTGCTAGTTGTTTTTAAACTCCTTTTTATACCTTCTCATTCAATTCTAGTCGTTGGAGTGGTTGTCATCATCAATATAGCCATTGGGAAGCAATCTTCCCACCATAAATACACTTCTGCAACTACCCGTTTCGAAACACATGTACCTGTTTCGAAACATATCAAAATAAAAATAGTCATTGGGTGCAATTAAAAGACCGTATCTGTAACGCCCCGGTTTTGGGCTCAGGAGTTTTGGGCGTTGACCAGTTCGGTCAAAGTGCTGATCGAATATATAAGGGTGAATTTAGGAAAGCCTAGTTCGGGTTGCATTAAAAATATGGAAAAATGTTCTAAAATCATCTTTTAATATGTTTAAGTGAACTGTGAAATCAATTTTGGAAAATGAGGTTCGGAAGGTTGACATTTTGGCTAGTGACCAAAATGTAATTTTTGAAAGTTGCGTGACAGTTTTATAAAGGATTGAAACTTTGAATCTTTAAGGAGCTATTATTCCAAAAAGAGTTTCTCCAGATTTTTCTAAGATATTTTAAGGCTTTATTCTGATTTTAAAGTTTATGAAATGTGGAGGGAAATCATTTTACCATTTCATAACTAACTTTTCTATTTTCTCTCAATTTTCCTTTTCTCTCATTTTCTCTCAATCCAAACACATTTCTCCAGATTTTCTTCTCTGATTTTGTCATCTAAATCACTCATTTCAACTCTCTTTTGATTCCTAATCATCTCATCAACAAAACCTCTCAATTTGCAAGTTGTTTCATCAAGCTTTTTGGCTCTAAAAAGGAGAAATTCAAGTTTGGAGGTAAGAACGTCCTTCTCCTCTAAACTATCAGTTCTTTACTGAAATTCCTAAGTTCTCAATCCTTGATTTGTGTTTTGTTAATGGCTTTTCAATTGAAATCTTGATTTTGGCTTAAAATGCAAGATTTGGTGATTTTTGGTGAGATTTTCGTGTGATCTGTTTGGGCAGTGTTTTGAAGTGTCAAAATGATGTTAAATGAATGCTAAATTGATTAGAAGTTGAGGTTTAATTAATGCAATCCCGGATAGGTTGAATTTCCTAAGTTTGGCTTGAGTTTTTGGTTGTTTTTGGAGTGTTTTTGGTGATCTCTTATACCTGGAGGTATAAGGACGTGTTTGTGATCATTTTGGATGTTAATTGATGTTTAAAAATGGTTGGAAGTGATGGATCTTGGCTGGGTTAAGTTTTGTAAGTGTTTGGAGGTGATTTCGGTTGTGTTGGGTAGCCGAAATGTTGATTTTATGATGAGCAGCGAGTTGAGTCTTGTTGCTGGTGTTTTTAATGCATAATGATGCATTAATTCTCTATTGTTGTGTGCTTGAAACAGGGGAGTTTGATCCGTGAGCTTTAGAGGTGGTGCGGAAGGCTTGTTGGTTAGCCTTGTTTTGGTTATCGGTGAGTGAAGTTGGGTTTTCAGCTTTTAAACCAAGGTTTGAAGGTTTTGGGAGCTTAGTGTAAGTCTAAACAACTTTGCTAAGCTCAAGAGTAAGTGAATGGGTTTTCGCTCTTGAATTATGTTGTGAAATTGGCTTTTAAGCAATTGTGGTTGATGATTGAAATGCATGTGTTTTGCATGGTTTAAATCTGTTTTGAAAGTATATTTTAGCATGGTTTAATGCTGGTTTTGAAAGCCATATGTGAGGGATGCCCAAGGTAAGAGATCCTTGGTTTTGTACATGGAAATTGTGGTTTTGATGCATAGTGTTGCATATTGATCAATGGCTTTGTGTGATACTTAAAAACAGTGAATTGATGATGGTAAATGACACTTTTTGCATATTGGTTATGCATGTGAATCATTGGACTAATGTGGTAAGATGGTTATATTGGCAAGTGATGTAAGTGGTTCTTGGTTCGTTGATCGGATATAGTTAGCCGGCTATAGGATTGGGTGCACCGTGAATTAAGTCGCCTTGGAGGTGGAGTGGTCAAGAGGGGACCGGTAAACTCCCTTCAAGTATCCTAACGAGATGGTTAAGGTCATAATGGAGGTTGAATGCCCATTCGAGGACCTTGGTTGAGCAAAGGTTATATGGTGTTTAAAAGTCCATATATGGGAACCTTGTGCTTGTTGAGATCACAATGGCGGTGTTAAGTCCATGTGTGGATCTTGTGTAGGGTGTCCCGGATCTCGTTAGTGATGTGATACAACTACCAATCGGTGAATGCAAAGGTTGTATGGCGGTTAAAAGTCCATACATGGGAACCTTGTGCATGTCAAGGTTGTATGGTGTTTGAAAGTCCATACATGGGAACCTTGAGAAAAGTCAAGGTTGTATGGTGTTTAAAAGTCCATACAAGGGAACCTTGGGAAAAGTGGAGGTTGTATGGTGTTTGAAAGTCCATACATGGGAACCTCGGGAAAGCTAGGGTTGTATGGTGTTTAAAAGTCCATACATGGGAACCTTAGGATGGTGAGGTCAAATGGTATTTAAAAGTCCATTGGGGACCTTGGATTGGTAGTGTGTATGAAGTGTGGGGGACAACGCTTGTGATCCGCGTATCCGATTGGATGTTGAGTTGAAAAGTGAATGTGGTTGATCACTCGAAAGCCAATATGATGTTCTTGATTATAAAGAAGCATGAAATGCTTGAAATGATACATAATTGCATGAGAAGCATGAGATGCTTGAAAAGATGCGTGGTTGCATGAAAAGTGTATAATGCTAGTGAATGCATGTTTACTTGTTAGGTTTAACAAGTGTTGATTATCATTTGGTAAATGATGCATGTGAGCATGAAAACTTTTAAATGCATTGGAGTCTTGTTAAGACTTGTTTTAAAGGCATGTGATGATGATGTTGTGGTTCATATAAGTTGCCTTTGTTTTAATGCATGTGTTGGTTTGTTTGAGTAATGGTTTTTTTAAAGGTTTCTTGCTTGAAATGGCTTTCAAGTTTAAGAAAGGTATGTTGTGAAATGGGAGTGTTTTCCAAGGTTTTGATTTAACTTTGCATATGGTGTTTATGCATGGAATGGTTAAATGGATGATTTTGTAAGTTGTGCTTTGAAAAGGTTTTCTTAGCTTGCTAAGCTAAGGGTTGGTTTTCATGTATGTGCAATGCATGGTTTTGAGCTTGTTGTTGAAAAGGGTTTCAAACATGGCTTTGATAAACAAATCGAGTTTGTTTTAAAAGTGTTTTATGACCCGCTGCATTGATGGTGTTTTGGTTTTGAGCATTCCTCACTAAGCATTATGTGCTTACGCTCCTTTTTGTCCATCAATGCAGATTCTTGAAGTTTGGACAGCAAGGAGCAAGGGATTCAAGGTGGACTCCAATTGAGATGTATGTCTCAGTGAATAGCTATACTTAATAAAGGCAATGGGGGTAGAATCTCTCGGGTTAATGTGTATGTGTTCGTTTATGTTTGGACAAGGATGTTTTATGTTGATGATGTTGTTGGATCATGAATTGGCTTTAATGATTTTGATTTGGAAAGGTTGTGCTTAAATGGTTGCTTGTGTAGGAAGCATGCCTTTAGATTTGGGGCTTTTCATATATGATGTTATTTTGATGAATTGTTGATGCAAGTATGTCTCATTTATGTTGAATTGCATGTTGGTAAAGTTTGGTGGCTTTTGGAGCATGATTGGATGGTCAATTGTGTGTTTGAGTGAGCAAAATGCTGCAATCTGGGCAGGGCGTTTCGGAACAGTTGACACCGTTTCGGAACGGGTGCCCTGCATAAACCCAGGCGTCCGAAACGGGAGCCACCGTTCCGGAACGGTTTGGCCACTGCCAGTCCCCTGTTGCGGTACACGTTGCGGAACGGCCCCGTGTTTCGAAACGGGCTCTGCCTGTTTCGGAACGGGTGACCGTTGGGGGCTGACATGGGCGGTTAAATGTTTCAGAATGTTTGCATTTTGGTCCTGAAACTTGTTTGTGCAATTGTATGAGTTCGGGAAGTCCTTTTGAGCTGAAATCTCACAGAGAAGCATGAAACCTGACTAATTTTAAGTTGGTAAGATTAATTTGGGTTAAGTCCTTCTAATTATCATAAATTACAATTTGGTCCCTAAAGTTGTAATTTGTTCAATTGAGTCCCTGTTTGATCTCTGATGGTTGTGATCTTTGAGCATGTTGTTTGTGTGATCACAGTTAGGGCTAATGTGCATCTAGACAAGATTAAAAAAAAGGTCGTTAATCAAGGTTGACTTTCGGGTTGACTTTGGTTTTCCCCGTGTGACTTTCTTAATTCGGGTCAATCGTCTAGACCGGGTTAAGGGGGTTACAGTATCGAAACAGATACAATCGTTTCGATACGCTAAGAGCTCGTTTCGAAATGGCTTGATACCGTTTTGAAACAATTTGAAACTGTCAAAACTCATATTAAAACGTGCTTAAATCGTTTCGATACGTATTAACCATTTTGTAAAAAATCAGTTATAAAATTGCAACGGTCATAAATTTTAAATCCAAGTTCAAATCTCGTTTCGAAACGTTCGAGATAGTTTCGATACATCTATATCGAAATGGATCTACTCGTTATGTTGTTCTTCATCTGTTTCGAAACATAGTGTCTTGTTTTGATACTATCATATCGAAACGGGAAGACTCGTTCCGAAACCAATTTTAACAGTTTCAACGCGTTCTGAAACACCTAAGGAATGTTTCAAAACGGTGACTCGAAAATCACTGTTTGACTTGGAAAGCACTTAGAAAATTGTGTATAACCATTTGGTTTTAACTTGACCACTATGCTTAAAAGTTTTGGGAAGTTTTGAGGACTTAAAAATTTATGTTCTATTTTAAATTTAGTCCTTAAATCCTTTGTTATATCAAAACCAATTCTTTGGTTTTACAATCTCCCCCTCTTTTGATATAACAAAACAAAGTATAAATTTTTAAGTATTTTGAAATCTTTGAAAAACTTTTAATTCCCCCTCAATTTAAGATAGGTTTTAAAGTTTTGAAAAGTTGAAATTTAAAGCACTTGAAACTTAAAAACACTTAGGCTCTTAGGAATTATTTCTCCCCCTTTTTGTTAGATCAAACATATAATCAAGGCTAAATGAGAATAAAAGAGGCATAAATCATAAACTAAACAACATAATAGCATAGATAGCATTAAGTTCAGAAAACAAATTCAAACATAAAATCAAACTCAATCCTAAAATCATGAAATCAAAGCATGGATCTTAAAATATAAAAAAAAACAGAGATAGGTGCATAAACTCAATCATAATATGACAAAATAAAATGGTATGCAATAAAACTAAGGTGCCTTATCGTCTTCATCGCCTCCAAGGTCATCCAAGAAATCATCCTTGTCCTTCTCTTGATCCTTGCAAAAACGCCTCCAATCACCATAGAAGTTGGTGAAGGAGAGATCCATGGATGATTGTTGGGTTTCAAGTGAGGTAAGGTGATTCTCTATGCCAAGAACACAATCCTCCAATGATGTGAATCGAGTGTCGATAGCTGCAAACCCGGAAGCCATGTTTTTGTCCATGGTGTTGAACTTCTTGGTGAGGAAGGCCATGAGAGAAGCATTGTTAGGAGCCACAACGGGAACTTGAACTTGTGGTTGAGGCTCTTCTTGAGGTGCTTGAGCTCTACGATCAACTCGAGTTTATTCACCATTAGTGTATCGAAATCCGGACCTTACGAGAGAAGACTTACCAAGCTTTTGCTTGTGTTGTTCCGGAAAATTGTATGAGACATCAAGGTCAAGGCGAACAAAAATGTAGCTCAAAGTTGCCCATAGGTGAAGGAGGTGATAGAGTCGGGTTCATGATGCCTTACGAGATGGACTATCTCAGCAAACATTATCTTCACCAAGTTAGGTTGTTGTTCTTGTCGGAAACACTCAAGCCAAAAGGTGTCAACTTGACGGATATGGGAAAAATTTTCTCCGGATGGGCGAAAGAACCAAGATATGATTAAGTGCATGAAACAATCTTGGGCATCCAAAGTGAGAACCGATCCAGTTCGAGATCCAAAGGTGGATTCATCCTCAATACCCACATCAACAAGCCTAAGAACGGTCACTAAGGTGGATGGTTCAATGCGAAACTTCTTTCCCAAGATGTAAGACTCGATAACAATAACTTCAGAACGATCGGCATTGCTAATAAGATGAGCATTGGAGTAGAAAAGCAATACCATGTTTTTGTAGACAACGTCGGGAATATTCATGAAGCTTAGGAAACCCCAACGTCGCAAAAGAGGTAGGTACTTAAAGTAGAAACACTCATAATCAAGGAATGTCATGTCTACAACTCTCTCTCGTCGAACAACGGCATCTTGAAGAATTTTTAAACTGATTCCTAGCCTCTTGGTTTCTAAGACTTTTGGAATGAAGGAGAGTAAGGTTTGGATGAACATCATCACCGGGGTTCGAACCTTCACCCCCTTCAGTCTTTCTTTTCTTTTGCAAAGCCATTAAAAACAACTAAAAACAAAGCAAGCAATAAAATTTAAGTGTGCATTAAATCCGAATTTGGTCAAATAAGAATCCCACTAAGGTTTAAAAAAACACTTTGAAAGCATATACATAAAAATAAAATTTTGATGAAAACAGATTAGAAAAACAATGTTAAAAATACGATTAAAATAAAATATATTCGAACCAAAAAAATTTACAAGATTTTGAAAACTCATAATGTAAAACAAGTATTTTATACAAAACTTTAATTTTTTTATCATAATATTCGAACGAAATAAAAAGAAAAGGAAAAGGATAGAAAATACCTCAAAGATGGGATTTTCGAGGAATTTGTGGATGAAATTGCACAAAATTGATGAACCTTGCTAAGATTGATGTTTAGGAGTAAAAGCCTTCAAGTTTTGATGAAAAACAAAGAGATTTGAAGGGTTTTTATAGATGAAATTGGTCTAGGGTTTTGAGGGTTTTTGTGTTTAATTAAAAGAATCTTTAAGCATTTAAAACCCTTTAAATTTGGCTTTTCCGGATAAGTGTTTCGAAACAGGAGAGATCGTTTCGAAACAGGCGTACTGAAACGCATACGAACGTTTCGAAACATATTGATTGTTTCGATACAGATTTGACTGTATCGAAGCCCAAGAGTTTCTCGTATCGAAACGAAGAGGGGTCGTTTCGATACAAGTTTTAACAGAATCAAAATGTTTCGAAACCCTTGGGAGCGTTTTGAAATAGCTTGGTCCATATGTGTTCTTTAGAGGCAGCCCGTATCGAAACAGGGTGACTCGTTTCGATACTAATAGCCCTGGAAGAGCAGATAAGGCTCTAAAATGCAGAAGAAAAATTGAGATGTATGAGCAAGTTTAACATATCAAAACATAAAGCGGTTTGAATTTTAATTCTCTTATTCAAAATATATTTCACTAAGGGGGAGAATCCCAAAAAAATTAAGATTGGTTTTATTATATAAAAAGGGGAGATTGTAGAAATATGTGTTTTGGTATAATAAATTGAAAATAGTTTGGGACTAAATTAAAAAGATTTCAAAATGCTTTTAAGTCCAAACAACTAGAAAATATGTTTGAGGGATTCTTAAAGGGGGCTTAATGCGTCTTCTAAAGCCAAATTTTACAAAACCATTCAGGTGTTTTAAATTGCAGCTCAACTGTCACTTGTACCAAAACGGTTTGTAACCGTTTCAATACAGCTCAATACCGTTTCGATACGGCCAGAGGCGTTTCAATACGACTTCTTGCATCAGACTTCAACGGTTAGTTCTGAAGAAGGTCGTTACGATACGAACTCGCTTGTTTGGATACGGACAGCTCTAGAACTACAATTAATAAGGGAAATAAAGTCTCCAACGGCTCCAATTCAATCCCAACGGTCCTTAACGGCTACAAACTCAGTTGGGACTATAAAAGGGACCTCCAAGCATCAAGGGAAGACTAATGATTCAATTGTCAACAACATTATAACGTCAAATTGTCTTTAGGGCCTAAATTGTATATTTCTTGTATAGACAACACTTGTGAGCTTAATTGTCAAATTTTCTCAAGTGTATAGGTTTTGGGTGAGTGCTTAAATTTTCAAACATACACCTATTAGAGGGATTTCTAGTTTGCTTTAAATTTCTCTTGTAAGAAAGTGCTTGATCAAGCTTTGGGTAGAAAGCTTGATCATTGTAACTATTTCCTCCTAATTCGAGAAAAGGGGACAAAATTCTTAGTGAATTTGGTTGAAATCCTTAGTAGGAAGCTAAGGTAGTGGATGTAGAGCTTAGTTAATAGCTCAAACCACTCTAAATCTCTTATCAATTTTCTTTATCTTTTAGCTTCCACAAAAACACCCAAAATTCAATATTCTCCACACTTGGCAAGCATCTCGATTGTGATCATCGAGCTCAACACAAGCTTTTTCAATCCGAGATGAAAGAGTTGTTTCAATCCTTTTTCTAAACTCTGAACGTTTAAGTTCAAATATTTTGGATTGTTACAACAATGGAAATTTATAACCTTTCTAAGTGTACCCCCAATTTTATATCAAAATCTCGTTTTGATTTTCTTTGCTAATGCCCGATTTATTCTTGATCAAGCTAGGGAAAGTGTAATTGCCATTGAATCATATCTTATGGGTAAGAAATTTCGAATTGACCAACGTGTTTTATGTAACGTTTTTGGTTTTAAAAATTGGGAATTGATGATGAACACTCATTGGGGCATTCTCAACTTAGCTCTGTAACCGTTGTTGATGCCCATGATCGTATCCTCCATCTTATCTTCTCTTGGTGGATTATTCCTTACGGTGGAAATTCTCTACCATTCGCCAAGTTAATGCTTTTTGGCTCCGTTGTTTCCGAGAGGGTAAGCGCCCAAACCTTTGCCAAATTATGTTTGTCGACTTGGTTTATCTTGTTCAACACCGTCACACCGATCAAGTCAAGTCCTTTTTCTATAGCGTGGCTTTGAGCTTCTTGTTCCATTCCTTGGAGATTGATTGTTCCCATGATGTCGTCGAGCCTCTAGACAAGCCGATCGATGAACACTCCCTAACTCATGCTCACTTTGAGTATATTGATCATGAATGGGTTCGTGTTAATCGACCTCCTCCTCAAAATGATCAACATCTTGCGTTCTCTCTACAAGGTTCACAAGTCCAACAAGTTCAATCTTCCATAGATGGACTCATGGCGTATCTAAATGAGCAATTCACATCCTTAGGGACTAATATTGCTTCTTTAGATATGAACATGAATGTCGGATTTGCGGCCATTGATACTCCCTTTACAACATTGGGGAATCAAGTCAAGGCCCTTAAACAACAACAAACTTTCATAGATGTCTCTCTCACCGCCTTCCATGGTGCTTGGCTCAATCATACTCGGAAGTCTCAAACAAACCATGATAATGATGAAGAGGACGAAGACGATGGGGACTAGTAGTCTTTGAGCATACCATTACATATCATATCATTTAGGATTTATCTTTTATTATGCACCTTTGTCTTTAGGAACCCTATGTTTTTATTTTGTTTTTAGGATTAAGTTTGGATTTAAGTTTGAAGTAATTTTTGAACTATTTTTGCTTTGGATTTTCATTCGAACTTTAATGATATTAATTTGCTTAATTATGCTTTATCTTGTGCTTTATTGTTATATCATGTCTATATCCTTGAATTGTTGCATTGATTTTGATCTAACAAAAAGGGGGGAGAAGTGTAAATATATAATTTTTTACAAATTTTTGAAAACCAATCTTAAATTAAGGAGTAAACTTTTCAAAGTTTTCAAAATACTTAAAAATTTAATTTGGTTTTGTTATATCAAAAAGGGAGAGATTGTAAAACCTAATTTGATTTTGATATAACAAAGTGTCTAAGAACCTATTTATAAAAGTAAATAAATTTTTAAGTAATTCAAAGTCTCACAAGTTGACAATCAAACTTGAACTAAAATGTTTCTAAGTCAAATAAATTGTTTAAGCAAAATTTTTCTAAGTGTTATAGCCCAAAACCTACTTGTACGCTAAGGCGTATCGATACGCTATAACTGTATCAATACGGTTTTGAGGTTCTAGAATTTCAATCGGGAAAAGCGTACCGATATGGTTATACCTTTATCGATACGGTATTTTATCTGAGCTTAACTATAAGGCATAGCGTACCGATACGGTTGTACCCGTATCGATGCGGTTTGAACTTATTTGATAAATCTTTGCATTTATAGTTTTTAATATTGCTTGTCAGTTATGATTTCATCAAAATTTCAAACGGTCGTTGGACCGTATAGATATGCCTATATAGCGTATCAATGCACTTTTTGCTAAAGTTTTACAAAGGATTCCAGTGAGCAAAATTCATATCGATACGGTCCTAGAGTGTCGATACACCCCTCTTTTTACATTGTACATGTACCGATACGCCCTTATAGCGTATCGGTATGCCCTTTAAATGTGCACAACAGCTTTTTCTATTTTGAGACAGGTATTGATACCCTTGTTCGAGTACCGATACGGTAGGTTGCAGAAGTGCATTTATTGCGGGAAAAATGAAGCCCGGTGGCTCTATTGATGATCTCAACCACCATAACGGCTAGAAATCAATGCAAGGGTATATAAACAAGCCTCAAAAGCTACATCAACAACTATTGAACTAAATTGCAACAATCCAAGCACAAATCCAAACCTTTGAGCTATTATAGTCAAACCCTTGTACCCAATGGAGTGATTTTTTAATTGTATTCTTCTTTTATCAATTTGGGTTGAGAGTACTTGTAATTTGTGAGGTTTATCTTTCATTTGCCAACAATCTTTGTATTTGAGAGAGTCTTGGTTAATCTTTGGGTAGAAAGATTAATCGGTTGTAAGGTTTCCTCCTAATCCGAGAAAAGGAGACGAATTTTTAGTGAAATTGGTTGAAAATCCTTAGTGTGAGCTAAGGTAGTGGATGTAGAGCTTATTCTAAGCTTGAACCACTATAAATTGCCTTTGTCTTGAATTTTTCCTTTTTAAATTTGCTCCCTTCAATTTTGAAAATGTAGAACTAATGTTTTGATATAATAATTGAAAAATGATTTGGACTAATTTGAAAAGAATTTAAAACTTGTTTTTAAGTCCAAACAACTTGAAATTATGTTTGAGGTATTTTAAGAGGTTTTTGGCAAAGAGTTTTCATGTTTTTAATAGCCAAACTTGTGATTTCAGAGCACCAGTATCGATACGGTAAACTCTCGTACCGATACCTTTTTGCTCCAGTTTGGCCACTGTTAAAACCCGTATCGATACAGGCCCTTGTCGTATCGATACGGACCGGGATCATTTCGATACGCCAGGTAAGCGTACCGATCCCTGTTCAACCACCCCAACAGCTATTTCCCAACGGCCATTCAAATATGAACCCGTACCGATACGCCCTCAAGAGTATCGATACGCCTATGCTGGCAAGAGCCCAACGGCTATTTCCTCAAGAAGGCCGTATCGATACCGTTCCACATGTATCGATACTGATTGCTGCATAACAGCATTTATGAAGGGAAATAAAGTTCTCAACGGCTCCAATTCATCCCCAACAGCTAGTAATGGCTACAAACTCATTTGGGAGTATAAAAGGGACCTCCAAGCATCAAGAGAAGACTAATGCTCATATTGTCAAACATCAAATGATCAAGAAATTGTCTTAGTACTTAAATTGTCATTTCTTGTATAGACAAACACTAGTGAGCCAAAATTATCAAATTTGCTCAAGTGTTTTAGGTTTTGGGTGAGTGCTTATTTGTGCAAACAAACACCTATTAGAGGGTTTTAAGTTTGCTTTGTTTATCTCTTTGTAAAGAGGGTTTTGATCAAGACTTTGGGTAGAAGCTTGATCGGTTGTAAGGGTTTCCTCCTTAGCCTAAAAAAAGGGACGAATCAATAGTGGATTGATTGTGAAATCCTTAGTGTGGAGCTAAGGTAGTGGATGTAGACCTTGGTTAGAAGGTTGAACCACTATAAATCATTGTGTCATTATCTTTTTAGCTTCCTAAACCCTTCCACCCAAATATCCACCTCTCCACCACTTGGTGAGCAACTTTGGTTGATCGAATCGAGCTCCACACAACCCAACAAAAAAGCCAATTTATCCCCTCTTGACTATTTTCGATTCGATTGATCAACTTAACAAGGGTAATGAAGAAACTAAGTCATGTATAAGGAGGATGTGCTACCATCATGTGTGATAACAACTCAAGAATTAAGTTATCCCGAAATCCAATCATCCATGAGAGAAGTAAGCACATTGATGTAAGATTTCACTTTTTAAGATATCTTACAAGAAATGGTGAGGTTAAATTAGTTCATTGTGGAACACAACAGCAAGTGGCTGATTTGATGACAAAACCACTAAAGTTAGAAGCATTTGAGAAGCTCAGAAAAATGATAAGAGTATGTGAAATTAAAGATTTAAAACTAATTTTTTCCTAGACAATTAGCTTAATGGAGGGAATGAAGAGATCAAAGTCTGATAAAATAAAATCCCTTATTTTTAGGGATATGATTTTTTGTTATTCCAATAGTCTATTTGTAGTTACAAGATTGTTTATGCTTTCTTTTTTTAAGTTATATCTGGTTAAATAAAGTCAAGTTTTCAGTTCAATATAGGTGGATTTTCAGCGTTCATCTTTGTTCAGCTACTTTGTTTCTAACACTTTGAAGATGAGGTGTATTGTGCTTTTGGGTTATTCTGTTTCTTATGTTGTTGGTTAAACACATATATTCTATTGGGGTTTTTTTGTTTGACTTGAATTTGTTTGATTAAAGTATGGGGTGTGTGGTTGTGTGAGTATGGTGCTTTGACGAGCCTTGGTGCGTGTGTCTGGTAGCAAGTTTTGTTAACTAACCAAGCACAACGTATTTTATTTAGTGTGTCTTGTCTTTTTTAGGTGAGTTCAGGGTCGTCCTAGGGCATGGGCAATAAGGGCGCCCGCCCAAGGCCTCTACCCTATATATGGTTTATATATTTTTTAATATTAATAGTTAGGGTTTAATACTTTTTAATATTTATTATTTAAAATTTATTTTTTTAATAATTGTTATTAGAGTTCTATTCTTAAAATTTATTTTTTCTGATATTTGTTATTAGAGGTATAATTTTTTTCAATACTCGTTATTATAGGCTCATTTTTCGAATACTTGTAATTAGGGGCCTATTTTTATTATTTATTGTTATTTCAATACCTGTTATTAGGGTACAATTTTTACAATGCTTGTTATTATGGGGCCAATTTTTCAATACTTGTTACTAGGGGTCCATCTTTTGTAATTTTTGTTATTAGGGTCCTACTCTTAAATTTTATTTTTCCGATACTTGTTATTACGAGTCCAATTTTTTTCAATACTTGTTATTTATGGTCTTTTTCCCTAATATTTGTTATTACATGCATACTTTTAAATTTTAATTTTTCAATACTTGTTATTAGGGTTCCATTTTCCCTATATTTGTTATTACAAGAATACTCTTAAAATTCATTTTTTTTCAAAATTTGCTAATAGGGACCCATTTTTTATATATCACTTGTTACTAAGGGTCTAATTTGAAAAAAAATCCAATACTCGTTATTAGGGGAAAGGGCGAGCAAAACTCCACTCGACTCGAAAAAAACTGATTTTTTCGACTTGACTCGTCTTGACTCGAAAAAAAAATCAAATAAAATTCATATTTTATAGGCCTTGATTAATTTATTTCTCTTGTTACATAAACGTATTCAAGTTTAACATAAATTTCTACGTCAGATAATCATTCTATACGTTATATCTTGATTTTGCTCCAGAATATTAGCTAATTGTTATTGTGGATTAGAATCGAACCCCAAACTAATTAATGAAGCTAGAGTTGACCCTCAATTCTCAACTAGTTGGTGTTGTGGATTTGAATTCAACCCCAAACTCATCATTTGTGTCTGAAATACATGATGAAAGCAAGGTAAAAATTGGAAATACAATGTGCTGAGACACTACTGAATGACTGAATCTGGGGCAACATACATACGCCTTAACGTCCTTGTAAATACACTTCTCTTACCTTGTCTACTTTGAATGCCTTGGTAACGTTCATTATCATGATGGTTGACATGTACTGTTATTTCATGATTAACAGTGGGGACTTTCTGGTGCACTGGAAACCCATAAACTAGGAGTCTAGGAAGTAGGAAGCTACACTTATTGTGCCCTTCCAATTTGCCTCCCTGTGTGTCTCTTCTGGATGTGCAGATCGGCCAAGACCCTCAAGTTGCTGAGATCGCTTATCATTACGCAATGTGGCTCTTACCCAAATGAATTAGGAGGTGGGAATCCGCAGGCAGCTCAAGTAACCACCTTGGTTTCGGTGCTTCTTACACTTGTAGAAACAGTCATTGCAAGTAGGATTCTTTTCTGTTTTCGGGGCAGTGAAAGCCAAGTCGTACTCAAAGTCACACAAATACTTCCTCTCGTCTCAGTAACCCTTGAAAGCAAACATGCTCCAGTCTCCAGTCTTGTTAACAAACAAACATTTAATAATTGGCGAATGCAGGGATGGTGAGAGGAATAGCGTTCAAACCCTTCTTCTTGCTTTTACTAATTGGAACAAACAGCTTTCTTTCTTTTCAATGCTTTTCACGTTTCTTCAAAAATGTTTCGATTCTACTTCTTCTCCCGCCTAATCTGCCTAAACGCATATATGCTGTGCAGGCAATCAAGGCAAGGGAGAGAATATTTTTGGGAACATCTGCGCCTGATACTGCATTACCCTCAACAATTATGCTGCTCCAGAGTTTAAATATTAGTTGTATTTTTTTGAGCTAAGGTATCCACCGCATATGGCAGTGACTAATCACTCGTCGTGGATACTCTCATTAAGAGGTAAACAATTTGCCATGGAATGTATTTCATTTTCATTGATAGTAATCGAACTCCTATCCTCATGGTTAAGGGATGAGGTGAACAATTGCCGCACCATATCTCATGGTTTCTCAAGTTGTATATTTAATTAATATGAATAAAATAATTATTTAGCTAAAAAAAACTTAACCGTCAAATAAGTGTCCAAACTACAATTTTTTTTAGATATGTGTCTGAATTATATTTTGGGCCAAATTGGTGTCTAATGTTTCATTACGTGACTCATTTAAGGCTTTTCCGTCAAAGGCCGTTAAAAAAATTTCGTCATCCAATCAGAACATGACATGTGACTTGTTTTTTTATATTTTTAATTTCTGATTTTCTTTAGAAATTTGAATTTCTTTAAAAAAAATTAAGTTTAGTTTCTTTAGAGTTTGGGGTTTTTAGAGAATATGGAGATTGTTAGGTTAATTAATTTTTTTTTTATTTTCGGATTTTATTTCAGAAAATGAGAAAATCATGTCATGTGTTCGTTTTCATTGGATAAACGGAAAAAAATTAATGGCTATCATAAAAGAACTTTAAATGAGTCACAAAATAAAATATTAAGCACTAATTTAGCTCAAAATATAATTCAAGTAGGAAAAAGTTTATAGTTGAATACTTATTTGCTGTTAAGCCCAAAAGAAAGTAATAGGGTCATTGTTGGAACCGTGCGTCGATAATTTATTGTAGTCATGGCCAAAATAAATTATACTACATTTAATCCAAAAATAAAATAAATTATTATGCATCGATTTTTTAAAAGAGAAGTTCAAATTTGGGATAATATTTTAATCGGAATAAAATTGATGTACCAATTTTCTAAGAATACGCGTGAATATTCTTTTTTTCAGGTATTATCTAAAAAACAATCGTATCAAAGATTATGTAGAAAATATATGTTTAAATCCATATAAGATAAATTTATGTTTAGTTAAAAGCGGGTTACATGTAAAAAAAAATAATAAATTAAATTTTATATTTTTTGTCTACTCACTTAATACGAAATTTGTGTTTAGTTAAAAATAAGTTTAAAATTTGTATTTAGCTAAATACGAGTTTTATCTCACTTATTTTAAAGTTATATTTTTCTATATAATCTTAATTGAGGATTATTTTTAGATAAAAAAATAATATTCATTTAATTTTTGTGGATATGCGGGATGATTTAATTATTTAGCCGTAACTTAATCCATACATTTCCGGGACATAAAAAATAAATCGGGATAATAAATGGTATTGAATAAGGAAGTTGCTGACAGTCTGACACCAACAATCCAGTAAACAATCAGCGGTCTGGTATATGATAAGACGCGATTTCAATTAGGGGTATTCATTATCGGATATTGGATCTGATTTTATTCAGTCTTTTGGATATTTAATTTTTCGGATTGACGATATAATGATCCGAATTTGATTTAAAAAATATATCCAGTTATTTTGATATCAGATATTCGGATCGGATATTCGGATATCCAATTATTTGAAACTATAATTTAATTTAACTTTTATCGAATTTGAAAGTTATATTTATGAAAATTTCAGAATTTCGAATATAACAAACAATAAATTAATAAATGTAACAAGATTCGCATCTATTAAAATTTCATTTTTTTTAATTTTTAGATATAACAAGCATCAAATTGTTAAATGAGATCAACGGAGAATTGATATTTGATTATTCAAAAATATAATTTAATTTTTTGGATATTTTCAATTGTTAAAATTGCGATCCGTATTTGATCCAAAAAATTTAAAATCGGATCGAATATATGATTCGAAAAGAATCGAATCAGATATCTGAATTTTTCAGATCAGGTCAAGGAATAATCTGATCGGTCGGAATATCAAGATTTAAAAGGGCAAACTACTGAAACAGTCAACCACCTTTAATAAATGTACACTTTTAGCCAGCGATTTTTAAAATTAAACGTCATGGTCGCCCAACTCTGAGATTTATTAATGTTTCTTTCTAACCCAACTTTTTCTCATATCAAAATCATTCTCTTCTAACTAGCTACTTCTCTCTTTAAGATTTTTCTAAATTATTTTTCTCTGTCAATCTATAGTCCTTACTCAGACTCTTCATTTTTTTTATGAATTACTTTGTTTAATACTTGTGTCTGACATTTAGATATAAAGATATCACCTCTAAATGCCCTCTATATGCATAGAAAAACTTAAAAAAAAAATCTAATCATACCCGTGTAAGATATGTACCAATGTTCAACACTTGCGCACCCATGAATTATCCCATGAATTATCCTTCTTTGTCATTTGTGTCCGACACTTGGATACGAGAATATCAACCTCCAAGGATCCTCTATATAAGAGTGTAAAAAGTTGACATGAACTGCAAAACAGATTAAAATTGACTTGAGTCAGAACTGTTTGTGATATGTGATAGTGGTGACTTAAAATTGATTCGAGTTCAAATTGATGTACACCTGAACTCGAATTGGACCTGGAAATTTTTGGATTTGAACCCGAGCTGAGAACGACCTGAACTCGAATTCAACATTATAATGTGATAATTGAACTCGACCTGCATCCAACCTGATATGAACTCGAACCCGAGATTAATATGGTAAATAACTGATATTACCCGACATGTTATCAACATGACATCTTATGAACTTGATATGTAATTGACTCAACATGTAAATGATTTAATTTATTATTGAACTGATCTGAAATTTACTTGACTTGTAATAACTAATTAAGCTACAATTGATGAAGTTGTGAGATTATAAATTTATTGTATTATAATATGACAAAATACATTTTTACGCGAATCTTGAATTCGCTTTCCCCAGGACGCGAATTCGTACTACATGGCATGATTTGAGGTATTTTTCCCAATATCAAACTTTGGGAGTTATTTTCTCCAATAAATTTCCAAAAGGGAATATTCAAACTATAATGCCGACTATTTTGATTCAAAAATAAAACGTTAGAGATAAAAATAGACAAAAAAATAGAGACCAAATTAATTGTTTAATAAAATGTTAGAAACATTTTTAGACATCAAACCTATATTCTTATTTCCCAAAACCTTTAAGCATTCGTTTTCTAAATAATTTTTTTTAACATAAAAGAAACTGATATTCAACACAAACAGATCATGAAAATATTCTAAATGATTTTAGCTTTTATAAATCCATCACTCGAAATAATCTCACAATTCATGTACCAAGAAGAAAAAAAAATAAAGATGATAAGTTTTATTATCAAAATACTGAAAGTAGCAGGTCATATTTATACATCTGTAAACAAAACAAGCTGTATTCTGGCATTCGTCACGTGACCATCAAGATTTGAGGTTGGTGTTTGTCCACATATGTGAGAGAAGCTGCTTGCTTGGTTTTGTTTTAGTGATGTTGTGTGTGAATGGTGTACAGCTATCAAGATTTGAAGGTTGTAAATGTAATGAAAGAATTTTACCTAATATTTTCTGCAGATTGGGGGACCAGAGCAAGTTGATGTTGGAGATGGCCGATTGGGCCTTTCTTTTAAATTTCACTTCTTTAAGGCACATCATTTCCAACACCATAACATGCATATCTCTTCATTAACCCATTCTTGTTCTAATCTTTTTAGAATTTCCAATTTTCTTTTCTCTTCGGATAAAAAAATTCTAAACTTTCATATTTTTCTCTATAATCAATTTAATCAAAACAAGTTTATAAAATATCGTAAGTTACGAAATGTTATCTACATTTCGAATAGTATCGCAAAATGTGACCAAAGAAACTATAGAATTCCTACTTAGGTAATGCTAGACACATGTTATTTATGGAGAATGATGGTACCATTTAAATTGTGTAGAATAAGAACACATCACGAGAAATTAAATGTACCCGTACCTACCCCAATTATTCACCACATTAGAAAAAAAATAATATGCTCCAATATATTTAAGGCAAAATAACATATGACCCAATGTTTGTATATTTTATAATTTGGTCTTATATTCTTGTTTCTGGAATAAATAATCTTTATCATTTTAATTTAGTTCAAATATTTTATTATACACTTCGATCGATATAAACCAAGAGGGGGTGAATTGGAAATTTAAAGGTTTTGTGGTGGAAATTGCAAATTAAAAATAATGACAAGGGATTTTAGAGTGGTTCAAGTTCCAAATGAACTTTACATCCACTACCTTAGCTTCAATAAGTATTTGCAACAATTCCACTAATTGCTCTTCCCCTTTTCTAGGCTAAGGAGGCAACCCTTACAATTTCGGTTGAATTTTCTACCCAAAATTCAACCCAATCCTCACAACAAGAGAACAAAGAAATTTGTTGGCTAATGAAGTATCTCTCAATACAAATGATAGCCCAATTACAAGCACTCAACCCAATTGAACAAGATAAGAATGAAAATTACAATTGGGGTTTCTAGACAATATGAATTTTTGCACAATTACTTGGATTTGATGAATAGATGTTTTCTTGAAGATCAATAGTTGTTGTTGATGCTTTTAGATGTGTCTTTTATACCTCCTCATTGATTTCTAGCCGTTTGGGTGGTTGGGAACATAAATGGAGCCGTTGGAACCCTCTCTTACCACCATAAATGCACTTCTACAGCTACTAGTATTGGTACGCGGGAAGGTGTATCGGTACCTGTCTCAGAAAATAAAGAGCCGTTGTGTGCAATAAATAAGGGGTATCGATACACGCGTAAGCGTATCGGTACGGGGTATCGAAACGGTAAAGGCCGTATCGATACCTTTTTCTGAACTTAACTCACTGTCGATATCCGTATCGGTACGAGGGTTCGGCCTATCGATACGGGTCAACGACCTTTTAAAGTTTGGTTACCAACCAACTGACACCAACGATCATATTTTTAAACCGACTTAATATTTAAAAATTATAAAGGTCGTATCGATACGAGGGTTTGCCGTATCGGTATGTTATTCAAACTCTTTGAATTTTAACACAGGGGCGTATCGATACGAGGGTTTGACGTATCGATACGTGTTCCGACAGTAGCCAAGTTTTTCAAAAAGGTATCGATACACTTGGGAGTATATCGAAACACCTGAACGTTTTTCAATGGTTTGGCCTTGGAACACTTAGAAAATATTTTGAGTTTGAGTTTTACAAATCAGTTTTGAAGTGTTGGTGTTTTAAAACTTATTAAGGGACTTATAAAAACAATTTTAAGTTTTTCAATTTGATCCTTAAAGATCTAATTATATCAAAATCAAACATAGGTTTTACAATCTCCCCCTTTTTGATATAACAAAACTAAAACTTAAAATTTTTGACATTTTGAAAAACTTTTACAAAGTTAACTCCCCCTTAATATAAGCTTGGTAACCTTTGAGTTAAAATCAAAATATTTGAAGTGTGAGCTAGTTTTTCTCCCCCTTTTTGTTAGATCAAAACATCTTGAGACAATTAAGTGCATAAAGAAGGAAAAGGTATAATAAGCAACATAAATTTTATTCATCATAGCAACATACTTGAAATCCAAACAAAAGCAAAAAGAAATCAAAGCATAGGTTTTAATCCTAAAACAAACTTAATCCTAAGATCATAAAGCAAAGGTGCATAAAATAGAAAATCCTAAATGCTATGCATGATATGCGAGAAGAAACGTCTAGGCATCGTCTTCTTCGTCTTCATCCTCTTCATCATCAACTCCCATAGGCTCATTATCCCTCATGCTATTGCGCCATTCATCATGGAAAGCAGCAATGGAAATATTCAAAGAATTGTGCCCGCTTTCAAGGGATGTGAGGCGATTCTCCATACCTGTCATCCTTGTATCAAAAGTAGTTTCCATTGAAGTAAGACGAGTGTTCATGTCCGTGCGCAACCCGGTAAATTGCTCATTGAGATAGGTCATGAGAGCATCCATGGAGGGTTGTGGGACTTGAGGAGCTTGTGGAGCTTGAGGAGCTTGAGCCTCTTCAAATACGGCGGCGGCTTCGGGTGGTAACTCGTCAAGACGTACCCATTCACCATTAAGATAATGAAATTTTGCCCGAGCAAGAGATCGCTCATCAATGGGATCAGCGAGGGGAGTTGGGTAGTCATAAGAGCAATCAATATCTTTTTTTAAGAAAGAAATAACTCAAAGCCGTACCATATGTAAAGGAGGTGACGAGAGTTGTGTGACGATTTTGCACGAGGTAGACGATCTCCGCGAACATGAGTCAAGCAAGATTTGGTCGTTTTTTCTCACAGAAACAACGGATCCAAAAATCATCCACTTGACGGATGGTGGAATATTTTCTTCCGGAGGGACGGAACCACCAAGACACCATCAAATGTAAGATCCGGTCTTGAGCATTTAGGGCGGTGACGGATCCATGAAGAACATGCCCCAAAGCATGCTCATTATCGATGCCTTCATCCTCTAATTTGAAAACCTCACAAATGGATTTGACATCAAGAATAATTTTCTTCCCCATGAGGTAAGAGCTAATAGCAACAACTTCCCCATCACGACTAATACATTTGGCATTAGAGTAGAAAATCAAAACCAAAAGGCGATAATAAAAACCGGGAATAGAGATGAAATCCATGAAGTTCCATCGACGAAATAATGGAAGATATTCAAACTTAAAACGCTTGGAGTCGAGAAAAGGAACGGATATTACCCTTTCGACACGAATCTTATAATTCTCATATTGACGAAAATGAGTTAGACCCGCGTTGCCATCAAAGCATTGCTCATAGATGATTGAGTAGTTCGGACGAGCAATTGCTCCAAGGGTGGAAGATTCACCGGCTTGAGAAACCCTTGTACGCTTCCTCGAAGGTTCTTTTGGTGCCATGATCTAAAAGAGAAATTAAGCAAAAAAGATTTCTTCAATTTGAGTAAAAATCAAGGTAAAAAAAATTTTGAAAAAAATTTGAAGAAAGGTTTTGAAAAACACAAAATTTAAATGAAAAGATGAAACAAAACAATAAAAAAGATTGAAAAAGAAAAAGAAGGAAAAAGATTACCTTGATAGAACTTGAAAGATTGAAGAAAAACTAGCACAAAGATGAGAGAGATAGCACAAAGCCTTGCTTGATTCAAAAACTCTTTTAGATTTGAGTTGAGGTGTGAAAAATATGAAGGAGGAAGAGCCTTTTTATAGGAAAAAACGACTAGGGTTAATTAGGTTTTGAAGAGTTTGAATTTTGGTAAAAGTTGAACTCATTAAAAGCCAAATTTAATGCCATCTGCGCAGTCGAGTATCGATACGCCTGAGGGTGTATCGATACGTGGATAGAATCGTCTTTTCTGCAAAAATACCTGTTGGAAAGTCGTATCGAAACGAAGGGGTACGTATCGAAATGACCCGTATCGATACGAGTTTAATCGTATCGATACCCGTGAAGTGAAGAAATTTCTGGGAATCAGAATGAAGAACATGTATCGATACGCGTAGAGCCGTATCGATACCGTATGCCCAGAAATGCATATTTGGTTCAAAGAACAACCAAAGGCTCGAACTTAACATCTCCTAAAGGTATGCAAATGATGAATGAACAGTTATAAGCATATTTAAACAGAAGCATACTCCCCCTAACTATAGGCATGGATGAAATTATGAGTCTAAACACATAAACATGGCATTTCACAAGATCAAGCATATTTAAGCACAAAAGAGGTCCTAAAAGGTCAAGATAGGCTAGCTAGACCTAACTCTCTCCTAAGGGACCAAAAACGCTCTTTGTCTAAGGGTTTTGTAAATATGTCCGCTAATTGATTCAAGGTGTCTACATACTCTATAATCACATCTTTCTTAAGGACATGATCTCTAATGAAATGATGCCTTATTTCTATGTGTTTGGTTCTAGAGTGTTGGATGGGATTCTTTGTTAAACATATTGCACTAGTGTTGTCACATTTTAGGGGTATGGTTTCAACTTTAATTCTATAATCTAAGAGTTGTTGCTTCATCCAAAGGACTTGAGCACAACAACTCCCTAAGGATATGTACTCGGCTTCGGTGGTAGATAAGGCTACACTATTTTGTTTCTTAGAGAACCAAGATATGAGCATACTACCTAAGAATTGACAAGTTCCTGAAGTAGTTTTCCTATCCATTTTGCAACCCCCATAATCCGTATCCGAGTAAGCATGAAGGTTGAAGGTAGAGTCTCTAGGCTACCAAAGACCTAAACAAGGAGTATCTCTAAGGTATCTAAAGATTCTCTTAACGGCTATAAGGTGAGACTCTCTAGGACTAGCTTGAAACCTAGCACACAAGCAAACACTAAACAAGATATCCGGTCTACTTGCGGTAAGGTAAAGCAAAGATCCAATCATAGAGCGATAAAGCTTAGAGTCAACACACTTACCTCCTTCATCTTTGTCAAGCTTTGTAGATGAGCTCATAGGAGTGGCTTGAGGCTTTGCATTCTCCAAGCCAAACTTCTTGAGCATATCCTTTATGTATTTTGCTTGGTTGATGAAGGTGTCATCCTTCTTTTGCTTGATTTGGAGTCCAAAAAGAATGAGAGCTCCCCAATCATGCTCATCTCAAATTCACCTTGCATTAACGTAGCAAACTCTTGACAATGACATTCATTAGTAGAACCAAAAATAATATCATCAACATAAATTTGAACTACTAAGATGTCATTTTTATACATTTTTATAAAAAGTGTATTGTCCACCTTATCTTTTTCAAATCCTTTCTCAATTAAAAAGTTTGAAAGTCTTTCATACTAAGCTCCAGGAGCTTGTTTTAAACCATAAAGAGCTTTGGTAAGTTTGAAAACATGAATTGGAAATTTTGAATATTCAAAACCCGGTGGTTGTTCCACATACACTTCTTCATTTATAAAACCATTTAAAAATGTGCTTTTAACATCCATTTGAAAAAGCTTGAAATTATGATAACATGCATATGCAAGTAACATCTTAATGGCTTCCATCCTAGCTACGGGTGCATAGGTTTCATCAAAATCTATTCCCTCTTCTTGAGTGTAACCTTGTGCTACAAGTCTAGCTTTATTTCTCACAATGTTACCACTCTCATCTAGCTTGTTCCTAAAGACCCATTTAGTTCCTATTGTAGATTGATTACTAGGCCTATCAACTAATGTCCAAACATTACTTCTCTCAAATTGATTTAACTCTTCTTGCATAGCCATAATCCAAAAGTCATCTTTCAATGCTTCTTTAATATTCTTAGGCTCTATGCATGAGATAAATGCAACATGATTCATTAATCTAAGAGAAGATCGAGTGGTTACCCCCTTGGATGGATCACCCAAGATTTCACCATCTTTGACATAGTTCAACTCCCTTGGGTAGCTCGCTTCCTTTTCCTCAAGAGCTAAGTCCTTCAAGGCTTCAAGAGGTGGATCTTGTGTGTCCTCTTCTTTTGTTGGAATCTCATCCTTCTTTGAAGTTTGTCCTCCATCAAAGGCATTTATGATTCCTACATCATCATCATCACAAGAATCCTTCCTAGGAAGGAGGTTATCATCGAATACAACATGAATAGATTCTTCTACTACTAAAGTTCTTTTGTTAAATACTCGATAGGCTTTAGAGGTTAAAGAGTAACCTATAAAAATAGCTTCATCACTTTTTGCATCAAATTTACCTAAGTTGTCTTTTCCATTATTTAAAACAAAACACTTGCAACCAAAAGGGTGAAAATAGCTAATGTTAGGCTTTTTAGATTTTAAAATCTCATAAGGTGTTTTCTTTAAAATTGGCCTAATGATTACTCGATTTACAATATAGCAAGCGGTGTTTGTGGCTTCCGCCCAAAAATATTTAGGTAAATTGTTTTCACAAAGCATAGTTCTAGCCATTTCTTGCAAAGTTCTATTTTTCCTCTCAACTACCCCATTTTGTTGAGGAGTTCGAGGAGCCGAAAAATTATGGCTAATACCATTTTCATTTAAAAAATCTTCAAACCCCAAATTTTGAAACTCGGTTCCATGATCACTTCTAATATGTGAAATTTTAAGTTCAAGATCATTTTGGGTTAATTTTGAAAATGTGATGAATTTTTCCAAAGCCTCATCTTTAGTACTTAAAAATAGAACCCAAGTAAATCTAGAAAAATCATCAACAAGTACAAAAGCATAAGACTTACCACCCAAGCTCATAGTCCTAATTGGCCCAAATAAATCCATATGGATTAGTTGTAAGCATCTACTAGTAGAAACATCATTAATGGATTTAAAGTAAGATCTATGTTGTTTACCCTTTGAGCATGCATCACAAATTTTATCATTTGAAAATTTTATCTTGGGTAAACCTCTAACTAGATTTAGGGAGACTAGTTTTTCTAAAACACTTATGCTAGCATGTCCTAGCTTCCTATGCCACAACCATGCATCATTTTCATTTTGTGCAACTAAGCATGCATGAGATGTATGAATGTCATCTAGATGCACCATGTATATGTTCCCTATGCGATGACCTATGAGCATAATATTATTAGATTTAATGTCTACAATTTTGCATCCATTTTTATCAAATAAAACATTAAATCCTTTATCACACAATTGACTTATGCTCAATAAATTGTGTTTAAGACCATCGACATATAATACATTTTCAATGAGAATACTAGAGTGATTACCTATGGAGCCAATACCTTTAATGTGGCCTTTGGAGTTGTCACCAAATGTCACTACTCCTCCACTTTTTGGCTTTAGATCCATGAATCTACTCTTGTCTCCGGTCATGTGCCTCGAGCATCCACTATCAAGGTACCATGAGTTTTGACTTTGTGCTTTGGCCTTGTAGCAATGCTCCCCCTACAAACAAAGATATTAAGCTTTTGTTTTTGGTACCCAAATCATTTTGGGTCCATGAGTGTTAGCTCCCAAAACCTTGGTTCCCTTAGGAATCTAAGATGACATAGCAATAATATTATTAGATTTTACAAGTTCCTTAGGAACCCATACACTTCTAATTCTTTTAGCTCTACTATGTCTAGAGTAGCTACCTTGTTTGTAGTAGTTAGTCTTTTTCTTAGGTTGATGTGTTCTAGATGATTCACCTACTTCATGCTTGACACTACCAACATTTTTTAAAGACTTTTTGAGCTCATTTAGCTCACCCAACACCTTTTGGTGTTCACTATTACATTGAGATAAAAGATTATTAAGATCAACATTTTCATCTTGAAAGAATTTTAGCTCATCTTTTAATCCTAATATATTTTTCTCAAATTTTGAATTAGCTTGAGTGAATGAGTCATTTTTCTCATTTAGTTCTAAAATGATATTTTTATTCCTAATGACCAACTCTTTATATTTCTCAACTAATTCATCATATACCTCTTGTAACTCATCATATGCATCATTTAATTCTTCAAAATCTAAAGTAGATGAGTTAGAGGTTACCATGGAGGAATCTTCCTCAAGTGCCATGAGGCAAAGGTTATCCACTTCTTGTTCGTCATCCTCCGATGACGCCTCATCACTCCAAGTAGCAAGCTTGGCTTTGAGCTTCTTCTTCTTCTCAAAGCCCTTCTTCTTGAGTTGAGGGCACTCCGAACGTATGTGGTCGGGTTGTTTGCACTCAAAGCAAATGATAGGATCCCTTCCTTCTTCTTTGTTCTTGCTTTTGAAGTCCATCTTCCTTTGGATTTTTCTTCCCCGGTTGGACCTCATAAAACGTGAGAATCGTTTGGCTATCATAGCCAATTCCTCGAGTTCATCCTCCTCACTAGATGAGCTCTCTTCATGTTGTGAAGCTTTAGCCTTGAGAGCTATTCCCATCTTCTTCTTCTTCTCAACCTCAAGCTTCTCTACCATTTTCTCTTCTTTCTTCTTCTCATCTTCCCTTCCTTGCTTCATGATCTCATGAGTAAGGAGAGAACCCACAAGCTCGTCAAGCTTCAAAGTTTTCAAATTATTTGCTTCAATGATAGCGGTTCTCTTCCCATCCCAAGACTCGGGAAGTGAATAGAGTAGCTTCCGGACAAGCTTGTCTTCTAGTATGATTTCTCCAAATCCCTTTAGCCCATTGACAATAGTAGAGAAACGATCAAACATCTTTGACACCGTCTCATCGGGCTCCATCTTGATATTTTCGTAGCTAAGATTGAGAATTCCAATCTTAGTTTCTTTAACATCGTTGGTGCCTTCATAAGTAGTCTCAAGGGTGTCCCACACTTCTTTGGCACTTTCGATGGATGAGACCTTAGAATAGATGTCCGGATCGAAAGAACAAAATAGCATGTGGAGAGCTTTATCATTGACTTGAATCTTTTTCCTCTCCTCTTCACTCATCTCCACTTTCTTCTTCAAAACTATCTTGCCTTTACCATCTTGCTTCAATGGAATATAAGGGCCATCTTCAATGACATCCCACACTAGATAGTCATTTGACTTGATGAAGAGATGCATTCTATTCTTCCAAAAAGAATAGTTATCACCATTGAAGAAGGGAGGCTTTGTAGTGGATTGTGACTCATACATGCCGGAACTGGAGGTTGAAGTCATCTCTTGATATTTTGATGATCACACTCTTCCAAGGAACTCCTCTTGTGGTTGTTAATCCTCAAAGAGGTAGGCTTTGATACCAATTGTTGAGTGGATCGAAAGATCGATATAAACCAAGAGAGGGTGAATTGGAAATTTAAAGGTTTTGTGGTGGAAATTTCAAATTAAAAATAATGACAAGGGATTTTAGAGTGGTTCAAGTTCCAAATGAACTCTACATCCACTACCTTAGCTTCACTAAGGATTTGCAACAATTCCACTAATTGCTCTTCCCCTTTTCTAGGCTAAGGAGGCAACCCTTACAATTTCGGTTGAATTTTCTACCCAAAATTCAACCCAATCCTCACAACAAGAGAACAAAGAAATTTGTTGGCTAATGAAGTATCTCTCAATACAAATGATAGCCCAATTACAAGCACTCAACCCAATTGAACAAGATAAGAATGAAAATTACAATTGGGGTTTCTAGACAATATGAATTTTTGCACAATTGCTTGGATTTGATGAATAGATGTTTTCTTGAAGATCAATAGTTGTTGCTGATGCTTTTAGATGTGTCTTTTATACCTCCTCATTGATTTCTAGTTGTTTGGGTGGTTGGGAACATAAATGGAGCCGTTGGAACAATCTCTTACCACCATAAATGCACTTCTGCAGCTACCAGTATCGGTACGCGGGAAAGTGTATCGGTACCTGTCTCAGAAAAGAAAGAGTCGTAGTGTGCAATAAATAAGGGGTATCGATACGCGCGTAAGCGTATCGGTACGGGGTATCGAAACGGTAAAGGCTGTATCGATACCTTTTTCTGAACTTAACTCACTGTCGATATCCGTATCGGTACGGGGGTTCAGCGTATCGATACGGGTTAACGACCTTTTAAAGTTTGGTTACCAACCAACTGACACCAACGGTCATATTTTTAAACCGACTTAATATTTAAAAATTATAAAGGTCGTATCGATACGAGAGTTTGCCGTATCGGTACGTTATTCAAACTCTTTGAATTTTAACACAGGGGCGTATCGATACGAGGGTTTCCCGTATCGATACGTGTTCCGACAGTAGCCAAGTTTTGCAAAAAGGTATCGATACGCTTGGGAGTGTATCGATACACCTGAACGTTTTTCAATGGTTTGGCCTTGGAACACTTAGAAAATATTTTGAGTTTGAGTTTTACAAATCAGTTTTGAAGTGTTGGTGTTTTAAAACTTATTAAGGGACTTATAAAAACAATTTTAAGTTTTTCAATTTGATCCTTAAAGATCTAATTTTATCAAAATCAAACATAGGTCTTACACCTTCTTTATGGTGACACATGTCTGACTATCATGCTGACACGTAGCCGAACCGGATGATGACACATGACGAATATGATGTTGACACATGGTGAATATGATGCTTACACGTCAACAAATCTTAACACGTGACAAGTCTGGTTAACATCACTTGTTGTCCATCAGTTGACTGACAACTTTCATCAAACAAGAACATATTTAAAACAAATTAAAACGTTGTGGGTTGTTTGTTCTAATAAAAAAAATAAAAGACAATATAAAAAAATATGCAAACCTTAAAGCATATTTTCTCATTTTACCTATATTTAACGGGTTTGATGGCGCACTTGTCGGAACTTTTTCTCAAAGGCTTAATTCCATCAAACCACTCCAACTATAGTTCATTTTATAAATTTGTACTTGACACTTGAACTGTCACGTCACAGAAGGATGTTTTGTAAGATAACCCTCTACAAATAAGCATTAACGGTAAAATTAATTTAATTTTAAAATTTTGTAATAATACACGCCATTTGATTCATTGATGAAGTTAATCTTTTTAAATTGTTGATTGTAATTAATCAAAGGAGTAAAAGGTAGACTTTGTCAATGAAATTATTATTATTATTATTATTATTATTATTATTATTATTATTATTATTATTATTATTATTATTAAAGGTTCAATAAGCTCTTAAATTTTTTTAAAAATAAATTAAGCCTTTAAATTTTGTTTGCACTCAATTAAGCCATCAAACTCAAGAAAAAAAATAATTTGGCCATTTGACCAACGTTGACCGTTAACTATAACGTTTTTTTTTAAAAAAAAATTATTTTGACACGTGTCACAATAGGATAATACCACATCTCATTTCTAAAAGAGAATATTATTATCATACCAAAATATTAAAAAGATGATATGAGATCATCTGAATTAAAAACATAATTCATTTTACTGGATAGAAATCTAAAAGACCCTAAAGCTTTAAGATGTAAAAAATTCATTACACATTTAAAATAAAAAATAAAGTTGAAAAAATGTCAATTAATTTAGAGACTCTATAAAAGAGAGACTCTATAAGAATACAATTGGTTCCCCAATCAACTTGGTCATCTTCTTCACAAAAACTACAATATTTTTTGCCTGATATAATAATGGTAACAATTTGTTGATGAATTCAAGATTGGTGCATTTTGTGAAGATTGACTCCATGTGCATATGTTAATAGAGCATTGATTAAAAATTTCATATGTTTTAAGAAAATACATGTTTTTAAGTGGTTGAGGTCAATGATGGAGACGAATTTCGAGTAAGCTGAGGAAAAAGTTCTCAACATCGAGCTTGTTTATGACGGAGAGTTGGGAAATTTTGAGTCATTGCATGTGTTTCGTTTTCATCAATTTCTTGAATGATTTTGAATTAGGATAAAATTGATAGAATATATAAAGGTTGTGATTAAATGTGTAAATATGGAGGGTCAAATTAATATAATTTGTAAATATGATGATTGAAATCGTTGAATTGTTTAGAATTAGCACGATATTGATAGAATTTACAAGTGTTTAAGACTAAATACGTAAATGTGGGGGGGGGGTAAAATTGATAGAATTTGTACATGTGATGGCTAAGTTTGTTGAATTATTTAGAATCAGTACCAAATTGATAGAAATTATAAGTGTTGAGGACTAAATGCATAAATTCGGACTGTCAAATTAATAGAATTTGCAAATATAAGGGCTAAAGTTGTTGAATTATTTAGAATTGGGTCTAAATTGGTAGAATCTACAAATGTGAAAGGTAAAATTGTCGAATTATTTAGAAATAGGACTAAATTAATAAAAATTGTAAATATAAGGGTTAAATTTGTTGAATTATTTAGAATTGAGATGAAATTGATAGAATTTATAAGTGTTGGGAATTATATATATGTGAAGGGCTAAATTATTAGAGTTTATAAATACAATGGATAAATAATTTAAAATTAAGACTAAATCGACATGTTTTATATGTGCTGATAATTAAGTGCATAATTATACTAATCAAAGTACTAACACATCAGCTCATTCGTCAATAATTTAATGATCAATGACTAAATTAAAACTAAAAGTATATTGTTAATGATTATATTCATAAGACCTTTAGTTTTGGTCATTACCCTAATAAAAGGATATAGCGTTTAAAACTTGTCATTACAAACCATGAATCCAAGGCGAAAGGATCTCTCTCTTTATATATATATATATACATATTCTCATGGGGCTAGGTTCAGACCTAGCAAATCACGCGACCTTAGTCGATGTTCCTTAAACAAACGACTAAGTCAGCTTAAATTCTCATTTCGAAAGATCAAACTCTTCCAAGGTACTAAGAACGATAAATCATTCTAAGCAGAAGCAAACTATAAAGAATGGCATCACTAAATAAAAGAAGAAAACCATGAATACTCAAGAACAACAAAGAAGATTTAGAGTAAATGCTTTGATTACTCGGAAGATAGATGATTTACAAATGAGGTGGGGATCCTCTATTTATAGTTGAGTCACCTTACATCTAACGGTTCCTATCAATTTACATCAACGACCTAGATCAATACCTATCAACCACAATCAATACAACATTAGCATATTTCTTAGATTTCAATATCTATCTAAGGAAAGTATCTCATATGTTCACATTGTATGTTTACATAGTTGTGGATGAATAAGTCTTCTAGAATTTCTCCATGGATCAAGCCAGTCTGGTGGTATTTTTAAGCCCAGATTTTGCCTTAAAACCTCTTGGGCATCTTGTTGTGCATGTGACTCGGACCTCAACTCGTGTTCGTGACATTCTCCCCACCAAACTCAGCGACGCTCTTGTCGCATCTCTAGAATGAAGCTGAAAACGATCATGCAAACTTCTCGATACATCGATTTTCCCCAACTTGAAATAAAGCTTGGTTGTCCCCTCACAAGGACCGCTCTTCCCACAAAGAGCACCTTACTCGTGATGGGCCATCCACTCATATAAAATATTCACTTCGGTAATCGCCGCCATATGAAATATCCACAAGTAGCAGGTCATATTTATACATCTGTAAACAAAACAAGTTGTGGGCAATTTTTAAACAATAATCCCTTTTAAATTATTATTTGGAAAAATGGCTCCCAAAAATATTATTTGGCAAAATGACACCTAAAATTGTCACGTCGGTGAACCTCGCGTTGTGTAGGACGCGAGGTCTGATATCGCGTTCTGCACAACGCGAGTTCAGTCTATGTGGCCTTGTTGTTTGTGTTAATGGTTTTACAGTACCTCGCCTTCTGTAGAACGCGAGGTCCACGAGAATTTGAAAGGGCGGCTGAATATATCACACAGACCTCGCGTTCTGCAGGACGAGAGTTCTGTGCAACTCTGGGCTGAAGAACAAGGGAAAACAAGTGTGTGTAGGCATGTTCGAGCCCAATTTCGGGCGTGTAAATTGTATATTTTTAGTGATCATCGAGTTTGGGGTCGTAGTACTGGAAATTCTCTATCGTATGATACCAACATGGTTAATTTCCGTCCATTCTACAATGGTTTAAAATGGATTCGAAAACCATATGCTATCATCTTTTTTTTGAATGAAGTTGCATTTGAAGAAATGTCGATAGGCATGTTCGAGCAGAATTTCATACGTAGAAATTTTAAATTTTTAGCTAACATTGAGTTTGGGGTCGTAGTACTGGAAATTCTCTATCGTATGACACTTACACGGTTAATTTCCGTCCATTCTACACTGACTTAAAGTCGCTTCGAAAACACTATCATAACATATTTTTTTGAATGATTGAAAATATAAGATGGCGTACTGTATAAATCGAAGTAGACTGACTTTATTGATTCGATTGTTATGGGCGAACTCGCATATACAAATTAAAAATAATTAATTAAGACGAGGGGCTGAGCGATTAGGACACTTAGGAGCTGTGTGTCCAAGATTTTTACATACACTACAATGCTTCCTTTGTCTGGTTTTTTCTCGATGTTCGACCATATCCTCGGCACAGTGTATTCTTGTAGAACGTGGATGTCCTTTGACTCTTAGTAGTGCTGGATCTGGGCGTATGATTGGTTCAGTGTCCACGGCATTCGGATCAACCTCATTTTCGATTGGAGGAAACTCTTTTTCGTAAACCTTAAACACCATTTCGAGTAAGTATACCGGATCAACCATATGCATGTATTGTATCCGTTGGTTAGTGCAAGCAGCAATGGCGTGTGCGCACGAGTATTTGAATGTTTGGAAAATTCCGCACTCACAGGTTCTTTCCCTCAAATTTACCACGTACGCATTGTGCTGAATGCCTTCCAACTGCCTGGAAAATTCTACAACACGAAAAATGTGTCCTTCTCGAGAGAAGAGAGTTGCAGTCATTTGTCTTGATTGGCCCAATTGAGTATGTAGTTTTGTGCGGAAATCCGGATGGACTTTGTGTCCACCTGCCATGTACTCAGTTGCTTGCCTTCCCAAGGTTGCAAAAATGGTAGCCAAACCATAATAGGTCCCTTTGACAATGGAAGTGATAGGCAACTGCCGCACTCCCTTCAGTGATGAGTTCACTGCCTCAACCAAGTTCGTTGTCATGTGACCATAACGTTTACCCTCGTCATACGATCGAAGCCATTTTTCCTTTGGAATATTTTCAAGGTATTCTGCGCCATGTTTGTTTCTCGCTCTCAGTTCCTCGAGCAAGTCAACCACCTCTTGTTTGTAGTGTGAGTTGCCTACGGGATGACAGTTGAATAGTTATGGGCGAAAAACACATGCAAAAAGGTCGTAAATGAAAGCGAGTAACGAGTAATATAGTAAATGAAAATGACATAAAGGACGTACCCATATCGAGCACCATTTGACATTCATCACGGTTCTTGAATTGCATCATGTAGTTTGCGGCTATGTGTCGCAAGCAAAAACGATGGTGAATGTATGGAGGCTTCCAATAGTCACCCAAATTTTCTATCGCCCACAACAGCGTTGTGCCTCTGTCAGAAATAACACACACCCCTCCATCCCTTCTTCGTATTACAGAATCAAGGACATATTTTCGTAGGTTCCAAAGGAAGAACTTCCAAGACTCTAAATCCTCCTTCTGGACGATTGCGAATGCAACAGGAATGCATTTGCGATTGTCGTCCTGTGCAATAGCTAGAAGTAGGGTCTGTGTATATCTTCCGTACAACCATATGCCGTCGATTTGGACGATTGGTTTGTAGTGCTTGAATGCGATGATGCACTGGGGGAAAGTCCAAAATAACGGTGGAATTGACAAACACCTCGGACGATACGATCATTTTCGTATGCCTGAACCATATCAAGTTTGACAACCATTCTGGGGATTTGTTTCTGCAGGAGATTAAGCCACGGGCGCAAAGATGTCCGCGAGGTGCAGCCTGATATGTGGGGACCGACACAGTGGGATTTGTTTTCACCAGTGTCGAAAAGATGTCCGCGAGGTGCTTTGCATCCAGGTTCTTGTGATCATGGCTGAGGCTAGCAATGGTTCATGTATGGGCCCCCTCAAGTTTTGTTATTTTCCAACGGTCGCCTGCCCTCTTCAATTGTGATATGCAGATTTTCCATTTACAACCTTGATTTTTTTGGACGCAATAAGCCTTGTAGTATTTGGCTTGGGTTTTATCCACTGTCGTCTCAACATTATGACGAAGGTTGTACTGCTTAACTGTCGCCACCACAATATCCTTTGTGAAGAACATCATACCAATTCTCAGTTCACCATCAAAATGGTTGACTCGGCCGTCTATTTTGTCATCATGCGGAAAATCAGGGACGTCCATTGCATCCATATCAACCGTTGTGAAGTGGGATGGTGGATGAAACATAGAAATTGGTATTGCGTTTACAGGAAAGTTGGTGGCAGTCGGTTGTTTGTCGAAATCTGGTGGTGGAACGGTATTGTCTTCCGGTAGAACTGTCAAGTCTTCTGGTTCATCATAGAATTGCCCCAGCTCGTCTCCGTCAGGCTCGGGTTCTCTAATCGGTTCTTCGTCAGAAGCATCCTCCGGGAGCTGGAATAGTAGAGCTTTGTCGATCACTACCCTTGGAGGTGAGGATGGGGGTCGACGATCGGGAGACCTCTCACGAGATTGCTCGCGAACCGCATTTCCAAGACAAAAATCAAGATCACCATAAGAAGAATGTCCCCCATAGATGGTTGAACGTACTCCGTGCTAGGGACATACGTTGAGTGTCGTCCATATGAGGAATCATGGTCGTGCATAGCGTAAGAAGACGACGCTCCCTCACCTCCAAAAGAAGAATGTCTCCACATAGATGGTTGACCGTAGTCAGTGCCAGAGACATACATTGAGTGTTGGCCATATGATGCTTCATGGTCGTGCGCAACGTAAGGAACCGACGTTCCCTCCCCCCAAAACTATAAGGATTGTATGGATTGTACAATGCATTTGTTGGTGCATCGAATTCATCGTTTGGGGTTTGGTTCAGGTCGAACCCGATACTAGCTACGCACGACTGCCTTGGAGGAGCAGATGATGATGCACCAAACTCGTTGTCTTGGCACAGTAGGTTAAAATCACGTCGTAGACTTGCAGTCGGGCCATCAACGTTGGCATTCGGATCGAAGTCGAAATTCGCCCGGCCCTAGGTTGGTATTTCGATAACCGGATTAGACTCGGAGAACGATGCATACAGCTCGAAGGCCCCCCAATGAATAGTCGAAGTGGGTTTCCAGCATCATGTCCACATCAACATTTTCCGCAATTTGGCATATAGAGTACCTTAAAGGGGCTATAGATGTTGGCATTTGATACTTCACGTCGGACAAACGGTGGTTATCGAAATGAGGGACATTTGCCTCCAGTTCCTTTACCAACTTCTCGAATGATAATCTCCTCAGAATCTTTAGCGTTACCGGATCTTCGCAGTGAAAAACGACGCCGAGTTCAGTATCGTCTAATATCTGCCCATCGTAGTAAACTAGAGTAGTAACGCCTCGTCTCGCCATTTGAATATTTTGTGAAAGACTTCTGAATTTTTAATACTTGAAAAATTTTAGGAATTGTTTTGGCAATTGAAACATATATTTACGTTTTATGGTTCTGCTTCCTATAAAGGGAAAATTTGTGCCACTTGAAATCCCGGAGATTTCGGTTGTGTAAGGCAAATAATGGTACCGAGAGGTAACTTTACTTGTCCATTTCCTAAAACCGATAAGCAGGCAAATAATGGACAAGTAAGGGATAATGGTACCCGGGAGGCAGTCCCCTAACATTGGGCAAGTAAGGGATAATGGTACCCGGGAGGCAGGCTTTATGAACATCGCGTTCTGTAGCAGGACCTCGCGTTCTACACAACGCGAGGTCTTAAGAATATCTCGTTCTGTAGAACGCAAGGTCCCTTTAATTGCTTTGTTGCAGATATTCCGTCAGAAGTTATAATAATCGTACTATGTACTCATTGTCTGTTTGTGTAATTGAGAACATTTTTGAATAATTGAGACAATTGTAGTCTGGTAATGTAATTGAATACTACAAGTGCTGCATAACGCGAGGTCCCTTTATATATATTGAGACAGAGATTCCGTTTGAATTAATAAAACTCGTACTATGTACTCGTTTTATTTTTGAATAACTGAAACAATTGTAGTTTAGTAATGTAATTGAATACTAGCAGTTTTACATAACGTGAGATCCCTTGAACATTAATAAAGGATGAAAAAAGACGTCATATAACATAATTGGATGATAATTTTAGAAGTTTATGGTTAATCCGAATCATCGTAGTCAGTGGACACGTCTGAACTTAGGTTTAGTTCTTCAATCAGCTGTTGTTTTCTTTGTCTACGCCTGTACATAAAAAGCTGCAGCTCGTCGGCAGCCGCATCAACATCCGGTGAAGACGGTGCGTGTTCAGTGTTCGGGGCAGGTTGTACGGGTGCAGACGTACTACCTTCGTCGGCGTTGACCTCATCAAACTTAACATTTAAATCGATGTCTCTAGCTCCAACAGAATTGAGCCGGTCATTCATGTTACGAACGTTTGATTCGTTCGTAAGCTTCATAATGTAGTGCGTTTCATTTGCTGACGGTGTTGGGATTCGACATTCCAAGGAAGAAATTTGTTTGTCGGTGCATTTACTAACCTTGATTGTTGTCAACTATATTAAATCTTTCAGTGACATTCTGGTGATTGTTGACTCAAAATAAGTATCGAGAAAATAAAATGTTGCCTGAAATTTTGCCATAAGGGGAGCAAAGATTGGGTGTTTAGAGAGAATTTGGAATGAGTAAATGATGGTGGAATTCGTGGGTATTTATAGTAAAGGAAAAACACCACATAAGTAAATTTAACTCGAATCAAAACTTTAATACGCATTTCATTTAACAAAACTTTCAACTTGCAACAAGTATTCGTTAATAAGTAAATTGAGACAACTGGATACAATATTTACAAAAAGTCGAAACAGTATATGCAAAAAATCCAGGTGGAGAAATATAATCGGCACCGCATATTGCGATATGTCGGTGGGCAAATGTGATCGTTGGTCCCGAGTGAAAGAAGAAGAGCGCGATAATCAGATTTCTTCTGAAATCGTAGCAGCTTTGATCCACATTAGCAAATGTAATCGGCACCGACCGCATCTGAAAAGTAGGGCTGCCACGGCAGTATGGTCGATCTGAATCTGCCCTCGCTTCTTTAACTCTGGACTTTTTGCAGATTGTGCGGGCAAGCTGCGTACTTGAGAAAAGAGTCCCCAAGAAGTGCCTCGAACATTTTACATGGAACTTTCCAAACACTTTCTAAAAGTCGTTTCGTTTCAAAACTGTAGCCGCGGATCCTCTCGACGGCAGCTACAGAAGCTTCCATTGAAGGGGACGCAGCCGCCCACAACCTCTCGAATATTGCGATATGTCGGTAAATATTATTCAATGAACGTATCATGTGGGAGTATGTACCTCGCGGAACACAAATCTTTAAGTGAACTCCAACTATCATAAAGGAACAATATTTCGGACAAAAAAATTTCAACTACAAAAAACACAGCATGACACGAACTCATATTCAACAGAGAAGAACTTCACTGGTTACGAACAATATTTCGTGCATATATATATACCAACATCTAAATGACCTCGCGTTCTGTACAATGCGAGGTTCAAAAGACCTCGCGTCCTACAGAACGCGAGATTGCCACGTCAGCAGATTCACCTCCCTCTATAAATAGCAAACTCTTGGGGAGGCAAGGAGCACCCGCAGAAATCATGTCTAAAAATTTGCAATCGCAGCTACTAATGGCAACATAGCGCGTAATTGGGAATTTTTTTTTCAAACTAATTTCCCGATTATTACGCTATGTCGTTATTTGTAGTTGCATATATACGTCACCATATTCACGTAAGCATATTTCAATTGCAACTACTAATGGCAACATAGCGCGTATTTGGGAAGTTTTTTTCAAACTAATTTCCCGAATATTGCGCTATGTCGTTATTTGTAGTTACTAATGACAACATATTGCGTATTATTATTATTATATACTTAAATACAATTATTATTATTATATATTTACTATTATTAATAAGGGTAAACTACTGCAGGGGTCACTTTCGTTTCCCGTTTGTACAGATTTAGTCACCACTTTTGAAAAGTGCCAATAAGTAGTCATCTACGTTTTCGATGTGTAAAGACTTGGTCACTCTGACGTTATAGTCCGTTAATCCCCTAACGGATTGCTGATGTGGCGGAATTAATTAAATGGCAATATCCACGTGTAAAACCCTGCATTCCTATAATTTCATCTTCATCTTCTTCTTCTTCTTCTTGGTCTCCTCTAACGACAAAATTAATTAAATGGCAATATCCACAAGATGACTATCTTCCCACTTTCTTCAACCCTAAACCCATACCCATTCCACGATGTTATTCAAACTCAGTATCACCAATATCACTATCCTTCATTGATGTAAAACCCAAGGTTCCACTCTATACCAGAAATTAATATAAATTGGTGGAAAATTGCATTATTTATTGCTTAAGAAAATCTGCACTGAATTAAAAGCATCCTATGGAAATCGTAGCCACATGACTTTCAAAGTCGGAAAACTCGAATCAATTGACAAGAGATGGAATATATAGGATAACATCAGAGTTCCAATATATAATGCACTCTCTAGTTCTTGTCGACGAACCAAGCACTCACACCATTCTCTTCAATTACGAAATTGTTTCACTTTAATGGAGTTATCAAAAAACCAATTTGAAGCGACCAACTCATTTTTACTTGTTTACGTTGTTGAAGTTATGATGCTTCTCTCATGCTTCAACTTGCAGGGTCTTAATCTGCTTCATTTAGCAACAGCAAGCCCTGTAGCTAGACGAAATGGCACAGACCTACAAGCTTTACTCCAGTTCAAAACCAATATAACCGGTGGTCAGCTCAAGATTATGGAGTCCTGGAATACTTCCATCCACTTCTATCAATGGCGTGGTGTTACATGTGGTCGCAAGCATCGTAGAGTCACCAAGTTGGAACTGCAATTCCTCAAAATCTCGGGATCTTTATCACCATACATTGGGAACTTGAGCTTTCTCAGAGAATTGAGTCTTGTGGGCAACAACTTCTACAACCAGATTTCTCAAGAAATTTGTCTCTTGATAAAATGAGTGAAAGAGGTTTTTTGAAAAAAAATCCCCACACTTTCCATACATATCAATCAAATTCCCACAAGCATTCCTTGCATCCTCCAAATTCCCACACTTTCCATACATATCAATCAAACTACTTGCAACAAAGACACACCCACCAAAACTCACCTTTACCACAAACCCGTGAACCCCTTTCCCATACCCAAGCCATAACAAAGCACCACAAGCTTTCAATGCATTAGGGACGACAAAGTTGTCTGGAAAAAACCCATTTTCTTGCATCTCGGAAAACCCCATTAAAGCCTCTTCATTTAATCCAAATTTGCATTTCAGTCCTATAATGGCAACCCAAGAGAACACATTCTTTGCTCTCAATCTACTAAACAAATCATTAGCAATATCAAAAGCACCACACTTTGCATATAAATAACCAACTTTGTCTCAATATACTCGTTTATTGCAAAGAAAGCACCATTTTTAGAACTTGGGCATGAATTTGCTGACCTGTGGAAAGATCTCGTTCACAAACGCAACCCTGTAGTAGTTCACCGTATATTTCAGGTCCGGCTGGTAGATTTATGGAGTCCATTTTGGCGAGTAAGTCTACAACTTGTTGGATTTGGCCATGTTTGCAAAGTGAAGATATGTCGTGAAAGTAAGACTTATACGGAGTTTGATGATTCGCGGTGGATCCACTGAGTTGGATGAGGTGAATTGGTTCATTTGAATTGAGAGATTTGATTGGTTTTGCTGATCTGAAATGGGAGAATTGTGGGGTTGTGAAAAAAAAGGGAAGCCATGCAAGAAGTAATAAGGGGATGATATGGTTAGTGTAAGGGGAAGCGGGAAGGATGGTTCCGTCATTAGAAATCAATGACTCTTTCATTTCACCAACAAAAGAAGATGATAAGTTTATCCGACAAACAAAAGTCTTTCTGTTCATATGGAGAATACACGTGGATATTGTCATTTAATTAATTCCGCCACATCAGCAATCCGTTAGGGGACTAACGGACTATAACGTCGGAGTGACCAAGTCTTTACACATCAAAAACGTAGATGACCACTTATTGGCACTTTTCAAAAGTGGTGACTAAATCTGTACAAACGGGAAACGAAAGTGACCCCTGCAGTAGTTTACCCTATTAATAATAATAATTTTATTCTGCTTTTTATTATTATTAGTTTTATTATTATTGTTTTCATTATTATTATGATTATTATTATTATTATGATTATTATTATTGTTATAATAATAATAATAATAATAATAATAATATTATTATGATTATTATTATGATTATTATTATTATTATTATTATTATTATTATTATTATTATTATTATTATTATTATTATTATTATTATTATTATTATTATTATTATTATTAGGCTTAATACAACTTTTCCCCCTAAAGTATACCCGATTTCCCAACTTGCCCCCTAAACTTCAATTTGCCCATTTTTCCCCTTAAACAATTCACCGTTACTCATTTTGTCCCATTCCGTTAAAAAATTCGGCCAATAACATCCTGCCACGTCATCAACGGGTTGACTAAGTCAATCCGTCTGGTTTTATTTAAAGGGTAAATTACATGTCAAGTTTGTCAGGTTTGTTTTTTGTTCAATTTAGTCACTAAAAAGTCTATTTTTACCTTAAATTGACCCCTATTTGTTTCTAATTTTTATAATTTAGTTCATTATTTGTTATTATTAATAATATTATTTTATTAAAATGTTAATATTTAATAAAAAATATAAAAACAAATATTTTAATACTAAATTAGTAATTTTTTAGATTCGAATTCTAATTAAATTATAATTATTAATTCTAATTTCACTTTATTTGAATTATAGATTTTGAGTAAAATTTCAATTATATTCCAATCATGTTCGTATTATATTCGAATCATATTCAAATTATATTTGAATCATCTTCTAATTATATTTGAATTATTAATTCGAATTTTGCTATATTTGAAATATATTTTTTTGAGCAAAATTCAAATTATATTAGAATTATATTTGAACCATGTCTATATTATATTCGAATCATATTCAAATTATTTTCGAAATATAATTTGAATATGATATTTCAAATGTAATTCAAATATGATTCGAATATAATATGAACATGATTCGAATATAATTCTAATATAATTACATGTTTTTTCAACTATTATATTCGAATCATGTTCATAGTATATTCAAATCTTGTTTAACATGTAATCATATTCGAATCATGTTTAACATGTAATTATATTCGTATTATGTTCATATTATATTCGAATCATATTTAAATTATTTTCGAAATATAATTTGAATATGATATTTCGAATGTAATTTGAATATGATTCGAATATAATATAAACATGATTCGAATATAATTCTAATATAATTACATGTTTTTTGAACTATTATATTCGAATTATGTTTAACAGGTAATTATATTGGAATCATGTTTGATAGGTAATTATATATTCGAATCATGTTTAACAGGTAATTATATTCGAATCATGTTTAATAGGTAATTATATTCGTATCATGTTCATATTATATTCAAATCATATTCAAAGTATATTCTAAATATGATTCGAATATAATACGAGCATGATTTGAATATAAGACGAACATGATACGAATATACTTACATGTTAAACATGATTCGAATATAATTTGAATATGATTCGAATATAATAGTTGAAAAACATGTAATTGTATTAGAATTATATTCGAATCATGTTCATATTATATTCGAATCATATTCAAATTATATTTCGAAAATAATTTTAATATGATTCGAATATAATATAGACATGGTTCAAATATAATTCTAATATAATTTGAATTTTGCTCAAAAAATATATTTCGAATATAGCAAAATTCGAATTAATAATTCGAATATAATTAGAATATGATTCAAATATAATTTGAATATGATTCCAATATAATACGAACATGATTCGAATATAATTTGAATTTTACTAAAAAACAATAATTCAAATATACTGAAATTAGAATTAATAATTAGAATTTAATTGGAATTCGAATCTAAAAAATTACTAATTTATTATTAAAATATTTGTTTTTATTTATTTTATTAAATATGAACATTTTAATAAAATAATATTATTAATAATAACAAATAATAGACTAAATTATAGAAATAAGAAACAAATAGGGGTCAATTTAAGGTAAAAATAGACTTTTCAGTGACTAAATTGAACAAAAAAACAAACCTGACAGACTTGACATGTAATTTACCCTTTAAATAAAACCAGACAGATTGATATTTACCCTTTAAATAAAACCAGACAGATTGACTTAGTCAACCCGTTGATGGCGTGGCAGAATGTTATTGGCCGATTTTTTTTAACGGAAAAGGGTAACGGAATGGGGCAAAATGGGTAACTGTGAATTGTTTAAGGGGAAAAAGTGGGCAAAATGAAGTTTAGGGGACAAGTTGGGAAATCAGGTATACTTTAGGGGGGAAAAGTTGTATTAAGCCTTATTATTATTTCTATTATTATTATTATTATATTATTAAATGACTTTCCCGCCTGGGAAGTCATCTTTTAAAAAACCCCACAACCTCGCGTCATGTAGAACGCGAGGCCTTTAGAAACTCGCGTTCTATAGGACGCGAGGTCACTTCTGACCGTTCAGTTCACGCTTCTGTTCCGTGACACGCCTTTTCAATGAACCTCGCGTCCTGTGGAACGCGAGGTATACGGATATCGCGTTCTACGGAACGCGAGGTTCATTAACATCGCATCTCAAATGGCGCGAGATCTTCTATAAATTGGAGGCCCTACCCCCATATCAACCACATAACGCGAGTTCTTTAGCTTTTTTATAACAAATTATCGGCAATTCTTATCTTTCATTCGATATAATGGAAAGCTTACTACGCAACGAGGCGAATCACTGCAATCAATATTGGAGAAGAGATCCAGCAGTATTACTTTTCCCTATTAATTTTTAAATTTTTTATTTTATTAAATTTTTTATTTTACTAACTATTTTATTTTATTTTTTTGAAGGGATACGAACGTAATTTACAATGTTACCTTAACCATATCAACACCCCACCCGTTAATGTTGTTATGGAGTGTATTGAGCGCGCCGGTTTTGGCCACATAGCACGGTATATAGGGGGTGAAGGTAAAACCATCGTTGATCAGCGCGCTGATAGAACAATGGAGGCCCGAGACGCACGCGTTTCATCTTCCCACTGGCGAGGCAACAATCACGCTGGAGGATGTTGCCTACCTTCTGGGGTTGCCTACAGACGGCAACATTATTACGAGTGTAGCGTTGGCCTATTGGCCAACTCTATTTGCTGAAGAAATGAGCGTGATGCCCCCAAAAGAAGTGTGGGACGGTGGAAAAATCGACATATCATATTTGGAGGCTGAATTTGGAACCCCTCCCCCCAATGCAGATGAAGTTACACTTCAGGTATTTTTTCGATTTTTTCACTATTTTATATATTTTTAATATATTTCATTTATTTAAAAATTAGGATGCCATTATTAAATATTTAGTATGCTTTTATTAAATTTATGATGAAATTACAAATATTTATTTCAACATTACGATGCTTTATGAAATTTTTAGGATGCCTTTATTAAATATTTAGGATCCTTTTAATAAATTTAGGATGCAATTACAAATATTTACTTGAAAATTAGGATGTCTTTATTAAATATTTAGGATGCCTTTATTAAATATTTAGGATGAAGTTACAAATATTTATTTGCAAATTAGGATGCCTTTATTAATTTTTTGGATGCCTTTATTAAATTTAGGATGAAGTTACAATTTTTTTTTTAATTAGGATGTTTTTATTAAATTTTTATTTTCATAGCGGTGTGCTCGTGCCCACATCTTGCGCATTATTGGTGGGATATTAATGCCAGACAAATCCCGCACAAAGGTGCACGTGATATGGCTTCGTCATCTTACAAATTTAAATGAATCTAGAAGAAAATCTTGGGGATCAGCTGCCTTGGCGTTTCTTTACAGAGAGCTCTGCAGAAACGTTGACGCCTCAAGATCATCGATGGGAGGATGTTGTTTACTCCTACAATATTGGGTTTGGTTTCGGATGCCTATTTTGAGACCACAGCTTAGACAGCCCACCGCTATGTTATTTCCGCTTCTACGGAGGTACTACGTAATCTACTATATATTTTTATTTTTAAATTATTTTATTTGACAATTTTTTTTCATTATTTATAGGTGAAGCGGCACACTGACCCACATCAGACTGCCGAAGTCCCAAAAAGAATTCAGGCATGCTTTCGATAGCTTGACGAACGACCAGGTAATTTGAAAATTAATTTGAATTTTTTTCTTACTATTTTTTCCAATAATATTTCATATAACCGTTACAAACGTTTTCATTTTTTTAGTTCGTGTGGAGGCCCTACGCTTCAGAGAAGATTCAGCAGATTACTCCACCGGATATTCTGCGTGACCAACAGCTCTGGATTTCCGTCGTGCCGCAGCTCAACTACGAAATTGTCGTGTGGCATGCTACGGATAGGGTTCTCCGACAGTTCGAGTTCTTCGAAAATGTTCCAACTATTCCGCAAAAAATGGACTGTTTCCACAATCTTACGCGCCAGGGGAAGACGGAGGTTGACTGGTCCGAGTACCACGCTGCCTGGATAGCGGTTTGGGCTAATCGATTTGCCCAACGCCCACCCCTTCTCAAATAAATTATTGAAGGGGCCGATTTGGTCGCTTTCAATTACCGCTAGTGGTATACGCTCAATAGAATGCCGCATATCCTTACTCAGGCCGAGCGCGATGCAAGGCTTCCCCAGCAACCCCAAAACCGCCCACGCAGCACCCGTCGAGCGACCTAGAGCAAGAGCCAGAGGAAGTTGACGCAGCGCGGTCCGAGACCACGACATGACACTGCAGGGGCATCATCTTCTGGCGCAGCATTTCGTACTTATAGCGGTCCATCGAGTTTCCAGCAGATGATGCCTCCACCCCAGTTCGGCTCCTCCGATGCCTATTGTCCCCATACGCCGACGATTGACCTTCAGCTTATCGATTATCCACAGTTGCCATCTCAGTATGACTTTGGCATTGTGGATAATACGTCGGTGGGTAGCTTGTTTTACTCCCCGCCTGGGCCCATGTTGAGTGTGTAAAAGTTCTATTATTTACACCCTTTTTAACCCATATTTCTGCTGCATTCAAGCATCATTGCATTGCATTTAGGCTAGTTTACAGCAAAACATCACAAATATGTTAAAGGCACAGATTCTACTGAAAGATGGCTGATTTTGCAGATTGCCGCCATAGTGGACGGAGAAGGCAGGCGCAGGGCAGAGAAGCAGAAGAGCTTAACTGGACAAGCAGACGATGAGGACGATGTTGCCATGGATCTGCCGTGACAGCAGAGGACGACAGCAAGTTAGTAGAGAAAAAGCAAAGTGGACCTCGATAGATAGAGAAAATTACGCTCGTCTGTCGTGTGAAAACCAAATATTTTTCCAAGCCCCGGATCAAAAGATATGTCAAGCCAAAGCTCAAGGAGAGAAAATCCCAAGAAACAAGAAGGACGGCTGAAAAGTAGGATCCTTGAAGATTAAGTCTTTATTAGAATCATACTTTTAATTAAAGTTGTAATCCTTGTTAACTTAGAATACTTGAGCCCAAAGCTTATATAAGGGCATGTATTTTAACCTAGGGCATATCCCATAACCCATAGCCGATTACCCCATAACCGACAACCTAAACCCTCCGTCGTTTACCCGCCGTCGATATGTTCTAAAATCCCCCTAGGGCCACGGGTTGATTTGTAAAGTAGTTGCAAGGGTTGTTTTGTTATAGGATTTTTCAAGTTCAATAAAATAAACTTCAAGTTCTCTTATTTTGGTTATTAATATCTTGCAAGAGCATCGGGAGAGCATTGTGAGGTTATCCATTTACTTAGCATTGGGAGAGTTAAGTATACGAAAGAAATAAGAGCAAGTTCTCTAGTTTATAGTTGAACTATCTTGTGCCTAGGGATAGGGCAAGGTTAAGTGGCTAAAGAAGAATTCATACACATCGGTGTTCATCCCTCGATTCACGCCGGGAGGTATCGTCAAAGACGTGATCATCGACAGACTTGGACCTAGGGATAGGCCAAGGCGATTCTGGGATTCTTGCCAAACTTGAAGTACTGAGTTGGTGTGTTTGCTGTCGCGACGACCAACGGACTGCTACCGCGACGGGCGCGACGACAAAACTGGAGTTCCTAAGCATTGCAATACCTGCACTACTGAGCAATTCAATACCAGCCCATTCTCTTTATCTTGATAATTCTACTCTTTTATTTACGTTTACTTTATTATTCTCGTGACAATTTTCTCAACTATTTCCTTTACTTTCGTGCAGTAAACTAAGGTGAAGCTATTAGCCCAATCCCTGTGGAGACGATATCCGATACTTCATATCACTTTACTACTTGCGTCGTGTACACTTGCACTACCATTGCGATAGACTATTTTACACGCAACAAGTTTTTGGCGCCGTTGCCGGGGATTGGCAACATAACTCTACCTTTCTTTTATTGCACTTTTCGTTTTTGTTTTTTGTTTTTGTTTTTATTTTTTCTTTTCCTATTTTTCGTTGGTGCTTTCAACTCTTGCTTTTCACGAGATTTTCTTGTTTATGCGCAGATCTAAAAGAGGGGAAGATCCTGAGTATCCATTAGATCTGGAAGTTGAACGTTCCTTCAATCTCAAGAAACAACTTCGTCACCTTCTAGCCAGGAACGAGTACCTTGAGGAACAGCTAGAGAAGATGGCCCATGTCCCACCCGCTGGTGGTGTTATACCACCTGTCGGCGACCCGCCTGCCGCTGACGGACGACGGTCATGTCGTGACTACATGTTGAACGATCATGTAGAGCTGGAGACCATGCTGCCGGATATTGATGTTGACAACTTCGAGCTTAAACCTGTCATGTTTAGTATGATCAACAATGTCGGGCAGTTTAGTGGTGTTGTGACTGAGGATGCTAGAGAGCATCTCAAAACGTTCCAGGAGATCTGTGGTTCGTTTAGACTGCCAGGAGTAAATCCAGAGATACTAAGGCTTCGGTTATTCCCTCATTCATTGAGGGACAGAGCTAAAACTTGGTGGAATAAACTGACGCCGGGTTCAATTATAACTTGGGCAGATTTATCTCGTGAATTTTTATCTCGTTTTAATCCTTCGCATTTATCTGAGCGATTACGTAATGAAATTGCTACTTTTCAACAGGAAGATGACGAGCCGATGCACGAGGCCTGGGACAGATTTACTACTCTTCTACGGAACTGCCCAATGCATGGATTCCCCGTCTGGAATCAGGTAACTAAGTTTTATAATGCTGCCAACTTACAAACTCGTATTCGAATTGATTATGCAGAAAATGGACTATTATTGGATAAAGATCCAGAAGAGGCATTGCAAGTTTTGAAAAATCTGGCCAAGAATGAGGAGCAGTTTCCGACAGCAAGAAGAGGCGGTAAACGGGTACTTGCTGTCAAGGATTATGAAGCTGACAGCACGATGAAATCACATGTAGCATTCCTTACTAAAGCAATGAAAAGGTTATTGAATGATGATGGACTACATGGATTTGTTGTTGAGGAGGTATGTGATATCTGTGAGGGGAATCATAGTCGGGATGAGTGCCCAATACAAGTAGAAGAGGGAAAATATGTTGGAAACTACAAACCGAATTACAATTCCAACAATTATAATCCCAATTGGAGGAAGGATCCCAAATTTTCTTGGAGTAATCCTAATAATGCCCTAAATCCTCAAGCACACAATCAGAATCAGGGAGGACCTAGATTGCTGACGCGACAGCAACTGCCGTCGCAACTGCCACCGCAGCAGCAACCAGCTGCCACGAGCAGTATACTGGAACAGACTCTGGCCACTTTTATGTCCCAGACAGGTACTTATATTGAGAATATGAATCAGTTAGTCAAGAAGACAGAGAATTTCATGGATAAAACACAGATGAGGATGACAATTCATGAAGCTACTTTGAAATCTCTGGAGACACAAATGGGTCAGGTTTCCCAACATATTAAGCCGAGGCAGACTGGAGGATTCCCTAGTAATACTGAAAATGCTAGGCAGCCCACACATGAGCAATGTAAGGCAATTACTACTAGGAGTGGGAAGAAATTACCAGGGCCGGAAAAAGAAGCTGAAACAGTAAAGGAACCTGCCTTGGATAAACCTGCCGAGGAAGCTGCCCCGACAGGTGATAAACAGACTGCTGCCGATGAGCCTGTCACGACAGCAGAAGCGACAGAGGAGAAAGTTGATGAACCCAAACCTCCTCAGATTCGTATGCAGTGGGAAGGACGTATTGCTGACTATCGTCCCCCGCCACCTTTTCCCCAACGGATACAACAAGCTAAGCAAGAATCTCAACTTAAAAAGATTTATGATATTTTTAAGCAGGTTCATATTAATATTCCGCTGTTAGATGCCGTTAGGGAGATGCCCGGTTATGCTAAATTTCTCAAGGATGTTATGTCGAAAAAATCTAAACTTGGGGAATTTGAAACGGTAAAGATGACAGAGGGTTGCATGAGTATTCTTCATAGGCAGCCACCCCAGAAAAAGAAGGATTCGGGGAGCTTCATCATACCTTGTGTAATCGGAAATAAATTTGTGGGTAAGGCACTTTGTGATCTTGGTGCTAGTGTTAATTTAATGCCAAAGTCTGTTTTTCAGAAATTAGGTATTGGAAAGGCGCGGCCCACGACAGTAACTCTGCAGCTGGCAGACCGCTCTTATGTTCATCCAGAAGGAAAAATTGAAGATATTCTGGTAAGAGTGGATAAGTTTATTTTTCCTGTTGACTTTCTTGTTTTAGATTGTGAGGCAGACGAAAACGCACCAGTCATCCTTGGGCGACCCTTCTTAGCCACGAGAAGATCACTGATTGATGTGGAGAAAGGAGAACTCACCATGCGAGTGAACGATCAAGAGATTAAGTTGAATGTTCTCCAAGCGATGAAACATGCTGATGTAGACGAGGAATGCAAGGCTATCACTGACGTTACCCTTGATCAACCCTGCATCAGGTCGGGCTGTCATGATATTAAATTTGGTCACTGCCGCGGCAGCCACCTACAGGACTGTCATGACAGCAACGACGACAGCACCGACAATAGCAACTCCTCTAAATCTGATACATCTGATATTGAAGGTCAGGAGGAGGTAAACTGGTTAGGCAATCGTCCAGGTAAGTTATTCGAACCTTTGAATTATACTTCGGATAACCATTTAATCCAAAAGCCATCTACTATTGAACCACCTGCCTTAGAACTTAAGCCCATGCCAGGGCAGTTAAAATATGCTTTTCTTGGTTCAAATGATACGTTGCCCATAATCATCTCTTCTAAGCTGCCGCAGGAACAGGAACGACAGCTAATAGGCATGCTAAGGCAGCACAAAAAGGCGATTGGATGGACGATAGCTGATATACAAGGCATTAGTCCAGCGTTATGCATGCACAAAATCCTCCTCGAGGAAGATCATAAGCCGACTATAGATGCCCAAAGGCGGCTAAACCATGCGATGAAAGAGGTGATGCGTAAAGAGATAATCAAATGGTTAGATGCTGGTATTATTTACGCCATCTCTGACAGCAAATGGGTGAGCCCGGTGCAATGCGTTCCTAAGAAAGGAGGAATGACCGTGATAACCAATGAGAACAATGAGTTAATCCCAACCAGGACTGTGACCGGTTGGAGGGTTTGTATGGACTATCGGAAGCTTAACAAAGCTACCCGAAAAGACCATTTTCCTTTACCCTTTATTGATCAAATGCTTGATAGATTAGCGGGAAAACCTAACTATTGTTTTCTTGATGGTTACTCAGGTTACAATCAAATTGCCATCGCACCGGAGGATCAAGAAAAGACAACTTTTACATGCCCCTACGGAACATACGCTTTTAGGAGGATGCCGTTTGGACTATGCAATGCACCCGCCACCTTCCAAAGGTGCATGATGGCAATATTCTCCGATATGGTGGAGGACTTCCTTGAGATTTTTATGGATGATTTTTTCGTCTTTGGAGACGATTTTGAGAGCTGCCTCGGCAATCTACAAAAGGTACTTGAAAGATGTGAAAAAACAAACCTAGTTTTAAATTGGGAAAAATGGCACTTTATGGTGGATGAGGGGATAGTCCTTGGCCATAAGATTAGCTGCCGTGGGATAGAAGTCGACAGGGCTAAAATAGAAGTGATCGAGAAGCTGCTGCCGCCGACCACAGTCAAGGGCATTAGAAGTTTCTTAGGGCATGCTGGTTTTTACCGGAGATTTATTGCAAATTTCTAAAAAAATCACTAAGCCCCTATGCCATCTTTTAGAGCAGAACCGACCCTTTGACTTTAATGATGAATGTACTGAAGCATTCAAGGTTCTGAAGGAAAAACTGGTAACAGCCCCAATAGTACAGCCACCAGACTGGACACAGCCATTCGAGATTATGTGTGATGCTAGTGACTATGCTGTCGGGGCAGCACTTGGGCAGCGCAGAGATAAGCTGTTTCATGTCATATATTATGCCAGCAAGACATTGAATGACGCCCAAGTGAACTACACCACCACAGAAAATGAGCTATTAGCTGTGGTATTCTCCATTGACAAGTTTCGTTCTTACATACTTGGGACGAAGGTAATAGTGCACACAGACCATTCTGCTCTGAAGTATATGTTCGCGAAAAAGGATGCAAAGCCTAGATTGATACGGTGGATCCTGCTATTGCAAGAATTCGACCTTGAGATCAAGGACAAAAAGGGGACAGAAAATCAGGTGGCAGATCACTTGTCAAGGTTGGAGAAGGGACAGAATCTGCCAATAGATGAGACTAACATACTGAAGACCTTCCCAGGTGAGCAGCTCTTTGCTGCCACAATCGCTGCCGCAACAGTCATGGCGGCAGGTAAGTCTTCTGAACTCCCCTGGTATGCTGATTTCGTTAATTTTATAGTTAGCGGAATACTTCCTTCTGATCTTAATTATCAAGCCAGGAAGAGGTTCCAAAATGATGTTAAGCATTATTATTGGGACGAACCTCTTCTTTTCAAACTATGTGCAGATCAGGTTATAAGGAGGTGTGTACCAGAAGAAGAACAAGAAGACATTCTCCATCACTGCCATGCTTCACAATATGGAGGTCACTTAGGAGGCAACAAAACTGCTGCCAAGGTGCTGCAGTCAGGGTTCTACTGGCCGACATTGTATAAAGATGCACAAGACTTCTACAAGAACTGTGATAGGTGCCAGCGGACAGGTAACATCTCGAGGAGAAACGAGATGCCACTGCAGAACATTCTAGAAGTCGAGATCTTCGACGTTTGGGGGATTGATTTTATGGGATCTTTTCCATCTTTATGTGGAAATCTATACATCCTCCTAGCAGTGGATTATGTCTCTAAGTGGGTTGAAGCTATCGCCACTCAAAAGAATGATGCCAAGACAGTCCAAAAGTTTCTACACAAAAACATTTTTTTCGAGGTTTGGCATCCCTAAGGCGATTATCAGTGATGAAGGGAGACATTTTGACAATAGGGTTATTGCTGCCGCCTTGAAGAAATATGGTGTCAAGCATCGGATCGCGACAACATACCACCCACAGACCAATGGACAAGCTGAGATATCCAATAGGGAAGTTAAGAACATTCTTGAGAAAATGGTTAAGCCAACTAGGAAAGATTGGTCTTTACTCCTTAATGATGCATTATGGGCATATATGACAGCTTTTAAAACTCCATTGGGCATGTCTCCATACCGATTGATTTATGGAAAAACCTGTCATCTGCCTGTCGAGATAGAGCACAAAGCATATTGGGCAATCAAGGCAGTGAATATGGAATTGGACAAGGCAGGCCAGAAAAGGCTATTAGATCTGAACGAGATTGAAGAAATACGGACAATAGCCTATGACAATGCAAGAATTTACAAGGAGAAAACTAAGAAGTGGCATGACATGAAGTTGCTGCCACGACAGTTCTGCCCAGGGCAGCTTGTATTGTTGTTCAATTCTAGACTGAAACTCTTCCCAGGGAAGCTAAAATCTAGATGGTCTGGCCCGTTCCAAGTTGTGCAAGTTTTTCCCCATGGTGCCATCACAATCTGATCATTAAAAGACGGGCACCAATTTAAAGTCAACGGACAGCGCCTCAAGCATTATCAGGGGACTGAAGCCCAGGAATACAGGAAGTGGTTACCTTAGGAGATGCCCCACAAGGCATCCCTAATTTAACCTAAACTTTATTTTTATTTATTAATTTTTTTATTATTATTTATTATTTATTATGAAATAAGGTTTATTTTATTCGAATAATGTTTTTAAATTTTCAGGAAATAAAGGAGTCAAGAAGAAAAGAAGAAGTGACCCAAGCCCACCATCCATCCATCAGCCCAACAGAGCCCATTAGTGAAGCCTGTCGTTCCAGCTGCCGCCGCAGACACGGATAAGACAGGCTGTCAACAGACTATCACGGCAGACGCAGAAGCGTGTGACAGACGCGTAACAGACGCATAAATGCGTGTCAGACGCGTCAGACACGCCAAAGCTCAACAGTCGCCCCGTTATTCACGTCTGCCGTTACAGCATTAAACGGGCAGCAACTCTACCTCTATAAAACCCCGTTTCATTTTCATTTTCCTCACTTCTGCTTATTCTTACTTGATCTCCCCTCTCGTTTTTCTTTGTTTTCTTTACTTTCACAAACCCTTGCAACTAACATGTCTTCCAGACGTACCCGCCGCAGTGTTGCTTCAACCTCTTCACCGACAGCACTCACCCCGCAGTCCTTCGCGACTAAAGAGTTATGGGAAGAAAGAGGCTTCATCTACATCCGAAAGGCAGAAAACATGGGGCTTAAACCATTCATCGCAAGGGCAATAAAGGCTCTACTATGGGAGCAGTTTGCAGAACAACCAGCTGAAATGAATGAAACGTTGGTGAGGGAGTTCTATGCTGCCATTGACAGCCGGACGGCAACAACCGTCAATGTCCGAAGGACAGAGGTACCTTTCACAGCAGAACACATCAATAATATGTATGGCATCTATTTTGGCCCCAACGACGATGCCCACCAGCAATTCCTGGACACCCTCGACTCTGCTGCCTTCGGTGCTGTCATGGCAGAGGTGACAGAGGAAGGAACGGAATGGAACACTAGCAAGAAAAATCCCAACACCGTCAAAAGGGGGCAGCTGCTTCCAGAGGCCAAGTTATGGAACGCTTTCATCAAGAAGCAAATTCTTCCGTCCTCCCATCACACGACAGTGGATCAATAGAGGCTAGCCCTCATCCATTCGATCATGAACAACCGGCCCATTAATGTGGGATGCTACATGAGAGAGAGTATCTTGGACTGCACCCACAGATCAACCGCCCTCCTCTGCCTGCCTTTCATGATCACATCACTCTGTCGTTGCTCTGCCGTACTAGAAGCCACCACCGATAAACTGGTCAAGGGACGGGGTTGGACCGATAAGAACATTCTCAGCCTCATGGAGCTGACAGTGGCGACCCCCATCTCTTCCGTCAACCTTAATGCCGCCCCAGCAGAATCCTCCGAGGAGCCCAACACCGAACCTGTCGCAGCAGCTGCTCCGACAGACACATCTACTTAGATTCTTGCTGCCATTCAGAGGGTGGAAGACAGACAGCTAGGACTGATGACATTCATCAGGGATTTCACCAACTCCACGGTAAATTTCATTACCAATACTTTAAATTATCCCAATGCTGTTTTCCCACCTTCCCTGCCCACTATTTCACCATCCCCACCCCTGCCCACACACCTACACCTCCTACCTCCCCACACACACATTCTGCTGCCTCCACTTCATCACCTGCCCCGACGGCAGCCGACAGTCCTCCGGCCGACACATCTGCCCGAGGAACCAAGCAACAGCCCTCGGCTGACCTCGATGCTTTTGTAGCTGGTTTCTCCTCTTCCTCTGTTTGGGTTGACAGCGAGGCAAAACCTCCTATTCGGAGGAATTTGGAGAAGGAATTCACGCCTGTCAAGAGGCAGAAAAAGATGGCCGACAGAAAGCTTATGCCAAAGGCCAACACCACCACCGGCAGCAGCAGCACTTGGGACAGCGGCAGCAGCTCTGAAATCCAGATCGTAGAACAGCCAGCCCAGCCTGCCCTACAGCCCAGAATCCGCCGCCAAATCCGCGTCAGCAGCAGCAGTGAAGACAGCGCTTAAAATTTAAGTCTTTTATTTTCTTCTTATTGCTGCCTGCCTTATTAATATTTTGTGATGTACTGCTTCATTTTTATTTTGTCATTTGCATTGAGGGCAATGCAACCCTCGAGTTTGGGGGTGGCAACCCTCCATTTTAATGGAGTCCTAGTACATTTTATTTATTTGCTGTGTCTCATTTAAGTTCTTTAAAAAAAACTGTTGGCTTAAAACTGTGAATTGAACTTATATGTCATGATAGCTCTGCCGCGGCAGCATCTTTAGGACAGTTTAAGGAGAAGTTTAGGGCATTTCTATAGTTCTGAAAAACTTAAAACACCATTGTGACTGTTATACTGCTTAGATTTCTTTTAGCCAAACTAGAATAGGAAGCTTAGTACTTGAATAGCCCCTAGAGGTGCCTAACACTGGCTCTAGGAAAGAAGTTTAGCAAAAGAAACTCAAAAACCTAGAGGTGCCCGAAACCGGCACTAGGAAGCTAACTAGAGGTGCCTAAAACTGGCTCTAGTAAAACTTAGCTTGAAAATAGAAGAAAAGAAGCATAAAAATGTGTCTTCAAAGAAAATAAACTTTGGCATAAAAATTCGAGTTAAAAAGTTGTTGAGTTGTGTGGAGCTCGATTCGATCAACTAATATTGCTCACCAAGTGGTGGAGAGGTGGATTTTTGGGTGGAAGGGTTGTGGAAGCTAGAATGTAAAAAGACACAATGATTTATAGTGGTTTGGCCTTCTAACAAGCACCTACATCCACTACCTTAGCTCCCCACTAAGGATTTCACAATCAATCCACTAATTGATTCGTCCCCTTTTCTAGGATTAGGAGGAAACCCTTACAACCGATCAAGCTTCTACCCAAAGCCTTGATCAAAACCATCTTTACCAAAGAGACAAAGAAAGCAAACTTAAACCCTCTAATAGGTGTTTGTTTGCACAATTAAGCACTCACCCAAAACCTAAAACACTTGAGCAAATTTGACAATTTAGGCTCACTAGTGTTTGTCTATACAAGAATTGACAATTTAGGTACAAAGACAATCTTTGATCATTTGTTGTTTGACAATATGAGCATTAGCCTTCTCTTGATGCTTGGAGGTCCCTTTTATACTCCCAATTGAGTTTATAGCCGTTTAGGACCGTTGGGGTTGAAATAGAGTCGTTGGAGCCTTTAATTCCCTCCATAAATGCAGTCTGCAGCTCCCCGTTTCGAAACGCTCGAAGCCGTTTCGAAACACCCTCAATATAGAAAGAGCCGTTGCAGTCTGTCAGGGTACCCGTTTCGGAACACCCCCTTGCCGTTTTGGAACGCGTATCGGAACGCAATATCCCGTACCGAAACGACCTGCATTTAAAAGTTAGTTGGGAAAGAGCCGTTGGGGTTTATGACTGTTGGGGTCATTGCCACGTGGGCGTATCGGAACGGCCTAGCTCGTTTCGAAACGCTAAGGCCTGTTTCGATACGATTATCGAAACGTTTTGGCCACTAGAGGCACCTGTTTCGAAACGCCCTAAGGTGTTTCGAAACACTAGGACAGTTTTGTGAAAATTGGCCTTTGAAAACTTGAAAAACCCTTTTGAAAAATTCCCTAAACATATATTTGGACTTGGGAAATGTTTTAAATACTTTTTAAACAGTCCAAAACATTTTTCAATTATTATATCAAAACATTAGTTCTACAATCTCCCCCTTTTTGATATAATAAAACTCTCTTGAAAAATTGTTTGGGATTCTCCCCCTTTAACTTTAAAAATGTGAATAAGAGACTAAAGATATGAAATCAAATAAAGCTTCCCTTATTCATTTTGAAAATTCAATTTTTCAAACCATTTCTCCCCCTTTTTGTTATATCAAAAAGAATTTAAAACATTAAGTTCAAAAATAACATTAAGTCCAACATATATGATCATCTAGTTGAATTTAAACTAAAATAAACAAATGAAAGCAAAAACAACTAGAATTTTACCAACACTTGAATTCAAGGGAGGATGTGAAGCCTTCCTTCTCCAAGTGTTTTTCCTTGTGTGTATGGAGCTCCCCCTCAATGTTTGACTTGTTGAACATCTCCATCACACCTACAAAAGACAATCAAGTGACTTTTGGTATCCAAATTGCTTTGGATCCATAAATGTTAGTTGCACAAAATTTAGTCCCCTTAGGAATCCATTTTTCAATTTCATCCTTTTTAGTTGAAGTGGTTAGTCCTTTTGGGACCCAAACACTTCTAAAACATTTTCCATTCACAAATCTAGGGGCACTAGATTGTCTAACATAAAAATTTGATTTTCCAAAATTGTTTTTCTTTTCAAGCTCTTTGGAAATCAAATCTTTTTCTTCTTGAACTTTTTGAAGCAATTTTTGTAAATCAAAACATTTTAATTCAAACTCTTCAAGTTTTGCTTCAAGTTCAAGTTTGGTTTTAGAAAGCAAATCATTTTGAGTTTTTAACTTTGAAACCAATTTATTGTTTTTCAAAATGTGGCTTTTAAAATCTAAAACCAAATCATCATAGGCATCTTGTAATTCATCAAAAGTGTAAGAACATGAAGTAGATGAATTAGAAGTTACCCTTGAATCTTCTTCGATGGCCATAAGGCAAAGGTTGGCTTGTTCATTGTCGGTGGAGTCCTCATCACTCCAAGTAGCCACGTGTGCCTTCTTCTTATGACTTGAAGTGCTTGCCCTCTCCTTTCTCTTAGGTTCTCGTTCAAGCTCTCTCAAGGCTTTCTTCATGAACGGGGCACACTTCTTGAAGAGATGAACTATCTCTTCATCTTCATCCTCCTCTTCACTTGTGTAGACATGATGGCAAGTGGAGGATTTGAGAGCCATGGCACTTGCATTGATGCCAAGCCCTTTGATTTTCTTCTCTCCCATAGCTCTAATTTCTTCCCTCTTCTTCTCATCCTCTTTGTTCTTCTTCATGATTTGATGAGTAAGGAGTGACCCCATGAGTTCATCAAGCTTCAAAGTCTTCAAATTTTTGGCTTCGATGATGGCGGTCCTCTTTGAGTCCCAAGACTCGGGAAGTGAGTAGATGAGCTTTCGAACAAGCTTTTCTTCCGGGATGGCTTCTCCAAAACCTTTAAGACCGTTGGTGATGGTGGAGAACCTATCAAACATCTTCTCGATGTTCTCTTCCAGATCCATTTTGAAGTTCTCATACTCCAAGGTTAGGAGCCCAATCTTGGTCTCCTTGACTTCATTTGTCCCCTCGTATGTGACTTCAAGCTTGTCCCATACCTCCTTGGCACTCTCACAAGAAGACATCTTCTCATAGATGGATGGACCAAATGCACAAAATAAAATGTGCAAGGCTTTGCAATTTAGCTCCATCTTCTTGCGATCGTCGGCACTCCACTCCGCTTTACTTCTTTGAGGCACGAACGGACCATCTTCAACTACATCCCATAGCTTGTAATCTTTTGATTTGATGAAGAACTTCATCTTTGTCTTCCAATGGGCATAGTGGGTTCCGTCAAAGAAAGGCGGTTTGTCGATTGATTGTGCCATTTGAGCCGGTTGATGAAAAAGTGATCGAGCTTGCCGGATCTTCTCAATAGGATGTTAATCCTCTTCGATTGAGCCAAGCTCTGATACCAATTGTTGAGTTGTGTGGAGCTCGATTCGATCAACCAATATTGCTCACCAAGTGGTGGAGAGGTGGATTTTTGGGTGGAAGGGTTGTGGAAGCTAGAATGTAAAAAGACACAATGATTTATAGTGGTTCGGCCTTCTAACAAGCACCTACATCCACTACCTTAGCTCCCCACTAAGGATTTCACAATCAATCCACTAATTGATTCGTCCCCTTTTCTAAGATTAGGAGGAAACCCTTACAACCGATCAAGCTTCTACCCAAAGCCTTGATCAAAACCATCTTTACCAAAGAGACAAAGAAAGCAAACTTAAACCCTCTAATAGGTGTTTGTTTGCACAATTAAGCACTCACCCAAAACCTAAAACACTTGAGCAAATTTGACAATTTAGGCTCACTAGTGTTTGTCTATACAAGAATTGACAATTTAGGTACAAAGACAATCTTTGATCATTTGTTGTTTGACAATATGAGCATTAGCCTTCTCTTGATGCTTGGAGGTCCCTTTTATACTCCCAATTGAGTTTATAGCCGTTTAGGACCGTTGGGGTTGAAATAGAGTCGTTGGAGCCTTTAATTCCCTCCATAAATGCAGTCTGCAGCTCCCCGTTTCGAAACGCTCGAAGCTGTTTCGAAACACCCTCAATATAGAAAGAGCCGTTGCAGTCTGTCAGGGTACCCGTTTCGGAACACCCCCTTGCCGTTTCGGAACGCGTATCGGAACGCAATAAGCCCGTATCGAAACGACCTGCATTTAAAAGTTAGTTGGGAAAGAGCCGTTGGGGTTTATGACCGTTGGGGTCATTGCCACGTGGGCGTATCGGAACGGCCTAGCCCGTTTCGAAACGCTAAGGCCTGTTTCGATACGAGTATCGAAACGTTTTGGCCACTGGAGGCACCTGTTTCGAAATGCCCTAAGGTGTTTCGAAACACTAGGACAGTTTTGTGAAAATTGGCCTTTGAAAACTTGAAAAACCCTTTTGAAAAATTCCCTAAACATATATTTGGACTTGGGAAATGTTTTAAATACTTTTTAAACAGTCCAAAACATTTTTCAATTATTATATCAAAACATTAGTTCTACAAAAGTTGAGTATTCTAGTGAAACTAAGAGAGTCTGAGCATATAACTGTTCACAAGCATGCACACACTGCACGAGGACTATAGTGAGATTCCGGACATACCCTAATCTTTCCGACAGGTTGCTGCCGTCACAGAGAATGAGCGACGGGTAAGGGAAAATTCACTGTTTGAAAGCCAAGACAAAAATATTCATTTTTCTTTTAGGTCTTCATTGCTTGAGGGCAAGCAAGAACTTGAGTTTGGGGGTGTGTTGAGTGTGTAAAAGTTCTATTATTTACACCCTTTTTAACCCATATTTCTGCTGCATTCAAGCATCATTGCATTGCATTTAGGTTAGTTTACAGCAAAACATCACAAATATGTAAAAGGCATAGATTCTACTGAAAGATGGCTGATTTTGCAGATTGCCGCCATAGTGGACGGAGAAGGCATGCGCGGAGCAGAGAAGCAGAAGAGCTGAATTGGACAAGCAGACGATGAGGACGATGCTGCCATGGATCTGCCGTGACAACAGAGGACGACAACAAGTTAGTGGAGAAAAAGCAAAGTGGACCTCGATAGATAGAGAAAATTACGCTCGTCTGTCGTGTGAAAACCAAATATTTTTCCAAGCCCCGGATCAAAAGATATGTCAAGCCAAAGCTCAAGGAGAGAAAATCCCAAGAAACAAGGAGGACGGCTGAAAAGTAGGATCCTTGAAGATTAAGTCTTTATTAGAATCATACTTTTAATTAAAGTTGTAATCCTTGTTAACTTAGAATACTTGAGCCCAAAGCTTATATAAGGGCATGTATTTTAACCCATAGCCGATTACCCCATAACCGACAACCTAAACCCTTCGCCGTTTACCCGCCATCGATATGTTCTAAAATCCCCCTAGGGCCACGGGTTGATTTGTAAAGTAGTTGCAAGGGTTGTTTTGTTATAGGATTTTTCAAGTTCAATAAAATAAACTTCAAGTTCTCTTATTTTGGTTATTAATATATTGCAAGAGCATCGGGAGAGCATTGTGAGGTTATCCATTTACTTAGCATCGGGAGAGTTAAGTATACGAAAGAAATAAGAGCAAGTTCTCTAGTTTATAGTTGAACTATCTTGTGCCTAGGGATAGGGCAAGGTTAAGTGGCTAAAGAAGAATTCATACACATCAGTGTTCATCCTTCGATTCACGCCGGGAGGTATCGTCAAAGACGTGATCATCGACAGACTTGGACCTAGGGATAGGCCAAGGCGATTCTGGGATTCTTGCCAAACTTGAAGTACTGAGTTGGTGTGTTTGCTGCCGCGACGACCAACGGACTGCTGCCGCGACAGGTGCTGCCGCGACGGGCGTGACGACAAAACTGGAGTTCCTAAGCATTGCAATACCTGCACTACTGAGCAATTCAATACCAGCCCATTCTCTTTATCTTGATAATTCTACTCTTTTATTTACGTTTACTTTATTATTCTCGTGACAATTTTCTCAACTATTTCCTTTACTTTCGTGCAGTAAACTAAGGTGAAGCTATTAGCCCAATCCCTGTGGAGACGATATCCGATACTTCGTATCACTTTACTACTTGCGTCGTGTACACTTGCACTACCATTGCGATAGACTATTTTACACGCAACAGCCCAGCACAGATCCGCATATCGCACACGATGGTCAGGATGATGGGGACCAAGGACCACCACACGATGGTCAGAGGTATCCAGATCGTGATCGCCGTCCACCCGACTGCGGAACGGGTGGACATAGGCATTTTTAGTCTTTTTTTACTGATTTGTACTTATGTTTTTAATATTTATATTCCACACATTTGATTTTTATAATGTCGTATTATAATTTTGTTTACCTATTATAATTAAACTTTAAAATGTTTATTTAATTTCAGTTTTTAATAAATTTTATGGGATTACTAAACCGAAAAACGACATTTGTTCAAATGCAACTTCATTCATAAAAGGATGATAACATAGGGTTTTGGAAGCCATTTTAAACCATTGTAGAATGGACGGAAATTAACCATGTTGGTATCATACGATAGAGAATTTCCACTACTACGACCCCAAACTCGATGATCGCTAAAAATATACGATTTACACACCCGAAATTGGGCTCGAACAGGCCTACCCCACATTTGTTTTCCCTTGTTCTTCAGCCCAGAATTGCACAAAACTCGCGTCCTACAGAACGCGAGGTCTGTGCGATATATTCAGCCGCCCTTTCAAATTCTCGTGGACCTTGCGTTCTGCAGAATGCGATGTACTGTAATACCATTAACACAAACAACAAGGCCACGTAGACTGAACTCGCGTTGTGCAAAACGCGATATCAGACCTCGCTTCCTACACAACGCGAGGCTCACCGACGTGGCAAGTCTGAGGGTCATTTTACCAAATAATATTTTTTGGTTGCCATTTTCTCAAATAATAATTTAAAAGGGATTAATCAATCAAAAATGCCCAAGTTGTATTCTGGCATTCGTCACGTCACCATCAAACTTACACCACTAATCTAGAATAAGAACACATCACGAGAAATTAAATGTACCCGTACCTACCCCAATTATTCACCACATTAGAAAAAAAATATGCTCCAATTAAAATATATTTAAGGTAAAATAACATATGACCCAATGTTTGTATATTTTATAATTTGGCCTTATATTCTTGTTTCTAGAATAAATAATCTTTAATGTTTTAATTTAGTTCAAATATTTTTTGTTGGACAGAAAATGTCAGTCAACTGACGATTAACGGCTAATTCTGACCGGGCTAGTCATGCATTAAGACTAGTTAATGTGACATATGTCACGTCAGATTAAAAAATATTTTATTATACCCTTCTTTATGGTGACACGTGTCTGACTATCATGCTGACACGTGGCTGAACCAAATTGTGACACGTGGTGAATATGATGTTGACACACGGTGAATATGATGCTTACACGTCAACAAATCTTAACACGTGACAAGTCCGGTTAACATCAGTCGTTGACCATCAGTTGACTGACAATTTTCATCAAACATGGGCATTAAATTAAAACATTGTTGGTTGTTTGCTCTAATAAAAAAATAAAAGACAAAATAACAAAACACGCAAATCTTAGAGCATCTTTTTCCATTTTACCTATATTTAACGGGTTTGATGGGGCACTTGTCGAAACTTTTTCTCAAAGGCTTAATTCCATCAAACCACTCCAACTATAGCTCATTTTATAAATTTGTACTTACACTTGAACTGTCACATCAGAAGGATGTTTTGTAAGATAACTCTCTACAAATAAACATTAACGATAAAATTAATTTAATTTTAAAATTTTGTAATAATACACGCCATTTGATTCATTGATGAAGTTAATCTTTTTAAATTGTTAAAAAATTAAATTTCAAAATTTATTAAAAAAATAATAATTTTCAAAATATTTTAAAAAATAAAAAAATAAATATTATTATACAAGTATAAAAAATATTTTGAAAAAAGTAAAAACAATAAAATTTACTTTGAATTTTTTATAATTGTGTGATAATAGTTTTTAATATTTTTAATTTTTATTTTGTTAAAAATATTTTAATATTTAGAAAAAAATATTATTTGTTATTTTTAAATAAATTTTGAAATTAAAAAATATTTTTATAATTTTAAAATAACTTTTAAGAATTTAAGAATTTTTATATTTTTAGAATTTTGTTATTTTTATATATTTTTAAAATTTTTTAGAAACGACAAGAGACTAAAAATAAAAAATAAAAAAGTGTTAAAGCTAACGGTCAAGGTTGATCAAAGAGTCAAATTAAATTTTTTTTCTTGAGTTTGAGGGCTTAATTGAGTGCAAAATAAGTTTAGGAGATTAATTGATTTTTTGACAAAAAAATTAGGGGCTTATTGAACCCTTATTATTATAAAATTTATTATAAAAATAAATGCTCTAACTATTCATATTTTCTTTTTATGTGTCCAAATATTTTTTTGTTGAATCTAAGTGCTAATTTTTTTATTTTTTAAAGTAATTGGCACACATACTTTGATTAAAAAAATAATAATTTAAATATTTAAAAGAATAAAAATTAAGCATCTAAAAAATGTGACAATTAAGACACCTATTTTAATATTAAATCTTTTAATTTTGTGGATACTCGGCGAAGCGTATGCGACTGTGAAACGTGTGCTGACTGAAATATCCATGTGATGTATTTATTGCCTCACCCTCGGGTTGACTACTAAACATATCTTATCCTCTGCCGTGCACGGAGTAGATTATTAGTACAACTTTCCTGGCTATATGTTAAGTGTCGTAGCCAAAACAAACATTTGCTGAAGAGAGGGAAAAAAACAAACGTTGGCTTAGAATGGAGAAGGAGAATCCGCTACTACTGGTGCAGGATCGAAGAACAACTACGTTTGTGAAGGAGCTGAAGAAGGTGAGTTACATGGCGGCGCCGATGGTGGCGGTGTCGGTGTCTCAGTATCTTTTGCAGGTGATATCGCTGATGATGGTGGGTCACGTGAGCAAGCTTGCTCTTTCTGGGGTTGCCATCGCCACTTCCTTCACTAATGTCACCGGCTTCAGTTTACTCGTAAGTAATGCTCCTGCGGCTTCTTTTCCTTTTTTGTAAATTGATGGTTAACAAACAGCTAACACTATATTTTGATTCCGAGCAGTTTGGAATGGCTGGTGCACTGGAAACTCTAGGAGGTCAAGCCTATGGCGCGGGCCAATATCAAAAGCTTGGAACCTACACTTACTGTTCCATATTCTCTCTCGTAGCAATTTGCTTCCCAGTGTCCTTCCTCTGGATATTTATGGACAAACTATTAACGTTGTTGGGTCAAGACCCTGAGATCGCAGAGGTGGCCAGCACGTATTCGATCTGGCTCATCCCGGCATTGTTCGGCGATGCTATTCTTCAGTCGCTGGTTCGCTATTTCCAGTCCCAGAGCAAAATCCTCCCTTTGTTTTTGACTTCTTGTGCCACTATGTGTCTCCATCTACCTCTCTGTTGGGCTCTTGTATACAAGACGAATCTGGGTTATACGGGTGCCGCCATAGCAATCACCCTTGCCTTGTGGTTTAACGTCATCTTGCTCGCCGTTTACATGAGATGCTCTGCTGATTGCGCCACCACTCGGGCCCTTATCCTCGGTGACGTTTTCCTCAGCATCAAGGAGTTTTTAAGCTTTGCACTCCCTTCTGCTGTAATGGTTTGGTGAGGCTTCTTTTTCTTACTTCAAACAATTCAAATCCTTTCTGAATCTGAATTAATGAATGTTCCATTTCATTCCCCTGATCAGTCTTGAATGGTGGTCATTTGAACTTCTCGTCCTCCTGTCTGGGCTTTTACCCAATTCGGAACTCGAAACATCCGTCCTTTCTATATGGTATGCTTCTAATTTTCATCTTCAAACTTCACTTCTTTCTTTTTCGAAATGAATTTTACTGATTTCTTCTGAATCATGGGATGAGAAGCCTTTCAGCCACATCCTTACACTACTTCGTGCCATATGGGGTCGGTGCTGCTGCAAGGTTAGCCTAATATCCACTATGTCCTTGCCAAAAGGATAATTTCATCTTCATTGATACTCATATGCTACTGTTTTTGTTTTTTGGCAGCACTCGGGTTTCAAATGAACTAGGGGCAGGGAATCCACAGTCGGCTCGGGTATCCGTCAATGTCGTGATGCTACTTGGAATTTCGGAAGCAATGATCGTGAGCATTACTCTCTTCAGCTGCCGCTATGTTTTCGGATTTCTATACAGCAACGATCCAGAAGTGATCGACTATGTTCGACAAATGATTCCCCTAATTTCTTTATCTTTCATTGTGGACAGTTTACTAGCAGTTATTACTGGTCAGTCTCCAGTTGGATCAATGATTCCTTACTGTTTTGGTCATTTGCAGACGAATGAAACAATAAGTGGAGTTTCTTGCGTGTGACAGGTGTTGCAAGAGGAACCGGGTGGCAGCACATCGGAGCCTATGTGAACCTCGGGGCATACTACCTTGTTGGAATCCCGGTTGCTGCTTTCTTGTGTTTTACTCTGCATTTGAGAGGGCAGGGACTTTGGATTGGAATATTGACCGGATCTTCTTTACAATTGCTTCTGCTAGCTTTAGTTACTGGTTTCACAAATTGGCAAAAGCAGGTTTCTATTTTACAAACACTCTCCTTTATGTGCATTCTCACCATTTTTTTTATTTCGGTATATTCGAATGCTACGGTTAAACTGAGTGAAATTTGCCTATGGATATTGCAGGCAAGCAAGGCACAAGAGAGAATGTCCGAGGAGAAAGTTTCGTATGGATTATTAGCTTGAAGAAGAAAAAGGAAGATGAAGTGGTTATGCTTTTTAGCTACCGAAATTGTTATTTAGTTCTCATGGATTCTGTGTTTACCTTAAAATCACCATGTTTTTATAATGTATGCTTTGTCTGGTTTTTGTGCCCCACTTTGTTCTGTCCAACTTTAAATCGAGTATGTATGATCAATTTTGAGAACATGTTTTCTAATAGTCCGTTAGCCTCTTTATGAATAACACCCATCTATTTCAAATGAAGAAGAAACCAGCTTTCTTATGTTCTGTGTATGCATCAATTTCGGATACTCCAGACATTTAAAATTCGTGTATGATTTAAATTTTTTTTTATGTATTTTCTATTAGAAATCTATTTTTATCTTCTAAAATTTTATAAGTTTGCTTGCTCCTAGCATAATGTGAGTTCATTCTGCCCATTAAAATAAAATTGTCAATTAATGTATTTTAGTTGCTTTTACGCATTAACTTTTTGAAAGAAAGTTACAAATGTTCATATATACTTTATTATATAATAATAAAAAATTGATTGAATTAATTTAAATTTATCCGAATTTATTGGGTGGTCCGTAAAAGAGAATATTATTATCATACCAAAATATTAAAAAGATAATATGAGATCATCTGAATTAAAAATATAATTTATTTTACTGGATAGAAATCTAAAAGACCCTAAAGCTTTAAGATGTAGAAATTTAATTACACATTTAAAATAAAAAATAAAGTTGAAAAATTGTCAATTAATTTACAGACTCTATAAGAATACAATTGGTTCCGCAATCAACTTGGTCATCTTTTCACAAAAACTACAATATTTTTTGCCTAATATAATAATGGTAACAATTTGTTGATGAATTCAAGATTGGTGCATTTTGTGAAGATTGACTCCATGTGCATATGTTAATAGAGCATTGATTAAAAATTTCATATGGTTTAAAAAAATACATGTTTTTACGTGGTTGAGGTCAATGATGGAGACGAATTTGGAGTAAGCTGAGGAAAAAGTTCCCAACATCGAGCTTGTTTATGACGGAGAGTTGGGAAATTTTGAGTCATTGCATGTGTTTCGTTTTCATCAATTTCTTGAATGATTTTGAATTAGGGTAAAATTGATAGAATATATAAAGGTTGTGATTAAATGTGTAAATATGGAGGGTCAAATTAATATAATTTGTAAATATGATGATTGAATTCGTTGAATTGTTTAGAATTAGCACGATATTGATAGAATTTACAAGTGCTTAAGACTAAATACGTAAATGTGGAGGGGTAAAATTGATAAAATTTGTAAATGTAATGGCTAAGTTTGTTGAATTATTTAGAATCAGGACCAAATTGATAGAATTTATAAGTGTTAAGGAATAAATGCATAAATTCGGACTGTCAAATTAATAGAATTTGCAAATATAAGGGCTAAAGTTGTTGAGTTATTTAGAATTGGGTCTAAATTGATAGAATCTACAAATGTGAAAGGTAAAATTGTCGAATTATTTAGAAATATGACTAAATTAATAAAAATTGTAAATATAAGGGTTAAATTTGTTGAATTATTTAGAATTGAGATGAAATTGATAGAATTTGTAAGTGCTGAGAATTATATATATATATATATATATATATGAAGGGCTAATTTATTAGAGTTTATAAATACAAAGGATAAATAATTTAAAATTAAGACTAAATCGACATGATTTATATGTGCTGATAATTAAGTGCATAATCATATAATCAAAGTACTAACACATCAACTCATTCGTCAATAATTTAACGATTAATGACTAAATTAAAACTAAAAGTATATTGTTAATGATTATATTTATAAGACCTTTAATTTAGTGACCAAAACAAAACACCTCAATAATTTAATTACTAAGGAAACAATTTACCCTAATAAAAGGATATAGCGTTTAAAACATGTCATTACAAACCATGAATCCAAGGCGAACAGATCTCTCTTATATATATATATTCTAATGGGGCTAGGTTCAGACCTAGCGAATCACGCGACCTTAGTCGACATTCCTTAAAAAAACGACTAAGTTAGCCTAAATTCTCATTCTGAAAGATCAAACTCTTCCAAGGTACTAAGAACGATGAATCATTCTAACCAGAAGCAAACTATAAAGAATGGCATCACTAAACAAAAGAAAAAAACCAAGAACACTCAAGAACAACACAGAAGATTTAGAGTAAATGCTTTGATTACTCGAAACATAGATGATTTACAAATGAGGTGGGGAGCCTCTATTTATAGTTGAGTCCCCCTACATCCAACGGTTCCTATCAATTTACATCAACGACCTAGATCAATACCTATCAACCACAATCAATACAACATTAGCATATTTCTTAGATTCCAATATCTATCTAAGGAAAGTATCTCATATGTTCACATTGTATGTTTACATAGTTGTGGATGAATAAGTCTTCTAGAATTTCTCCATGGATCGGGCCAATCTGGTGGTCTTTTCGAGCCCAGAGTTTGCCTTAAAACCTCTTGGGCATCTTGTTGTGCATGTGACTCGGACCTCAGCTCGTGCTCGTGACATTTTCCCCACCAAACTCAGCGACGCTCTTGTCACATCTCTAGAATGAAGCTGAAAACGATCATGCGAACTTCTCGATACATCGATTTTCCCCCAACTTGAAATAGGGCTTGGTTGTCCCCCCATAAGGACCGCTCTTCCTACAAAGAGCACCTTACTCTTGTTGGGCCATCCACCCATATGGAATATTCACTTCGGTAATCACTGCCATGTAACATCACTCGTCGTTCCTCGTACATATCGATCATTGGAACTCCTTCCTACAAGTTATGATTTGTCATGACTCGGATCCTCCTGATCTTGGAACAAAGGCTTGGGCATCGACGTCTCTACGCGAAACACTGGTGATATCTCAGAACTCTAAAAGGCATCTTATGTCCTCGCAAGGCTTTGCAACTCTACTATCTGTTTGGTTAGATTTTCCGCTTCCTATGCCCAACAAACCAGACAAATCAAACTTTAAAACACCACAATTGTGTTTGATATATACCTCATTTTGACTAATCCGATTGACATTCACTCTGTCTCGCATCAACCCTTATTTTGTAACCCCTTTGACCCAGTCTAACCATTCTACCGACTTGAGCGAGTTTCACGGGGATTATCGAAGAAAACTCGTGAACATTTCCCTCAATAACCAACCTTTTTTCTTTTATCTTCTATTGATGCATTTAATGTTACCTAAGGTGATCTCACATGCAGCGGAAGAAGACACAACAACATTCAACTTCGATTAAGGAAAGCTCGTTAACTAGGATTAGGGACCATTTTGTAAATTTTCTTAAAATACAACCCAACTTCACAATTGACTTTACCAAACTGTAATTAAGTCCATTTATAACATACTTGTGATGTTTCCTCTCAAACCAAGTTCATTTGCATCCTTAATAGATTTGATACTCTTAACTTGCCCTTTGAAAGGGTCCTGCTGAACTCCACCTTCTGACTTGAAGTATTTTTTCTTGTTCTAGGTTGAGACTTGATTGTCCACCCAAGATGGCAAAGTGCCCGAGAAACTTCTAATCTTGCCTCGGAAAACTTAGTTCTTGTTTGGTGTGGTTCTCGCTAATTTCCTTGCAAGACTCGGTATTTCCCAACTGTTGTAGTCAAATCAAAGCTGCCAATCATAGAACAAATGTAGGTTGAACTCCAAGGTTTGAAGTAATGGTCACTTTATTGGAATGTCTAACAAATTAGTAAGGTAACCCCTTTTTGAAATCCTTTCTCGTCTCGAAAACCCAACCATGTAGTTGTTCTCTTTATGGCTATATTTGTACGTCGAGATCCTTCTCATTATTGTTACGAACCAGATTCCCCACTAATCAAGTCTTTAATTTCTAACTATTTCCAACTCAATGTGCTCTTTATGCCATGATGAAATATGCAAAATAAAGAGGAAAGAACAAGGAAAGAAGATGCATTAGTTACACGATAAACATAAATTAGAAGGCAGTGAAAATTAAATACAAGCAAAATAAAGAAGGCAAGCAATTAACAAGACGACCCTAGCCATTCTAGGCTCTATGGTTATTTGCATGGCTCTAATGGGGTGGGCTTCTTATATTCTCACGCATGGGTTTGGTTCTAACAAGGGTACCCAAACCTATCTTATCACCTACTAAGGCGACAAAAACCCCAATTCTGGCCTATTACAAGCTTGCAAATTGGTTTTAGTTTGAGAGAAAGAACGACCTAATAACGTGGAAGGCTGCTCACGAGTCAAAGGCGTGGATTCCGGAATTGAATTACCGACCCGTTGAGGGATACTCATGTGGGTATGGGCGTTTCACTCCCACTTAAGGGGTATAGCTCGAGTATAGAGCTCAATGATCATTATGCAACATATGTCAGTGACTCCTTAGTAATTAAATGGAAAATTAATTCGAATGTCACAAATTTTTAAAGCCCATACAATTTAAGTCATATTTCAAGGAAGAACAAACTTATTAAACTCACTTTAAGTTTTAAATAGTTTCTATCGATTAAAGGCAACAAGTATTTTATTGGCTTAACTCTCTTTTTTTGTTTTGTAAAAAACAAAAAATTGGTCCCCATCGGAGTCGCCAAAATGTGATAAGAATTTTTTCTAAGAAACCAAAAACTTTTAAGTGTTTCGTTTTTTTTTTTTTTGAAATTGGCTTATTAAAAAGGGGGAAATTGGAGTTTTGGAAAACATTAAAATATTTGGAGTCACCAGCGGCCACTAAGGAAGGCCAGATGCCAAAAAACCAAAGATTCGCTTTGAAATGGGTTCGAGAGTTGGTTACGTGTGGGGAAGGGTTAACACCCCCATCACGCCCGGAAATCGGTACCAAATTACTTGTTGCCTTTAATCGATAGAAATTTCTTAAAATCTAAAGTGAATTTAATTAGATGTTCTTAAGTGAAAATTGAATTTAAATGGTACAGTCTTTATCAAATCGTGGCTTTGGAATTAATTAGGCATTTAATTAAAAAAGATGACGGTACACCGGACCATAGACTAAACAGACATCATGTAAGATTGACTGTCGTGTTAGTTTAGGGTTCGGATCCCGTACTTCACCTTTACGTGTAACCCCCTTAGCCCGGCCTAGACGGTTGACCCAAACTACGAAGGTTATACGGGGAAAACCAAAGTCAACCCGAAAGTCAACCTTGATTCACGACCCTTTTTTCTTTTTAATCTTGTCTAGATACATGTTAACCCTAAGTGAGTACTCATAAGATACAATTGAGAAAGGCACAGCGATCGGATAACATTTAGGGACTCAATTGCACTATATACAGGTTTAGGGACCAAATTGTAATTTCTATAAATTAGAAGGTCTTTATTGATTTTAAAGTTACCAATATGAAATTAATCATGATACATGCTTCTCTGTCAAATTTCATCTTAATTGGACATTTCAAGCTCAAGCAATTGCAATCTCAACATTTAGGACTTAAATGTAAAACATGCAAACATCAGAACAATTCAAATTTCTTCCCAACGGTCACCCATTTCGAAACACCTACCTATCGTATCGAAACGCTGGATCGAGACACCCACCCGTTTCGAGACCAGTTTCGAAACATGGCACTCCAGTAGCCAAAACGTTTCGAAACAGCCTCCACCGTTTCAAAACACGAAGGCCATTACAGGCCCCCGTTTCGAAACACTAGAGGGTGTTTCGATACGGTTTGCCCAAAAACTACAGCAATGACTGGTTTTTCGCTCGAAATCTTAATCTAACACACCCCAATGACTCCCTAACCATACCAACAAGTCAACATACATATAAGGTACCTATTTGAAACACACAAACACATTCATAACCTCAAACATGAAATCTTATTGATCTAGAGGCATGCTTCCTAATATCAAACACAAAAAGGCGATCCAACCTCAAAACAAGCAATCAAGACCATTTACAATCCAACAAGCCCAAAACAAACATGCCACAACCTTAGGGAGTTTAACATATCTCCCAAATACCAAATTTGGTTTCCCATTGCCAATTTATCAAAACTAAAGTGTATGAAAACTTCACCATACGTGAGCTTGGATTTCTTTGGATGGACTTAGCTTCCTTGATGCCCAAAATACCTCAGTTATCTGCATTATTGGTAAAAGAGAGAGCGTAAGCACAAATGCTTAGTGAGGCATGCTCTAAAGAAAACCAACACAATAATGCACATTTGAAAACACTTTCATTAAAAGCTTTTTAAACCACATGCTCATCTCTTCTCATGCTTGGAAAACTTTCAAAGCAATACTTATTGAAACCACATGTACCTTCATTCTATCTCATGCATTAAAACCAATGCAAAACCCATGGCAAAGCCAAAATCATGCTTGTACTCTAAAGCATTTCATAAACAAACTACATATGCATTTCTCATAGCATAAATCATTATATCAAGGTACATGTGAATCAAACCATAACATATTTTATATTGGAATTTCACATCTATTTATTACTCGGGTATGCGGACATCTCACTAGACACTTCTGGTGGCATCTCTCATCAACGTACTCACTCGTCTAGCAACATAGTTTCCGGTGGAATCTCTCGTCACCGTACTCACATGGCAGAATCTCTCATCGCCACCAAGCTTGGGTATTTCCCAAGTCCTACCCGATGGAATGCCCATCATTGGAATATCTCCCTTTGGCTTAACCAAAGAGCACATACGAATTTTTAGTTTATAGTGCACTCTCATCCTATTGATCGATCAATTATATCCGGTAAGTTTCTCAACATCTATTCCAATATATTATGTCAAATCAACATCTCACCTACTGTTTTTCATGCATTAAAACTCAACATTCTCATCTCATTTCAAAACCATAACATTTGCCATACTTCAACATATAAGCTCAAATCTCAACCATGCAAAATGTTACTTATTGAAATCATTTCAAGCATCATCTCATGCTATAATTCATGCATAAAAACAGTAGGAATTTATCAATCTAAAACCATGAGCATGTAAAAGCATTTAAAGGGGCAATCACCACATTCTAGAAAGCAATCTAGCCAATACTTACTTCCGGACTTAGGAAGGTGTTTCAAACCTTTCCTAAATCCCCAAACCTTGGTTCTTTGTCCCTCAAGGACTTCTAAAGCCATACGCACTCACCAATTTCGTTTCGCTTGCTTGCCAAAACACCAATTAAGCTTCCGGATCAACTTCAAAAGTGTCAGAAGATGTCTCCCCTGTTTTAGACACATAAAAGTTGAGGATTAATGCATCATCATGCATTGAAATCTTCAGCCAACACTCCAAAACTCGTTGCTCTACCTAAACTCAACTTTTCGGCTACCAAACACAACCGAAATCACCTCCAAACTCTTCCAAAACATAACCCAGCCAAGATCCATCACTTCTAAACATCAATTAACATCAAAAACAACCCTAAACTCGTCCTTATACCTCCAGCTATAACAGAACACCAAAATCACCCCACAAACCACCATTTTCACAAGCAAAAACTTAGGAAAAACAACTTATTCGGGATTGGATTGATAAAACCTCATTTCTAATATCATTTAACATCCAAAATACATTAGGAAACCATCTCAAAACAGAGCCCAATCAATTTCCACGAAAATCTTCAAGATCTCTTCCAAAACCTTGAGTTTTAAGCCAAATTCTTGTTTCCAACATCAAAGCCATTTATAAATCTTTATTAAAGGATTGACAACTTGGGAATTTCAGTAAAGAACTGAGTATTTAGAGGAGAAGAACAATCTTACCTCTAAAAGATGATTTCTCCTTGATTTGGGCAAGTTTCCATGAAAATACAATGTAGAAATCAAGTGAATTTGTTGCAAGATTGATTAGGAATCAATGAGTGATGGAAATCTCATCAATTGAAGTGAAAATCAAAGTGAATTTTGATGGAGAAAAAGTGTTTGGTTGATAGGATTTTGAGAGAAAATGAAATGAGAGAAAATTAGAGAAAAGTAGTTATGAAAGTCAAAGGTAGTTTATCACCTTTATTTTATTTAATTAAATCATTAATTAAATCACCCAAATTAAGGAAAAATCTGATGAAAACATTTTTGGTAAATTAGCTCCTTAAAGATTCAAAGTTTCAATCCTTTACAAAATAGTCACTACTAAACTTTGCAAAAATCGCGATTTGGTCACTACACCGAAATGTAGCATTTCCAAACCTTATTTTGTAAAATTGATTTCACCAATCAGCTATATATATATATATATATATATATATATTAAATGAGGATTTTTAGATATTTTTCTATATTTTTAAAGCATCCCGAACTAGGCTTTCCCTAAAACTCTCTTTTATATTCGAACCGTTTCTCAGACCGGTCCAGTTCAGACCCTAAACTTCTAAGCCCAAAATTGGGGTGTTACATTACGCATGGTGCAAGCGGATAAAGCATGATGGCATGGTCTTGTTCATTTTATCTACTTACGAATTTACCTTTAGACGATGCGAATCAATTCGAATATTCGGGGAATATCCAATAAGCTACGATATGACAACCCAAATACGCGAATTGATAAGTATCTCCTTTTTATGGTTAAAGTTAATTATCATGCCAATTAGAATATCAAAAGTCACGTGAATGACAATTAAAATGCATGTCACCAATACAAATTCGAGCAACCATAAAGACTAAGCTATGCACACATTAATATCTCATATTATAGTTTACATTACCCTAAGGAAAGCACTATAGATTATAAAGAAAACCATCTTTATATATATATATATATAATTATACATCATATAAAAACCTTATATTTATATATATACTATATATTATATTAAGACCATATGATATATTTTATATACAAGACTATATCATATACCATATAGTAAAACTATATTATATATATATATATATAAAACTATGTATTGTGTACATTTATAAAACTATATGTTATATTTTAAAAACACATGTATAATATATGAATATAAAAACCATATAAACATATATAACGCATCAAGAAACTATATGTTAAAATATCGTAATGTACTCTAGGTAAAAACGATCGTATTGTATATACATATATATATCTTACACACATATCATATATTAATAACCATATATTACATGATAACATCAAACCATATAATACATTTATGAACAAAATGAAGCAATGACATAAATATAACAAAACTAAATAAATAAATGTGCATGCAAAGGGGCTTAGATATTGGAAAGGATCAAATTAAAGGAAAATAAAACCCTGATGACCAAAAGGGAGATTTTACCAACAAGGATCTAAGTTCAAATGAAATGAGGACTTCATTGAATGCGTGTTGAAACTCTCAGGGACCAGGGGAGTAGTTTTGAAACGCATAGACCCTCCTGCACGTGAATAGCACAACATGGAAGGGTTAAAAAGTAATTAACGCTATTTTAAAACAATTAAACATTATAAAAGCCCTCTTCAAGTCATCCCGCCCCCCTTTTTCAAACCCTAGCTCTTCGATTCTCTCTCATTTTTCTGTCGAAAGCCGCCGCGCCGGTCGTCGCTATTTGACGACCGGTGAACATGAAAACCCCTAAAAACCTAAAGCCTTATTTTCTCGAAAGCCTTTCAGAACCCTAGAAGCCAAAAGACTTTCCCTCTTTTGTTTTAAGAAAACAGAAATGTGAAGCCTTTTCTCTTTGCTATTGAAAATCGAAATCAGAACCCTTTAGGTTACTACTTCGCCCGCCTCACTATTCACGGTCTCGAAAGAGATAGAAGCCTTATCGGCGGCGAAGATCAGCACCGTTCGCGTGAAAAAAAGGAACGTCTAGAGACGAACCGACGCGAAAGGGGAACTGAAGAATTGAAGGTAAAAAAATGAAACCCTAACTCTGCGTTTTTTATTTGCTTCGAAATGTAAAAGAGAGGACGATATACCTCATAAATGCTTTGTTTCCCTTTGTATTGATCACGGAAAATTCCCCCAATATTTGCTTGCCATTACAATGGATTGCTTCGGGCTTTTTATAGCCGTAATTACATGGATTTAGAAAAATAGAAAAAAATCATGTAAATTGCTATTGGTTAATCTGTTGTCCTTTGTTTGTATTCACATTTGCCTTTGATTTCTGTTGATTTTGCCTCTGGAATTCGGTTGGGGATGTTGACATTTTCGTTTCTCTCTTTGCATGTGAATATCCGGTTGAGGATGGGGACCGAAGAGGCATGGCGAGGAGGCTGGAGGATTTGGTGATGAAAATTGGCGCGGCTGCAGATCCGTTTGATCGACGTGGTGAGGATCTGGACGGTCTGAGGAGCTGAGGAGTCCAGCGTGTGAGTGGCACGCGCGCGTGAAGGCAATCGAATGGTTGTCTGGCAGGGGCGTGTACTCCACGCGGCAATCCAAAGGTCACACGAGTCTCTGATCTGGACCGTCAGATCATTTTTAATCTGACAGTGGTACTTCAGCTGCGCAAACAATAGATCAGATTAGAGCTAAGGTTTCTGTTGTTTAAACAGTTGGGCCTGAAACGGGCCGAAATACAATTATTTAATTTTCGGGCTTTTATTTGTAAATGGACTGTTAAGTTTAAAAACAAGGGCTTATTCCTATTTGTAATATACTTATATTATTATTATTTATGTATTTTCATATTCGTTTCAAAATAATAATAATAATAATAATATATGATAATAATAATAATAATAACAATAATAATAATAATAATAAAATACGATAATAATGAGGATATAATGATAATGATAATAATAAGATAACATTAATTATAAAAAAGATGGGAAGATGATATACTATATTATTAGTGTTTTAGGGGGTTTTCAAATAAATGATATAATAATAGATATAATACTAATAGTAGTATTTTGCTTTATTGGATTTTAATAACAGCCACTTATATTTATATAATAACAAAAAAAAAAAAACAACAGCCCATATAAGCCCATTATTTTAAAATGAAATGAGAAGAGTACTCCAAACAAAATTAGTGATTACACAAAAGCAGCCTTTAAACGATCATGAATGATGGTGACCTGCTCTTCGGTTTCTCGAAGTAAGTCAGGACCCAACACCTTTCCTTCACCAAACTCATTCCAACACAATGGGGTTTGACGTCGTCTACCATACAATGCTTCATACAGGGCCATTTGGATTGATGTATGATAACTATTATTGTAGGCGAATTCAACAAGGGGTAGAGATTTCTCCCAAGTTCCACCAAAGTCGATGAAGCATGCACGAAGCGTATCTTCCAAGATATTTATAGGAAGGTTCAATAACAATACAAATTTCTAAGGTTCAAATGGAAGAGTCTTTCGATAAATACATGGATTACCCTTTTTGACCGGCTGTGAGATTGAGGATGAAAGGTTGTGCTAAGGTTAACTCTGGTGCCTAGAGCTCCTTGTAAGGTTCTCCGAAACCGGGATGCAAATCAGGGATCTCGACCAGAGATAATAGACTTAGGTACTCCATGTAGTCGGATCACTTTCTTGATGTACAAGTAAGCTAATTTAGAGAGACTGTAGTCCATTCTAACCGGTATGAATTGAGCTGACTTTGTGAAACAATCTACAATGATCCATATGGCATCATGCTTCACGGGAGTTAAAGGTAGATCGCTAACAAAATCCATAGTGATCCTTTCCCACTTACACTTCGGTGGACCGATATGTTACAATAATCTGGTAGGAGCACAATGTTCTGCTTTAACACGTTGGCACGTAAGGCATTTAGAAATGTAGTCGACTATGGCCTGCTTCATGTCCGGCCACCAATAAAATTTACGTAAGTCCTTATACATATTCACAGACCCGAGGTGAACAAAAAGAGAACTCAAATGAGCTTTAGAGAGAATATCTGTGCGAAGAGATTAATTATTAGGTACACAGACCCGGTCGTGAAAACACAAGAGCCCATTAGAATTAATTTTAAAGTCGGGGTTGTCTGATAACTTAGAGACAATAGATTGAAGCTCAAGATCTTGCTCTTGCAAATCCTTGATTCGAGAAACGATGGTAGACTAAACTTGGAGTTCAACTGCAAGACAATGATGCTTCCGAAGCTGGAAGTGAGCATTAATTGCCCGAGAGGCTACAAGAAAACGATATAACCGAAAACAACAATAAGAGATTCAGAAAGGTTCATCGCCTAATCCCGAGACTCCGACTACACTCACCTTAGAATCTGATGCTCCTACGGCTCTCGGATGACAACTCTCTTGTTTCTTAGCCTTCGGTGAATTTGATGGATGCTCCTTTTTGTTGTCTTGAGCTAGGAAATTAATAGGGAGACTATTAGAATCAATAATACGATATCAAAATCGATATCCAATTTCAATATAGACAACAACTATGAAATATCCATGGATTCCAATAACCGATTGAGGAATATAGCTTACCCAATCGATAGCAATGATTTGATATCAATAAAATGATGGAAAAGCAAAGCTTAAAGCTATCTCCAATGGAGGTGTATGCTTCAAGGAAAAATATGATGAAGAAGGAGGTGCTTGCTTCAATATCTCGGGTAAGTCTCTCTATTCCTTTTACTTTGTTTATGTAAAATATATATCCCTTTTCAATTTAACTTTCCTTTAGGTGAAGTGACTTCACCAGATTGTCCTACGTTGGATATTAGAAATTGAGGAGGGGCTAATCGCAAGGTTAGTCCCTCAACTCTTACTACACTACGGTCCCTCCCTCCAACTTACAATTTTTTCAATTTATCCACTATATAGGTTTCAATATTATTCGATAGGGTCCAATGAAAATAATTTAGCTCAATTATAGTCTGATATCAATAACTAACTAGCCGGTACAATATTTGGATTTTATCAATATGAGATTTTTCGATCACCAGAACCTAATTCCGACTAGACCAGATTTTGAGGTGTTACATAACCCGCTCTTCGATTTCCCGAAGTAAGTTAGGGCCCAACATCTTGCCTTCACCAAGCTCAGACAAACACAATGGAGTTCGACATTGCCTACCATACAATGCTTCATAGGGGCCATTTCGGTTGATGCTTCATACGGGCCCTTTTGATAATTACCTGAATTACCCTTTCTGACTAGCCGTCAGATTGAGGGTGAAAGGTTGTGCTAAGATTAACTCTGGTGCCCAGAGCTCCTTGTAAAGTCCTCCAGAATATGGATGTGAAACAGGGATCTCGATCGGAGATAATGGACTTGGGTACTCCGTAAAGTCGGATCACCTTATTGATGTATAAATCAGCTAATTTAGCAGGAGTTAAAGGTAGACCACTAAAAAAATCAATAGTGATCTTCTCCCACTTCCATTGCGGTGGATCAATAGGTTGTAACAATCTGGTAGGAGCACAATGTTTTACCTTAACTCGTTGGCACGTGAGACATTTTTGCATTATATGTATTGGAATGTACTTAAGATTTTACACAACTTATTAGGTTAGAATATAGTTTTAATCTTATTTTGTTATTATAATGGTCATATATTTTTATTTTAATAGTATTTTTTAATTATTTTAATATTTATTTTTAAAATATTTTAATTATTTTTATTTTAGCTTAAAGATTAAATAAGCCCTCAAACTTTTAAAAAAATTAATTAAACCTTCAAACTTTAAAGAAAATCAATTAAACCCCTCTACCATGTCATCATTTTTAACGTAGGCTGTCATGTCAACACTATAAACCGCCACGTTAGCACTGTCACGGTAAACATTGAATTTCGTCAATCAAAGGGCCGAATTGTTTAATTTTTAAGCTTGAGGGTGACATTGAGTGCAAAAAAAATTTAATCGCTTAATTAATTTAATACTATTTCTAATATGTTTATATCATAAAGAATATATTTATATTATTTATATAGATTAATATTATTTATATGATAAAATAAACTTAATTAATCTTAACTACAGTTTGGCATATATATTGTTTGTGTTAGATATAAATAAAAATTATTATTTTGGTTTAGTGGTTAGCAATTTGCCTTAGGTTTTATATATTCTAAGTTCAAATCGCACTAAGGGTTATTTTTTACACTTTCCTCAACTAAAACGACGTCATTTTGGGTCATATAACATCAAAAAAGTTGTATCAAGACGATGTCGTTTTGGTGCAGCATCTAAGTCATCACGTCGTGTGCCATATCATCTTCTTGTTAAGGAGTTATTATGAGAGTGGCATATTCGAAACGAAAATTAAAATTCAATAATAAAAATAAACCAATTGAAAGTATAATGACAAATACGAGTTAACGTCTATAATTTAGTGATACCCGATAAAATTTACCCTATTAATTATTAATTAATGAAAAACGAGGCGTGATTATCATATGGTGTTTTATTTAATGAAGTGAAATGATTTTCTTGAGAAGAGGCGTTTGTTGGTCGATTCTTGCATCAATAGCTTCCAACAACAAACCCAATTTTTATGACAGAAGAGAAGAATGACAGTGACACAATAATCATTTTTTAGTTATATTATTGAACGGAATATTAATGAATTATAAATATAAATAAAGTAGGAATTTATGGAGCCAAAAAAGAAGAAAAGATTCTTAAAGAGATTAGAGAAGAGAGCGGTGGTAGGTTTATGGTACGGCATAGTTGTCTCACGATAATGGTGCGGCACCAACCGAAAATATTATAAAATATAAAATATTGTAGTGAAAATGTTAATTTTTTATAACAATTTTTGTTGGTATTTCGCGACAGTATCGATACTTAGAGACAAATTTCGATATTTACAAAAAATTAAAATGTTATCAAAAGCAATAAGTATCGATATTTGAAGTTAAGTTTCGATATTTAACCACCAACTTAAAATGTTATAAAAAGTGTAACATTTTCAGTTCCGTGTCCCGTGTCTTGTAATATTTTCGGTTGGTGCCGCACAGTAGCCGCACCACACCATGCCTTACGTTAAACTCGCCCAGAGAGTGATGAGTGCATGTAATGAATAGAAATCTCTCTTTTTAGTGCACCTCTTTATGTCTCACACTAAAATATTATGTTTTAAGATTTAGAGTTTAGGATTTAAATTAAGATTAATGCTTAAATTTTTTTTAGTATTGAGAAAAAAAGTTAGAAGATTTTTGTTGGCATATTATCTATTCCTGGGAGTTCAGTTGCTTGTTGGCAAATTAACTTTATATCCACCATATTAAGTTCTCATGCATCGGATAATACCCTTTCCTAGGCTTTTATATACACGTATTCCTACCGGAGAATATACTGTTTAGACATAACCAAGACCCGATGTTGACTTAGGTAGTGATCACTGCACAAAAATGTATGGTATGGTAGGGAATTTTTATTTTTATTTTTTTTCTCACTTCGTTCAATCGGAGAAACAGAAAGAAAGCTTTGCTACTTGATTGTTATTAGCTATACAAAAAATATAGCAGTAGAATCCATGACTACTTCGAAAGTTTGCAGCTCATGAGATGAGCGTGTATACCTATGCAGCTCAGGAGATGTGCATATATACCTATTCCTCATTTACACGCGAGTTTGGAACACAAAACTCACCGAGCTAGCTCTTCCCTGATTCTACCTCTCCCATTGTTGAATTGGAATCGCGTGCTAAATGCATTCCCATGAATCCATTATCACTCCGTTCTTCTTGAATCTCTCCAGCAATTGCATTTTGCAGATTCCCAGCATTGGCTGTGTTCGTCGTAGACTCCTCCAATACTCGAAAATATGCATAAGTCCCCCAACCTACAAACGATTTTGAGCAACAGTTGAGATAACTTAGATGTTCAAGTCTAAAAGTACAATTCACTTAATTAACTTGATGAATGACCAGCTTCACAACTTGCTCACTTTAAGACAATTTAGATTACTTGCATATGAGGGAATAATGCATCAACCTTCAACATCAGTAGTGTCTACATCAGATGAGTATCAGATATGGCCTATGGGTACACATCTACCAGGGGTAATCTAAACTTTTTAATGTTTCTTTTTTCCATATTACATCAACCATGTATTGAAAATTTCAGAGTGAGATTCACAAGTCAATGTGTTCTCCTTTTACTCCTAAAGCTATGTTATATGCTTTGTGGAATCTCACCGGTAATGCATTTACTACTGCGTATGACCATTCTAGAATACTTTTAAAAAGAAAGAAGAGTTTGGGAGCATACCATTGGCATCATATGGTGGTGGGAAAGAAAGAAAGAAGAGTTTGGGAGCATACCATTGGCATCATATGGTGGTGGGAAGAACTGCAAATAGCAAAATGTAGACACTACTAGCCCTGCAAAGGATAATCTTAAGAAAGTAAATACACCAGGTCATGAACAAAAACAACTACTAGTATGAGCAATACCAACCTATGAGACCTCCAGCAAACACATCCTGCCAGTGGTGCCAATAGTCATCAACTCGAGAAATTCCCACAAGCGATGCAACCAACAAAGGGAGAAAAACAACACATAGTTTTGCAACATGTCCTCTGCGGTCAAATACTTTGATTTTTCCAGACAAGTAAAGTGAAAGAAAACACATCCCGGCAAAGGACCCTAAAAAATGAATCCAGAAATCCTCCAACGATTACAGTGCGGAAATGACTAGAAGAATTGAAGAGTATTATAACAATCTGAAAATATTCATTATCTCGACAAATATGAATATTAATTGCCGGTATAAGAGGAACTTACAAGAGGTGTGCCCACTTGGAAAGCTTTTATGCCCTTCCTTAATGACACCTTTATCGCCATGACATATGACATTTCCCCATTGATCATAAGCCTGTGAAGCATCTAAGATGAGTTCCTTTCTATAAACATTGACATTACAAAAAGTCAAGGTAGTAGTGAAAGTTTATATTCCCAGAATAGCAGGTCTAGAGAAGCCTACATCCTTTCCATCTGGAAAACAGCGCCAAAAAAAGTCTGGCCGAGGCCGTCCAACTGCATTTTTTATCGAATCAGTGATAACGGCCGTTACTAGAATGGAGAATAAGAGGCCTGCATTAGCAAACTAATTTTAGTAATCACTTTAAAGTTGTGATACTCCTTTTAAACTATGCTGAAGAAAATATTGTTGATAAAACAGAGAAATATCCAAAAGGTACACTTACCTAGTACAGCATGATGAAGATCATAAACATCCCTCCTACGGATGTACACAATGAGAAAAATCATCATTGGCAACAAAATTGCATACATCTAAATATCAGGGGGCAAGAACGAAAAAGAGAGTGAGAGAGAGTAAAAGGGGTAACTTAAACAGAAAATAATAATTTCACTGTAAAAGCAAGACAAACAAAAATTACCGGCACAGCCCAAACAGGAACTGTATTACTTTTAAAGGGGTATCGTAGATCTTCCATCATATCCTTCCCAACAAAGCGATAAAATGGATGAATGATATAGAGGATAACTTCTATCACCACAAGCAACAGAAGAATAAGCCAATCATGCATGTGTGTCCTTGCAACAGCAGCACCATGGGACCTTACGGTATGTGAACCAAGATGGACTTCCTGCATTTTTTGCTGTTTCAAAAATATGAAAAGAACCCCGTCAGGCTATGTATTATAGGAACTGAGGCACCATAAGGAAATTGACTACAACCAACACAGGATGCAAACTCCAGTAAAAAAGAAAAATAACAAAACTTAAATTCCACTAGAAATAATGAATGTCAATTTAAAGCTGGGAAGAAGAACTCCTGAGATAAGCACATGATTAGCTCAGATAACCAAACATTTGAATTTGACATTACTAGTTTTAGAAAAAGGATTGGGCAACCTTGTACCAAGAACATAATTGAAATGAAAAAAATCTTGACATCTTTATATGTTTCATCGTAGAAATTTGACAGGAATGCAGCCTTGGCAGGATAACTGCCGATTTATAAACTGCATTCCCACTCCCAAGAAAAAGGTTGATGAACAGAATGTCAAGGGAAGTCGGTTGAACATTGCAATTCCAGCATCAAATAAGATGAAGACAAAAATCAATACATCAGGCCATTGTCCATCTGAACATTCACAACTATATTCAGTTCAAACGAAGATGCCTAATTTTCATCTCTCTCCTCCGGAAGAGACATTTACAGCCAGTATACACCTGTAATCTACTAGATTTGCATACTTGAATATTCCAATATGTTAAGGTCGCAGAAAATAACGTTAATCCAAATGTAAAAGAAAATAAAAAGTGATACCTCTTTATTCCCCTGTTCTATCAATGGAAGGTCAAGGGAAGACAAATAATGACTAGCACTAGCAGAATTCTCCACCCTCTTGCTTGATGAATCCTAGCAAACAACCATCCAGTATTCAGAGATGAAATATGAACCACCCTCCCCACCCCCGCCAACCCCAAACCACAAGAAACCCTGCCCCTTTTACACCTTGAATTAGGAAGTTCATGTTCAGGTTTATATTTCCGGTTTCTGACTTTTCAATGATTCTTGAGCTCAAGTGAAGATAGTATAGGATGGCTGAAAGATCATAACCAACATATATGTATGATTTTTTTTTAAAACGCATTTTTTCTTATAACCCAGAAATCAGTCCAGAGATAGAACAAACAATAAGTAAATAACAAAAGGTAAATATTACATTCATTCAGATTTTGCCTCTTTAGTTAAATTCAATGGCATAGATAAATAGTTAGCTAGCAAAAACCTATAAAAATAATAAATTTATGTTTGAGGCACTAGAATAGCAGCGATCAACACTACAGATGAAAACTATAAAGCTTGGGGACTATTTTAACTCAACCAAATAGTCCAACCATACATTCCCATTCACTGATTAACACAGAAAGCATAAAACTCATGAGATGGATGGCTTCTACGCATGAAAGACTTACAATTAGATGTTAGGCAGCCACAAATAGAGCAAAATCTAAATTCCCAACTCAATAGTACGGCTCGAATATACCATGAAACAATCAATAATAAAATTCTACTAAACCATCACTCATCCCTAGGGTCTCCAATATACATCGGCACGAAGTAAAATGTCAGGATCAAAGAACATATAATTTTTCAAAAAAAAAAAATAATTTCCAGTCTTTAGTTAATCTTAAGAGAAGATCTTAGAAATGATTGATAGTGATATGCATTTCAACCAAAGATTTCTTCAGTCTTAGCTAAACAGAAAATAAACTAACTGAAATTTGAATGCAAAAACCCTTACTGCCAATAATTGAATAATTAACATCCACCATCAATTTGTGTCAACAGAACAAAAGCTAAGACTGAAATTGATAGTGGAAATACAGGAATTGTTCTGCAATACTAAAGGCATATAAACCAATTATACAGGAAAAGTGAAAACACATTGGAAAACAACTAGAAAAAGGGGAGGAAACCCATTGAATGAACATTGTTAGCTATATTCAAAGTAATATATTTATCACCATACAAATGATAAACATTTCAAGTCAATAATTAAAAATCCCACTAACCTGAAAAATATTCCTGAAATTCTTAAACCATAAAAGAAAAACTGAGTTCCAGGAAGCCATGGAGCATAAAATAATAAAAAACGCACACGACAGATGCAGATAATAACTGTGTTTTGTATAGTAACAGTAAAAATATATCCAAAAATGCGAAAAAAAAAGTCAAGAAGATGAAAAGGACCCAAGTGCTTGTACAATGTACAGTTCACACTCCAAGTAGACACTAAAGCAAAATATCCTTAAGCTCAAATGATTCTGATTAAAGAAAGTAGTGGTAAAAAGTGAGCTAGCAATGACAAAAGTGACTGAAACATAATGAAAGAGTTTACCTAAGAGCTTTTGGGGTTTTGAAAAGAAAGGAGGCTGTTCCCGCAGGCGGCGACCGATTAAAGTGATGTTTTTTTTCTTCATTAAGATACAACCAAAACAAATAGTGTACTATATATAATAAAAATAGTGTTCTTTTAATTTAATAAAAATGAATTGTTTATTTTAATATAGGTAAAATGGGATTATCGGTAAGATTTAAAATCTTGATTTTTGCGAATAAATATATCACTAACTAAAACTAAACAAATCTACGTTTGACAAATAACAGGTTTTATTGAAAATAAATATATTTTAAAATTTAGTTATTAAGTGATTTAATATTAATCAGGTCTTGATAAAGTTGAAGTCATAAAACTCTGAGAATCTATGATCGGTCTAACATGTATATTGTGCAAATCATTTGTAGGGTATTTTTAGATTTATTTTGTAGAAGAGCATGCAATTTCCATAGGATATGATGTAAGCATTCAAGCCCTTCTTTTAGCCACTGGATGAGTTCTCTTAGAGTGAGATTACCTATGATTTATCGATTTTATGGTAGTATCTATTCATATATATATATATATATATATATATATATATATATATATATATATATATATATAAACCATGTTTAGTAAAGAGAGGTTTGAGGCATAATTAGACGTTTGACCAGTCAAATCCGCTAATATTGTTGTTTGGTAAATAGCGGATTCAAAGAGCAGATTTGAGTAAAACCGCTAATTTTGAAAAAGCTCATAATAAGAGCCTTTTGAGATTAGAGGTTTGCTATTAGAGTTGTAAAAACTCTTTTACCCTTACCAATTACTAAAAATTTCAAAATAACGTAAATTAAATATTTTCTCACCTTATTTATAAGTTAATCCTATTTATTTTTTTTCTTTTTATTATCACACATTTATATGTGTATTTAAATTTATTAATTAATAAATTAATATATAATTATTTGAATATGTTTAGAAAAGTTATATTAAAAATAATTTTATAGATCTAATTAATAATAATTAGATACAAAATATTGATAACTAATAAAATATTCAAACAAGTATTGAATATAAACATGTTCTTATATGTCATTTTACTTGTTTAAATAATCTAACAGCTATCAGCTATCAGTTAATTTTACCAAACACTTTTATACAATCAACTAATACAATTCGCTAGTCAAATCAGCTAATGCAATCCGCTATCAGTTATCCGCCAATTACCAAACATGACCATATATTTTTAATTTTTTGACAACACACATTTTATACACATATGTACTCAAATTTAAATCTCCTTAAATAAATATTAATTTTTTTACACTCATTCAAATCTATGAAATATCTTGTGTCATTAATAAATATATTTTAATAACATTTAATGTTGTCCACCACCATTGATCAAATATTAGTTATGGTTAGTAGTTAAGTGCACTCATTCAACCTTACAAGTCTTAGGTTCAAATCTATCACTTAATTTTATTTTCTTTATTTTTTACCAATAAAAAAACGATATAAAATATATAAAAAAATGTTGCCATTCACGGCCAATGATTGATTGTGTCTCACCACTTCCTTTCTTCTCTTTCATTTATTTTCCTTTACTTAGATAACGGAAAACTGATTCAACACTCTTACTTGGTAATTTTTTCATGTCAGCAAATTAATATTAAATAGCATTTTAGATAAAAAAATCAATCACATATGAGTAAACTCAATTTCGCAAGATATTTTTATCATTCTTCTCCATTTTTTAAACTCGTTGATATAATCATTAATTTTGTTCGAGTTAAAACTTGTTTTTTTGTTCTCGCTTTAGTAATGAACTTGTGATGTGATGTTTGATTAGTTAGTATTTTTTATGTCTAAAAAAGAAAAAACTAAATATTACTAAATATACTATGTGGCTTTATTATTGTGTGTATGCTCATTATTATATGTGTGTTTCTTCATATTATATTATGTATGCATATGTGTGTGTTATATGATTATCATTGCATGTATATTTTATGTATGTGTTGTATTGTTTGCATATATATATTCATCAATTTCTTTAATATGAGTGTAAACGTGTGAATGAATATGTGTATATAAGATTGTAGGATGTAAAAACAGGTAATCAGATGGGTTTCAGGTCGGGTACTGTCAGGTCGGGTAAAATCAGGTGCATATCATTTCAAGTCATTTTTCTATTTTGAATCGACTCGGGTCGGGTGCGGGTCCATTTCAGGTCGGGTCAAAACGGGTCGGGTCCGAAGCAGATAATTGACAGGTTAATTCGGGTTCGGATACACTTCAGGTCGGGTCCATTTCAGGTCGGGTCCGTTTCAGGTCGGGTTCATTTCAGGTCGAGTGCATTTCAGGTCGGGAAATTTTAGGTCCGGTAGTTTCAGGTCGGGTAATTCAAGTCGGGGTATTTTTAGGATTGAAATTCGTATTGATTTTGAGTTCGGTACAACCGTATAAGTAGTCGATAGACTTTAGGTTGGCCTTCATCAATCGACATTGATTTGGAATTAATTATTTAAAGTCATATCAAATTAAAATTATAAAACATTGGAGTAATTAAAAAATAATGAAAAGTGGTCAATTTGGATAAAGTTTCACGGATTATAATGAACAAAAATATCAAATTAAAATTATAAAACATTAGACAAATATAAAAGAAAACAATGAAAAGGGTTAATTTGGAATAAAAATAAAATTTTGGGGACTGTAATGAACAAAAATATCAAATTAAAAGTATAAAAATTAAAGTAATTAAAAAACAATAAGTTGATGTCAATTTAGAATAAAAATAAAGTTTTAGGGACTAGAATGAACAAAATTTCAAGTTAAAATTATAAAACATGATGAATTAAATATATATATATATATATATATGGATCAATATGGAATTAAAATAAAGTTCGGGGACTAGAATGAAGAAATTATCAAATTAAAATAATAAAACATTGGACAAATTAAAAAAACAAATGTGGATCAATTTGAAATAAAAATAAAATTTTAGGGTCTAGAATGATAAAAATATCAAATTAAAATTATAAAATATTGGATGAATTAAAAAATCAATGAATAGGGGTCAATTAGGGACTGCCAATTTGGAAAATAAAATTTTAGGGACTAAAAAGAATAAAAATATCACCATATTAAAAATATTGGACTAAGTTAGAAAAAATGAATATGGGTCAATTTGGAATAAAAATAAAGTTTTAGGGATGATAATAAACAAAAAAATCTAAATTAAAATTAAAGACGTTGGGTTAAATCAGTGACTAGAATTAAAAATATTGGACTAAATCGGTGACTAAAATATAAATCAAAATCAAAGGTATTGGACTAAATTAAAATTGAGACTAAAATCTATCCAACTAAAACTAAAGAATAAAAAAGAGCTAAGTGTAAAGCTCATCGACTAATAACAACCTAAAATACAAATAACCTTTAAAAATGGGCGGGATCTTTTCCCTTATTTTTTAAACTTAATTGTTTACTCAATTTCAAATGAAATTAAAAGATGAGAAATGGTCAAATGAGAATTGGATGTTGGGTAAGACTTGGGATTGAGAATTAGGATTGATTACCATTCATTTGGATTTGGGCTAAAAAATGTTAATTTAGATTAAAAATTAAATTTTAAGGACTAAAATAAATTTGACTAAATTACCAAAAATATAAATCAATATGAGGTAATTTTGACTAAAAATTAAATTGTATGGACTATAATAAATAAAAATATTATTCGACTAAATTATCAAAAATTATCAGTCGAGCGCAGGTCGGGTTTTAGGTCCACAGTAACAAGTCCAATTCGGGTTCGGGTCGTTTTCAGTCGGACGCAGGTCGAGTTCGGTCACTACAGTAACATGTCGAATTCAAGTTCGGGTCAACAACAGTCGGTTACAGATCGGGTTCGGATCATTAAATTTTCAGATCAAATCAGGTTCTAACTCGAGCAGGTTTCAGTCGAGTTTTTAGGTCGGGTCAACTTTTTACATCCTATAAGATTGTATGTTCGTTTATATATGTGTATGCTTATTGTGGATGTATGCTTATTATGGATGTATATTATATATGTGTTATTACGCATGTGTGTATATTTAGTAACATCTCTAATGTTGTATTGCACGTTCAATGTTAATGTGCGATTATTATTATTATTATTTAAAAAAATTTAAATTATCATAAAGCCCATTTATATTAAATGTCCAGATCCATTTACAAATAATAAATACATAGCCCATTTCAGGCCCAATAAAAATTAAACCTAAGACTAATTACAAAAACACTAGAAACAATTTCAAAAACCCTAAGCACTAACTCTAAACTCTATAATTGAGGCGCTTGTGGAAACAAAAAATTTCCACCGCCAGTGTATAGGATATTAATCCTTACAAAAACACTAGAAACAATTTAAAAACTCTAATCCCTATCTTTTTCTTTTGCATCCGCCCATTCTCCACCGTTAGATCAAGATTTAATCGGACGGTCCAGATTGAGCCAAAGGTGACCGATTGACTTTTCCCACGCGCGGATCGCTTATCTTCTTTACCCGCGCGTGCGGCCCACGCCCCAGCCGCTCACCTTCTTCACGTGCCAACCGTTTCGTCGCCCTATCCACACGCCCGAAGTCACCGCCATAAAGACCGCCGGCAATCTCGGCTTTCTCTCAACCACCATGCAGAAGAGAAATAAATAAAAAAAGGGGATATCAAAAGTTAATTTTAGACAACAATCATCCACAATGTTAACATTTATTTTTTGCTTGCAAATGTAAACAAAAAAATGAGATATAAACTATGTAATCAGATCTGAATGTAAGAGGGGGATTCACATGAAAAAAGAAAAAAATACTTGTAAGAACAGAGAGATTCACAATCAATAAAAAAAACCTTCTGAGAATTTCTTGCTTCTTTACATTTCGAATCAATAAAAATAGCAACAAAAAGAAAAGAAAATGAGCTTACCCACTTTCGGCTTTTGGAGTTTTCCGGTGACCAAAGCCTTCAACGAGCGATCCCAATGGTGAGAAGGTTGTGCGGCCAGCGGGGAGTAACATATCTCAAAATCACCACGATCTGACGGTGGTCAGCGACAAGTTGTGCCTCCAAGGTCGCGTGGGTTCAGTCCAATTTTGGGACATTTGTGGCTATTTCATGAGAATCCATTCGGACAGAAAGGGAGAGGAGGTCGAGAGCTTTGTTCCGACGATCTTGGTTCATCGCAGCGACGCCAAGCGACCGCGAGCAGTGAAGGAAACGACGACTAGAGTTTGTTTGAAAGAAGAGGGGTTTATGGTTTATGTTAGAGATGATGAGAATGAGTTTAAACCAAAGGGTTAACTTAACTCCTTTGTACCCCGTTGCACCCAGTGGCTGACCTGGCTCCAACCCGGACCGATTTTGTGAGCCCAAATCAGTGGGCTTTGGTACCCTCTTTCCCCTTATTTATGTACTAGCCCAATTTTGTTGTTATTGTCTTAGTTGCCATAATATATATATTATTCAATATAATTTGTACTTAGTTTTTATATAACCTTATATTTTAATTTGTGATTTGTTATATATATATATATATATATTATTTGGAAATTTTATAGAGTACATAGTTTTATACATAATAATATAGCTTTCTATATAATATGGTTTTTATACAATATATAGTTTATATATGTAATGTAGTTTGTGTATAATATATGGATTTATATATAACATATAGTTTTCATATAATGTATAGTTTTTATAATATATAGTTTACATATAATATGTATATAATTTATGGTATTATTTGTAGCTTTTTATTGTTCCCATCTTTATTTGATTATACCTTGTGCTTTGATGCTCTATTATATTGTTATGCATTTGTATAATTATCATACATATGACATTTGATATTTTGATGACGTGTTAATTAATTTAAATCATAAAAAAGGAGGTATTCATTAACTCCGATATTTGTGTCATAATAGTCTGAGCTTAAGGGATGTTGACCAAATATTTGGATTAATCTTTACCGTCCTAAGGTAAATTATAACTAAAATTGACAATATCATGACATCATGTTTAAATGTTTGCATCATGCATAAAGGTGACATACGAATATCAAACCATAAATTAACACGGTAGTCAGGCTTATTCGATGTTGGTTTAATCTATGGTCCGATGTATCGTCATCCTTATTGTAAAACCTATGTTTGATTTTGATATAATTAAATCTTTAAGGATCAATTTGAAAAACTTAAAATTGTTTTATAAGTCCATTTATAAGTTTTAAATCACCAACTCTTTAAAACTGATTTGAAAAACTCAAACTCAAAATATTTTCTAAGTGTTCTAAGGCCAAACTATTGAAAAACGTCCAGGTGTATCGATACTCTACCAAGCGTATCGATACCTTTTTACCAAAGTTGGCTACTGGAGGAACACGTATCGATACAACAAACCCTCGTATCGATACGCCCCTTTGTAAAAGTCTAAAGAGTTTGAATGACGTACCGATATGGCAAACCCTCGTATCGATACGACCTTAATAAAATTTTAAATACAAGTCGGTTTAAATATTTTGACCGTTGGTGTCAGTTGGTTGGTAACCAAATTTTAAATGGTCGTTGACCCGTATCGATACGCCAAACCCTCGTACCGATACGGAAATCGACAGTGAGCTAAGTTGAGAAAAAGGTATCGATACGGCAAACCCCCATTTCGATACCCCGTACCGATACGCTTACGTGCGTATCGATACCCCTTATTTATTGCACACAGTGGCTCTTTCTTTTCTGAGACAGGTATCGATACAGCTCCCTGCGTACCAATACGCATATCTGCAGAAGTGCATTTATGGTGGTAAGAGAGGGTTCCAACGGCTCCATTTATGTTCCCAACCACCCAAACGGCTAGAATTAATAGAGGAGGTATAAAATGAAGCTCTTTGAAGCTCAGCAACAACTATTCAACATTCAAGCATCATCAAAGCAAAAATCCAAACCCTTGAGCTATTCAAAGTCATATTCTTGTACCCAACTCTATCGTCTTTCAATTGTCAAATTGTATTGTGAGTTTGGGGTTGTTGAAATTGTAATTGGGTAGACAGTTATCCTTTGAGAGGAAACATTTGAGTTTACCACAATCTTTCTTTGTATTTGAGTGGATTAAGCTTTGGGTAGAAAGCTTAATCGAAATTGTAAGGTTTCCTCCTCATCCAAAAAAAAGGGACGAATTCAATTAGTGAATTGTTTGAAAATCCTTAGTGGGAACTAAGGTAGTGAATGTAGAGTTCATTTGGAGAACTTGAACCACTATAACCCATTGTGTCATTTTTATTTTCAATCTTTCTCTTCACCAAAATTTTAATTGCCAATTCACCCCTCTTGGCCATTTGCAAGTGTTCGATCAACTCAACAATTGGTATCAGAGCTACACTCATTGGAAGGATTACAACCCTCTTGAGTCGATTCTTAGAGAGTTTGATCAACAACAAGTCAAGCAATGGCATCCACCTCCAACTATGAGTCCCAATCCACCACCAAGCCACCATTCTTCAATGGGGATAACTATCCTTATTGGAAGAATAGGATGAGGCTCTTCATCAAGTCTACAGACTATATGGTGTGGGATGTAGTTGAAGAAGGTCCATACATTCCCATGAGGAGAGATGGAGAAAGGCTCGTCCCAAAGGTCAAAGCCGAAATGACCGATGATGAAAGAAGAAGGATGCAAGTGAATGACAAAGCTCTTCATGTAATATTTTGTGCACTTGGTCCGGATATCTACTCCAAGGTGTCTTCAATTGAAAATGCCAAGGAGGTTCGGGACACCCTCGAGACAACATATGAGGGAACTAGTGATGTCAAGGAGACAAAGATTGGGTTGCTCAATCTAAGCTATGAGAACTTCAAGATGGATCTCGAAGAAAGTGTCTCCAAGATGTTTGATCGGTTCTCAGTCATTGTCAACGGTTTGAAGGGTTTCGGTGAAATCATTCCCGAAGACAAGCTAGTGAGAAAGTTGTTGTATTTTCTTCCGGAGTCATGGGATGGCAAGAGAACGACCATTATTGTAGCTAGAGATTTGAAGACTCTCAAGCTTGATGCTCTTGTTGGATCTCTACTCACACATGAGATTATGAGGAAGGGAAGAGAACAAGAGAAGAAGATAATGGAGAAGAAGGAAGTTGAGAAGAAGAAAGTGGGAATCGCACTAAAAGCTTCACAACAAGAAAGCAATTCTAGTGAGGATGAAGATGAGGAGAGGGCTATGTTGGCCAAACGTTTTACTCGGTTCATGAAGTCAAATCATGGAAGAAAATTCATTAGAAAGTGAGACTTCAAGAGTAAAAGCAAGGAAGAGGAGAAGGACCAAATTACTTGTTATGAATGCAAGAAACCGGGTCACATCCGTTCCGAGTGTCCTCAATTGAAAAAGAAAAGCTTTGGGAAGAAGAACAAGCTCAAAGCACAAATAACTACTTGGAGTGACGATGAGTCATCCGAGGAAGTGGCCAATCTATGTCTCATGGCCATTGATGATGAACCTAAGGTAAACTCTCATTTTTCTAATTTCGATTTTACTATTGATGAACTTCAAGAAGCTTATGATGAATTGAAAGAAGTGTATGATGAGTTAGTAGGAAAATACAAAGAGTCCATTTTGAAAAACAAGAAAATCATTTCCGATTTGAAAAATCAAAATGAGACATTTTCTAAAGCTAACTCCGAATTGGAAAAGAAGGTTTTGTTTTTAGTCAATCTTTCAAATGATCTTAAAACAAAAAATCTTGAACTTGAAAAACTTCTTTCCGATTTTCAAGATTATCACACAAAGGAAGTGGATAATCTTAAAACATCTATTACTATTAGGAAAAATAATTTTGAAAAAGGAAATCATTCTAAATCCCAATATGTAAAAAGAAAACCTTTTGTACCTAAACAATGAAATTTTAATAAGCAAGCTAGAGGTCAAAGAGTTAGGAGTGTTTGGGTTCCTAAAGAACTCATTATTTCTAATGATATGAATGCTATTGCTTCTTGGATTCCTAAGGGAACCAAATTGTTGAAGGCTAACACTCATGGACCCAAAATGATTTGGGTACCAAAAACCAAGGCCTAATTTCTTTGTTTGTAGGGGGAGCATGGCTACAAGGCTAAAGCTTCAAGCAAAAATTCTTGGTACCTTGATAGTGGATGCTCAAGACACATGACCGGTGACAAGAGTCGATTTGTGGAACTAAAGCCTAAAGGTGGTGGAGTGGTAACTTTTGGTGACAACTCCAAAGGCCACATTGAAGGAATAGGCTCCATTGGTAATCACTCTTCTATTTTCATTGAAAATGTTTTGTATGTCAACGGTCTTAAGCATAATTTGTTGAGTATTAGTCAATTGTGTGACAAGGGTTTTAATGTTATATTTGATAAAAGTGGTTGGAAAATTGTAAACATTAAAACAAATCAACTAATACTCATTGGTCATCGCATAGGGAACATTTACATGGTGCATCTAGAAGACATTCATTCATCACATACATGCTTAGTTGCACATGATGAACATGACTCATGGCTTTGGCATAGAAAATTAGGACATGCTAGCATGAGTGTCTTAGAAAAATTAATTTCCCTTAATCTAGTTAGAGGTTTACCCAAACTTCAATTTTCAAATGATAAAAATTTGTGATGCATGTTCAAAGGGTAAACAACATAGAAGTTCTTTTAAATCCATAAATGATGTCTCTACTAGTAGATGTTTACAATTGATTCATATGGATCTTTTTGGGCCTATTAGAACAATGAGCTTGGGTGGAAAATCATATGCTTTTGTGCTTGTAGATGACTATTCTAGGTATACTTGGGTTCTATTCTTAAGTACAAAGGATGATGCTTTAGAAAAATTCATCACATTTTCTAAAATAACTCAAAATGATCTTGAACTTAAAATTTCTCACATTAGAAGTGATCATGGAACCGAATTTCAAAATCTAGGTTTCGATGCGTTTTTAAATGAAAATGGGATTAGCCACAATTTTTCCGCACCTCGCACTCCTCAACAAAATGGGGTAGTTGAGAGGAAAAATTGAACTTTAGATGAAATGGCTAGAACCATGCTTTGCGAAAATAATTTACCTAAATATTTTTGGGTGGAAGCCACAAATACCGCTTGCTATATTATTAATCGAGTAATGATTATGCCAATTTTGAAGAAAACACCTTATGAGATTTTAAAATCTAAGAAGCCTAACATTAGCTATTTTCACCTTTTTGGTTGCAAGTGTTTTGTTTTGAATAATGGTAAAGAAAACTTAGGTAAATTTGATGCTAAAAGTGATGAAGCTATTTTCTTAGGGTACTCTTTAAACTCTAAAGCCCATCGTGTATTTAATAAAAGAACTCTAGTTGTTGAAGAGTCAATACATGTTGTTTTCGATGATAACCTCCTTCCGAGGAAGGAATCTTGTGATGATGATGATGTAGGAATCATTGATGCCATTGATGGAGGACAAACGTCAAAGGTGGATGAGATTCCAACCAAAGATGAGGATTCACAAGATCCACCTCTTGAAGCCTTGAAGGACTTGGCTCTTGAGGAAAGCGAGGTGTCTTACCCAAGGGAGTTAAACTATGTCAAAGGTGGTGAAATCTTGGGTGATCCATCCAAGGGGGTAACTACTAGATCCTCTCTCAAATTAATGAATCATGTTGCATTTCTTTCATGCATTGAGCCTAAGAATATTAAAGAAGCTTTAAAAGATGATTTTTGGATTTTGGCCATGCAAGAGAAACTAAATCAATTTGAGAGGAGTAAAGTGTGGACATTAGTTGAAAGGCCTAATGATCAATCTACTATAGGAACAAAATGGGTCTTTAGGAATAAATTAGATGAAAGTGGTAATATAGTGAGAAACAAGGATAGGCTTGTTGCTCAAGGCTATACACAAGAAGAGGGAATTGATTTTGATGAGACTTATGCACCAGTAGCTAGAATGGAAGCTATTAGGATGTTGCGTGCATTTGCATGTTACCATAATTTCAAGCTTTTTCAAATGGATGTGAAAAGTGCCTTTTTAAATGGTTTTATAAATGAAGAGGTGTATGTTGAACAACCACCGGGTTTTGAGGATTCAAAATTTCCAAACCATGTGTTTAAACTAACAAAAGCTATCTATGGTTTAAAACAAGCTCCTAGAGCTTGGTATGAGAGACTTTCAAATTTCTTAATTGAAAAGGGTTTTGAAAAAGGAAAGGTGGATACAACACTCTTCATAAAAAGATATAACAATGACATCTTAGTAGTTCAAATTTATGTTGATGATATCATTTTTGGTTCTACTAATGAGTGATATTGTAAAGAATTTTCTAAGCTAATGCAAGGTGAGTTTGAGATGAGCATGATGGAGGAGCTCTCATTCTTTTTGGGACTCCAAATCAAACAAAGGAAGGATGGCACCTTCATAAATCAAGCTAAGTACATGAATGATATGCTCAAGAAGTTTGGCTTGGAGAATGCAAAGCCTCAAGCCACTCCTATGAGTTCTTCCATAAAGCTTGACAAAGATGAAGGAGGTAAGTGTGTTGATTCTAAGATTTATAGATCCATGATAGGTTCTTTGCTTTACCTTACCGCAAGTAGGCCGGACATCATGTTTAGTGTTTGCTTGTGTGCTAGGTTTCAAGCTAGTCCTAGAGAATCACACTTAGTTGCCATTAAGAGAATTTTTATATACCTTAGAGACACACCTACTTTAGGCCTTTGGTATCCTAAAGATTCTTCCTTTAGCCTTCATGCTTATTCGGATGCAGATTATGGGGGATGTAAGATAGATAGGAAAAGTACTTCCGGGACATGCCAATTCTTAGGTAGTATGCTCGTATCTTGGTTCTCTAAGAAACAAAATAGCGTAGCCTTATCTACCACCGAAGCGGAGTACATATACTTAGGGAGTTGTTGTGCTCAAGTCCTTTGGATGAAGCAACAACTCTTAGATTATGGTATTGAAGTAGAAACCATACCCCTTAAGTGTGACAACACAAGTGCCATTTGTCTTACTAAGAATCCCATCCAACACTCTAGAACTAAACACATAGAAATTCGACATCATTTTATTAAAGATCATGTTTTGAAAAATGATGTTGTTATTGAATATGTTAATACCTTGAACCAATTAGCGGATATATTTACAAAACCTTTAGATAAAGAGTGTTTTTGGTCCCTTAGGAGAGAGTTAGGTCTAGCTAGCCTATCTTGACCTTTTAGGACCTCTTTATGCTTAAAAATGCTTGATTTTGTGAAATTGCATGTTTATGTGTTGTAACTCTTGAAAATATCCATGCCTATAGTTAGGGGGAGTATGCTTCTATTAAAATATGCTTAGAAATGTTCATTCATCATTTGCATACTCTTAGGAGATGTTAAATTCCAGCCTATGGTTGTTCTTAGAACTAAATATGCATTTCTGGGCATAGGGTATCGATACGGATCTACGCGTATCGATACGTGTTCTACATTCAAATTCCAGAATTCATTTTGCTTAAACGGGTATCGATACGATTAATCTCGTATCGATACGAGCATCTAACCGTTTCGATACGGACCTCATCCGTTTCGATACGATTCTCCAACGGGCATTTTTAAGGAAATGACGTTTCTACCCCCGTATCGATACACCCTCAGGCGTATCGATACTCGATTGCGCAGACAACTTTTAATAAGGCATTTAAAGTGTTCAACTTTTACCAAAATTAAAACTGTTCAAAACCTAAAAACCCTAGCCGTTTTTGCCTATAAAAGGGCTCTTCCTCCCTCATATTTTCACACCACAACTCAAAATCTAAAAGAGTTTTTCAATCAAGCAAAGCTTTAAGCTCTCTCTCATCACAATTGTGCTAGAATTTTCTTCAATCTCTCAAGTTTCTATCAAGGTAATCTTTTCTTTCTTTTTCTTTTTCAATTTTTGTTTTATTTTGTTTCATCTTTTTATCAAAACTTTTGCTCTTCAAAATTTTTCTTCAAATTTTTTTTATTTTCAATTTTTTTTACCTTGGTTCTTACCCAAAATTGAAGAAATCTTTATGCATGATTTCTCTTTTAGATCATGGAACCAAAGGAATCGAGGAAGCGAACAAGGGTTTCTCAAACCGGTGAATCATCCACTTTTGGAGCGATTGCACGTCCGAACTACTCTACCATCTATGAACATTCCTTTGAAGGTCCCACTGGTCTAGCATATTTTCGACAATTCGAGAATTACAAGATTCGTGCGGAAAGGGTAATATCTATTCCTTTTCTCGACTCGGAGCGCTTTAAATTTGAATATCTTCCTTTGCTTCGTCGTTGGAACTTCATGGATTTCCTATCTATTCTCGGTTTTTATTATTGTCTTTTGGTTTTGATTTTCTACACTAATGCCAAATGTATTTCTCGCAATGGGGAAGTTGTCTCCATTAGCTCCTATCTCATGGGAAAGAAATTCATCCTTGATGTCAAATCTATTTGTGAAGTTTTCAAATTAGAGGATGAAGGCATTGATGATGAGGATGCTTTGGGACATGTTCTTAGTGGCTCCGTGACCGCCCTAAATGCTCAAGACTGGATCCTACATTTGATGGTGTCTCGGTGGTTTCGTCCCTCCGGAGGAAAATATTCTACCATCCGTCAAGTGGATGATTTTTGGATCCGTTGCTTCCGTGTGCGAAAGCGCCCAAATCTAGCTCGAATCATGTTCGGGGAAATCATCTATCATGTCCAACATCGTCAAACCTCTCTCGTCACCTCCTTTACAAATGGTACGGCTTGGAGTTATTTCTTTATGAAAAAGGATATTGATTGCTCTTTTGACTTCCCAACTCCCCTTACTGATCCCATTGATGAGCGATCTCTTGCACGGGGAAAATTCCATTACTTTAATGGCAATTGGGTTCGTCTTGCCGAGCTACCACCTGAGGCCGCCGCCGTATTTGAAGAACCTCAAGGAGATCAAGCTCCTCAAGCTCCACAACCCTCCATGGATGCTCTCATGACATACCTCAATGAGCAATTTACCGGGTTGCGCACGGACATGGGTAATCGTCTTACCTCCTTTGAAACAACTTTTGATACAAGGATGACAAGCATGGAGAATCGCCTCACATCCCTTGAAAGCGGTCATAATTCTTTGAATATTTCCATCTCCGCTTTCCATGATGAGTGGCGAAATAGCATGAGGGACAATGATCCAATGAGAATTGATGATGAAGATGATGAAGACAACGAAAAGGATGCCTAGACGTTTCTTCTTGCATCTCATGCATTTCATTTAGGATTTTCTATTTTATGCATCTTTGATTTATGTTCTTAGGACTAAGGTTTTTTATGTTTAAACCCATGCTTTGATTTTCTGTTTTTGTTTGGGTTTTTAAGTTTGATGCTATGATCAATAATATTAATGTTGCTTATTTATACCTTTGCCTATGTTTTTGCACTTAATTGTCTCAATATTTTTGATCTAACAAAAGGGGGAGAGAAACTTGCTCACAACACTTCAAAAATTTTGATTTCAACTCAACTCAAAGGTTACCAAGCTTATATTAAGGGGGAGTTAACTTTGTAAAGTTTTTCAAAGTGTCAGAAATTTTAAATTTTAGTTTTGTTATATCAAAAAGGGGGAGATTGTAAAACCTATGTTTGATTTTGATATAATTAAATCTTTAAGGATCAAATTGAAAAACTTAAAATTGTTTTATAAGTCCCTTTATAAGTTTTAAATCACCAACTCTTTAAAACTGATTTGAAAAACTCAAACTCAAAATATTTTCTAAGTGTTCCAAGGCCAAACTATTGAAAAACGTCCAGGTGTATCGATACACTACCAAGCGTATCGATACCTTTTTACCAAAGTTGGCTACTGGAGGAACACGTATCGATACAACAAACCCTCGTATCGATACGCCCCTTTGTAAAAGTCTAAAGAGTTTGAATGGCGTACCGATACGGCAAACCCTCGTATCGATACGACCTTAATAAATTTTTAAATACAAGTCGGTTTAAATATTTTGACGTTGGTGTCAGTTGGTTGGTAACCAAATTTTAAATGGTCGTTGACCCGTATCGATACGCCAAACCCTCATACCGATACGGAAATGGACAGTGAACTAAGTTGAGAAAAAGGTATCGATACGGCAAACCCCCGTTTTGATACCACGTACCGATACGCTTACGTGCGTATCGATACCCCTTATTTATTGCACACAACGACTTTTTCTTTTCTGAGACAGGTATCGATACAGCTCCCCGCGTACCGATACGCATAGCTGCAGAAGTGCATTTATGGTGGTAAGAGAGGGTTCCAACGGCTCCATTTATGTTCCCAACCACCCAAACGACTAGAATTAATAGAGGAGGTATAAAATGAAGCTCTTTGAAGCTCAACAACAACTATTCAACATTCAAGCATCATCAAAGCAAAAATCCAAACCCTTGAGCTATTCAAAGTCATATTCTTGTGCCCAACTCTATTGTCTTTCAATTGTCAAATTGTATTGTGAGTTTGGGGTTGTTGAAATTGTAATTGGGTAGACAATTATCCTATGAGAGGAAACATTTGAGTTTACCACAATCTTTCTTTGTATTTGAGTGGATTAAGCTTTGGGTAGAAAGCTTAATCGAAATTGTAAGGTTTCCTCCTCATCCAAAAAAGGGGACGAATTCAATTAGTGAATTGTTTGAAAATCCTTAGTGGGAACTAAGGTAGTGGATGTAGAGTTCATTTGGATAACTTGAACCACTATAACCCCTTGTGTCATTTTTATTTTCAATCTTTCTCTTCACCAAAATTTTAATTGCCAATTCACCCCCCTCTTGGCCATTTGCAAGTGTTCGATCAACTCAACACTTATTAATTAAATGCCTAATTAATTCGAGCTCGTCAATTTGATAAAGCCCGTTCAATTAAAGTCAATTTTCAATTAAGTACACTAAATTAAATCTATTTTAAATTTCAACAAAATTTTTCGATTAAAAGCAATAAATATTTTGGTACCGATTTCCGGGCGTGTTGGGGGTGCTAATCCTTCCCCACGCGTAACCAGCTCCCGAACCCTTTTTTTTCAGAACGAATCTATGGTTTTATGGTGTCCGGCCTACCTAAGTGGCCGATGGCGACTCCAAAACCTTTTTTTGTTAAAATTCGATTTTTGTAAACTTTATTGTTTTCCGAGAAAGATAGAAAATGAATTTTCAAAAACAAATTAAATAACTCGTAAGCGATTTTCGATTTTGACTTGAAAATAAAAACGTTGCTACAGCATGGCGACTCCGTTGGGGACATATTTTTGTTTTACAAAAATAAAAGAGATACATTTGTTTTACAAAATTAAAAGAGAGTTAGGCCAAAAAAATATTTGTGGTTTTTAATCAAAAGAAACTATTGAAATTTAAATGGAAGTTAATTTAGGGTACTTAAGTGGAATTTGATCCAAATTGAACGGGCTTTGATAATTGGTGGTCCCTGAATCAATTTTTCATTTAATTTCTAAGGAATCACCGACATGTGTTGCATCATCAAGCTCTATACCCTAGCTCTATCCCTTAAGTGGGAGTGAAACGCCCATACCCACGTGAGAAGCCCTCCACGAGTCGGTAATTCACTTCCGAAATCAACGCCTTTGACATGTGAGTAGCCCTCCACGTCATTAGGTTGTGCTTTCCCTCGAACCGAATCCAATTCGCAAGCTTGTAATGAGCCAGAATTGGGGTTCTTGTTGCCTTAGTAGGTAATGAGATAGGTTCGAGTACCCTTGTATTAGAACCAAACCCACATATGTGAGAATCTAGGAATCCTACCCCATTAGAGCAATGTGGTTAACCATAACAAGTTAGAATCCATGTTATTAGGAATCTGCTCTGGTTCGTTCTTGTTTGCTTTGATATTCTCTATATTTGTCGCTAACCCGTTTTCTTGTCTTACATTGCATAATCATAACATCATTCACATGAATTGTTGATTCGAGAACAGTCTAAACTTAAGGCTTTTTGTAATGAGAGAAAGAGTCAATAATGACGAGATTAAGAATCCCAAAGTTTAAAACCAATCGGAAGGTAAGTAAGGGTCAATCCAGTTGTTAGGAGAAGGAACTCAGATCTCAGTGATGCCATATGCACGTGCTATTTTCTTTTCTCGATGTAATAGGACTTGATCTCTATTACGAAAAGTTGTTTGACGAGGATGTTCACCAATCAACACTACTTTTGCATTCATCTTTGCATTTTTTTGATTGCATTCCTTTAAATTATCTTCTTGTCTTACACTTGATACATTGCATAAATTAGTAAATCATCGAAATTAATTACAAAATTTTTCTCCAGAAAATCTGCATTCATTCCACACCCGCATCATACTCTTTTGTAAACAAGAAAAATAGAAGCCGAATTAAGAGGCCGGGTGGAGCAAACTCAACAGGAGTTAAGGGACGCCCTCATCAGGTCCCAACATGATATGATGAAAGAAATATCTTAGCTGCTACAGACTAGCTTAAAAGGAAAGAGTGTTGTTGGGGATTCTCTACAAAGTTCGGATGACCATCCTTTTATTACCAAACCCTCATCCAACCCACTTCACGGGGCATCATCTTCTCATCAGGCTGGCGCCTTTGCCCAAGCTCAACCGGGTGTGACCTTTAGGAATCCTAAGATTATCGGAGGCAATATCCCAGATTTTGATGAGTTGGAAAAGATGAACCAAATGAAAGTTGAATTCTCCAAGCAATTAGAAGACACCCGAAAAGATCTCGAAGAGAGATTTCAAATAATGGAAGAGGGAGAATGTTCTTATGGACTTAATGTAACACCCCCTTCTCGTCCTGGTTGAGAACCAGGTCGAAGCGTGTTATCGATGAGCAATACGGTGATCGGTGTGATAAAGTTTCATCTTAACAACATTACTTTAATCAATATTAGACATACAAACATTACCAATGTACTCACTAGTCCAATTTAAACAGGCGATGACCACAATTAACAACTTAGGGCCATTTTGCAACTTTTACAAATATTAGGGACTAACTGGCAATTCTGATAAACTAAAGGTCTTTCGATGTGAATGACTTTACCAAATTGAAATTCATTATTCAAAGGTCAAGTCTACAATATTTCATTCAATTTAGGGATCATTAGCACACTCTAGGTTGTTTTGAAACGGGTGCACGAAAGTCAACTCTTGTTGACCTTTCCCTTAAGACTGTTTCGATACAGGCTTGACCCGTATCGGAACAGATTTACCACCTTTGACTTTGACTTGTTCCGGTACGCTATGAACTCGTACTGAAACGTTGGTTTCTAGTGACAAAATGTTCTGGAACGACACTATTCCGTTTCAGTACACCCATACTCTTAGGTTCTGTATTGTACACCCGTATCGAAACGTCATCACCCGTTTCGATACGACCTGGCCTGTAATGACAGATTTTTTCTGGTTTTTATTCAATTTACCCTGTCGAACGATGTCCAAATGCAACGAAACTTCACACACAATGTTTGAATAGTAAAAACTACTAGCATGCCAAGTTTCATGACCATATGGATTCGTTTACCATGTTTTTACCTTTTTTAGCTATGTATGCAATTTCAATCCATTTTAAACTTCACCAAAAGGCCAGTTTAAGCTACATAACTTATTACAACTTAGGAAATATACCAACATATCAAAATAGGCGCAAATGACTAGTTTGACTACTTTGCCACCTTCCTAGGAGTTTATAAGACAAAAACACATTACTTGGGGCTGGTAGTGACTTGTCTAGCTTGCCGATCCGATCTTCCGACACACAAACCTTCTGAACCTGAAATGCATGAGATGAGACACGTTAGGCATACTTTGCCTAGTGAGGCAGTCACAAACAATGTAAGTAAAAATAATGCCATGGTTATACTGAAACATGATCTCATGCCAACGATGTCGATGCTATGCAATAATATATAATGTATAAACATGTTTCAATTTCATTCTTAATCCTTGGATTGAATCAAGATCATGGATACGCAAATTCCCTCGCCTCGCTAAATCAATAAATGGTCTAGTCCCTCAGCCTCGCCAATATGACCAATAGCAACACATCCCTCCGCCTCACCAAATCAATATAGGCCGTAGTCCACCTGTACACTGAGCTCATTAATTCTATGGCATGCTAATTATATCCAAAGTCCATTCCAATCCAAGGTTGCAACATTAATATTTATTTCAATAATCAATGATATACCAATGTTCAGTGAATTCAATATCGTCGATGACCAATACATATATCTCATCATTAATAACTCATAGTTTGATATCAATATCAATGTCCGATGGTTTCTATACAATAATTCAATGACAATGCCTATATCAATGACAATACACAATGACAATATCAATGACAATAACCAATGTTCAGTGACAACTTACCGACACTTACCAAAGTGCCTGATTAACCATCCAATGCAATTTCTTCAACAACAATGTTAGCGATGTAATCTAAAATATCAAATAATGATCCGGAAAGGCCTTTCGCCTAAACCCGAGACTCCGACTACACTCACCTTGAGACTCCGAAGCTTTCAAGGATCTCGGATGACAATCCTCTTAGTCCTAGCTTTGGACAAAGACGATGGATGCTCCTTATCGATGTCTTGAGCTAGGAAATCGATAGGAAGATTGTTAAGGTAGATATTTCGATATCAAAATCAATACAACAATATCAAGACCGATAACCAATTTCAATAGAGATTACAACGATGAGATATCCATGGATAGTCAAAACCCTAGCTTAGATTACACTCAATATATCCATGGAATCCAATAACCGATTGAGAAGTATAGCTTACCCGATCGATAGCAATGATTCGATATCGATAAAACGAAGAAATAGCAAAGCTTAAATTTCCTCCAATGGAGGTGTGTGCTTAAGATTGAAGATGAAGAGGATGGAGAGGTGCTTGCTTACTAAACAGTCGGGTAAGCTCTCTCTAGCTTTAGTTTCTTTATTTTATCACCAAGCTTTCCTTATGAAGAACTAATGTTTTGATATAATAATTGAAAAATAGTTTTGGACTAAATTGAAAAGATTTCAAAAATGCCTTTTAAGTCCAAACAACTTCAAAATATGTTTGAGAATTGTTTTAAAAGGTTTTGAAGTGTTTTCTAAAGCTAAACTTTACAAAACCACCCAGGTGTTTCGAAATACCCTTAGGCGTTTCGAAACAACCATTCAAAGTTTCAAAACGTTCCGAAACAGCTCTGCCTGTTTCAGAACAGGCTTTAATTTGGGTGAGAATTTTGCTTAGCGTTTCGATATGGCCTCACCGTTTCGATACGCCTTTGTGGCAAAGACCTCAACGGTTATTTTCCCAACGACTATTTTCCCAACGGCTTTTTAATTTGCAGCTCAACTGTCACTCGTTCCGAAACGGGGTTGCTACCGTTTCGATACGGATCAAGGTGTTTCAAAAAAACTAGAGGTGTTTCAAAACGGATTGCTACATCAGACTTCAACGGCTAGTTCTGAAGAGGGGCGTTTCGATACAGGCTCGACTGTTCCGAAATGGACATCACCAAAACTGCAATTAATGTGGGAAATAAAGTCTCCAACGGCTCCAAAACAACCCCAACGATCCTCAACGGCTACAAACTCATTTGGAAGTATAAAAGGGACCTCCAAGAATCAAGTAATGGTTAATGCTTCAATTGTCAACAACATCATGATAAGAAAATTGTCTTAGGGCTTTATTGTTCAAATTCTTGTATAGACAACACTTGTGAGCCTAATTGTCAAATTTGCTCAAGTGTTTAGGTTTTGGGTGAGAGCTTTATTTGTGCAAACATATACCTTGTAGAGGGATTTCTAGTTTTCTAAGTCTTTCTTGTGTATGAGAGTGTTCGGTCAAGCTTTGGGTAGAATGCTTGATCGGTGTAACAGTTTCCTCCTAAGCCGAGAAAAGAGGACAAAATTCTTAGTGAATTTGCTTGAAAATCCTTAGTGGGAAGCTAAGGTAGTGGATGTAGACTTTGGTTATAAGGTTGAACCACTATAAATCCTTGTGTCAATTGCCTATCTTTCTATTCCCACAAAACACACAAATATCCAACTTCTCCGAACTTGGCAAACACATCTGTTGAAGGAATCGAGCACCTTAAAACCCAACAATTGGTATCAGAGCTTGACTCAATTGAAGATGATTAACATCCTATTGAGGTGATTCGACAAGCTCGATCAACATCTCATTCAACCGGCTCAATGGCGCAATCCATCGACAAGCCTCCTTTCTTCGACGACACCAATTATGCTTATTGGAAGACAAGGATGATGTTCTTTGTCAAATCCAAAGAATACAAGCTTTGAGATATCATTGAAGATGGTCTGCTTGTACCACAAGGAAGCAAGGCGGAGTGGAGTGCCGACGACCGTAAGAAGATGGAGCTAAATTGCAAGGCATTGCACTTTATCTTTTGTGCACTTAGCCTCAACATCTACGAGAATATATCTACTTGTGAGAGTGCCAAGGAAGTTTGGGACAAGCTCGAAGTTACATACGAGGGGACAAACAAAGTAAAGGAGACCAAGATCGGCCTCCTCAGCCTAGAGTATGAAAACTTCAAGATGGATCCGGAAGAGGACATTGAAAAGATGTTCGATAGGTTCTCCACCATCACCAATGGACTCAAAGGTTATGGAAAAGCCATCCCGGATGAGAAGCTTGTCCAAAAGCTCATCTACTCCCTTCCCGAGTCATGGGACTCAAAAAGGATCACCATCATCGAAGCCAAGAATCTCAAGACTTTGAAGCTTGATGAGCTCATGGGGTCACTTCTCACTCACCAAATAATGAAGAAAAACAAAAAAGAGGAGAAGAAGAAGGAAGTGATTAGAGCTATGGGGGAGAAGAAGCTCAAAGGGCTTGACATCAACACAAATGTCATTGCTCTCAAATCCTCTACATGCCATCATATAGATTCAAGTGAGGAGGAAAGTGTAGATGAAGAGATGACCTATCTCTTCAACAAATTTGCCCGGTTCATGAAGAGCAAAATGGAAAAATCAAAGTATGAATCGAGGAAGAAGATGAAGGAATCCCACAAGTCCAACAAGAAGGGATCATCTTCAAAGCAAGCATATGTGACCACATAGAGTGATGGAGACTCCACCGATGATGAGGTAGTCCACCTATGCTTGATGGCCCTCAATGAAGGGGAGGTAACTTCTAACTCATCTATTTCAAATTCATATACATTTGATGAGTTACAAGATGCCTATGATGATTTGCTTTTGGAATTCAAGGCATCATTTTCTAAGAACAAAAAGTTGATTTCAAAATTGAAAAATGAGAATGATTTGCTTTCCAAAACAAATCTTGAGTTTGAAGCAAAATTGGAGGATTTTGAACAAAAAGTTTCACATTTGCAAAACTTGCTTCAAACAATGGAAAAGGATCATCAAGAAGAAATTGATGATCATAAAAAGGAAAAAAAGATTTGATTTCCAATGAACTTCAAAAGAAAAATGATTTTGGAAAATCAAATTTTTATGTAAGACAATCTAGTGCCCCTATATTTATAAATGGAAAATGTTTTAGAAGTGTTTGGGTCCCAAAATGACTAACCACTTCAACTAAAAAGGATGAAATTGAAAAATGGATTCCTAAGGGGACCAAATTTTGTGCAACTAACGTTTATGGATCCAAAGCAATTTGGATACCAAAATTTGTATAATTGTCTTGATTAGGTGTGATGGAGATGTTCAACAAGTCCAATCAATGAGTGGGAGCTCCATGCACACAAGGAAGAACACTTGAAGAAGGAAGGCTTCACATCCTCCCTTGGAGTTCAAGTGTTGGTAAAATCTAGTTGTTTTTTTATTTGCTTAATTCAATTTACTTTCTTTTAATTCAAATGATTATCATGTGTTGGAATAACATTCTTTGATGATGCTTTGTGAAAGGGGAGCCAATTTTAAAACCAAAATTCTTATTTTTGTCATATTTTTTACCCCCTAAGTTATTTTGAACTTAAAGTTATTTAAAGTCTTTTTGATATAACAAAAAGAGGGAGAAATGGTTTGAAAAATTGCATTTTCAAGAGAAAAAGGGGGAGCTTTAACTTCTTTTAATTTTTGAAATCTCTTATTCAAATTTTTAAATACAAAGGGGGAGAACCCCAAAAAAAATTTCAATATAGTTTTATTATATCAAAAAAGGGGAGGTTGAAAAACTAATGTTTTGATATGATAATTGAAAAATAGTTTTGGACTAAATTGAAAAGATTTCAAAAATGCCTTTAAGTCCAAACAACTTAAAAATATGTTTGAGGATTGTTTTAAGAGGTTTTGAAGTGTTTTCTAAAGTCAAACTTTACAAAACCACCCAGGTGTTTCGAAACACCCTTAGGCGTTTCGAAACAACCATTCACAGTTTCAAAACGTTCCGAAATAACTCTGCTTGTTTCGAATCAGGCTCTAATCTAGATGAGAATTTTGCTTAGCGTTTCGATACGGCCTCACCGTTTTGATACGCCTTTGTGGCAAAGACCTCAACGGTCAAAATCCCCAACGGCTATTTTCCCAACGACTTTTTAATTTGCAGCTCAATTGTCACTCGTTCCGAAACGGGGTTGCCACCGTTTCGATACGGGTCAAGGTGTTTTGAATCAACCAGAGGTGTTTCAAAACGGATTGCTGCATTAGATTCGAACGGCTAGTTCTGAAAAGGGGCGTTCCGATACGAGCTCGACTGTTCTGAAATGGACAGCACCAAAACTTCAATTAATTTAAGAAATAAAGTCTCCACTGGCTCCAAAACAACCCCAACGGTTCTCAACGACTACAAAATCATTTGGAAGTATAAAAGAGACCTCTAAGCATCAAGTAATGGTTAATGCTTCAATTGTCAACAACATCATGATAAGAAAATTGTCTTAGGGCTTTATTGTTCAAATTCTTGTATAGACAACACTTGTGAGCCTAATTATCAAATTTGCTCAAGTGTTTAGGTTTTGGGTGAGAGCTTTATTTGTGCAAACATATACCTTGTAGAGGGATTTCTAGTTTTCTAAGTATTTCTTGTGTATGAGAGTGTTCGATCAAGCTTTGAGTAGAAAGCTTGATCGATGTAATGGTTTCCTCTTAAGCCGAGAAAAGGGGACGAAATTCTTAGTGAATTTGTTTAGAAATCCTTAGTGGGAAGATAAGGTAGTGGATGTAGACCTTGGTTATAAGGTTGAACTACTATAAATCCTTGTGTCAATTGCCTATCTTTCTATTCCCACAAAAACACCCAAATATCCAACTTCTCCGAACTTGACAAACACATCTGTTGAAGGAATCGAGCACCTTAAAACCCAACAATTGGTATCAGAGCTTGGTTCAATTGAAGAGGATTAACATTCTATTGAGGTGATCCGGCAAGCTCGATCAAGATCTCATTCAACCAGCTCAATGGCACAATCCATCGACAAACCTCTTTTCTTCGACGAGACCAATTATGCTTATTGGAATACAAGGATGATGTTCTTTGTCAAATCAAAATACTACAAGCTTTGAGATATCATTGAAGATGGCCCGATTGTACCAAACTTTACAAAACCACCCAGGCGTTTCGAAACACCCTTAGGCGTTTCGAAACAACCATTCACAGTTTCAAAACATTCCGAAATAGCTCTGCTTGTTTCGAAACGGGCTTTAATCTGGGTTAGAATTTTGCTTAGAATTACGATACGGCCTCACCATTTCGACACGCCTTTGTGGCAAAAACCTCAATAGTCAAAATCTCCATCAGCTATTTTCCCAACGGCTTTTTATTTTCCAGCTCAACTTTCACTCGTTCCGAAACGGGGTTGCTACTGTTTCAATACGGATCAAGGAGTTTCAAAACAGCCAGAGGTGTTTCGAAATGGATTGCTGCATCAAACTTCAATGGCTAGTTCTGAAGAGGGACGTTCCGATACGGGCTCCACTGTTCCAAAACAGACACCACCATCAATTAATGTGGGAAATAAAGTTTCCAATGGCTCTAAAACAACCCCAACGATCCTCAACGGCTACAAACTCATTTGGAAGTATAAAAGGGACCTCCAAGCATCAAGTAATGGTTAATGCTTCAATTGTCAACAACATCATGATAAGAAATTTGTCTTAGGGCTTTATTGTTCAAATTCTTGTGTGGATAACACTTGTGAGCCTAATTGTCAAATTTTCTCAAGTGTTTAGATTTTGGGTAAGAGCTTTATTTGTGCAAACATATTCCTTGTGGAGGGATTTCTAGTTTGCTAAGTCTTTCTTGTGTTTGAGAGTGTTCGATCAAGCTTTGGGTAGAAAGCTTGATCGGTGTAACGGTTTCCTCCTAAGTCGAGAAAACGGGGCGAAATTCTTAGTGAATTTGTTTGGAAATCCTTACTGGGAAGCTAAGGTAGTGGATGTTGACCTTGGTTAGAAGGTTGAACCACTATAAATCCTTGTGTCAATTGCCTATCTTTCTATTCCCACTAAAACACCCAAATATCCAACTTCTCCGAACTTGGCAAACACATCAGTTGAAGAAATCGAGCACCTCAAAACCCAACACCTTCAATTGAAGGAAAGTCATCAGATCACTCCACGTAAGTGGAGATTTTAATTAATGAGAGTTAATCGCAAGGTTAGTCCCTCACTTCTCATTACATTATTGATTTTGCCTTTAAAATTACATTATCTTCAATTTAGTCACCAGAAAGGTCCAATATTGTCCAATAGAGTTCAATGTCGATGTTTTAAGCCCATTTAAGGTACGATATCAATAATTAACTAGTCAATACAATATTTAGACTTCATCAATGTAGGATTTCTGATCATCGGGACTTAATTTCGACTAGACCGGATTTTGGGGTGTTACAACTCTCCCCTCCTTAAGAAAAATTCGTCCTCGAATTTTTACCTGAACTGAAGAGATGCATATATTTTTGTCTCATAGTCTCTTCAAACTCCCAAGTGGCTTCCTCAACAGTGTGGCTCTTCCAGAGCACTTTAACTAACGATATAGTTTTGTTGCGAAGCCTTTTGACATCCCTAGCAAGAATCTGAATCGGTTCTTCCTCGTAGGATAGATTTGGTCGAAGTTCTACAGATTTGGGTTCCACAATGTGTGAGGGGTCAGATAGATGCTTCCGAAGCATTGATACATGAAAAACATCGTGGATTTTACTCAATTCTGAGGGTAACAATAGTCGATAAGCCACTGGGCTAATCTTTCAATGATTTCAAAGGGTCCAATGAACCGAGGACTCAATTTTCTCTTCTTTCCAAACCTCAGGACTTTCTTCCACAGTGACACTTTAAGAAAGGCTTTTCACCAACTTTATACTCAATGTCTCTTCTTTTAAGATCAACATAAGCCTTTTGTCGATCAAAGGCAGCCTTTAAATGATCATGAATAATGGTAACCCGTTCTTCAGTTTCACGAAGCAAGTTAGGGCCTAACATCTTGCCCTCACCAAGCTCTGTCCAACACAATGGAGTTCTGCATCGCCTACCATATAATGCTTTATACGGGGCCATTTGGATGGATGCTTGGTAACTGTTGTTGTAGGCAAACTCAACCAGAGGTAGAGATTTCTCCCAAGTTCCACCAAAATCGATAATACATGCTGGAAGCATGTCTTCCAATATCTGTATAGGGAGATTCAATAACAATGCAAATTTCTAGATTTTCAATAGACATATTGTTCGGTGATTTACCTGAATTACCCTTTCTAACTGACCGTCAGATTGAAGGTGAAAAGCTGTGCTAAGTTTAACTCTGGTGCCCAGAGCTCGTTGTAAGGTTCTCCAAAACTGAGATGCAAACCGAGGATCTCGATCAAAGATGATGGACTTAGAGTCAGATTACTTCCTTGATATACTAGTAAACTAATTTAGGAAGACCGTAGTGCATTCCTACTTGTATAAAATGGGATGACTTCGTTAAATGATCTACAATAACCCATATAGCATCATGCCTTGCAGGGGTTAATGGTAGTAGGGGTGTGCAAAACCGGGTTCGGTTAACCATTAGCAAATTATTTCGGTTAATCGATAAGTTCGGGTCACTAAATTCTCGACCCTAAACCGTATCCATTCAACCGGTTAACCGTTTAGTCGGTTAACCGAAAAATTCGGTTCGGTTCGGTTTGGGTAACGGTTTTTTATTTTGTTTATTAAAAATATAAATTTTAATAATATGTTAGAAAAAAGTACATACTTTTTAAAATCGACACATGATATTATTATCTTTTCTAATATTAGCAAGTTAAACACTTAAACTTGATAAAATAAAATTATGGTTTTACTTTTAGGGAATGAGAAAATAAAATAAAATTTAATTTTTAATATAAAATAATAAAATAACATATAATATAATCAATTATGGTCTGCTTCATGCCTGGCCACCAATAGAGCTCACGTAGGTTTTTATACATTTTCACAGACCCAGGGTGAACAAAAAAAGAACTCATATGAGCTTCGGAAATGATGTCAGTGTGAAGAGTTTCATCATTAGGTACAAAAACTCGATCATGGTAACATAGGAGTTCTTCCAAATTAATTCTGAAGTTAGGGTTATCCGAAAGCTTAGAGACAATGATTTGAAGCTCGAGATCTTACTCTTGCAAATCCTTGATTCGTATAACGATGGTAGACTGGACTTGAAGTTCAGCTACAAGACAATGATGCTTTGAAGTCGGAAGTGAGCATTAATTGCTCGAGGGGCTACAATATAACAATATTACGATGTGTTAGTGTGCTTCACAATACCTATATCTTCAAGTCTATTATCAATGCTTACTAGGCAAAGGTTTGCGGCTGAGCGCATCAACTACAACATTGACCTTGCCCGGATTGTAATCAATGACCAAATAATAATCTTTAAAAAGTTCCATCCACCTCCGTTGTCGAAGATTCAACTCCTTTTGAGTCAAAAAATATTTGAGGCTTTTATGGTCGGTGAAAGGATAGCATTTCTCCCCGTAGAGATAATGCCTCTTGATTTTCAATACAAAGACAATTGTAGCCAATTCAAGGTCGTGGGTGGGATAATTCGTCTCGTGTGTCTTAAGTTACCTCGAAGCATAAGTAATAACCTTGCCTTCTTTCATCAATACGCATCCTAACCCAAGGTGTGATGCATCACTGTAAAATGTATAGTCTTTTCCAGACTCGGGCTGGGTCAAGACAGGTTCATGGGTCAGAACTTGTTTTAACTGATCAAAGCTTCGTTGTTGAACCTCGGTCCAAACAAAATGAGCTTCTTTCCTCAATAATTTGGTTAAAGGAGTGGCTAACAAAGAAAATCCTTTCACGAATCTACAGTAATAGCCAGCAATCCCAAGGAAGCTTCTGATTTCACCAATGTTCTTTAGTGGATTCCAATCTACAATAGCTTGGATTTTCTTCGGGTCCACCTGAATGCCCGAAGCCAATACGATATGCCCTAGAAAGGCAACTTCGGTGAGCCAGAACTCACACTTGGAAAACTTCGCATACAACTGTTTCTCTCTCAAAGTCTGAAGTACAATACGAAGATGATATCGATGTTCCGTTTCATTCTTGGAGTAGATAAAGATGTCATCTATAAACACCACTACGAATTTATCAAGATAGGGTCTAAATACCCGATTCATTAAGTCCACAAAAGCTGCGGTGCATTAGTTATCCCAAAAGGCATCACCAAGAATTCGTAATTTCCATATCTTGTACGTAAGGCAGTCTTAGGCACATCACACTCCTTGACTTTTATTTGATAATAGCCCGACCTTAAATTGATCTTGGAAAACACAGAGGCATCTCTTAATTGGTCGAATAGGTCGTCTATTCTAGGTAATGAACATTTATTCTTGATGGTTACTTTATTCAGTTGTCTATAGTCAATGCACAACCGTATAGAACCATCCTTCTTCTTGACAAAAAGAACTGGTGCTCCGCAAGGTGAAGAGCTCGGTTGAATGAAACCCTTGTTCATAAGGTCCTGAATTTGAGCTTTTAATTCTTTCAACTCCATAGTCGCCATCCGATATGGTGCAATGGAAACGGGAGCAGTCCCAGGTTGCACCTCGATGCCAAATTCCACTTCACGGGTTGGGGGTAATCTCGGAAGTTCATCAGAGAATATATCAGGAAATTCACATACGGTGTCAATGTTCTGTAGTTGCAGCTCACCTTTGGTTTCCAATGAAAAGGCGATACAACGATGGATTCCTCGCATTCATCAAAACAACACTTTCTTTACCCAAGCCCCTAAAATACAACTTCCTCTTACAACAATCTACCCAGGCTTGATGTTTACTAAGCCAATCTAAGCCTAGGATAGCGTCGAATTCATGGATCGGTAAAGCCAACAAATTGGCCGGAAGAGGAATCCCTTGAATCAATAAGAGACAATTCTTGCACACTACCCTTACGGTGACACAATCTCTTAAGGGATTGGTTATAGAGATTCTCGATATCATTGGTTCAGAAGACGTGTTATACTTTTTCACTACAATGGTTCTTATGAATGAACGGGTTGAACCAGGGTCAATCAATGCATATAAAGGATGCAAATATAACTCAATGGTACCTACAATGACATCAGGTTCATCTTATTCTTCCCTGCTCCTCACATGTTACATTTGGGCAGGAGCCTTTGAATCTTGTTTGTTAAAGGGCTCCCCAGTCCACTCGATCGTCCAAAAGTCCCAGAAGAACCCTGCTTTGATCCTTTACCTCGAAAGGATTGAGTAGGAGAAGCAGTAGTAGTCGGTGTGGCCACATATTTAGTTGTATTCATAGGACAGTCACGTATGAAGTGACCTTGCTCACCATAATAATAACAAGCTCTAGTCTGCTTCCAACACTGTCCAGCCAGATGCTTGTTTTGACAATAATTACACAGTGGATATTGGTTTCCTCGGTTCAATCCTCCAATACTATCAACATATGATGCTTTGGCAAAAGACTGCGTCACAGACTGAGGTCTCTCAATGTTCCCGGAGCGGGAAGGATGTGGGTAGACATTCTTCTTGGGGCCTTGATATCTCCCCTTTTTGTTCCATCTTGAGGTCGTGAATCATCTCTAAACCTCTTCTCAAACTTCCCAGACCCACCAGCTCGTTGGGCTTTCTGGGCAGCTTTAGGTAAGCTCTCTCTAGCTTTTGTTTCTTTATTTTATCACCAAGCTTTCCTTCAATTGAAGGAAAGTCATCAGATCACTCCACGTAAGTGGAGATTTTAATTAAAGGGGGCTAATCTCATGGTTAGTCCCTCACTTCTAACTACATTATGGTTTTTGCTTTTCAAATTACACTCTCTTCAATTTAGTCACCAAAAAGGTCCAATATTGTCCAATAGAGTTCAATAACGATGTTTTAAGACCATTTAGGGTTTGATATCAATAATTAACTAGTTAATACAATATTTAGACTTCATCAATGTAGGATTTCCGATCATCGGGACTTAATTCCGACTAGACCGGATTTTGGGGTGTTACACTTAACGTCAGAGAGCTCAGTTTATTCCTGGATGTGGTAATCCCTTACAAGTTTAAGACTCTGGAGTTCGAGAAGTTTGATGGGTGGACTTGCCCCACCACGCACATCGTCATTTTTTCCGAAAGATGGCCGCATTCACCAGCAACAAGAAGCTTTTGATCCATTGTTTTCAGGAAAGTTTTGTAGGGCCTGCTCTAAGGTGGTATAATCTGTTGACTCGGGCCGAAATCAAGTCTTGGAAAGATTTGGCCCAAGCTTTCACAGATCAATATAAGCACATAACTGATATGGTCCCCAATAGGCTTTTGCTACAAACCATGGAAAAAAGGCACGATGAAAGCTTCCATGAGTATGCCCAACATTGGCGGGATATAGCGGCTCAGGTTCAACCTCCACTATATGAGAATGAGATTTCTCTAATGTTCATAGACACGCTAAAGGAAACACTCTAAGATCGTTTGATCATCAACCCTATTGGCAACTTTGGGGATTTGAGCCTGACAAGAGAGGGCATTGAAGATGCCATTAAGAAAGGGAAAATAATCGACCCCTACAATGCGACCACCCGCAAGGGGCATGACTCTCAGGTTCATATGGTGGGTTCTCGCCCAAACAATCAGCCTCAAGGTCGCTCCCATCGTCAACCATCTTGGTCTGCAAAGCCTTCAAGGGATATTCATTCAGTTCCTATGACTTGCACCGACCTAATCCCAATGCTTATTGAGAAGAAACTCTGAATCCAGTTCAGTCCAAACCGAAGGATCCTCCTTATCCTGAAGGTTATGACATCAGTTCCGTGTGTGGCTATCACATAAGAAGTACATGGCATACCACAAAGAATTGTGAGGCATTGAGGAACAAGGTTCAGGCTCTGATCGAGAACGATGTCTTGAAATTTTGAAAAGAATGAATGATTGATAGGACTTTTGAAGGGTGTGAGTCCCTAGATAGCATTTAGGATTTCATGTTTAAGTTACCTTGCATTTTGCATGTTCTTTTGAAGTAATACATGGAACCAAACTTGTTGTTCTTTGCCCGAAGATATCAAGGATCTTTTTGTAAAGGGGCACTTATCATTTTTGCGAATTTATTTCTAATGAAAATGTATTTTGCTTAACATACAATATTGTAACACTCCAAAAATTTTGCCCAAATTATAAGACCTAGATTCAAAAAATCCCTAATTCAAAAACCCTAAAATTTAAATCCCTAATTGAAAACCCTAACAATTGAGAATTTTTAATTTAGAACCCTAATTTTTTATAAGAACTAAATAAAATTTTCATCGAACTTGGAAGTCAATTTATAAAATCATGAAAGTCTAAGGAGCACATGTGGCATTTACCCGTTTGCTAATTAAAAACAATGTTTTCATGGTTGATGGTTTCGTGATGTTTACATATTTTTATTTCCCTATACTTTATCTATTTTTTATTATTATGATAATCCTAATAAAATTATAATTAGTCAAATCTTTTTATATATATATATATATTACCCTAAACCTATCAATAAAATTTCACCCTAAAACATTAACTGCCGCCCCACCAAAACCCCAATTTCCCTTGCTCTTTCAATTGACCTAACGAACCACAAGCTAAAGAATTATCGCACCACCAACTTTGTTGCTATACTGTAATTCTCGCTAGCCTTTGCATCACCGAATTTTAAAGATTTACTTCAAATCTTCTTCGATTATGAGTACCATACACCAGGCTCTTGTCTCGTAAACTCAATCAATTATCTACTTGTTTTTAAAGCCAAGTCGTGAGGAATCTCCTTTATAATCAATTTGCAATTCTTAGGAAGGTGGTCAGTTCACTGTTTACAAGACATTTCATTTGTAAATTTAATTGGTTTGCTTACACCAAAAATTCCCCATGTTTCTCTTCAAATCAAGTGTTTTGGTTGTAACCTCCACAAAGTCATCTTTAATCTGAGTTTGCTATGGCTAAGGTGTGTTTTCTTCTGGTGCTATAAATAAATTATATGATATTTTTTCTATGTGTTGATGTGTTACACCTTGTGTGATTATTATATGTATTATGGATTGTATGATTGACATCATGTGCATATGAATTCAGAATGTATTTTAATTATGATTTATAGAATATTTGATTTATGAAATATCGGATTTTCAGAACTATGATTTATGAATTTATAGACTATGGTTTATGAAGTATGTTTATGGAATATCAGATTTATGAACTGGATTTATGAAATTTGATTTTTAATCATCATGTATGCATGAGCATGGGTTGAGATTTGTACGGAGGAAGTTCAGTGGTTTCATCATTCAGGCTGAATTCTACTTCGGATCAGTGGTTCCACCCTTCGGGTTGAGTTTCACTTCGGATTGGTGATGATGTAGAGAGTGGTTCTGGGGAACCTTACTCTTCGGACGATGATGTAGTTGGGTGCATTGCACTGCTCTTGTGATTTGTGTTATGGTTTAAAAGATTTCATTCAAAATAATATTATGTTTTATAATTATGGTTTTTCTTGCACTTTAGAGACACATTAAGCTCTTTAGCTTACTCCCCCATAGTTTTCCTTTTTTTAGATATCTTGGACTCTAGGTGACTTGGTACTCGGAGGATCTATTTATTTTATCGAATCTATTCTATCTTCAATATGGACATACTTTATTTTCGGAAATATTTTATTATTAAGATTATTTTGGAATTTTGATGTAATTTCATATTTGGGGCTTATTATTTTTACCATTTATTTTCAGACATTAAATTTGAGAGTTTTATTATAACTATAAGATTATTATTTTAACGTTTGGATTTTATAAATATCGAGACACTTTATATTATTAATTAATAATTTATTTATTTTATAAATAATTTAAACCTAAAATTTATTATTTGAGGGAAAAGTTTTCAAACGTGACTTCCTAAATTCGATCTTTTCTTCTAGGCCAGGTTTAGGGGGTTACAATGACCTTGAAATTATATATGTATATCCTTTTCTTACCCCTTGTAGGTTCTCGGATATCACATGCATGATGTGTCATTGATTCGAATGAAAGAGAACAATCGAATGTTGTGATAATGATGAAGCGTGATTTCGCCTCGGTCAACTTTGGTTGGTATATTGTGAAAAGCAAGATTATTGTTCCTTCGATGATGTTCGATGATAAGAAAATCTCCTAGGAAATCCCAAATAGAGTCGCTTGAATATGCTAAAGAAAAAAAATGAATGTTTCAAAACCTAACAAAGTGATTTAAACTTCAAAGCCAAGTAATAGGCTTTTTATTTCAAAAATTAATAAAAAGGCACTCCAATGTTCGAAACATGGTAATATGCATTTTCGGATACGAGTGTGGAATTTTAGGGACACTCCGCTGAAGCCTGAAACTCTTTGCTTCATGAGTGTTGGTAATATTTTCAAAATCGTGACTATGCCGAGTAACTCGGGGTATTGTTGTATGTTCCATCATTATCTCGAGACAAAGGCTTGTGACGAGTTGAATTCCCCTAAGAAAAAGAAATGAATGAACAAATTGAATAAGTCCAATAGATGAATCCTTGCGAACACTAACTCAAATTTAATCAGAAGCATACATTTGCATCGAAAATTCTTAAAGTGATAGGTTACATGCTCCATAGGCTAAACGAAAGTCGAAAAACTCGAACATATTTATGAATGGAGAAACATGATGAGAACTAGAAGGAAAAGTATTCGAACTGATCAATCAAATACCGTAATCATTAGAAGGAACCGAGCAATTTGAGAGGGGTTTTACAACTTCAAATATCACTACAACACTCGGAGTCTCCGTAGACTCAAGCTGATCACCGAGAATTTGAATCTAAGATGCTCTTGCATTTGATATCCAAGGCATCCTATTATGTTTTATTTTTAATTAAACTTTTAATCTCAAGGTTTTGCATGTTAAACTAAAAATGCATTCTTCATTAGAATGGCAACCGGAAAATTGATACATTTTAAGAAAAGAGATTTCTCTGTATTACTTCAAAAACAAATGCATCAGCGAGGCCCAGAGTTGAGGGGCATTACGTGATGTGAGTTGATGAAGAAACCTTATTGAAATTACCATGATGGGGCACCATTGTCTGTGGGGGAAACTAGGACTTTTACTTGAAAAGGTTCGAACTGAAATGGATTAAAGGTAGCACAAGGCTAGAAAGAGCTGAGACGAAGATTTTGATTACAACCAGGGCCGCCTGAACTTGAAAAGTGAGCAACAAAAGTTTAAGGGGCAACTTTTGTCAAAGATATGGGTTTTATGAATGATTGAAGTCCCAAGATGATGGTCGCAGTCTCTAAAAATAGACAAATTAAATTTGTGCATCGTTGCATTCTTATGAATAGGGGTGATAACGAGCCGAGCGGAGCCCGAGCCTGGCCAGGCTCGGCTCGGAAACAGTGTAACTGGGCTTGGCTCGGGCTCGAGGCTCGCCGAGCTCAAAATTTTAGGCTCGAGCTCGGCTCGAAAGTAATTCTATTGGGCTCAGCTCGGCTCGGGCTCAAAGCTCGTCAGGCTCGGCTCGGGCTCGTCAGGCTCGGCTCGCCTCGAAATGGAAAATTTTGCTATTGTTTTTTAATATAAAATATTAGTTAAAAATCCCTTTCATAACCAACACTAAAACGAAATCCAATTACCGGAAAAGGGAAAAAAGTGCCAAAAATTAGATTAATCCAAATAATCAACTAATGAAACAACATAATTAAAGAAAATACAAAAATGAAACAACAATCAACTAATGAAAGAAAATACAAACACATAATTTATTTTAGTGCATATGTAGTTTCCGAGCCTGTTCACGAGCTTTTCGAGCCGAGCCTGGGTAAGCTCGGCTCGGCTTGTTAAGGTTTCGAGTCGAGCTCGAGCCCGAGTCGAGCTCACTCGAGCCGAGCTTTGACCGAGCTGAGCCCGAGTAGCTCGCGAGCCGGTCAGGCTCATTATCACCCCTACTCATGAATACACACATATTGGCATCAAGATATATGCTCATGCATCATTAATAGCTAAGCATCCTACGATTAGGAGCATGCTAATGCATACCATTATTGCTTCTTGTTTACTTTAAACAGGTCTTTGAAGATTGATAAAAGGATAGATCTACAGCTCTACAAGAAGATGAATGGATCTCGCAAGAGTCAATACTTTTTCGACTTTCATAATTAGAATTTCAAAAGGTTTTTCAAAATTCCTCAATTTTATCATTCCCTAATGATATTTTTCCTAAAATTTAAAATTCCTCAATTTTGTCCTTCCCTAAGGATATTTTTCTTAAAATTAAAATTCCTCAATTCTATCCTTCCCTAAGGATATTTTTCTTAAAATTCAAAATTCCTCAATTTTACCCTTCCAAAAGGTCGTTTTCTTAAAAACCCAAATTTCTCAATTCAAGCATGTGTGTATTTAGTAACATCACTAATGTTGTATTGCATGTTCAATGTTAATGTGTGATTATTATTATTATTATTATTTTAAAAAATTCAGATTACCATAAAGCCTATTTATATTAAATGTCCAGGTCCATTTACAAATAATAAATACATGGCCCATTTTAGGTCCAATACAAATTAAACCTAAGACTAATTACAAAAACACTAGAAACAATATCAAAAACCCTAATCCCTATCTTTTTCTTTTGCAACCGCCTATTCTCCACCGTTAGATCAAGATCTAATCGAATGGTCTAGAACGAGCCAAAGGCGACCGACTAGCTTTTCCTACGCGTCGCTTATCTTCTTCACCCGCACGTGCAGCCCACGCCCCAGCCGCTCACCTTCTTCACACGCCAACCGTTTCATCGCCCCATCCACGCGCCTGAAGCCATCGCTGTAAAGCCCGCCAGCAATCTCGGCTTTCTCTCAACCACCGTGCAGAAGAGAAACAAATAAAAAATAGGGATATTAGAAGCTAATCTTAGGCAACAATCATCCACAGTGTTAACATTTATTTTTTTCTTGCAAATGTAAACAAAAAATGAGATATAAACTATGTAATCAGATATGAATGTAAGAGGGGGGTTCAGATGAAAAAAGAAGAAAAATATTTGTAAGAATAAAGAGATTCAGAATAAAAAAAATCTTCTGAGAATTTCTTTCTTCTTTACATTTCGAATCACAAAAAAACAGTAACAAAAAGAAAAGAAAAAAGGCTTACCCACTCTCGGCTTTTGGAGTTTTCCTGTGACTAGAGCCTTCAACGAGCGATCCCAATGTTGAGAAGGTTGTGCGGCCACTGGGGAGTAACATATCTCGCAATCATGACGATCTGATGGTGGACAGCGGCGAGTCGTGCCTCCAAGGTCGCGTGGGTTCGGTCCAATTTTGGGACATTTGTGGCTATTTCAGGGGAATCCATTCGGACAGAAAGGGAGAGGAGGTCGAGAGCTTTGTTCCAACGGTCTTGATTCATCGCAGCGACGCTGAGCGACAACGAGCAGGGAAGGAGACGGCCGCTATGGTTTGTTTGAAAGAAGAGGGATTTATGATTTATGTTAGAGATGATGAGAATGAGTTTAAACCAAAGGGTTAACTTAACCCCTTTGTGCCCCGTTGGACCCAATGACTGACCCTGCTTCAACTCGAACCAGTTTTGTGAGCCCAAATCAGTGGGCTTTGGTACCCTATTTCCCCTTATTTATATACTAGCCCAATTTTGTTGTTATTGTCTTAGTTGCCATAATATATATATATATATATATATACATATTATGCAATATAATTTGTACTTAGTTTTTTATATAACCTTATATTTTAATTTTTGATTTGTTATCTATATATATATATTATTTGGCTATTTTATAGAGTACATAGTTTTATACATAACAATATAGCTTTCTATATAATATGATTTTCTATACAATTTATAGTTTATATATGTAATGTAGTTTATGTACAATATATGGATTTATATATAACATATAGTTTTCATATAATGTATAGTTTTTTAAAATATATTGTTTACATATAATATGTATAGAATTTATGGTATTATTTGTAGCTTTTTATTGTTCCCATCTTTATTTGATTATATCTTGTGCTTTGATGCTCTATTATATTATTATGCATTTTTATAATTGTCATTCATATGACCTTTGATATTTTGATGACTTGTTAATTAATTTAAATCATGAAAAAAGAGGTATTCATTAACTCCGATATTTGTGTCGTAACAGTCTGAGCTTAAGGGATGTTGACCAAATATTTAGATTAATCTTTACCGTCTCAAGGTAAATTATAATTAAAATTGACAATACCATGACATCATGTTTAAATGTTTGCATCATGCATAAAGGTGACATACGAATATCGAACCATAAATTAACACGGCAGTCGGGCTTATTCGATGTCAGTTTAATCTATGGTCTGGTGTATCGTCATCCTTATTAATTAAATGCCTAATTAATTCGAGCACGTCAATTTGATAAAGCCCGTTCAATTAAAGTCAAATTTCAATTAAGTACACTAAATTAAATCTATTTTAAATTTTAGAAAATTTCTTCGATTAAAAGAAACAAATATTTTGGTACCGATTTCCGGGCTTGTTGGGGGTGCTAATCCTTCCCCATGCGTAACTAGCTCCCGAACCCTTTTTTTCAGAACGAATCTCTAGTTTTATGGTGTCTGGCCTACCTAAGTGACCGATGGCGACTCCAAAACCTTTTTCGTTAAAATTTGATTTTTGTAAACTTTACCATTTTCCGAGAATGATAGAAAAATAAATTTTTAAAAACAAATTAAATAACTCGTAAACGATTTTCGACTTTGACTTGAAAAAAAAATGTTGCTACAGTTGAATGTCTGTTAAAGTTGTAAATGAGTGAGCTGTTAGAAAGTTGTTAGTGTAAATGAAGGTTGTTAGGAATCTGGTAGAATTGGTTAGTTGGTTAACGTAGCCAATTAGGGTTTCCATGTAAGGCTATATAGCCTGAAGCACTGTTAGTGTAAAACTTAAGTTGATGAATACAGTTGTTAAACAAAATTCCAAATTCATCTCCATTTCTTAACATGGTATCAATCGCTGGGAAATTCTGATTTTTTGCTTCCGCATTATCGTTTCTTTTTGTTGTTTTCGTTAGTTTTGCTTTTCTTTGAAGTTTTTTCGATGGCAAACTCGGGCAGCTCCTCTGTTCTTGCCTCTGATGCAGCTGGTGGTTACTCCAATTCTGGCAAGGTCTTCACCAACAAAAGGATCAACGTAGTTCTTGATGAAACAAATTTCCTTCTCTGGAAACAACAAGTGTTGCTAGCCGTTCGCAGTCATCGTCTTGAAAAGTTGTTGACCGGTGCGTTGAAGGCTCATCCGGCTGAGATTACCAATGAGCAAGAAGAAAAGACCGAGAATGAAGCATATGAAGTCTTTGTTGCCCAAGATAGTGCTCTTGCGTCCTGGATCCTTTCCACGATAAGTCCTCACCTGTTATCTGAGTTTGTTGGCGCTAAAACGACGACTGAAATCTGGACGACGGTGGTCACGTATTTCTTCAGTCGATCAACGACCACTTCCATGAGTTTGCACTACAAGCTTCAGTTGATTCACAAGGGCGATCTTAGCATGAGAGCATATATTGCTCAGATCAAGGAAGTCTGCAATATGTTGGCTTCTTGTGGCAGTCCTATTTCAGATCTTAAAAAGTGGCTTCGATTCTCAAAGGTCTTCCGGCCGAGTATCAGCCCTTCATTGCTGTGATAACAACGAGTCAGTCTCTATTTACTTTAGATGCAACCATTTATGTTCTCATGGATGCTGAGACTCAAATTCTCAAGTTCAATCAGTTCACTGATATTACCCCTTCATCCAATGTGGCTCAGGTTTCCAATTCTCAAGGTGATACTCCAAACAACAGTTGAGCACCCTATAGGCCCTATCGTGCTTCCATGGGTCAAATGGGACGTGGTCGTGTGAATTACAAATCAAATGTGAAGCCACAATGTCAATTGTGTGGCAAGATTGGGCACCTGGTGGATAGGTGCTGGCATAGGTTCGATAAAAACTTCCCTAGTGTCACAGCTCATGGTACAGATCACAGTGCTCAGGAGGACACCAATGCTCATGCTCATGTTGCAAATCTCAAGGACACTTAATGGTTTGTTGATTCTGGCGCCTCACACCATGTTACACCTGATGCAACCAATGTAGGTACTAGCTCGGATTACACAGGCCCTGGTAAGTTACTTGTAGGAAATGGCTCAACATTGCCTATATCTAAAGTTGGAAAATCTTTACTTTCTTCCTCCTCAAGGTCTCTATCCTTAAAGAATGTATTACATGTGCCTAAAGTCACTAAAAATCTGATTTCTGTGTCTAAGCTTTCTAGTGACAATAATGTGTTCTTGGAGTTCCATGCTCATTCATGTCTTGTGCGAGATGAAGTCACAAAGGAAGTAATTCTTGAAGGTGATGAAGTTGATGGCCTGTATCGGTTTGATCCTGTTCTAGCCATTCATGTTGCTGAAGTTTCTAGTACATCCAAGTCTGTTGATACCTTCAGTTTGTGTCATCGAAGGCGTGGTCATCCAGCCTTTGACACACTTGTATCTATTTGTAAAGAATGTGATGTACCAGTTGATTTTTCACTTAATAAAACATTGCCTTTGTGTGTAGCCTGTCAAATGGGAAAAACTCATTGTCTTCCTTTTCCTAATTCCACTACAACATACACAACACCTTTCGAGCTTGTTTTTACAGATTTATGGGGGCCAGCTCAAGTCTCGTCTCAAGGTTTTGTCTATTATATATCGTTTGTGGATGCCTTTACTCGACATTGCTGGGTTTATTTGCTGAAAGCAAAATCTCAAGCGATTGTTACTTTTAAGTGATTTCTAAAGATGGTTAAGATTCAGTTTGACAGAGATATTAAAGCAGTTCAAAAGTGTCTGGAGGGCGAATTTTGTGGTTTTACTTCTCTATTGGTTCAGCATGGCATTGTGCACTGTGTCACTTGCCCACATACGTCTCAACAGAACGACGTAGTGGAGAGGAAACACAGACATATCGTCGAACATGCCTTGTATCTACTTGCTCAAACGTCCCTTCCATTGCGATTTTGGAGTTATGCAGTTGTTACTGCCGTGTTTTTAATTAACAAGCTTCCTACTAAAGTCTTGGTGGTTCTTCACCTTTTGAGAAATTACATGGTATGAAACCTAAATATGAAATGCTACGTGTGTTTGGGTGCAGGTGTTTTCCTCATTTGAGGCCATTCAATGTGCACAAGCTTGACTTTCGCTCTCGTCCTTCTACCTTCTTGGGCTATAGCCCCATGCACAAAGGATATCAATGTGTTGATTCCAATGGCAAAGTATTTGTGTCCAGAAGTGTTGTGTTCGATGAAGTTATGTCTCCTTTTACTGGTCAGGGTACGACTGCTACATCTGCCTCTCTACAGTCCTTTGGGGTACATGAAATACAACTAGTCCCAGGGGTTGATCAGTTATTCAAAAGCTTGTCAACTTCTCCTACTTCTTCGAAGAGTTCTATACCTATGGAGCCGGGGCCAAGATCAACAATGTGTGCTGATGCTACCTCTAATGATCCAACTCACACTCCTTCCTCACCCACAGTGCTGGAGCCTACTCATAATGAAGTTGTCACTCCTCTTCCTGGGTTGCACGAGGATGAAACTGGTCCAGTTGATGTCTCTCCTCCTATGCCTCCAGTATCAGGGAATCTCAGTGATCTGGCTCTCAACGATTCTCAAGGCTTACACGCGTCAGGTACTGTTGAGTTTTAAGGTGCTCGATTCCTTCAACCGATCTTGCTCACTAAGAGGTGGAGAGGTAGAATTTTGGGTGGATGTGGTGTGGAAGCTAAAATATAAATGACACAATGATTTTAGAGTGGTTCCACCTTCTAACCAAGGTCTACATCCTCTACCTTAGCTTCCCACTAAGGATTTCCAATCAATCCATTATTGATTCGTCCCCTTTTCTAGGCTTAGGAGGAAACCCTTATACATCGATCAAGCTTTCTATCCAAAGCCTTGATCAAACCTTATTTTACAAAGAGATAATAAATGCAAACACAAATCCCTCTAATAGGTGTTTTTTTGCACAACTAAATCACTCACCCAAAACCTAAAACACTTGAGCAAATTTGACAATTTTGGCTCACTACTGTTTGTCTATACAAGAATTGACAATTTAAGCACTAAGACAATATTTGATCATTTGTTGATTGACAATATGAGCATTTATCATATCTTGATGCTTGGAGGTCCCTTTTATACTCCTGATGAGTTTATAGTCGTTACTAGCCGTTGGGGCTGAATTGGAGCCGTTGAGGACTTTATTTCCCACCATAAATGCAGTTCTGCTGCTACCCGTATCGAAATGCTCCCGTTTCGATACGCTCTTTAAGTAGAAAGAGTTGTTGTAGTCTGATGAGCACCCGTTTCGGAACACCCTTGTTTGTATCAAAACGCTAGCACCGTATCGAAACGCTCTGCATTTAAAAATTAGTTGGAAAATAGACGTTGGGGTTTATGACCATTGTAGTCGATGCCACGTAGGCGTATCGAAACGACATAGCCCGTATCGAAACGCTAGGCAAAATTCACATCCAGGGAAGGCCCGTTTCGATACCCGTATCGAAACGTTTTTGCTACTGAAATCCCTCGTATCGAAACGCCTAAGTGTGTTTGGATACACCTGGACGGTTTTGTGAAGTATGGCTTTGAAAAACATGTTAAACCCTTTTAAAAACATCCCTAAACATAGTTTCAAGTTATTTGGACTTTGGAAATAGTTTTGAATTCTTTTTAAAACAGTCCAAAACATTTTTTAAATTATTATATCAAAACATTAGTTCTACAATCTCCCCCTTTTTGATATAATAAAACCAACTTGAAAAATTGTTTGGGATTCTCCCCCTTTAACTTTAAAATTGTGAATAAGAGATTAAAGATATGAAATCAAATAAAGCTCCCCCTTATTCATTTGAAAATTTAATTTTTCAAACTATTTCTCCCCCTTTTTGTTATATCAAAAAGAATTTAAAACATTAAGTTCAAAATAACTATAGAGGAAAAATTTGAAAAAAATTAGAACTTGGTTTTAAAATGGCTCCCCCTTTCTCAAAGCATCATTAAAAGTGTTATTCCAACATATATGATCATCTAGTTGACATAAATGAAAATAAATCAAATAAAACAAAAGCAACTAGATTTTACCACACTTGAACTCAAGGGAGGATGTGAAGCCTTCCTTCTTCAAGTGTTCTTCCTTTGTGTGCATGGAGCTCCCCCTCATTAATTGGACTTGTTGATCACTCCCCATCACACCTAGCAAAAGACAATCAAGTGACTTTTGGTATCCAAAATGCTTTGGATCCATAAACGTTAGTAGCAAAAAATCTTGTCCCCTTAGGAATCCATTTTCAATTTCATCCTTTTTAGTTGAAGTGGTTAGTCCTTTTGGGACCCAAACACTTCTAAAACATTTACCATTTTTGAATCTAGGGGCACTAGATTGTCTTACATAAAAATTTGATTTTCCAAATTTGATTTTCTTTTCAAGCTCTTTGGAAATCAAATCTTTTTTCTTCTTGAACTTTTTGAAGAAAATTTTGTAAATCAAAACATTTTAATTCAAACTCTTTGAGTTTTGCTTCAAGTTCAAGTTTGGTTTTAGAAATCAAGTCATTTTGAATTTTCAACTTTGAAATCAATTTATTTTGTTCCAAAATGTGATTTTTAAAGTGTAAAACCAAATCATCATAGGCATCTTGTAATTCATCAAAAGAGTAAGAACATAAAGTAGATGAATTAAAAGTTACCCTTGAATCTTTTTCGATGGCCATAAGGCAAAGGTTGGCTTGTTCATCGTCGGTGAAGTCCTCATCTCCAAGTAGCCACATATGCCTTCTTCTTATGGCTTGAAGTGCTTGCCCTCTCCTTTTTCTTGGATTCTCGATCAAGCTCTCTCAAAGCTTTCTTCATGAACGGGGCACACTTCTTGAAGAGATGAACTATCTCTTCTTCTTCATCCTCCTCTTCACTTGAGTAAACATGATGGCAAGTGGAGGACTTGAGAGCCATGGCATTGGTGTTGATGCCAAGCCCCTTGAGCTTCTTCTCTCCCATAGCTCTAATTTCTTCCCTCTTCTTCTCATCTTCTTAATTCTTCTTCATGATTTGATGAGTAAGGAGTGACCCCATGAGTTCATCAAGCTTCAAGGTCTTCAAATTCTTTGCTTCGATGATGGCGGTCCTCTTTGAGTCCCATGACTCGAGAAGTGAGTAGATGAGCTTTCAGACAAGTTTCTCCTCCGGAATGGCTTCTCCATAGCCTCTGAGACCATTGGTGATTGTGGAGAACCTATCAAACATCTTCTCGATGTTCTTCTTTGGATCCATCTTGAAGTTCTCATACTCTAAGGTGAGGAGCCCAATCTTGGTCTCCTTAACTTCATCGGTTCCCTCGTATGTGACTTCAAGCTTGTCCTATACCTCCTTGGCACTCTCACAAGAAGACATCTTCTCATAGATGGTTGGGTCAAATGCACAAAAGAGAATGTTCAAGGCTTTGCAATTTAGCTCCATCTTCTTATGATCGTCGGCACTCCATTCCGCTTTGCTTCGTTGGGGCACGAACGAACCATCTTCAACTATATCCCATAGCTTGTAGTCTCTTGATTTAATGAAAAACTTCATCTTTGTCTTCCAATGGGCATAGTAGGTTCCGTCAAAGAAAGGCGGTTTGTCGATGGATTGCGCCATTTGAGCCGGTTAGTGAAATGATGATCGAGCTTGCCGGATCTTCTCAATAGGATGCTAATCCTCTTCGATTGAGCCAAGCTCTGATACCAATTGTTGAGTTTTAAGGTGCTCAATTCCTTCAACCGATCTTGTTCACTAAGAGGTGGAGAGGTAGAATTTTGGGCGGATGTGGCGTGGAAGCTAAAATATAAATGACACAATGATTTTAGAGTGGTTCAACCTTCTAACCAAGGTCTACATCCACTACCTTAACTTCCCACTAAGGATTTCCAATCAATCCACTATTGATTCGTCTCCTTTTCTAGGCTTAGGAGGAAACCCTTATACACCGATCAAGCTTTCTACCCAAAACCTTGATCAAACCCTCTTTTACAAAGAGATAAGAAAAGCAAACACAAATCCCTCTAATAGGTGTTTGTTTGCACAATTAAAGTACTCACCCAAAACCTAAAACACTTGAGCAAATTTGACAATTTTGGCTCACTAGTGTTTTTCTATACAAGAATTGACAATTTAAGCACTAAGACAATATTTGATCATTTGTTGATTGACTGTTGAGTGTGTAAAAGTTCTATTATTTACACCCTTTTTAACCCATATTTCTGCTCCATTCAAGCATCATTTCATTGCATTTAGGTTAGTTTTCAGCAAAACATCACAATATATAAAAGGCACAGATTCTACTAAAAATAGTTGTTTTTGGCAGGTTGCCGCCATCGTAGACGGTGAAGGCAGGCGCGGGGCAGAAAAGCAGAAAAGCTGAACTGGACAAGCAGACGAAGAGGACAATGCTGCCATGGAGCTGCCGTGACAACAGAGGACGACAGCAAGTTGCTGCCATAGTAGACAAAGAAGGCAGGCGCAGGGCAGAGAAGCAGAAAAGCTGAACTGGACAAGCAGACGATGAGGACGAAGCTGCCATGGACCTGTCGTGATAGCAAGGTGGCAGCAACCTTATGAAGAAGAAAAGTAAAGTGGACCTCGATAGATAGAGAAAAATCTGCTCGTCTGTCGTGTGAAAGCCAAATATTTTTCCAAGCCCCGGATCAAAAGATATGTCAAGCCAAAGTTCAAGGAGAGAAAATCCCAAGAAACAAGGAGGACGGCTGAAAAGTAGGATCCTTAAAGATTAAGTCTTTATTAGAATCATACTTTTAATTAAAGTTGTAATCCTTGTTACCTTAGATAACTTGAGCCCAAAGCTTATATAAGGGCATGTATTTTAACCTAGGAGATAATCCACAGATCATACCCCATAACCGACATCCAAAACCCCTCCGCCGTTTACCCGTCGTTTACCTGTCACCGACATGTTCTAAATTCCCCCTAGGGCCACGGGTTGTTTTGTAAAGTAGTTGCAAGGGTTGTTTTGTTTTAGGAATTTTCAGTTCAATAAAATAAACTTCAAGTTCTCTTATTTTGGTTATTAATATCTTGCAAGAGCATCGGGAGAGCATTGTGAGGTTATCCATTTACTTAGCATCGGGAGAGTTAAGTATACGAAAGAAGTAAGAGCAAGTTCTCTAGTTTATAGTTGAACTATCTTGTGCCTAGGGATAGGGCAAGGTTAAGTGGCTAAAGAAGAATTCATACACATCGGTGTTCATCCTTTGATTCACGCCGGGAGGTATCATCAAGACGTGATCATCGACAGACTTGGACCTAGGGATAGGCCAAGGCAGATCTGGGATTCTTGCCAAACTTGAAGTACGGAGTTGGTGTGTTTGCTGCCGCGACAGCCAACGGACAGCCGCCGCGACAGGTGCTGTTGGTGACGGGCGCGACGACAGAATTGGATTTCCTAAGCACTGCAATACCTGCACTACTGAGCAATTCAATACCAGCCCATTCTCTCTATCTTGATATCTTTATTCTTTTTATTTACGTTTACTTCATTATTTTCGTGACAAATATCTTAATCTATTCTTTTCCCCTTGTGCAGATAGCGAAGGAAAGGGTTAGCCCAGTCCCTGTGGAGACGATATCCGATACTCTAGTATCACTTTATTACTTGCGACGTGTACACTTGCGCTACCATTGCGATAGACTATTTTACACGCAACAAGTTTTTGGCGCCGTTGTCGGGGACTGGCAACACACTCTTACCCTAGCTTCTGCACTTTTCTTTTATTTTTTTATTTTTTATTTTTTTTATTATTTTTTTAACAAAAAAAACTCAGGTGAAAATACAGGTTCAAGGGCATCAACATGACAAGAACAACCATTCGAGAATTGATGTGGGAAAGTTCTTGCAACTACCGTAAAGACATGCTGCCACGACAGCAACAGGGGCAGCAAATGCCGATGCCGCAGCAGCAAAAATTTTTATGGTACGATCAAAACCCACAAAATTTTTTATACCATAACAGTTTTGCTGCAGAACCCGACCTGCCCTGGCAATGTCATCATCCTCAAGAGCAGTCAAAATCCTTAGAAGACACACTGCAAGCCTTCATGACACTCACTCAAGAATTGTCAACTTCTATGGACGCAAGTATCGCCAAGATGGATGAAATCTTGAGCAGACCAACCCTCATTCATGCCACAGATGAACCTGAAATCATGAGGCAATGTGACGAGGACGCCCATGTGAAGGAATACCCAACATATGATGAGTCTGAGCAACAACTTGCCATGACAATAATCGAGGAGCCGGAATGGAGCAACATCGCGACAACGCTGAGTGAAATTCAAGAGAATGTCACGGCAGCAACCACTTTTGAGGCAGAAACTCCAATCAAAGCGGAAACTGCCGACTCGGCAGAAACTGCCGCCTCGACAGCAACTGCCGCCTCGACAGCAACTGCCACCTCGACAACAACTGCCGCCTCGACAGCAACTGCCGCCTCGGCAGCAACTGATGCTGAAGCAGCAACCACATCAGAGGTATTTGAGGAACCAACGCCGGTGGACACAGAATCATCGAAGTCTCTACTGATGGAGATCTACGAGTGGTCAACAGAATTTGATATAGAGAGTGATGGCACTTACCAATGTCCCATTGACCTATAAAGTAACATGATAAAGAACTGTCAAAATAACTGCCTGCCGCAGCAGCAGACACGACAACAAGGGATACATTCAACCACAACAACATTCAACGAAAACAAGGTAAGTTTGTGGCTGAATGTCAATTTGATTATTTCTAATCATATATTCATGCCCTCAGAAACATTACCAAGAAGGGAGGACTTCATGGACTACAAAGGGAAGAGAAAGAAAGGAGCCCCCAACATGAGAATAATCACCAGATGGAGGGTACGGATGGACTTCAAGAAGTACCGGAAATGACGCCTCAAGCATTATCAGGGGACTGAAGCCCCATGAATGCAGGAAGTGGTTACCTTAGAAGATGCCCCACCTGGCATCCCTAATTTAACCTAAATTTTATTTTTATTTTTATCATTTATTATTTATTAGGAAATAAGGTTTATTTTATTCGAATAATGCTTTTAGGAAATAAAGGAGCCAAGAAGAATAGGAGAAGTGAACTAAACCCAACACCCATCCATCAGCCCAACAAAGCCCAATATTGAAGCCTGTCGTTACGGCTGCCATGACAGACGCGGAAAAGACAGGCTGTCACCATGCTGTCACGACAGACGCAGAAACGTGTGATAGACGCGTGACAGACGCGGAAACGTTTGTCAGACGCATCAGACAGGCTAAAGCTCGACAGCCGCCCCGTTATTCGCGCCTGTCGTTACAGCTTCAACGGGCAGCAATTCCTTTTTTATAAAACCCCGTTTCATTTTCATTTTCACTCACTTCTGCTTTTCTTACTTGCTCTCCATCTTTAGTTTTCATTTGCTTTCAATTACTTTTCACAACCCTTGCACTAACATGTCTTCCAGAAAAAAACCTGCCGCAATGCTGCCTCTACTTCCTCACCGGCAGCAACTCCCCCACAGTCCTTTGCAACCAGAGATCTGTGGGAATAACGAGGCCTCATTTATACTCCAAAGGCAAAGAATCTGGGCCTCAAGCCTTTCATCACCTGCCGCCTCCATACCATCTGCCGCCTCCATACCATCTGTCGCCTTCATACCATCACCTGCCCCGACGGCAGCCGGCAGCACCCATGTCGAAACATCTGCTCGAGGAACAAAGTGACCAGTGCCCTCGGATGACCATGTTGCCTTTGTTGTTGGGTTCTCTTCCTCCTCCGACTGGGCAGACAAGTGACATTGAACCCTCTATTCAGAGGAACCTGTCGAAGGAATTTACACCGGTAAAGAGGTAGAAAAGAATGGCAGATAAGAAAACTCTGCCAAGGGCCAATAGCAGCAGTGACAACAGCGGCAACAACTCTGATATTCAGGTTTTACAGCAACCACCCCAACCTGGCCCGCAAACCAAAACCCGCTGCCAGATCCGCCTCAGCAGCAGCAGTGAAGACAGTGATTAAAATTTAAGTTTCTTATCTTCTTATTGCTGTAACCCCCTTAACCCGGCCTAGACGGTTGACCCGAATTAAGAAAGTCACACGGGGAAAACCAAAGTCAACCCGAAAGTCAACCTTGATTAACGACCTTTTTTTTTCTTTTTAAATCTTGTCTAGATGCACATTAACCCTAATTGTGATCACTCAACAACATATTTCAAGATCACAAGCATCAGAGATCAAACAGGGACCCAATTGAACAAATTACAACTTTAGGGACCAAATTGATATTTCTGATAATTAGAAGGACTTAACCCAAATTAATCTTACCAACTTGAAATTAGTCAGGTTTCATGCTTCTCTGTGAAATTTCAGCTCGAAAGGACTTCCCGAACTCATACAATTGCACAAACAAGATTTAGGACTAAAACGCAAATAATTCAAAACATTTAACTGCCAATGTCAGCCCCCAACGGTCGACCGTTCCGGAACAGGCAGACCCCGTTTCAAAACACGGGCCGTTCCGCAACGCGTACCGGAACACGGACTGGCAGTAGCCAAACCGTTTCGAAACGATGCCTACCGTTTCGGACGCCTGGGTTCATTCAAGGCACCCGTTCCGAAACGGTGTGCACTGTTCCGAAACACCCTGCACAGATTGCAACATAAAGCTCACTTAAACATGCAATCATCGATCATTCAAACATGCTCCAAACGCTACCAAACTTTACCAGCATGCAATTCAACATATATGAGACTTACATGCATCAACAAATCAACAAAATAACATCATATGCAAAAAGCCCCAAATCTATAGGCATGCTTCCTACACAAGCAAACCATTCAAGCACAAACTTCCAATTCAAGCATATAAAGGCCAAACACAAAATCCAGCATTCTCAACAACATTCAACATACTTAGGGAGTTCAAAACCTCTCCCAAAACATACACTTAGGTCCCCCATTGCCAAATTACCAAAAGCTAAAATGTGCTTAATAAAACCTCCATACTTTGAGCTTTACTTTCACTTGAATACTTGCCCTCCTTGCTGCCCTCAAAGCACTCTAGTTCTCTGCATTATTGGTTTAGGAAAAACGAAAGAGAGCGTAAGCAAAAGCTTAGTGAGGAATGCTCAATAAAACCATTCAATAATGCATTTATAAAACATTTATAAATCATGCTTCAAATCATCAATTGCACATGCTCAAAAGCATACTTAAAACAAGCATCTCATGCTTCACATCATACATGTCATATTGGCCACAAGTGATAAGTTCCATTTCTTTAAAAACAAGTTCATCAACTTTCACCCCAAGGACTTTTAAACACCTTGGCCCCAAGGACTTTTAAACACCTTGGCCATGGACTTTTAAACACCATGAAAGAGGACCACACAAGGACTTTTAACCACCTTTGTGTTCGTAGCAAGTTTCACCCCAAGGACTTTTAAACACCTTGGCCCCAAGGACTTTTAAACACCTTGGCCCCATGGACTTTTAAACACCATGGAAAGGATCACATAAGGACTTTTAACCACCTTTGTGTCCACAACAAGAACCATCCAAGGACTTTTAACCACCTTGATGTTCTTAAGTAACAAGGCTCACTCAAGGACTTTTAACCACCTTAGTGACCTTAACCTTTTCAAAACATCACTTGCCAATATACATCATTTTCATCATTTAATCCACTGTTTTAAAGCATTAAACCAAGCCATATTCATCATGCATTTAAAAGCATCAAACCACATTTTATCAATGTACAAAAACAAGGAACTCTTACCTTGAGCTTCCTTCAACATATGGCTTACAAAAACAGCAAATACCATGCCAAATCATGCTTTCAAAACAGTATTTAAAACATGCAATTAACCACATTGCATCACAACAAAATCATGGCCACCACTAGAGAGTATTTCCGAAAACTTACACTTGAGCTTAGCAAAGTTGTTTAGACTTAAACTAAGCTCCCAAGACATTGGTTTCAAAGCCGAAAACCCAATTTCACTCACCGATTCCACTTCGCCTCTTGCCGAAGCACCAAATCAAGCTTCCGGATCAACAACTCTTGGATCCAAAGATGCCTCCACTGTTTTAACACATCAAAGCAGAGGATTAATGCATCATCATGCATTAATTGCTTCAATGAAAGCACCTAAACTCACTGCTCTCATCCAACCTCCATTTTCGGCCACCAAATACAACCGAAAATGCATCCAAACCACTTCTCAACAAAGCCCAGCCACAAACCATCAAAACCAAACATCTATTAACATCATTTAACATCTAAAAACAACCTATTAACATCCTTATACCTCCAGCAACACCAGATCCACAAGATCACCTCAAAAACAATCAAGAATCACAAGCTAAACTTAGGAAACTCAACATATACGGGATTGCATTAATCAAAACTCAATTCCTTATCAATTTAGAGTTCATTTAACATCAAAAACACATCTCAAATCACAGATTAATCAGATCTAACGAAAATCATCAAAAATCACCAAATCTTGCATTATAAGCCAAGATCTAATTCACAACCCAAAAGCCTTTCATAAAACATCAATTAAGGATTGAAAACTTAGGAATTTCAGTAAAGAACTGATAGTTTAGAGGAGAAGGACGTTCTTACCTCCAAACTTGAGTTTCTCCTCTTTTTGGAATCTAAAACCTTGATGAATCAAGTAGCAAATGAAGAGGTTTTGTAGATATGTTGATTAGGAATCAAAAGAGAGTTGAAAGGAGGAATTTAGGTGAGAAAATCAGATCAAATTCTCTGGAGAGAAAGTGTTTGGGTTGAGAGAAAATGAGAGAAAGAAAATGGAAAGTTAGTTATCCAAAATAGCCAAAATGGCTTTCCCTCCACTTTTAATATGTTTAAAATCAGAATTAAGTCTTAAAATATCTTAGAAAAATATGGAGAAACTCCCTTTGGGTAAATAGCTCCTTAAAGATTCAAAGTTTCAACCCTTTATAAAACAGTCACCAAACTTTCGAAAATTACATTTTGGTCACTAGCCAAAATGTCACCCTTCCAAAACTCATTTTCCAAAATTGATTTCACAGTTCACTTAATTATATTAAAAGATGATTTTAGAACATTTTTCCATATTTTTAATGCAACCCGAACTAGGCTTTCCTAATTTCACCTTTTAGATTCGAACAGCACTTTGACCAAACCGGTCAACGCCCAAAACTCCTAAGCCCAAAACCGGGGCGTTACAATTGCTGCCTGCCATATATATTTTGTGATGTACTGCCTTCATATGCATTCATTTTTATTTTGTCATTTGCATTGAGGGCAATGCAACCCTCGAGTTTGGGGGTGGCAACCCTCCATATTCATGGAGTACATCTTAGTTAAATTGTGTCCTTTACTTAGTACTTTTCTAAAAAAACGAAAATTAAAAATTTTGGCTGAAAATTGTGAACTGAACTTACCTGTCATGACAGCTCTGTCGTGGCAGCATCTTTAGGACAGTTTAAAGAGAAGTTTAGAGCCTTTCTATAGTTCTGAAAACTTAAACACCATTGTGACTGTTATATTGCTTAGATTTCTTTTAGCCAAACTAGAATAGGATGCTTAGTACTTGAATAGCCCCTAGAGGTGCCTAACACTGGCTCTAGGAAAAAAAGTTTAGCAAAAGAAACTAAATAACCTAGAGGTGCCCGAAACCGGCTCTAGGAAGCTAACTAGAGGTGCCCAAAACTGGCTCTAGTAAAACTTAGCTTGAAAATAGAAGAAAAAGAAGCATGAAAATGTGTCTTCAAAAATAAACTTTGGCATAAAAATTCGAGTAAAAAAAAGTTGAATATTCTAGTGAAAATAAGAGAGTCTTGGCATATAACTGTTCACAAGCATGCACACACTGCACGAGGACTATAGGGAGATTCCGGACAGATCCTAAATTATCCGACAGGTTGCTGCCGCCACAGAGAATGAATGACGGGTAAGGGAAAATTCACTGTTTGAAAGCCAAAACAAAAATATTTCATTTTTTTTGTCTTAGTTGCTTGAGGACAAGCAAAAACTTGAGTTTGGGGGTGTGTTGAGTGTGTAAAAGTTCTATTATTTACACCCTTTTTAACCCATATTTCTGCTCCATTCAAGCATCATTTCATTGCATTTAGGTTAGTTTTCAACAAAACATCACAAATATATAAAAGGCACAGATTCTACTAAAAATAGTTGTTTTTGGCAGGTTGCCGCCGTCGTAGACGGTGAAGGCAGGCGCGGGGCAGAAAAGCAGAAGAGCTGAACTGGACAAGCAGAAGAAGAGGACAATGCTGCCATGGAGCTGCCGTGACAACAGAGGACGACAGCAAGTTGCTGCCATAGTAGACGAAGAAGGCAGGCGCAGGGCAGAGAAGAAGAAAAGCTGAACTGGACAAGCAGACGATGAGGACGAAGCTGCCATGGACCTGTCGTGACAGCAAGGTGACAACAACCTTATAAAGAGGAAAAGTAAAGTGGACCTCGATAGATAGAGAAAAATCTGCTCGTCTGTCGTGTGAAAGCCAAATATTTTTCCAAGCCCCGGATCAAAAGATATGTCAAGCCAAAGTTCAAGGAGAGAAAATCCCAAGAAACAAGGAGGACGGCTGAAAAGTAGGATCCTTGAAGATTAAGTCTTTATTAGAATCATACTTTTAATTAAAGTTGTAATCCTTGTTACCTTAGAAAACTTGAGCCCAAAGCTTATATAAGGGCATGTATTTTAACCTAGGAGATAATCCACAGATCATACCCCATAACCGACATCCAAAACCCCTCTGCCGTTTACCCGTCGTTTACCTGTCACCGACATGTTCTAAATTCCCCCTAGGGCCACGAGTTGTTTTGTAAAGTAGTTGCAAGGGTTGTTTTGTTTTAGGAATTTTCAGTTCAATAAAATAAACTTCAAGTTCTCTTATTTTGGTTATTAATATCTTGCAAGAGCATCGGGAGAGCATTGTGAGTTTATCCATTTACTTAGCATCGGGAGAGTTAAGTATACGAAAGAAGTAAGAGCAAGTTCTCTAGTTTATAGTTGAACTATCTTGTGCCTAGGGATAGGGCAAGGTTAAGTGGCTAAAGAAGAATTCATACACATCGGTGTTCATCCTTCGATTCACACTGGGAGGTATCATCAAGACGTGATCATCGACAGACTTGGACCTAGGGATAGGCCAAGGCAGATCTGGGATTCTTGCCAAACTTGAAGTACGGAGTTGGTGTGTTTGCTGCCGCGACAGCCAACAGACAGCCGCCGCGACAGGTGCTATCGGTGACGGGCGCGACGACAGAACTGGATTTCCTAAGCACTGCAATACCTGCACAACTGAGCAATTCAATACCAGCCCATTCTCTCTATCTTGATATCTTTATTCTTTTTATTTACGTTTACTTCATTATTTTCGTGACAAATATCTTAATCTATTCTTTTCCCCTTGTGCAGATAGCGAAGGAAAGGGTTAGCCCAGTCCCTGTGGAGACGATATCCGATACTCTAGTATCACTTTATTACTTGCGACGTGTACACTTGCACTACCATTGCGATAGACTATTTTACACGCAACATTGACAATATGAGCATTTACCATATCTTGATGCTTGGAGGTCCCTTTTATACTCCTTGATGAGTTTATAGCCGTTACTAGCCGTTGAGGACTTTATTTTCCACCATAAATGCAGTTCTGCTGCTACCCGTATCGAAATGCTCAAACCCGTTTCGATACGCTCTTTAAGTAGAAAGAGCCGTCGCAGTCTGATGAGCACCTGTTTTGGAACACCCTTGTTCGTATTGAAACACCTGTATCGAAACGCTAGGCACCGTATCGAAACGCTAGGCACCGTATCGAAACGCTCTACACTTAAAAGTTAGTTGGAAAATAGCCGTTGAGGTTTATGACCGCTGTGGTCGATGCCACGTAGGCGTATCGAAATGGCATAGCCCGTATCGAAACGCTGGGCAAAATTCACATCAAGGGAAGGCCCGTTTCAATACCCATATCAAAACGTTTTTGCTACTGGAATCCTCCATATCGAAACGCCTAATGGTGTTTCGATACACCTGGACGGTTTTGTGAAGTATGGCTTTGAAAAACATGTTAAACCCTTTTAAAAACATCCCTAAACATAGTTTCAAGTTATTTGGACTTTGGAAATAGTTTTGAATTCTTTTTAAAACAGTCCAAAACATTTTTCAATTATTATATCAAAACATTAGTTCTACAAGTACAATGCATGATAATGCTCAGAGTGATCCCTGTGAGTTTCCTAGTGTTAATGATCAATTACTTGAGCCTGTTGATGGTATCTTTATACCCACATATATTTCTGATCTATATCCTGTTAGTCTTGTGCTGCCTCTTGATACTTCTAATGCATATCCCATGACCACACGTAGCAAGGCAAGAGTGTTCAAGCCAAAAATATATATGGCTGCCCTTGAAGACGATGTCCCTATCACAGTTCATCAGGCACTTGCTCATCCAAAATGGAAGGAGGTCGTTCTTGCTGAATATGAAGCACTAGAAAAGAATGGCACTTGGAAGCTTGTTTCCATGCCTGCAGGACGTACCTTGGTTGGTTGTAAATGGATTTTTAGAATCAAGAAGAATGATGATGGTTCTATTGCCCGATACAAGGTGAGGCTAGTGGCTAAGGGTTTCAGTCAGATTCCTAGCCAGGATTTTCATGACACATTCAATCATGTTATCAAGCCTACTACTGTAAATGTTGTCTTAGCTCTTGTTGTGTCAAGAAATTGGTCGTTGAGGTAGGTTGACATCAACAATGCTTTTCTCAACGGTGATCTCAGTGAGGATGTGTACATGTGTCAGCCTCCCGGCTTTGAATCCGTGGAAAGTGATGGTACTCAGTTAGTGTGCAAGCTTGAACGTGCCCTTTACAGATTGAGACAGGCTCCCAGGAGTTGGTATACAAAGTTAAAAGACTTTCTGTTGAAGCTTGGTTTTCGAAGGTCCAGTGCTGACTCTTCTATTTTTCTTCATGATGATTCAGGTGTTTCCACTTAAGTTCTTGTGTATGTGGATGGCATTATTGTCACCGGTGGGTCTGATTCATTTGTTTCTGAAGTTATAAGCTCACTTGGCAATGAGTTCTCGTTAAAAGACTTGGGGCAACTTGGTTATTTTCTGGGAATTGAGGTGCAACGTGCCAATGGATTCCTTTTTCTTAGTCAGTGCAAATATGTGCTAGAGTTACTTGAGAGAGCGAACATGGATAGAGCCAACTCAGCCTCCACTCCCATGCTTCGTTCGACCAAACTCAATGAGAATGCTGGAAGTCTTATTGTTGATGCCACATGTTACAGGAGCATTGTAGGTGCCTTACTATATTTGTGCCACACAAGGCCTGATATTATGTTCAGCGTACATCGGGTTGCTCAATACATGCATAACCCTTGTGAAGAGCACCTTGTGGCCGTCAAATGCATCCTTCGATATCTAAATGGTACCTCTCACTATGGTCTGGTGTTTCGTCCTTCTGAAGATGATGCTATCCTAGTAGCTTTCTCGGATGCAGACTGGGTGTTGTGTATATCTGTGTGACACCATTGTTACATGGAGATCTCGGAAGCGAAGAGGGGTCTCTCGCTCTATGATGGAGGCTGAATATAGAGGTATTACAGACACTGTGGCAGAGGTAACATGGCTTAAATCCTTGCTCACAGACATGGGAATTAAGCAACGGGATGTTCCTGTGGTTTGGAGTGATAGCACTAGCGATGTATCTCTAAGCATGAACCAAGTTTTTCACTCTCAATCGAAGCATGTGGATCTCGACGTACATTTTGTCCGGGAGAAGGTTGCTGATGGTTCCCTTCGCGTGAATTATGTTCCGGCATCGTATCTAACTGCCGATGGATTCACCAAGGCTCTCACCAGCTCATACTCCGATCTGTTTCGTCAACGCTTAAACGTGGTGTCATTTAGTCAGATTTGCCAGGAAGGTCGGATAAGTAGGGGAAATCTTAAAGTTGTAAATGAGTGAGCTGTTAGAAAGTTGTTAGTGTAAATGAAGGTTGTTAGGAATCTGGTAGAATTGGTTAGTTGGTTAACGTAGCTAATTAGGGTTCTCATGTAAGGCTATATAGCCTGAAGCACTGTTAGTGTAAAACATAAGTTGATGAATACAGTTGTTAAACAAAATTCCAAATTCATCTCCATTTCTCAACAATGTCGACTTTGACAAAAGACTACAAAGGTTTATGCTGCTCTTTAAATTTTGAAATAAACACATATTTGAAAATTTTCTCATTATTTCTAGAACTTAAAAATTAGTTTTAAGCATTTACTTGTTCATAATTTATGGGATTGAGTTTTTTAGTGTGAGTTCTCTGTTTGTTAGCTAAAAACCTTAACTAATGAGAAAAAAAACTTTTATTATTTATGTGTTGTTCGTACTAGGGCTTGTTTTTGGATCTCTTGAAAATAAAAGATAATGATGATTCAAACTAAAAGCATGAAGCTAATTTAGGCAATTGAATCTTATTGAACTCCTTTGTATTTTCTTCATAAAGCTAATTTAGGCAATTGAATCTTATTGAACTCATTTATGGAGCTAATTTAGGCAATTGAATATTATTATTTATGTTTGTTAGCTAAAAACCCTAACTACTGTCAAATAATTTAAATTTCAGTGACCATTATTTCAATTTAATTGAATTTATGTTTGTTTCATCTTTGCACCCTTTCCTCAGTCCCCTTTTCTCGCATATAACATTCCTAAACTCCTTTGATCCTAAAAAATCTTCATTCTCGTGTCAACTACTATTGTCTACTAACTCTCTAACATAATTTAAGTGTAGTTGTTTTGTTTGTTGCAATAACACCCTTTTCGATATCGAATCATTAGACTCATTTAAATGTTTTAATCCTTCAAAGATTGATTGCTATCTTTTTTCACTCAAAAACATAAATTATTTTAGCTTTAACTCGGTTTACAAGATCTTGGAAATCAGTGATGCACAATTTTGTGAACATATGACGTAATTCATCGTTGAGTCCATAAATGAACATCCGACACTTTTCTTCCTCCTTCTTGATAAATTATGCGCCATATCTACAGTACTTGCAAAATTCATGAATGTACTATTCGATCGGCCATCCACCTTGTTTAAAATGAATCAAGATGCTTCACCTCTCAGCAAATAGAATTCACTTATATACTTCTTACATAACTATTTCATAAAGAATTCCCAATTCACGGTATCTTCAGAGACGGTAAGAATGATATTCTTCGACCACAATAAAGCTTCATCAGCAAGCAATGCAATGGCACATTCAAGCTTATGTTCATCCGAACACCGTAGTTGCTTATTCAAGATTCTTAATGTAACACCCCAATTTTGGGCTTGGAAGTTTAGGGTCTGAACCGGACCGGTCTGATTTTCAGTTCGAAGATAAAAGGTGGTTTTAGGGAAAGCCTAGTTCGGGATGCATTAAAAATATTGAAAAATATCTAAAACTCATCTTTTAATATATGTATATATATAAGAGTGGTGAAATCAATTATACAAAATAAGGTTTGGAAGTGTGACATTTCGAAATAGTGCTAAAAGGTAATTTTTGACAAGTTCAGTGGTGACTGTTTTGTAAGGATTGAAACTTTGAATCTTTAAGGAGCTAATTTACCCAAGGAAGGATTTCTCCAGATTTTTCTTAATTTTAATGACTCATTTAATGTTTAATTAAATTAAAAGAAAAGAGGGAAACCATATTTTAGTTTTCATAACCAACTTTTGCTAAAATTTTCTCATCTTATTTTCTCTCAAAATTCCCTCAGCCAAACACATTTCCATAGCAGCATTTCCTTTGATTTTCACACCAAATGATGGGATTTCAATCCTCAAATGAATCCTAATCATTTCTACATCAAATCCTCTTCGTTTGCTTATTGAATTTTCAAGGATTTTGGCTCTAATCAAGGAGAAATCCACATTTAGAGGTAAGGATGTTCTTCTCCTCTAAATACTCAGTTCTTTATTGAAATTCCCAAGTTCTCAATCCTTAAATTGAGTTTTATTAAAGGTTTTAATGTTGTGATCCTGATTTTGGCTTAAAATTCATGATTTGGATTTAATTTTGAAGAAATTTGTATTGTATGTTTGGGCTCTGTTTTAAGATGTCTTTTTAATGTATTTTGGATGTTTAATGATGTGAAATAGAGGTTTAATCAATGCAATCCCGAATAGGTTGATTTTCCTAAGTTTTTACTTGTGAAAATGGTGGTTTTTGGGGTGATCTTGGTGTTCTGTTATAGCTGGAGGTATAAGGACGAGTTTAGGTTCTTTTTGGATGTTAATTGATGTCTAAGAATGTTTAGAAGTGATGGATCTTGGCTGGGTAATGTTGTGGGAGTCTTTGGATGTGATTTCAGTTGGGTTTGGTAGCCAAAATGTGAGTTTTGATGAGAGCAGCGAGTTTAGGTGTAATGGCTGAAGATTTTAATGCATGATGCATTAATCCTCTGCTTTGATGTGTTTAAAACAGGGGAGACATCTTCGGATCCTTGTGGTGTTGATCTGGAGGCTTGATCGGCGTTTCGACAAGCTTGCGAAACGGAATTGGTGAGTGAAGTTTGGTTTTCAGCTTTGAAACCAATGTTTGAAGGTTTGTGAGCTTAATTTAAGTCTAAGCAACTTAACTATGCTCAAGAGTAAGTTTTTGGAGAAACTCTCTTTTTGATGAACCATGAGATGGTTGGATGCAATGTGTTTAATTTTCATGTTTAAATTCTGTTTTGAAAGCATGTTTTAGCATGATTAATGTTGGTTTTGAAAGCCATGTGTTGAAGGATGCTCAAGGTAAGAGATCCTTGGTTGATATTAATAATTGAGGCGTGATGCATAGTGATGCATGATGGTTTAATGGCTTTGATATGGATGCTTTAAAACAGTGGATTAATGATGATAATTGATGTATATTGGCAAGTGATGTGTTGGTTTTAAAGTACTTGAATCATATATAGTTAGCCGGCTATAGGATTGGGTGCACCGTGAATAAAGTCGCCTTGGATGTTGAGGGGTTGTAATGGTACCGTAAACTCCATCCAAGTACACTAACGAGATGTCTAAGATCATAATGGTGGTTAAAATGCCAATTTGAGGATCTTGTGTTGTGTCCCGTGTTCTCGTTAGTGATGTTATACAACTACCAATGAGTGATGTGGAGGGGTTGTGATTGTACCGTTAAACTCCATCACGGGTGTTGAGGGGTTGTGATTGTACCGGTAAACTCCACCTTGTGTGTTTGGTAGTGTGTATGAAGCGTATGGGACAACGCTTGTAATCCGCGTATCCGATTGTGTTTTGTGTTGAAAAATGGTTATGGATTATCACTTGAAAGCCAATATGATATGTTGTAGTTAATGAAGCATGCGATGCTTGTTGTGTATGCATTGTTGCATGAGAAATGATGTTTATGATTTTAAAGGCCTTTGAAAGGTGTTTTATAAATGCATTATTGTGTTGTTTCTTTGGAGCATGTCTCAGTAAGCATACATGCTTACGCTCTCTTTCTTGAACCAATAATGCAAAGATTTGAAGTGCTTTAAGGGCAACAAGGAGGCTAAGAATCCAAGGGGAAGGCAAGCTCATGTATGGTGACTAATTTTTACAACGTTATTGGTTTTAGGTATTTGGCAATGAGGACCTAGGTTGTGATTTTGGGAGAGGTTTTGGACTCCCTAAGTATGGCATGAAGCCTTTTGATGTTTGGGAATTGTAAATGGCCTTTTGGTGTTTGCATTGATGATTTGATTTTTGGTTGGTTTTTATTTTTAGGTTGCATGCCTATGGATTGAGGTTTTTCCTAAATTGATGTCATGAATGTATTTTGATGATGCAGATATGTTCCTTAAATGTATGTTGACTTGTTGGCATGATTAGGAGGTCATAGGGATATGTTTGATTGGGTATATGTATGTTAAACTAGAAAAATCTGCATTTTCTGGGCAGACCGTATCGGAACGGGCACTACCGTTTCGAAACAGGGCCCTGTAATGGCTTCTGTGTATCGAAACGGGTAGAGGTCGTTCCGAAACACTTTTACTACTGCCAAGCCCTATTTCGATACGGGTTTTGAAACGAACCCGCGTTTCAGAACGGTCAACCCCCGTTCCGAAACACTAGACCGTTGGGCACTGATTTGAATGGTTTATGATTTGCAAGCTTTACGTTTTAGTCCTGAATTTTGTATATGCAATTGCTTGAGTTCGGAATGTCCGTTTAAGGTAAAATTTGATAGGGAAGCATGTAATATGATTAATTTGATATTGGCAACCTTGAAATTGGTTAAGTTCTTCACCTTTTCAGAATTTACATTTTGGTCCCTAAATTGGTATGTTGTGCAATTGAGTCCCTTGTTGGTTTCCAATTGTTGTGATTTTCAAGTATGCTTTTCTCAAGAGTGCGCTTAGGGTTAATGAGCATTTAGTCAAGATTTAAAAGGAAAAAAAGGTCGTTAATCAAGGTTGACTTTGGTTTTCCCCGTGTAATCTTCGTAGTTCGGGTCAACCGTCTAGGCCGGGCTAAGGGGGTTACATTTGGTGGTATCAGAGCTAGGTTCTCGAGTAAACGAGAATGGTTATGTGGGTGATGTATGTATGAATGCATGATGTGCCTTTTTGAATGAAGTATGATGTGTGAATTGTAAAGTATGTTACAATTGTGATGTATGCTGAGATGAAGCATGTTAGAGGGACCCATTGCCATATCAAAACTAATGAAATGATTTGTTTTTATTTGAAAATGAGCTTGAGTACTTGGATTTCTTACCTTGCTGAGCCTGATTATGTTTATTGCATTTGTGTTATTGCATTGTTTAGTGAATGGGACCTCGTAGAGAGACGAGGATTAATACGCGAGCTATGGCTCAAAACGAGAATGAAGGGAATGCTGAGAATGTAGTGGATTTACCTCCTCCACCCGATGGTGGTAGTGCTGGAGGTGATGGAGCTGGTGTTGGTGTTGGTGCTGGGGTCGCTGGACCTGAAGTTGGGCAGGGGCAAGCTGCTCCTGACATGACAGTGTTGATACATGCTATTGCTGGAGCCTTTCAGGCGGCAGTAGCTAGAGCTCATGGAGCTGGGCATCAGGGAGATGCTGATGCTAGACTACCTTTGGAACGTCTACGCAGTCTGGGAGGGACTGAGTTCAGAGGTTTTTCTGTAGAGGGTTCCGAGTCTTGTTGGAAAGTACTAAGAGAATTTTGGGAGAAATAAACTGCAATGATGTGTAGAAGCTAGGCTGTGTGGTATCGTTGTTGCATGATGATGCGTATACCTGGTGGACGACCACTGTCTCCGGAATGGAGGAAGTTGATGTAACTTGGACGTTCTTTCTGAACGCGTTCAAGAGGAAGTATCTGGGTGTGCGATACCTGGATGAAAAGAAAAGAGAGTTCATGTCTCTTACTCAAGGGAGCATGATAGTGGCTGAGTACGAGGTTCAGTTTGTCCATCTCAGTCAGTACGCACCTGAGCTTATTCCTGATGAGCGGGAAAGGTGTGAACGTTTCCGGTATGGATTGGTGATGGATGTAAAGACCTTTATGCTTGCCGCTGAGTACACTGATTTCAATGTGCTGGTTAGTAGAGCGAAGGATATTGAGCTGAATCTGATTTTGTCCTCTAGGAGTGCTGGTTCTAGCGCGGGCAAGAGAGTGGCTAAGTATAGTTCCGATGGTGGATGGAACAAGAGAGGACGTGATAGGAGGTATCAGTCTTCTGTTAGGCGTGGTGGTGGAGGGCATGGTGCGCCTGTTCAGGGAGACACGGCGAGAGCTGATCAGAACACATGCTACGCGTGTGGATCGCGTGGTCATTTGAGGCGTGATTGTCCTCAGGCAGCGAGAGAGGTGCAGGCTCTTATTGCAGTGACTGGTAATTCGTGCTGGAATTGTGGTTCGGCAGACCACATAAGGAGGGAGTGCCCTTTGTTGGCCGGTGGTGGCCAGGGACGTGCACCTGGTGTTGTTGCACCACAGAGAGGTCGTGGGCGCGGCCGTGGTAACTTCCAGCGCATAGATGATGGTGGAAGGAATGTGGCTCATGTGGTGGCTGTCCAACCTGAGGGTGGTGGCCAAGCTCAAGTGTATGCTCAGCGGGAGGGGAGGAATGACACGAATGTGATCGCAGGTACTTTCACTTTGCAATCCTTGTCATTACTTTCCTTGATTGATTCTGGATCTACACACTCATACATATTGCGTGAACATGCTCAATTGCTTGGTTTGCCTGTTGAGTCTTTGGATGTTGGTATGCGTGTAACTAGTTCTTTTGGTGAGACTGTTGTGACACGAAAGCTTTATAGAAGATGTCCCTTGGTTGTGTAAAACCATGTTTTTCATGTTGATCTCATGGAATTGCCTTTCTATGGTTTTGATGTAATCCTTGGTATGGATTGGCTTGTTGAACATTGAGCTGTGGTGGATTTTGAGAACAAGCGAGTTTCGTTGAAGCTTGCGGATGATTATGAGGTGGTGGTGGTTGGTGAGAATGTGAAGTTTCTTGCCAATGTGGTGTCTACGTTGGAAGCAAGCCGAATGCTGAGGCAAGGTTGTGAAGCCTACTTAGCCTTCGTGATGAATTCTAGCTCTAAGGAGTTGCGAGTGCAAGATATTTGGACAGTGCGAGAGTTTCCTGGTGTGTTTCTGGAGGAGTTACATGGATTGCCTCTTAATCGTGAAGTGGAGTTTGGAATTGAGCTGTATGAAAACACAACTCCAGTGTCCATTACTCCTTATCGGATGACACCTAAAGAGTTGAAAGAGCTGAAGACGCAACTTCAGGAGTTGCTTGATCATGGTTTCATTCGGCCGAGTGTGTCACCTTGGGGTGCACCGGTCTTGTTTGTGAAGAAGAAGGATGACACTATGAGAATGTGCATCGACTACCGTCAACTGAACAAGTTGACTATCAAGAATCGGTATCCATTGCCGAGGATTGATGATCTTTTTGATCAGTTTAGGGGAGCGAATGTGTTCTCTAAAATTGACTTACGGTCAGAGTATTACCAGTTGAAAGTGAAGGATGTGGATGTGCCAAAAACAACCTTCAGAACGAGGTATGGGCATTATGAGTTTCTTGTGATGCCGTTTGGTTTGACAAATGCTCCTACAGCTTTTATGGATATGATGAATAGAGTGTTCCATGAATACTTGGATAAATTTGTTGTGGTGTTCATTGATGATATCCTTGTGTACTCTCGTACTGAGGAGGAGCATAAGAGGCATTTGAGAATTGTGTTGCAGGCTTTGTTGGAGAATCAGCTTTATGCTAAGCTGAGCAAGTGTGAGTTCTGGCTCAGGGAAGTTGTGTTCATTGGTCATGTGGTTTCTGCCGAAGGGATTCGTGTTGATCCTCAAAAGATTGAGGCACTGATGAATTGGAAGCCTCCTAAGTCTGTTCATGAAGTCCGTAGTTTTCTTGGTTTGGCGGGATACTATCGGAGGGTCGTGGATGGATTTTCGAAAATTGCTGCACCTTTGACGAAGTTGTTGCAGAAGGATGTCAAGTATGAGTGGACGGAAGCGAGACAACAAGCTTTTGAGAAGCTTAAGGCAGCTTTGACGCAAGCTCCTATCTTGGTTCAACCTGAATCAGGGAAAGAGTTTGTGGTGTATAGTGATGCGTCCTACGTTGGTTTGGGGTGTGTGTTGATGAAAGAGGGTAAGGTGGTGGCTTATGCATCTCGCCAGTTGAAGGTGCATGAGCGCAATTGTCCTACGCATGACATTGAGTTAGCTGCGGTGGTTTTTGCTTTGAAAATTTGGAGACATTACCTGTATGGTGAGAAGTGTACTGTGTACACGGATCACAAGAGTTTGAAGTATCTGATGTCTCAGAAGGAGTTGAATCTTAGGCAACGACGTTGGGTGGACTTGCTTAAAGATTACGATCTGACAATCGAGTACCATCCGGGTAAAGCCAATGTTGTAGTGGATGCCTTGAGCATTTTGCGAGATGGCGGTCTTGTGGCTGAATTGCAAGTGAAACCATTCTTGGTTCAGTTGATAAAGGATAAGCAACTGTTGGATGATTCCTTGGTGCCACATGTTCAGGATATTGCTGAAGATAGGCCATCGGATTTCTGCTTTAATGATGACGGGGTTTTATGTTTTGGGAGTCGCATAGTAGTGCCCAATGATGTTGAATTGAGACGTGCTATTCTGACTGAAGCTCATAGTAGTCCTTTTGCTATGCACCCTGGTAGTACTAAGATGTATCGTGATCTTCGAGATGAGTACTATTGGGTGGGTTTAAAGAAGGATGTTGATGAGTATGTGAGCAAGTGCATGGTTTGTCAGCGAGTTAAGGATGAGCATCAGTTTCCTTCCGGGTTGTTGCAACCGTTGAGGATTCTTGAGTGGAAGTGGGAAAGGATTACCATGGACTTTGTGTCTGGTTTGCCTTTGTCGCAATCGAAGAAGAATTCAGTATGGGTGATTGTGGATCGCCTGACGAAGTGTGTGCATTTCATACCCGTGCATACTACATACACCTTGTACAAGCTTGCGGAGCTGTACATTGCTGAGATTGTGCGGCTGCATGGTGTGCCAAAGTCTATAGTGTCGGATCGATATCTGAGGTTTACATCGCGTTTCTGGGAGTGTTTACATCAGGCTTTGGGTACACGGTTGAATTTCAGTACTTCTTATCATCTACAGTCGGATGGACAGTCTGAGCGAGTTATCCAAGTGCTGGAGGATATGTTGAGGTGCTGTGTGATTGAGTTTCAGGGCTCTTGGGAGAAGCATTTACCTTTGGTGGAGTTTGCATATAATAATAGCTATCAAGGAAGTATTCAAATGGCACCTTATGAAGCTTTGTATGGGAGGAAGTGTAGAACTCCTCTTTGTTGGGCTGAAACAGGTCAGAAGTTGGTTTCGATCCCAGCTTTGTTGAAAGGAACTACCGGGAAGGTGAAGCTCATTTGTGCGCGATTGAAGGCAACTTCTGATCGACAGAAGTCTTACGCGGATTTGAAGCGTAAGGAGATTGAGTATGCGGTAGGTGACCTTGTGTTTTTGAAAGTTTCGCCTTGGAAAAAGGTGATGAGGTTTGGCCGAAAGGGTAAGTTGAGCCCTAGGTACATTGGACCATACAAGGTGATTGAGCGTGTGGGTCATGTTGCGTACAAGTTGAGATTGCCACGGGAGTTGGAAAAGATTCATGATGTGTTTCATGTTTCTATGCTTCGGAGGTATAGATCGGATCCTTCGAATGTTATGCATGTGGAGGAAGTGGAGTTGAATCCGGACTTGACTTATGATGAGGAACCGGTGGAGATTCTGGATTCAGATAGTAAAGTTCTTCGAGGCAAGACCATTGATTTGGTAAAGGTGTTGTGGAAGCATCGTGGTGCTGAGGAAGCCACGTGGGAGCGAAAGGATGACATGGAGAAGCAGTTTCCATACCTTTTTCCTCCAGGTAAATTTTGAGTACGAAATTTCTTAAGGGGGGAGAGTAGTAACACCCCAAATTTGGGCTTGGAAGTTTAGGGTCTGAATCGGACCGGTCTGATTTTCGGTTCGCATATAAAAGGTGGTTTTAGGGAAAGCCTAGTTCGGGATGCATTAAAAATATGGAAAAATATCTAAAAATCCTCTTTTAATATATATATAAGAGAGTGGTGAAATCTATTTTACAAAATAAGGTTTGGAAGTGTGACATTTCGAAATAGTGACTAAAATGTAATTTTTGAAAAGTTCAGTGGTGATTGTTTTGTAAGGATTGAAATTTTGAATCTTTAAGGAGCTAATTTACCCAAGGAAGGATTTCTCTAGATTTTTCTTAATTTTAATGACTCATTTAATGTTTAATTAAATTAAAAGAAAAGATGGAAACCATATTTTAGTTTTCATAACCAACTTTTGCTAAAATTTTCTCATCTTATTTTCTCTCAAAATTCCCTCAGCCAAACACATTTCCATAGCAGCATTTCCTTTGATTTTCACACCAAATGATGGGATTTCAATCCTCAAATGAATCCTAATCATTTCTACATCAAATCCTCTTCGTTTGCTTATTGAATTTTCAAGGATTTTGACTCTAATCAAGGAGAAATCCACATTTAGAGGTAAGGATGTCCTTCTCCTCTAAATTCTTAGTTCTTTACTGAAATTCCCAAGTTCTCAATCCTTAAATTGAGTTTTATTAAAGGTTTTAATGTTGTGATCTTGATTTTGGCTTAAAATTCAAGATTTGGATTTAATTTTGAAGAAATTCGTATTGGATGTTTGGGCTCTATTTTGAGATGTCTTTTTAATGTATTTTGGATGTTTAATGATATGAAATGGAGGTTTAATCAATGCAATCCCGAATATGTTGATTTTCCTAAGTTTTTACTTGTGAAAATGGTGGTTTTTGGGGTGATCTTGGTGTTCTGTTTTAGCTGGAGGTATAAGGACGAGTTTAGGTTCTTTTTGGATGTTAATTGATGTCTAAGAATGTTTAGAAGTGATAGATCTTGGCTGGGTAATGTTGTGGGAGTGTTTGGATGTGATTTCGGTTGGGTTTGGTAGCCGAAATGTGAGTTTTGATGAGAGCAACGAGTTTAGGTGTAATGGCTGAAGATTTTAATGCATGATGATGCATTAATCCTCTGCTTTGATGTGTTTAAAATAGGGGAGACATCTTCGGATCCTTGTGGTGTTGATCTGGAGGCTTGATCGGCGTTTCGGCAAGCTTGTGAAACGGAATTGGTGAGTGAAGTTTGGTTTTCAGCTTTGAAACCAATGTTTAAAGGTTTGGGAGCTTAGTTTAAGTCTAAGCAACTTAACTAAGCTCAAGAGTAAGTTTTCGGAGAAACTCTCTTTTTGATGAACCATGAGATGGTTGGATGCAATGTGTTTAATTTGCATGTTTAAATTCTATTTTGAAAGCATGTTATAACATGGTTAATGTTGGTTTTGAAAGCCATGTGTTGAAGGATGCTCAAGGTAAGAGATCCTTGGTTGATATTAATAATTGAGGCGTGATGCATATTGATGCATGATGGTTTAATGGCTTTGATATGGATGCTTTAAAACAATGGATTAATGATGATAATTGATGTATATTGGCAAGTGATGTGTTGGTTTTAAAGTACGTGAATCGAATATAGTTAGCCGGCTATAGGATTGGGTGCACCGTGAATAAAGTCGCCTTCGATGTTGAGGGGTTGTAATGGTACCGTAAACTCCATCCAAGTACACTAACGAGATGTCTAAGATCATAATGGTGGTTAAAATGCCATGTGAGGATCTTGTGTTGTGTGTCCCGTGTTCTCGTTAGTGATGTTATACAACTACCAATGAGTGATGTGGAGGGGTTGTGATTGTACCGTTAAACTCCTTCACGGGTGTTGAGGGGTTGTGATTGTACCGGTAAACTCCACCTTGTGTGTTTGGTAGTGTGTATGAAGCGTATGGGACAATGCTTGTAATCCGCGTAACCGATTGTGTTTTGTGTTGAAAAATGGTTATGGATTATCACTTGAAAGCCAATATGACATGTTGTAGTTAATGAAGCATGAGATGCTTGTTGTGTATGCATTGTTGCATGAGAAATGATGTTTATGATTTTAAAGGCCTTTGAAAGGCGTTTTATAAATGCATTATTGTGTTGTTTCTTTGGAGCATGTCTCACTAAGCATATGTGCTTACGCTCTCTTTCTTGAACCAATAATGCAGAGAATTGAAGTGCTTTAAGGGCAGCAAGGAGGCTAAGAATCCAAGGGGAAGGCTAAGCTCATGTATGGTGACTATTTTTACAACGTTATTAGTTTTTGGTATTTGGCAATGGGGACCTAGGTTGTGATTTTGGGAGAGGTTTTGGACTCCCTAAGTATGGCATGAAGCCTTTTGATGTTTGGGGTCTTGTAAATGGCCTTTTGGTGTTTGCATTGATGATTTGATGTTTGGTTGGTTTTGATTTTTAGGTTGTATGCCTATGGATTGAGGTTTTTCCTAAATTGATGTCATGTATGTGTTTTGATGATGCAAATATGTTCCTTAAATGTATGTTGACTTGTTGGCATAATTAGGAGGTCATAGGGATATGTTTGATTGGGTATATGTATGTTAAACCAGAAAAATATGCACTTTCTGGGCAGACCGTATCGGAACGGGCACTACCGTTTCGAAACAGGGCCCTGTAATAGCCTATGTGTATCGAAACGGGTAGAGGTCGTTCCGAAACACTTTGGCTACTGCCAAGCCTTGTTTCGATACGGGTTTCAAAATGAACTTGCGTTTCGGAACGGTCAACCCCCGTTCTGAAACACTAGACCATTGGGCACTGATTTGAATGGTTTATGGTTTGCAAGCTTTACGTTTTAGTCCTGAATTTTGTATATGCAATTGCTTGAGTTCGGGATGTCCGTTTAAGGTGAAATTTTACAGGGAAGCATGTAATATGATTAATTTGATATTGGTAACCTTGAAATTGGTTAAGTCTCTCCCCTTTCTAGAATTTACATTTTGGTCCCTAAATTAGTATGTTGTGCAATTGAGTCCCTTGTTGCTTTCTGATTGCTGTGATTTTCAAGTATGCTTTTCTCAAGAGTGCGCTTAGGGTTAATGAGCATTTAGTCAAGATTTAAAAGGAAAAAAAAGGTCGTTAATCAAGGTTGACTTTCAGGTTGACTTTGGTTTTCCCTGTGTAATCTTCGTAGTTCGGGTCAATCGTCTAGGCCGGGCTAAGGGGGTTACACTTAAAGTATTGTCTAACAAATACTCAGAAATTTCAGGATTGTCATGATCCTGTCCGGTGAAGTTGTAGGCTCGGTATTGAGATAACTTGTCAATAGGAGCTCGAGAAGGTTGTGCAACAAGTGGTGTAGGTTGCACAACTTGATTGGTTCTTATCACATTCATGAATTACTAGAACATATAAGCCATGCTCTGATAAAATTCTGCCTGAGCCGTAGGTGCTTCAGGCTCCACACATTGAACATGGGGGTCTGTGAATTTGGAGGATTTCCTCCTCGCACCTCCTCGCCATGAGTCGAGGAGTCAAAAGCAAACTCATTATCACAAACTTCGTTAGTTTGAGACATATCTATATTAAAAAGAGATCGAATTAGTTGACAAGTCACAATACTCAACAGAATAACTCCTAGGTGGAAAAGTATTACAACAAACAATACAAACATGCATATGTTTAGTCCAGAACCGACTAAACTCTAGCTCTGATACCACAAATGTAACACCCCCTTCCCAGCCTAGTCAAGAACCGGGTCGGAGCATGTTACCGATGAACAATGCGGTGATCGGTGGTGTAAAATTTCAAACTTACTAATAACATTTAATCAATATTACACAAACAAGCATTACCAATATACATATTAATCATTTCAAATTACAAAGAGATCACTATTAACCATTTAGGACCAATTTATAACCCTTACAAGTTTTAGGGACTATTCAGTGAAACTGACAAATTAAAGAACCTTCGATACATTAAACTATACTACAATGAAATTCAATGTAACAATAATTAGCCTGCAAAATTTCATGCATAATGGTGATCATTTACCCATTCAATTTACACATGCAAAACTAAGTGACCAAAATGTAAACTATGCAGACTTTCAGCTCAAGCCTTATAATCTCTTTAACTAACCCTGTATCGAAACGCTTATAGTTGTTTTGATACGAGTGGACGACGGTCAGCATTTTTGACTTTTCCTTTATGATCGTATCGATACGGCAAGACATGTATCGGTACGGGTTGACTGCATTTGACTTTGACTTTGACCCATTTCGATGCGCTATAAACTTGTACCGAAACGGAGGTCTCCAGAGACAAAATGTTTTGGAACATCTCTAACCCGTTTCGGTACACCCTGTTTACTCAAGCTTAATTATGCTTACCCGTATCGAAACGTCATCACCCATTTCGATACGGCCTGACCTGTAATGACAGATTCTTGTTGATTTTTATTCAATTTAACCTATTGAACGATGTTCGAATGCAACGAAATTTTACACACAACATTTCAAGGGTATAAACTACTACCATGCCAAATTTCATTATCATGTGCATGCATTTACTATGTTTTTACCTTTTTGAGCTATGTATGCAAATTCCATCCATTTTAAACTTCACCAAAAGGCCATTTAGAGCTATATAATATATTACAACTTAGGAAATACACCAACACATCAAAATAGACACAAATGACTAGTTCAACTACTTTTCCACCTTCTAAGGAGTTTATAAGTCAAAAACACATTACTTGAGGCTTGTAGTGACTTGTCTTGCCTAGCCTAATCCGGTCTTCCGATACTCTAACTTTCAACCTGAAATGCATGAAATGAGACACGTTAGGCATACGTTGCCTAGTTAGGTAGTCATAAATACAACAAATGAACATAATATGTCATGTAACATGTTTCCGTGATAATCATAATGCTAATTATGCAATAATCATGGCATATTCCTTATTCACCTTAAAATCATAATAACATGTCATCAATAGCAATATTATAATTTCATAGCAAATCAATATTATTAATCAATAGTTCCCTTGGATCGATTCATGGTATATGGATACACGAATTCCACCTCCTCGCAAAATCCATAAATGGTCATTCCTGCCGACATCGCCAATAAGACCAATACACAACACATCACTCCGCCTCGCCAAATCAATATAGGTCGTAGCCCTAGGACCGTAATCCACTCGTACCAATGAGATCATGAATTCTATGGTGTAACCTCCTTAGCCCGACCTAGACGTTTGACCCGAACTATGAAGATTACACGGGGAAAACCAAAGTCAACCCGAAAGTCAACCTTGATTCACGACCTTTTTTATTTTAATCTTGTCTAGATACTTGTTAACCCTAAGTGATTACTCACAAAACACGATTGAGAAAGACACAACGATCTGATAACATATAGGGACTCAATTGCACTTTACACAAGATTAGGGACCAAATTGTAATTTCTATAAATTAGAGGGACATCATTGGTTTTAAGGTTACCATTATAAAATTAATCATGTTACATGCTTCTCTGTCAAATTTGAACTTAAAAGGACATCTCAAGCTCAAGCAATTGCAATCTCAACATAAGGGACTAAAATGTAAAGTATGTAAACATCAAACAATTCAAATCTGGGTTCAACGGTAACCTGTTTCGAAACGCATACTCACCGTACCGAAACGCTGTATCAGAATGGCGTTGACCGTTTCGGTACACGGGAATGTTCCGAGACCAGTTCCGAAACATGTAGCTCTAGTAGCCAAAATGTATCGAAACAGCTCCCTTCGTTTCGAAACTCCAAGGCCATTTCAGGCTCCCGTTCCGAAACACCATGGGGTGTTTCGATACACCATGCCCAGAAACAACAGCAATTGCTGGTTTTTCACTCAAATACCTACTCAGACATGCCCCAAGGACTCTCTAAACATACCAACAAGTCAACATACATATAAGGAACATATTTGAAACACCCAAACAAAAACATAGCATCAAACAAAAAATCTCATTAGACTAGAGGCATGCTTCCTAATCTCAAAACCCAAATAAGCAATCCAACCTCAAAACAAGCATTTAAGGCCATTTACAATCCAAACAAGCTAAAACAAACATGCCACAACCTTAGGGAGTTGAGCACATCTCCCAAATACAATTCTTGGTTTCCCATTGCCAATCTATCAAAACTAAGTGTACGGAAACTTCACCATACATGAGCTTGGACTTCCTTGGATGAACTTAGCTTCTTTGATGCCCGAAAACAACTCAATTATCTGAATTATTGGTAAAAGAGAGAGCGTAAGCACACATGCTTAGTGAGGCATGCTCTAAAGAAAACCAACCCAATAATGCACATCTTAAAAACTCTTTCATCAAAAGCTTTTAAACCACATGCTCATTTCTATCTCATGATTGGAAACCTTTCAAAGCAAATTCTCATTGAAACCACATGTACCTTCATTCTATCTCATGCATTTAAACCAATGCAAAACTCATGGCAAAGCCAAATTCATGCTTGTACTCTAAAGCATTTCATAAACAAACCACATATGCATTTCTCATAGCATATACCATTACATCAAAGGTACATGTGAATCAAAAACCATAACATATTTTATATTGGCATTTCACATCTATTTATTACTCGGATATTCGGACATCTCACTAGACACTTCTGGTGGCATCTCTCATCACCGTACTCACTCGTCTAGCAACATAGTTTCTGGTGGAATCTCACATCACCGTACTCACAGGAAGGAATCTCTCATCACCACAAAGCTTGTATATTTCACCAAGTCCTACCCGATGGAATGCCCATCATCGGTTCTCTCCCTTTGACTTAACCAAAGAGCACGTACGAATTTTTAGTTTATAGTGCACTCTCATCCTATTGATCGATCAATTATATCCGGTAAGTATCTCAACATCTATGCCAATATATTATGTCAAATCAACATCTCACCTACTATTTTTCATGCATTAAAACTCAACATTCTCATCTTATTTCAAAATCATAACATTTGCTATACTTCAACATAAAAGCTCAAATCTCAATTATGCATCATGTTACTTTATGAAATCATTTCAAGCATCATCTCATGCTATAATTCATGCATAAAAACAGTAGGAATTTATCAATCTAAAACCATGAGAATGTAAAAGCATTTAAAGGGCAATCACCGCATTCTAGAGAGCAATGTAGCCAATACTCACTTCCGGACTTAGGAAGGTGTTTCAAACCTTTCCTAAATCCCCAAACCTTGATTCTTTGTCCCTCAAGGACTTCTAAAACCATACGCACTCACCGATTACGTTTCACTTGCTTGTCGAAACACTATCTAAGCTTCCGGATCAACTCCAAAGGTGTCCGAAGATGTCTCCCCTGTTTTAAACACATAAGAGCAGAGGATTAATGCATCATCATGCATTGAAATCATCATCCACACACCTAAACTCGATGCTCTACACAAAAACTGTAACCCCCTTAACCCGGCCTAGACGGTTGACCCGAATTAAGAAAGTCACACGGGGAAAACCAAAGTCAACCCGAAAGTCAACCTTGATTAACGACCCTTTTTTTTTTATCTTGTCTAGATGCACATTAGTCCTAATTGTGATCACACAAACATCATACTCAAAGATCACAAACATCAGAGATCAAACAGGGACCCAATTGAACAAATTACAACTTTAGGGACCAAATTGTAATTTCTGATAATTAAAAGGACTTAACCCAAATTAAAGTTACCATCTTGAAATTAATCAGGTTTCATGCTTCTCTGTGAAATTTCAGCTCAAAAGGACTTCCCAAGCTCACACAATTGAACATACAAGATTCAGGACCAAAACGCAAACAATTCAAAACATATAACTGCCAATGTCAGCCCCTAACGGTCGGACGTTCCGAAACCAATCAACCCCGTTCCGAAACACGGGCCGTTTCGAAACCGATCGACACCGTTCCGAAACACGGCCTTGGCAGAGACCAAACCGTTTCGAAACGGTGCACACCGTTTCGGACGCCTGGGTTCGTGTAAGGCACCCGTTCCGAAACGGTGCATACTGTTCCGAAACGCCTGCACAGATTGCAGCAAACAAGCATACCAAATCATGCAATTGATCATTCAAACATGCTCCAAAAGTCACCAAACTTTACCAGCATGCAATTAAACATATTTAAGACTTATAGGAACCATCACAACATCAATCTAACGTCATATGCAAAAAGCCCCACTTCTATAGGCATGCTTCCTACACAAGCTAGCTATTTAAACACCAAACTTCCAAAACAAGCATTTAAGGTTCCAATTCAAAAACCAGCAATCTCAACAACATTCAACATACTTAGGGAGTCTCAAACACCTCCCAAAACATACACATTGGTCCCCCATTGCCAAATCACACAAAAGCTAAATGTTTAACAAAACCTTCCATACTTTGAGCTTCACTTGAACTTGATTGCTTGCCCTTTCTTGCTGCCCCTCAAGGTACTCTAATGCTCTGCATTATTGAATTAAGAAAACGTAGAGAGCGTAAGCAAAAGCTTAGTGAGGCATGCTCATTAAAAACAATTCAATAATGCAATTAAAACCATTTATAAATCATGCTTAAAATCAATCCTTGCACATGCTCAAAAGCATACCTAAAACAAGCAATCTCATGCTTCAACATAAACATTAAAACAAGCCTCTCATGCTTCACAAAATACTTAACATGTCATATTGGCTCAAGTGATACATTTCATTTATTAAAACAAGTTCAATAACTTTCCCAAGGACTTTTAAACACCTTGGCCCCAAGGACTTTTAACCACCTTGGCCATGGACTTTTAAACACCATGAATAAGGACCACACAAGGACTTTTAACCACCTTTGTGTCCAATGCTTGAATCACCCCAAGGACTTTTAAACACCTTGGCCCCAAGGACTTTTAAACACCTTGGCCCCATGGACTTTTAAACACCATGGCCCCATGGACTTTTAAACACCATGGAAAGGATCACCTAAGGACTTTTAACCACCTTAGTGTCCGCAACAAGACTCATCCAAGGACTTTTAACCACCTTGATGATCTTAAGTAACAAGGCTCACTCAAGGACTTTTAACCACCTTAGTGACCTTAACATTTTCAAAACATCACTTGCCAATATACATCATATTCATCATTTAATCCACTGTTTTAAAGCATTAAACCAAGCCATTTTCATCATGCATTTTAAAGCATCAAACCACATCATTTCAATGTACAAAAGCAAGGAACTCCTACCTAGAGTTACCTTCAATATATGGCTTATATCATCAGCAAAATCCATGCTAAAACATGCTTTCAAAACAGTAATTAAAAACATGCAAATCATCATTTTGCAACACATCAAAGTCATGGCCACCACTAGAGAGAAAATTCGAAAACTTACACTTGAGCTTAGCAAAGTTGTTTAGACTTAAACTAAGCTCCCAAAACCTTCAAACCTTGGTTTTAAAGCTGAAAATCCAATTTCCACAAATGCACTCACCAATTTCCACTTTGCTTCAAGCCAAAGCACCAAATCAAGCTTCCGGATCAACCAATCTTGGATCCAACGATGCCTCCCCTGTTTCAACACATCAAAGCAGAGGATTAATGCATCATCATGCATTAATTGCTTCAATGAAAGCACCTAAACTCGCTGCTCTCATCCAACCTCCATTTTCGGCCACCAAACACAACCGAAAATGCATCCAAACCACTTCTAAACAAAGCCCAGCCATAAACCAGCAAAACCTCACTTCCATTAACATCATATAACATCTAAAAACAACCTATTAACAACCTTATACCTCCAGCAACATCAGATCACCAAGATCACCTCAAAAACTACCTTAAAACACAAGCTAAACTTAGGAAACTCAACCTATCCGGGATTGCATCAATCAAAACTCAATTCCACATCATTTTAGAGATCATTTAACATCAAAAACATCTCTTAAATCACAGATTACTCAGATCTAACGAAAATCACCAAAAATCATCAAGATCTTGCATAATAAGCCAAGATCCATTAATCAACTTAAAAACCTTTAATTAAACATCAATTTAGGATTGAAAACTTAGGAATTTCAGTAAAGAACTGATAGTTTAGAGGAGAAGGACGTTCTTACCTCCAAACTTGTGTTTCTCCACTTTTTGCAATCAAAATGCTTGTTGAAACTTGTAGCAATTGAAGAGGTTTTGAAGATATGTTGATTTGGAATCAAATGAGAGTTGAAAGGAGGAATTTAGGTGAGAAAATCAGAAACAAAACTCTGGAAATGTAGTGTTTGGTTTGAGAGAAAAATGAGAGAAGGAAAATGAGAAGTTAGTTGAGAAAATTGCCAAATGAGCTTTTCCCTCCTTTTTGATATCTTTAAAATCAGAAAATAGCTTATAAAATCTTAGAAAAATCTGGAGAAATCACTTTTGGATTAATAGCTCCTTAAAGAAAATAACTCATTTTCCAAAATTGATTTCACAGTTCACTTAATTATATTAAAAGATGATTTTAGAACATTTTTCCATATTTTTCATGCAACCCGAACTAGGCTTTCCTAATTTAACCTCTTAAGATTCGAACAGCACTTTGACCAACCGGTCAACGCCCAAAACCCCTAAGCCCAAAACCGGGGCGTTACAAAAACCACATTTCGGCTACCAAACACTACCGAAATCACCTCCAAACTCTTCCAAAATCAAACCCAGCCAAGATCCTTCACTTTTAATCATTTCTAATCATCATGCTTGTTGAAGTATGCTTTTGGAAATGCCTTGATTGGATGTTTCTTTATATGTTTTGGGTGTAACGCCCCGGTTTTGGGCTTAGGAGTTTTGGGCGTTGACCGGTTGGTCAAAGTGCTGTTCGAATCTAAAGAGGTGAAATTAGGAAAGCCTAGTTCGGGTTGCATTAAAAATATGGAAAAATGTTCTAAAATCATCTTTTAATATAATTAAGTGAACTGTGAAATCAATTTTGGAAAATGAGTTTTGGAAGTGTGACATTTTGGCTAGTGACCAAAATGTAATTTTCGCAAGTTTGGTGGCTGTTTTATAAAGGGTTGAAACTTTGAATCTTTAAGGAGCTATTAATCCAAAAGTGGTTTCTCCAGATTTTTCTAAGATATTTTGAGTTATAATCTGATTTTAAAGTATATCAAAAAGGAGGGAAAAGCCATTTGGCTAATTTCTTAACTAACTTCTCAATTTTCTTTCTCTCATTTTCTCTCAACCCAAACACTCCATTTCCAGAGAATTGTTTCTGATTTTCTCACCTAAATCCCTCCTTTTCACTCTCTTTTGATTTCTAATCAACATATCTTCAAAACCTCTTCAATTGCTACTTGATTCATCAAGGGTTTTCATTCCAAAAAGTGGAGAAACACAAGTTTGGAGGTAAGAACGTCCTTCTCCTCTAAACTATCAGTTCTTTACTAAAATTCCTAAGTTTTCAATCCTTAATTGATGTTTAATTAAAGGTTTTTAAGTGTTGAAATGGATCTTGGCTTATTATGCAAGATTTTGATGATTTTTGATGATTTTCGTTAGATCTGAGTAATCTGTGATTTGAGAGGTGTTTTTGATGTTAAATGATCTCTAAATTGATAAGGAATTGAGTTTTGATTGATGCAATCCCGGATAGGTTGAGTTTCCTAAGTTTAGCTTGTGTTTCAAGGTAGTTTTTGAGGTGATCTTGGTGATCTGATGTTGCTGGAGGTATAAGGATGTTAATAGGTTGTTTTTAGATGTTTTATGATGTTAATGGAAGTGAGGTTTTGCTGGTTTATGGCTGGGCTTTGTTTAGAAGTGGTTTGGATGCATTTTCGGTTGTGATTGGTGGCCGAAAATGGAGATTGGATGAGAGCAGCGAGTTTAGGTGCTTTCATTGAAGCAATTAATGCATGATGATGCATTAATCCTCTGCTTTGATGTGTTGAAACAGGGGAGGCATCTTTGGATCCAAGAGTGGTTGATCCGGAAGCTTGATTTGGTGCTTTGGCTTGAAGCAAAGTGGAAATCGGTGAGTGCATTTGTGGAAAATGGATTTTCAGCTTTTAAACCAAGGTTTGAATGTTTTGGGAGCTTAGTTTAAGTCTAAACAACTTTGCTAAGCTCAAGTGTAAGTTTTCGGATTTTCTCTCTAGTGGTGGCCATGATTTTGTTGTGATGCAAGATGATGATTTGCATGTTTTAATTACTGTTTTGAAAGCATGTTTTGGCATGGATTTTGCTGATGATGTAAGCCATATGTTGAAGGTAACTCTAGGTAGGAGTACCTTGCTTTTATACATTGAAATAATGTGGTTTGATGCTTTGAAATGCATGATGAAAATGGCTTGATTTAATGCTTTAAAACAGTGGATTAAATGATGAATATGATGTATATTGGCAATTGATGTTTTGAAAAGATTAAGGTCACTAAGGTGGTTAAAAGTCCTTGAGTGAGCCTTGTTACTTAAGATCATCAAGGTGGTTAAAAGTCCTTGGATGAGTCTTGTTGCGGACACTAAGGTGGTTAAAAGTCCTTAGGTGATCCTTTCCATGGTGTTTAAAAGTCCATGGGGCCAAGGTGTTTAAAAGTCCTTGGGGCCAAGGTGTTTAAAAGTCCTTGGGGTGATTCAAGCATTGGACACAAAGGTGGTTAAAAGTCCTTGTGTGGTCCTTATTCATGGTGTTTAAAAGTCCATGGCCAAGGTGTTTAAAAGTCCTTGGGGCCAAGGTGTTTAAAAGTCCTTGGGAAAGTTGTTGAACTTGTTTTAATGAAATGGAATTTATCACTTGAGCCAATATGACATGTTAAGAATATTGTGAAGCATGAGGTGCTTATTTTAATGTTTATGATGAAGCATGAGATTGCTTGTTTAAAGTATGCTTTTGAGCATGTGCAAAGGTTGATTTAAAGCATGTTTTGTAAATGTTTTGAATTGCATTATTGAATGGTTTTTAAGAGCTTTCCTCACTAAGCTTTTGCTTACGCTCTCTTCGTTTTCTTAATTCAATAATGCAGAGCATTAGAGTATCTTGAAGGGCAGCAAGAAGGGCAAGAATTCAAGTTCAAGTAAAGCTCAATGTATGGAAGGTTTTTGTTAAACATTTAGCTTTTGGGTGATTTGGCAATGGGGGACCAAAGTGTATGTTTTGGGAGGTGTTTGGAACTCCCTAAGTATGTTGAATGTTGTTTTGAATGCTGGTTTTTGGATTGGATCATTGCTTGCTTGATTTGGAAGTTTGGTGTTTTGAATAGCTAGCTTGTGTAGGAAGCATGCCTATTGAATTGGGGCTTTTTGCATGTGATGTTGTTTTTTTGTTTTGATGATTCCTATAAGTCATATATATGTTGAATTGCATGCTGGTAAAGTTTGGTGACATTTGGAGCATGTTTGAATGATCTATTGCATGTTTTGGTATGCTAGTTTGCTGCAATCTGTGCAGGCGTTTCGGAACAGTGTGCACCGTTTCGGAACGGGTGCCTTTCATGAACCTAGGCGTCCGAAACGGTATGCACCGTTTCGAAACGGTTTGGTCTCTACCAAGGCCATGTTTCGGAACCCGTTTTGGAACGGCCCGTGTTTCGGAACAGGGTCTACCTGTTTCGGAACGGTCGACCGTTGGGGACTGACATTGGCAGTTATATGTTTTGATTTGTTTACGTTTTGGTCCTGAATCTTGTTTGTTCAATTGTATGAGCTTGGGAAGTCCTTTTGAACTGAAATTTCACAGAGAAGCATGAAACCTGATTAATTTCAAGTTGGTAGCTTTAATTTGGGTTAAGTCCTTTTAATTATCAGAAATTACAATTTGGTCCCTAAAGTTGTAATTTGTTCAATTGGGTCCCTGTTTGATCTCTGATGTTTGTGATCTTTGAGTATGATGTTTGTGTGATCACAATTAGGATTAATGTGCATCTAGACAAGATTAAAAAGAAAAAAAAGGGTCGTTAATCAAGGTTGACTTTCGGGTTGACTTTGGTTTTCCCCGTGTGACTTTCTTAATTCGGGTCAACCGTCTAGGCCGGGTTAAGGGGGTTACATTTGGTGGTATCAAAGCTGAGTTTGCGAGTAATTGGGAATGAATGTATGCGTGATTGAAGTATGTTTGGCTTGTATGCTTGTTGTTTGAAAGCATGTTCAGTGGCTTGTGATGTTGATGAAATTGAGATATATGTTGTGATGTTGCATGCTAAGGGTACCCATTGCCAAACAAAAGCTAATGAAATGATGTTGATTTTGAATGAAATTGAGCTTGAATACTTGGATTGCTTACCTTGCTGGGCCTGACTTGTTTTATTTTGCATTGTGATTGCATGGTAAAAGTATGGCACCACGTAGAGAGTTAAGAGGTAGTGTGCGAGCTACGGCTCCCAATGAGAATGAGAATGAAGAGAATACTGGTAGTGCAGTGTTACCCCCTCCTCCGCCTGGTGGTGGTGCTGGAGGTGAGCGAGCTGAAGCTGCAGCTGGTGCTGGAGCTGCTGGACCAGAGGTTGGTTAGGGGCAAGCTATGCCTGATATGTCTATGCTGGTACAAGCTATTGCGGGTGCTTTTCGAGCAGCAGTAGCTGGAGCTCAAGGAGCTGGGCATCAGGGAGATGCTGGAGTCAGATTACCTTTGGAGCGTCTGCGCAGTCTTGGTGGGACTGAGTTCAGGGGTATGTCTGCTGAGAGTTCGGAAGCTTGGCTAGAGAGTACCAAGCGTATCTTGGGTCAGATGAGCTGCACGGATGTGCAAAAGTTGGGCTGTGTTGTGTCCTTGCTGCAGGACGATGCATATACGTGGTGGACGACCACAATAGCTGGGATGGCTGAAGTTGATGTTACTTGGACATTCTTTCAGAATGCGTTCAAGAGGAGATATCTTGGAGTGAGATATCTGGATGAGAAAAAGCGTGAATTCATGTCTCTTACCCAAGGGAGCATGAGTGTGGCTGAGTATGAAGTGCAGTTCGTACGGCTCAGTCAGTATGCACCGGAGCTGATACCTGATGAGCGAGAGAGGTGCGAAAGGTTCCGTTATGGCTTGGTGACGGAAGTAAAGACCTACATGTTGGCTGCTGAGTACAATGATTTTGATGTGTTGGTTAGCCGGTCCAAGGACATTGAGATGAACTTGGGTTTAGCTGCGAAAGGTACTGGAGCAAGTTTTGGTAAGAGAGCTGCTGAGTATAGTTCCGGAGGTGGACGGAACAAGAGGGGACGTGATCAGAAGTATCAGTCCTTAGCCAAGAGAGGTGGTGGTGCACCTGCTAGAGGTGGTTTTGCTAGAGCTGATCCTAGTGCTTGCTGGATCTGTGGTTCGCGTGGTCACATGAAGCGTGACTGTCCTCGAGCTGTGAGGGAGGTGCAAGCTCCTGTTGCGGCAGCTGGGAATGGATGTTGGAATTGTGGTTCTGTTGACCATCTGAGGCGAGATTGTCCGAGGTTGGCTGGTGGCCAAGATCGTGCTCCTGTTGTTGCAGCACCGCAGAGAGGTCGTGGGCGCGGCCGTGGTAATTTCCAGAGGAGAGAGGAAGGTGGTCGCGGAGTAGCTCATGTTGTGGCTATTCAGCCTGAGGGTGGAGGCCAAGCTAGGGTGTATGCTCAGCGCGAGGGAAGGAATGATGCGGATGTGATTGCAGGTACCTTTACTTTGCAATCCTTGTCATTGCTTTCTTTGATTGATTCTGGATCTACGCATTCATACATTTTGCGTGAGCATGCTGAATTGCTTGGTTTGCCTGTTGAGTCTTTGGATGTTGGAGTTCGTGTCACTAGTTCTTTTGGTGAAACTGTTGTGACTCGAAAGCTTTATAGAAGGTGTCCTTTGGTTGTTCAAGAACATGTCTTTCATGTTGATCTTATGGAGTTGCCTTTCTATGGTTTTGATGTGATCCTTGGTATGGATTGGCTTGCTGAGCATCGTGCTGTTGTGGATTGTGAGAATAAGCGGGTTTCGCTTAAGCTTGCGGATGATTATGAAGTTGTTGTGGTTGGCGAGAATGTGAAGTTTCTTGCTAATGTGGTGTCTACCATGGAGGCGAGTAGGATGCTGAGGCAGGGTTGCGAAGCTTACCTAGCTTTTGTGATGAATCCTAGCTCTAAGGAGTTGAGGGTGCAAGATATCAAGGTTGTGAAGGAGTTTCCTGGTGTTTTTCCTGAAGAGTTGCCTGGTTTACCTCCTAATCGCGAGGTGGAGTTTGGAATTGAGCTGTATGAGAATACAACTCCTGTGTCCATTACTCCCTATAGAATGGCACCTAAGGAGCTGAAGGAGTTGAAGATGCAGTTGCAAGAGCTGCTAGATCGTGGTTTCATCCGGCCAAGTGTGTCACCTTGGGGAGCACCGGTCTTGTTTGTGAAGAAGAAAGATGGCACGATGAGGATGTGCATTGATTACCGTCAGCTGAACAAGTTGACTATCAAGAATCGGTATCCTTTGCCGAGGATTGATGATCTCTTTGATCAATTTAGGGGAGCTGCTGTATTCTCTAAGATTGACTTGAGGTCAGGGTATTATCAGTTGAAGGTGAAGGATGTGGATGTGCCTAAGACAGCTTTCAGGACAAGGTATGGGCATTATGAGTTCCTTGTGATGCCGTTTGGGTTGACAAATGCTCCTGCTGCTTTCATGGACATGATGAATCGTGTGTTTCATGAATACCTGGACAAGTTCGTTGTGGTGTTCATTGATGATATCCTCGTGTAATCGCGTACTGAGGAGGAGCACGAAGAGCATTTGAGGGTTGTGTTGCAAGCTTTGTTGGAGAATCAGCTTTATGCTAAGTTGAGCAAGTGTGAGTTCTGGCTTAAGGAGGTGGTGTTTCTTGGGCATGTGGTCTCAGCTGAGGGGATTCGTGTTGATCCTCAGAAGATTGAAGCGGTGATGAACTAGAAAGTTCCTAAGTCTGTTCATGAGGTCCGTAGTTTCCTTGGTTTGGCGGGATACTACCGGAGGTTTGTGGATGGTTTTTCCAAGATTGCTGCTCCTTTGACGAAGCTGTTGCAAAAGGAAGTTAAGTATGAGTGGACGGAAGCGAGACAGCAGGCTTTTGAGAAGCTGAAGGCGGCTTTGACGCAAGCTCCTATCTTGATTCAGCCTGAATCAGGGAAAGAGTTTGTGGTCTATAGTGATGCATCCTATGTTGGTTTGGGGTGTGTGTTGATGCAAGAGGGTAAGGTTGTGGCTTATGCGTCGCGGCAGTTGAAGGTGCATGAGCGCAACTATCCTACGCATGACATTGAGCTGGCTGCAGTGGTGTTTGCTCTGAAGATCTGGAGACATTATCTGTCTGGTGAGAAGTGTACTGTGTACACGGATCACAAGAGTTTGAGGTATCTGATGTCTCAGAAGGAGTTGAATCTTAGGCAGCGACGTTGGTTGGAGTTGCTCAAGGATTATGATCTGACGATTGAGTATCATCCTGGTAAAGCTAATGTTGTTGCGGATGCCTTGAGTAGGAAGGTAGCTGTTGAGCTGAGAGCTATGTTTGCTAGCTTGAGCATATCGCGAGATGGTGGTCTTGTTGCTGAGTTGCAAGTGAAACCATCTTTGGTTCAGTTGATCAAGGAAAAGCAGTTGCTGGATGATTCCTTGGTGTCTCATGTTCAGGATATCGCGGAGGGTAGACCTTCAGATTTCTTCTTTAATGAGGATGGTGTGTTGTGTTTTGGTAGTCGGATAATAGTGCCTGCGGATGTTGAGTTGAGGCGTGCTATTCTGACTGAAGGTCATAGTAGTCCTTTTGCTATGCACCCTGGTAGTACTAAGATGTATCGTGATCTACGTGATGAGTACTATTGGGTAGGTTTGAAGAAGGATGTTGCAGAGTTTGTGAGCAAGTGTTTGGTGTGTCAGCGAGTTAAGGCTGAACATCAGGTTCCTTCTGGTTTGTTGCAACCTTTGAAAATCCCTGAATGGAAGTGGGAGAGGGTTACCATGGATTTTGTATCTGGTTTGCCTTTGTCTCCATCAAAGAAGAATTCTGTTTGGGTGATTGTGGATCGCTTGACGAAGTGTGCGCATTTCTTGCCTGTGCATACTACGTTTTCTTTGGATAAGCTAGCAGAGCTGTACATTGCTGAGATTGTGAGGTTGCATGGTGTGCCTAAGTCGATTGTATCGGATAGGGATCCGAGGTTCACATCGCGTTTCTGGCAGTGTTTGCATCAAGCTCTGGGTACAAGGTTGCATTTCAGTACATCCTATCATCCTCAGTCGGATGGTCTGTCTGAGCGGGTTATCCAGATTTTTGAGGATATGTTGAGATGCTGCGTGATTGAGTTCCAAGGTTCTTGGGAGAAGCATCTGCCTTTGGTTGAGTTCGCTTATAACAATAGTTATCAGGCGAGTATACAGATGGCACCTTATGAGGCTCTGTATGGGAGGAAGTGTAGGACTCCTCTTTGTTGGGCTGAAACTGGTCAAAAGTTGGTTTCGATGCCGGCTTTGTTGAAAGGGAATACCGAGAAGGTGAAGCTCATTTTTGAGAGGTTGAAGGCTGCCTCTGATCGGCAGAAGTCTTACGCGGATTTGAAGCGTAAGGAGATAGAGTATGCGGTGGGTGACCGTGTGTTCTTGAAGGTTTCGCCTTGGAAGAAGGTGATGAGGTTTGGCCGGAAGGGTAAGTTGAGCCCTCGGTACATTGGACCATATGAGGTGGTTGAGCGTGTGGGTCCTGTTGCGTATCGGCTGAGGTTACCTCAGGAGTTGGAGAAGATTCATGATGTGTTCCATGTTTCTATGCTCCGGAAGTATAGATCTGATCCTTCGCATGTGATGCCTGTGGAGGAAGTGGTTTTGAATCCGGATTTGACCTATGATGAGGAACCGGTGAAGGTTCTGGATTCGGATAGCAAGGTTCTTCGTGGCAAGACCATTGAGTTGGTGAAGGTGCTGTGGAAGCATCGAGGTGTTGAGGAAGCCACGTGGGAGCGGAAGGAAGACATGCTGAAGCAGTTTCCTTATCTCTTTCCTTCAGGTAAATTTCGAGGACGAAATTTCTTAAGGGGGAGAGTTGTAACGCCCCGGTTTTGGGCTTAGGAGTTTTGGGCGTTGACCGGTTGGTCAAAGTGCTGTTCGAATCTAAAGAGGTGAAATTAGGAAAGCCTAGTTCGGGTTGCATTAAAAATATGGAAAAATGTTCTAAAATCATCTTTTAATATAATTAAGTGAACTGTGAAATCAATTTTGGAAAATGAGTTTTGGAAGTGTGACATTTTGGCTAGTGACCAAAATGTAATTTTTGCAAGTTTGGTGGCTGTTTTATAAAGGGTTGAAACTTTGAATCTTTAAGGAGCTATTAATCCAAAAGTGGTTTCTCCATATTTTTCTAAGATATTTTGAGTTATAATCTGATTTTAAAGTATATCAAAAAGGAGGGAAAAGCCATTTGGCTAATTTCTTAACTAACTTCTCAATTTTCTTTCTCTCATTTTCTCTCAACCCAAACACTCCATTTCCAGAGAATTGTTTCTGATTTTCTCACCTAAATCCCTCCTTTTAACTCTCTTTTGATTTCTAATCAACATATCTTCAAAACCTCTTCAATTGCTACTTGATTCATCAAGGGTTTTCATTCCAAAAAGTGGAGAAACACAAGTTTGGAGGTAAGAACGTCCTTCTCCTCTAAACTATTAGTTCTTTACTGAAATTCCTAAGTTTTCAATCCTTAATTGATGTTTAATTAAAGGTTTTTAAGTGTTGAAATGGATCTTGGCTTATTATGCAAGATTTTGATGATTTTTGATGATTTTCGTTAGATCTGAGTAATCTGTGATTTGAGAGGTGTTTTTGATGTTAAATGATCTCTAAATTGATAAGGAATTGAGTTTTGATTGATGCAATCCCGGATAGGTTGAGTTTCCTAAGTTTAGCTTGTGTTTCAAGGTAGTTTTTGAGGTGATCTTGGTGATCTGATGTTGCTGGAGGTATAAGGATGTTAATAGGTTGTTTTTAGATGTTTTATGATGTTAATGGAAGTGAGGTTTTGCTGGTTTATGGCTGGGCTTTGTTTAGAAGTGGTTTGGATGCATTTTCGGTTGTGTTTGGTGGCCGAAAATGGAGGTTGGATGAGAGCAGCGAGTTTAGGTGCTTTCATTGAAGCAATTAATGCATGATGATGCATTAATCCTCTGCTTTGATGTGTTGAAACAGGGGAGGCATCTTTGGATCCAAGAGTGGTTGATCCGGAAGCTTGATTTGGTGCTTTGGCTTGAAGCAAAGTGGAAATCGGTGAGTGCATTTGTGGAAAATGGATTTTCAGCTTTTAAACCAAGGTTTGAAGGTTTTGGGAGCTTAGTTTAAGTCTAAACAACTTTGCTAAGCTCAAGTGTAAGTTTTCGGATTTTCTCTCTAGTGGTGGCCATGATTTTGTTGTGATGCAAGATGATGATTTGCATGTTTTAATTACTGTTTTGAAAGCATGTTTTGGCATGGATTTTGCTGATGATGTAAGCCATATGTTGAAGGTAACTCTAGGTAGGAGTACCTTGCTTTTATACATTGAAATAATGTGGTTTGATGCTTTGAAATGCATGATGAAAATGGCTTGATTTAATGCTTTAAAACAGTGGATTAAATGATGAATATGATGTATATTGGCAAGTGATGTTTTGAAAAGATTAAGGTCACTAAGGTGGTTAAAAGTCCTTGAGTGAACCTTGTTACTTAAGATCATCAAGGTGGTTAAAAGTCCTTGGATGAGTCTTGTTGCGGACACTAAGGTGGTTAAAAGTCCTTAGGTGATCCTTTCCATGGTGTTTAAAAGTCCATGGGGACAAGGTGTTTAAAAGTCCTTGGGGCCAAGGTGTTTAAAAGTCCTTGGGGTGATTCAAGCATTGGACACAAAGGTGGTTAAAAGTCCTTGTGTGGTCCTTATTCATGGTGTTTAAAAGTCCATGGCCAATGTGTTTAAAAGTCCTTGGGGCCAAGGTGTTTAAAAGTCCTTGGGAAAGTTGTTGAACTTGTTTTAATGAAATGGAATTTATCACTTGAGCCAATATGACATGTTAAGAATATTGTGAAGCATGAGGTGCTTGTTTTAATGTTTATGATGAAGCATGAGATTGCTTGTTTAAAGTATGCTTTTGAGCATGTGCAAAGGTTGATTTAAAGCATGTTTTGTAAATGTTTTGAATTGCATTATTGAATGGTTTTTAAGAGCTTTCCTCACTAAGCTTTTGCTTACGCTCTCTTCGTTTTCTTAATTCAATAATGCAGAGCATTAGAGTATCTTGAAGGGCAGCAAGAAGGGCAAGAATTCAAGTTCAAGTAAAGCTCAATGTATGGAAGGTTTTTGTTAAACATTTAGCTTTTGGGTGATTTGGCAATGGGGGACCAAAGTGTATGTTTTGGGAGGTGTTTGGAACTCCCTAAGTATGTTGAATGTTGTTTTGAATGCTGGTTTTTGGATTGGATCATTGCTTGCTTGATTTGGAAGTTTGGTGTTTTGAATAGCTAGCTTGTGTAGGAAGCATGCCTATTGAATTGGGGCTTTTTGCATGTGATGTTGTTTTGTTGTTTTGATGATTCTTATAAGTCATATATATGTTGAATTGCATGCTGGTAAAGTTTGGTGAAATTTGGAGCATGTTTGAATGATCTATTGCATGTTTTGGTATGCTAGTTTGCTGCAATCTGTGCACGCGTTTCGGAACAGTGTGCACCGTTTCGGAACGGGTGCCTTTCATGAACCCAGGCGTCCGAAACGGTATGCACCATTTCGAAACGGTTTGGTCTCTGCCAAGGCCATGTTTCCAAACCCGTTTCGGAACGGCCCGTGTTTCGGAACAGGGTCTACCTGTTTCGGAACGGTCGACCGTTGGGGGCTGACATTGGCAGTTATATGTTTTGATTTGTTTACGTTTTGGTCCTGAATCTTGTTTGTTCAATTGTATGAGCTTGGGAAGTCCTTTTGAACTGAAATTTCACAGAGAAGCATGAAACCTGATTAATTTCAAGTTGGTAACTTTAATTTGGGTTAAGTCCTTTTAATTATCAGAAATTACAATTTGGTCCCTAAAGTTGTAATTTGTTCAATTGGGTCCCTGTTTGATCTATGATGTTTGTGATCTTTGAGTATGATGTTTGTGTGATCACAATTAGGATTAATGTGCATCTAGACAAGATTAAAAAGAAAAAAAAGGTAGTTAATCAAGGTTGACTTTCGGGTTGACTTTGGTTTTCCCCGTGTGACTTTCTTAATTCGGGTCAACCGTCTAGGCCGGGTTAAGGGGGTTACATTGGGTGTTTGAGCATGTTTGTCTTAGGATCAATGCCTCTAGATCATGTATGTTTATGATGAGTGTTGTTTGGGGTCGTTTAGGGCCCTTAGAATTGTTAAGAAATGCCTAACTCTGATTTTCGTAGGTTGCAGACAGCCCGCGTTTCGAAACGAGCTGGGCCGTTTCGGAACGGGTAAGGCTTCATGGACCCCGTATCGGAACGCTTTTCGATACGGTTTGGCCTGTGAAACCCCTGTATCGAAACGGGTATCGAAACGTTTCGAAACGGGTATCGAAACGGTCAAAATCTCGTTGACCACGAGAAGTTGACTGTTGATGGTGTTTCGGAACGGTTGACCTTCGTTCCGATACGGCCTCTTCGTGTAGGCTTAGAACCGTTGACCAGGTCAAGGCGTTTCGATACACCTTGAGGGTGTTTCGAAACGGCCTGATTAATAATCTAAAAATGGATTGTTTTGCATAGGTTGATCGAGTTATTGTTTTATGAATGCTTTTCTTTCCGCTGTTATGATCACATAGGATTCGAATGAGCCTTTAGAAAAGATTAAATTAAAAAGAAATTTTTCTGGGTCGTTAACCGAGGAGGAACCTTAACAGGTTTCGCTTCGGTTTTCCCCGTGTGGCCCACTCGGACTGGTCAAGCGTCTGGACCGGGACGAGGGGGTTACACTTGTTGGTATCAGAGCCTAAGGTTACCGAGACCTTGGGCAGGTAAGTGAGGTAAGTTTAAGTTTTGTATTGATATGCACGGTGTTAGCTTGCCTTGTAAGTATGATTACTTGTGTGACAAGTATGTTGATTGTTTTGTCTAAAAGCATGTTGTTTGGGAGTCCCATTGCTACTATTACATCGGAAAAGAATTTTAAGTGAGGGAAACATACTTGAGCACTTGGAAGCCTTGCCTTGCTAACCCAATCTTGTATATTTTGTTTGTTGTGGTTGTAGTTATCGTTTGTGAGCGATGTCTAGGCCGAAGGGTAGGCCGAGGGTGGTTCATCAGGAACCACATGTTGCGGCTCCTATTGAGCCGGTGATTGGAGTGGAGGCTCATATATAAGGGCCTGTGGCTGTGGGAGTTGGAGCTCCTCCACCACCTCCACCACCACCTCCTCCGCCTGGAGTTGGAGGCGAGGATGGAGCTGAGGGAGAGGGACCTCAAGGTGGCCAAGGTCCGGCCGGAATTGATATGACTCAGCTAGTGCAAGCTATAGCGGGAGCATTTCAGGCCGTAGTTGCAGGAGCTCAGGCTGCAGCTCAGCCTAGGTGTGACGATGCTAGTCTACCCTTGGAGAGGCTTCGTAGCTTGGGGGCCGAAGAGTTCAGAGGGTCTACTCTAGAGAGGTCTGAGTTATGGTTGGAGAAGACAGTTCGTATCTTAGCTCAGATGGGTTGTGTGGGCGCACGTAGATTGGGCTGTGTGATCTCCTTACTTCAGGGTGATGCTTACACCTGGTGGGTCACCATTACTACTGGAGTTCCAGAGGCAGAGATTGATTGAGATTTCTTGGAGTCTGCTTTCAGAAAGAGGTACTTGGGGTCGAGGTATCTAGACGAGAAGAAGCAGGAGTTTATGGCTCTGGTTTAGGGAGATGCTACTGTGACTGACTACGAGATCCGCTTTGTTCGTCTGAGTCAGTATGCTTCAGAGTTGGTGCCCGATGTGATCGTTTCAGATATGGGCTTCATGAGGAAGTTAAGAGATATACCTTAGCTTCTGATTATTCTGACTTTGATGTCTTGGTTGCTAGAGCCAAGGACATTGAGCATAGCTTGGGGCTGACCAAGAGTTCTGATGGATCTAGTTCTGGTAATAGGCACAACAACTTCGATTGTAGAGATGCCAAGAGGCATAGAGGTGGCAAACACCAGTTTGACCATAGACGTGGTGGTGGCCATTATGGTAGGGGCAATCAGGGCCATAGAGGAGGAGGGCGTTTGCCCGAGTGCACCCGTTGTGGGAGACAGCACATTGGTGAGTGTTGGGATAACTTCCATGCTTGTTGGAACTATGGTTTGAGGGACCACTTTAGGAGGGATTGTCCACATCAGGCGGCACAGGCACCGAACATTGCTCAAGCTCTCGCGAGAGCAAATGATTTTCATAGAGGTCGCGGGCGCAGTCGTGGCTACTTCCAGCCTAGGGCTGATGCACCTAGGGTAGTTGCTCAGAGGAACCTTGCTCATGTTGGGGCAGTGCAGCCAGAGGCAAGAGGACCAACGAGAGTTTTTGCTCAGAGAGAGGCCGGGAACGACACTGATGTAATAGCAGGTAATTTTGAGTTACAGTCTATGTCTTTGCTTTCTTTGGTTGATTCGGGTTCTACACATTCCTACATTTTGAGTGAGCATGTACGAAAGTTAGATATACCTGTTGAGATCTTAGATGTAGGTATGCATGTGACTAGTTCTTTTGGTGAGATAGTTGTGGTAGACATATGTATAGGAGATGTCCACTGAAGATTCAGGGTCATGTGTTCTCTGTTGATATGACGAAACTTCCTTTCAATGGCTTTGATATTATTTTGGGTATGGACTGGTTAGTTGAGCACCGAGCTAGTGTGGATTTTGAGAAGAAGAGGATTTCCTTGAAGCTTTCTGATGACTACGAGGTAGTAGTAGTAGGCGATAACATTAAGTTCTTTTCTAACATTGTGTCATCTTTAGAGGCTCATAGGTTGATGGACTCCGAATGTGGGGCTTACTTAGCTTATGTTATGAATCCGAATATGAGTGAAGCTAGACCGAAAGATATTAGAACAGTGTGTGACTTTCCGAATGTGTTTCCTGAAGAGTTTCCGAGTTTACCTCCTGACAGAGATGTTGAGTTTGTGATTGAGACTGTTTCAGGGTCTAATCCAGTTTCGATAGCTCTGTATCGTATGGCTCCTAAAGAGTTGAAAGAATTGAAGAGTCAGTTGCAAGAATTATTAGACCGTGGTTTTATTAGGCCTAGTAGTTCTCCTTGGGGTGCTCCTGTATTGTTTGTGAAAAAGAAAGATGGTAGTATGCGCATGTGTATTGACTATAGACAGTTGAATCAGTTGACTGTGAAGAACAAGTATCCGTTGCCTCGCATAGATGATTTGTTTGATCAGTTGAGAGGTGCTTCAGTGTTCTCGAAGATAGACTTGAGATCCGGGTACTACCAGTTGAAAGTGAAAGAGTGTGATGTTCCGAAGACAGCTTTTAGGACTAGATATGGTCACTATGAGTTCCTTGTGATGCCGTTTGGGCTCACGAATGCACCTGCAACATTCATGGATATGATGAACAGAATTTTTAGAGACTATCTAGACCGTTTTGTAGTTGTTTTTATTGATGATATACTTGTGTACTCGAAGACAGAAGAGGAGCATGATGAGCACTTGAGATTTGTTTTGCAGAGATTGTTGAGCAATCAGTTGTATGCGAAGCTTAGTAAATGTGAGTTCTGGATTCGAGAGGTTGTATTTCTTGGCCATGTTGTATCGGCCGAAGGTATCCGTGTTGATCCATCGAAGATTGAGGCTATTGTTGAGTGGAAACAACCTAAGTCTGTAACCGAGATTAGGAGTTTCCTAGGATTAGCCGGTTACTATAGGATATTTGTCGATGGTTTCTCTAGAGTAGCTGCTCCTTTGACTAAATTGTTGCAAAAAAGAGTTAAGTTCGAGTGGTCAGATGCAAGACAGAAGGCCTTTGAGAAATTGAAAGAACCTTTGACAAATGCTCCAGTGTTAGTACAACCTATTTCAGGTAAAGAATTTGTGATTTATAGTGATGCTTCCTACATAGGTTTCGGATGTGTTTTGATGCAAGAAAGAATAGTTGTTGGTTACGCTTCTAGACAGTTGAAGGTTCATGAGAAGAACTATCCTACTCATGATATATAGTTAGCCGCGGTTGTTTTTGCATTGAAGATTTGTCGTCATTACTTGTATGGTGAGAAGTGTATAGTCTACACCGATCACAAGAGCTTGGAGTATTTGATGACACAGAAAGAGTTGAACTTGAGACAGAGAAGATGGCTAGAGTTACTAAAATATTATGATTTGACCATTGAGTACCATCCGGGTAAGGCAAATGTAGTAGTCGATGCTTTGAGTAGAAAAGTGGCCGTTGAGTTGAGAGCTATGTTTGCTAGATTGAGTGTGTCCGATGATGGTGGTTTGGTCACCGAGTTGCAAGTGAAGCCTTATTTGATTCAGTTAATTAGAGAGAAGCAGTTGCAAGATGTGACACTAGTTCCTCATGTTCAGGACATAGCCGAAGGAAGACCAACCGAGTATAGTTTCAGTGGTGAGAGCTTGTTGTGCTTTAGAGATAGAGTTGTTATACCAGAAGATGTTGAGTTGAGACATCAGATTCTGAGTGAAGCACACTCGAGTCCCTTTTCTATGCATCCGGGTAGTACCAAGATGTATTGTGACTTGAAGAATGATTACTTCTGGGTTGGTTTGAAGAAAGATGTAGCCGAGTATGTGAGCCGTTGCATGGTTTGTCAGAGAGTGAAGGCAGAACACCAGGTTCCTTCAGATTTGTTACAGCCTTTGAAGATTCCAGAATGGAAATGGGAGAGGATCACCATGGATTTTGTGTCGGGGTTGCCTTTGTCTCCTTCGAAGAAGAATTCTGTTTGGGTGATTGTTGATAGGTTCACTAAGTGTGCTCACTTGTTAGCAGTGAACACTACAGATTCCTTAGACAAGTTGGCAAACTTGTACATCCGGGAGATTGTGAGACTTAATGGAGTTCCAAAGTCTATTATTTCAGATAGAGATCCTAGATTTACTTCGAGGTTCTGGGGTTACTTGCATAGTGCTCTAGGTAGCCGTTTGCATTTCAGTACGTCTTATCACCCGCAGTCCGATGGGCAGTCAGAGCGAGTGATACATATTCTAGAGGATATGCTTCGTTGTTGTGTGATTGACTTCCAGGGTTCTTGGGAGAAGCACATACCGTTAGTTGAGTTTGCTTACAACAATAGTTATCAGTCTAGTATTCAGATGGCTCCCTATGAGGCTTTGTATGGTAGACGATGTAGGACTCCGATTTGTTGGGCTGAAACAGGTCAGAGATTGTTACCTATGCCGGATATGCTTAAAGGGACTACCGACAAGATGAAGTTGATTTGTGACCGTTTGAAAGCAGTTTCCGATCGTCAAAAGTCTTATGCGGATTTGAAGAGGAAAGAGATTGAGTTCTCTGTGGGTGAGAAAGTGTTTCTGAAAGTGTCTCCGTGGAAGAAGGTAATGAGATTTGGCCGGAAGGGCAAGTTGAGTCCGAGGTTCATTGGTCCGTATGAGATAGTTGAGCGGATTGGGCCTGTAGCTTACTGTTTGAGGTTACCTTCGGAGTTAAAGAAGATCCCTGATGTTTTTCATGTGTCTATGCTTAGGAGATATAGGTCAGATCCTTCTCATGTTATGCTCGTTGAGGAGATAAAGTTGAATCCGGATTTGTCTTACAATGAAGAGCCTGTTGAGATACTTGCTTCTGATAGCAAGGTGTTGCGTGGTAAGACCATAGAGTTGGTCAAGGTGTTGTGGAGACATAGAGGTGTGGAAGAGGCCACGTGGGAGAGGAAAGAGGATATGGTTGAGTAGTTTCTGTATTTGTTTCTGTCAGGTAATTTCAGGGACGAAATTCCTTAAGTGGGGGAGAGTTGTAACGCCCGGGTGAAAATAATATTTTAATATTATTTTGGGTTCGGTTTTATAATTAAAATAATCTTTTAAGTATCGGGTTTCAAAAACAAATATTTTACTTTGGACTAAAATGAAATGAAAGGCAAATTGGATAGTTTTTAAGGAAAGTGGAGAATGGCCATTCATTAATGGCAATATTGTAATTAGCCCATCTTTTAATTTTAAATCCCCTTCCTATCATCTTTTACTATTCACCTTCTTCTCCTTCAAAACAAAAACAACGACATTGAAGAGCTCTCTCATCCTCTCCACTATTCCATCACATAGCTTCATCATTTCAACTCGTTTTCGAAAGGTAATTTCATTTTCAACTTGTCCTCATCATCTTCTCTTCAAAAGTACAATTAATTTTTATTTTCCTCAAAGTTTTGAAAATGTAGTTTTTGGAGATTTTGATTAAAAATGGTAATTTTATGTTGCTAAACCTAATATTTTGATTCAATGTTGTTAGTTATGAAGTCCAGGAGCTAAATGGTACCACATATATGAATTTTTCTTGGTTTTGAACAAATTCCCGAAATTGGGTTTAAAGGGGTTTTTTGAAGGGTTTTGGGTGAGTTTTGGGGGTTGTTTTAGGTTGGAATTGATGGTCTAATGTTAGTGATATGGTTAGGGGTTGATTTGGGATCATTTGTGAGTATAAAAGGTGTTGGAAACATGGGTTTTGGATGAGGTTATTGGGCTACACGAAATTGTTAAGTGAGGGGTTTGTTCATGGCTTGAAATATTCTGACTTGTGTTTGAATTGTGTTCCGGGTTAGTACTTTGATGCTTGGGCTGATTTGAAGTTGTTTGAATTGTATTGAGGTTGTTTAGAGGCGAGAACTTGTGTCGGTGAAGCATCGAGAAGAAATCCGGAAGCTTGAGGGTGGTTGCTTGCTTGGTAATTGAGCTTGGAAGTTTAGGTGAGTGGTTAATGTTTTAAAGTGGTTTTAAATGTTTGGTTCGAGCATATGGACTAGGTCGGGCTTGGTAGACCCACCTAGAGTTAGGATTAGGGTTGTAGCGTACTCCTAAACTTAAACTAGAGCCATTGGTTGAACTTGTATTTGATGTATATGCCTCGTAATAATTGTGATGTGATGATTTATGTATAATGTGTTATACATGTGAGATGAGGCATGATTTGTGATGCATTATGGCATGCATGTGAACGGTTCATGATTGTGATCATGGTGAGTACGTGCTAAGCACGGAATTGGTTGAAATGAATAATGTGGATTGAGTTAAATGTTGGCACTAGTATGCTTGAGTACAAATGATCGATCATTAGGATGTTAGTGTGTACACATGAGTCGAATTCGCGCGTGGCCTTGGTGGCGTTGAGTCACCAAGGAGCAGTATGGGTTCGCCCGGAAATTGTTATATATATATGTCGATGATGAGTGGAATCCCATCGACGGGGCGTGAGGATGAGTGGAATCCCCTCCGCGAGACCGGTGATAAGTGTAATCCCACCGTGAGGTAAAGTGGTTGTTGGATGTGAGTTCCAACGTGTTTATTCGCGTATTCGGGTCATAGCTAGGTGCCAATATTGATTGATATGTAAACCAATGTGTTGCGGAATGTGATTTCTACTTGGATGTTTATACGTGTTTACGTGTGTTGTGAAATAGAGCTTATTGAGCATGGCATATAATTGAATATTGTTCATGCATCTTTAACATTTGGCTCTTAAGGATCATTGGTAATCATGCATTTACCTTGGTTGAGATCGTGCTTGGACCCTGCATTGTCGAGGTTTGTTTTTAAAGAGCTTACCCTCACTAAGCTTATTGCTTACGCTCTCTCTTTGTTCGACAATACATATCCTTAGTTCGTGGGTTGCTAAGTGCAAGAAGGGGGCCTCCAAGTGTGCTTCGTGGTGCTTGTTTAGCTACCAAGTATGAACATTTTAATTATGATGTAATGGTCAAGCAATGGGACATGTAATCGTGTTATGATGCTTTTTGGATTATGTTGTTGTTGTTGTTGTTGTTGTTTAGGAGCATGTTAGACTCCTCGTATGTGTTTGTTAAATTGGCTTTTGGGATGTATGCCATGCTTTTAACCATGTTGGTATTTTGCTTACCTTAAATTGTCTAAGTGTTGACCTTGTTGAAGTATGCTTTTGGAAATGCCTTGATTGGATGTTTCTTTATATGTTTTGGTTGTTTGAGCATGTTTGTCTTAGGATCAATGCCTCTAGATCATGTAAGTTTATGATGAGTGTTGTTTGGGGTCGTTTAGGGCCCTTAGAATTGTTAAGAAATGCCTAACTCTGATTTTCGAAGGTTGCAGACAGCCTGCGCTTCGAAACGAGCTGGGCCGTTTCGGAACGGGTAAGGCTTCAGGGACCCCGTATCGGAACACGTTTCGATACGATTTGGCCTGTCAAACCCTTGTTCCGAAATGGGTATCGGAAAGTTTTGGCTACTGGAATTCTGAGAAAATGACGAGATGAAAGTGTTTTGAAACGGGTCTAAGGGTTTCGAAACGGTCAAAATCTCGTTAACCACGAGAAGTTGACCGTTGATGGTGTTTCGGAACGATTGACCTCCGTTCCGATACAGCCTCTTCGTGTAGGCTTAGAACCGTTGACCAGGTCAAGGCGTTTCGATACACCTTGTGGGTGTTTCGAAACGGCCTGCTTAATAATTTAAAAATGGATTGTTTTGCATAGGTTGATCGAGTTATTGTTTTATGAATGCTTGTCTTTCCGCTGTTATGATCACATAAGATTCGAATGAGCCTTTAGAAAAGATTAAATTAAAAAGAAATTTTTCTGGGTCGTTAACCGAGGAGGAACCTTAACGGGTTTCGCTTCGGTTTTCCCCGTGTGGCCCACTCGGACCGGTCAAGCATCCGGACTGGGACGAGGTGGTTACAGTGTGTGAGTAAAAGTTAGCCACCAAAAAGTGGGACACTATCCGATTGATGGATTCATGAATCATTCATACTATGAATTTTTGGGCATCTGATTTTCCTCTTTTCAATGTTTGCCATGACTCTTTTTTTTAAAATCCTCATTTCTAGCCTTTTCTTGCATTTGCCATAAAACTATTGTTTGTAGCCTTTTCTTGCATCTTACAAGTAGGCTGACATAGATTCATAAAAAAATAAAAGATTTCTTGGTATTGATCCCAGCCATAGGAAACGAGGAACGAATGTGTTCCATCATTTCAGGAAACAATTGAACCTTAGTTTGAACGAGGGCATCGCCTTGCATAAGAAGGTAAAAAAGAAAAGAAGAAGAAACACATGTGTTGAAGAGTCTTAAGTGGATTGTGTTGTCAAGAAAGATCCACACATAAGATGTAAGATCCCTAAAGCATAAAAAGGGATAGAGTCATGCCCAGTGGGCAAACGCTTCAAGGTGAAGGTTTAGCGTGCAAATGCTTCAAGATGTCTTGTAGGGGCAAGAATTGGAGAATTGACAAGAACCATTGAAGGTGCTTAATGTTAAGGGGCATACGAAGACTTGAGGCTTTCAAAATCATTCAAGGAGGCCTTTCACTCGATATTGATGTATCAACTACAATGATAGTAGATCTTGAGACATTTGCCTACGATGATCATATGTTTTCAATGAAGCAAAGAGGTACGAAGAATGAGAATGGCGAAGCAGAAACAGTTGAAGAATTTTGTCCTTCCAACCAAGAGTACTAGATCACTAGATTGAGTGAGTAAATTTGCGAAGAGCAGATGTTTTCTATGAGTCGAAAAAATACAGTGAAAAAAGAGTAATTGTTTATCTGGACCGAGCGAGCAAACGTATGGATTCAAAAAACCAAAGGAAAAATTAATTCTGAGGAAAAGAATTTAAAAAGTAAAAGAAATCGACATGCATCCATGTTTTAGACATCCTTAGGGGCATGCATATCATATTTGCATCATATATAAGGTTTTTGCACGTATACGAAAACCCTTTAGCAAAGAACCTGCTCATCTATTTAGGCATAAGGAGAATAGAACACGCCAATTCGTTCGGGCATTTGGAGAATGGAATCTGCTCATCTATTCGGGCATAAGGAAAATAGAACCCGTCTATCCATTCAGGCGTTTGGAGAATAGAATATGCTCATCTATTCGAGCATAAGGATAATAAAAATCGTCTATCCTTCGGGCATTTGGAGAATGGAGTCTGCTCATCTATTCAGGCATAAGAAGAATAGAACCCCAGCTCATCTATTCGGACACATGGAGAATAGAACCCTGCTCATCTATTCGAGCACTTGGAGAATAGAACTCTGCTCATCTATTCGGGAATTTGGAGAATAGAACCCGCCTATCCGTTCGAGCATACAAAGAATGGAATTCGACTTATCTATCCGAGCATGAGGAGGATAAAACCTTTTTTTAGAACCTGCCAATCCGTTCGGGCATCAGGAGAATGGAACCAATCAACATATCGGTGAAAATCAGTGCCTTTGGGTTTTTGCTCTATCCCTGTTTCACTAGAATGAGCAAAGAGGGGGATCTGTTGTCACTGAATTTCCACCCCTTTTTATTTATTATTTTGTATATATAATAATAATTATTATTACTACTATTATTATTATTGTATATTAATTAGTCTTGTTAATAAAAACCAATAAAAAGGGGGTCTACTTTTATTAAATAAGAACTCATGTACATTGTTGGCCCAATTTGACCAACAAATAAACACTATTAACCTATTTTTTATTCTCATGTGCAAGTTTATTGTGGATTGTCAAAGCCTGTCCCTTACGAACCAAACGAGGAATGTCGCGCCTCAAATACTCGCGTGATTCGCAAACCCAATAGGCATTTTGCTCAAACCTCACCCTGTTACCTTGAACTGGAGCACCACGTCCAACATTACCTCACCTCGCCTTAGGCCGGTACCTACGACCATGATGCCTCTTATACTATCTACCACCGGGACCAGAATTCATAGCTCTCTTACCCGAGCTGGAACCACCCACATGAGAGGACAAGCCCAAACTCTGCTCGAATTCCCCCAGCCGTCCAGATCCATCCCCGACGGTCTGGATCACTCCACGGTGCCGATCTGTTGTCCCCTGGTCCCCCCTCCAGCCGTTCCCTCACATGCAACGAAACAGACAAAAACGTCAGAAGCACGCACAAAAAAAAAACAAAATACCAGAGGCAAAATTGCAGAGATGAATCTGGCCAAATTATCAACAACCAACAGTAGATATTTCAGCAATTTCATGTAATTAGAAAAAGCAAAAAAAATGTAATATTCGGCTCTAAAACCGAAACCAACACAAAATGTAGGGGAGGTTTTTTTGGAGGTTTTTTCGGAGGATTTTTCAGAGAGCAAAATTGTATTCGAAAACTTCAGTGAAATCAATACAAGCAGAAAAACCTCATAGTTTTAGAGGTACCAACGTTTTCGTTTTTTTTGTTATTTCGAATCACATATAAAAAATAGAAAGTCAGAGTTTTTTTTCTTTACCTTTGCATCGCTTTGTTTTCCCCTCTCCGGTGATAAGCCCTTCGGTCTCTCCCAAGACCACATGCGGTGAATCGGTGGGATGAAAACGCTAAAAGGGTTTTAAAAGCTGTTTTGGGTTTCAGACTTTTAAAAAGGGGAAAACAATAGACTTTTGGGTTTGGTTTTTGTGAAAATGAAGGGTTTGCTGGTTTGTATGGTTTCAAAGAGTTGGAAAAGGGTTTCTTTTTAGGTCTCCGGCGCCAGCAACAGCGACCAGAGTGGGTGACGGCGCCGGATTTTCAAAGAGGGGGTGAGGGCTCTCTATAGGTTTAGGGTTAATGAAAATAAAGAAAATGGGTGAAATCTGTTTTAATTTTGCTTTTATAGTGTTTTAAGGCTTTAAAATTGGTCCAATTGCATTTTAAGGGTCCCCGTGCCGTTTTAATTGCGCGAGGGAGGGCTTCCGTGTTTTAAAATTCTCTCTGAGGTCCCTCCATGTTTTCGAGCGTTTTTAATTTGGCCCCTGATTTGGTTTCAATCGGTTTTCGAACTGGATATCTACCCTTTTAGTCCCTGTAGGTTTCTGCATCTTTTTAATTGTGTCATGTTTTACATTTTAATCAGTTTTTTTGCAGTGGTATTATTACAATTATGGCCCCTGGCAGTTTGCTTTCTTTTTTGTTTTGCTTTGTTATATATATATATATATATATATATATATATATATATATATATATATATATATATATATATATATATATATATATTGTTGCTCATGCATTTGCCCTTTTTTATATCGAATATATGTTTTTGCATATTTTTTCATATTTGTTAAGTATGGCATGTGTATTTATTTATTAAATGTGTGATTGTTTGTCTTTCTTAAAATCTTGTTAAAGTATGTGTAATTTATGGTTTTTATAATGTCATGTATAGTTTTAATATGTTGCTTGCTCATTTTTCGTGTATATAGACTGCTTGTTTTTTATGTCATTCGAATATATTTTTGTGACATGCATTTTATTTGTCATCCATGAAACTGTTAATGATTCGGTGTTTTAATTAATCAACTTAAAATGTACCCAAAGAGAGGTATTAATTAACTCCGGTATTTGAGACGTGACAGTCCAAGCTTAACGGATGTCGATCGAATATTTGGGTTAATTCTCACCGTCTCTAGGTAAGTGAAATATTAAAAAATGAAAATACCACGCATCATCCTTTACTTGCTTGCATCATGTATAAAGGTGACATACGATATTCGAACCCTAAACTAACACGACAATCGGTCTTATATGATGTCAGTTTAGTCTATAGTCTGGTGTACCGTCATCCTTTCTAATTAAATGTTTAATTAATTCTAAAGCCACAATTCGATATAGCTCGTGCTATTTAAGTCACAATTTCATTTAAGAACATTTTTATTAAATTCGCTTTGGATCTTAAATAATTTCTATCGATTAAAGGCAACAAGTTATTTGGTATCGATTTCCGGGCGTGATGGGGGTGCTAACCCTTCCCCACACGTAACCAACTCCCGAACCCATTTTAAAACGAATCTCTGGTTTTGTGGTGTCCGACCTACCTTAGTGGCTGATGGCGACTCCAAAATTTTACTATTTTCCAAAATCTGGATTTCCCCTTTTTTTGATATAATTCTTTTTTTCTTCCTTTTCAAAAAGTGATAAGACCTAGTCGTTTTTGAAAAACCTTATCACAGTTTGGCGACTCCGTTGGGGATAAAAAAAATTTGTTTTTTTAAAACAAAAGAAGAGAGTTAAGCCAATAAAACACTCGTTGCCTTTAATCGATAGAAGATATTTAAAGTTTAAAGTGAAGTTAATAAGTTTGTTCTTTCTTTGAAAAAACGACTTAAATTGCATGGGCTATGAAAATTTGTGGCATTCGAATTAATTCCTCATTTAATTTCAAATGAGTCACCGATATGTGTTGCATCATGATCATCAAGCTCTATACTCAAGCTATACCCTTAAGTGAAAGTGAAACGCCCATACCCACGTGAGTATCCCTCCATGGGTTGGTAATTCACTTTCGGAATTCACGCCTTTTGACACGTGAGCAACCCTCCACGTCATTAGGTCGTGCTTTCCCTTGAGCCGAAACCAATTCGCAAACCTGTAATGGGCCAGAATTGGGGTACTTATTGCCTTAGTAGATGATGAGATAGGTTTAGGTACACTTTGTTAGAACCTAACTCATGCGTGAGAATATAAGAAGCCTACCCCATTAGAGCCATACGGATAACCCTAGAGTTTAGAGTGTCTAGGTTTTTCTCGCTAATTGCTTGTTGCTACGCTTCCTTTTCCATTAATGCTTGAATTTCCTTACTTTCCTTATGATTTATGTCTATCATGTGACTAACGCCTTTTCTTTTCTTCCCCTTTTCCCCTTATTTTCCATATTGCATAAAGGGCACATTGAGTTGGAAATAGTTCGAAATTAAAGACTTGAAATCTGGCCCACGACAATAATGAGAAGGACCTCGACGAATAGCCATAAGAAGAGAAACTATATGGTTGGGTTTTCGAGACAAGAAAGGCTTTCAAAAAATGGCTGCCTCATATATTTGTTAGACATTCCAATTAGGAAATACCGAGTCTTACAAGGAAGTTAGCAAGAACCACACCAACTAAGCTTTCTGGGGCAAGATTAAAGGTTTCTTGGGCACTTGGTCATCTTGGGTCAACAATCAAGTCTCAACCGGAAAAAAAAACTTCAAAATCAGAGGGAATTCCGACCTCAGCTCAGATAAGCTTTCAAGGTTGGGCTCAGTGAGACCCTTTCAAAGAGCAAGTCAAGAGCACCAAATATCGATAGTGGATCAGTCGTAATTCGTCGCCTACACCACTTGGAAGGCAAGGCCGAGAGTTGGCATACTTGCTAACGTAGATATGAGAGAAGGCTCGATTCCAAACGAAAAAGCCTGCCAAGCTTCTAAGAAAGAAGAAGGGGTTGTGTAAGTCTTGAAGAAAATCATCGACCTAGACGCTAGCTTAAGAACCACATGTAGTGGGTTTCATTCGATCATTGTAACAAACCAAGGTTCTCATTGATATGAGTTGTTTAACGAGGATATTTGCCGAACTCAGTGTTGCCCTTTCCATTTAATTATACATTTTGTTTGATTACTTTTAATCATATGTTGTACATATGACACATCGCATTCATGAAATTAATGTTCAATGCACCTTTGCATTCAATTATACATTTTGATTGATTACTCTTAACCATATGTTGTACATATAACACATTGCATTCGTGAAATTAATGTTCAATGCACCTTTGCATTCAGTTATACATTTTGATTGATTACTCTTAACCATATGTTGTACATACGACACATTGCGTTTATAAAATTAATGTTCAATGCACCTTTGCATTCAATTATACATTTTGTTTGATTACCTTTAATCATATGTTGTACATACGACACATTGCATTTATAAAATTAATGTTCAATGCACCTTTGCATTCAATTATACATTTTGATTGAATACCTTTAATCATATGTTTCCGTTGTACATACGACGCATTCATTCATTCATTAAACAAATAAAATTAATGTCCATCAAATTAATGCATCTTTGCATTCAATTGTACATGTCTGTTTGATTACCTTTAATCACCTATCCTTGTTGTGCATACAACACATTACGTGCATTCATTCTTAAAATGAACAAATGGAGGAAAGAATGTTGTTGAGAATCTTGCTCAAGGTTCAGGAGACCGCTCGGCCACCACGATCTTTAAGAATCCTCTTGTTATCAGTCCCTCATCCAACCTACCCCAAGAGGCATCTTATGCTCATCAAGACGACGCTTTTGCCCAAGCTCAACACCTTCGGAGACACGGCCTTTAGTGTTTTAGTTCTCGGTTTTCTTCTTTGGGAATTGGCGTGTTTAAATCGAGCATGTTGCATTTTCTCTTGAAGTAATGCATGGAACCAACATTGCTCTCATTTTCCCAAAGATAGCAATGATCTTTTTGTGAGGGCACTTGTTATGTTTGCGGGTTTTCTTTTTGTGAGGGATGAACCGAGCGATTTGGGAAGAGTTTCACAACTTCAAATATTGCCACAACATTCAAAGTCTTCATAGACGAAAGCTATGCTTGAAGAGATCATCGGAAAGTTGAATTTTAAACGCTCTTGCATCTGATATCTAGGGCATCCTATTCTGTTTTTCTTTCAATTAGAATTTTTGTTTCAAGGTTCTGTATGTTAATCTGAAAATTCATTCTTCATTAGAATGACGGCCAGCGAATTAACATATAAAAAAACACAAAGAACTTTCCTTGCATTACTTCAGAGATAAATGCATCATCGGCAGTGAGACCCAAAGTTGAGGGGCACTATATGATGTGAGATGATGAAGGACCATTGGGGCATCATTGTCCGTTGGATGATGGGAGCTTTTACACACATGATTTCAAATCAGTAGGAGATTGCATACGGCTTGAAGGTATTGGGCTAATGATTCTGATTAAGGCCGTTGGACTCAGGGAGTGGTTGTAACCCCAAGATAATGACCACCGACCCTAGAGAATGAAGACAAACTAAATGCATGCATCTTTTCATTCTCATGACCATACGCATCTTTGCGTCACGAAATATGCTCATGCATCATTGATAGTTAGACAACCCTATGTTAGGAGCATGCTAACTCATACCACCATAGCATTTTGTTCATTTTGAACAGGTATTTGAAGATTGATAAAGGAGTGGATCTACGGCTCTACGAGAAGAGAAATAGATCTCAAGAATCCATTGACTGGTATCAAGGTTCTTAATCCCTGATTTTTTTATCCTTTCTAAATGATGTTTTTCTTAAAACTCAATTTCTCAATTTCAATCCTTCCTAAAGGATAATTTTTCTTAAAATTCCAATTTCTCAATTTTATCCTTTCTAAAGGATGTATTTCTTAAAACTCAATTTCTCAATTTTATCCTTTCTAAAGGATGTTTTTCTTAAAGCTTAATTTCTCAATTTTATCCTTCCTAAAGGATGTTTTTCTTAAAATTTCAATTTCTCAATTTATTCCTTCCAAAAGGATATTTTTTACAGAAATTTAAATTCCTCAATTTGGTCCTTTCTAAAAGGACATTTTCTTCATAATTCAAAATTCTCAATTTTATCCCCCTTGGGATGTTTTAAAAAAAATCAGGTTTCTTGGTTTTTAAATTAAAAAAAAGGGAAAAAGAAGAAGAGAGAAAAATTAAATCAAAAAGAAAGAAAGAAAAGAATGGAGGAAAAAGAGATCAAAAAGAAGAAAAAGAAAAGAATAAGAGAAAGGGGCAAATAAAAGAAAAGGAAAAAGAAAGAGAGAAGAGAGAGAAAGTGAGAAAAAAATGAATGAGATAAAAGAATAAAAAAAGGAAAAAGAAAAAGAAAGAAAAGAAAGAAAGAGAAAGAAAGAGAAAAAAGAAGAAAGAAGGAAAAAAAGAGAAAAAAAGAAAAAAAAAGACGAAAGAAGAACAAGAAGAAAAAAAGAAGAAAAAAATGAAGAAAATAAGAAAAAGGAAGAAAAGAAGAAAAAAGAAAGAAAGAGAAAGAAGAAGAGAAAAGAGACCCACAACTTTAGATTTTGCGAGCAAGAAGAGCTGGATACTCACTGCTCGAGGTGAAGGATTTAAAACTCACCGTAATCAGGATTCCAAAGCAAAGGAGGCAGATACTCAAAGCTCAAGGACTTCGGGAGAAGGATTTCAAACTCGCCACGTTAGATTTTCCGAGCAAGAAGAGGTGGATACTCGCTGCTCGAGGTGAAGGATTTCAAACTCGCCGCATCAGGATCTAAGAGAAAAAGAGCTCAAGGATTTTCGTGCAAAAAAAAACCGAAAGGCTAGCTCAGTTTGTTTTTTCCGCTGCGGGAAAATAAGTTATTTGGGTTTGTTCTTTGCCGCTTCGGAAGAATGAATCAATTATGTCCCTTGCCGTTCCGGAAGGACATGCCAACGCTACCCACTTTGTTCATGCCGCTTCGGAGGAGAAAACGTAGCTCAAGGCGAAGGATTTCAAACTCGCCGCATCTGGATCCAAGAGCTCAAGGATTTCGTGCAGAAAAACCAGAAGGCCTGCTCAGTTTGTTTTTGCCACTTCGCGAAAACAAGTTATTTGGGTTTGTTCTTTGCCGCTTCAGAAGAATGAATCAATTATGTCCCTTGCCGTTCCGGAAGGACATGCCAACGCTACTAACTTTGTTCCTGCTGTTTCGGAGGAGCAAACGTAGCTCAAGGCGAAGGATTTCAAACTCGCCGCATCAGGATCTAAGAGCAAAAGAGCTCAAGGATTTTCGTGCAAAAAAAAAACGGAAGGCCTGCTCAGCTTGATTTTGCCGCTTCAAAAAAATAAGTTATTTGGGTTTGCTCTTTGCCGCTTCGGAAGAATGAATCAATTATGTCCCTTGTCGTTCTGGAAGGACATGCCAACGCTACTCACTTTATTCCTGCCGTTTCGGAGGAGCAAACGTAGCTCAAGGCGAAGGAATTTAAACTCGCCGCATCAGGATCTAAGAGAAAAAGAGCTCAAGGATTTTCGGGCAGAAAAACTGGAAGGCCTGCTCAGTTTGTTTTTGCCGCTTCGGGAAAACAAGTTATTTGGGTTTGTTCTTTGCAGCTTCGGAAGAATGAATCAATTATGTCCCTTGCCGTTCCGAAATGACCTACCAACGCTACCCACTTTGTTCCTGCCGCTTCGGAGGAGCAAACGTAGCTCAAGGCCAAGGATTTCAAACTCGCCGCATTAGGATCTAAGAGCAAAAGAGCTCCAGAATTTTCGGGCAGAAAAATCGGAAGGTCTGCTCAGTTTGTTTTTGCCGCTTCGGGAAAACAAGTTATTTGGGTTTGTTCTCTGCCGTTTCGGAAGAATGAATCAATTATCTACCTTGCCGTTCCGGAAGGACATGCCAACGCTACCCACTTCGTTCCTGCTGCTTCGGAGGAGCAAATCACCCAAACAGGGAAGTTGGACAAAATTAGTGCTTATGGTCTTTGCTTTATTCTTGTTTCACAAGTACAAGTAAAGAGGGGCAATTGTAATCACTAATTTTTCTCGGGTTAACCTCTTTTTATTTCATTTTATGATAATGAGCTTTATTACTCTTTTATATATAAATGTCGGATAATTAAAAACTAAAACGGGAAAAAGGAAAACAAAAAAAAAACAAAACAATATATATATATATATATTATCACTACTTTTATTACCATCTATTATAATTATTATAAGTGTCATATATTACTATTATCATTATTATTGTCTATCATATTACCATATGTTATCAATATTATTATTTATCATCTACTCTTATTATTGTTTATTATTATTTATGTTATCATCCCCCACTATTAACATTCATTATTATTATTTATTATCTATATTAATATCATCCATCATTATTATTATATTATTGTCGTATATTGATTATCATTATTATTATTATTATTGAATGGAATCTGAAAACACAAAAATTATATATATATATATACATATATGAACACATACTAAATAAACAGGAAGCCCAATTAAATAATAAGCCCAATAGTTTATTTAACAGTCCATTACATATTGAAAAACCCAAAAATAAAATACAAGGCCCGTTTGGCCCATATAGTAAGCCCTAACCTAATCTAGAAAAAAAAAACCCTAATGCTCTCTCTTTTATTTTGCGCAGCCTGATCTCAGCCGTCAGATCTGGATCCAGATCTGACGGTCCAGATTATAGCTCAGAAGGAAGCCCTAGATCTCATCTTTTCGCCCTAGCGCTGCACTCCCATCCACCGTTGGATCAAGATCGTAATCAAACGGCTCAGATCAAGCCCCCAGGCGCGTGTGATCCATGTGCGACCCTTCACTGCCCCGACCCGCACGTGCGGTACACCGGAGGCCCTTTCGAACTCCCCCAGCCGTCTAGATCCATCCCCGACGGTCTGGATCACTCCACGATGCCGATTTGTTGTCCCCTGGTCCCCCCTCCGGCCGTTCGCTCATATGAAACGAAACAGAGAAAAACGTCAGAAGCACGCACGAAAAAACAGAATACCAGAGGAAAAATTGTAGAGAAAAATTCGGCCAAATTATCAACAACCAACAGCAGATATTTCAGCAATTTCATGTAATTAGAAAAAGCAAAAAAATGTAATATTCGGCTATAAAACCGAAACCAACACAGAATGTAGGGGAGGTTTTTTCGGAGGATTTTTCAGAGAGCAAAATTGTATTCGGAAACTTCAAAGAAATCAATACAAGTAAAAAAACCTCATAGTTTCAGAGGTACCAACGTTTTCGTTTTTTTTTGTTATTTCGAATCACATATAAAAAAATAGAAAGTTAGTTTTCTTTCTTTACCTTTGCTTCGCTTCGTTTTCCCCTCTCTAGTGATAAGCCCTTCGGTCTCTCCCGAGACCACATGCGGTGAATCGGTGGGATGAAAACGCTAAAAGGGTTTTAAAAGCTATTTTGGGTTTTGGTCTTTTAAAAAGGGGAAAACAACAGACTTTTGGGTTCGGTTTTCGTGAAAAGGAAGGGTTTGTTGGTTTGTAGGGTTTCAAAGAGTCGGAAAAGGGTTTCTTTTTAAGTCTCCGGCGCCAGCAACGACGACCGGAGTGGGTGACGACGCCGGATTTTCAAAGAGGGGTGAGGGTTCTCTATAGGTTTAGGGTTAATGAAAATAAAGAAAAAGGGTGAACTCTGTTTTAATTTTGCTTTATAGAGTTTTAAGGCTTTAAAATTGGTCCAATTGCATTTTAAGTGTCCCCGTGCCGTTTTAATTGCGCGAGGGAGGGCTTCCGTGTTTTAAAATTCTCTCCGAGGTCCCTCCATGTTTTCGAGCGTTTTTAATTTGTCCCCTGATTTGGTTTCAATCGATTTCCGAACGGGATATCTACCCTTTTAGTCCCTATAGGTTTCCGCATCTTTTTAATTGAGTCTTGTTTTACATTTTAATCAGTTTTTTGCAGTGGTATTATTACAATTATGGCCTCTGGTAGTTTGCTTTCTTTTTTTTTGTTTTGCTTTGTTTATATATATATATATATATATATATATATATATATATATTATGATATATTTTGTTGCCCATGCATTTGCCCTTTTTTATATCGAATATATGTTTTTGCTTTTTTGTTTATATTTGTTAAGTATAGCATGTGTATTTATTTATTAAATGTGTGATTGTTTGCCTTTCTTAAAATCTTGTTAAAGTATTTGTAATTTATGGTTTTTTATAATGTCATGTATAGTTTTAATATGCTGCATGCTCGTTTTTTCGTGTATATAGCCTGCTTGTTTTTTATGTCATTCGAATATGTTTTTGTGACATGCATTTTATTTGTCTTCCATGAAACTATTAATGATTCGGTGTTTTAATTAATCAACTTAAAATATACCCAAAGAGAGGTATTAATTAACTCCGGCATTCGAGTCGTGATAGTCCAAGCTTAACGAATGTCGATCAAATATTTGGGTTAATTCTCACCGTCTCTAGGTAAGTGAAATATAAAAAATGAAAATACCACGCATCATCCTTTACTTGCTTGTATCATGCATAAAGGTGACGTACGAGATCCGAACCCTAAACTAAGTTTAGTCTATGGTCCGATGTACCGTCCTCCTTTCTAATTAAATGTTTAATTAATTCCAAAGCCACAATTCGATATAGCACGTGCTATTTAAGTCACATTTTATTTAAGAACATTTTTATTTAATTCGCTTTGGATCTTAAATAATTTCTATCGATTAAAAGCAACAAGTTATTTGGTACCGATTTCCGGGCGTGAAGGGGGTGCTAACCCTTCCCCACACGTAACCAACTCCCGAACCCGTTTTAAAACGAATCTCTGATTTTGTGGTGTCCGACCTACCTTAGTGGCTGGTGGCGACTCCAAAATTTTATTGTTTTCCAAAATCCAGATTTCCCCTCTTTTTGATATAAATCTCTTTTTCTTCCTTTTCAAAAAGTTGTAAGACCTAGTCGTTTTTCAAAAACCTTATCACACCAGGTTAAGAAAAACAAAGACATGTACAGATACCCTCAAGACCTATATCGATATGCCCAAACCAGTAGCCAAATTTCATATCGATACACCCCCGCGTACCGATACACCCCTCTGATTTACGAAGCCCGTACAGATACACTATCAAGGGTATCGATACCCAGCAGTATACAATTACTCAATTTTCTAATTTTTCATATTTTAAACCACTCAAGGCCAATCCAACATGCTTCCAAACACAAGTAATAAATTTTAACATCAATCCTCAAGCGTGCATAGCTATTTCAACATCAAGTCATGACAAATATCATCAAAGAGTTCTGGAGGCATGCTTCCTATGAAATCAAACCATCCAAAAGTCATATCTATATTCAAAGCTTAAACCAACATAAAAAGGCCTTTAACAATTTTTAAACCAGTGAAAAAACAAACGCATAAAGGGAGTTCATACACATCTCCCAAATAGACCATGGTACCCCCATTGCCCTTATTACTCTAGTCCATAAACGAAACGTACATTTCAAAGCGAAGTCTCCTATGATCCCCTTTCAAGTTGGTGCCTCCAAGCACTTAATTATCTGCATTGATAGACAAAAGAGAGCACAAGCATACGAGCTTAGTGAGGAGTGCTCAAAACCAAAACACCATCAATGCATCAAAACCATTTTCATTCATTTGAAAACCATCATTCCCTTTTTCAAACCATGCACTTTCCATAACAAATAAGCACGTAAAACATCATGCAACAAGTGCTAAATACTCAACAGAAAATCCATTTGCTAACACTCTCTTAAGCCTTCCCAGGCATAACTACCATATGCAAAGCTTAAAGAGTAAAACATGCATTTACACAATATGCATTATTAACCTTTTCATAACAACTTAACAATTATATTGGCTCCCAAGTGATCATCAACATACTCATTTGTCAAAAACCACATCGGATACACGGATTCCAAAGTGTTGTCCCAACATTTCATACATTCTCACCAACATCTCAAGGTTCACACACGGGAGCTACCCTCCACCTTTGCGACACCCATGGCGGAGTATTCGGTACCTTACAACCACTCAACACCACTTATCAGTCGATATATAACCCCACTAACGAGAAACGGGACACAACTCAATTTCCTCAATCGTTACGGTACTTGGATGGAGTATTCAGTACCTCACAACCCCTCAACATCCAAGGCGACTTGTTTATAGTGCACTCAATCCTATAGCTGGCTAACTATATCCGATTTCATTTATAACCCAATTTCACAACATCACTTGCCAATATAATTCACATTTAGAATAAACCTCATTGTTTTCAAAGCATTACCAATAAACCAGATTTCCAAGCACCGAACTATGCTTCATAAAACAAGTATAAGCATATACATACAAGGATCACTTACCATGTGCATCCTCCATCGATATATCATCAAAAAAATGTAAATCATTTCCTTCAATTCATGCTTCAAAACAGTAGGTAACATGCGTTTAAAATCAAGTGCATCAACAATTCATAATAGCACAATCCGAGGGAGAAAATCACTTTACTTACTTCCGAACTTAGTAAAGTGTTTCAAGCTTACACTAAGTTCCCCAAACCACCTTTTAGGTGTTTCAAAGCTGGAAAATACGTTCTCACTCACCGACTCGCGAAACCAAGATTCACCGACGCAAAATCAAGCGTCTGAAGCATCCGGAACTTCACCAAATGCTTCTGATGTTTTCTCCCATGTTCATACCACACAAGGAAAGAGGATAAATGCATCATAATGCACTAAAATCACCAGCAACTTAAATTATCTCGCTGCTTTGTTCTAAAGCACCAAAATACCAATCCAAAACAACTAAAATCACCTTCGATTGCTCTCTAAACTCAACCCAGCCATAACCTAGCACCTCCACCTCATTTTAACCATCAATCAACATCAAAAAAAAATCCTAATTTTATCCTTATACCTCCAGCAACTCAGATTTCACCTTAACACCTTTAAAACCCAAATTCTAACAATCTAATAATTAGAGATCCAACTCATTTCGAGATTACATTAATAAAACCTTTATTTCCAAATCATTTAACATCCAAATTATGATTAAAATCAGCCTCAAATCAATAAAAACTGTGTCACAACGAAAATCTTGATAATTCATCTTACAAAGCTTAATTTAGCAATTTTCATTAATTCAATTATAAAATCTTGTTATTAAATAAAACTAGAGAGCAAAAGGCTTGAGAATTTCAATAAAGAATCTTGATTAAAGGAGAGAAAAGAAAGATCACCTCTAACACAAGCTTTTCTCTTGATTTACAATGAGTTTGGTGAAATCCTTCAAGAAAATTCTAGCTAGTTGAAGTAGAAATCCATGGGCATCATTTAGGAATCAAAAATAGATTAAATGAGAAAATTCTCTAAAGATTTTAGTGATAAAAAGAGAGTTTGGTTGCTAAGAAAGTTGTGAGAAAAGTTTTGGAGAAAAATAGTTACGTAAGAAAATGTTTAGGCTATTAAAATCTCTTTTAATGAAACTCTTTTATTAAAATATTTAATTAAATCATTTAAAACTCAAAATCTAGGGAATAGCTGATATCACCTTGGTGTAATAGCTCCCTAAGGATTCTAAGTTTTGGCTCTATTCGATTTAGCCATTAAAAAAGAACTTTCAATTTTTACATTTTAGTCACCAAACCAAAATGTCGACTTTCCAAAAATCAGTTTACAACTCTCCCCCACTTAGGAAATTTCGTCCTCAAAATTTTTACCTGAAGGAAAAAGGTGTAGAAACTACTTCAACATGTCTGCCTTCTTCTCCCATGTGGCCTCCTCAACTCCTCAATGTCGCCACAACACCTTCACAAGTTCAATCGTCTTACCACGAAGAACTTTACTACTAGAATCATGGATCCCAACTGGTTCCTCATCATAAGACAAATCCATAACACATCATCCCAACTGGATCCCAACTACTAGAATCATGGATCTGATCTATACCTTTGCAACATCTGAACATGAAACACATCATAAATTTTCTCCAACTCGGGAGAAAACCTCAACCGATATACAATAAGACCACCACGCTCCACAACCTCATAAGGTCCAATAAACCTTGGACTAAGCTTACCCTTTTGTCCAAACCTCATCACCTTCTTCCAAGGTGAGATCTTCAAGAACACGCGATTTCCAACCGCAAACTCAATCTCCTTACGCTTTAAATCTGTGTAAGATTTTGACGATCTGGTGCAGCCTTCAACCGATCACAAATAAGCTTTACATTCTCAGTTGTTCCCTTAAGCAAATCCGGCATGGAAACCAACTTTTGTCCCACTTTCGCCCAACAAAGAGGCGTTCTACACTTTCTTCCATACAAAGCTTCATACGGAGCCATGTGTATACTCGCTTGAAAACTGTTATTATAAGCAAACTCCACTACGAGCAGTTGTTTTACCGAAGAACCTTGGAAATCAATAACACAACACCTCAACATGTCCTCGAGCACTTGGATAACTCACTCAGATTGTCCATCCGTCTAAGGGTGATACGAGGTACTGAAATTAAGCCTTGTATCCAAAGCTTGATGTAAACACTCCCAAAACCTCGCCGTAAACCTCGAATCTCCATCTGACACTCTAGATTTAGGCAAACCATGCAAACGCACTATCTCTGCAATATACAATTCTACAAGCTTATTCAACATATATGTAGTATGCACAACTAATAAATGTGCACACTTCGTAAGAAGATCTACAATCACCTAAATGGAATTCTTATTTGACGGGGTTAAAGGCAAACCGGACACAAAATCCATAGAAATCCTCTCCCATTTCCATTTCGGTATCCTCAAAGGTTGCAACATGCCAGAAAGAAATTGGTGCTCAGCCTTCGCACGCTGACAAAGAATACACTTGGTCACAAATTCAGCAACATCCTTTTTCAACCCAACCCAATAGTACTCATCTTTCAATCTACGATACATCTTCGTATTACCAGGATGCATAGCAAAAGGTCTGCTATGAGCTTCAGTCAAAATAGTGCGCCTCAACTTAACATCCTCCGCCACAAATATTCGACTTTTAAAGCACAAAACACGGTCATCATTGAAACAAAATTTTGTTTCATTCCCATCCGCTTTAACCTAAACATGAGGCACCAAAGAATCATCAAGCAATTGTTTCTCCTTAATTAACTGTATCAAGGAATCATTCACTTGTAGTTCAGCTAGCAATCCACCATCTCGTGATATGCTCAACTAAGAAAACACCGCCCTAAACTCCATAGCTACCTTCCTACTCAAGGCATCAACCACAACATTTGCCATTCCAGGATGATACTCTATCGGTAGATCGTAATCCTTGAGCATCTCCAACTATCTTTGATGCCTAAGATTCAACTCTCTCTAAGACATTGGATATTTCAAACTCTTATGATCCATGTAGACTACACACTTCTCAGCATAAAGGTAATGCCTTCAAAATTTCAAAACAAACACAACTACAACAAGTTCTAGATCATGAGTAGGATAATTGCGCTCATGCACCTTCAATTGCCTAGATGCGTACGCCACAACCTTCTCACCTTGCATCAAATCACAACCTAGTTTAACATATGATGCATCACTGTAAACTACAAACTCCTTACCCGATTCAGGTTGAATCAAGACAGGCGCTCGCGCCAAAGCCTCATTCAACTTCTCGATAGCTTGTTGTCTAACAACCGTTCACTCAAAACAAACGTTCTTTTGCAACAAAATGGTTAATGGTGCTGCAATCTTAGAGAAACCCTCCACAAACCTTCGATAATATCCTGTCAAACCAAGGAAACTACGAACTTTAGTCATCGATTTAGGCATCTTCCAATTCATCACTGCCTCAATCTTTTGTGGGTGAACTCGGATACCCTCGGCCGACACCACATGTCCAAGGAACACAACTTCCCTGAGCCAAAACTCGCACTTGCTACACTTAGCATAAAGCTGATTCTCCAACAACACTTGCAACACAATTCGTAAATGCTTATCATGATCCTCCTCGGTACGAGAGTACAAGAGAATGTCATCAATAAACACTACCACGAACTGATCCAAAACTCGTGGAACATACAATTCATATAACCCCTTAAACCTGGCCCAGAAGAAAAGACCAAATTTAGGAAGTCATCGTTGAAAACTTTTCCCTCAAGTAATAAATTTTAGGTTTAAATAATTTATAAAACAAATTAATTATTAATTAACAATAAATATCGTAAAATACCATAATTGTTTTCATAACCCAAATATTAGAAAAATATTATGATCATTTAATAAAATATCTGAAATAAAGTTTGTAAATATATGGTGAAACATAATCAACAAATATAAAGTTTCACGATCTAAAATACGTAAATATCCCAAAACATAGAATAATAATAATCTGATAGTTTAAATTTATTTCATACAGAATAATAAAATAATCAGATAAATTTGAGATCCTCCAAGTACCATGTCGCCTAAAGTCCAAAGATATCTGTAAAATGAAAACTATGGGGAGTAAGCTAGAGAGCTTAGTGTGTCTCTAAAGTGCAAGAAAAACCATAATCATAAACATAATATTATTTTCTTAAAATTCTTTAAAAACATGATACAATATAACAATCATAATGCAATGCACCCAACTCTGTCTGCCAAAAATGAGGAAGGTTCCCATAACCTCCTCCCTACGTCCGCCAATCTGAAGTGAAATTCAGCCCGAAGGGTGAAATCACTGAACTTCTTCTATACAAATCCCAATCCATGCTCATACATATATGATGTATAAAAATCAAATTTCTTAAACAAAGTTCCATGAATCCGATATTCCATAAACATACTTCATAAACCATAGTCCATAAATCCATAAATCATAGTTCCATAAATATGATGTTTCATAGATTAAATTTTCATGAATTATAATTAAAACACATTCTAAAATCGCATGCATATGATGTCAACCATACAAGCCATAATACATATAATAATCACACAAGGTGTAAAACATATGTAGCACAGTAAGAGAACACACCTCAAGCACCAATATCTCTAAAGTCGGGAAGAACGCCTCTCACGTTCGGATCTAGCTAAATCGGAACCTATGACATAAAATTCTACATCAAAATCTAACATTATGCCACCAATTAACACTAGTACTAATCTAAAAGAATACTCACGTGTAGTCCTTGTGGTACGTGCACGGTTAGATCGAACAAGCGAATAAGGTGGTAGTTCGTCTTCTTCAAAGTCAATGTTGACTAAAACACATATTTAAACTGCATCAGATCACATATCCAAATCCTTTAAAAATTAAGGTCGCGCGAAACCAGAGACTCACCAACGTTCAATTGAAATAAGAAGCATAAAGAAAAAGTTGAGAGAAATAGAGGAGACGTGCGGCTGCCGAATATCAATTTGACAATTCAAGGGTTGATAAGGGTTTTATACCCAATTTAATGGGTAATTTACAAAGGAGGCCATTGAACTTAATAAGTGTTTGCAAACTAGCACCCAAACTTTTCATAATTTATAAGTTGATCCTAAATTTCTATATTAAGTCTCATAAATCTAAATTTTCTCAATTTAACCCTTAAACTCAATTAGAGTTTCTTAATTAAATTTTCAAATCATTAGGGTTTCAAGAATTAGGGATTTTAAAATTAGATTTCTAAATTAGGGATATTTCGAATTTAGGTTTTATAATTTGGGCGTAATTTTTGGGGTCTTACAACTCTCACACCCTTAAAAGAAATTTTTAGTCTTAGCAATAGATCCCGAAAATTAACTGTCACAACTTAATATTCTTCATTCTTAATTCCTCATCCTTGAACAAGAAAGATAAAAAACTAAAAACATCATAAATGTACCTACTATGTCCTCTGGCTCATCATCATAACCCTCGTGAGCTTTAGTTGCATAAACTAACATCGGTCGTCTAGCATTTGATCTAATACTTTGTTTAGGTCTGGCTCTACTAGCGTTACCCAAAGCAACATGCCTATTTTGGCCACTACCTCTAAGTGGTTCTTGTACTGACCTTTGAGACTGTGTCGGAGCTTGGTTAACACCATGGGCGAGGGGACAATCACTCCGAAAATGGTTTAAAGAACCACATAAGAAACATGCTCTCAACTTCTTTCGACACTCACCATTTTGTCATTTGTTACAGTAAGAACATATTGGAAAAGAGTGAGAACCTGACGAACCACCTACACTAGCGGGCAGAATAGTACAAATCACCGTTCTAGCTCTTGAATAACCCTGATGGTCAAACTGCTCTGAAGCCCTCTTCCTAGACTGATTTCTTTGACTGTGCTGAACAGATGTGGTCAGTTGCTTACTAGCTTGATCAGAACCCTGAGATTCAAGTTGCTTCATCTCTACCTCATCCGCTCAGCGGTCCTAGCTCATTATGTAATCTCCTTATACTCTTTATCCATATGCAAAGAAACAACCGTCTTAATCGATGGACGCTACCCCTTCAAAAAACCAGTCACATTTCTTATTTTCTGTGACCACTAACCACAGAACATATTGTATCAGCCTCATGAAATCTATCTCATAATCATTCACGGACATGTCATTTTGCTTCAGATTCATGAAATCATCTCGACACTTTGCTAAGTACTCTGCCCCAACATAGCGGTCAAGAAATGCCTGTAGGAAATGGTCCCAAGAGATTTGACTGGCTGAAATAACATGTTCCTCAGCCTCCCTCCAATTCTGGGCTTCACCCTGCAACAGTGATACTGCAGCCCTAAGCTTCCGGTTGGTAGGATAATTCATCTCAACAAACAATCGCTGAAGCTTCTTCAACCAATACTCTACGTCAGCTGGATTCGTACTAGTCTTCTCATCAAACATAGTCATCCTAACATCTAAGAACTCGGTAGATATGGGGCTCCTGACACCCTCAGACTGGCGAAGGTAACGAAGCAACTCCCTATGCATTGTAGCAGTATCCAAGCCATCAGTCTCACTATCCTTAGAATCATGTGGACCATCATTCTAAGTCTACTAAACATGTGGATCCCTACCACCAGCCTTATTCAAATGTTGCTCCTCTACATCATCATCATGAATATAATCCTGATTCTGTGGCAGTTTCACATGGGCGTAACGTCACTCTCTATTGCAGTGGTACGACCTCGACTACAACCATGACCGGTCGCTAATCTAGAGCTCCTACGTGGTGGCATAATAATCTATATACAAAAGGGACAATCCTAGAATTGCAGTTGGTACTTGGAATTTCTATTCAAAACATATCTTTAATTCTTTAAAATAATAAATTTATCAGAAAATCTCATTCGCCCAAAAATATTTAATATGCATGCAAAAATTGTTTTCGATTTAAAAATTTATGTGAGCCACACAGTCTGAGGGTTTGAACTTAGCTCTGATACCACTAAATGTAACCCCTAAACCCAGCCCAGAAGAAAAGACCGAATTTAAGAAGTCACCGTTGAAAACTTTTCCCTCAAGTAATAAATGTTATGTTTAAATAATATATAAAAAAATTAATTATTAATTAACAATAAATATCGTAAAATACCATAATTATTTTCAAAACCAAATATTAGAAAAATATTATGATCATTTAATAAAATATCTGAAATAAAGTCTGTAAATATATGCTGAAACATAATCCCAAAATATAAAGTTTCACTATGTAAAATACGTAAATATCCCAAAACATAGAATAATAGTAATCTGATAGTTTAAATTTAGTTCATACTGAATAAAAATATAATCTGATAAAATTGAGATCCTCCAAGTACCACGTCGCATAAATTCCAAAGATATCTGTAAAAGGAAACCTATGGGGGAGTAAGCTAGAGAGCTTAGTGTGTCTCTAAAGTGCAAGAAAACCCATAATCATAAACATAATATTATTTTCTTAAAATCCTTTACAAACATGATACAATATCACAAGCGTAATGCAATGCACCCAACTACGTCTGCCAAAAATGAGAAAGGTTCCTATAACCTCCTCCCTACGTCCGCAAATCCGAAGTGAAATTCAGCCCGAAGGGTGAAAGCGCTAAATTTCCTCCGTACAAATCACAATCTATGCTCATACATATATGATGCATAACAATCAAATTTCATAAACAAATTTCCATGAAATCGATATTCCATAAACATACTTCATAAACCACAGTCCATAAATCCATAAATCATAGCTCCATAAATCCGATGTTTCGTAGATCATATTTTCATAAATCATAATTAAAACACATTCTGAAATCGTATGCATATGATGTCAACCATACAAGCCATAATACATATAATTATCACACAAGGTGTAAAACATATGTAGCACAGTAAGAGAACACACCTCAAGCAGAAATAGCTCTAACGTCGTGAAGAACGCCTCTCAGGTTCGGATCTAGCCAAATCGAAACCTATAATATAAAATTCTACATCAAAATCTAACACTATTGCACCAATTAACACTAGTACTAATCTAAAAGAATACTCACGTGTAGTCCTTGTGGTACGTGCATGGTTAGATCGAACAAGCGAAGAAGGTGGTAGTTTGTCTTCTTCAAAGTCAATATCGTCTAAAACACATATTTAAACTGCATCACATCTTATATCCAAATCATTTAAAACTTAAGGTCGCGCGAAACTAGAGACTCACCAACGTTAGATCGAAATAAGGAGCATAAAGAAAAAGTTGAGAGATGGAGAGGAGAAGTGCGGCTGCCGAATACCAATTTGACCATTCAAGGGTTGATAAGGGTTTTATACCCAATTTAATGGGTAATTTACAAAGGAGGCCATTGAACTTAAAAAGTGTTTGCAAACTAGCACCCAAGCTTTTCATAATTTATAAATTGACCCCGACTTTCTATATTAAGTCTCATAAATCTGAATTTTCTCAATTTAACCCTTAAACTCAATTAGGGTTTCTTAATTAAATTCTCAAATCATTAGGGATTTAAGAATTAGGGATTTTAAAATTAGATTTCTAAATTAGGGATATTTCGAATCTAGGGTTTATAATTTGGGCGTAATTTTTGGGGTGTTGCAATTTCTCATGTCCATGAATGTAGTCGGTGCATTTGTCAAACCAAACGGCATCACTAAGAACTCATAATGTTCGTACCTTGTACGAAAAGTTGTCTTAGACACATCTACATTCTTTACCTTCAATTAATAATATATAGACCTCAAATCAATCTTAGAAAACACTGAAACACCTCGAAACTGGTCAAACAAATCACCAATCATTGGAAAAGGATACTTGTTTTTAATCGTCAACTTGTTCAGTTGTCGATAATCTATACACATACGCATTGTGCCATCTTTCTTCTTTACAAACAAGACCGGTGCACCCCCATGGTGAAACACTTGGCCTAATGAACCCTCGATCTAGCAACTCTTGAAGTTGTGTTTTCAACTCCTTAGGTGCCATCCGATATGGAGCAATAGACACTGGAGTCGTATTTTCATACAACTCAATGCCAAACTCAACTTCTCTGTTGGGTGGCAAACCAGGCAACTCTTTCGAAAAGACACCCGTAAACTCACATATCGTTCGAATGTCTTGTACTCGCACCTCTTTTGTATCAGGATTCATCACATAAGCTATAAAAGCTTCACATCCCAACTCCATCATACGACTCGCTTCAAGAGCTGATATTCCATTGCACAAGAATTTCGCATTCTCACCTATGATTACCACTTCGTAATCATCAACAAGTTTCAAGGTAACTCGCTTAACATCAAAATTGACCATAACTCTATGCTCGGTCAACAATTCCATCCCAAGGATTACATCAAAACCAAGGAAAGCCAACTATATTAAATCAACTGCAAACACGTGGCCCTGAATAGATAAAGGACATCGCCTACACAACCTTCTCGTAACAATAGTTTCACCAAAGGAACTAGTTACTTGCATTCCCACATCTAACATCTCAACATGGATATCAAAAAATGTACATGCTCACTCAAGATGTATGAATGCGTAGACCCAGAGTCAATTAAAGCTAACAATGACAAGGATTGCAAAGTGAAAATACCTGCAATCACATTGGTGTCGTTACGTCCCTCGCGATGTACATACACCCTCGCAGGACCACCACCCTCGAGTTGAACAACCAAAACATTTGCTACAGCTCTCTGTCCATCATCTTTACGCGACAAATTACCACAACCCCGCCTACGGCATCACTGTGGTACAACAACAGGTGCTCGACCCTGACCACCTCCAGCCAACAAGGGACGATCACACCTCAAATGATCAGCCGATCCACAACTCCAACAAGAGTTAGCTACCACAGTCGCAGGAGCTTGTCCCTCACGAACCAAACGAGGACAGTCGTGCCTCAAATGCTCGCACGATCCGCAGATCCAACAGGCGTTTTTCTTAAACCTCACCCTGTTACCTTGAACCGGAGCACCACATCCAACATTACCTCGCCTCGCCTTAGGCCGATACCTACGATCACGATGCCTCTTATATTGTCCACCATCGAGACCAAAATCCACAACTCTCTTACTCGAGCTGGAACCACCCACACGAGAGGACAAGCCCAAACTCCGCTCGATATCTTTAGCTCGTGTCACCAACACATCAAAATCTGTATAGTCGCAGGCTAGCATAAAAGTCTTCACTTCCTGCACCAAGCCATAACGGAAGCGATCACAATGATGCTTATCACTCGGCACCAACACAGGAGCATACTGGCTCAACCAAACGAACTGGACCTCATATTCAGCCACTCTCAAGCTTCCTTGAACCAAGGACATAAACTCACGTTTCTTGTCGTCCAAGTATCGAACCCCTAGATACTTCTTCTTAAAGGCAGCTTGGAAGAACTCCCAATCCACCTCATTGGGCTCCATAGCCGCAGTCACAGTCATCCACCAAATGTATGCATCACCATGCAACAAAGAAACGACACATCTTAGCTTGTGTGCATCATTGCACCCTGTTTGATCCAAAATTCAGATCGTACTAGCCATCCAAGCCTTAGATATTTCAGTAGACAATCCATGATACTCAACACCTCCTAAACTTTGCAAGCGTTCCAATGGCAAACTTAATTGCCCAGCAACATGTGCTTGTACTTGCACTCCAGCAACAACAGCTGGAATGCCCCAGTCATCGTCTGAACCAAAAGCGTCAAATCACCTAACACAGGACCAGCTTGCCCATGTTGTCCTTACTCCTCACCTCCAGGTGGAGGAGGTAAATACCCACTAGGCAGAACCTCGTTCTCCTGATTTCTTTGCTCACCAGCAAGAGAAATTGTACCCAAACGTAGCTCTCTCCTCGGTCCTATTATGCTATTATAATTAAGGCATGGTAATAAAACAAAACAAGAAATCAGACCAGCTTCAAGCTAGGATCCAAGACTTTGAATTCACTTTAAAAATACTTTACTATAGTAATAAGGAAATGGGTATCCCAATTTCCCCCAAACATAGCATAAGACAAACAACATATGTATCACAATTGTCGTGTATCGGAATCAATCGAATTCAGCCCACAACATCATCATGTATATAATGGTTCACTCGTAAATCACAATCATCATGCATGACTTCAATATCATTTGATCATCATCAACATAACTATAACAATCACCGTGCAAATCAAACATCATCAATCACATGGAATCGCTACACATCAACTTACCATTAACTTACCGTCATCCCATTCTTTCGAAACCTAGATCTGATACCACCAAATGTAAGCCCTCGACCCGGCCTAGCCGGTAGATCGAATCGAAAGGGTTAAACAGGGAATTTTGAAGTAAACTGGGAAGTTTAATCCAATAAACAACCCTAATTTTTTCTTTTTATCGTAAGTAGATGCTCGTTAAAACCCTAAGTGTTTATCATCGCAGCGAGACATACACAACATCAATCGAACATCGCTTAAAACTCAATTGCTTTCGATTACAATTTTAGGGACCATTTTGTAAACTTGACAAATTATGAGGGATTTTCCGAATTTTAAATTGCCATCCTTAAATTAATCATGTTACACACATCTTTGTCAAATTTCAGCTCAAAATAAGCATTCATGCTCATCTAATTGCATCCACAACATACAGGGATTGAAACGCAAAGAATCAGAACATGCAAAGATACTTGTTAACTAACAAAACTGTCACCGTATCGATACCCTTGGTATCGATACACCCTCGACAATTAGACTACAATGTTCAGCAAAATAATGACTCGTACTGATACCGTCAACACCTGTATCGATACGCCCAAACCAGTAGCCAAATTTCGTATCGATACACCCCCGTGTACCGATACACCCCTCTAATTTTCGAAGCCCGTACCGATACACTATCAAGGGTATCGATACCCTGCAGTCTACAATTACTCAATTTGCTTATTTTTCATATTTTAAACCACTCAAGGCCAATCCAACATGCTTCCAAACACAAGTAATGAATTTTAACATCAATCCTTAAGCGTGCATAGCTATTTCAACATCAAGGCATGGAAAATATCATCAAAGAGTTCTAGAGGCATGCTTACTATGAAATCAAACCATCCAAAAGTCATATCTCAATTCAAAGCTTAAACCAACATATAGAGGCCTTTTACAAGCTTAAAACCAGTAAACAAACATGCGCATAAAGGGAGTTCATACACATCTCCCAAATAGACCATGGTACCCTCATTGCCCTTATTACTCTAGTCCATAAAAGAAACGTACATTTCAAAGCGAAGTCTCCTATGATCCCCTTTCAAGTTGCTGCCTCCAAGCACTTAATTATCTATATTGATGGACAAAGAGAGTGTTATCATACAAGCTTAGTGAGGAGTGCTCAAAAACCAAAACACCATCAATGCATCAAAACCATTTTCAATCATTTGAAAATCATCATGCCCTTTTTAAAACCATGCACTTTTCTTAACAAATCAGCACGTTAAACATCATGCAACAAGTGTTAAATACTCAACAACAAATCCATTTGCTAACATTCTCTTAAGCCTTCCCATGCATAGATACCATATGTAAAGCTTAAAGAGTAAAAGATGCATTTACACAATATGCATCATTAATGTTTTCATAACAACCTAACAATTATATTGGCTCACAAGTGATCATCAACATACTCATTTCTCAATAACCACATCGGATACAAGGATTCCCAAGTGTTGTCCCAACACTTCATACATTCTCACCGGCATCTCCAGGTTCACACGCGAGAGCTACCCTCCACTGTTGTGACACCCATGGCGGAGTAATTGTTACCTTACAACCCCTCACACCATTCATCGGTAGATGTATAACCCCACTAACGAGAGACGGGACACAACTCAATTTCCTCAACTGTTCGGGTACTTGGATGGAGTATTCGGTACCTCACAACCCCTCAACATCCAAGACGACTTCTTTATAGTACACTCAATCCTATAGCCGGCTAACAATATCCAGTTTCATTTATAAACCAATTTCACAACATCAGTTGCCAATATAATTCACATTTAGCATAAACCTCACTATTTCAAAGCATTACCATTAAACCACATTTCCAAGCACCAAACCATGCTTCATAAAACAAGTATAAGCATATACATACAAGGATCACTTTCCATGTGCATCCTTCATTGACATATCATCAAAAACAGTAAATCATTTACTTCAACTCATGCTTTAAAACAGTAGGTAACATGTGTTTAAAATCAAGTGCATCAACAATTCATAATAGCAAAATCCGAGGGAGAAAATCACTTTACTTACTTCTAAACTTAGTAAATCGTTTCAAGCTTACACTAAGTTCCCCAAACCACCTTTCAGGTGTTTCAAAGCTGAAAAACACGTTCTCACTCACCCACTCGCGAAACCAAGATTCGCTGACGCGAAATCAAGCGTCTGAAGCCTCTGAAACTTCATTGAATGCTTCCGATGTGTTCTCCCATTTCATACCATACAAGGACAGAGGATAAATGCATCATAATGCACTAAAATCACCAACAACTTAAATTATCTCGTTGCTCTGTTCTAAAGCACCAAAATACCCATCCAAAACAACCAAAATCACCTTCGATTGCTCTCTAAACCCAACCTAGCCATAACCTAACACCTCCACCCATTTTAACCATCAATTAACATCCAAAAAATCCTAAGTTCATCATTATACCTCCAGCAACTCAGATTTCACACTAACACCTCAAAACCCAAAATCTAACAATCTAATAATTAGAGATCCAACTCATTTCAGGATTACATTAATAAAACCTTTATTTCCACATCATTTAGCATCAAAATTATGATTAAAATCAGCCTCAAATCAATAAAAAAAATGTCACAACGAAAATATTGAAAATCCATTTTATAAAGCTTAATTTAGCAATTTTCATCAATTTAATTACAAAATCATGTTATTAAACAAAACTAGAGAGCCAAAGACTTGAGAATTTCAATAAAAAACCTTGATTAGAGGAGAGAAAAGAAAGATCACCTCTAACACAAGTTTTTCCCTTGATTTGCAATGAGTTTGATGAAATCCTTCAAGAAAATTCTATATAGTTGAAGTAGAAATCCATGGGCATCATTTAGGAATAAAAAGTAGATGAAATGAGAAAATTCTCTGAAGATTTTAGTGATGATAAGAGTGTTTGGCTGTTGAGAAAGTTGAGAGAAAAGTTTTGGAGAAAAGTAGTTCTGTAAGAAAATGTTTAGGCTATTAAAATCTCTTTTAATGAAACTCTTTTATTAAAACATTTAATTAAATCATTTAAAACACAAAATCAAGGGAATAGTTGATACTGCCTTGGTGTAATAGCTCCCTAAGGATTCTAAGTTTTGGATCTCTTCGATTTAGCCATTAAAATAGAACTTTCAATTTTTACATTTTAGTCACCAAACCAAAATGTCGACTTTTCAAAAACCATTTGCCAAAATTGGATTAACTTTCCATAAAATACATATTTAAATAGGATTTTAGAAATTTTTCGCATTCTGAACCAAGTTTTCCCTGAATCGTCTCTAAACTGACCCGAATTTCTAATCTGGATTCATCGGACTCTAAGCCGCCTTTAGAACCTCTAGGCCCAAAATTGGGACGTTATAAGAAAAAAAGGGGTTTTATACTTAAAACTTTTTTGGGCCAATTCCATTCACTAAAGCCACCTTTCTTATCTCTTTTTAAAATCTAGAAATAAGTTTTAATAATCTCACAAAATAGTCACTCACTTTCGAAATAAATAAAATTTCTATTCTTAAAAAAGGTAAAACTAAATTTCTTTTTAAATAATAATACAAGTTTTTTTTAAAAGAGAGTAATTCTTTAAAGTGTTTTTCTAATAAACAAAGCTTTTCCTATTAAAAATAAAGAAGATAATAAAAAAATCATTTGTTTCAAATATATCAAGATCCTTTTTTATAAAATAAAAATATTTCATAAAAAACTATAAAAAAACTCTGACTTAATAATAAGTTGTTGACCTGATTCGGGAAAGGCACAATTTTTAATTTAACTTCGTACTCTAATCCATTTTTTCTTGTATATATTTAATTTTGTAATTTAATTTATCTTTCTCGTATATATTTAATTTTGTAATTTAATTTCTTGTTTATATATTATGTCTTTTAATAACTTTCTTATTTGCTTACAAATATAATAAATGTGGTGCCTTATTAAACTAGAATGACGGGATAGCGCTAGAAGTGTTGGCGTTGATTGGAGTTCATTTTCGAATAGTAAGGTCGTTAAAATATAATTAAATTCAAAGACGGACAATAATTTTAAGCTTTACGTGAATTTGCAAAATTTGACTTTTAAAACATTTTGTAACCAGCAAGGTACCAATTCTGGACGTCGTGGGGTGCTAACCTTTCCAGACACATAACCGACTCTCGAACCCATTTTTCTGTTTCCGCAAACCAAAAATATTGTTTTAATAAAATAAAATGATTTTATTAAAATAACCTGTTTTAGGTGATCCAATCACGCCTTTTTAAAATATTGGTGACGACTTTGTTTTTTTTAAATGTCGAGCTCATAAGGGTTGCGACAATACTAAAAATAAAAAAAAATAAAAAGAAAAACTAACCCATGGGGTTATTGGGGAGGTGGTTCCTGAATGATGATGCTTTTGCCTTTGTCCCAGGCAGACGTTGGTTTCTTGGCAGGGTGGGAGGAGGCGCCAACATCAATATCTAGTCGTTGTCTCTGTTGGGTGGTGGGTACAGTAGCAGGGGCCGGCGGTGGATTCAATGGGGGGCTCCTCCTGAGCCTCTGGTAGGAGCTTATGGAACATGGAGTTCTCGACAGTCGTCATTGCTTGGACATATTGACAATATGGTTCTATAACAATGGTGACAACATCCTGTATAATCTGGCGGAGGTCCTGGGTAAATGAAGCTATGAGTTCAAAAGACGGTCCATATCCTTTTATCTCCTGGACCTGAGAGGGCAGCCAACCAGTATGGCACTCAATGATATCGTCCTCCCCCTATTCATCAACCCCTACTTTTTAGCACAGGGCTATGATGAGATTAGGAAAGGGTAAATCCTTGTGTTTCCTTGTTAAAATTTCCCTAGAAATTATGGTTTCATAAATGAACTCATACGGATTTAAGCCTCAATTGTTCAGAATAGAGTGTAAGAGCAGCATCCGGCGGAAGAAAATGGTAGATCAATTTCTTGTCGAGAGAATGCGGTTGTTGATAAAGTGCATCTAGAACTTCGACTTTGGGTTAAGATGTGCCCAACCTACCGTTCAGACATAATGTTCATCAGGGACCCATGTAGTCCCAGGAATGTAGATATCTATCAACAGTTGGTCATATGTTTGGCCGTCGTTGCACCCATAAAATCTCCATGGGTAACACCAATTGTTTATAGGTTGGTGTGGTCAACAATTACTAGGGCCGAGAATGCTATGCTCTTTCCACGGACATAGACCCTCTCGTTTGGCGTGTGTCCAACAAGAGTATAAAACTCATGTACCCAGTCAACGTTAACTTGTCTTGGTTGGTGAACAAAGTCTTTCCAGCCTTGTGTAGTTAAGACCGCATGTATGTCGTTTTCAAACTTGTAGCGGATATTTGGAGTAAACTCCAATCCTTCCTCCAGGATAAGATCCTTTTGGATCAAATGTTTGTATCTTCGTGTTAAGATGTTGTCCAGTATATACAGGCGAAGATCAAGATCTTCCAACTCCGTGAATGTGGTGTCCCTAAAGGATCCTCGGCTAGTTTATAGGGACGTCGGGGAAGAAGGAGAAAAAGGAGGATTGGTGTGTCTCTCCATTTGAAGCAACTGCTGATTTCGTCAGGTTACTTTGAGTTGTCTAACCATGATTCAGACAAAAGTAGGAGGGACCCTGTTGAAAGATTACGGTTTTGTAGTCAGTGTAATCTAGGAATAAGAAGTTTGATTGATGGTAATGCGTTACTCTTTATGGAGAATACGAAAGGGTAAAAGTGGGAATGGTGTGGTTGGTACTCATGAAGGGTCACACCAGCAATAAATGTAGAGACCTTCCTGAAAGGGTAAGTTGAGTGATAAGTGGCCTAATGAATAGGGGAATGACGTGTGGCGAGTTATGGGAATGGGAGAGCTTCAAGTGATAAATGTGGGGCGGTGAGGAGGATAGTCTTCGACATTCCATCTCTTTTTCCTCTAGTTTTTCAGGGATTCTGTGATTGGTTCAACCCATATTTTCAAATAATCAAACATGAAACGTGGTCTTATGGAAGCTTGCCCAAGTTTAACCATTTGCTTGATATCTTCCAAAAGAAACAAATTTATTTAAAGGAAACCTAATCCTAATAGGAAGCAAAAATAAAAATAATAATAATAATATAGGAATTTAAAATTGCATAAAAATAAAAAGGGAAAGAATTTGGATGTATAAATTATCCAATAATGGAATGAAGTGCTTATCACGATGAACCGATGTTCCCTTGTAGATTTGCCAGATTTTCCGTAGAAAGGATCACTTTAGAATTGCTTCGCCGAACTTGGAGTATCTGCCAGATTTGTCATCGGGACTTCCCTCCATCTCACCTACCGAGACAACAAAAGTTGCAAGAGAAGATATCCGTTGTGGCAGCGAAAGGGACGCATCCAAAATCTGTCATTACCCGCCGGGGCAGCAGATCGTGGCAGCGTAAAACAACTTGGCCTATCCAATGCAGTTTCACACTAAGCAGCAGCATAACCTTGCCCTCTCTATCAATCTAATTACTTCCTCTTTTATTTGTGTTTTCTTTTACTTTTCTTATCAACAACTATCTTACTTATGCAATTTACTTTTCTTGTGCATGAACAACAATTCGAACCAAGTTGTCCAATCCCTGTGGGAGACGATATCTTATATACTATAACTTGACAAGAGTGTGCACGTGCGCTCATAAATAGAGTACACCTAAAACGCTCTACAAGTTTTTGGCGTCGTTGCCGAGGATTGGTAACAACAAATTTCATTTTTAATTTTTGCACTTGTTCTTTACTTTTTATTTTATTTTTATTCCTAACCAAAAAAAAAGAATTTTACAGTTTTCTTTGCTAGTGTATCACCAAGGCAAATCCAAAAGGAGAACTTCTCTTCTACGACGATATTGAACGAAGATCAAGAGAACTCAAGAAGGAGATCAGAGTAACCCTAGGGAAAAGCAAGGAAGAAAAGGAAAAGCAAAGGTAAACATGGAAAATGACAACCCTGCCAACAATGCTGCGAACGGCAGGGATGGGCAGCAAGACTTGCCGTGTAGAGAACAAAAAGATCCACCAAGGTAGGAACCCCCTATTCCGCCCAGACATCTACATTACGTTCGAACCACAAGGGATTAACTGGAACATGACTTTAGAGGGTTCGATCCGATAGTGATGGAACCTGAGATAGAGGCGGACCACTTCGAGTTGAAGCTCGTTATGTTTAACATGATCAACACATTAGGGCAATTTGGAAGGACTGCCAAAGAAGATGCCCGACAGCACTTGAGAGGATTCCTAGACATCTGTAGTGCATTCAAAATACATGGGGTCCATCAAGACGTATTGAGGCTGAGGTTATTTCCATATTCACTTAGGGATAGGGCAAAACCATGGTTAAACAACCAGCCGACAGGGTCATTCAACACATGAAAAGAGCTTTGTAAATATTTTCTAGATCGATTCAGCCCGTCCAATGTCACAGACAAACTGCGCAATGAGATGAAAGCCTTCAGACAAGGGGATGACGAGCCAATGTATGAAGCATGGGAGCGATACCAACAGATGCTGAACAACTGTCTGCTACATGGCCTTGTGAACTACCCAACGTGGATGATGATTGATGCCTCAGTTAATGGAATCATCCTTGAAAAACCACCAGAGAAGGCACTGCGGATTCTGAACCAGGCCGCCAAGAACGACTACAAGTATCCAACAGCCCGCCGAGGCAGCGTTAGGCAGCCAACCACTATGAACGAGGTAGCTGCCACAGAATCTGTCAATGCCCGCCTTGACACGCTAACGGAGCTGGTCATGAGCATCTTAAAATATGTTGAAAAGGTCTATAAGGTAAAGGTTGTGGAACCGTTCTGTGATGAATGTGGGGGCAACCATGATTTCTCTGACTGCGCCGCATCTACCAATTTTATGGGAGGATATGAGAGGAACAAGAGACCTGCACAGAACACTTACAACCCTGGATGGAAGAACCATCCCAACTTCTCCTGAAGCAACCCAAAGATTGTTGCAAAGCCACAACAGCAACAAGGAGTCTACCAACAATACTTGTCTAGACAGCAGGCTCAGGAGCCGCAAAATAATAATTCACTAGAAGCAACCCTTCATACCTTTATGTCTAGAACTAGTGATTTTATTGTTTGTACCAATAAATTCATTAATAAAACTAAGTCTTTCATGGACAGAACATAGATGAGGATGAACAACCAGAAGGCTGCTATAAAAAACTTGGAGACCCAATTTAGGCAGTTTACAGAGATCTACAGCAGCCGAACAATGGGAGCAGCATCTAGCAGCTCAGAGGCAGCATCCAAACCCACTTACGAGTAGTGCAAAGCCATATCTACCAAGAGTGGGAAGCAGTTGGATGACCCAAGGTGGAGAAACAAACAGAAAATCAGCCAGACAAGAAAGAATAGCCTGCCACAGCAGCACCAACACCAGCCGCCCCGGCAGCTGAACAAGACAGCGGTCCTGAAGCGGATGATCCTCCCCATATGAAGTTCCAACGCAAGGAGCGTATAGAGGACATCCACCTACCGACACCTTTCCCCCAAACGCTTAAGCAGCAGAAGCAAGTACACCAGTTCAGAAGACTCTGGATATTCTGAAACAGCAGCACATAAACATACCTCTTATATATAAGCCATTCAAAATATGCCCAACTATGTCAAACATCTCATGGACATAGTTTCTAAAAGGAAGAGGATTGGGAAATTCAAAACAGTGGTTGTCACAGAAGAGTGCATGCCAATGATGCACAATAAACTGCCGCCCAAGCAAATAGACCTGGGTAGCTTTGTTATCCCATGCAGGATAGGCATCAAACACCAAACAAAAGCTCTGTGCGACTTGGGAGCCAACATTAACTTTATGCCCAAGGTAGTCTTCGATAAACTAGGAATTGGGCTTGCCAAACCTACCCCCATCATGCTAAAACTTGCTGATCATTCTTTTGTACAACCGGAGGGAAAAATTGAGGACATCCTAGTAAAGGTGGGCAACCTGATTTTTCTAGCTGATTTTTCCAGTTGATTTCCTCATCCTAGACTGTGAGGCTAATGAAAAAGCCCCTATCATCCTTGGGCGACCATTCTTGGCCACGGGAAGAACGTTAATAGATGTAGAGCTTGGGGAGTTGACAATGAGGGTAGACAACCAAAGCATAAAGTTAAATGTGCTACAACCCTCAAGAAAAGAAGAGGAAGGATGCCCAGATGCAAAAGCCGCCAAAATAAGCATAGAGACAGGCTAGGGCAGCCGCTGTCACAACAGACCCAAGGAACAAGAGGACCCACCTGAGGAGAGGAAGGACATACCTAGACGAAAAGCCAAACGCAAAACCCTCAGGAAGTGGTTATGTCTGGGAGATGCACCTCCCAACATAACCTAATTTTCATTTTTATTTTTTAATTTATTTTTATGCATTAGGATTAGAGTTTAATGTTTTTAGGATTAGGATAATTTTCAGATTTTTATTTTATTTCAGGTTTGGAAATAAAAGAGTCGGGTCAAGAAAGAGGCCCAGCAAGAAGCCTGCCTACCATCCTACCGAGACAACCCATGGCAGCTCAGCGCAGCAACACGTAACGGCTAGTTGACCGCCAATGGCTCCGAAAATAACGGGCAGAAATCTCGTTACGTGCGTAAGAAAACAGGACCATTGGACATTTAATGTCACCACAGCACCTCTCGGCAACTTCTATTTATATCCTCCTCACTTCTTTCATTTACTTTACTTTCACCTTCTTGCTATCTATTTCTTGCATCCACTGTTCTCACCTATTTTTTCTTTCAAGTTTCAGTTACTTACAACCGTCTCACATGGCATCCGCATCATAGCCCAAACCCACTTACAAAAGATTTTGCTCCAGGGCAGACAAGGAGAGATATCGAACTCAGTTCGCAAAGCATAACGTATGGGAGGAGCAAGGCTTCCACTACATAAGGAGATAGGCGATCTCGGCTTAGAGCCTACCCTGTTCAAGACCATCCAAAACAAGGGATGGGAGATGTGCGCACGGTAGCCAGAGATAGCCAATATCACCATGCTTAGGAAGTTTTATTCCCACCATCCCCGCCGAGGGCAGCCATTTGTCTATGTCCACGGGGAGCCGATCAAGCTAAATGTCACCGTCATCAACAGATACTATGGCCTGGATATGCACGACAACACTTACGAGGAGTAGAGGTAGTCACTAACGGTTGTCGAGTATGAGAAAATCAAGGTCAAACTCTATAGGCCCAACACGCAATGGTTAGCAGGAAAGCATGTAGGATCTGTCCAACGCCGCCACCTGTTGCCCGAGGCAATACTGTGGAACACATTTGTAAAGAGGCGCCTGCTGCCCACCTCTCAAAACTCTACCGTCAATCGGCCGCGCCTCGCCCTCATTCATAGCATTCTGATGAACCTGCTAATACACGTTGGGGAAATCATATGCACGGAGATCCAAAATTGCTTCAGAAAGACAAAGGGCGGGTTGTACTTCTCGTCCCTCATCACAGGCCTCTACGCCAACTTTGATGTTCCAACAGACCCTAAAGATGAGTTGACGAGTGCAAAGAAGGGTGGACCAGACAAGTCCGCGTGCAGATTATGCAGGCCCTGAAGACATAACCCATAACATCCAGCCAGCCTTATGCTGCTCAGCCTGACACTCCAACCGCCCCCAGCAGTACTGAAGCTGCCCCAGAGAATGAAGTCCTCACATTGCAGCACACCCTTATTGATAGCACAAAGCGCATCGAGCAGCAGCAGCTGGCATTCATGAAATTCGTGGGGGAGGTCCAAGAAGCCTTTGTGGCTTATCTCTAGCAGAAATTCCCTGATGAAGGACCCGTCATGCATCCATTCTCTGCAGAGCTTGCAACAGCAGCCCCAGCACAAAGAACACCATCCGTCGCCGCTGCCCGCCATACCACCTATCAAGTGCCCTCTCCAACGGACTACCCAACTTACTCAGCCACCACTGCATCCGAAACAACGACAGACTCCCCCGAGAGGCATCAGCAACACCATTCATCGGCTTGCACAGCAGCAACAGTGGCAAACACCTCATCATTAGAGGAGATGAAGCAGCAGCCGCCGGAGCCAGCAACAGCAGTGGTAGCAGTAGCAACAACCATCCTTATGGTGATTGTCCCTCCGGCAGCACCCACGAAGGAAGGCACTAGGAAGAGGAAGTGGCACATCATAGCCGCCGAGCTTATGGATTTCGAGACAATCAGAAGAGAGCAAAGCACCTCCTGCCGAACCTCAAGAAGAACCACATCCTACGCCGAAAAGAGTCCAACCACCGCGGAAAGCAAAAACCTCACCTGCTAAGTCTGCCACCAAGACTTCTGTCGGCCGCTGCTTCATCATCCACACCTCTTCCTCTTCCTCAGCAGAAAAGACTCAAGCCTCCTTTCAACCCTCATCCAATTTTTAGTTTTTTCTTCTCATTCTCTTTTCTTTATTTTATTTTTCTTTTCTGTTTTCTTTTATTTATCTCTTGTATTTATTTTTCTTTATATTTTTCTGTTTTATTTTGAGCATTGAGGGCAATGCCCATCTCGAGTTTGGGGGGATAGCTCTTGCATCATTTGTCTAGGCATACTTAGTAGCATATAGGTTGCATTGTACTTGCCTTAGTAATAATCGGAAAAGAAAATTTTTTATATAACTTGTGCCTATGATAGGATAGCCTATTATGATCTGACGATTGAGTATCACCCTGGTAAAGCTAATGTTGTTTCTGATGCCTTGAGTAGGAAGGTAGCTGTTGAGCTGAGAGCTATGTTTGCTAGCTTGAGCATATCGCGAGATGGTGGTCTTGTTGCTGAGTTGCAAATGAAACCATCTTTGGTTCAGTTGATCAAGGAAAAGCAGTTGTTGGATGATTCCTTGGTGTCTCATGTTCAGGATATCGCGGAGGGTAGATCTTCGGATTTCTGCTTTAATGAGGATGGTGTGTTGTGTTTTGGTAGTCAGATAGTAGTGCCTGCTGATGCTGAGTTGAGGCGTGCTATTCTGACTGAAGGTCATAGTAGTCCTTTTGCTATGCACCCTGGTAATACTAAGATGTATCGTGATCTACGTGATGAGTACTATTGGGTAGGTTTGAAGAAGGATGTTGCAGAGTTTGTGAGCAAGTGTTTGGTGTGTCAGCGAGTTAAGGCTGAACATCAGGTTCCTTCTGGTTTGTTGCAACCGTTGAAAATCCCTGAATGGAAGTGGGAGAGGGTTACCATGGATTTTGTATCTGGTTTGCCTCTGTCTCCATCAAAGAAGAATTCTGTTTGGGTGATTGTGGATCGCTTGACGAAGTGTGTGCATTTCTTGCCTGTGCATACTACGTTTTCTTTGGATAAGCTGGCAGAGCTGTACATTGCTGAGATAGTGAGGTTGCATGGTGTGCCTAAGTCGATTGTGTCGGATAGGGATCCGAGGTTCACATCGCGTTTCTGGCAGTGTTTGCATCAAGCTCTGGGTACAAGGTTGCATTTCAGTACATCCTATCATCCTCAGTCGGATGGTCAGTCTGAGCGGGTTATTCAGATTTTGGAGGATATGTTGAGATGCTGCGTGATTGAGTTCCAAGGTTCTTGGGAGAAGCATCTGCCTTTGGTTGAGTTCGCTTATAACAATAGTTATCAGGCGAGTATACAGATGGCACCTTATGAGGCTCTGTATGGGAGGAAGTGTAGGACTCCTCTTTGTTGGGCTGAGACTGGTCAAAAGTTGGTTTCGATGCCTGCTTTGTTGAAAGGGACCACCGAGAAAGTGAAGCTCATTTGTGAGAAGTTGAAGGCTGCCTCTGATCGGCAAAAGTCTTACGCGGATTTGAAGCGTAAGGAGATAGAGTATGCGGTGGGTGACCGTGTGTTCTTGAAGGTTTCGCCTTGGAAGAAGGTGATGAGGTTTGGCCGGAAGGGTAAGTGGAGCCCTCGGTACATTGGACCATATGAGGTGGTTGAGCGTGTGGGTCCTGTTGAGTATCGGCTGAGGTTACCTCAGGAGTTGGAGAAGATTCATGATGTGTTTCATGTTTCTATGCTCCGGAAGTATAGATCTGATCCTTCGCATGTGATGCCTGTGGAGGATGTGGTTTTGAATCCGGATCTGACCTATGATGAGGAACCGGTGAAGGTTCTGGATTCGGATTGCAAGGTTCTTCGTGGCAAGACCATTGAGTTGGTGAAGGTGCTGTGGAAGCATCGAGGTGTTGAGGAAGCCACGTGGGAGCGGAAGGAAGACATGCTGAAGCAGTTTCCTTATCTCTTTCCTTCAGGTAAATTTCGAGGACGAAATTTCTTAAGGGGGGGAGTGTTGTAACGTCCCGGTTTTGGGCTTAGGAGTTTTGGGCGTTGACCGGTTGGTCAAAGTGCTGTTCGAATCTAAAGAGGTTAAATTAGGAAAGCCTAGTTCGGGTTGCATTAAAAATATGGAAAAATGTTCTAAAATCATCTTTTAATATAATTAAGTGAACTGTGAAATCAATTTTGGAAAATGAGTTTTGGAAGTGTGACATTTTGGCTAGTGACCAAAATGTAATTTTCGCAAGTTTGGTGGCTGCTTTATAAAGGGTTGGAACTTTGAATCTTTAAGGAGCTATTAATCCAAAAGTGGTTTCTCCAGATTTTTCTAAGATATTATAAGCTATTTTCTGATTTTAAAGATATCAAAAAGGAGGGAAAAGCTCATTTGGCAATTTTCTCAACTAACTTCTCAATTTTCCTTCTCTCATTTTCTCTCAAACCAAACACTACATTTCCAGAGATTTGTTTCTGATTTTCTCACCTAAATCTCTCCTTTCAACTCTCATTTGATTCCAAATCAACATATCTTCAAAACCTCTTCATTTGCTACTTGATTCATCAAGGGTTTTCATTCCAAAAAGTGGAGAAACACAAGTTTGGAGGTAAGAACGTCCTTCTCCTCTAAACTATCAGTTCTTTACTGAAATTCCTAAGTTTTCAATCCTTAATTGATGTTTAATTAAAGGTTTTTAAGTGTTGAAATGGATCTTGTCTTATTATGCAAGATTTTGATGATTTTTGATGATTTTCGTTAGATCTGAGTAATCTGTGATTTGAGAGGTGTTTTTGGTGTTAAATGATCTCTAAAATGATGTGGAATTGAGTTTTGATTGATGCAATCCCGGATAGGTTGAGTTTCCTAAGTTTAGCTTGTGTTTCAAGGTAGTTTTTGAGGTGATCTTGGTGATCTGATGTTGCTGGAGGCATAAGGATGTTAATAGGTTGTTTTTAGATGTGTTATGATGTTAATGGAAGTGAGGTTTTGCTGGTTTATGGCTGGGCTTTGTTTAGAAGTGGTTTGGATGCATTTTCGGTTGTGTTTGGTGGCCGAAAATGGAGGTTGGATGAGAGCAGCGAGTTTAGGTGCTTTCATTGAAGCAATTAATGCATGATGATGCATTAATCCTCTTCTTTGATGTGTTGAAACAGGGGAGGCATCTTTGGATCCAAGATTGGTTGATCCGGAAGCTTGATTTGGTGCTTTGGCTTGAAGCAAAGTGGAAATCGGTGAGTGAGTTTGTGGAAATTGGATTTTCAGCTTTAAAACCAAGGTTTGAAGGTTTTGGGGAGCTTAGTTTAAGTCTAAACAACTTTGCTAAGCTCAAGTGTAAGTTTTCGGATTTTCTCTCTAGTGGTGGCCATGATTTTTGTTGTGATGCAAGATGATGATTTGCATGTTTTTAATTACTGTTTTGAAAGCATGTTTTAGTATGGATTTTCTGATTATGTAAGCCATATATTGAAGGTAACTCTAGGTAGGAGTACCTTGCTTTTATACATTGAAATAATGTGGTTTGATGCTTTGAAATGCATGATGAAAATGGCTTGGTTTAATGCTTTAAAACAGTGGATTAAATGATGAATATGATGTATATTGGCAAGTGATGTTTTGAAAAGATTAAGGTCACTAAGGTGGTTAAAAGTCCTTGAGTGAGCCTTGTTACTTAAGATCATCAAGGTGTTTAAAAGTCCTTGGATGAGTCTTGTTGCGGACACTAAGGTGGTTAAAAGTCCTTAGGTGATCCTTTCCATGGTGTTTAAAAGTCCATGGGGCCAAGGTGTTTAAAAGTCCTTGGGGCCAAGGTGTTTAAAAGTCCTTGGGGTGATTCAAGCATTGGACACAAAGGTGGTTAAAAGTCCTTGTGTGGTCCTTATTCATGGTGTTTAAAAGTCCATGGCCAAGGTGTTTAAAAGTCCTTGGGGCCAAGGTGTTTAAAAGTCCTTGGGAAAGTTGTTGAACTTGTTTTATGAAATGGAATTTGTCACTTGAGCCAATATGACATGTTAAGTATATTATGAAGCATGAGATGCTTGTTTTAATGTTTATGTTGAAGCATGAGATTGCTTGTTTTAAGTATGCTTTTGAGCATGTGCAAAGATTGATTTCAAGCATGTTTATAAATGGTTTTAATTGCATTATTGAATGGTTTTTAAAGAGCATGCCTCACTAAGCTTTTGCTTATGCTCTCTTCGTTTTCTTAATTCAATAATGTAGAGCATTAGAGTATCTTAAAGGGCAGCAAGAAGGGCAAGAGTTCAAGTGCAAGTAAAGCTCAATGTATGGAAGGTTTTTGTTAAACATTTAGCTTTTGAGTGATTTGGCAATGGGGGACCAATGTGTATGTTTTGGGAGGTGTTTGAGACTCCCTAAGTATGTTGAATGTTGTTTTGAATGCTGGTTTTTGGATTGGACCATTGCATGCTTGTTTTGGAAGTTTGGTGTTTGAATAGCTAGCTTGTGTAGGAAGCATGCCTATAGAATTGGGGCTTTTTGCATATGATGTTAGATTGTTGTTTTGATGATTCCTCTAAGTCATATATATGTTGAATTGCATGCTGGTAAAGTTTGGTGACATTTGGAGCATGTTTGAATGATCAATTGCATGTTTTGGTATGCTTGTTTGCTGCAATCTGTGCAGGCGTTTCGGAACAGTGTGCACCGTTTCGGAACGGGTGCCTTACATGAACCCAGGCGTCCGAAACGGTATGCACCGTTTCGAAACGGTTTGGTCTCTGCCAAGGCCGTGTTTCGGAACGGGGTCGATCGGTTTCGGAACGTCCCGTGTTTCGGAACGGGGTCGATCGGTTTCGGAACGGCCGACCGTTAGGGGCTGACATTGGCAGTTATATGTTTTGAATTGTTTGCGTTTTGGTCCTGAATCTTGTTTGTTCAATTGCATGAGCTTGGGAATTCTTTTTGAGCTGAAACTTCACAGAGAAGCATGAAACCTGATTAATTTCAAGATGGTAACTTTAATTTGGGTTAAGTCCTTTTAATTATCTGAAATTACAATTTGGTCCCTAAAGTTGTAATTTGTTCAATTGGGTCCCTGTTTGATCTCTGATGTTTGTGATCTTTGAGTATGTTGTTTGTGTGATCACAATTAGGATTAATGTGCATCTAGACAAGATTAAAAAGAAAAAAAAGGGTCGTTAATCAAGGTTGACTTTCGGGTTGACTTTGGTTTTCCCCGTGTGACTTTCTTAATTCGGGTCAACCGTCTAGGCCGGGTTATGGGGGTTACATTTGGTGGTATCAGAGCTGAGTTTGCGAGTAATTGGGAATGAATGTATGCATGATTGAAGTATGTTTGGCTTGTATGCTTGTTGTTTGAAAGCATGTTCAGGGGCTTGTGATGTTGATGCAATTGAGATGTATGTTGTGATGTTGCATGTTGAATGTACCCATTGCCAAACAAAAGCTAATGAAATGATGTTGATTTTGAATGAAATTGAGCTTGAATACTTGGATTGCTTACCTTGCTGGGCCTAACTTGTTTTAATTTACATTGTGATTGCATGGTAAAAGTATGGCACCACGTAGAGAGTTAAGAGGTAGTGTGCGAGCTACGGCTCCCAATGAGAACGAGAATGAAGAGAATACGGGTAGTGCAGTGTTACCCCCTCCTCCGCCTGGTGGTGGTGCTGGAGGTGAGCGAGCTGAAGCTGCAGCTGGTGCTGGAGCTGCTGGACCAGAGGTTGGTCAGGGGCAATCTATGCCTGATATGTCTATGCTGGTACAAGCTATTGCGGGTGCTTTTCGAGCAGCAGTAGCTGGAGCTCAAGGAGCTGGGCATCAGGGAGATGCTGGAGTCAGATTACCTTTGGAGCGTCTGCGCAGTCTTGGTGGGACTGAGTTCAGGGGTATGTCTGCTGAAAGTTCTGAGGCTTGGCTAGAGAGTACCAAGCGTATCTTGGGTCAGATGAGCTGCACGGATGTGCAAAAGTTGGGTTGTGTTGTGTCCTTGCTGCAGGACGATGCATATACGTGGTGGACGACCACCATAGCTGGGATGGCTGAAGTTGATGTTACTTGGACATTCTTTCAGAATGCGTTCAAGAGGAGATATCTAGGGGTGAGATATCTGGATGAGAAAAAGCGTGAATTCATGTCTCTTACCCAAGGGAGCATGAGTGTGGCTGAGTATGAAGTGCAGTTCGTACGGCTCAGTCAGTATGCACCGGAGCTGATACCTGATGAGCGAGAGAGGTGCGAAAGGTTCCGTTATGGCTTGGTGACAGAAGTAAAGACCTATATGTTGGCTGCTGAGTACAATGATTTTGATGTGTTGGTTAGTCGATCCAAGGACATTGAGATGAACTTGGGTTTAGCTGCGAAAAGTGCTGGAGCAAGTTCTGGCAAGAGAGCTGCTGAGTATAGTTCCGGAGGTGGACGGAACAAGAGGGGACGTGATCAGAAGTATCAGTCCTCAGCCAAGAGAGGTGGTGGTGCACCTGCTAGAGGTGGTTTTGCTAGAGTTGAACCAAGTGCTTGTTGGATCTGTGGTTCGCGTGGTCACATGAAGCGTGACTGTCCTCGTGCTGTGAGGGAGGTGCAAGCTCCTGCTGCGGCAGCTGGTAATGGATGTTGGAACTGTGGTTCTGTTGACCATCTGAGGCGAGATTGTCCGAGGTTGGCAGGTGGCCAAGATCGTGCTCCTGTTGTTGCACCGCAGAGAGGTCGTGGGCGCGGCCGTGGTAATTTCCAGAGGAGAGAGGAAGGTGGTCGCGGAGTAGCTCATGTTGTGGCTATTCAGCCTGAGGGTGGAGGCCAAGCTAGGGTGTATGCTCAGCGCGAGGGAAGGAATGATGCTGATGTGATTGCAGGTACCTTTACTTTGCAATCCTTGTCATTGCTTTCTTTGATTGATTCTGGATCTACGCATTCATACATTTTGCGTGAGCATGCTGAATTGCTTGGTTTGCCTGTTGAGTCTTTGGATGTTGGAGTTCGTGTCACTAGTTCTTTTGGTGAAACTGTTGTGACTCGAAAGCTTTATAGAAGGTGTCCCTTGGTTGTTCAAGAACATGTCTTTCATGTTGATCTTATGGAGTTGCCTTTTTATGGTTTTGATGTGATCCTTGGTATGGATTGGCTTGTTGAGCATCGTGCTGTTGTGGATTGTGAGAATAAGCGGGTTTCGCTTAAGCTTGCGGATGATTATGAAGTTGTTGTAGTTGGCAAGAATGTGAAGTTTCTTGCTAATGTGGTGTCTACCTTGGAGGTGAGTAGGATGCTGAGGCAGGGTTGCGAAGCTTACCTAGCTTTTGTGATGAATCCTAGCTCTAAGGAGTTGAGGGTGCAAGATATCAAGGTTGTGAAGGAGTTTCCTGGTGTTTTCCTGAAGAGTTGCCTGGTTTACCTCCTAATCGCGAGGTGGAGTTTGGAATTGAGCTGTATGAGAATACAACTCCTGTGTCCATTACTCCCTATAGAATGGCACCTAAGGAGCTGAAGGAGCTGAAGACGCAGTTGCAAGAGCTTCTAGATCGTGGTTTCATCCGGCCGAGTGTGTCGCCTTGGGGTGCTCCTGTCTTGTTTGTGAAGAAGAAGGATGGCACGATGAGGATGTGCATTGATTACCGTCAGCTGAACAAGTTGACTATCAAGAATCGGTATCCTTTGCCGAGGATTGATGATCTCTTTGATCAATTTAGGGGAGCTGCTGTGTTCTCTAAGATTGACTTGAGGTCAGGGTATTATCAGTTGAAGGTGAAGGATGTGGATGTGCCTAAGACAGCTTTCAGGACAAGGTATGGGCATTATGAGTTCCTTGTGATGCCGTTTGGGTTGACAAATGCTCCTGCTGCTTTCATGGACATGATGAATCGTGTGTTTCATGAATACCTGGACAAGTTCGTTGTGGTGTTCATTGATGATATCCTCGTGTACTCGCATACTGAGGAGGAGAACGAAGAGCATTTGAGGGTTGTGTTGCAAGCTTTGTTGGAGAGTCAGCTTTATGCTAAGTTGAGCAAGTGTGAGTTCTGGCTTAAGGAGGTGGTGTTTCTTGGGCATGTGGTCTCAGCTGAGGGGATTCGTGTTGATCCTCAGAAGATTGAAGCGGTGATGAACTGGAAAGTTCCTAAGTCTGTTCATGAAGTCCGTAGTTTCCTTGGTTTGGCGGGATACTACCGGAGGTTTGTGGATTGTTTTTCCAAGATTGCTGCTCCTTTGACGAAGCTGTTGCAAAAGGATGTTAAGTATGAGTGGACGGAAGCGAGACAGCAGGCTTTTGAGAAGCTTAAGGCGGCTTTGACGCAAGCTCCTATCTTGATTCAGCCTGAATCAGGGAAAGAGTTTGTGGTCTATAGTGATGCATCCTATGTTGGTTTGGGGTGTGTGCTGATGCAAGAGGGTAAGGTTGTGGCTTATGCGTCGCGGCAGTTGAAGGTGCATGAGCGCAACTATCCTACGCATGATATTGAGTTGGCTGCAGTGGTGTTTGCTCTGAAGATCTGGAGACATTATTTGTATGGTGAGAGGTGTACTGTGTACACGGATCACAAGAGTTTGAGGTATCTGATGTCTCAGAAGGAGTTGAATCTTAGGCAGCGACGTTGGTTGGAGTTGCTCAAGGATTATGATCTGACGATTGAGTATCACCCTGGTAAAGCTAATGTTGTTGCTGATGCCTTGAGTAGGAAGGTAGCTGTTGAGCTGAGAGCTATGTTTGCTAGCTTGAGCATATCGCGAGATGGTGGTCTTGTTGCTGAGTTGCAAATGAAACCATCTTTGGTTCAGTTGATCAAGGAAAAGCAGTTGTTGGATGATTCCTTGGTGTCTCATGTTCAAGATATCGCGGAGGGTAGATCTTCGGATTTCTGCTTTAATGAGGATGGTGTGTTGTGTTTTGGTAGTCGGATAGTAGTGCCTGCTGATGCTGAGTTGAGGCGTGCTATTCTGACTGAAGGTCATAGTAGTCCTTTTGCTATGCACCCTGGTAATACTAAGATGTATCGTGATCTACGTGATGAGTACTATTGGGTAGGTTTGAAGAAGGATGTTGCAGAGTTTGTGAGCAAGTGTTTGGTGTGTCAGCGAGTTAAGGCTGAACATCAGGTTCCTTCTGGTTTGTTGCAACCGTTGAAAATCCCTGAATGGAAGTGGGAGAGGGTTACCATGGATTTTGTATCTGGTTTGCCTCTGTCTCCATCAAAGAAGAATTCTGTTTGGGTGATTGTGGATCGCTTGACGAAGTGTGCGCATTTCTTGCCTGTGCATACTACGTTTTCTTTGGATAAGCTGGCAGAGCTGTACATTGCTGAGATAGTGAGGTTGCATGGTGTGCCTAAGTCGATTGTGTCGGATAGGGATCCGAGGTTCACATCGCGTTTCTGGCAGTGTTTGCATCAAGCTCTGGGTACAAGGTTGCATTTCAGTACATCCTATCATCCTCAGTCGGATGGTCAGTCTGAGCGGGTTATTCAGATTTTGGAGGATATGTTGAGATGCTGCGTGATTGAGTTCCAAGGTTCTTGGGAGAAGCATCTGCCTTTGGTTGAGTTCGCTTATAACAATAGTTATCAGGCGAGTATACAGATGGCACCTTATGAGGCTCTGTATGGGAGGAAGTGTAGGACTCCTCTTTGTTGGGCTGAGACTGGTCAAAAGTTGGTTTCGATGCCTGCTTTGTTGAAAGGGACCACCGAGAAAGTGAAGCTCATTTGTGAGAAGTTGAAGGCTGCCTCTGATCGGCAAAAGTCTTACGTGGATTTGAAGCGTAAGGAGATAGAGTATGCGGTGGGTGACCGTGTGTTCTTGAAGGTTTCGCCTTGGAAGAAGGTGATGAGGTTTGGCCGGAAGGGTAAGTTGAGCCCTCGGTACATTGGACCATATGAGGTGGTTGAGCGTGTGGGTCCTGTTGCATATCGGCTGAGGTTACCTCAGGAGTTGGAGAAGATTCATGATGTGTTTCATGTTTCTATGCTCCGGAAGTATAGATCTGATCCTTCGCATGTGATGCCTGTGGAGGATGTGGTTTTGAATCCGGATCTGACCTATGATGAGGAACCGGTGAAGGTTCTGGATTCGGATTGCAAGGTTCTTCGTGGCAAGACCATTGAGTTGGTGAAGGTGCTGTGGAAGCATCGAGGTGTTGAGGAAGCCACGTGGGAGCGGAAGGAAGACATGCTGAAGCAGTTTCCTTATCTCTTTCCTTCAGGTAAATTTCGAGGACGAAATTTCTTAAGGGGGGAGAGTTGTAACGTCCCGGTTTTGGGCTTAGGAGTTTTGGGCGTTGACCGGTTGGTCAAAGTGCTGTTCGAATCTAAAGAGGTTAAATTAGGAAAGCCTAGTTCGGGTTGCATTAAAAATATGGAAAAATATTCTAAAATCATCTTTTAATATAATTAAGTGAACTGTGAAATCAATTTTGGAAAATGAGTTTTGGAAGTGTGACATTTTGGCTAGTGACCAAAATGTAATTTTCGCAAGTTTGGTGGCTGCTTTATAAAGGGTTGGAACTTTGAATCTTTAAGGAGCTATTAATCCAAAAGTGGTTTCTCCAGATTTTTCTAAGATATTATAAGCTATTTTCTGATTTTAAAGATATCAAAAAGGAGGGAAAAGCTCATTTGGCAAGTTTCTCAACTAACTTCTCAATTTTCCTTCTCTCATTTTCTCTCAAACTAAACACTACATTTCCAGAGATTTGTTTCTGATTTTCTCACCTAAATCTCTCCTTTCAACTCTCATTTGATTCCAAATCAACATATCTTCAAAACCTCTTCATTTGCTACTTGATTCATCAAGGGTTTTCATTCCAAAAAGTGGATAAACACAAGTTTGGAGGTAAGAACGTCCTTCTCCTCTAAACTATCAGTTCTTTACTGAAATTCCTAAGTTTTCAATCCTTAATTGATGTTTAATTAAAGGTTTTTTAAGTGTTGAAATGGATCTTGGCTTATTATGCAAGATTTTGATGATTTTTGATGATTTTCGTTAGATCTGAGTAATCTGTGATTTGAGAGGTGTTTTTGGTGTTAAATGATCTCTAAAATGAAGTGGAATTGAGTTTTGATTGATGCAATCCCGGATAGGTTGAGTTTCCTAAGTTTAGCTTGTGTTTCAAGGTAGTTTTTGAGGTGATCTTGGTGATCTGATGTTGCTGGAGGCATAAGGATGTTAATAGGTTGTTTTTAGATGTGTTATGATGTTAATGGAAGTGAGGTTTTGCTGGTTTATGGCTGGGCTTTGTTTAGAAGTGGTTTGGATGCATTTTCGGTTGTGTTTGGTGGCCGAAAATGGAGGTTGGATGAGAGCAGCGAGTTTAGGTGCTTTCATTGAAGCAATTAATGCATGATGATGCATTAATCCTCTTCTTTGATGTGTTGAAACAGGGGAGGCATCTTTGGATCCAAGATTGGTTGATCCGGAAGCTTGATTTGGTGCTTTGGCTTGAAGCAAAGTGGAAATCGGTGAGTGAGTTTGTGGAAATTGGATTTTCAGCTTTAAAACCAAGGTTTGAAGGTTTTGGGGAGCTTAGTTTAAGTCTAAACAACTTTGCTAAGCTCAAGTGTAAGTTTTCGGATTTTCTCTCTAGTGGTGGCCATGATTTTTGTTGTGATGCAAGATGATGATTTGCATGTTTTTAATTACTGTTTTGAAAGCATGTTTTAGTATGGATTTTCTGATTATGTAAGCCATATATTGAAGGTAACTCTAGGTAGGAGTACCTTGCTTTTATACATTGAAATAATGTGGTTTGATGCTTTGAAATGCATGATGAAAATGGCTTGGTTTAATGCTTTAAAACAGTGGATTAAATGATGAATATGATGTATATTGGCAAGTGATGTTTTGAAAAGATTAAGGTCACTAAGGTGGTTAAAAGTCCTTGAGTGAGCCTTGTTACTTAAGATCATCAAGGTGGTTAAAAGTCCTTGGATGAGTCTTGTTGCGGACACTAAGGTGGTTAAAAGTCCTTAGGTGATCATTTCCATGGTGTTTAAAAGTCCATGGGGCCAAGGTGTTTAAAAGTCCTTGGGGCCAAGGTGTTTAAAAGTCCTTGGGGTGATTCAAGCATTGGACACAAAGGTGGTTAAAAGTCCTTGTGTGGTCCTTATTCATGGTGTTTAAAAGTCCATGGCCAAGGTGTTTAAAAGTCCTTGGGGCCAAGGTGTTTAAAAGTCCTTGGGAAAGTTGTTGAACTTGTTTTATGAAATGGAATTTGTCACTTGAGCCAATATGACATGTTAAGTATATTATGAAGCATGAGATGCTTGTTTTAATGTTTATGTTGAAGCATGAGATTGCTTGTTTTAAGTATGCTTTTGAGCATGTGCAAAGATTGATTTCAAGCATGTTTATAAATGGTTTTAATTGCATTATTGAATGGTTTTTAAAGAGCATGCCTCACTAAGCTTTTGCTTATGCTCTCTTCGTTTTCTTAATTCAATAATGCAGAGCATTAGAGTATCTTGAAGGGCAGCAAGAAGGGCAAGAGTTCAAGTGCAAGTAAAGCTCAATGTATGGAAGGTTTTTGTTAAACATTTAGCTTTTGAGTGATTTGGCAATGGGGGACCAATGTGTATGTTTTTGGAGGTGTTTGAGACTCCCTAAGTATGTTGAATGTTGTTTTGAATGCTGGTTTTTGGATTGGACCATTGCATGCTTGTTTTGGAAGTTTGGTGTTTGAATAGCTAGCTTGTGTAGGAAGCATGCCTATAGAATTGGGGCTTTTTGCATATGATGTTAGATTGTTGTTTTGATGATTCCTCTAAGTCATATATATGTTGAATTGCATGCTGGTAAAGTTTGGTGACATTTGGAGCATGTTTGAATGATCAATTGCATGTTTTGGTATGCTTGTTTGCTGCAATCTGTGCAGGCGTTTCGGAACAGTGTGCACCGTTTCGGAACGGGTGCCTTACATGAACCCAGGCGTCCGAAACGGTATGCACCGTTTCGAAACGGTTTGGTCTCTGCCAAGGCCGTGTTTTGGAACGGGGTCGATCGGTTTCGGAACGGCCCGTGTTTCGGAACGGGGTCGATCGGTTTCGGAACGGCCGACCGTTAGGGGCTGACATTGGCAGTTATATTTTTTGAATTGTTTGCGTTTTGGTCCTGAATCTTGTTTGTTCAATTGCATGAGCTTGGGAAGTCCTTTTGAGCTGAAATTTCACAGAGAAGCATGAAACCTGATTAATTTCAAGATGGTAACTTTAATTTGGGTTAAGTCCTTTTAATTATCTGAAATTACAATTTGGTCCCTAAAGTTGTAATTTGTTCAATTGGGTCCCTGTTTGATCTCTGATGTTTGTGATCTTTGAGTATGTTGTTTGTGTGATCACAATTAGGATTAATGTGCATCTAGACAAGATTAAAAAGAAAAAAAAAGGGTCGTTAATCAAGGTTGACTTTCGGGTTGACTTTGGTTTTCCCCGTGTGACTTTCTTAATTCGGGTCAACCGTCTAGGCCGGGTTAAGGGGGTTACATTAAACCCAAGGTTTACGCAGCAACAACTCTTGATGTTGAGGATGTTCCGGTTGACATTCAGCAAGCTTTTAGCTTGCCGTTGTGGTAGGCAATTGTTCTTACTGAGTACAAAGCGTTGGTAAACAATAACACATGGACCTTAGTTGAACTTCCAAAGGGTCGACGAGATGTTGGATGTAAATGGCCATTCCGTATTAAACGGAATCCTGATGTCTCAGTTTCACAGTAGCCTTGTACCAAAAGGTTTTTCTCAAGTACCGGGTCAGGACTTCAAAGATACCTTCAGTCCCGCTGTTCGGTTTACAACATTGAATATAGTTCTATCCTTGGCTGTTACGAACAAGTGGCGCCTTCGTCAAATTGATGTAAACAATGTGTTCCTAAATGGTGAATTGAGTGAAGAGGTTTTTATGGAACAACCACCCGGATTTGTTCAAACTTTGAGTGATGGAACTAAATTAGTTTGCTGCCTTAAAAGAGCTCTTTATGGACTGCGACAAGTGCCACGTAATTGGTATAATAAGTTGCAAACATACTTGCTGGAAGTAGGCTTCCATGAATCAAAGGCGAATGCATCCTTGTTTGTAAATGATAAGAACGACGTCGTTACATACTTGTTAGTGTATGTAGACGCCATTATAATCACCAGTCAGTCACCTCAATGTGTTGAAGGCATAATCACTGCTTTGGGTGCTAAATTTGCTCTCAAGGATCTTGGCGAATTAACCTTTTTCCTTGGAATCGATGTTGTTCGTGTTGGGGAAGCAATTATCCTAAGTCAGAAAAAAAATTGTTCTTGAATTACTTCAAAAGACCAACATGCATATGTCAAAGTCCACGCCAAATCCTATGCTATCGTCTACCAAACTCACCCGAGACAATGGCTGCCCCTTACAAGATCCTCAAGAGTATCAAAGTATTGTTGGTGCTCTTCTTTACGTGTGTCACACACGTCTTGATGTTATGTTTAGTGTTCATAAAGCAACACAGTTTATGCACGGCCCTTGTGAGACACATCTCGTTGCAATGAAACAGATTCTTCGTTACCTTGCAAGACAGTCGATTTTGGTTTAGTCTTTGCACCTTCTAAGATAGGAGTGACAAACTTGGTAGCATATTCTAACGCGGATTGGGCTAGTAATCTTGACGATCGTCGTTCAATTACCGGTTATTGTGTGTATGTCAACGAATGTTTGGTTGTTTGGTGCTTGAAAAAGCAAAAGTATGTTTCTCGGTCAACTACTGAAGTGAATTATAGAAGCATAGCTGATGTCGTTTTAGAAATTACATGGGTCATAACAGTTCTAAATGATTTGTGAGTATCTTTGGCGTTAGTTCCTGTCGTATGGAGTAATAATACAGACACCATTGTTATGGCTGCCAACCCAATTTTTCATTCTCGCTTCAAGCATGTGGAGTTAGATGTACACTTCTTACGGGAAAAAGGTTACATTCGCCTACATTTCCGTGGCGCTTTTCTCTTGGGCTATATAAATATTTGGGTCAATAGACCTTGCCTTTCATAGAGTTTTAATATGAAAGCCTAAATTCCTTTGTTATTTTCTTATTTTTTGTGAATGAATTACAGCTGGCTTCGGCTATTGAAGTCTGATACAGTGTTGATAATCAAATGTCGTTTCTCTCGAAACTTCTTCCATTTTCTCACCTTTCTTGAGACTCATCGTCTTCTTTCGTTCATATCCTAATTCACAACATGCTTTAACGTTATTGCTTCATCTAATGTTTCTTCGGGAACTCTACTGGGGCTGTTTTGCTTTTGCTTGGCACGTTGGAGCTGTTTTCTTATGTTTCTTGGATGGGTTTAACCATCTTTTGCTATTCGCCTTGTACTTTGTAACTCTTATCATTATGTATTAAAATGAACGAGAAACTAATTCACATGATGCGTTATTTACGCAAATCAAGCTCTTCTTCATTTTTATTGCACAAGACTAGAAACAGACATAACCATCTCTTTTAGTACACAAAGTAAATCCTTTTACAGACGAGGGAAGACAGCTAAGGAGATAACCAGTTCGTGGCTTTTTGTGCGACCTTATTGGAATGTGACTGCCAGCTTGCAAGAAGGGGCATCACATATTCATATAGATTTTACTATATTTGCAACAGCCAACATGGATCAACTAGAAGGAAACCTTAATGCCGAGCAAAGCCATTAATTGAGAAATGAACTCTGGGTGACCTGGCCAAGCTGCTCCAGTAACCAAATTTCCATCAGTGAAGCAACGATCTATAGGCTCAGGTTCTAACCAAGTTGCTCCTGCCAAGACCACATTAAGTTTCACAGCCGGGTATGCTGTACACTTCTTCCCCTGAATCAGAAGACGAGACGGACAAAACAAATGTTGATGTTAACTAATTTGCTAGCAAATATGGAAAGAAACAGAATGTAGCTTATAATGAAAATTTTCCATGCAAGTTAAACTAGTTTGCTACTTTTGCCACTGTTGTTTTCTTCAAAAAGTGTGTTTGCTGAAAAGCAAGTTTATGTTCTTGAACAATTAAATCTTGAAGATGTAATGTATGCCAATGAAAAATGCATGATTCTAATTAGATAATAAACAATGTAGTATGAAATAGTGATGTGTGTACGTGAGAACTCAGAATGATCCTATAACATGTATCAAGTAAACTGCATGCATGCATGTATGTATACAAGTGAATTTGAAGTAAACTGTGAACTTGCAAAAGTAAACAACAATCAATGTCAGGAATGCTACCTTGAGAACACCAGCAGCAGCTAAAATCTGCTGCCCATGGCAAATGGATGCAACTGGTTTGCTGGACTCCATAAAATTCTTCACTATAGCAATCACTTTCCCATCTAGTGCTAAATATTCTGGTGCTCTACCCCCAGGGATGACGAGAGCATCATAACTTGAGGCATCTATGCCCTCAAAGTTAGCTGTTAGAGTAAAATCATGACCTGGCTTCTCGCTGTAAGTTTGGTCACCTTCAAAATCATGGATCGCAGTTGGGCAGGAATCGCCAGCCTTCTTCTTAGGACAAACTGCATCTACATGGCACCCTAGAGCTTGAAGCGACTGGAAAGGAACAGTTACTTCATAATCTTCCATAAAATCCTGTAAATTAAGCAAGAGAAGCAACGTGTTAAGGTATCACGACCAAGCACGTTTCTTTTTTAAACTTAACTATTTATTGTCATTATTCTTTGTACAAAGTAGGCAACAGCCAGGAAACAAGAGAAGGGATTACAAATGCTGGGATCTAAACCCCGAACCTGCAAGCTACTATCTATCAAACACGGCTGCATAAACCAACTGAACTAAGTCCCGGGTTTTGTCAAGCTTTATTTAGGTTCTTACTCTTATCAGCAAAAAAAATAACAATTGCACATATATTGGAAATCTCATCCCAATTACATGAATATCCAGTCTACAGTTAAGAAATACACAAGGCTGTACATAGCTAAAACACCAATCTAGCATGCACTTCAAAGTTCAAACAGCCAGAGGAGAATGTTAACCGACAAAATTTTTGTACAGAATACAGAGCCTGACAGATCTTCCCTAACCTCTAACAAGTAACAGAAGCATGAAGACATAAATATGTATGTGTTATTAATCCGATTGTTTGGAATATAACAAATTCATTATAAACAAAAGTAATTTTCCAAAGGAGACAAATATAAATTGAATTCATTGAATGAGAAGTTACCCCACAAAGAAACAGTATCCTTTTGTTTGACCCAGTTATGGTGCCTCTTAGTGCTTTCACAAAGAGGCTGATGAACTCTGGATGGCCGTCATAGGTAGCCCCGGTAATGATGTTAGCATCAGCAACACAAGCAGCCGTGGTATGAGGTTCAACCCAAGATGCACCAGCGGCAACAAGAGCAGGTCCAACAGCAGGGTAAGCAGTGCATTTTCGACCTCCAACCACCCCGGCAGCAGCCAAAATCAATTGACCATGACAAATAGAGGCAACAGGCTTTCCAGAATTGACAAAGTTGCGCACCAGGTCCAATACAGATGCATTCATAGCAAGATATTCAGGAGCCCGTCCTCCAGGTATAACCAAACCATCATATTTGGTGTGGTCTATCTCATCAAATGATGCATTCAGTGTGAAATTGTGACCACGGGACTCCGAGTATGTCTGCCAATCAAACAAAAACAAACGCTTTTCAGATGGACAACAAATCCCATGATATTTTGAGCAAAAGGGGTATATATTTATGGAACCTGATGGCCGGCGAGATAATGAACAGCGGTGCGGCAAACCTCGCCGGCTTTCTTGCCGGGGCAAACAGCGGCCACTGATACACCATAAGCCAGCAGTGCTTGGAAAGGGACCATAACCTAATCATTTCACCTTCCATTACATACTAATTAACAAATTTTAATGAAAGGAAGTAAATGAATGAACCTCATAGTCCTCGACATAGTCGCCGCAGAGAAGCACAACACTTTTTCCCGATTTGGCTGCACTCGCCATTTTCGTCTCTCTCGGCTTCGTGTTTGTTATTGGGATGAGAATTCACAGTGCCGGCCTCCTGACTACTTATTACTTAATACTTATACAAGGTGGATTCTGGTCTGGAACTTGCAAATCCAGATTTTTCTTCGGATGGGGCACTTCCGTCATTTTGAACATGCACGTGAAATCATCAACACATGATTCCATGAAATTCGACAAAATCACATATACGGTGCTGATTTCATTTCATTCGAGTTTTATATTGAAAGGAATAAACAAAGAATCACAGCTCAGCTCAGTGCAAATCATCTCACTTTGTTGCGGTGTCTAATATATATTAATTTTTAGCTATAATTTCATCCATCATTATAGATAAAATTATATTTTAGTCCTTTAATTCGCTACACATTTAATAGTAGAGTGATCTGATTATTACAATCGATAAACAAAGTGATTCAATTATAATTTTTTTATAAATATTATGACTAATTATAAATCTACTCATAATATAGTAACTTGTGTAATTAAAAAATGAGTTAATTGCACCACACGTCCCCAAATTATGATCTTCATTAGAAATTGGCCCTCAAACTTTTAAATATTTTAATTTTATCCTCAAACCATGCCTTTTATTTTAAATTGGTCCGCCAAAATTTTGAGCATTTTGGTTTCATCCTCGAACTATGTCTCTCATTCTAAATTTGTCCTCAAAACTTTTTGAGCGTTCTAAATTCATCCTCATATTATCAGTAAATTGTCACAGAGCCATTACCCATGTCTTTTGAGAATAGAGTAATGGCCCCGTGACAAACGATATCAGAGCAACCATTTGACTGTCGATTTCATGTCGAGCGCCTGTGAGTGGGAGTAGGCAGAGTGGACAACCATGATGCAATGATGCTACACATCGAAAAGGAAAATAGAGGTCTTGGGATATATAAGCGATTATGTTACACATCCTATTAGACATGTCTTTTCGGAAGAGAGTAACAACCCCATGACAATATGCTTATCATAACTTGTTAATAAAACCATTATAAAAATTGTTAATTGTCATGAAACACTAATGTGTATTAAGTAATAATATGATGTGATATAAACGATAATTTGAAGATGAAATTGAAACAGTCAAAAAGTATGAGGACCAATTTAGAATGAGGTTCATATTTTAGGGATGAAAATGGAACATTCAAAAGTTTGAGAGACCAATTTAAAATGAGAGTCATAACTTAAGGATAAAATTAGAACATTTAAAAGTTTAAAGACTAATTTAAAATAAAAATCATAGTTTTAGGACATATGGTGCAGTTATAAATTAGACCAACTGACGAAAAAATATAAATCTATTTAGTTGATTTAAACTATTTTTTATTTTAATTTTAAAAATAATGATGACTATTTTTTCCTTTCGTGCAAAAAGCCAAAAAAAATTCAAGAACAGTTATTTAAAAATTTTAAATTTTTAAAAAATATAAACAATGATATTTAAATTATTACAACTTTAAAATTTATACAAATTATTAAAAGATAAAAAAAAATAATGTAGTAGATAAAACTTAATAGATCATTTTTTTATGTTAGTTAATATAATTTAATAAAAAATAACAACCTTTTTAGGGGGGAAATCTAGGATAAAAATACATTAGGCGAAAATAACATAATGATTAGTATGTATGAAAAATATAAGAAAAATTAAAAATCAGTTGGTCTATTGGGATGGACATTATGTTACCGACTCTTTTTTCAAGATCGAGTCTCCCGCACCCATAGGTGCTAAAGTTCGCGCACCACCCGCACAACCCGACCGAGGGTCACAAAGTGCTACTATCTTCACGCACCAAGGGGCCATGCACAACGCCCTTGGTGGTGCCCGCGCCCAAGACAACCGAGCTGGGCCTATTTCTCCGCACCATGGGGCATTGTCTAGCAGCCCATGTGCTGCCCGCAAGCCTTGCACCCGAGGGGGCCCAACACACGCACCCGAGGGGCCTTTGCTACGCACCCTCTATGCCGGTCAAGGCATAGAGCCCGAGCCCGCACCCGATGTGCGCACCATGAAGAGCAAGTCCGCACACGAGGGGGCCTTACCATCCAACCTTCATGCCGCCCAAGCCATGAAGCTCAAGCCCGCACCCGACGTGCACGCCTATGAGGCCGAGTCCGCACCCGATGTGCATGCCAAGAGGCCTAGGGGCTGTCCATCCGCATTGCCCACACCCCTAGGGCCCGTTTTAGCACCCAATGTGCTTAACAGGAGGTTTTGGAGTCAAGATCCGGGCCACACCAAGCCCAATCCGCCCAAGCACCCAAGACCAAAGCCAAGGAGTCATCTTTGGACCAATGCACATGGAAAGGTATCTTCCATGGAGACTATTCGAGGAAAGAATCCATCCTTGAAGCCACATTCGAGGAAACAAGCCAATGCCACCAAGACAATGATGTCATTGTGCTCTTATCTTAGGCAACCATGTATTAGAGTGATCTAGTTGCCATGTATAGTTGATTAGCTTTCCTTTCTTAAAGATTCTCTTTGTAAGACTCATCCATAGCCATTGGATTGAGTCATTCCTAGCCATTAGATCTAGGGGGCCAAGGCTATAAATAAGAGCCTTGCCCAACCATTGTAATCACTCCACATTCCACATCCTTTCTCATTTTCGTTCTTCATTAATACAAGAGGGCTCGAGTACTCTTTTCTCCCCGTCTAGGCTTAGGGGGAGTTTTTAACGAGGCTCGTTGCTTATTCAATCCCTTGCCTCTTTTCCATTGCCTTGTTAGCCATCACCCTTATACTTTTCCAAAGCTTCCGCACAGCACCGTCTAAGCACAATCGCTTAGCATTTCAAAGGCTTTCTTAGTCCCCGACCTAAGATCGTCGACTAAGGCCGCACGGGTTAGCGAGCCAAAGTCTAGCCCCGTGACAAGTGGCATCAGAGCTAATTATGCTCCGTTCGAGACGAGATGGCGCGAGGAAGAAGAAGGGACGTTGCGACAAAGATGGACGTGGAGTCACCCAAGTTCTCGTTTCAAAGCGAGGTAAGTAAATCACATTTGAATAGTTTTTTTACTAACACATGGTTTTGTTCTCTTTGTAGAATCAATCATGTTACCAAAGTCTGCCCAAAGTGGAGACCGTTTGAATGCTGGAAGTGTGGTTTGCCACACGATTCTTTCCAATGCCCGCACAAATTCAAGCAATCCAAGTTACGGGACGAGTCCGACGAGATCGAGGCTTTGAAGCTTGATAAGAAGTGCAATGTGCTACCATTTGATATGGTAGAGGCGATCGAGGAGCATGTCTTGCCCGAAGAGACCGAGGCCAAAGAGCTTGCTTCCTTGTTCGGTGAATCACCAAGTTCGGTGATTGTTGGGGCGTCAAAGTTCGATAGCGTAACTTTGGTTAAGGAAAGGTTGCAAAAGCGCAACAAGTCCACTTATTACGTGGAGTATTCCAGCGACGACGACAATGATGATTCATCTTGTGATTCTTGGGAAGTCGAGAGCGACTTCGAGGAGGAGGAGCCTACGTTTGTAGACGTAGTGTTTCCCAAGGCAACACTAAGTGCACTAGTGGATCCGAGTGCACCCTCACTAATCATGTCCGAGCAAGTTGCCGAGAGTTTAAACCTTCAATTTGAGAAGGAAAAAGATCCAGTTGAAATAGCCGACTTCGATGAAGAAGCAGTTGTGGGAATCGCAAGGGACGTTTACCTTGAAATTGGCGATTTCCGAGGCACAACAAACATCATGGTAATTTCTTGTGATTTTGTTGATGAACATGGAATTGTTATTGGTTTATCTTGTTTGGAACAATTTAATGCACTTGATTTGCCAAAATCCGACGATGAGGATTATGCAGGTTCAACCAATATAGACGACGATGATGAAGCGCTTGACATTGAGGAGTTTCCGACGCGAGTGGGACATCTCTACGCTTTCGAGAGTAGAGAGCCAAGTGATCGAGATGATGATGAAGCCATGGAAGAATCCATGGATGTTTCCGACACAACGGAACAAGTCTTTGATGAGATCAAAGACGAAGAGAAGTCTTTGGAGTTGCCAAAGGCACCAAAGAGTAAAGTGATTCAAGAGATGGAGTACCCATCCAAGCCATCCGAGTTTGATGAAGTGTTTCAAGAGCCAGCCAAGTTTGGTGATCAAGCCGATGGTGATGAGCTAGCACTTTTCCTTGAGGAAGTGCAAGCCGAGTTCGACGAGTGGTCGAATTCCATGGACGAGTGGCATGAATCCATGGAAACGAGTCAAAGCTTTGTGACGCCCAAGCCCATTGAAGAAGGTCCAAACCATGCCAACACTTTCCTTAAGTATCGACAAGGAAAAGTGGACCGAGACGACACGGACCTTGAGTCCGAGGTAAGTGATTCTTTGTTATTTAAAGAGTCTGATCTAACCCATTGTTTGGATTTTTGTAGGGATTCTACAAATTTGAAGGAAGATCCAAATCAAGACGTGGGCCAAGAAGTCGTCCTAGTCGAACCATTGGACAAGAAGCCGAGCGACAAGGTAAGCGATCCAAGTTTTCAATTGAATTCGGATCTAACTTGTTGCAATTCTGTCCGCAGGTTGCTTGCGATGCCAAGCGAGAAACTGAGTGATGAAGTAGTTTGGACAATCCGAAAGAATCCAACCTTCATCCATGACGAGAGACGAGTGCTAGAGAGCACTGAAGAAGGGGATATTCTACAAGACCCCGCCATCATCACTTGTCTTGAGTATCGACAAGACAAAGTGAAGCCGCCCGACAAGGACTTTATGTCCGAGGTAAGTAAGTTTAGTTATTGCGATGATTCGAGACTAACTTACTCTGGTTCTATTTTCAGGCCGCCGATGCGATCGAGCCAAGCACAAAGCAAGGTGAGACCAACCATCGAGACGGACCAATTGCCAAGGCACAAAGATATTTTGGAGGGATAATCCCTTATTCGAGGATGATCGTGAGTTTGCCAAGGAGTGGCAACCGTTCGAGATTGATCGAGGGCCAAGGCATGAAAGCCTTGCCTTTTCCACGAGTTTTCCCTTATCCGAGTGGGAACGAGACGATGAGCCGGGGCCGTTCGAGATCAAGGCGACCGAGCCTCATCCCTACCAATCGACGAGGACGTCGATAGCTTCACTGTGGGAGAATGTTACCGACTCTCTTTTCAAGATCGAGTCTCCCGCACCCATAGGTGCTAAAGTTCGCGCACCACCCGCACAACCCGACCGAGGGTCACAAAGTGCTACTATCTTCACGCACCAAGGGGCCATGCACAACGCCCTTGGTGGTGCCCGCACCCAAGACAACCGAGCTGGGCCTATTTCTCCGCACCATGGGGCATTGTCTAGCACCCCATGTGCTGCCCGCAAGCCTTGCACCCGAGGGGGCCCAACACACGCACCCGAGGGGCCTTTGCTACGCACCCTCTATGCCGGTCAAGGCATAAAGCCCGAGCCCGCACCCGATGTGCGCACCATGAAGAGCAAGTCCGCACACGAGGGGGCCTTACCATCCAACCTTCATGCCGCCCAAGCCATGAAGCTCAAGCCCGCACCCGACGTGCACGCCTATGAGGCCGAGTCCGTACCCGATGTGCATGCCAAGAGGCCTAGGGGTTGTCCATCCGCATTGCCCACACCCCTAGGGCCCGTTTTAGCACCCAATGTGCTTAAGAGGAGGTTTTGGAGTCAAGATCCGGGCCACACCAAGCCCAATCCGCCCAAGCACCCAAGACCAAAGCCAAGGAGTCATCTTTGGACCAATGCACATAGAAAGGTATCTTCCATGGAGACTATTCGAGGAAAGAATCCATCCTTGAAGCCACATTCGAGGAAACAAGCCAACGCCACCAAGACAATGATGTCATTGTGCTCTCATCTTAGGCAACCATGTATTAGAGTGATCTAGTTGCCATGTATAGTTGATTAGCTTTCCTTTCTTAAAGATTCTCTTTGTAAGACTCATCCATAGCCATTGGATTGAGTCATTCCTAGCCATTAGATTTAGGGGGCCAAGGCTATAAATAAGAGCCTTGCCCAACCATTGTAATCACTCCACATTCTACATCCTTTCTCATTTTCGTTCTTCATTAATACAAGAGGGCTCGAGTACTCTTTTCTCCCCGTCGAGGCTTAGGGGGAGTTTTTAACGAGGCTCGTTGCTTATTCAATCCCTTGCCTCTTTTCCATTGCCTTGTTAGCCATCACCCTTATACTTTTCCAAAGCTTCCGCACAGCACCGTCTAAGCACAATCGCTTAGCATTTCAAAGGCTTACTTAGTCCCCGACCTAAGTTCGTCGACTAAGGCCGCACGGGTTAGCGAGCCAAAGTCTAGCCCCGTGACAATTATATACCCTTAATCAATGTAAAATATTTCAGTCCTAACGTTGTAAATGGAGAAGATTGAGTTGAGAGGGTATCTGATATTTGTAAAGGGTTTGAGTCCTTGTACTTTTAAAAGGGGCATTTTAATCTCTATACGTTTAAATCCTTCCATTTTGATCCAAATGGCCAATTTCCCGTTTAATGAAGGCTGATGTGGCATTAAGCTGATATAACTTGGGTATTATTTGACCCGATTCAATGGGCCAAGCCCATCCAAATTTCTTAAGACATAATTGCTAAAAAATCAAAATTAAAAATCCCCAAAACCAAAAAGAATCGTGAAACTTTTGTGAACCAAAGCGATAAAATCATCAAACACATAAATTGTAGAATAAAATCCCTTAATACAAATTTATTTTATTTAAAGAACACTAGTCTTCAAACAATAATTTCCGTGAACATTCTGGTTTGAAATATTTAATCTTTCTATGGTCGTATTTGCATTTTACATATGCTCATTTGTTATAATTGTTAACTGTGTCATTTAACATGAGAATTTTTTATGCAGTCATATGATAGATCGCGTAGAGAAGCAAAGGAAATCACTTATTATAGATTCAAATAGCGGTCCGCAATAGAATAGCGGCCGCTGTATAACGGTAGTGGAAGCGATACCCGTAATTTTCATGTTCGTAATAGCATTCGTTATTAAATAAAATTCGCGATATCTATTGTGACTATAATAACATATGTCAGCACGACTAAAAACGTGATCGCAGCTACAATTTAATGATAATGAATCACATAGTTTATGCTATAAGTGCAGTTGAGGACACTTGCAAGGGAATGCACCATCGGTACTCCATCATCTAACTTATGCTACAAGTGTGGAGAAGGACACTTTGCTCATGAATGCAGTTATGCTAAAGTAAATTTCAATGCATAATCAAGTTTCAGCCCCGTTGTTTATTTATATTTTTTACTTGCAGGATAATTTGTGTGCTTGATTTGTCACAAATGCTATTCTTTGTGAAACAGGTTGGTAAAAGAAATCGTGAAGCATCTACTCCAAATAGAAAACCTCGTAGAGAAAATAGGGAGTACTTGAGAGCTGAGATACAAGTATGCACCTCATGATCAGGGCAAGATCCGTAAAAGGAAAAAAAATAAGTTCGAAGATAATGGCTTCATGATTCGATTTGGCAAGCACAATTAGCTGGTTGGCCAAGATGCTTATCTTTGTTTCCTTATATTTTCGTAGGTTATGGGTTCAAGACCCAATAGGAGCACTTTCTTTCTTTCTCTTGGAGTCTCCTTTCCCTCCCTTCTACGTAGGATTAGGATTAAATTTAAAATTTGTAAAAAAAAGTATGCTTTTACCGTTACAAAAGATAATTCCAATTTAGAAATTCAATAGCACATATCCGCTTAAAAATTCAATTTATATACCAGTCAACAAAAGCAATTTCAATTCTCAAAATCATATAACAAATTCAATTGACAAAAACATTTTCAGTTTCAAATCTAACTCGCATATATAGTTAACAAAATCAAATTTAGTTTGTAAGTCACATAAAAATATCAAAATATAAAAATTTAGGCACATACAACAACTAGTTCACGTTTGATCTAGGTCTGATTTTAATTTCACAACTTAATACTTAATTTATCAAACCGTCTTGTTCAAAATGGTTAGTAGCAATAGGGTCATTTGTGATGCTATTTTGATTTGAAATGTGTAAAAAAAACTCAGAGGAAATTGTGGAGTCGACTACGTGCCTTTTTTGTCTTACTTTCTGATTAGTAGTTAAAAATCAATTTAGTTTAGGGTGTATAATTAAAAGAAAATACTTAAAAATATTTAAATTATTTCTCACCAACAATTGTTTGGTTGTTATAGCTGACTTTGGTCTGTTCCACTTGAAATAACCAACTGATTAGATCTCTCCACTTGTACAATTATAATTAGTTAGTGAAACATGAATTATACATATATGAAACTTAAAGAAGCACTTAAGTTATACATACATTTAAAACTCAAACATGAGGTTGAACTTCCTTCTTCTTTTAATTTCTTTTAAAAGATTTATTGTCACTAATAGATGTACTATCCTTCCTTTTACTTGTAGTTGTGACATTCTAATCAAAATGCATACAAGACAATTTTTTTTCAAACTAAATTAAAATAAGAAAAATATGAATATATATAAGAAAAAATGCAAATTCTACCTTCATGTTTGTCGGATTTGATGATAGTACTTTTTGGTTCTGTCGTAATTATTTTGAACCGAGCCTAAAAATAGCTTGACGATTATTCTTTGAAAATTAGTGTTTTACATTTTAATTTGTTTAACCTTTTAAAATGAAATTTTTAATTAAAAAGTCAGATTTGCTCCTTTTATTTAATTTTATAAAAACATTCGGAGTTGCCACTGATCACTTTGGTAGACCGAACACTATAAAAACAACCAGAGATTCATTTTCTTTAAATCGAATTCGGGAGTCAGTTACGTGTGGTGAAGGGTTAGCACCCCACGGACGCCCGTTATCGGTACCTTTTAATTTTACGTGGCATTTTGAATAACAATTTGAATTTAATTTTACCATAATTATTGATTGAATTTTAATTTCAAATGGAGATATCATTTTATAAGAAAATATATTTTTATCCAAATGTGATATTAGAAGCAACCAGTTACTTTAGGACACTTTAGTTCATATTCAAAAATATATTTTCAACATTAAAGGTTTTCATGTATGATCAATTATTTTCTTGTTAATTTTGAAGTTCCAACTTAAAAGGCCCTAATTGATTGAATTATTTAAACTATAAATATTATTAAATTTAGGGTATTTATGAATTAACACCCAATTGCTTGAGTACTATTCATATTAAACCCTAAATTGCTTAATGTTCCTAATTTAATTGGTGAACCTACATGTTTAAGTACTAGCCCTAATTAAGGTTTTAATTTAATTATCTAGGTTAATTGTCATTTTCTAGGTTTAAATGGGTATCAAATGTTCTACTTAAAAGTTGGGTAACATCTCATTACAATGAGACACTATCCAACTTAGAACTTCAAAGCTTCCCTTTCAATACTCATTTATTTTATACAATTATCTCTCTTATTTAATTATTGAATTCCTATAAAAGAACATTGAAACTAAGACTCTAAACAATTAATATTGAAACTAAGTGAATTAATCACCTAACAAACATACTATATGCTAATTTTAAAATCATCCATCAACCATATGATTTAAAATATTAGAATTAAGTGTACACTAAAATTAGGGATTAAATTGAATTAAAAACAAACTTTAAAGCTAACTTTATTGAAATCTAGGACCAAAATTGAATACATGACAAAGCTGTAAGGACCAAAATCCTATATTGCCTAAATTCACCAAAACACGCGGATCCAATCTACCCGACCCGACTTGTGCGCGTGGACCCTCCAGTACCCGGATTCAAAACGATGTTGTTTAGCGCGACCTATAAAATGCCCGATCTAAGTCTAACTCGGTCATTTGGCCGATTTACTCTCTCTCCTCCCTATATCATTCTCCCAGCTCTCTCTAACAAACACTCAAACTCACTCAAACAGATCCAGAAATGGATCAAGAATCTTGTTTTAGGATGAATGTTCATCCTTGTTCTTCAAGAATAGGATGAACATCATCTTTTCCGGTCGCACTCTGTCGCTAAATTCGTAACTAGATCTTTTTTCGCAATGCTTCGGTCAGCGTTTCTTGTTCGCCAGCCATCATGCCTTAACTCCGTCCACCGTCTGTCCTTCGGCCGACCACCATGAGGCGATTTCTGACCACCGACCAGAACCCTAAAATATCCCATTTTCTCAATATTCAACCTTAAAACCTAATCTAACCCTAATCCAACAGGATTCCTGAAAAACGTCGTTTTACCCGTCAAAATAAAAAAATATTTAACCTCTTTCAACAATAAATAAAATAAATAAATAAAGTAGTTATAGGGAAAGAGGGTCGATCCACAGGGAGATTAGTCGAAATTCTTGGCTGAAAGTTGCTTTGATTAACATTTCTAGGAATATCTGTGAAAACAAGGAAAGTAAAAAAAGGGGATGATCGAATATTGAGTGTAGATAAAATAGAAGAATTTAAATGCAAGGTAAAGAAAATAATAAGAAAGTTCAGATATATAAAATAGCCTCGAGCTACCCTCGTCAATTGTTTCGATCATTGAAATTGATTTTTACTCCGGGGATCATGTCGGTTACAGTCTGCGAGGCCCAACCCGTCGCAACTTGCTTCTCTCTCGAGTAACCAATCCTCCCAAGACTATCTTCGAAGGTTGATTCTTAAACAAATTAACCACGTCTATCACCGTTAAAGTATTTAGTTTTGAAAGCAGGAAAAACTCGACTAAAAAATTGTCTTAAAAAGAATCGCTTCTGATTTTATCTTTCCATAGCGGACCGCCGCTAAGAGTGTTCACAGGAAGTCGAAATTTGCCACAGGCCGATCATTCCTCCCAACTATGTTTTTAAACGATTCCAGACCAACGAGCTCTTTTTGATTTGAAAAATGATTACAAACTTTTAGTAAGGCCAATTGCCAAACTATCTAAGCAGAAAGATAAAATTGTATTCCTGAAGGAAATTAAGCAATGTTCAATTCTCACGATTTGAATTGACTTGGGTAGTTCTTGGCTCAAGAGATTTAGCTAAGCATGATATTAATTATCATACTTGGTTTTTAGAAAAGTAATTAAATAGCATAAAATAAATGGAACAAGGAAATAAAGAAAAATAGAACTTTTAATTAAAACTAGAAACGTTTCAAGCTAGAAGATGAAAACTAATTGATTGATGCCTAAGCCTTTACCAAAGAGTGGTATTTATAGGCTTGGATTTACAAAGAAAAAAGATAAGAAAATTTAAAATAATAATAAAGTAAAGATAAAACAATTCTAATGTTTTGAAATTTAAATGTAGAAAATCTAAACGGATAAGTTGGTAAGATCTCTCAGAACGTTTCAGAAGCTTCTAGAAGTCGCCACGCATCTGCCACGTCAGACGCGTCGTGCCCAGTGTCGTGCCCACGATGCCAGTCATGACCAGTATAATAAAAAGACTGCATAAATGCCCTCTTTTGTTGTTGTTTTCCAGAATTAGGTCCCTTGCATCAAATATAGCAGAATGAAATGGATTAGGTAGCAAGAAATCCTAAAAACTTGAAAAATAGCAATTAAAAAGTGTCACATTTGAGAGCTTATCAAATTCCCCCTCACTTGTCTCATACTTGTCCTCAAGTATGTTCGAAAAAGATATTAACCCAAGAATGCATTCCTCAAGCCATCACAAGTATCAAGCATAATTATAAGAGTTCTAGTGCAAAAGAAATATCATGAAAGAGACACAAATCAAATCAAGTGGATATAAGCAAAGAACAACCTTTCATTCTTTCAATTGCCTATCAAGTAGTAATCAAATCCTAACCTAGTCTTAATCCTCACCAAGGTACACTCAAGAGCACTCAAAGTGTTTAAAGGTAGATGTGAAGCAAAAACACTCTAAGTCATGCATGGACAAAGGTTTCCATAGGCTTGTAACAAGTTTAATTCTCCACTACTTTATTAGAATCGAGGTGCAAAAATCATTAGGTCTTTTGTTCAAGGTGTAATGTGGGTTTAGAAAAAAGGTAGAAAGATGGAAAGAAAAAAAAAACAAAAGAAGATGATCAATGCAAGATATTTCAAACAATAAATAGTGAAGACAAAAGAGGAGCTAAAAAAATGGGCAAGCAAACACATTTTTTTTCTTTTCATCTTTTCGAAATTGTTTTTCTTCTTTTTTTTCTTTCGAAGCAATTGCTTCCTTTTATTTTGTTTTTCTTTTTCTCTTCTCATTTTTGGAAAAATTCTGCTCTTATTCGAATTGTAGCCCCTTATTTGTTTAGTAATATAGTTTCTAACATTTGATCAGTTCAAAAAAAAGTTTGGTCAAGGAAGAATAAGGTTTGAGGGTTAAGCCAAAAAATGTGATATAAGGCTTCAAGAGGGTTTACTAAGTGATTAGAAAATGGTGCCTTGATGGAAAATTAGTTGTATGCCATGCTAAGTAAGTGTGACTTTTAGCTTAATGAGGTTGTCTTTCTTGGGCATGTTGTATCAGCTGAGGGTATTCACGTTGATCTACACAAAGTAGAGGCTGTGATGAGTTGGAAGGTGCCTAAGTCAGTGACAGAGGTACGAAGTTTCCTTGGTTTAGCCGGGTATTACCTTAGGTTTGTTGAGGGCTTCTCGAAGATTGCTGCACCTTTGACCAAGTTGTTTCAGAAGAATGTTCGCTTTGAGTGGACAGATGCGAGGCAACAAGCTTTTGAGAAGCTAAAGGAAGCTTTGATGCAAGCTCTTGTCCTGATTCAACCTGAGTCTCGTTAGGAGTTTGTGGTCTATAGTGATGCGTCAATTGTTGGTTTGGGTTGTGTGTTGATGCAGTAGGGTAAGCTGGTAGCCTATGCATCTAGACAGTTGAAGGTGCATGAGCGTAACTACCATACTCATGATCTTGAGCTTGCGACTATAGTGTTTGCTTTGTAGATATGGAGGCATTACCTGTACGGCGAGAAGTGTGTTGTGTTCACGGATCATAAGAGCTTGAAGTATCTCATGTCTCAGAAGGAGTTGAATCTTAGACAACGTCGCTGGGTGGAGTTGCTTAAGGATTATGATCTGATGATCGAGTATCACCCGGGCAAGGCTAGTGTTGTGGCCGATGCTTTGAGCTGGAAAGTGGCTGTGGAGTTGAGGGCGATGTTTGTTCGCTTGAGCATATCGCGTGATGGTGGTATTATCGCTGAGTTGCAAGTGAAACCATATCTGATTCAGTTGATCAAAGATAAGCAGTTGTTAGATGATTCTCTTGTTCGGCATGTTCAGGACATTGCGGAGGGTAGACCTTCAGATTTCAGTTTTAATGACGATGATGTTTTGTGCTTTGGAATTCGAATAGTGGTACCAGATGAAGTTGAGTTGAGGCGCACTATTCTGAATGAAGCTCATAGTAGTCCTTTTACTATGCATCCTGGTAGTACGAAGATGTATCATGATTTGAAGGATGAGTACTATTGTGTGGGGTTGAAAAAGGATGTGGATGAGTTCGTTAGTAAATGCATGGTGTGTCAGCGAGTGAAAGCTGAACATCAGGTTCCTTCTGGGTTGTTGTAGCCTTTGAGAATCCTAGAATGGAAGTGGGAGAGAATTACCATGGATTTTGTGTCTGGGTTGCCGTTGTCACCGTCAAAGAAGAATTCAGTTTGGGTGATTGTTGATCGGCATACGAAGTGTGCACATTTCCTGCATGTGCATACTACGTATACCCTAGATAAGTTGGCTGAGCTTTACATTGATGAGATTGTGCGGTTGCACAGTGTGCCAAAGTCCATAGTGTCGGATAGGGATCCGAGGTTTACCTTACGATTTTGGGAATGCTTGCATCAAGCCTTGGGTACACGATTGAATTTCAGTATTTCTTATCATCCTTAGATGGATGGACAGTCGAAACGTGTGATCCAGGTGCTTGAGGACATGTTGAGATGATGCGTGATAGATTTTCAGGGTTCTTGGGAGAAACACTTACCGTTGGTTGAGTTTGCTTACAATAATAGTTACCAAGCAAGTGTTCAAATGGCTCCATACGAGGCTATGTATGGGAGAAGATGTAGAACCCCTCTTTGTTGGGCTGAAGCTGGGCAAAAGTTGATTTCGATGCCAGCTATGTTAAAGTGAACCACCGAAAAGGTGAAGCTCATTTGTGAGCGTTTGAATGCAGCATCGGATAGGCAAAAGTCTTACGCGGATTTGAAGCGTAAAGAGATTGAGTTCGCGGTTGGCGAACATGTGTTCTTGAAAGTATCGCCTTGGACGAAGGTGATGAGGTTTGGGTGTAAAAGCAAGCTTAGCCTAAGGTTTATTGGACCATATGAGGTTGTGGAGCGTATTGGTCATGTGGCATATCGGTTAAGATTGCCTTCGGAGCTGGAAAAGATACATGATGTGTTTCATGTCTTGATGTTGCGGAGGTACAAATCAGATCCTTCGCATGTGATGTCTGTTGAGGAGATAGAGTTGAATCCGGATCTGTCATATGATGAGGAACCAGTGAGGGTTCTGGATGTGAGCAGCAAGGTTCTTCGTGGAAAGACGATAGAGCTTGTGAAGGTGTTGTGGCGACACCAAGGAGTTGAGGAGGCCACGTAGGAATGCAAGGCGGACATGCTGAAGCAGTTTCCGCACCTTTTTCCTTCAGGTAAAATTTCGAGGAAGAAATTTCCTAAGTGGGGGAGAGTTGTAACGCCCTCGTTTTGGGCCTAGATGTTTTAGAACTCGGACCGGTCGGGAACGGCTTGAATCGAATTTGGTGATTGAAGGAAATCAAGGATCGGGATAGGATAAAAATATGGTAAAATTGCTAAAATCCTCTAAAATTATGTTTAAGAGTTTGGTCAAATCAATTTTTCAAAAATAGTTTCGGAAGAGGTACATTTTGGGTAGAGACCAAAATGTAAAGTTTCAAAATTATGGAAACATGTGATTTTTAAAAGAGGAGCCAAAATCTTAGAATCTTTAGGGAGCTTTATGAAAATTTAGCCTTTCCTTAATATGACATGTGTTTTAAAAGGGGATTTTAAAGTGATTTAATAAATGGATTTTTATTAAATTAAAATTAATAAATTACAAAAATGAGATTTCACTTGACCTAACTACCTTTCTCTTCTCATTTTCAACCAAACACAATTCTAACTCATTTTCTCCAGAATTCTTTTCTCCCAAACATTCTCTCAATATTTTCTAAACAAATTTCAAGAGTTCTTTCAAGTTCTTCAAGATTTTTTCTAAGGAAAACTTGTCATTCATTGAGGAAAACAAGGATTGGAGGTAAATCCCATTCTCAACCTTCAATCTAGGTTCTTTATTGAAATTCCTAAGATCTTTGTCTTCTAATTAATGTTTTTGGTTGAGTTTTCAATATAGTTTTTATTTGAGATTGAAATCTTGCAAAAATAAGATGAAACTCTTGATTTTCGGACTTGTTTGGTTAAGCTCTGTTTTGGATTGATTTTAATTGAGTTTTGAGATGGTTAATATGTTGTTAAAAGGTTTTGTTGATATAGATCCTGAAATCCTTGAGATCCTTGAGTTTCTTGATAGTTCTAGTTGGGTTTTTGAGGTGAAACGTTGGAATAATGCTTGCTGGAGGTATAAGGAAGGGTTTAGGTTGATTTTAGATGTGTTTTGATGTTTATAATTGATTGGAAGTGAGGTATGTTGGCTGGGCATGGTTTAGGAAGCAATCGATTAAGTTTTCGATTGTTTCGGATGAGTAAATGCATTTTAACGCTTTGAGCGTGGTCTTGGAAGCTTAGCAAAGTTTGGGTGAGCAACGAGTTGTGATTAGTTGCTGGTGTTGAAATGCTTTTTAATGTATTTAGATCTCTATTTTGATGATGTGAAAACAGAGAATCTTGATTCGGGAGCAAACGAGACGTTTTTGGAGGCTCCGGAAGATTGATTTCTGTGTCGGCGAGCAAGCTTCGTGTATGGATGAGTGGAAATGGATTTTTCAAGCTTTGTAACGCTTTGAGCGTTGTCTTGGAAGCTTAGTGTAAGTTTGAAACACTTAGCTAAGCTCAAGGGTATGTGATTCGAAAGTCTCTCTCGGAAATGTGCTATGTTTTGATGGAAATGCACCTAAGTTTAATGTGGTTTTGATTACAGTTTTAAAGCACGTTTTAAGCATGGTTGATGCTGGATTTTCATGCCATTTTGTTAAGGATGCACTTGGTAGGTGATCCTTGGTTTTATGTGATAAATACATTTGATATTAAGCATGTTTATGCTTGTGAAAATGACATTGTGTTTGTGCTTGAAAAACATTGGGATATTGATGTTAATGATTATATTGGCAAGTGATGGAAATGGTTCTTGGTTACTTTAATCGGATATAGTTAGCCGGCTATAGGATTGAGTGCACCGTGAATAAAGTCGTCTTGGATGTCGAGGGGTTATGATTGTGTCATAATCTCCATCCAAGTACCCTAACGACTAAGGCTAAGATCACAACGGTGAATGGTTTAATCCCGTGTGTCAGTCTTGTGGTGTGTGTCCCGTACTCTCGTTAGTGGAATTATACAACTACCGATGAGTGATGTTGAGGGGTTGTGATTGTGCCATTAATCTCTATCACGGGTGTTGAGGGGTTGTGATTGTGCCATTGATCTCCACCTTGTGTAGTCCGGTAGTATGTACGAAGCATGTGGGACATCGCTTGTAATCCGCGTATCCAATTGTGTCATTTGTTTTGATATGGTTTGAGAATTATCACTTCAGAGCCAATATAATGTTGATGATTAATGATTAAGCATGAGATGCTTGTAAATGATGCAAGAATGCATGTGATGCTTAGTTTAAGCATGAGCAAGGGAATTTGCTGTTGTTTTAATGATGCAATATGTATGTGGTTTTAAAAGTGCATTGAATACTTAAATGAGCAAGTTTTAAAGAAAGGCACGAGTTTGCAAATGATGTTGCAAAGGTTTTATGGAATGCATTGATGAATGTTGTTTTAGCGATCCTCACTAAGCTATATACTTACGCTCATTTGTTTCATCAATGCAGAGAATTGAGCATTCAAGACAGCCCAATAGCAAGGGGATTCCAAGAGTTTTAACTAAACAATGTATGTGGTTCATCCTTAGTGCAATAAGAGGCAATGGGTGTGATTTCTACTTTTTTGATCTGTTTGGAGATGTTGCTACCTTAAGCATGTTTGGTTTCTGATTTTGGACTTGTAATCGGCCTCTAATTGGTTTCATGGTTTGCTTATAGCGTTTTGCCTATGCTTTAGCATGTTTTCTTAAGCATGCTTGAATAGCTAATGTTTCATCATGGTTTGATGTGCTCGATGAGTATGAATTACTGTTTCATGATGTTTACATGTCTAATAGGTAGATTATAATTTTATGCATGATTTAAGCTTGTTTGTATATGATTAAGCATGTTTAAATGCCTTTGGAATGTGTCTTTCTGGTATGTGTATCGATACACGGGGATGTGTATGGATACACTAAGGCCAAATCCAAGCTTTTCGGTACAGGGGTATCGGTACGGATTGCCCGCGTATCGATATGCCCAAGCCAAGTTTGAAGGCCATACCGATACGCGGGGAAGCGTATCGATACACCCTTCGCATTTTTTTCTATTTCCTTCACGTGTATCGATACAGGCTCAGGTGTATCGATACGGGTAGTTAAAATTCGGTTAAAAGTATCTTCTAAAGTCTTGAAATGTTACGTTTTGGTCCTTGAATGTTATTTGATCAATTGAATGAGTTTGGATGATCGGTTTGAGCTGAAATTTGAGGTGATGGCATGTCACATGAGTATTTAAGGATCGGTAACTTTAAAATCTGAAAAGTCTTTGTATTTTCTATAATTTGCAAAATGGTCCCTAAAAGTCATAAGTATGCAATTGAACCCCTAATTGAACTCCGATCGCTGTGCTGTTTCTTTCTAATGGTTTTGCTGATCACTTATGTTAATATTGTGCATCTAGTGAAGATAAAAAGAAAAAAGGGTCATCAATTGAGGTTGACTTTTACGAGTTGACTTCGATTTTCCCCGTGTAATCTTCTTAGTTCGGTTCGGGCGTCTAGGCCGGGCTAAGAGGGTTACATCAGAAGTAATAAACCTTTAATGGATTGATCTTGATACAACTTTTGCCCCAAAAGATGGTTCATGTTTTATCTGTGTCGCTTTCTTGCAACTTTTGTTTATATGTTTCCGACTCTCAAAATTGTGTCCTTTCCTCATCATACTTTTCATCAGTAAACAAGTACCGAGGCTACCTCATGTTTTTCCTACACTTAAAGGATTAGTACCTCATAATAATACCCATGAAATCCTTTGCTTTTGTTGTATCTAATCAATTTATCTACAAGATGCTTGCTGAAATGATAAGTGAAAGGCTCAAAATAATATTTTAATAAATTTGAGAAAATGGAACAATTTGATAAGTCATGGCAAAAACGAGAAAATAAAATCAAAATTAGGCCCTTAAATATCAAATGCAGCAGCGCATTTGAACCAAATTGACAAAGATCAACTCAATTGTGACCCCTTCCAATTTATTAGACTTTCGAGAGAAAAATTCCCATATTCTTAATTCTATCCCATTTTAGTGGCACCCTTTGCCTCACTAACTCACCATGCCCAATCCTTCCATCTTTTATGATCTCAATCAGACATTAGAAGTCTAGAAATTCTTGAAGAAAGGTTAACCCTGATAAGCGAGATGTATTTTGAAGACAAACTCTTCTTACTCCAATACACTATATGATCAAAATGGTCTTTCGAGGCTTGTAATTTAGGCTATGGCTCACGGCTATGAAAGAAAGGATATATAGGCTCAAATAAGTGTTTAAGGGTGATGAAACCAAGGATCATTTTTCCAAGTAAAATCTTACTTCTTCATTCCTTGATCTGAACATGCTTGGATGAAATACTCTTTTATTTTCTTTTCTTTTGGATCGCTCCACACTTCCCATTTCTGAGTTTTCACCCTAGAGTTCATTTTCTTTCCTTCAATTCAAAAGTGATCAATCCTAAACTACTTCTTTAGATAAAGATTCATTTTGAATGGAAGATCGCACATGTGTCGCTTGCTTTTTCTTGCACTTTTTTAACTTTGTGCTTTCTCTTTCAATTGCTTCAACTTTCATGTCAACAATTTTCAACTTGATTCAATTGACACTTTGATCATAAACTTTCCATTGTTTTCTTTTTCTTATGTTTTTTCTCTTTTCTCTTTTTTTTTTCTTTTTTTGACTTAATTTTGAATATTTGTCTTCATTCAACTTGCTTTTCTTGCTCTTGTACTCAAAGCATCCATTTTTTTGTTTCTTGCCCCTAATTCACAAGGCATCACTACCATATCATGATCAAAACCACACATTTTTCACTCGCAAACAAACTTTTATCCTCTTTGCCCCTAGTGTAGGGGTGATCCTTGGTTTGCGTTGAATCGAAATACAATTATCAGGCTCAAAGGCGATAACAAATGATATTTTTCTTATTTTTGTTCTTTGTGAAGGGAGATGAAGGAATGCCAAATGTCCTCCCATATACGTATATCTTTGAAAAAAGGTTGTCTTCAGGTGGTATATGTTTTGGGTTATCACTTCATCCAAAGACCTTAGTCAATAATACTTGAGAGGAAAATTCACTTAGAGTTTGTATTTTGGATTTTTCCGTGATTCCTGAACACTCATTAATGTCTTCCCATTGGCCTAAATAAATTAGAAGAGAGCCACATTTCGAAATTGATCTCTAAATTTGATTCATGGTCACTCTAGTAAATAATATTCAGGGACCTGATAGAAAATGATAGAGATGATATATACATATATGAATGGGAGAACAAAAGCTAACCCATAACAAATAATAAATGAAATATTAAAAGAATCAAGGAATGCAAAATGTTTGTCATTTGAGAAAAATTATATCGAAAACAAGCATCGTAAACAAATAAATCAAAATAGCCTCCTTTACAAATAATCGGGGGTTTCCATTCTCAAAACATAAATGTCCATTCCTGATGAGACCACTGACTATTTGTTTAAAAAACATACAATCTTCCACAGAGTGATTGAAATCTCCACAGAAATAACCCCAAGCATTTCTAATGCCATAAAAGACATAAAACTTCGGTGGAACTGTCATCAACAAGTGATTCCCCACAAGGTAGGGCAACAAATCTAAATATGGCATTGGAATAGGAATAATCGTCTCCCTTTTCTTACTAAACCATTTGACCTCTCTGTGTCGTGTTTTTTTTTGCATTCTGCTCCACTTTTCCTGGATGAGGCAATTCTAATGTGGGAAAAATTTTAGTCTCGACTGAATTTTTAGCTTTCATAACTTTGGAGAAACATTCTGCAAGCATATGCGGTTCTTTGACTCTTTTGGAATCATCTTGTCCTTTAACAGTCTCATAACCCTTAGACAATACAGTTTTGGAACACACATCAAAATTCTAACTTTTACTTGATCATTTTGTATTTGTTTGCTTGATTATGTTCATTTTTGCTTTGTCAAATCCCGTCGGTGTACTAAGTTTAGGAACCTCATCTCCAAATCTTGTTTTCAGCACAAAGACACGTCTATTCTTGCTTATGTTCTCATCAAATTTTGAAGTAAGACCATCTTGCTTATGAGTTTCCTTGATACTTCAATCAATTGTTTACTTTTTTCCAAAAAACGTTCAATCATTTGCATCTGGAAATTGACAACTTCTTCTGGTTGGCGCCTAGACGAACTATGCTTTTCAAGATGTTCACTGAATGTGTTGGTGATTTTAATGGGCATGTCTATTCGAAGTTTCTTCTTTGACGGAAGCTGATTCTTAATTAGTTTACTTTGCTCTTCCTTCTCTTTCTTTTCTTGACGTCTTTCAGCATTTAATTTCCGAGCAATCCACTACATTTGTTCCAATCAGGTGACTACCTCTTGTGTTACAAATCTTAATGGACTAACCTTTGGTGTCGACTTCTAAAATCCTCTAGTTTAGAAAATTTTGAACTTTTTTCTTGAAAGTGTAACAGTCTTCAATGTCACGATCATGAACTCTATTATGATATTAACAATGATTCCTAATGTTATAGCAACTTGGATGATGTGGCTTGAAGGTTTCAAATGATGCGGTAGAACTTCGACCAATTTGAAGTATAACTCATGATAGAAAACATGAATAAGATCCAGTTTGGTCTTCAATTTTCTACTATCAGGAACATCTTGGGCATCTGACTTTGAGGCGTTCTTTAGTAAAGGAAATGTTGAAGAGGTAGGTGTCCAAACATTACTCTGATTCTGGTAGACTTCAAACTGTAATGGATTACCCACAAAAGTTTGCAGTAAATTTTGCCTTTTCTCTTTTATCTCAATTCTTCTAGCAAATGATCGTCTTTTGTAGAATCATGGTTTTCCATTCTCAAAACATAAATGTCCATTCCTGATGAGACCACTAACTATTTGTTTCAAAAACTACAATCTTCCACAAAGTGATTGAAATCTCCACAGTAATAACCCTAAGCATTTATGATGCCATAAAAAGACATAAAACTTCAGTGGAACTATCATCAACAAGTGATTCCCCGCAAGGTAAGTCAAAAAATCTAAATATGGCATTGGAATAGGAATAATCGTCTCTCTTTTCTTACTAAACCATTTGACCTCTATGGCTCGTATTTCTGCTCCTCTTTTACTGGATGAGGCAATTCTAATGTGGGAAAATTTTCAGTCTCGACTGAATTTTCAGCTTTCATAACTTCGGAGAAGCATTCTGTAAGTATATGCGGTTCTTTGACTCTTTTGGATTCATCTTGTTCTTTAACAGTCTCACAACCCTTAGACAATACAATTTTGGAACAAATATCAATATTCTGACTTTTACTTGATCCTTTTGTATTTGTTTGCTTGATGATGTTTATTTTTGCTTTGTCAAATCTCATCGGTGCACTAAGTTTAGGAACGTCATCTCCAAATCTTGTTTCCAGCACAAAGACATGTCCATTCTTGCTTATGTTCTCATCGAATTTTGATGTAAGATCACCTTGCTTATGAGTTTCCTTGTTTCTTCAATCAATTGTTTATTTTTTCCAAAAAAATGTTAAATCATTTGCATATGGAAATTGACATCTTTTTCTGGTTGGCGCCTAGACGAACTATGCTTTTCAAGATGTTGACTGGATGTGTTGGTGCTTTTATTGGGCATGTCTATTTGAAGTTTCTTCTTTGACAACTGATGATTCTTAATTAGTTTTACCTTGCTCTTAATTCTCTTTCTTTTCTTGACGTCTTTTAGCATTTGATTTCTAGGCATACCACTACATTGGTTCTAATCAGGTGACTACCTCTTGGGTCACAAATCTAAATGAACTGACCTTTGGTGTCGACTTCCAAAATCCCCTAGTTTAGAAAATTTTGAACTTTTTGCTTGAAAGTGTAAAAGTCTTCAATGTCATGTTCATGAACTCCATTATGATATTCACAATGATTCCTAATGTTATAGCAACTTGGATGATGTGGCTTTGAGGGTTTCAAATGATGCGGTAAAACTTCAAGCAATTTGAAGTATAACTCATGATAGGAAACATGAATAAGATCCAGTTTGCTCTGCAGTTTTCTACTATCAGGAACATCTTGAGCATCTGACTTTGAGGTGTATTTTAGTAAAGGAACCGTTGAAGAGGTAGGTGTCCAAACATTACTATGGTTCTGGTAGACTTCAAATTGTAATGGGTTACCCACAAAAGTTTGCTGTAAATTATGCCCTTTCTCTTTTATCTCAATTCTTCTAGCAAATGATGGTATTTTGTAGAATCGGGGGTTTCCATTCTCAAAACATAAATGTCCATTCCTGATGAGACCACTGACTATTTGTTTAAAAAACATACAATCTTCCACAGAGTGATTGAAATCTCCACAAGAAAAACCCCAAGCATTTTTGATGGTATAAAAGAGATAAAACTTCGGTGGAACTGTCATCAACAAGTGATTCTCGACAAGGTAGGACAACAAATCTAAATATGGCATTGGAATAGGAGTAATCGTCTTTCTTTTCTTACTAAACCGTTTGACCTCTATGTCTTGTGTTTTTGTGCTTTCTGCTCCTCTTTTCCTTGATGAGGCAATTCTAATGTGGGAAAATTTTCAGTCTCGACTGAATTTTCAGCTTTCATAACTTCGGAGAAACATTTTGCAAGCATATGCGGTTCTTTGAATCTTTTGGATTCATCTTGTTCTTTAACAGTCTGATAACCCTTAGACAATATAATTTTGGAACAAATATCAAAATTCCGACTTTTACTTGATCATTTTGCATTTGTTTGCTTGATGATGTTCATTTTTGCTTTGTCAAATCTCGTCGGTGCACTAAGTTTAGGAACGTCATCTCGAAATCTTGTTTCTAGCACAAAGACATGTCCATTCTTGCTTATGTTCTCATCGAATTTTGATGTAAGACCATCTTGCTTATGAGTGTTGCGTGTAAAAGTGTCTATCGCAATTGTAGTGCAAGTGTACACGACGCAAGTAGTAAAGTGATACGAAGTATCGGATATTGTCTCCACAAGGACTGGGCTAATAGCTTCACCTTGGATTGCTGCACGGAAGTAAAGAAAATATTTGAGAAGTTGTCACGAATATAAATAAGAATACTAGAAAATAAAAGTAGAGAAATCAAGATAGAGAGAATGGGCTGGTTTTTGGCAAAGATTTTTCATGTTTTTAATAGCCAAACTCGTATTTTCAACGTACCCGTATCGATACGGTTGTACCCGTAGTGATACCTTTTTGCCCAAGTTTGGTCACTGTCAAAACCCGTATCGAAACAGGCTTGGCCGTTTCGATACGGATCGGGATCGTTTCGATACGCCAGGAAAGCGTACCGATCCCCTTTCAACCAATCCCAACGGCTATTTCCCAACGGCCATTTAAAAATGAACCCGTACCGATACGCCCTAAAGCGTATCGATACGCCCAGGCTAGCAAGAGCCCAACGACTAGTTTCTGATGAAGGCCGTACCGATACGGTTCCACGCGTATCGATACGGATGGCTGCAGAACAACATTTATGAAGGGAAATAAAGTCCTTAACGGCTCCAAATCATCCCCAACGGCTAGTAACGGCTACAAACTCAATTGGGAGTATAAAAGAGACCTCCAAGCATCTTGTAATGGTGAATGCTTCAATTGTTACAACATTATGATGTCAAAATTTGTCTAGAGCTTTAATTGTTCATTTCTTGCTTAGACAACACTTGTGAGCTTACATTGTTAAATTTACTCAAATGTTTAGGTTTTGGGTGAGAGCTTAGAATTGCAAACAAACACCTTTTAGAGGGATTTCTAGTTTGCTAAGTCTTTCTTTGTAAAAAGAGTGTTCCTTCAAGCTTTGGGTAGAAAGCTTTGAGGGTTGTAACGGTTTCCTCCTAATCCGAGAAAAGGGGACGAAATTCTTAGTGAATTTTTTGGAAATCCTTAGTGGGGAGCTAAGGTAGTGGATGTAGACCATGGTTAGAAGGTTGAACCACTATAAATTCTTGTGTCATATTGCCAAATTTTCACCTCCCACTAAAACACCAAATTATCCAACTTCTCCACACTTGGCGAGCAAGAACGGTTGATCGAATCGAGCCCCTAAAATCTCAACAATTGGTATCAGAGCTTGGCTCAATCGAAGAGGATTAACATCCTATTGAGAAGATCCGGCAAGCTCGATCAACATTTCACCAAGCGGCTCAATGGCACAATCAATCGAAAAACCGCCTTTCTTCGACGAAATCACTATGCCCATTGGAAGACAAAGATGAAATTCTTCTTGAAGTCAAAAGATTACAAGCTATGGGACATCTTCTTGAAGATGGTCCATTCGTGCCTCAAGGAAGCAAAGCGGAATGGAGTGCCGACGATCGCAAGAAGATGGAGCTTAATTGCAAAGCCTTACACATGTTCTTTTGTACATTTGGCCCAACCATCTATGAGAAGATGTCTTCTTGTGAGAGTGCCAAGGAGGTATGGGACAAGCTTGAAGTCACATACGAGGGAACCAATGAAGTCAAGGAGACTAAGATTGGGCTCCTAACTTTAGAGTATGAGAACTTCAAGATGGATTCGGAAGAGAACATCGAGAAGATGTTTGATAGGTTCTCCACTATCACCAATGGTCTTAAAGGTTATGGAGAAGCTATCCCGGAAGAGAAGCTTGTCCAAAAGCTCATCTACTCCCTTCCCGAGTCATGGGACTCAAAGAGGACCGCCCTCATCGAAGCCAAGAATCTCAAAACCTTGAAGCTTGATGAACTCATGGGGTCTCTTCTCACTCACCAAATAATGAAGAAAAACAAAGAAGAGGAGAAGAAAAAGGAGGAGATTAGAGCAATGGGGAAGAAGAAGATCATAGAGCTAGGCATCAATGCTAGTGCCATAGCTCTCAAATCCTCCACATGTCATCATGTATATTCAAGTGAGGAGGAAAGTGAAGATGAAGAGATGGCCTATCTCTTCAACAAATTTGCCCGGTTCATGAAGAGCAAAATTGAAAAATCCAAGCATGAATCGATGAAGAAGATGAAGGACTCCCACAAATCCAAAAAGAAGGGATCATCTTCAAAGCAAGCATATGTGGCCACATGGAGTGATGAAGACTCCACCGATGATGAAGTAGCCCACCTATGCTTGATGGCCCTTAATGAGGGGGAGGTAACTTCTAACTCATCTAGTTCAAATTCTTATACATTTGATGAGTTACAAGATGCCTATGATGATTTGCTTTCCAAAACAAATCTTGAACTTGAAGCAAAATTGAAAGATTTTGAACAAAAATGTCTTGATTTGCAAAATTTGCTTCTTAAAATTCAAAAAGAAAAAGAATTGATTACCAAAGAGCTTCAAAAGAAAAAAAATTTGGAAAATCAAATTTTCATGTAAGACAATCTAGTGCCCCTAGATTTATAAATGGAAAATGTTTTAGAAGTGTTTGGGTCACAAAAGGACTAACCACTTCAACTAAAAATGATGAAATTGAAAAATGGATTCCTAAGGGGACTAAATTTTGTGCTTGTATCGCCCCGGTTTGGGGCTTGGAAGTTTTAGGCTTGGACCGGTTCGGTCAAAGTGCTGTTCGAATATAAAAAGGTGAAATTAGGAAAGCCTAGTTCGGGTTGCATTAAAAATATGGAAAAATGTCCTAAAATCCTCTTTTAATATATATAAGTGAACTGTGAAATCAATTTTACAAAATGAGGTTTGGAAGAGTGACATTTTGGCTAGTGACCAAAATGTAATTTTTGAAAACTGCGTGACTGTTTTTAAAAAGGATTGAAACTTTGAATCTTTAAGGAGCTATTTACCCAAAGGGAGTTTCTCCAGATTTTTCTAAGATATAAATGATTTATTAAAGGTTTTTAAATAAAATAAAAGTGGAGGGAAGATATTTTGTCATTTCCAACTAAGTTTCCATTTTTCCTTTTCCCTCATTTTCTCTCAAACCAAACATCTTTCTCCAGGGCTTTTTCCTCTGATTTTGCTATCTAAATATCTCTTTTCAATTCTCTTTTGATTGCTAATCATCTCATCATCAAAACCTCACCATTTGCTAATTGGATTTTCAAGATTTTGGTTCCAAAAAGGGAGAAAACTCAAGTTTGGAGGTAAGAACGTCCTTCTCCTCTAAACTCTCAGTTCTTTACTGAAATTCCCAAGTTCTCAATCCTTAATTGATGATTTATAAAAGGTTTTATGTTTGAATCCTTGATCTTGGCTTAAAATGCAATATTTGCTTGTTTTTGATGAAAATTCGTAGGATCTGTTTAAGCAGGGTTTTGAGGTGTGTTTTTGATGTTAAATGAATGCTAAATTGATTAGAAGTTGAGGTTTAATTAATGCAATCCCGGATAGGTTGAATTTCCTAAGTTTAGCTTGTGTTTTTGATGGTTTTTGGAGTGATCTTGTTGATCTGTTGTGGCTGGAGGTATAAGGATGTGTTGAGATCCATTTTGGATGTTTATTGATGTGTAAGAATGTTTAGATTTGTTGGATTATGGCTGGGTAATGTTGTGAAGTTGTTTGGATGCATTTTCAGTTGTGTTTGGTGGCCGAAAATGGAGTGTGGATGAGAGCAGCGGGTTTAGGTGCTTTCATTGAAGATATTAATGCATGATGATGCATTAATCCTCTTCTTTGATGTGTTTAAAACAGGGGAGCCATCTTTGGATCCAAATGGTGGTGATCCGGAAGCTTGATTAGTGTTTCGATAAGAGGCGAAACGGAATCGGTGAGTGGATTTTGGTTTCCAGCTTTGAAACCATTGTTTTGAAGGTTTGGGAGCTTAGTTTAAGTCTAAGCAACTTAACTAAGCTCAAGAGTAAGTTTTCGGAAAAACTCTCTTGTGGATGAACCATGGTCTTGGTTGTATGCAATGTGGTTGTTTGTATGTTTTAAATTCTGTTTTGAAAGCATGATTAAGCATGTTAGTTGCTGAGATTTTAAGCCATGTGTTGAAGGATGCTCAAGGGAAGAGATCCTTGTTTTTGAACATTGTTATAATGTGGTTTAATGCTTAAAGATGCATGATGTTTATGGCTTGAGTAAATGCTTTAAAACAGTGGATTATTGTTTATTAATGATGCATATTGGCAAGTGGTGTTAAGGTCACAAAGGTGGTTAAAAGTCCTTGTGTGAGCCTTGTTTATTTAAGAACAACATGGTGGTTAAAAGTCCATGGTTGGTTCTTGGTTAAGATCATCAAGGTGGTTAAAATTCCTTGGATGAGTCTTGGGTATTTTAAGAGCAACATGGTGTTTAAAAGTCCATGGTTGGCTCTTGGTTAAGGTTACAAAGGTGGTTAAAATTCCTTGTGTAAGCCTTGTAATTTAAGAACATCAAGGCATTTCAAAGTCCTTGAATGATTCTTGTTAAGGACACAAAGGTGTTTAAAAGTCCTTGTGTGATCCTTTCCATGGTGTTTAAAAGTCCATGGGGCCATGGTGTTTAAAAGTCCATGGGGTTAAGGACACAATGGTGTTTAAAAGTCCATGTGTGGTCCTTGGGTATTGTAAGATCACAATGGTGTTTAAAAGTCCATGTGTGAATCTTATGTGAAAGTATCACTTGTTGCCAATATGACATGTTATGAACTTGAAGCATGAGATGCATGTTTTAAATGCTTATGAGCATGTTTAAATGATGTTTGGATTTAAGGTTTAAATGTGTTTTGTAAATGCATTATTGTGTGGTTCTAATGAGCATTCCTCACTAAGCTTTTGCTTACACTCTCTCTTTTCTTAAACCAATAATGCAGAGCATTAAAGTGCATTGAGGGCAGCAAGGTAGTAAAGAATCCAAGTGGTGAACAAAGCTCAAGTATGGTGATGGTTTCTTAAACACTATTAGCTTTTGGCATTTGGCAATGGGAACCTATGTTGTTGTTTTGGGAGATGTTTTGGACTCCCTAAGTTGGATTTATGTTGATGATATTGTTGGTGTTTGTAATTGGCCTTTATGAGATTGCTTTTGGTACATGATGCTTGAATGGTATGTTAAGTAGGAGGCATGCCTATAGATTTGGGGCTTTTCTTAATTGATGCTATGTTGATGATTGGTTGATGCAATTATATTCATTGTATGTTGGATGACTTGCTGGTAAAGTTTGGTGGCTTTTGGAGTATGTTTGATAGGTCAATTGCATGAAAAACCCGCAAAGTTGCTGCAATTTGGGCACCTGTTTCAAAATTGGTGCTACCGTATCGGAACGGGGGCCTGAAATGACCACGGCGTTCCGAAACGGTAGGCACTATTCCGGAACGGTTTGGCCACTGCTAGGCCATGTTTCGGTACCAGTTTCGGAACGGTCCCGTGTTTCGGAACGGGTCTTCCCTGTTCCGAAACACTCGACCGTTGGACACTGAAATTGATGGTTAAATGTTTTGCAATGTTTGCATTTTAGTCCTAAAACTTGTTTATGCAATTGTATGAGTTTGGGATGTCCGTTTGAGCTGAAATTTGGCAGTGAAGCATGAGACCTGACTAATTTCATAATGGTAACTTAAATTTGGGCTAAGTCCTTAAAATTTCCAGAATTTACAATTTGGTCCCTAATGTTGTGATTTGTGCAATTGAGTCCCTGAATGTTCTCTGTTTGATATGACGTTTGAATACGATTACCTTGTGAACATATCTAGGGTTAAAGTGCATCTAGACAAGAGTAAAAAGAAAAAAAAGGGTCGTTAATCAAGGTTGACTTTCAGGTTGACTTTGGTTTTCCCCATGTAATCTTCTTAATTCGGGTCAACCGTCTAGGCCGGGTTAAGGGGGTTACATTTGGTGGTATCAGAGCTGAGTTCTCGAGTATTTGGGAATGATTGTGTGGTTGATTAAAGTATGTATGCTTTGTATGCTTGTTGAGTGAAAGCATGTTGAGTGAATTGTATATGTGATGCAATTGTGGTGTATGCTGGGATGAAGCATGTTGTGGGTACCCATTGCCAAATCAAAGCTAATGTAATAATGTTGTTTTTTTTAAGTGAAGTGAGCTTGAGTACTTGGATTGTTTACCTTGCTGAGCCTGATTGTTTTATTGCATTGTGATTGTATTGTTAGATTATGGCACCTCGTAGAGAGTTGAGGAGTAATGTGCGAGCTATGGCTCAAAATGAGAATGAGAATGAAGAGAATGTTGGAAGTGCGGTTTTACCTCCTCCACCTGGTGGTGGTGGTACTGGGGGTGAAGAAACTGGAGCTCCAGCTGATGCTGGGGTCGCTGGACCTGAGGCTGGTCAGGGGCAAGCTATGCCTGATATGACGATGTTAGTACAAGCTATTGCGGGTGCTTTCCGAGCTGCAGTAGCTGGAGCTCAAGGAGCTGGGCATCAAGGAGATGCTGGTGTTAGACTACCTTTGGAACGCTTACGCAGTCTGGGCGGGATTGAGTTCAGGGGTTTGTCTGCGGAGGGTTCTGAATCTTGGATGGAGAGTACCAAGAGGATCTTGGGTCAGATGAGTTGCACTGATGTGCAAAAGCTGGGTTGTGTAGTATCCTTTCTACAGGATGATGCTTATACGTGGTGGACAACCACTATCGCTGGGATGGCTGATGCTGATGTAACTTGGACATTCTTTCAGAATGCGTTCAAGAGAAGATATCTTGGTGTGAGGTACCTTGATGAAAAGAAGCGGGAGTTCATGTCTCTCACCCAGGGGAGCATGACTGTGGCTGAGTATGAAGTGCAGTTTGTTCGACTCAGTCAGTATGCACCTGAGCTGGTCCCTGATGAGCGGGCAAGGTGTGAAAGGTTCCGTTATGGTTTAGTGACGGATGTGAAGATGTATGTGTTGGCTACCGAGTATGATGATTTTGATGTGCTGGTGGGCCGAGCAAAGGATATTGAGATGAATTTGGGTTTATCTGCTAGAGGTGCTGGAGTAAGTGCTGGTAAGCGAGCAGCTGAATTTAGTTCCGGTGGTGGACGGAACAAGAGGGGACGTGAACAGAAGTATCAGTCCTCGGCTAAGCGAGGTGGTGGTGCACCTGCTCGGGGAGGTAATGCTAGAGTTGATCCGAGTGCTTGCTGGATATGTGGTTCACGTGGTCACATGAAACGTGACTGTCCTCGTGCTGTGAGGGAGGTGCAAGCTCCGGTTGCGGCAGCTGGAAATGCGTGCTGGAACTGTGGATCTACGGATCATATGAGAAGGGAGTGTCCGATGTTGGCTGGTGGCCAAGTACGTGCTCCTGTTGTTGCTGCACCGCAGAGAGGTCGTGGGCGCGGCCGTGGTAATTTCCAGCGAAGAGAGGAAGGTGGTCGAGGAGTGGCTCATGTTGTGGCTATTCAGCCTGAAGGTGGCGGTCAAGCTAGGGTGTATGCTCAGCGAGAGGGAAGGAATGACGCGGATGTGATCGCAGGTACTTTTACTTTGCAATCCTTGTCATTACTTTCCTTGATAGATTCTGGATCTATGCAGTCATACATATTGCGTGAGCATGCTGAATTGCTTGGTTTGCCTGTTGAGTCTTTGAATGTTGGTGTGCGTGTCACTAGTTCTTTTGGTGAGACTTTTGTGACTCGAAAGCTGTATAGAAGGTGCCCTTTGGTTGTTCAAGACCATTTTTTCATGTTGACCTTATGGAGTTGCCTTTCTATGGTTTTGATGTAATCCTTGGTATGGATTGGCTTGCTAAGCATCGTGCTGTTGTGGATTGTGAAAATAAGCGAGTTTCGTTGAAGCTTGCGAATGATTATGAGGTAGTTGTAGTTGGTGAGAATGTGAAGTTTCTTGCCAATGTGGTGTCTACATTGGAGGCGAGCCGGATGCTGAGGCAAGGTTGTGAAGCTTATCTAGCTTTTGTGATGATCCTAGCTCTAAGGAGTTGCGGGTGCAAGATATCAGGGTTGTGCGGGAATTCCCTGGTGTGTTCCCTGAAGAGTTGCCTGGGTTACCTCCTAATCGTGAAGTGGAGTTTGGAATTGAGCTGTATGAGAATACAACTCCTGTGTCCATTACCCCTTATAGAATGGCACCTAAGGAGCTGAAGGAGCTGAAGACGCAATTGCAAGAATTGCTTGATCGTGGTTTCATTCGGCCGAGTGTGTCACCTTGGGGTGCACCGGTCTTGTTTGTGAAGAAGAAGGATGGCACTATGAGAATGTGCATTGATTACCGTCAGCTGAACAAGTTGACTATCAAGAATCGGTATCCTTTGCCGAGAATTGATGATCTCTTTGATCAATTTCGGGGAGCAGCTGTGTTCTCTAAGATTGACTTGAGGTCAGGGTATTACCAGTTGAAGGTGAAGGATATGGATGTGCCTAAGACAGCTTTCAGGACAAGGTATGGGCATTATGAGTTTCTTGTGATGCCGTTTGGTTTAACAAATGCTCCTGCTGCTTTCATGGACATGATGAATCGTGTGTTTCATGAATACCTGGACAAGTTCGTTGTGGTGTTCATTGATGATATCCTCGTGTACTCGCGTACTGAGGAAGAGCATGAAGAGCATTTGAGGATTGTGCTGCAAGCTTTGTTGGAGAATCAGCTTTATGCTAAGCTGAGCAAGTGTGAGTTCTGGTTAAGTGAGGTGGTGTTTCTTGGGCATGTGGTTTCTGCTGAGGGGATTCGTGTTGATCCTCAGAAGATTGAGGCGGTGATGAATTGGAAGGTTCCTAAGTCTGTTCATGAGGTTCGTAGTTTCCTTGGTTTGGCGGGATACTATCGGAGGTTTGTGGATGGGTTTTCGAAGATTGCTGCACCTTTGACGAAGTTGCTGCAGAAGGATGTTAAGTATGAGTGGACAGAAGCGAGACAACAGGCTTTTGAGAAGCTTAAGGCGGCTTTGACGCAAGCTCCTATCTTGGTTCAACCTGAATCAGGGAAAGAGTTTGTGGTCTACAGTGATGCGTCCTATGTTGGTTTGGGATGTGTGTTGATGCAAGAGGGTAAGGTTGTGGCTTATGCATCGCGACAGTTGAAGGTGTATGAGCGCAATTATCCTACGCATGATATTGAGTTAGCTGCGGTGGTTTTTGCTTTAAAGATCTGGAGGCATTACCTGTATGGTGAGAAGTGTACTGTGTACACGGATCACAAGAGTTTGAGGTATCTGATGTCTCAGAAGGAGTTGAATCTTAGGCAGCGACGTTGGGTGGAGTTGCTCAAGGATTATGATTTGACGATTGAGTATCACCCTGGAAAGGCTAATGTTGTTGCGGATGCCTTGAGTAGGAAGGTAGCTGTTGAGCTGAGGGCTATGTTTGCCCGTTTGAGTATTTCGTGTGATGGTGGTCTTGTGGCTGAGTTGCAAGTGAAACCATCGTTGGTTCAGCTGATCAAGGAAAAGCAGTTGCTGGATGATTCCTTGGTACCGCATGTTCAGGATATCGCGGAGGGTAAACCTTCGGATTTTAGCTTTAATGGTGATGGTGTGTTGTGTTTTGGGAGTCGGATAGTAGTGCCCAATGATGCTGAGTTGAGGCTTGCGATTTTGACTGAAGGTCATAGTAGTCCTTTTGCTATGCACCCTGGTAGTACTAAGATGTATCGTGATCTTCGTGATGAGTACTATTGGGTGGGTTTAAAGAAGGATGTTGCGGAGTTTGTGAGCAAGTGTATGGTGTGTCAGCGAGTTAAGGTTGAGCATCAGGTTCCTTCAGGGTTGTTGCAACCGTTGAGAATCCCTGAATGGAAGTGGGAAAGGGTTACCATGGATTTCGTATCTGGTTTATCTTTGTCTCCATCGAAGAAGAATTCGGTGTGGGTGTTTGTGGATCGCCTGACGAAGTGTGCGCATTTCTTGCCTGTGCATACTACGTTTTCTTTGGATTAGCTTGCGGAGCTGTACATTGCTGAGATTGTGCGGTTGCATGGTGTGCCTAAGTTGATTGTGTCGGATAGGGATCCGAGGTTTACATCGCTGTTCTAGTAGTGTTTGCATCAAGCTTTAGGTACACGGTTGAATTTCAGTACATCCTATCATCCTCAGTCGGATGGTCAGTCTGAGCGCGTTATCCAGATTTTGGAGGATATGTTGAGGTGTTGTGTGATTGAGTTCCAGGGCTCTTGGGAGAAACATTTTCCTTTGGTGGAGTTTGCTTATAACAATAGTTATCAAGCGAGTATTCAAATGGCACCTTATGAGGCTTTGTACGGGAGGAAGTGTAGGACTCCTCTTTGTTGGGCTGAAATGGGACAGAAGTTGGTTTCGATGCCGGCTTTGTTGAAAGGAACCACCGAGAAGGTGAAGCTCATCTATGAGCGTTTGAAGGCAGCATCTGATCGGCAAAAGTCTTACGCGGATTTGAAGCGTATGGAGATTGAGTATGCGGTGGGTGACCGTGTGTTTTTGAAGGTTTCGCCTTGGAAGAAGGTGATGAGGTTTGGCCGGAAGGGTAAGTTGAGCCCTAGGTACATTGGACCATACGAGGTGATTGAGCGTGTGGGTCCTGTTGCGTACAAGCTGAGGCTACCTCAAGAGTTGGAGAAGATCCATGATGTGTTTCATGTTTCTATGCTCCGGAAGTATAGATCTGATCCTTCGCATGTAATGCCTGTGGAAGAAGTGGAATTGAATCCGGATTTGACCTATGATGAGGAACCGGTGAAGATTCTGGATTCGGATAGCAAGGTTCTTCGTGGCAAGACCATTGAGTTGGTGAAGGTGTTGTGGAAGCACCGTGGTGTTGAGGAGGCCACGTGGGAACGAAAGGATGACATGCTGAAGCAGTTTCCGTACCTCTTTCCTTCAGGTAAATTTCGAGGGCGAAATTTCTTAAGGGGGGGAGAGTTGTAACTCCCCGGTTTTGGGCTTGGAAGTTTTGGGCTTGGACCGGTTCGGTCAAAGTGCTGTTCGAATATAAAAAGGTGAAATTAGGAAAGCCTAGTTCGGGTTGCATTAAAAATATGGAAAAATGTCCTAAAATCCTCTTTTAATATATATAAGTGAACTGTGAAATCAATTTTACAAAATGAGGTTTGGAAGAGTGACATTTTGGCTAGTGACCAAAATGTAATTTTTGAAAACTGCGTGACTGTTTTAAAAAGGATTGAAACTTTGAATCTTTAAGGAGCTATTTACCCAAAGGGAGTTTCTCCAGATTTTTCTAAGATATTAAATGATTTATTAAAGGTTTTTAAATAAAATAAAAGTGGAGGGAAGATATTTTGTCATTTCCAACCAACTTTCCATTTTTCCTTTTCCCTCATTTTCTCTCAAACCAAACATCTTTCTCAAGGGCTTTTTCCTCTGATTTTGCTATCTAAATATCTCTTTTCATTTCTCTTTTGATTGCTAATCATCTCATCATCAAAACCTCACCATTTGCTAATTGGATTTTCAAGATTTTGGTTCCAAAAAGGGAGAAAACTCAAGTTTGGAGGTAAGAACGTCCTTCTCCTCTAAACTCTCAGTTCTTTACTGAAATTCCCAAGTTCTCAATCCTTAATTGATGATTTATAAAAGGTTTTATGTTTGAATCCTTGATCTTGGCTTAAAATGCAAGATTTGCTTGTTTTTGATGAAAATTCGTAGGATCTGTTTAAGCAGGGTTTTGAGGTGTGTTTTTGATGTTAAATGAATGCTAAATTGATTAGAAGTTGAGGTTTAATTAATGCAATCCCGGATAGGTTGAATTTCCTAAGTTTAGCTTGTGTTTTTTATGGTTTTTTGAGTGATCTTGTTGATCTGTTGTGGCTGGAGGTATAAGGATGTGTTGAGATCCATTTTGGATGTTTATTGATGTGTAAGAATGTTTAGATTTGTTGGATTATGGCTGGGTAATGTTGTGAAGTTGTTTGGATGCATTTTCGGTTGTGTTTGGTGGCCGAAAATGGAGTGTGGATGAGAGCAGCGGGTTTAGGTGCTTTCATTGAAGATATTAATGCATGATGATGCATTAATCCTCTACTTTGATGTGTTTAAAACAGGGGAGCCATCTTTGGATCCAAGTGGTGGTGATCCGGAAGCTTGATTAGTGTTTCGGCAAGAGGCGAAACGGAATCGGTGAGTGGATTTTGGTTTCCAGCTTTGAAACCATTGTTTTGAAGGTTTGGGAGCTTAGTTTAAGTCTAAGCAACTTAACTAAGCTCAAGAGTAAGTTTTCGGAAAAACTCTCTTGTGGATGAACCATGGTCTTGGTTGTATGCAATGTGGTTGTTTGCATGTTTTAAATTCTGTTTTGAAAGCATGATTAAGCATGTTAGTTGCTGAGATTTTAAGCCATGTGTTGAAGGATGCTCAAGGTAAGAGATCCTTGTTTTTGAACATTGTTATAATGTGGTTTAATGCTTAAAGATGCATGATGTTTATGTCTTGAGTAAATGCTTTAAAATAGTGGATTATTGTTGATTAATGATGCATATTGGCAAGTGGTGTTAAGGTCACAAAGGTGGTTAAAAGTCCTTGTGTGAGCCTTGTTTATTTAAGAACAACATGGTGGTTAAAAGTCCATGGTTGGTTCTTGGTTAAGATCATCAAGGTGGTTAAAATTCCTTGGATGAGTCTTGGGTATTTTAAGAGCAACATGGTGTTTAAAAGTCCATGGTTGGCTCTTGGTTAAGGTTACAAAGGTGGTTAAAATTCCTTGTGTAAGCCTTGTAATTTAAGAACATCAAGGTGTTTAAAAGTCCTTGGATGATTCTTGTTAAGGACACAAAGGTGTTTAAAAGTCCTTGTGTGATCCTTTCCATGGTGTTTAAAAGTCCATGGGGCCATGGTGTTTAAAAGTCCATGGGGTTAAGGACACAATGGTGTTTAAATGTCCATGTGTGGTCCTTGGGTATTGTAAGATCACAATGGTGTTTAAAAGTCCATGTGTTAATCTTATGTGAAATGTATCACTTGTTGCCAATATGACATGTTATGAACTTGAAGCATGAGATGCATGTTTTAAATGCTTATGAGCATGTTTAAATGATGTTTGGATTTAAGGTTTAAATGTGTTTTGTAAATGCATTATTGTGTGGTTCTAATGAGCATTCCTCACTAAGCTTTTGCTTACGCTCTCTCTTTTCTTAAACCAATAATGCAGAGCATTAAAGTGCATTGAGGGCAGCAAGGTAGTAAAGAATCCAAGTGGTGAACAAAGCTCAAGTATGGTGATGGTTTCTTAAACACTATTAGCTTTTGGCATTTGGCAATGGGAACCTATGTTGTTGTTTTGGACTCCCTAAGTTGAATTTATGTTGATGATATTGTTGGTGTTTGTAATTGGCCTTTATGAGATTGCTTTTGGTACATGATGCTTGAATGGTATGTTAAGTAGGAGGCATGCCTATAGATTTGGGGCTTTTCTTAATTGATGCTATGTTGATGATTGGTTGATGCAATTATATTCATTGTATGTTGGATGACTTGCTGGTAAAGTTTGGTGGCTTTTGGAGTATGTTTGATAGGTCAATTGTATGAAAAACCAGCAAAGTTGCTGCAATCTGGGCAACCTGTTTCGGAACAGGTGCTACCGTATCGGAACGGGGGCCTGAAATGACCAGGGCGTTCCGTAACGGTAGGCACTGTTCCGGAACGGTTTGGCCACTGCCAGGCCATGTTTCGGTACCAATTTCAGAACGGTCCCGCGTTTCGGAACGGGTCTTCCCTGTTCTGAAACACTCGACCGTTGGGCACTGAAATTGATGGTTAAATGTTTTGCAATGTTTGCATTTTAGTCCTGAAACTTGTTTATGCAATTGTATGAGTTTGGGATGTCCGTTTGAGCTGAAATTTGGCAGTGAAGCATGAGACCTAACTAATTTCATAATGGTCACTTAAATTTGGGCTAAGTCCTTAAAATTTCCAGAATTTACAATTTGGTCCCTAAAGTTGTGATTTGTGCAATTGAGTCCCTGAATGTTCTCTGTTTGATATGACGTTTGAATACGATTACCTTCTTAATTCGAGTTGTAATTGGCCTTTGTGATATGGTTTTGGTTTATTGATGCTTGAATGTTTTCTAAGTAGGATGCATGCCTATAGAATTGGGGATTTTCATAATTGATGCCATGTTGATGTTTGGTTGATGCAATTATGTTCTTTGTATGTTGAATGACTTGCTGGTAAAATTTGGTGGCTTTTGGAGCATGTTAGATAGGTCAATTATGTGATAAACCAGCAACTTTTCTGCAATCTGGGCAACCTGTTTCGGAACAGGTGCTACCGTATCGGAACGGGGGCTTGAAATGGCCAGGGCGTTCCGAAACTGAAGGAACTGTTCCGGAACGGTTTGGCCTCTGCCAGTCCCTGTTTCGGTACCAGTTGCGGAACGGTCCCGCATTTCGGAATGGGTCTTCCCTGTTCCGAAACACTCGACCGTTGGGCACTGAAATTGTTGGTTATATGTTTTGAAATGTTTGCATTTTAGTCCTGAACCTTGTTATTGCAATTAAATGAGTTTGAGATGTCTGTTTGAGCTGAAATTTGACAGAGAAGCATGAAATATGATTAATTATATATTGGTAACTTTAAATTGGGTTAAGTCCTTATAATTTTCAGAATTTACAATTTGGTCCCTAAAGTTGTAATTTGTACAATTGGGTCCCTGAATGTTCTCTGATGGTTATGATCTTTGAGTATGCTGATTGTATGATAATATCTAGGGATAATGTACATCTAGACAAGTTTAAAATAAAAAAGGGTCGTTAATCAAGGTTGACTTTCGGGTTGACTTTGGTTTTCCCCGTGTAAACTTCTTAATTCGGTTCAACCGTCTGGGCCGGGTTAAGGGGTTTACATTTGGTGGTATCAGAGCCGAGTTCTCGAGTAATTGGGAATGATTATGTGCATGATTAAAGTATGTATGCTTTGTATGCTTGTTGAGTGAAAGCATGTTGAGTGAATTGTAAATGTGTTGCAATTGAGGTGTATGCTATGGTGAAGCATGTTTTGGGTACCCATTGCCAAATCAAAGCTAATGTAATGATATTGTTTTTAAGTGAAAATGAGCTTGAGTACTTGGATTGCTTACCTTGCTGGGCCTGACTTTGTTTATTTGCATTGTGATTGCATTGTTAGAGTATGGCACCTCGTAGAGAGTTGAGGAGTAATGTGCGAGCTACGGCTCAAAATGAGAATGAGAATGAAGAGAATGTTGAAAGTGCGGTGGATTTACCTCCTCCACCTGGTGGTGGTGATGCTGGGGGTGAAGGAGCTGGAGCTGCAGCTGGTGCTGGGGTCATTGGACCTGAGGCTGGTCAGGGGCAAGCTATTCCTGACATGACGGTGTTGATTCAAGCTATTGCTGGAGCTTTTCAAGCAGCGGTAGCTGGAGCTCAAGGAGCTGGGCATCAGGGAGATGCTGGAGTTAGACTACCCTTGGAACGTTTGCGCAGTCTGGGAGGGACTGAGTTTAGGGTTTTGTCAGCTGAAGGTTCGGAGTCTTGGTTAGAGGGTACCAAGAGAATCTTGGGTCAGATGTGTTGCACTGATGTGCAGAAGCTGGGCTGTGTAGTATCCTTGCTGCAAGGTGATGCTTATACGTGGTGGACAACCACTATCGCTGGGATGGCGGAAGCTGACGTAACTTGGACGTTCTTTCAGAACGCGTTCAAGAGAAGGTATCTAGGTGTGAGGTACCTAGATGAAACGAAGAGGGAGTTTATGTCTCTTACCCAGGGGAGCATGTATGTGGCTGAGTATGAGGTCCAGTTTGTTCGACTCAGTCAGTACGCACCTGAGCTTGTTCCGGATGAGCGGGAGAGGTGTGAAAGGTTCCGTTATGGTTTAGTGACGGAAGTTAAGATGTATGTGCTGGCTACCGAGTATGATGATTTTGATGTGCTGGTGGGCCGAGCAAAGGATATTGAGATGAACTTGGGTTTATCTGTTAGAGGTGCTGGTTCTAGTGCTGGTAAGCGAGCTGCTGAGTATAGTTCCGGTGGTGGACGGAACAAGAGGAGACGTGATCAAAAGTATCAGTCCTCAGCTAAGCGAGGTGGTGGTGCGCCTGCTCGGGGAGGCAATGCTAGAGTTGATCCGAGTGCATGTTGGATATGTGGTTCGCGTGGCCATATGAAACGTGATTGTCCTCGTGCTGTGAGGGAGGTGCAAGCTCCTGTTGTGGCAGCTGGTAATGCGTGCTGGAACTGTGGATCTACGGATCACATGAGGAGAGAGTGTCCTATGTTGGCTGGTGGCCAAGTGCGTGCTCCTGTTGTTGCTGCACCATAGAGAGGTCGTGGGCGCGGCCGTGGTAACTTTCAGCGTAGAGAGGAAGGTGGTTGGGGTGTGGGTCATGTTGTGGCTATTCAGCCTGAGGGTGGTGGCCAAGCCAAGGTGTATGCTCAGCGGGAGGGAAGAAATGACGCGAATGTGATCGCAGGTACTTTTACTTTGCAATCCTTGTCATTGCTTTCCTTGATTGATTCTGGATCTACGCACTCATACATATTGTTGAGTGTGTAAAAGTTCTATTATTTACACCCTTTTTAACCCATATTTCTGCTGCATTCAAGCATCATTGCATTGCATTTAGGTTAGTTTTTAGTAAAACATCACAAAAGGATTAAAAGCACGGATTCTACTGAAAGATGGCTATTTTTGCAGGTATCTGCCATAGTAGATGTTGAAGGCAGGCGCAGGGCAGAGAAGCAGGAAAGCTGAACTGGACAAGCAGACGAAGAAGACGAAGCTGCCATGGACCTGCCGTGACAGCGTGGTGACAGCAGACTTATGAAGAGGAAAAGCAAAGTGGACCTCGATAGATAGAGAAAAATCTACTCGTCTGTCGTGTGAAAGCCACATATTTTTCCGAGCCCCGGATCAAAAGATATGTCAAACCAAAGCTCAAGGAGAGGAAATTCCTACAAACAAGGATGCGGCTGGAAAGTAGGAGTGTTTAGAGATTTAGTCTTTATTAGAATCTTACTTTTAATTAAAGTTGTAATCCTTGTTACCTTAGAAGACTTGAGCCCAAAGCTTATATAAGGGAATAGATTTAACCTAGGCGGCACAACGGATTACCCCATAATCGAAACCAAAAACCCCTGTCGTCCACCCGTCACCGACATTTTCTAAATTCCCCCTAGGGCTACGGGTTGTTTTGTAAAGTAGTTGCAAGGGTTGTTTTGTTTTAGGATTTTTCAGTTCAATAAAATAAACTTCAAGTTCTCTTATTTTGGTTTTAACATCTTGCAAGAGCATCGAGAGAGCATTGTGAGGTTATCCATTTACTTAGCATCGGGAGAGTTAAGTATACGAAAGAAATAAGAGCGCGTTCTCTAGTTTATAGTTGAACCATCTCGTGCCTAGGGATAGGGCGAGGTTACGAGGCATTAGTCCGGCGATTTGCATGCACAAAATCCTCTTAGAGGAAGATCATAAGCCGACCATTGATGCCCAAAGGCGGTTAAACCTTGCGATGAAGGAGGTAGTGCGTAAAGAGATAATTAAATGGTTAGATGCTGGTATTATTTACGCCATCTCCGACAGCAAATGGGTAAGCCCGGTGCAATGTGTTCCCAAGAAAGGAGGCATGACCGTGATAACCAACGAGAACAATGAGTTAATCCCAACCAGGACTGTGACCGGTTGGAGGGTTTGTATGGACTATCGGAAGCTTAACAAAGCTACCCGAAAGGACCACTTTCCTTTACCCTTTATTGATCAAATGCTTGATAGATTAGCGGGTAAGCCTTACTATTGTTTTCTTGATGGTTACTCAGGTTATAACCAAATTGCTATTGCACCAGAGGATCAAGAGAAAACGACTTTCACATGCCCCTACGGAACATACGCATTTAGGAGGATGTCGTTCGGCCTCTGTAACGCACCCGCCACCTTCCAAAGGTGCATGATGGCTATATTCTCCGACATGGTAGAGGACTTCCTAGAGATTTTCATGGATGATTTTTCCGTCTTTGGAGACGATTTTGAGAGCTGCCTCGGCAATCTTCAAAAGGTACTTGAAAGATGTGAAAAAGCTAATCTTGTTCTAAATTGGGAAAAATGCCATTTTATGGTGGATGAAGGGATAATCCTAGGTCATAAGATTAGCTGCCGTGGGATAGAAGTCAACAGGGCCAAAATTGAAGTCATAGAGAAGCTGCCACCGCTGACCACAGTCAAGGGTATTAGAAGTTTTTTAGGGCATGCTGGTTTTTATAGGAGATTCATTGCAAATTTCTCAAAAATCACGAAGCCCCTATGCCATCTCTTAGAGCAGAACCGACCCTTTGACTAATAAGGAATGTACTGAAGCATTCAAGGTTCTGAAAGAAAAACTAGTGATAGCCCCCATAATACAGCCACCAGACTGGACACATCCATTCGAGATCATGTGTGATGCTAGTGACTATGCTGTCGGGGCAGCACTTGGGCAGCGCAAAGATAAGCTGTTTCACATCATATACTATGCCAGCAAGACGCTAAATGACGCCCAAGTGAACTACACCACCACAGAAAAGGAGTTGTTAGTTGTGGTGTTCTCCATCGACAAGTTTCGTTCCTACATACTTGGGACGAAAGTAATAATACACACCGACCATTCTGCCCTAAAGTATTTGTTCGCAAAGAAGGATGCAAAGCCTAGGTTGATACGATGGATCTTGCTATTACAAGAGTTCGACCTTGAGATCAAGGACAAAAAGGGGATAAAAAATCAGGTGGCAGACCACTTGTCGAGGTTGGAGACGGGACAGAGTCTACCGTTAGATGAGACACACATATTGGAGACCTTCCCAGATGAGCAGCTCTTTGCTGCCGCAATCACTGTCGCGACAGCCATGGCGGCAGGTAAGTCTTCTAACCTTCCTTGGTATGCTGATTTTGTTAATTTTATAGTTAGCGGAATATTACCTACTGATCTTAATTATCAAGCCAGGAAGAGGTTCCAAAATGATGTTAAGCATTATTATTGGGACGAACCTCTTCTTTTCAAAATGTGCGCAGATCAGGTTATAAGGAGGTGTATACCACAAGAAGAGAAAGAAGACATTCTCCATCACTGTCATGCTTCACAATATGGAGGACACTTAGGAGGAAATAAGACTGCTGCCAAGGTGCTGCAGTCGGGGTTCTACTAGCCGACATTATATAAAGATGCACAGGAATTTTACAAAAACTGTGACAGGTGCCAGCGGACAGGTAACATCTCGAGAAGAAACGAGATGCCACTGCAGAATATTTTAGAAGTCGAGATCTTCGACGTTTGGGGGATCGATTTCATGGGACCTTTTCCATCTTCGTGTGGAAATTTGTACATCCTCCTAGCTGTGGATTATGTCTCCAAGTGGGTTGAAGCAATCACCACTCAAAAGAATGATGCCAAAACGGTCCAAAAGTTTTTGCACAAAAACATTTTTTCTAGATTTGGCATCCCTAGAGCGATTACCAGTGATGAAGGGAGACATTTCGATAATAGGGTAATTGCTGCCGCTTTGAAGAAATATGGTGTCAAGCACAAGATTGCGACAGCATACCACCCACAGACCAATGGACAGGCTGAGATATCTAATAGGGAAGTGAAGAACATTCTTGAAAAGATGGTTAAACCAACTAGGAAAGATTGGTCTTTACTTCTGAATGATGCATTATGGGCATACAGGACAGCTTTCAAGACTCCATTGGGCATATCTCCATACCGACTGATTTATGGGAAAACCTGTCACTTGCCTGTCGAGATTGAGCACAAGGCATATTGGGCAATCAAGGTAGTGAACATGGACTTGGACAAGGCAGGCCAGAAAAGGTTATTAGATTTGAACGAGATTGAAGAATTACGGACAATGGCCTACGACAACGCAAAGATCTACAAGGAAAAGACTAAGAAGTGGCACGACAAGAGACTGCTGCCACGACAGTTCTACCCAGGGCAGCTTGTGTTGTTATTTAATTCTAGACTTAAACTCTTCCCATGAAAGCTAAAGTCTAGATGGTCTGGCCCGTTTCAAGTAGTTCAAGTTTTTCCCCATGGTGCCATCACAATTCAATCATTAAAAGACGGGCACCAATTCAAAGTCAATGGACAGCGCCTCAAGCATTATCAGGGGACTGAAGCCCCAAGAATACATGAAGTGGTTACTTTAGGAGATGCCCCATACGGAACCCCTAATTTAACCTAATTTTTCTTTTTATTTATTTTATTATTATTTATTAGGAATTAGGTTTATTTTATTTAAATAATGTTTTGTTTTTATAATTTCAGTTTTTAGGAAATAAAGGAGTCAAGAAGGAAAGAAGAAGTGGCCCAAGCCCACCGCCCATCCATCAGCCCAATAAAGCCCATTTATGGTAACCTGTCATTTCGGCTGCCGCCGCAGACGGACTTGACAGGCTGTCAACAGACTGACATTGCAGACGCAGAAGCGCGCGGCAGACGCACAGCAGACGCATAAATGCGTGTCAGACGCGTCAGACACGCTACATCCAATCTGCCGCCCCGTTATTCCCGCCTGCCGTTGCGGAATTAAATGGGCAGATACCCGACAGCTATAAAACCCCGTCCCATTTTCATTTTTCATCACTTCTGATTTTTTTCTCTTGTTTTCTCCTCTAGTTTTATTTGTTTTCTCTCTTTCACAGCCCTTGCAACTAAAATGTCGTCGAGACAAACCCGTCGTAACGCTGCCTCCGCTTCTTCTTCAGCAACAGCGTCACCCTTCGCCAAAAAGGAGCTATGGGAGGAGCATGGCTTCATATACAACAGAAATGCTCCCCATATGGGACTCCGGCCGTTCATTGTAAAGGTCATCACGGCACAGTTATGGGAGGACTTTGCCGAACAGCCGACATAGCTAAATGATACCTTGGTCCGGGAGTTTTACGAGGTCATAGACAGCAAAACGGCGACATTTGTCACCGTCCGAGGAGTGGAAGTACCCTTCACTGCCAACAGCATCAATCATATGTTTGGCCTCTTCTTTGGCCCCGATGATGATGCTCACCAACAATTTCTCGACACCCTCGATGCTGCTGCCTATGAGGCTGTCATGGTGGAGCTGACAGAGGCTGGTACATCATGGACAACCAGCAAGAAGAACCCCCACTCCGTCAATAGGGGGCAGCTCCTCCCCAAGGCAAAACTTTGGAACGCTTTCATCAAAAAGTGTATCCTGCCCTCTTCCCACCACACGACAGTAAACCGACAGCGGCTGGCCCTTATTCAGTCCATTATGCACGACAGGCCCATCAATGTGGGCAGATATATGAGGGACAGCATCCTCGATTGTGCCTTCCGCTCTGACTCGCGCCTCTGCCTGCCATTCACCATCACTTCCCTCTGCCGATGTGCTGCTGTACCCGAAGCACCCTCCGATAAACTACACCAAGGTCATGGCTGGACTGACAATAACATCTCCAGCCTCATGGAGGTCGTAGCTGCAACACCCATCAACGCCTTCGATCCAAATGCACCACCTGCAGACTCGGATGAGGAACCTGCCACCGAGCCTGCCCCTGAAGCTGCCACCGCCACCACTCCGACAGACCAGTCGACACACATCCTTGCTGCAATCCTACGGGTAGAGGAGCGGCAAATGGGTTTGATGACTTTCATCCGCGATTTCACCAATGCAACGGTAAATTTCATTACTAATACTTTACATTATTCGGATGTCATCTTCCCCACCTTCCCCGCCCATTATTTCCATATCCCCTCCCCCACACCTACACCACCTGTCTCTCCCCATACACATTCTACCACTTCCACACCATCCCCTGCCCCGAGGGCAGCAGGCAGCCCTCCGGCAGACACCTCCCCGCGAGGAACCAAGAGGCCTGCCACTGATAACAGCCCTCTTCTCCGGAGGAATTTGGAGAGGGATTTTACGCGGGTGAAGAGAATTAAGCACGTGGCAGACAAGAAACGGCTGCCCAAAGCCAGCACCACCACTAGCAGCAGCTGGGACAGTGGCAGCAATTCTGATGTCCAACTTGTCGAGCAGCCTGCCACAGCACCGGCCCCTGCACCTGCCCAACCGCCTCCTCAGCCCAGACGCCGCCGGCAGATCCGTGTTAGCAGCAGCAGCGAGGACAGTGACTAAAATTTAAGTTTTATTTTTTTCTCTTATTGCTGCCTGCCTTTATATTTTGTGATGTACTTTTTCTTTCTTTTATTTTTCATGTCATTTTGCATTGAGGGCAATGCAACCCTTGAGTTTGGGGGTGGCAACCCTCCATCATTAATGGAGTCTTTAGCACATCTTTTTATTATTTGTTGTGTCTTATTATTTATTTAAGTTCTCTTAAAAAAAATCAGAAAATATAAATTGTTGGCTTAAAACTGTGAAGTTAACTTACCTGTCATGACGGCTCTGTCGTGGCAGCATCTTTAGGACAGGTTAAGGAAAAGTTTAGAGCCTTTCTATAGTTCTGAAAACTTAAACACTTTTGTGACTGTTATATTGCTTAGATTTCTTTTAGCCAAACTAGAATAGGAAGCTTAGAACTTGAATAGCCCCTAGAGGTGCCTAAAACTGGCTCTAGGAAAGAAGTTTAGCAAAAGAAAATCAAAAACCTAGAGGTGCCCGAAACCGGCTCTAGGAAGCTAACTAGAGGTGCCCGAAACTGGCTCTAGAAAAACATAGCTTGAAAATAGAAGAAAAGAAGCATGAAAATGTGCTTTCTAAAAAGATAAACTTTGGCATAAAAATTCGAGTTAAGAAGTTGAATATTCTAGTGAAACTAAGAGAATCTTAGCATATAACTGTTCACAAGCATGCACACACTGCACGAGAGCTATAGGGAGATTCCGGACAGATCCTAACCTTTTCGACAGGTTGCTGCCGCCATAGAGAATGAGCGACGGGTAAGGGACAATTCACTGTTTGAGGCCAACACAAAAAAAAATTCATTTTTCTTTTAGGTTTAATTGCTTGAGGGCAAGCAAAGACTTGAGTTTGGGGGTGTGTTGAGTGTGTAAAAGTTCTATTATTTACACCCTTTTTAACCCATATTTATGCTGCATTCAAACATCATTGCATTGCATTTAGGTTAGTTTTTAGTAAAACATCACAAAAGGGTTAAAAGCACGGATTCTACTGAAAGATGGCTATTTTTGCAGGTATCTGCCATAGTAGATGTTGAAGGCAGGCGCAGGGCAGAGAAGCAGGAAAGCTGAACTGGACAAGCAGACGAAGAAGACGAAGCTGCCATGGACCTGCCGTGACAGCGTGGTGACAGCAGACTTATGAAGAGGAAAAGCAAAGTGGACCTCGATAGATAGAGAAAAATCTGCTCGTCTGTCGTGTGAAAGCCACATATTTTTCCGAGCCCCGGATCAAAAGATATGTCAAGCCAAAGCTCAAGGAGAGGAAATTCCTACAAACAAGGATGCGGCTGGAAAGTAGGAGTCTTTAGAGATTTAGTCTTTATTAGAATCTTACTTTAATTAAAGTTGTAATCCTTGTTACCTTAGAAGACTTGAGCCCAAAGCTTATATAAGGGCATAGATTTAACCTAGGCGGCACAACGGATTACCCCATAATCGAAACCAAAAACCCCTGTCGTCCACCCGTCACCGACATGTTCTAAATTCCCCCTAGGGCTACGGGTTGTTTTGTAAAGTAGTTGCAAGGGTTGTTTTGTTTTAGGATTTTTCAGTTCAATAAAATAAACTTCAAGTTCTCTTATTTTGGTTTTAAAATCTTGCAAGAGCATCGGGAGAGCATTGTGAGGTTATCCATTTACTTAGCATCGGGAGAGTTAAGTATACGAAAGAAATAAGAGCGCGTTCTCTAGTTTATAGTTGAACCATCTCGTGCCTAGGGATAGGGCGAGGTTAATTGGCTAGGGAAGAATTCATACACATCGGTGTTCATCCTTCGATTCACGCCGGGAGGTATCATCAAAGACGTGATCATCGACAGACTTGGACCTAGAGATAGGCCAAGGCAGATCTGGGATTCTTGCCAAACTTGAAGTACGGAGTTGGTGTTCGCTGCCGCGACAGCTAACGGACAGCTGCCGCGACAGGTGCTGTCGACGACGGGAGCGACGACAGAATTGGAGATCCTAAGCGATTCAATACCTGCACTACCGAGCAATTCAATACCAGCCCATTCTCTCATTCTTGATATCTCAATCCTTTTATTTGCGATTTTCCTTATTATTTTCGTGACATCTTTCTTAATTATTTCCTTTATTTCGTGCAGTAAACTAAGGTGAAGTCATTAGCCCAATCCCTGTGGAGACGATATCTGATACTTTGTATCACTTTACTACTTGCGTCGTGTACACTTGCACTACAATTGCGATAGACTCTTTTACACGCAACACATATTGTGTGAGCATGCTGAATTGCTTGGTTTGCCTGTTGAGTCTTTGGATGTTGGTGTGTGCGTCACTAGTTCTTTTGGTGAGACTGTTGTGACTCGAAAGCTTTATAGAAGATGTCCTTTGGTTGTTCAAGATCATGTTTTTCATGTTGACCTTATGGAGTTGCCTTTCTATGGTTTCGATGTAATCCTTGGTATGGATTGGCTTGTTGAGCATCGAGCTGTTGTGGATTGTGAGAATAAGCGAGTTTCGTTGAAGCTTGTGGATGATTATGAGGTGGTTGTGGTTGGTGAGAATGTGAAGTTTCTTGCCAATGTGGTGTCTTCGTTGGAGGCGAGTCGGATGCTGAGGCAAGGTTGTGAAGCTTACCTAGCTTTTGTGATGAATCCTAGCTCTAAGGAGTTGCGGGTGCAAGATATCAGGAATGTGCGAGAGTTTCCTGGTGTGTTTCCTGAGGAGTTGCCTAGGTTACCTCCTAATCGCGAGGTGGAGTTTGGGATTGAGCTGTATGAAAATACAACTCCTGTGTCCATTACCCCTTATAGAATGGCGCCCAAAGAGTTGAAGGAGCTGAAGACGCAGTTGCAAGAGTTGCTTGATCGTGGGTTCATTCGGCCGGGTGTGTCACTTGGGGTGCACCGGTCTTGTTTGTGAAGAAGAAGGATGGCACTATGAGAATGTGCATTGATTATCGTCAGCTGAACAAGTTGACTATCAAGAATCGGTATCCTTTGCCGAGAATTGATGATCTCTTTGATCAATTTCAGGGAGCAGCTGTGTTCTCTAAGATTGACTTGAGGTCAGGGTATTACCAGTTGAAGGTAAAGGATGTGGATGTGCCTAAGACAGCTTTCAGGACAAGGTATGGGCATTATGAGTTCCTTGTGATGCCGTTTGGTTTGACAAATGCTTCTGCAGCTTTCATGGACATGATGAATCATGTGTTTCGTGAATACCTGGATAAGTTTGTTGTGGTGTTCATTGATGATATCCTCGTGTACTCGCGTATTGAGGAGGAGCATGAAGAGCATTTGAGGATTGTGTTGCAAGCTTTGTTGGAAAATCAGCTTTATGCCAAGCTGAGCAAGTGTGAGTTTTGGTTAAGTGAAGTGGTGTTTCTTGGGCATGTGGTTTCTACCGAGGGGATTCGTGTTGATCCTCAGAAGATCGAGGCGGTGATGAATTGGAAGGTTCCTAAGTCTGTTCATGAGGTTCGTAGTTTCCTTGGTTTGGCGGGATACTATCGAAGGTTTGTGGATGGGTTTTCTAAGATTGCTGCACCTTTGACAAAGTTGTTGCAGAAGGATGTTAAGTATGAGTGGACGAAAGCGAGACATCAGGCTTTTGAGAAGCTTAAGGCAGCTTTGACGCAAGCTCCTATCTTGGTTCAACCTGAATCAGGGAAAGAGTTTGTGGTGTATAGCGATGCGTCATATTTTGGTTTGGGATGTGTGTTGATGCAAGAGGGTAAGGTGGTGGCTTATGCATCGCGGCAGTTGAAGGTGCATGAGCGCAATTATCCTACGCATGACATTGAGTTGGCTGCGGTGGTTTTTGCCTTGAAGATATGGAGACATTACCTGTATGGTGAGAAGTGTACTGTGTACACGGATCACAAGAGTTTGAAGTATCTGATGTCTCAGACGGAGTTGAATCTTAGGCAGCGACGTTGGGTGGAGTTGCTCAAGGATTATGATTTGACGATTGAGTATCACCCTGGAAAAGCTAATGCTGTAGCGGATGCCTTGAGTAGAAAGGTAGCTGTTGAGTTGAGGGCTATGTTTGCCAATTTGAGTGTTTCGCGTGATGGTGGTCTTGTGGCTGAGTTGCAAGTGAAACCAACTTTGGTGCAATTGATCAAGGAAAAATAGTTGTTGGATGATTCCTTGGTACCTCATGTTTAGGATATCGCGGAGGGTAGGCCTTCGGATTTCTGCTCTAATGATGATGGAGTGTTGTGTTTTGGGAGTCGGATAGTAGTGCCCAATGATGCTGAGTTGAGGCGTGCTATTCTGACTGAAGGTCATAGTAGTCCTTTTGCTATGCACCCTGGTAGTACTAAGATGTATCGAGATCTTCGTGATGAGTACTATTGGGTGGGTTTGAAGAAGGATGTTCCTGAGTTTGTGAGCAAGTGCATGGTGTGTCAGCGAGTTAAGGCTGAGCATCAGGTTCCTTCAGGGTTGTTGCAACCGTTGAGAATCCCTGAATGGAAGTGGGAAAGGATTACCATGGATTTTGTATCTGGTTTGCCCTTGTCACCATCGAAGAAGAATTCGGTGTGGGTGATTGTGGATCGCCTAACGAAGTGTGCGCATTTCTTGCCTGTGCATACTACGTATTCTTTGGATAAGCTTGCGGAGCTGTACATTGCTGAGATTGTATGGCTGCATGGTGTGCCAAAGTCGATTGTGTCGGATAGGGATCCGAGGTTTACATCGCGTTTCTGGCAGTGTTTGCATCAAGCTTTGGGTACACGGTTGAATTTTAGTACATCTTATCATCATCAGTCGGATGGTCAGTCCGAGCATGTTATCCAGATTTTGGAGGATATGTTGAGGTGCTGCGTAATTGAGTTCCAGGGCTCTTGGGAGAAACATTTGCCTTTGGTGGAGTTTGCCTATAACAATAGCTATCAGGCAAGTATTCAAATGGCACCTTATGAAGCTTTGTACGGGAGGAAGTGTAGGACTCCTCTTTGTTGGGCTGAAACGGGTCAGAAGTTGGTTTCGATGCCAGCTTTGTTAAAAGGAACCACCGAGAAGGTGAAGCTCATTTGTGAGCGTTTGAAGGCAGCTTCTGATCGGCAAAAGTCTTACGCGGATTTGAAGCGTAAGGAGATTGAGTATGCGGTAGGTGACCGTGTGTTTTTGAAGGTTTCGCCTTGGAAAAAGGTGATGAGGTTTGGCCGTAAGGGTAAGTTGAGCCCTAGGTACATTGGACCATACGAGGTGATTGAGCGTGTGGGTCCTGTTGCGTACAAGTTGAGGTTACCTCAAGAGTTGGAGAAGATTCATGATGTGTTTCATGTTTCTATGCTTCGGAAGTATAGATCGGATCCTTCGCATGTGATGCCTGTGGAAGAATTGGTATTGAATCCGGATTTGACCTATGATGAGGAACCGGTGAGGATTCTGGATTCGGATAGCAAGGTTCTTCGTGGCAAGACCATTGAGTTGGTAAAGGTGTTGTGGAAGCATCGTGGTGTTGAAGAAGCCACGTGGGAACGGAAGGATGACATGCTGAAGCAGTTTCCGTATCTCTTTCCTTCAGGTAAATTTCGAGGACGAAATTTCTTAAGGGGGGAGAGTTGTAACGCCCCGGTTTTGGGCTTAGGGGTTTTGGGATTCGGACCGGTTCGGTCGGAGTGCGGTTTGAATATATAAAGGTGAATTTAGGAAAGCCTAGTTCGGGTTGCATTAAAAATATGGAAAAATGTCTTAAAATCCTCTTTTATTATATAAAAGGGTGTGGTGAAATCAATTTTACAAAATAAGGTTTGGAAGTGTGACATTTTGGTTAGTGACCAAAATGTAATTTTCGAAAACTGAGAGACTGTTTTAAAAAGGATTGAAACTTTGAATCTTTAAGGAGATATTTACCCAATGGGAGTTTCCCCAGATTTTTCTAAAGTATTAAATGATTAATTAATGGTTTTTAAATAAAAGAAAAGTGGAGGGAAGATATTTTGGCATTTTCTAACTAACTTTCCAACTTTCCATTTTCATTTTCTCTCATCTTTTCTCTCAAAACAAACACAATTCTCTAGAGCATTTTCCTCTGATTTTGTCACCTAAATAATTCATTTCAATTCTCTTTTGATCTTCAATCATCTCTTCAACAAAACCTTTGCAATTGCTAAGTGGATTTTCAAGAATTTGGTTCCAAAAAGGGAGAAAACTCAAGTTTGGAGGTAAGAACGTCCTTCTCCTCTAAACTCTCAGTTCTTTACTGAAATTCCCAAGTTCTCAATCCTTAATTTGTGTTTTATAAATGGTTTTAAGGTTATGTTCTTGATTTTGGCTTTTAAATGCAAGATTTGGTTGATTTTTGATAAAATTTGTATGATCTGTTTAAGCAGTGATTTGAGGTGTCTTTTTGATGTTAAATGAATGTTAAATTGATGAGAAGTTGAGGTTTAATTAATGCAATCCCGGATAGGTTGATTTTCCTAAGTTTAGCTTGAGTTCTTGGTTGTTTTTGGAGTGATCTTGATGATCTGTTATAGCTGGAGGTATAAGGGTGATGTTAGATCCTTTTTGGATGTTAATTGATGTTTAAGGATGTTTTGATTTGATGGATCTTGGCTGGGTAGTGTTGTGGAGTTGTTTGGATGCATTTTCGGTTGTGTTTTGTGGCCGAAAATGGAGTGTGGATGAGAGCAGCGAGTTTAGGTGCTTTCATTGAAGTTATTAATGCATAATGATGCATTAATCCTCTGCTTTGATGTGTTTAAAACAGGGGAGTCATCTTTGGATCCTAGTGGTGGTGATCCGGAAGCTTGATTGGTGTTTCGGCAAGTGGCGAAACGGAATCGGTGAGTGGATTTTGGTTTTCAGCTTTGAAACCAATGTTTTGGAAGGTTTGGGAGCTTAGTTTAAGTCTAAGCAACTTAGCTAAGCTCAAGAGTAAGTTTTCGGAAAAACTCTCTTGGTGATGAACCCTGGATTGGTTGTATGCAATGTGGTTTGTTTGCATGTTTTAAATCCTGTTTTGAAAGCATATTTAGCATGTTTATTTGCTGAGATTATAAGCCATGTGTTGAAGGATGCTCAAGGTAAGAGATCCTTGTTTTTTGAACATTGTTATAATGTGGTTTGTTGCTTAAAGATGCATGATGTTTATGGATTTGTTAAATGCTTTAAAAAAGTGGAATATTGTGGTTAATGATGCATATTGGCAAGTGATGGTTAAGGTCACAAAGGTGGTTAAAAGTCCTTGTGTGAGCCTTGTTTATTTAAGAACAACATGGTGGTTAAAAGTCCATGGTTGGTTCTTGGTTAGGATCACCAAGGTGGTTAAAATTCCTTGTGTGAGGCTTGTTTATTTAAGAACAACATGGTGTTTAAAAGTCCATGGTTGGTTCTTGGTTAAGGTTACAAAGGTGGTTAAAATTCCTTCTGTAAACCTTGTACACTTAAGAACTCCAAGGTGTTTAAAAGTCCTTGGGAGATTCTTGCTAAGGACACAAAGGTGTTTAAAAGTCCTTGTGTGGTCCTTGTCATGGTGTTTAAAAGTCCATGGATGATGTTAAGGACACAATGGTGTTTAAAAGTCCATGTGTGGTCCTTGGAAATTATAAGATCACAATGGTGTTTAAAAGTCCATGTGTGGATCTTATGTTGATGTATCACTTGTTGCCAATATGACATGATATGAACGTGAAGCATGATTTGTTGGTTTTAAATGCTTATGTGCATGTACAAATGATGTTAAACTAAGGTTTATAAATGAGTTTTATAAATGCATTATTGTGTGGTTTTAAATGAGCATTCCTCACTAAGCTATTTGCTTACGCTCTCTCTTTTCTTAAACCAATAATGCAGAGCATTAAAGTGCATTGAGGGCAGCAAGGAGGGCAAGAATCCAAGTGGTGAACTAAGCTCAAGTATGGTGAAGGTTTCTTAAACACTATTAGCTTTTGGCATTTGGAAATGGGGAACCTAAGTTGTTGTTTTGGGAGATGTTTTGGACTCCCTATGTAACCCCCTTAACCCGGCCTAGACGGTTGACCCGAATTAAGAAAGTCACACGGGGAACACCAAAGTCAACCCGAAAGTCAACCTTGATTAACGACCCTTTTTTTTTCTTTTTAATATTGTCTAGATGCACATTAGTCCTAATTGTGATCACACAACATCATTCTCAAAGATCACAAATATCAGAGATCAAACAGGGACCCAATTGAACAAATTACAACTTTAGGGACCAAATTGTAATTTCTGATAATTAAAAGGACTTAACCCAAATTAAAGTTACCAACTTGAAATTAATCAGGTTTCATGCTTCTCTGTGAAATTTCAGCTCAAAAGGACTTCCCAAGCTCATACAATTGAACAAACAAGTTTCAGGACCAAAACGCAAACAAATCAAAACATATAACTGCCCATGTCAGCCCCCAACGGTCGACCGTTCCGAAACAGGTAGACCCCGTTCCGAAACACGGGCCGTTCCGCAACGGGTTCCGAAACATGGCCTTGGCAGAGACCAAACCGTTTCGAAACGGTGCATACCGTTTCGGACGCCTGGGTTCATGTAAGGCACCCGTTCCGAAACGGTGCAAACTGTTCCGAAACGCCTGCACAGATTGCAGCAAACTAGCATTCCAAAACATGTAATAGATCATTCAAACATGCTCCAAATGTCACCAAACTTTACCAGCATGCAATTCAACATATATATGACTTATAGGCATCATCAAATCAACCAAACAACATCATATGCAAAAAGCCCCAATTCTATAGGCATGCTTCCTACACAAGCTAGCTATTCAAAACACAAAACTTCCACAACAAGCATGTAATGGTCCAATGCAAAAACCAGCAATCTCAACAATATTCAACATACTTAGGGAGTCCCAAACACCTCCCAAAACATACACATTGGTCCCCCATTGCCAAACCACCCAAAAGCTAAAATGTTTAACAAAAACCTTCCATACATTGAGCTTTACTCGTACTTGAATTCTTGCCCTTCTTGCTGCCCCTCAAGGTTCTCTAATGCTCTGCATTATTGAATTAAGAAAACAAAGAGAGCGTAAGCAAAAGCTTAGTGAGGAATGCTCTTAAAACCATTCAATAATGCAATTCAAAACATTTACAAAACATGCTTTAAATCAACCTTTGCACATGCTCAAAAGCATACTTTAAACAAGCAATCTCATGCTTAAACATAAACATACATGTCATATTGGCTCAAGTGATACATTCCATTTCTTAAAACAAGTTCATCAACTTCCCAAGGACTTTTAAACACCTTGGCCCCAAGGACTTTTAAACACCTTGGCCATGGACTTTTAAACACCATGAATGAGGACCACACAAGGACTTTTAACCACCTTTGTGTCCAATGCTTGAATCACCCCAAGGACTTTTAAACACCTTGGCCCCAAGGACTTTTAAACACCTTGGCCCCATGGACTTTTAAACACCATGGCCCCATGGACTTTTAAACACCATGGAAAGGATCACCTAAGGACTTTTAACCACCTTAGTGTCCGCAACAAGAATCATCCAAGGACTTTTAACCACCTTGATGTTCTTAAGTAACAAGGCTCACTCAAGGACTTTTAACCACCTTAGTGACCTTAATCTTTTCAAAACATCACTTGCCAATATACATCATTTTCATCATTCAATCCACTGTTTTAAAGCATTAAACCAAGCCATTTTTATCATGAATTTCAAAGCATCAAACCACATTATTTCAATGTATAAAAGCAAGGTACTCCTACCTAGAGTTACCTTCAACATATGGCTTACATTATCAGCAAAATCCATGCTAAAACATTCTTTCAAAATAGTAATCAAAACATGCAAATCATCATTTTGCATCACAACAAAATCATGGCCACCACTAGAGAGAAATTCCGAAAACTTACACTTGAGCTTAGCAAAGTTGTTTAGACTTAAACTAAGCTCCCAAAACCTTCAAACCTTGGTTTAAAAGCTGAAAATCCAATTTCCACAAACGCACTCACGCACTCACCGATTTCCACTTTGCTTCAAGCCAAAGCACCAAATCAAGCTTCCGGATCAACCACTCTTGGATCCAAAGATGCCTCCCCTGTTTCAACACATCAAAGCAGAGGATTAATGCATCATCATGCATTAATTGCTTCAATGAAAGCACCTAAACTCGCTGCTCTCATCCAACCTCCATTTTCGGCCACCAAACACAACCGAAAATGCATCCAAACCACATCTAAACAAAGCCCAGCCATAAACCAGCAAAACCTCACTTCCATAAACATCAAATAACATCTAAAAACAACCTATTAACATCCTTATACCTCCAGCAACATCAGATCACCAAGATCACCTCAAAAACTACCTTGAAACACAAGCTAAACTTAGGAAACTCAACCTATCCGGGATTGCATCAATCAAAACTCAATTCCTTATCAATTTAGAGATCATTTAACATCAAAAACACCTCTCAAATCACAGATTACTCAGATCTAACGAAAATCATCAAAATCTTGCATAATAAGCCAAGATCCATTTCACCACTTAAAAACCTTTAATTAAACTTCAATTAAGTATTGAAAACTTAGGAATTTCAGTAAAGAACTGATAGTTTAGAGGAGAAGGACGTTCTTACCTCCAAACTTGAGTTTCTCCTCTTTTGCAATCAAAATCCTTGTTGAAACAATTAGCAATTGAAGAGGTTTTGAAGATACAATGATTTGGAATCAAATGAGAGTTGAAAGGAGGGATTTAGGTGAAGAAATCAGATCCAATTCTCTGGAAAAGTAGTGTTTGGGTTGAGAGAAAATGAGAGAAAGAAAATTTAGCAAAGTTGGTTACAAAATCCAAAAATAGCCAAATGGCTTCCCTCCAATTTTAATAACCTTTAAAATCAGATTTTAGACTTAAAATATCTTGGAAAAATCTGGAGAAACTCCCTTTGGGTAAATAGCTCCTTAAAGATTCAAAGTTTCAACCCTTTATAAAACAGCCACCAAACTTGCGAAAATTACATTTTGGTCACTAGCCAAAATGTCACACTTCCAAAACTCATTTTCCAAAATTGATTTCACAGTTCACTTAATTATATTAAAAGATGATTTTAGAACATTTTTCCATATTTTTAATGCAACCCGAACTAGGCTTTCCTAATTTCACCTCTTCTGATTCGAACAGCACTTTGACCAACCGGTCAACGCCCAAAACTCCTAAGCCCAAAACCGGGGCGCTACAACTCTCCCCCCCTTAAGAAATTTCGTCCTCGAAATTTACCTGAAGGAAAGAGATAAGGAAACTGCTTCAGCATGTCTTCCTTCCGCTCCCACGTGGCTTCCTCAACACCTCGATGCTTCCACAACACCTTCACCAACTCAATGGTCTCGCCACGAAGAACCTTGCTATCCGAATCCAGAACCTTCACCGGTTCCTCATCATAGGTCAAATCCGGATTCAAAACCATTTCCTCCACAGGCATCACATGCGAAGGATCAGATCTATACTTCCGGAGCATAGAAACATGAAACACATCATGAATCTTCTCCAACTCCTGAGGTAACCTCAGCCGATACACAACAGGACCCACACGCTCAACCACCTCATATGGTCCAATGTACCGAGGGCTCAACTTACCCTTCCGGCCAAACCTCATCACCTTCTTCCAAGGCGAAACCTTCAAGAACAAACGGTCACCCACCGCATACTCTATCTCCTTACGCTTCAAATCCGCGTAAGACTTTTGCCGATCAGAGGCAACCTTCAACCTCTCACAAATGAGCTTCACCTTCTCGGTGGTCCCTTTCAACAAAGCAGGCATCGAAACCAACTTTTGACCAGTTTCAGCCCAACAAAGAGGAGTCCTACACTTCCTCCCATACAAAGCCTCATAAGGTGCCATCTGTATACTCGCCTGATAACTATTGTTATAAGCGAACTCAACCAAAGGCAGATGCTTCTCCCAAGAACCTTGGAACTCAATCACGCAGCACCTCAACATATCCTCCAAAATCTGGATAACCCGCTCAGACTGACCATCCGACTGAGGATGATAGGACGTACTGAAATGCAACCTTGTACCCAGAGCTTGATGCAAACACTGCCAAAAACGCGATGTGAACCTCGGATCCCTATCCGACACAATCGACTTAGGCACACCATGCAACCTCACAATCTCAGCAATGTACAGCTATGCCAGCTTATCCAAAGAAAACGTAGTATGCACAGGCAAGAAATGCGCACACTTCGTCAAGCGATCCACAATCACCCAAACAGAATTCTTCTTCGATGGAGACAAAGGCAAACCAGATACAAAATCCATGGTAACCCTCTCCCACTTCCATTCAGGGATTTTCAATGGTTGCAACAAACCAGAAGGAACCTGATGTTCAGCCTTAACTCGCTGACACACCAAACACTTGCTCACAAACTCTGCAACATCCTTCTTCAAACCCACTCAATAGTACTCATCACGAAGATCACGGTACATCTTAGTACTACCAGGGTGCATAGCAAAAGGACTACTATGACCTTCAGTCAGAATAGCACGCCTCAACTAAACATCGGCAGGCACTACTATCCGACTACCAAAACACAACACACCATCCTCATTAAAGCAGAAATCCGAAGGTCTACCCTCCGCGATATCCTGAACATGAGACACCAAGGAATCATCCAACAACTGCATTTCCTTAATCAACTGAACCAAAGATGGTTTCACTTGCAACTCAGCAACAAGACCACCATCTCGCGATATGCTCAAGCTAGCAAACATAGCCCTCAGCTCAACAGCTACCTTCCTACTCAAGGCCTCCGCAACAACATTAGCTTTACCAGGATGATACTCAATCGTCAGATCATAATCCTTGAGCAACTCCAACCAACGCCGCTGTCTAAGATTCAACTCATTCTGAGACATCAGATACCTCAAACTCTTGTGATCTGTGTACACAGTACACTTCTCACCATACAGATAATGTCTCCAGATCTTCAGAGCAAAAACCACTGCAGCCAACTCAATGTCATGCGTAGGATAGTTGCGCTCATGCACCTTCAACTGCCGCGACGCATAAGCCACAACCTTACCCTCTTGCATCAGCACACATCCCAAACCAACATAGGATGCATCACTATAGACCACAAACTCTTTCCCTGATTCAGGCTGAATCAAGATAGGAGCTTGAGTCAAAGCCGCCTTAAGCTTCTCAAAAGCCTGCTGTCTCGCTTCCGTCCACTCATACTTAACATCCTTTTGCAACAGCTTCGTCAAAGGAGCAGCAATTTTGGAAAAACCATCCACAAACCTTCGGTAGTATCCTGCCAAACCAAGGAAACTACGGACCTCATGAACAGACTTAGGAACTTTCCAGTTCATCACCGCTTCAATCTTCTGAGGATCAACACGAATCCCCTCAGCTGAGACCACATGCCCAAGAAACACCTCCTCCTTAAGCCAGAACTTACACTTGCTCAGCTTAGCATAAAGCTGATTCTCCAACAAAGCTTGCAGCACAATCCTCAAATGCTCTTCGTGCTCCTCCTCAGTACGCGAGTACACAAGGATATCATCAATGAACACCACAACGAACTTGTCCAGGTATTCATGAAACACACGATTCATCATGTCCATGAAAGCAGCAGGAGCATTTGTCAAACCAAACGACATCACAAGGAACTCATAATGCCCATACCTTGTCCTGACAGCTGTCTTAGGCACATCCACATCCTTCACCTTCAACTGATAATACCCTGACCTCAAGTCAATCTTAGAGAACACTGCAGCTCCCCGAAATTGATCAAAGAGATCATCAATCCTCGGCAAAGGATACCGATTCTTGATAGTCAACTTGTTCAGCTGACGGTAATCAATGCACATCCTCATAGTGCCATCTTTCTTCTTCACAAACAAGACAGGAGCACCCTAAGGTGACACACTCGGCCGGATGAAACCACGATCTAGCAGCTCTTGCAACTGCGTCTTCAGCTCCTTCAGCTTCTTAGGTGCCATTCTATAGGGAGTAATGGACACAGGAGTTGTATTCTCATACAGCTCAATTCCAAACTCCACCTCGCGATTAGGAGGTAAACCAGGCAACTCTTCAGGAAAAACACCAGGAAACTCCTTCACAACCTTGATATCTTGCACCCTCAACTCCTTAGAGCTAGGATTAATCACAAAAGCTAGATAAGCTTCGCAACCCTGCCTCAGCATCCTACTCGCCTCCAAGGTAGACACCACATTAGCAAGAAACTTCACATTCTCGCCAACTACAACAACTTCATAATCATTCGCAAGCTTAAGCGAAACCCGCTTATTTTCACAATCTACCACAACATGATGCTCAGCAAGCCAATCCATACCAAGGATCACATCAAAACCATAAAAGGGCAACTCCATAAGATCAACATGAAAGACATGTTCTTGAACAACCAAGGGACACCTTCTATAAAGCTTTCGAGTCACAACAGTTTCACCAAAAGAACTAGTGACACGAACACCAACATCCAAAGACTCAACAGGCAAACCAAGCAATTCCAACATCCATTTCCAGCTGCCGCAACAGGAGCTTGCACCTCCCTCACAGCACGAGGACAGTCACGCTTCATGTGACCCCGCGAACCACAGATCCAGCAAGCACTAGGATCAGCTCTAGCATAACCACCTCTAGCAGGTGCACCACCACCTCTCTTGGCTGAGGACTGATACTTCTGATCACGTCCCCTCTTGTTCCGTCCACCTCCGGAACTATACTCAGTAGCTCTCTTGCCAGAACTTGCTCCAGCACCTTTCGCAGCTAAACCCAAGTTCATCTCAATGTCCTTGGATCGGCTCACCAACACATCAAAATCATTGTACTCAGCAGCCAACATATATGTCTTTACCTCCGTCACCAAGCCATAACGGAACCTTTCGCACCTCTCTCGCTCATACGGTATCAGCTCCGGTGCATACTGACTGAGCCGTACAAACTGCACTTCATACTCAGCCACACTCATGCTCCCTTGGGTAAGAGACATGAATTCACGCTTTTTCTCATCCAGATATCTCACTCCTAGATATCTCCTCTTGAACGCATTCTGAAAGAATGTCCAAGAAACATCAGCTTCAGCCATCCCAGCTATGGTGGTCGTCCACCACGTGTACGCATCGTCCTGCAGCAAGGACACAACATATCCCAACTTTTGCACATCCGTGCAGCTCATCTGACCCAAGATACGCTTGGTACTCTCTAGCCAAGCTTCCGAACTCTCAGCAGACATACCCCTGAACTCAGTCCCACCAAGACTGCGCAGACGCTCCAAAGGTAGTCTAACTCCAGCATCTCCCTGATGCCCAGCTCCTTGAGCTCCAGCTACTGCTGCTCGAAAAGCACCCGCAATAGCTTGTACCAGCATAGACATATCAGGCATAGCTTGCCCCTGACCAACCTCTGGTCCAGCAGCTCCAGCACCAGTTGCAGCTTCAGCTCTCTCACCTCCAGCACCACCACCAGGCGGAGGAGGGGGTAACATGGCACTACCCGAATTCTCTTCATTCTCATTCTCATTAGGAGCCGTAGCTCGCACACTACCTCTTAACTCTCTACGTGGTGCCATACTTTTACCATGCAATCACAATGCAAAATAAAACAAGTCAGGCCCAGCAAGGTAAGCAATCCAAGTATTCAAGCTCAATTTCATTCAAAATCAACATCATTTCATTAGCTTTTGTTTGGCAATGGGTACCCTCAACATGCAACATCACAACATACATCTCAATTGCATCAACATCTCAAGCCACTGAACATGCTTTCATACAACAAGCATACAAGCTAAACATACTTCAATCATGCATACATTCATTCCCAATTACTCGCAAACTCAGCTCTGATACCACCAAATGTAACCCCCTTAACCCGGCCTAGACGGTTGACCCGAATTAAGAAAGTCACACGGGGAAAACCAAAGTCAACCCGAAAGTCAACCTTGATTAACGACCCTTTTTTTTCTTTTTAATCTTGTCTAGATGCACATTAGTCCTAATTGTGATCACACAACATCATTCTCAAAGATCACAAACATCAGAGATCAAACAGGGACCCAATTGAAAAAATTACAACTTTAGGGACCAAATTGTAATTTCTGATAATTAAAAGGACTTAACCCAAATTAAAGTTACCAACTTGAAATTAATCAGGTTTCATGCTTCTCTGTGAAATTTCAGCTCAAAAGGACTTTCCAAGCTCATACAATTGAACAAACAAGTTTCAGGACCAAAACACAAACAAATCAAAACATATAACTGCCCATGTCAGCCCCCAACGGTCGACAGTTCCGAAACAGGTAGACCCCGTTCCGAAACACGGGCCGTTCCGCAACGGGTTCCGAAACATGGCCTTGGCAGAGACCAAACCGTTTCGAAACGGTGCATACCGTTTCGGACGCCTGGGTTCATGTAAGGCACCCGTTCCGAAACGGTGCACACTGTTCCGAAACGCCTGCACAGATTGCAGCAAACTAGCATTCCAAAACATGTAATAGATCATTCAAACATGCTCCAAATGTCACCAAACTTTACCAGCATGCAATTCAACATATATATGACTTATAGGCATCATCAAATCAACCAAACAACATCATATGCAAAAAGCCCCAATTCTATAGGCATGCTTCCTACACAAGCTAGCTATTCAAAACACAAAACTTCCAAAACAAGCATGTAATGGTCCAATGCAAAAACCAGCAATCTCAACAATATTCAACATACTTAGGGAGTCCCAAACACCTCCCAAAACATACACATTGGTCCCCCATAGCCAAACCACCCAAAAGCTAAAATGTTTAACAAAAACCTTCCATACATTGAGCTTTACTCGTACTTGAATTCTTGCCCTTCTTGCTGCCCTTCAAGATACTCTAATGCTCTGCATTATTGAATTAAGAAAACGAAGAGAGCGTAAGCAAAAGCTTAGTGAGGAATGCTCTTAAAACCATTCAATAATGCAATTCAAAACATTTACAAAACATGCTTTAAATCAACCTTTGCACATGCTCAAAAGCATACTTTAAACAAGCAATCTCATGCTTAAACATAAACATACATGTCATATTGGCTCAAGTGATACATTCCATTTCTTAAAACAAGTTCATCAACTTCCCAAGGACTTTTAAACACCTTGGCCCCAAGGACTTTTAAACACCTTGGCCATGGACTTTTAAACACCATGAATGAGGACCACACAAGGACTTTTAACCACCTTTGTGTCCAATGCTTGAATCACCCCAAGGACTTTTAAACACCTTGGCCCCAAGGACTTTTAAACACCTTGGCCCCATGGACTTTTAAACACATCAAAGCAGAGGATTAATGCATCATCATGCATTAATTGCTTCAATGAAAGCACCTAAACTCGCTGCTCTCATCCAACCTCCATTTTCGGCCACCAAACACAACCGAAAATGCATCCAAACCACATCTAAACAAAGCCCAGCCATAAACCAGAAAAACCTCACTTCCATAAACATCAAATAACATCTAAAAACAACCTATTAACATCCTTATACCTCCAGCAACATCAGATCACCAAGATCACCTCAAAAACTACCTTGAAACACAAGCTAAACTTAGGAAACTCAACCTATCCGGGATTGCATCAACCAAAACTCAATTCCTTATCAATTTAGAGATCATTTAACATCAAAAACACCTCTCAAATCACAGATTACTCAGATCTAACGAAAATCATCAAAAATCATCAAAATCTTGCATAATAAGCCAAGATCCATTTCATCACTTAAAAACCTTTAATTAAACTTCACTTAAGGATTGAAAACTTAGGAATTTCAGTAAAGAACTGATAGTTTAGAGGAGAAGGACGTTCTTACCTCCAAACTTGAGTTTCTCCTCTTTTGTAATCAAAATCCTTGTTGAAACAATTAGCTATTGAAGAGGTTTTGAAGATACAATGATTTGGAATCAAATGAGAGTTGAAAGGAGGGATTTAGGTGAAGAAATCAGATCCAATTCTCTGGAAAAGTAGTGTTTGGGTTGAGAGAAAATGAGAGAAAGAAAATTTAGCAAAGTTGGTTACAAAATCTAAAAATAGCCAAATGGCTTCCCTCCAATTTTAATAACCTTTAAAATCAGATTTTAGACTTAAAATATCTTGGAAAAATCTGGAGAAACTCCCTTTGGGTAAATAGCTCCTTAAAGATTCAAAGTTTCAACCCTTTATAAAACAGCCACCAAACTTGCGAAAATTACATTTTGGTCACTAGCCAAAATGTCACACTTCCAAAACTCATTTTCCAAAATTGATTTAACAGTTCGCTTAATTATATTAAAAGATGATTTTAGAACATTTTTCCATATTTTTAATGCAACCCAAACTAGGCTTTCCTAATTTCACCTCTTTTGATTCGAACAGCACTTTGACCAACCGGTCAACGCCCAAAACTCCTAAGCCCAAAACCGGGGCGTTACACCCTAAGTTGGATTTGTGCTGTTTATAATGTTTGAGTTGTAATTGGCCTTTGTGATATGGTTTTGGTTTATTGATGCTTGAATGTTTTCTAAGTAGGATGCATGCCTATAGAATTGGGGATTTTCATAATTGATGCCATGTTGATGTTTGGTTGATGCAATTATGTTCTTTGTATGTTGAATGACTTGCTGGTAAAATTTGGTGGCTTTTGGAGCATGTTAGATAGGTCAATTATGTGATAAACCAACAACTTTTCTGCAATCTGGGCAACCTGTTTCGGAACAGGTGCTACCGTATCGGAACGGGGGCCTGAAATGGCCAGGGCGTTCCGAAACGGAAGGAACTGTTCCGGAACGGTTTGGCCTCTGCCAGGCCCTGTTTCGGTACCAGTTTCAGAACGGTCCCGCGTTTCGGAACGGGTCTTCCCTGTTCCGAAACACTCGACCGTTGGGCACTGAAATTGTTGGTTATATGTTTTGAAATGTTTGCATTTTAGTCCTGAACCTTGTTATTGCAAGTAAATGAGTTTGAGATGTCTGTTTGAGCTGAAATTTGACAGAGAAGCATGAAATATGATTAATTATATATTGGTAACTTTAAATTGAGTTAATTCCTTATAATTTTCAGAATTTACAATTTGGTCCCTAAAGTTGTAATTTGTGCAATTGGGTCCCTGAATGTTCTCTGATTGTTATGATCTTTGAGTATGCTGATTGTATGATCATATCTAGGGATAATGTGCATCTAGACAAGTTTAAAATAAAAAAAGGGTCGTTAATCAAGGTTGACTTTCGGGTTGACTTTGGTTTTCCCCGTGTAAACTTCTTAATTCGGTTCAACCGTCTGGGCCGGGTTAAGGGGGTTACAGAATTTGTTGGAAATCCTTAGTGGGGAGCTAAGGTAGTGGATGTAGACCTTGGCTAGAAGGTTGAACCACTATAAATCCTTGTGTCATATTGCCAAATTTTCACCTCCCACTAAAACACCCAATTATCCAACTTCTTCACACTTGGCGAGCTAGAACGGTTGATCGAATCGAGCCCCTAAAATCTCAACATAACTATTATTGTAAGCAAACTCAACCAACGACAAGTGCTTCTCCCAAGAACCCTGAAAATCTATCATGCATCATCTCAATATGTCTTCAAGCACCTGGATCACACGTTCTGACTGTCCATCTGTCTAAGGATGATAAGAAGTACTGAAATTTAACCGTGTACCCAAGGCTTGATGCAAGCATTCCCAAAATCGCGCTGTAAACCTCAGATCCCTATCCGACACTATGGACTTTGGAACACCCTGCAATCGCACAATCTCAGCAATGTACAGCTCAACCAACTTATCTATGGTATACGTAGTATGCACAGGCATGAAATGTGCACACTTCATAAGCCGATCAACAATCACCCGAACCGAATTCTTCTTTGACGGTGACAACGACAACCCATACACAAAATCCATGGTAATTCTCTCCCACTTCCATTCTAGGATTCTCAAAGGCTGCAACAACCTAGAAGGAACCTGATGTTCAGCTTTCACCCGCTGACACACCATGCATTTACTAACGAACTTAGTCACATCCTTTTTCAGCCCCACCCAGTAGTACTCATCCTTCAAATCACGATACATCTTCGTACTACCAGGATGTATAGTAAAAGGACTATTATGAGCTTCAGTCAGAATAGTGCGCCTCAACTCAACATCATCTGGCACCACTATTCAACTTCCAAAGCACAGAACACCGTCATCATTAAAACTGAAATCCGAAGGGTTACCCTCCGCAATGTCCTAAACATGTGGAACAAGGGAATCATCAAGCAACTGCTTATCTTTCATCAACTGAATCAGAGATGGTTTCACTTGCAATTCAGCGATAAGACCACCATCATGCGATATGCTGAAGCGAGCAAACATCGCCATCAACTCCATGGCCACTTTCCTGCTCAAAGCATTGGCCACAACATTAGCTTTACCCGGGTGATATTTTAGCCCCCTTAGCCCGGTCTAGACGGTTGACCCGAACTGAGGTGATTACACGGGGAAAACTGAAGCCAACTCATTAAACTTAACTCTAATTTACAACCCTTTTTTTCTTTTTATCTTTTCTAGATGCAACATTAAACCTATGTAACCACCAAAGATCATATGAAGAAACAACACAACGATCGAATCTCGTTTAGGGTTTAATCGTACAAATTAGACAAATAAGGACTAAAATGTATTTTCTATAAATTACAAGGTCTTTACTGATTTTAAGTTTACCATTACTTAAATAGTAATACTTCATGCTTCTCTGCGAATTTTCATAAAAAACAGACTAACCAAACTCATCCAATTGCACACTTGAAAATCAGGGACTAAAATGCAACAATTTCAAACATACAAAGATGCCATTAACAAAATTAGCGGTCGTGTATCGATACGCGAGATGGCAGTGACCAAAGTCAAAGATAGCATATTGATACGCTTCCCCGCGTATCGGTACACCCTTCAAGCCCGTACCGAAACACCTCGCAATCGTACCGAAACGCCTGTGCAGAAAAGCACAGATTTGGCTTATGTGTATCGATACGCAAGCCCGTGTATCGATACGCATACCAGAACTGTCCCATTTTCAGCCTTGAAATCATTTCAAACTTCAATTAATCATCCTCAAATCATAACTACATACTTAAGGCAACCACTCAAACATATGGGAATGCAATTCCAAACCACATAGCAGCATTTAGTTGATTAACTCAAGCATAGTAAGGCAACTCATGAAGCATGCTTAAAACTCAAACAACAATCACACTATATAGCAAGAATAAGTACCAAAACCGCAATAAAGACCTCTTACAAACCATAAGAACCATACAAAACTTGCATCAACCACAGGGAGTCCAAAAGACATCTCCGAAAGCAAACCACTAGGTCCCGTTGCCAAATATCATTACTAAAGTAAATTTAAAACATCACCATACTTGAGCTTTACAAACCCTTAGATCTTCTTAAGCCTCTTCCCTGCTCAAAGTGTCTCAATTATCTGCATTGTTGGTAAAAGAGAGCGTAAGCACGATAGCTTAGTGAAGCATGCTCTAAAAACACCAACATAACAAGGCAAACTTTTAAATCTCATTCTCAAAAACCATTTTATACAACATGCTATTTTTATGACATGCTTGAAAACCATTCAAGGAAAATCTCCATTTGAAAATCATATGTACCATCTATCTATAAATCTCATGCATTCAACCAATGCAAAACTCATGGCAAAGCCATACATGCTTGACATTCAAAAGCATTTCATAAGTCTCAAAATCTCATATGCATTTCTCATAGCATAAACATCATTTCAACATTGGTACATGTGAATAAAATACAATTTCATATATTGGCATTTCATATTATATCTTTACTCGGATATGCGGATTAGCTTGGCATAAAGCCAAGTCCTACCCCAGTGGAATCTCACATCACCCGACTCTCATGGCGGTATCTCTCTTCGCCACAAAGCTTGGGTGTTTCACCAACACCTACCCCGATGGTATCACTCATCATCAGATTCTCACTTTGGATCGGGATGGCACTACCCCCATTGCCCGACTCCAAAGAGCACATACAAATTTTTTAGTTTATAGTGCACTTTTATCCTATTGGTCGACCAATTATATCCGGTAATCATCTCATCATTTATGCTAATATATTACATTAAAATTATCATCTCATCTACTGTTTTGATGCAACATTTCTCAAATCCATCTCATCCCATTTCAAAACCACAATTCATGCATAGCATTTAATCAAAAACTCAAAACTCTTTACAAAGTCATGCTACCTCATGGGATCAACACATAACATCATTTCATGTTATAAATCATGCATAAAACAGTAGGAATTTGTCTATTTCAAATCAAGAGCATGTTAAAAGCATTTAGGGAATCAACCACTTTTTGAGAGCAAATTCTAAACATACTTACTTCCGGACTTAGGATGGTGTTTCAAACCAATACTAAATCCCAAACCTCATTTCCTTGTCCCTCAAAAACTTCTAAAACCATTTGCACTCACCGATTACGTTTCACTTGCTTGCCGAAACAATTTCTAGGCCTCCAACACTTTCGGATCAATACCAAATGTGTCCGATGAAGTCTCCCATGTTCATTACACATAAGAGTAGAGGATTAATGCATCATCATGCATTAAAATCACCAGCCACTCTTTCTAACTCGCCGCACTACTCAAAATCACCATTTCAGCTATCTGAAATAACCGAAATAACATCCAAACTTTCTCAAATCAAAGCCCAGCCAAGATCTAACAATTCTAACCCTTTCTAACCCTCAATCAACATAAAAAATCATTACAAACACGACATTATATCTCCAGCAATAGCAGATCACTAAACAAACCTCAAAAACCACAAATCTAACATCTAAAACTTAGGAACCCAAGACTATTCGAGATTTACTTGTTAAAACCTCAATCTCAACATCAAATATCATCCAACACATGTTAGAAATCAACATCAAAACAGAGTTTAACTCAAAAATACGAAAATCATCAAAATCACATAAAGAACCTTGAATTTAGCAACTATTTCTTGTTTATAACATTAAAACAACTTAAAAACCATTAACAAAGGGTTGACAACTTGGGAATTTCAGTAAAGAAATGATCATTAGAGGAGAAGGATGATGCTTACCTCTAATGGTTGATTTCTCCTTAATTTGGGCAAGATTTCTTGAAAATCCAAAGTGAAAACAAAAGAATTTGATGAAGTAAAGATAGGAAATCCTTAGGAAGATGAAATCTCAGCAAATGAAATGAAAACCAGAGGTTCTTTGGTGAGGGAAAAGTATTTGGCTGAGTGGAAGTTTAGAGAAAATGAAAAGAGAGAAAACTATCGCAAGGTAGTTATGAAAAGTCAACCTTTGATTTTTCCTTTAATTCCTTTATTTAAATCATTATTAAAAACTCAAAAATTAAAGAGAAATCTGATAAAAAAAACAATTGGTAAAATTAGCTCCTTAAAGATTCAAAGTTTCAATCCTTTACAAAACAGTCACTAGTCAACTTTTGCAAAAACTACAATTTGGTCACTACACCAAAATGTAATATTTCCAAATCACATTCTGTAAAATTGTTTTCACCACAATCATTTATATAATAAATGAAGATTTTTACATATTTTCCATATTTTAAAGCATCTTGAACTAGGTGTTCCCTAAACCAACCTTAAAGGGTTCGAACTATTCCCAACCGGCCCGACTCAACCTCTAAAACATCTAGGCCCAAAACCAGGGCGTTACAGACACTCGATCAATAGATCATAATCCTTAAGCAACTCCACCCAACGACGTTGCCTAAGATTCAACTCCTTCTGAGACATGATATACTTCAAGCTCTTATGATCCGTGAACACAACACACTTCTTGCCGTACAGATAATGGCTCCAGATCATCAAAGCAAACACAACAGCCGCAAGCTCAAGTTCATGAGTAGGGTAGTTGTGCTCATGCACCTTCAACTGTCTAGATGCATAGGCTACCACCTTACCCTCCTGCATCAACACACATCCCAAACCAACAATGGACGCATCACTATAGACCACAAACTCCTTACCAGACTCAGGTTGAATCAGGACAGGAGCTTGCGTCAAAGCTTCCTTCAGCTTCTCAAAAGCTTGATGTCTCGCATCTGTCCACTCAAAGCGAACATTCTTCTGCAATAACATGGTCAAAGGTGTAGCAATCTTCAAGAGACCCTCGACAAACCTTCGATAATACCCGGCTAAACCAAGGAAACTTCGTACCTCTGTCACTGACTTAGGCACCTTCTAACCCATCACAACCTCTACTTTGTGCAGATCAACACGAATACCCTCAGCTGATACAACATGCCCTAGGAAGACCACCTCTTTAAGCCAAAACTCACACTTAATTAGCTTGGCATACAACTGATTCTCCAAAAACGCTTGCAAAATGATTCTCAAGTGTCTATCATGATCCTCCTCGGTACTCGAATACACAACGATATCATCGATGAACACCACCACAAACTGATCCAAGAACTCATGGAACACATGATTCATCATGTCCATGAAAGCATCAGGCGCGTTGATCAAACCAAACGACATCACTAAGAACTCGTAATGCTCGTACCTTGTCTGAAAAGCCGTCTTAGGTATATCCACATCTTTCACCTACAGCTGATAATACCCTGACCTTAAGTCTATCTTGGAAAACCTCGAGGCTCCTCGAAATTGATCAAAGAGATCATCAATCCTAGGCAAGGGATACTTGTTCTTGATCGTCAACTTGTTCAGTTGCCAATGATTTATGCACATTCTCATTGTCCCATCTTTCTTCTTTACAAACAAGACCGGTGCACCCCAAGGTGACACACTCGGCCGGATGAACCCTCGATCCAACAACTTAGTCGTATTCTCATACAACTCGATACCAAACTCAACTTCTATATTTGGTGGCAACCCAAGCAATTCTTCCGGAAAGACACCCGGAATATCGCAAACTGTTCGGATGTCCTGCACACGTACATCCTTTGTGCCATGATTCATCACATAGTCAAGGTAAGCCTAACAACCCAACCTCATCATATGGTTTGCTTCCAAAGCCTAAATCACATTCGACAAGAATTTCACATTCTCGGCTACTATCACCACTTCATAATCATCGACAAGCTTTAATGTGACCCGGTTGACATCAAAATCAACCATTGCTCTATGCTCAGTCAACCTATCCATACCAAGGATCACATCCAAACCGTAGAAGGGTAACTCCATCAAATCCACAAGAAAAACATGACATTGCACAGATAAAAGGCATCTCCTATACAACTTACTAGTGACTACAGTCTCACCAAAAGAACTTGTCACTTGCATTCCTACTTCGAGCAACTCAACTAGTATATCAAGCAAATGCGCATGCTCACCCAAGATATAAGAATGTGTAGATCCAGAATCAATCAAAGCCAGCATTGATAAAGAATGAAAAGCAAAGGTACCTTCGATAACATCAGGATCATTGCGCTTCTCGCACTAAGCATAGACCCTCACAGGACCGTCTCCCTCAGGCCGAACTACTACCACATATGCAATGCCTCGCTGACCCTCGTCTCTCCTATAAAAGATCCCTCGGCTGCGCACACGGCCTTGCTGAGGTGCAGCCGCAACAGGTGCACGTCCTTGGCCTCCACCAGCCAACAAAGGACACTCTCGCCTCATGTGATCCGCTGAACCATAGTTCTAGCATGAATTCCATGTTACCATCATAGGAGCCTAACCCTCCTTAGCTGATCGAGGACAATCTCTCCTCAGATGACCCCGAGATCCACACATCCATCACATGTTCTGTTCCGCTCTCATCTGATCTCCTTGAGCCGATGCACCATGCCCAGCATTACCTCGCCTGGTAGGTTCTGCTCAATGTCTTTGGCTCGACACACAAGCATATCAAAATCGGTGTAATTCGCAGCTAGCATGTATGACTTGACTTCATGTACCAGTCCATACCAGAAATGATCACAACGGTGCCTCTCACTAGGTATCAGCTCAGGGGCATACTGGCTCAGACGTACGAACTAGACCTCGTACTCAGCCACAAAAAGGGTTCCCTGAACTAACGACATGAACTCACGTTTCTTTCAACCAAAGTATCTCACTCCTAGATACTTCCTCTTAAAGGCACCCTTGAAAAACTCACAATCTACTTCATTGGGTTCCATTCCCGCAGTGGTAGTCATCCACCAACTATACGCATCACCCTGGAGAAGAGAAAAAACGCATCCCAACTTGCGCACATCATTACAACCCATCTGATCCATGATACGGATTGTGCTCACCAACCTAGCTTCTGACGCCTCAGGAGACATACCAAAGAACTCAACAACTCCTAGGCTCCTCAACCTCTCTAAAGGTAAACCTGCCTGCCCAGCTGCAGGGGCCTGAACATGCGCTCCGGCTATTACAGCTTGAAACGCCCCGGTGATCGCCTGAACCAGTGGCTCTAGATCACCCAAACCCGGACCAGCATGTCCTTGCTGCTCCTGCTCCCCACCTCCCAGTAGTGGCGGAGGAGGTAAATTTCCACCAGGAGGGATATCAGCCCCTTGCTCACCCTGGTCGCTCTGCTCAGCCACAGGCACTATCCTGTTTGACCTTAGCTCTCTCCTTGGACCCATAGTTCTATTTTTAACAAGGCATAACAATAAAACAAAACAAACCATTTAGGCCAGCCTCAAGCAAGGATCCAAGTTCACAGAAACATTTAATCAGTGTAATAAGGCAATGGGTACCCCGATTTCCCTCAAGCATAACATAACATAAAAGAGCATATCAAACTCATCATGCTTTCCATCATCCAAAATCAGCACATATCAACATCACATCATCAACATACAATCATATTCATCTCTCATATGATTTACATCAATCATGCATGGCATAAGCTCCAACATTCAATCAAAACATGCTTTTTCAATCCACATACATCAAAACATACCAAATTCACATATCATCATTCCTAATTCTTTCGAAACCTGGCTCTGATACCAAACAAATGTAACCCCCTTAGCCTGGCCTAAACGCCCGACCCGAACAAAGAAGATTACACGGGGAAAACTAAAGTCAACTCGTTAAAGTCAACCTTGATTGATGTTGAGTGCATAAATGTTCTATATTTTAACCATATTTTACCCATATTATTGATGCACTCAAGCTTGATTAGTTGCATTTTAGGATAGATTTTGCATTAACATCACAAATGAATAATTACTGCACAGGTGCTGCTGATTTTGGTTTATTCTTGCAGGTACCTGTCGTGGCAGCATCCAGGGCAGCAGAGGGACAGAAGATACCAGTAGAGCTGGAGTGAAGGATTGAAGGAGACCGCCAATTACAACATTGTTGTGACATCTGCCATGACAGAAGAGGCGACAATGAAGATGATGGTGATGGAAAATGCGAAGTGGAGTTCGATTGATAGAGCATTTAAAGTCTGATTTTTTTGGACCACTCGCATAACTGTCGGAGCTCAGAAGCACAAGGAAGGCCTTGCCCAAAGTTTGAGGAAATAGTCAAAGCAAGAAGATAGGGCGAATTGAAAGACGTCTACTCAGAGATTTAGTCTTTAATAGATTTGTACTTTAATTCAAACTAGTATTATTGGCCATTAAGAAAACTTAAGTCCAAGGCCTATATATATGCTTGTAATTCGACAAGGCAAGGGAAATCTAGCTCCTAGCCGTCTTCCCCCCAAAACCCCAGTCATTTCCCCTCTCCATCATGTTCTAAACTTCTCCTAGTGCTAAGGGTTGATCTTGTAAGGTAGTTATAAGGGTTGTACTGTTTCTTAGGATTTTTTCTGTTCAATTAATAAAAGCTTCAAGTTTATTTACTCTAGTTTCAACATCTCATAAGAGTATCGGGAGAGCATTGTGAGGTTATTCATTTACTTAATATTGGAAGAGTTAAGTATACGAAGGGAGTAAATACGAGTTTTCCAGTTTATGGTTAAACCATTTTGGCCTAGGGATATGTACAAGGTTATGCGGTTAAAGAAGAATTCACAAACATTGGTGTTCATCGTTCGGTTCACGCCGGGATGTATCATCTAAGACGTGTTCATCGACAAAACTTGGACCTAGGGATAGGACAAGTCACCAAAGGGGTTCTTGTTGAACTTGAAGTACAGAGTTGTTGGCGGCTGCCGCGACAATAACAGACTGTTGCCGTGACAGGCACAACGACATGAGTAACATAATTCCTTTGAATAGTGCAATACATGCACTACTGAGCAAATAAATACCAGCCTATTTTTTCAATCTGATTTTCTCTTTACATTAGTTTATCTTCAAGACTTCCAAAATTATTATATTAAATTTATTTCTTTTCTTGTGCAGAAATTTAAGCATAGAAGTATTTCCAGTCCCTGTGGAGACGATATTTTATACTTCGTATCACTTTATTACTTGAGACGTGTATAGTTGCATTCAATTGCGATAGACGTATTTACACGCAAGAAGTTTTTGGCGTCGTTGCCGGGGACTGGCAACATACCTTTACCTTTAATTACTACACCTTTTTATTTTTATTTTTATTTCTTTTTTATGTTTTTAGTTGTTATATTCCCCTGTACTTTTCACAAGGTTGTTTCTCTTGCTTATGCGTAGATCGAGACGCAGTAAAAATCCTGAATACAAACTAGATCCAGAAATCGATCGGACGTACCATCTCAGGAACCAAGCCCGACTCTTGACAGAAAGAAACTGCTATCTCGAGGAAAGACAACGCAATGGGGCAGATAACAACAACAAAAAGAAGAACAACCCCAGGGTTGATGTTGATCCTCCTGTCTATGTTCACGATAACTGACAACTTCTTGCTGCCCCGGTAGCACGGCAGACTTGCCGAGAATACATGGACAATGAAAAAGTTGAACTGTAGACTACGCTGCCAGATGCGGAAGCTGGACACTTTGAACTTAAACCCGTGATGTTCAACATGATAAATTCAGCCTGACAATTCAGTGGTTCTGCTACAGAGGATGCACGTGAACATTTGAAAACCTTCCAAGAGATCTGTCGATCATTCAGACAACCAGGAATAAGCCCGAAAGTACTGAGACTCCGACTATTTCCTCATTCATTGAGGGATAGAGCGAAACCCTGGAAGATGATGAACCAATGCATGAGGCGTGGGACCATTTTACAACTCTCTTACGAAACTGCCCGATGCATGTATACTCTTTATGGAATCAGGTCGTCAAATTCAATAATACTGCCAATGCATACACTCGAATGAGGATAGATTCAGCAGCTAATGGTTTGTTACCAGACAAGGAACCAGAAGATGCAATGCTGGTGTTGAAAAAGTTAGTGAAGAATGATGAACAATTCCCCACAGCTCGAAGACGAGGAAGGCGAAAAGTATCTGTCAAGGAATACGAATCTGACAACTCGGTAAAAACTCAATTAGCATACATCACCAAGGTAGTTGAAAACCTGCGGCGAAAAGAATTTAAGGCTGTATTTTCTACCGAGGAGATGTGTGAAAATTTTAGTGGAAACCACAGTACAGAGGAGTGTCCCTTACAACTGGAAGAGGGAATGTATGTTGGAAATTACAACAAGAATATAGGCTACGACTCAAACAATTACAACCCTAATTGGTAGAAGAACCAAAAATTCTCGTGGAGTAACCCAGATAATGCTCAGATTCCTCCTATCTAGAACATTCAGATCCAAGGAGACCTTAGAATATTGTCACGACAGCAGCCGACAACATCCACCAGTACATTGGAACAGACCCTAACAGCTTTCATGTCTCAAACTGGAGTATACATGGCCAACATGGATCACTTTGTCAAGAAGACTGAAACATTCATGGATAAGACAGAGATGAGAATGACAAACCATGAGGCCACTTTGAAGTCTCTAGAAACACAGATGGGTTAGGTGGCACAGTTCATCAACACAAGGCAGAATAGAGGATTCCCTAGTGATACTGAGGTCACTAGAAAACCCACACATGAGCAGTGTAAAGCTATAATAACGAGGAGTGGGAAACAGTTACAAGGGCCGAAAATTAAAGAGACACCTAGCCAAGAACCAACCCTAGAAATACCTGCCGAGAACACTGCCCCGACAGAAGTAAAACAATCTGCTGCCGTCACCCCTGCCACAACATCAAAAGCATCTAAGGAAGCGATAGAAGAAGTTGAAGATTGTGAACCTCCTCAGATCCGATTCCCATGTGAAAGACGCCTCGAAGATTGCCGTCCTCCACCCCCTTTTCCACATCGGTTAAAGAAGAAAAAACAGGAGTACCAGCTTAAGAAGATATACGATGTTTTTATGCAAGTACACATCAATATTCCGTTGTTGGAGGACATTAAGCAGATGCCTTGTTATGCAAAATTCCTTAAAGATGCAATGTCTAGGAGATCCAGACTTGGGGAGTTTGAAACAGTAGTCATGACAGAAGGTTGCATGGCAATTTTTCATAAGCGTACACCCCCAAAGAAGAAGGATCCTGGGAGCTTCATCATACCATGCATAATCGGTGATAAGCATGTGGGTAAGACACTTTGTGATCTTGGAGCCAGTATAAATCTAATGCCCAAATTTGTATTTCAGAAATTAGGTATTGGACAAGCAAGGCCCACGATTGTAATGCTTCAACTGGCAGACCGATCTTACGTTCAACCGGAAGGAAAAATTAAGGATATCCTGGTAAGAGTGGATAAATTTATATTTCCTGCTGACTTTCTTATTTTAGACTGTAAAGCATATGAGAATGCACCGATCATCCTAGGGCGACCCTTCCTAGCCACAAGTAGAACAATGATCGATTTAGAGAAAGGAGAACTGATTATGAGAGTCAGCGACCAATAGATAAAACTCAATGTTCTCCAAGCCATTAAACAAGCTGGTGTAGAGGAAGAATGCAATGCAATATCAGAAGTAATTATAGACTAACCCATCATCAGCTTAGACTGTCACGACAAACAATTTGGTGACTGTCGCCACAGCCACCTAGAAGACTGTCGCGACAACACTGGTGACAACAATTCCTCAAACAATTACACATCTGATACTGAAGGTCCTGAGGAGGTAAATTGGATAGGCACGCGTCTAGGTAAGTTCTTTGAACCTTTGAACTATACCTCTAACGAGCATATGATTCAAAAGCCTTCCATAGATTAGCCACATTCTTTAGATCTTAAACCCCTGCCAGGGTAGCTTAAATACGTTTTTCTTAGTCTTAATGATATGTTACCCGTAATCATCTCTTCTAAGTTGATGCAGGAACAAGAACAACAACTGATCAGGATGCTAGAACAAGAAAAGAAGGCAATTGGATGGACCATTGTCGATATCCAAGGCATCAGTCTGGCCATTTGTATGCATAAGATCCTCTTGGAGGATGATCATAAGGCGAACATTGATGCCCAGAGAAGACTAAACGAAGCTATGCGAGAGGTGGTAGAAAAAGAAATTATCAAGTAGCTTGATGCTGGAATTATCTATGCCATCTCGGATAGCAAGTGGGTGAGCCCTGTGCTATGCGTACCCAAGAAGGGAGGCATAATTATCATAACCAACAAAGACAATGAGTTAATCCTAACCAGGACTTTGACCGGTTGGAGGGTTTATATGGACTACCGGAAGCTTAACAAAACTACCCGAAAGGACCACTTCCCCTTACCCTTTATTGATAAAATGTTAGATAGATTAGCGGGAAAGCCTTATTATTGTTTCCTTGCTGGATATTCAGGTTATAACCAAATTCTATTGCACGGAGGACCAGGAGAAGAAAACTTTCACATGCCCCTACGGAACATACGCCTTCAGGAGAATGCCATTTGGATTGGGTAATGCACCAACAACTTTTCAACTATGTATGATGGCAATATTCTCTGACATGGTGGAAGATTTCCAGGAGATCTTCATGGATTACTTTTCAATCTTTGGAGACAGTTTCGACGATTGCCTAGGCAATTTGAAGAAGGTGATTGAAAGATGTGAAGAGGCAATCCTTGTATTAAACTGGGAGAAATGCCACTTTATGGTAGATGAGGGCATAGTGTTGGGACACAAAATCTCCTACTGCGACATAGAAGTAGACAGAGCCAAAATAAAAGTTATCGAAAAACTGCCGCCACCGACCATAGTCAAGGGCATTAGAAGTTTCTTGAGACACGCATGTTTTTATCGAAGATTTATTGCAATTTTTTTCTAAAATCACTAAACCCTTGTGTGTCCTGTTGGAACAGAATAAACCCTTTGATTTCAACACTGAATGTACTGAAGCATTCAAAACATTAAAAGAGAAGCTGGTAACAGCCACAATAGTGCAGCCACCGGACTGGAGTTTACCATTCGAGATAATTTGTGATACCAGTAACTACGCTGCAGGGGCAGCACTATGATAGAGAAAGAAGAAACTTTTCCACGTAATATATTATGCTAGTAAGACCTTAAATGATGCCCATATAAACTACACCACAACAGAGAAGGAGCTGCTAGCGGTGGTATTCGCCTTCAACAAGTTCAGACCATACATACTTGGAACAAAAGTGGTGGTTCACACGGATCACTCAGCAATCCAGTATCTGTTCACAAAAAAAGGTTGCAAGACCACGATTGATACGTTGGATTCTACTGCTGTAAGAATTTGACATAGAAATCAAGGATAGAAAGGGAACAGAAAACCAAGTAGATGATCACTTGTCGAGACTAGAAATGGGAAAGGATCAAGATAAAAAAAAGGTTAATATACATGAGACTTTCCCAGATGAGCAGTTATTCACTGCCACCAGCACTGTCGCGACAACCATGGCGACATGTAAGCTTTTTGAAATCCCTTGGTAGGCTGACATAGTAAACTATCTTGTTAGTGGTTTATTACCTCCTGAACTTAACTACCAAGCAAGAAAGAGGTTCCAAAATGATGTAAAACATTATTATTGGGGCGAACCTCTTCTATTTAAGCATTATGCAGATCAGGTTATCAGGAGATGCATACCGCATGAAGAACAGGAAGAAGTGCTCCACCATTGCCATGTTGCTCCTTATGGAGGACACTTTGGAGGAAACAAAATTGCTACCAAAGTTTTGCAGTCTAGCATCTTTTGGCCTACACTGTTCAAAGATGCACAAGACTTTTACAAGCGTTGTTTGACAACAGGATATTTTCACGGGACCATTCCCAGCTTCTTGTGGGAACTTGTATATACTACTCGCGGTGGATTATGTGTGCAAGTGGGTAGAAGTCGTCGCTACACAAAAGAATGATGCTAAAACTGTTCAAAGGTTTTTACACAAAAATATCTTCACCATGTTTGGAATCCCTAGGGCAATCATTAGTGATGGGGGTAGGCATTTTGAGAACATGATAATTTCTAATGCGTTGAAAAAATATGGAGTTAAACACATGATCGCAACAACATATCACCCTCAAACAAATGGGCATGCTGAGATCTCAAATAGAGAAGTGAAGAACATTCTGGAAAAGATGGTTAAGCCAACTAGGAAGGACTACTCTCTTCACTTAAATGATGTATTATGGGCCTACAGAACTGCATTCAAAACACCATTGGGAATGTCACCCTACCGCCTAATCTATGGAAAAACTTGCCACCTACCTGTCGAGATAGAACATAAAGCATATTGGGCTATCAAGACAGTTAATATGGACTGGGACAAAGCAGGGCAGAAAAGGCTATTGGACTTAAATGAAATTGAAGAAATTCGAGCCATGACCTACAACAATGCCAGAATCTATAAGGATAAAACAAAGAAGTGGCACGACAGAAAACTGCTGCCACGACAGTTCACACCAGAGCAGAAGGTGTTGTTGTTCAACTCTAGGTTGAAGCTCTTCCCAGGAAAGCTAAAGTCTAGCTCGTCTGGACCCTTCCAAGTAGTCCAGGTTTTTCCTCATGGTTCCATCACAATAAGATCAATCAAGGATGAGCACCAATTCAAAGTTAATGGACAGAGGCTAAAGCACTATCAGGGGACTGAAGCCCCAAGAGAGCAGGAAGTAGTTACTTTAGGAAATAAGAATTTAAGATTTGTTTATTTTAGTTTTTAGGTAAATAAAAGAAGCAGAGAAAAGAGAAGGAATGAACCAGCCCAACCCACTCACAACAGCCCAAGAAGCCCAATGGTAACAAGGCTGTCGTGACAGCCGATCACCAGTTGTCCCGGCAGACGTGTAAATACACCCTATCACCAAGCTGTTGCGACAGACACGCAACAGACACAGAAACACGTAACAGACGCGTTAGAAAACTGCGTGACTGTTGGCTCCATTTTTATCGCCACTCGTTACAGCTTCAACAGGCAGAACCCCATTCTATATAAATCACCACCTCCATTTCATTTTTCACCTCATTCTCTTCTCTCTACTCGATTTCTGAACATTTTAGCTTTTCAATATTTTCTTTTCTTTCATTTCTGCAGTGCCCTTACAATGACAATGAGATCGACCAGAAGAAGTGCTGCCTCCACCTTTGCCGCGGTAGTCTCCACTCCTAAGTCACAACAGAATTCGCAGAAGGTTTGCCTCGGCAGAATCAGAGAAAAGATATTATGAATCTTTTCAGAAAAGAGAAATGTGGGAGGAAAGACCCCTTTATTAAATCACTTTAAAATCCCTTTTAAAACACATTTCATATTAAGGAAGGGCTAAATTTCCATAAAATTCCCTAAAGATTCTAAGATTTTGGCTCCTCTTTTAAAAATTGCTTTTTTCTATAGTTTTAAAACTTTACATTTGGTCACTACCCAAAATGTATTACTTCCGAAACTCTTTTTGTAAAATTGATCTGACCAACCTCTTAATCATGTTTTTAGAGGATTTTAGCAATTTTTACTATATTTTTTATCCTATCCCAATCCTTGATTTCCTTGTATCACCAAACTCGATTCGAACCATTCCCGACTGGTCCGATCCGATGTCTAAAATATTCAGGCCCAAAACCAGGGCGTTACATGCCTGATTCCAAGAAATATGGTAGCTCGAGTTACCATCTCTTTTTTGGACTGTTGAATCCTTCGCCCCATACCACCCAAACGATCCTCAAAAACCTTCCGAGATTGCCTAACCCTAAAAAGCTTATTGCCATGTTTCTCATATTATTGGTTTTCAACTTATGCGATGTTATTTGAAAAAATGTAATATTTAAAAATGCAATATTTAAGCAATGGAATGCATGAATGCACGAGGTATCAATTTCAAGAACTAGTCTTTAGAGCAACATCCATTAGCCAAAATGTTGAATACAAGAAATAGACAATTTAATTACAGAAAGCATCTATCCCTTGTCCCTAGGTTAATCCCCTCGATCAACACTTGAGTCTGCACCTGTCCCAGCTCGATATGGCTAACAGGGTGTTGTTGTAGGTTCACGGCTTCATTGAAAAATATTCACAAACTAGGTGATTCACCGTACTTGGTTTTTTAAATTGATCATTTCATAATTTGACCTTTGGATAGTCTGGGTAACCACCTCAAGCTTGTCTTTCAATCCTCCATTTGTAGTGCCCCTTCTGAAACTTACAAACTAGTCTTTCTGATGTCGTACGACATTTTCTAATTCTATCGCCTTCTTTTTCATCTCTTCATTTTCTTATCGGGGATTAGCTTTTTCCTCATTATAGTACCCTTTCAGGAATTTTCTTCATCTGTGAAACTTGAGATTAAAATTCTGAGTTCAAAGCTTGCTCTTCCTCTAATTTCTGTTTGGCCCTGCTATTAGACTCCATTAATTCTTGAATCTTCTTCCTTGCTGCTCTCTTAGTGTCTTCATACAACTTCTTGTAACTGTTTGCGTCACGATTCGATACCCCTGGATATCGTCCTTTATCTTGTACTGGATATTGCCTTCTCTTTGTCTATCAGACCCATTAGCCATTATGAACACCTCCTAACATGACTGATCCTCACATCAATACCTCTAATAAATGCAAAATGATGCCAGATGTATAAAAAGAAGACAACAAAACAAAACAAAACAAAAAACAATGTCAATATGGTATAAAATATTGAAGGAAAATTTTGAATTGATAAAATAAAGCAGTTTATCGAGCAGAGAGAATAACCAGAGAAATGTATTTAAATCAGTAACACCATGTCCTAGGTTAGTGTCTGGCTCTAGTGGGACATGCTTCTAGATTACAACATGTGGTGTTTGTTCTAGACTCATGCTACATGAACTGTCGTTATTGTCTACTATGAAAACAAGACATCGATTCAAGATTATACGACCCCTTATATCGGAGGTGTGTACCTCACGTTGTATGAGGTTGGTATACATAAAGAAAGAAACAATTCCGAACTCGGAGGTAGAGATCCTCATGTTGGATCATGTCTCGCTCCCACTTAAAGGTGAAAACTCCGGGTAGAAGGCTTATGCATGAATGAAAGATATATTATACAAGGATAAAAGATACCTCCATTCTTTAAAAAATTCATCCAATATTTATTGAAAAAATTAAATTCAAATTACCATTCATAATGCCAAAATGCCACGTAAATTTAATTAGCCCTGACGCTCGAGTTTTAAAATTCCTCGGCAGAGTCGCCAAGCTGTCGTGACCATTTTTTAACTGAGTGTAAAAATAGCTTGACCATTATTTTTTTTGAAAATTAGGGTTTTACCTTTTAATTTGTTTAAGCTTTTAAAATGGCATTTTTAATTAAAAAGTTAGAGTCGCCACCGATCACTTTGGTAGATCGGACACCATAAAAATAACCAGAGATTCATTTTCTTAAAATCGGGTTCGGGAGTCGGTTACGTGTGGGGAAGAGTTACAACCCCCACGAACGCACGTTATCAGTATCATTTAATTTTACGTGGCATTTTGACATTTCGAATAACAATTTGAATTTAATTTTACCATAATTATTGATTGAATTTTAATTCCAATTGGATATATCCTTTTATATGAAAATATATTTTTATCCGAATATGAGATTAGAAGTGACCAGTTACTTTAGGACACTTCATTTCATATTCAAAAATATATTTCAAAATAAAAGGTTTTCATGCACGACCAATTATTTTCTTGTTAATTTTAAGTTCTAACTTAAAAGGCCCTAATTGATTGAATTATTTAAACTGTGAATATTATTAAATTTAGGGTATTTATGAAATAACACCTAATTGCTTGAGTACTATTCATATTAAACCTTAAAGTGAATAATATTTCTAATTTATTTGGAGAACTAATTATTCAAGTACTAGCCCTAATTAAGGCTTTAATTTAATTATATAGGTTAATTGTCATTTTCTAGGTTTAAATGAGTATTAAATGTTCTACTTAAAAGTCCCATTGGGTAACATCTCATTACAATGAGACATTATCCACCTTAGAGCTTCAAAGCATCCCTTTTAATACTCATTTATTTTCTACTATTATCTTTCCTATTTAATTATTGAATTTCTACTAAAGAACATTGAAACTAATACTCTAAACAATTAATATTGAAACTAAGTGAATTAATTACCTAACAAATATACTATATGCTAATTTTAAAATCATGCATCAACCATATAATTTAAAACACTAGAATTATGTTTACACTAAAATTAGGGACTAAATTGAATTAAAAACAAACTTTAAAGCTAACTTTATTGAAATCTAGGACCAAAATTGAAAACACGACAAAGCTGTAAGGACCAAAATCCTAAATTGCCTAAAATTTCAAAAACGTGCAGATCCAATCTGCCCGACCTGACTTGTGCGCGCGGAACCTCCATACCCGCGTACAAAACGACGTCGTTTAGCACAGCCTATAAAAGGCCTGATCTGAGTCTAACTCGATCATTTGGTTGAGTTATTCTCTCTCTCCACCCTATAACATTCTCTCAACTCTCTCTAACAAACACTCAAACTCACCCAAACAGATCTGGAAACAAATCAAGATGAACATCATCTTTCCCGGTTGCACTCCGCCGCTAAATCTGCCACTAGATCTTCTTCCACCATGATCCGATCACCGTTTCTTGTTCTCCAGCCATCATGCCCTAACACGAGCCACTATCTCCCTTTAGCCGGCCGTCGTGAGGCGATTTGTAGTCGACGTCCAGAACCCTAAAATATTCCATTTTCCTGATCTTCAACTCTAAAACTTAATCTAACCCTAATTCGCTAGGATTCCCGACTTCCCTGGCCTAAATCTACCCGTAGCCACTGTTATTTTCGACTATGTCATTTCATAAACTACTCTGATCACCACGATTGAGATTTTCGGCCACCGTTTACTTTTTATTATTTTTTCGTTTATGATTTCTTTATATTTCTTATATCTAATTTCGCTTATAATTTTACAAGAATTAAAATGACAGAAATGGTTATACCTCTGTAATTGAGGCTACAACGATCCAAGAATCATCTCCAGCGACGTCTCCTCTTCACAATGACGGTTCGAATCTCCCAGGCAGTTCGGCTCCCGAGTCGGTTCGACTTCCACGATGTCCGTTCATGCTCTAGCGACCGATCATATTCCCCAAAAGGTTCAACTTCTTCTCTCTCCCTTATTTTATATATTATTTATTACTTTATTATTTATTTATGGTAGCTTATTATGGTGACTAATTATTAGGATTTGACACTCTCTCTCCTATTTATATAGGTGTTGACTCGTTGATGTCACGATGATGTCGCAACGCTAACATCATGACAATTGCCACCAACTCAGCGGGAGAAAGCACATTACATGTGGCATTTGTTTTAAACCAATCACCAGTCTTCGCGTGTAATATTTAGGTAGGCAAAAGGTTTTTTTTCTTCAGATATTTGTGTTTGTTGGGACTGGATTCAACAAAAAGGGCGGGAAGCCTGGGTATAGACAATTGTAATGGGCTCGACAATATTCAACAAAAAGCTGTAATGGGCTCGATAGTATTTGTGTTTGTAATGGGCTCGATAGTATTGTAACTACTAATATAGAACTATCTCCGGACAAAATACGGGTATTACACGCTCATTGATCATATAGTTCTATTGTGACCTTCGAAACGACAAATACTACACTTCATAACTCTTCCAACCCTAGACATCTTTGACTTCTTCGAACCTTCTAACTCTTCCCTCCTCCTCTCTTTCTATGGTCAACCATGTTTCTTCCTACGAGTTGGAGGCAATATCAGCTCATAATTACTCTTACACCAGAACATAGGATCTTTCACTGGATGCAACACATGTTTATATGCTTTCAAGTAATCGTCTTTCCTATAGCAACCCCCTAAATAATCTTTTGGGTCACCTCCTTTGTAAATAATGGCATTAAATGCAGGAGGGCAAGACACTCCACTAATATCCCATCCTCGATAAGTGCATGTCGAATTTCTTAAGCAAACTAATTGCATTATGATTAATTTTGATAAAACACAATATTTTATGTAAAATTTGATCAAGAGTTTTCCATAATAATTCTTTCAAATATTTTCATGTAAAAAATAATGCTAAAGTATTTTGAATTTATTCTTGTGCTAAAACATTCTTAAAAAGTCAATATCTTTTTGAAAGTCAAATTTCTTGGAGAAAAGTTTCGAAAGTTTACAACAAGTTTCGAAACTACTGATGACTTTTCGATACTTTTCAAAACAATGAGCTTTTAACTTTTAAAACCTTATAAAAGTTTCGATACTTATGCAAGAGTTTCAAAACTCTTGGGTCATAATGGTCAAATTTTAAATGTGGCTCAAAGAGTTTTGAAACTATTTTGATAAGTTTCGAAACTAGTGTGCAGGTGAGCATTAAATGCTTATGACATCTCAATGGCTCTAAACCTCCTCCAACAACTAGAAACGACTAGAAATTGATTAGAGGACATAAAAGGGGCCTCCAAGTGATTAAAGAACATCAAGAAAGTCTATTTTTTTCATTTTAAGAACACTTGTGAGCTTTCTTTGTTTAATTTTTGCTCAAGTGTTCATTTGAGTGAGAGCTCAAATGCGCAGACATAATTTCCTTGTGAGCTTTTCGTAGTTTGCTAAATTTGTATTTTTTTCTTTTATAGTGTTCTTAAGGTTTTAGGGTATAAACCCTAAGGTATATTGTAAGGTTACACCTTATTCTCAAAGGTAAGCAAATCTAGTGAATTTGAGAAATCCTTAGTGTGGATAGCTAAGGTAGTGAAGTAGAATTGGTTTAGAAGTCGAATCAATATAAATTGTTGTGAAAAAATTATGTCTATTTGTTAGAAAGCAATGGTGAAAGAGTTCTCAAGCTCCAATCGGTTCTTAAAATATCCAAAAACCCATACCAAGAAGACATATGCTCACTCTCCGCAACATCATATGTTATATGATAAATACAATCATTTTCATCAATCCCTACAACTGTCAACAAGTATCCTTGAAAATAAACCTTCAAGAAACAACCATCAAGACTTAGTATCCTCCTACAACCTACTATAAACCCTTCTTTACAAGCTTGTGGATAAACATACATCCTCTGGAGTAATCTTAAATCTAGATAACAAATTGTAGTTGTTTCAGGATTCGTATTCCTCAACTCTTACAAATAATCATAAATTCTTCCATATTGAGCCTTATGATTTTCTTCAATCAATTCCAATGCAGTGTTCCTAGCTCTACCACACTTGCCAGGTGACACAAGTGTACCGAATTTGTTCAACACATCGTGTCATAATGATCTCAAGATATAATTAGGGTCATACATGAGTTTTCCAATGTAGTACTTTGCAATCCTCTTAGATGTAATATTCCTATTGTTCACACCCTTGGAATAATTATGGAAATCCACCATGGTTTTAATTTGCCAAATCTGGTCCATACTATCCTTAAGATTCATAGGGACTGCCCATAATTTTCAAGGACATCTCTCCTTGCATATTGCTTGAAGCCTCTGAGTGTCATTCTTCTTAAGCTTTACTTCTACCCTATCCACCCTGTCATACTGCTTTATAGCTTCCTTTAATAATGTCCTATTAAGGAATACTAAAACCTTAACAAATTTTTGTTTCACCATGCTCATTTTAGAATTAAACTCACGGTATCTAGGCATATCTGAGTTAGAGTCATGCTCACTATATAGGTCTTCAGATTTGTCAGTCTCTGGTTCTGACCCATGATCCTTGTCGTTCACAAGCACACCATCATGGTCAAAGCCATCCATGTTCCTTGATTGGTGAAATAACGTCACACGATTTGTGCAAGCCTATGCACGTCGATGCAAGTATAGTTGACTGGTAGTTCATGTCGGATATAGATCCCACGAGGACGGTTGTTCGTACGTCTACCAATGTCAGTGAAATAAGTAAGAAAAATAAGGTAAACGCAATAGGTGATGTTGAAGCAGTAAAAGGTAAATGGTGTAGGTAATGTCGTAGCAATGTACTGAAATTAAAATATAAACAATATAATGATGACTGTTGGGTTCCCTTGGTGATTAATCAACAGATTAACGAATGCTAGCAAGAACAAAAGAAAAGATTATTGTTGATGCAATAAAGCACGTGAATATCTTACCAATCTCAACTTCTACCCTTAATCAAAGACTTATATGAGCTCACTCACCACACCTCTGAATGATGGCTAATAAGCAAATACAAGAACAAATGCATCAACTTTCGTTGAACTCCCATGCAACTTCCATTGTCATGATTGTTAACTTGAACTATCACTGCAACTCTCATTGACAGTTGTTGCAATGAATACGGTATGTCACCATATCGATACGATATGCTGGCCTTTGCAAAAATATTTGCATTTAATACTTGAACGTTGGCTTGTCAATTATTGGAATCCAAAATTTTAAATGACCGTTGAATGGTATTGATACACTAAGGTAGCGTTCCGATACACTTTTTAGCAAAACTCAATTCAGGATTCAAGTGAGCAAAAACCGTATCGATATGGCATTTCGTATCGATATGCCCCTTAATACCGTACTGATACGCCCTTTAAGTGTATCAATACGCCTTTGTTTTACAGTCACAACGTCTCTTTCTTCTTTGAGACAGGTACCGATACGCCCACGAACCGTACCTATACGGTAGGTTGTTGAGGAGCATTTGTTGCGGAAAATTGCATCCCAACGGATAGATTAATGACCTCAACCACCCAAATGACTAGAAATCAATGTAAGGGTATAAAAACAAGTCTCAAATGCTACAACAACATCTATTGAGCCTTCAAGCAACATCAAAGCATTCAAATCCAAACCTTGAGCAATTTAGAGTCAAATCTTTGTACCCAACTCAATTGATTCTTTCATTGTAAATTTTATTAAGAGTTTGGGGTGCGATTAATTAGATTTTGGTAAACATCAACCTTTGAGAGGTAATTGTAAAGTTTACCAAACTTTTTCTTTGTAACGAGTGAGTTAGATTATGCTTTAGGTAGAAAGCTTAATCGGTCTTGTAAGGTTTCCTCCTCATCCAAGAAAAGGGGAAGAGTTAATTAGTGGATTGATTGAAAATCCTTAGTGGGAACTAAGGTTGTCGAGGTAGAGTTCATTTAGGAACTTGAACCATTATAAATTGCCTTGTGTCCAATTTTTCATTCATCAATTTTCTCCTTTCAAATTTTAATCGCCAATTCACCCTATCTTGGTAATTTGCAATCGATTGATCAACTCAACAATTGGTATCAGAGTCACACTCATTGGAAGGATTACAACCCTCTTGATTCGATTCTAGGATAGTTTGATCAACAAAAAATTGAAGCAATGGCATCCACCTCCGGCTCTAACCTCTATGAGTCTCAATCCACCACCAAACCACCATTCTTCAATAGGAATAACTACCCATATTGAAAGAATCAGATGCAACTCTTCATCAAATCCAACGACTACATGGAATGGGACATAGTAGAAGAGGGGCTAAGCATTCCTATGAAGACAGATGGTGAAGGAAGATTAGTCCCAAAGATCAAAGTTGAGATGACCGACGAAGATAGAAGACGGTTGCAAGTCAATGATAAAGCCTTGCATATGATCTTTTGTGTTCTCGGTCCTGATATCTATTCAAAGGTGTCTTCAATCTAAAGCACCAAGGAAGTTTAGGATACCCTCGAGACCACATATGAGGGAACTAGCGATGTTAAAAAGATGAAGATCGGGCTACTCAATTTAAGTTATGAAAATTTCAAGATGGAACCCAATGAAAGCGTCTCCTGCTAGAGATTTAAAGACTCTCAAGCTTGATGCCCTTGTTGGATCTCTACTCACTCCTGAGATCATGAAACAGGGGAGGGAAGAAGAGAAGAAGAAAGAAGAGAACATAGTTGAGAATAAAGAGGTTGAAAAGAAGATGACTGGAATCGCATTTAAAGTTTCTTACATCGATAGCAATTCCAGTGAAGAGGAAGATGAGGAGATGACCATTTTGGCCAAAAGATTCACATGATTCATGAAGTATAATCGAGGAAGAAAATTCAATAGAAAAGGGAACTTCAAGAATAGTTGAAAGAAGAAGAGAATGACCAAATAATTTGTTATGAGTGCAAGAAGACCGACCATATCTGAACCGAGTGCCCTCGATTGAGAAAGAAAAGCTTTGGGAAGAAGAACAAACTCAAAGTTCAAGTGGCAACATGGAGTGACGAGGAGTCATCCAAAGAGGAGGAGGAAGTGGCCAACCTTTGTCTCATGGCATTTGAGGAGGAACCAATGGTAAATCTAACTCATCATCTCTTTCTTACAATGAATTATATGATGCCTATGATGAGTTACAAGATGTTTATGACGAGTTGGTTGAAAAATACAAATAGTCCATTTTGAAAACTAAGAAAAACATTTCCGATTTGAAAAAAATCAAAATGAGTCTCTTTCAAAAACAAATTTAGAATTGGATAAGAAGGTTTTGTATTTGATCAATCTTTCAAATGATCTAAAAAACATTGATTTAGAAAAACTTCTTTCCGATTTTTAAGATTATCACAACAAGGAGGTGGGTAATCTTAAAACTTCTCTTACTATTGGGAAAATGATTTTAAAAAGGAAAATTCTTCCAAAACCTAATATGTAAAGAAAAAACCTTTTTACCCCGAACAAAGAAGCTTTCAAAAGAAATCTAAAGTAAAAAGAATTAGGAGTATATGGGTTCCTAAGGAACTCATTCTTTCTAATAATTTAAATGATATTGCTTCTTGGATTCCTAAGGGAACAAAGCTTTTGGGAGCTAACTCTTATAGACCCAAAATGATTTGGGTACCAAAATCAAAGAACTAATTTTTGTTTGTAGGGGGAGCATTGTTACAAGGCCAAAGCTTCAAGTCAAAACACATGGTACCTTGATAGTGGATGCTCAAGACACATGACCAGAGAGGAAAAATCGAACTTTAGAAGAAACGACTAGAACCATGCTTTGCGAAAATAATTTACCTAAATATTTTTGGGCAGAAGCCACAAATACCGCTTGTTACATTATAAATTGAGTAATGATTAGGTCAATTTTAAAGAAAACACCATATGAGATTTTAAAATCTAAGAAGCCTAACATTAGTTATTTTCATCCATTTGGTTGCAAGTGTTTTGTTTAAACAATGGTAAAGACAACTTAGGTAAATTTGATGCTAAAAGTGATGAAGCAATTTTTTAGGCTATTCTTTAAAGTCTAAAGCCTATCGGGTATTTAATAAGAGAACTTTAGTAGTAGAAGAGTTTATGCATTATGTTTTCTATGATAACCTTCTTTCGAGGAAGGATTATTGTGATGATGATGTAGGAATCATTGAAGCCGTTGATGAAGGACAAACATCAAAGGTGGATGAGATTCAAACCAAAGAAGAGGAACCACAAGATCTACCTCTTGAATCCTTAAGGGATTTGGCTCTTGAGGAAAAGGAGGTCGTCTACCCAAGGGAGTTCAACTATGTCTAGAGTGGTGAAATCTTGGGTGATCCATCCAAGGGTTAATCACTCGCTCTTATCTTAAATTAATGAACCATGTTGCATTTATTTCATGCATAGAGCCTAAAAATATCAAAGAAACATTAAAAGATGATTTTTGGATTTTTTCCATGCAAGAAGAACTTAATCAATTTGAGAGAAGTAAAGTATGGATATTGGTTGATAGGCTAAATGGGTTTTTAGGAATAAACAAGATGAGAGTGCTAACATATTGAGAAACATGGCTAGGCTTGTTGCTCAAGGTTACACTCAAGCTATTATGAAAATTTGCATGTTACCATGATTTCAAGCTTTTTCAAATGCATGTAAAAAGTGATTTTCTAAATTGTTTTATAAATGAAGAAGTGTATATTGAACAACCACCGAGTTTTGAGGATCCTAAATGTCCAAATCATGTTTTTTAAATTAACAAAAGCTCTTCATTGTTTAAAACAAGCTTCTAGAGCTTGGTATGAAAGGCTTTCAAACTTTTTGATTGAAAAGGGCAAGGTGGATAGTACATTTTTCATAAAAAGATATTGTAATGACATCTTAGTAGTACAAATTTATGTTGATGATATCACTTTTGGTTCTACTAATAAGTATTATTGCAAAGAATTTTCTAAGCTAATGCAAAATGAGTTCGAGATGAGCATGATGGGGGAGCTCTCATTCTTTTTGGGGCTCCAAATCAAACAAAGGAAGGTTGGCACCTTCATCAATCAAGAAAAGTACGTGAATGAAATGCTCAAGAAGTTTGGTTTGGAGAATGTGAAGCCTCAAGCCACTCCTATGAGCTCTTCTTTAAAGCTTGACAAAGATGAAAGAGGTAAGTGCATCGATCCTAAGCTTTATAGATCTATGATAGGTTCTTTGCTTTACCCTACCGCAAGTAGACCAAATATTATGTTTAGTGTTTTCTTGTGTGCTAGGTTCCAAGCTAGTCCTAGACAATCACACTTAGTAGCAATTAAGAGAATTTTTAGATACCTTAGAGACACACCTAACTTAGGTTTTTGGTATCCTAAGGATTTTTCCTTTAACCTTCATGCTTATTCGGATGCGGATTATGGGGGATGCAAGATAGATAGGAAATGTACCTCCTAAACATGTCAATTCTTAGGTAGTATGCTCGTATCTTGGTTCTCTAAGAAACAAAATAGCGTAGCCTTATGTACCACTGAAGCGGAGTACATATCTTTAGGGAGTTGTTGTGCTCAAGTCCTTTGGATGAAGCAACAACTCTTAGATTATGATGTTCAAGTAGAAGCAATACCCGGTAGGTGTGACAGCACTAGTTCCATTTGTCTCACTAAGAATCCTATCCAACACTCTAGAACCAAACATATAGAAATTAGACATCATTTCATTAGAGACCATGTTTTGAAAAATAATGTAGTTCTAGAATATGTTGATACCTTGAACCAATTAGCGGATATATTTACCAAACCTTTAGATAAAGAGTCTTTTTGGACCCTTATGAGGGAGTTAGGTTTAACTAGCCTTTCTTGAACCTTTTAGGTCCCAAATGGTCAACAATTTTGCTTGAAATTGGTTGATATTCATGCTTATGTTAATTTGCATCATTTTTTCATCTATGCATGTTGCTAGGGGGAGTATGCATTAATTTTAGTTAATACATCTTGCTCATATGTCATTCACATGCATTTAGGGACGTTTAAAGTTGCATTTTTGGACTTAAAACAGTCCAAAATGTACTTTCTAGTAATGTCGTATCGGTACGGCTACAAGTGTATCGATACGGGTTCGTCAAAGGGATGTGATACAGGTCAAACTGTATCGATACAGTCACACGTGTCATTACGGTATTAAAAATAAATTTAAAATCAGGGCAAGGCGTATCGATATGATGTGCAAGCGTACCGATACGGTATCGGCAGAAGCTTAAATTGGAGCCTTTTTAATGAGAAACCACTTTTCATTAAAACTCCCCTCTTTCCCCTAAACAAACCCTAGCCGTAAATAACTATAAAAACCCCTTTAATCTCTCAAAATTTTCACATCAAACTTCAAATTAATTGAGGGTTTTTATCAACACATCAAGGCTCAAGCTTTGCAAGATATTTGTGCATCATTCATCCTTGTTCATCCAAATTTCCTCATTCAAGGTATAAACCCTATTTTCTTTTCTTCTTAATTTCCGTTCAATTTTAATGGTTGTATTTAATAGAATTTTGTATAAAACATATACATATAGCATGGGTTTTCAAGTTTTTACTAAAACTCTTCAAAATTTGAAAAAAATTTATTCGAATATAAATTTATACCGTATATTTTTATAATTTGTTTTCAATTTTTTTTCTTACCAAATCTTTTATATACTTGTATACATTCTTAACCTATAAAATATAGTATTTTTATAAATACCTTGAATAATTGGAATTTATCTTTTGATTGAATGTGATGCTAATTGAATACATGTTCAAATTGTTTTGATGTTTTCAGGATTATGGAACCCAAAAGAGAGTGAAACATTTTTTAGCCTCTACATCTTTCGATCCTATCAAAGACGATGAGAGTAATCCTAAACCAAACCTCCCTTTCATAATCCAAAATTGTTTCCTAACCCTTCGGACTTGTCACGTTATAAACTATTCCAATGATTTACTCTTAGGGAAAAACGTGTCGTGTCAATCCCATTTTTGAACTCTGAATGTTTTAAATTTGACTATCTTCCTTTGTTTCGAAGATGCAAACTTATGAACTTTTTTACCCTAACTCCTATTTTATATCAAAATTTGATCATAATTTTCTTTTCAAATGTCAAATGTATTCATGATGCTCAAAGAGAACATGTTGTTGCCATTGAATCTCATCTTATGGGCACAACTTTTAGAATTGAACAAGATGTTCTTTGTCAAGCTTTTTTGTTTTGAAAATGTCGGGATTAATGATGAAAATTCTTTAGGTCATGGTCCTCTTGGTTATGTTAATGTTTTAAATGCCCAAGACCGTATACTTCATCTCATAATTTCATGGTTTATTCGTCCCTCAGGTGGAAAATTTTCAACTATTCGTCAAGTTGATGATTTTTGGCTTAGTTTTTTTCGTGAGGGTAAGCGCCCTAATATTAGTAAAATTATGTTTGCCGATCTTGTGTATCTTGTTCAACACCGTCACACCGACCAAGTAAAATCTTTTTACTATACAAAGGCGTTGAGTCATTTGTTTCACTCCCTTAAGATAGATTTTAGCCATGACTATCTCGAACCCCTTGGCCTACCCATAGATGAGCGTTCACTCACTCGTGCTCATTTTGCCTACCTCAACAATGAATGGGTTCATGTTCCTCGAGCTCCTCACCAAGATTTTAAGGCAGAAGCTCCACAAGCTCCTCAAGGTCCTCAAGGTGCTCCCATTGCCCAACCTTCAATTGATACACTCATGACATTCCTCTATGAGAAATTCACTACCATGGGGCAAAACATGCATGCTGGTTTTGCCTTTATTGACACCCGATTCACATCATTGGAAGATCGTGTCAATGAGATGGATACTCGCTTCACATCCTTTGAAAATCAAGTCAAAGACATTGTTCATCAACAAAATTCCATGGATGTCTCTCTCACCACCTTCCATGGTGCTTCGCTCAACCAAACTAGGAGGCCTCAACCGAATCAAGATGATGAGGATGAACATGACGAGGATGACGATGATGGTGGGAACGAGTAGTCCGTGCATTTCATCACATCTCATTTAGTTTTTCTAGTTTATGCACCTATCTTTTAGGACCCTATGCTTTCATTTATAATGTTAGGATTTGACTTTCGCTTTATGTTTTTGAACTATTGGTTGCTTTGAATTATTAAGTTTGCATTTTGAATTTAATGATATTATGTTACTATTATCCTTACCTTTGTGCTATTATGTTTGATCTAACAAAAAGGGGAGAAGTATTATATATAGCCAATTTTGATAATTTGAAACTTAATATTGAAAACCTATCTTAAATTAAGGGAGAGTAAGCTTTTCAAAGTTTTCAAAACTTAAAAATTTATATTTGGTTTTGTTATATCAAAAAGTGAGAGATTGTAATACCAAAATTTATTTTGATATAACAATTTACCTTAGGGACTAAATTGCAAAACATTTTTTTAAGTATTTTCAAAGACTCACAATTTGACAAGCCATTTTGAATCAAATGCTAGAAAAGTGAGAGATTGTAATACCAAAATTTATTTTGATATAACAATTTACCTTAGTCAAATTTTCTAAGTGTTTTCAAGAGTTTTCAAGCCAAAAAAGCAACAAAATGCCCAAGCGTATCGATACATATTTTCAACACTCGAATTTTGATCATTCATAGCGTACCGATACGGTTTAACTTCGTATCGATACGATATTCATCTGGGCAAGACTTTATGCTATAACGTACCGATACGGTATGTCACCGTATCAATATGATATGTTGACCTTTGCAAAATTATTAGCATTTAATATTCGAAGGTTGGCTTGTCAGTTATTGGAATCCAAAATTTTAAATGACTGTTGAACGATATCGATACGCTATGGTAGCGTACCGATACGCTTTTCAGCAAAACTCAATTCAAGATTTAAGTGAGCAAAAACCGTATTGATACGACATTTCGTATCGATACGCCCCTTAATACCGTACAGATACACCCTTCAAGCGTATCGATCCGCCCTTCAAGCGTATCGATCCACCCTTTTTTACAGTCACAACGGCTCTTTCTTCTTTGAGACAGCTACCGATATGCCCACGAACCGTACCGATACAGTAGGTTGTTGAGGAGCATTTATTGCGGGAAATTGCAGCCCAACGGTTAGATTAATGACCTCAACCACTCAAATGGCTAGAAATCAATGCAAGGGTATAAAAACAAGTATCAAATGCTACATCAACATCTATTGAGCCTTCAAGCAACATCAAAGCATTCAAATCCAAACCTTGAGCATTTTAGAGTCAAATCTTTGTACCCGACACAATTGAGTCTTTCATTGTAAATTTTATTGAGAGTTTGGGGTGTGATTAATTGTATATGGGTAAACATCAACCTTTGAGAGGTAATTGTAAGGTTTACCAAACTTCTTCATTGTAAAAAGTGAGTTGGATTAAGCTTTGGGTAGAAAGCTTAATCGGTCTTGTAAGGTTTCCTCCTCATCCAAGAAAAGGGGAAGAGTCAATTAGTGAATTGATTGAAAATCCTTAGTGGGAACTAAGGTAGTGGAGGTAGAGTTCATTTAGGAACTTGAACCATTATAAATTGCCTTGTGTCCAATTTTTCATTCATTCATTTTCTCCCTTCAAATTTTAAGCGCCAATTCACCACCCTCTTGGCCATTTGCAATCGATTGATCAACTCAACACAAACTTAACCAAGTTAACTGTTTTTCCAAAGAACCTTGGAAATCTATAACATAACATCTCAACATATCCTCTAGCACGTGGATAACTTGCTTTGAGTGTCCATCCGTCAAAGGATGATACGAGGTACTGAAATTAAGCCTTGTACCCAAAGCTATATGCAAGCACTCCCAAAACCTCGTTGTAAACCTCGGATCTCTATCCGACACTATAGATTTAGGTACACCATGAAAACGCATTATCTCAGCAATGTACAACTCTGCCAGCTTATCCAACGTATACGTAGTATGCACAGCTAAAAAATCTGCAAACTTCGTAAGGCGATCTACAATCACCCAATTCGAGTTCTTCTTTGATGGGGTTAAAGGCAAACCAAACATAAAATCCATCGTAACACTCTCCCATTTCCATTCAGGTATCCTCAAAGGTTGCAACAACCCATAAGCAAATTGATTATCAGCTTTCACACGCTGACAAACCATACACTTGCTCACAAAATCAGCAACATCCTTTTTCAACCCAACCCAATAGTACTCATCCTTCAATCTCTGATACATCTTCGTACTACCAGGATGCATAGCAAAAGGACTGCTATGAGCTTCAGTAAAAATAGTGCGCCTCAACTCAGCATCCTCCGACACAACTATTCGACTCTTAAACACAAGACACAATCATCATTGAAACAAAAATTCGTTGCATTACCCTCTGCTATATCCTGAACATAAGGTACCAAAGAATCATCAAGCAATTGCTTCTCCTTAAGAAACTGAATCAAGGACGGTTTCACTTGTAACTCGGCTATCAGCTCACCATCTCGCGATATACTCAATTGAGCAAACATCACCCTCAACTCTACGACCACCTTCTTATTCAAGGCATCGGCCACGACATTGGCCTTTCCAGGATGATACTCTATCATCAGATCGTAATCCTTGAGCAACTTTAACCATCTTCGTTGCCTAAGATTCAACTCTCTCTGAGACATTAGATATTTCAAACTCTTATGATCCGTATAGATCACACACTTCTCACCATAGAGATAATGCCTCAAAATCTTTAAAGCAAACACAACTACAGCAAGTTCCAGGTCATGAGTAGGATAGCTGCGCTCCTGCACCTTCAATTGCCTAGATGCATATGCCACAATCGTCCCACCCTGTATCAACACACAACATAATCCAACGTACGATGCATCACTATAAACTACAAACTCCTTACTCGATTTAGGTTGAACCAAGACAGGAGTTTGTGTCAAAGCTTCCTTTAACTTCTCGAAAGCTTGTTGTCTAACGTTTGTCCACTCAAAACGAACATTCTTCTCCAACAACTTGGTTAACGGAGAAGCAATCTTAGAGAAACCCTCCACAAACCTTCGATAATACCCTGTCAACCCAATGAAACTGCACACTTTAGTCACCTATTTAGGCGTTTTCCAATTCAGCACCACCTCAATCTTGTGTGGGTCATCTTTGATACCCTCCGCCAACACCACATGTCCAAGGAAGACAACTTCCTTGAGCCAAAACTCAAACTTGCTCAACTTAGCATAAAGTTTGTTTTCCAACAACACTTGCAACATAATTTGCAAATGCTTATCATGTTCCTCTTCGGTACGAGAGTACACGAGAATATCATCAATAAACATTATCACGAACTGATCTAAAAACTCATGGAACACACGATTCATCAAGTTCATGAATGCAGCCGGTTTATTCTTCAAGCCAAACGGCATCACCAAGAACTCATAATGCCCGTACCTTGTACGAACAACTGTCTTAGGCACATCTACATCTTTTACCTTCAATTGATAATATCCATACCTCAAATAATTCTTGGAAAACACTAAAGCACCCTAAAACTGATCAAACAAATCATCAATCCTTGGCAAAGGATACTTGTTTTTAATCGTCAACTTGTTTAGTTGCCGATAATCTATACACATACGCATCGTGGCATCTTTCTTCTTTACAAACAAGACCGGTGCACCCCAAGGTGAAACATTTGGCCTAATGAACCCTCGATCTAGCAACTCATGAAGTTGCGTTTTCAATTCCTTTCAACTCCTCATGTGCTATCCAATAAGGAGCAATTGACACTGGAGTCGTATTTTCATACAATTCAATGCAAAACTCAACTTCTTCGTTCGGTGGCAACCCAGACAACTCTTTCGAAAAGACATCCGGAAACTCACATACCATTCGTATGTCTTGTACTCGTACCTCCTTTGTGCCAGGATTCATCACATATGCTAGGAAAGCTTCACAACCTAACTCCATCATACGACTCCCTTCAAGAGCCAAAATTGCATTGGACAAGAATTTCACATTCTCGCCCATAATTACCACTTTATAATCATCAGCAAGTTTCAAGGTAACTAGCTTAACATCAAAATCGACCACAACTCTATTCTTGGTTAACCAATCCATCCCAAGGATTACATCAAAACCATAGAAAGGCAACTCCATCAAATCAACTGAAAACACATGGCCTTGAAAAGATCAAGGACATCTCTTATACAATTTCCTTGTAACAATAGTTTTTCAGCAAAAGAGCTGGTTACCTGCATTCCCACATCTAACATCTCAACAGGGATATCAAGCAAATGTGCATGCTCGCTCAAGATGTCTGAATGAGTAGATCAGGAATCAATTAAAGCTAACAATGACAAGGATTCCAAAGTGAAAGTACCTGCAGTCACATTGGTATCATTACGCCCCTCGCGGTGCGCATACACCCTCGCGGGATCACAACCCTCGGGTTGAATAGCCACAACATGCACCATAAATCTATGTTCATCCTCCCTACGCTGGAAATTACCACGACCGCGCCCACGACCTTTTTGTTGTGCAACAACAGGTGCCCGACCCTGACCACCTCCAGCCATCAAGGGACAATCACGCCTCAAATGGTCAGTCGAGCCACAGTTCCAACGAGTATTATCTACCATAGCCACAAGAGCCTGCGCTTCTCGAGCCATACGAGGACAATCTCGCCTCAAATGATATCGCGATCCACATACCCAACAAGTATTTTGTTCATATCTCATTCTATTACCCTAAACTGGCGTACCTCACCCAAAATTACCTCGCCTCGCCTCAGGCTAATACCTACGATCACGATGCCCCTTATACTCTCTACCACTAAAACCAGAATCCGTAGCTCTCTTACCCGATCTAGAACCACCCACGCGAGAGGACAAGCCCAAATTCTGCTGGATATCCTTGGCTCGTGTCACAAACACATCAAAATATATATAGTCGGAGGCTAGCATGAAAGTCTTCACCTCCTGCACTATGCCATAACAGAAACGATCACATCGATGCCTATCACTCGACACCAATTCCGGAGCATACTGGCTCAAACGTACAAACTGGACCTCATACTCAGCCACTATCATATTACCTTGCACCAAGGACATGTAATCACGCTTCTTGTCATCCAAATATCTAACCCCTAAATACTTCTTCTTAAACGCAGCTTGGAAGAAATCCCAATCCACCTCATTGAGCTCCATAGCCGTAGTCACAGACGTCCACCAATTGTATGCATCACCATGCAACAAAGAAACAGTACATCCTAGCCTGCGTGCATCATTGCACACCATTTGATCCAAAATCCGGATCGTACTAGCCATCCAAGCCTCGGATGCTTCGAGATTCAAACCACGATTCTCAATGCCTCATAAACTTCGCAAACGTTCCAACGACAAACCCAATTGCCTAGCAACAGGTGCTTGCGCTTGCACTCCGGCAACAAAAGCCTGGAATTCCCCAGTCATCGCCTAAACCAAAGGCGTTAAATCACCCAACACAGGACCAGCTTGCACATGTTGTACTTGCTCCTCACCCCCAGGTGGAGGAGGTAAATTCCCACTAGGCAGAACCTTATTCTCCTTATTCGCTTGCTCACCAGCAGCAACAATCGTACCAGATCGCAACTCTATCCTCGGTCCCATTGTACTATTATATTTAAGGCAAGATAAATAAACAAAACAAGAAATTAGGCCAGCTTCAAGCAAGGATCCAAGACATTGAATTCAATTTAAAAACACTTTATTATATTAATATGGCAATGGGCATCCCAATTTCCCCCAAACATAGCGTAAGGCATACAACATGCGTTTCACAAGCACCGTGCATAGCAATCAATCAAATTCAGCCCACAACATAATCATGTATATAACAACTCACACATACATTACAATCATCATGCATGGCATCACTATCATTTGATCATCATTAACATGCTTATAAAAATCACCATGCAAAGCAAACATCATTAATCTTTTAGAATCACATCACATCAACTTACTGTTAACTTACCATCATCCCATTCTTTCGAAACCTTGCTCTGATACTGTTGAGAATTTAGGGGCTCGATTCGATCAACCGTTCTTGCTCGCCAAGAGTGGAGAAGTTGGATAATTGGGTGTTTTAGTGGTAGGTGAAAATTAGGCAATTTGACACAAGGATTTATAGTGGTTCAACCTTCTAACCAAGGTCTACATCCACTACATTAGCTCCCCACTAAGGATTTCCAACAAATTCACTAAGAATTTCGTCCCCTTTTCTAGGATTAGGAGGAAACTGTTACAACCCTCAAAGCTTTCTACCCAAAGCTTGAAGGAACACTCTCTTTACAAAGAAAGACTTGGCAAACTAGAAATCCCTCTAAAAGGTGTTTGTTTGCAATTCTAAGCTCTCACCCAAAACCTAAACACTTGAGTAAGTTTAACAATGTAAGCTCACAAGTGTTGTCTAAGCAAGAAATGAACAATTAAAGCACAAGACAAATTTTGACATCATAATGTTGTAACAATTGAAGCATTTTTTATTAAAAGATGCTTGGAGGTCCCTTTTATACTCCCAATTGAGTTTTTAGCCGTTACTAGTCGCTGGGGATGAATTGGAGCCGTTGAGGACTTTATTTCCCTTCATTAATGCTGTTATCCAGCTATTCGCATCGATACGCGTGGAACCGTATCGGTACGACTTTGATAAGAAACTAGCCGTTGGGCTCTTGTCAGCCTGGGCGTATTGATACGCTTGAGGGCGTATTGGTACGGGTTCACTTTTAAAAGGCCGTTGGGAAATAACCGTTGGAGTGGTTGAAAGGGGATCGGTACGCTTACGTGGCGTATCGAAATGATCCCGATCCGTATCGAAACGGCCAAGCCTGTTTCGATACGGGTTTTGGCAGTGACCAAACTTGGGCAAAAAGGTATCGGTACGGGTACAATCGTATCGATACAGGTAGCCTGAAAAGTTAAGTTTGGTTGTTTTAAATCATGAAAAGCTTTGCCAAAAACCTTTTAAAATTCCCAAAACATAGATTCAAGTTGTTTGGACTTAAGACAAAGTTTTAAGTTCTTTTCAAATTAGTCCAAAACATTTTTCAATTACTATATCAAAACATTAGTTCTGCAGATACCACTAAATGTAACCCCGTCGACCCGGCCTAGGCGGTAGACTGATTCGAACGAGTCACACAAGGAATATTGAAGTAAACTGGGAAAGTGTACCTCAATAAACAACCCTATGTTTTATTTTTTTATTTTATCTTGTCTAAATGCTCAATAGAAACCTAAGTTTTTGTCATTGCAGTGTATCATACATAATATCAATCGAACATTAATTAAAACTCAATTGCCTTCAAATACGACTTTAGGCACCATTTTGTAAACTTATCAAATTACAAGGGATTCCTCCAATTTTAGATTATCATCTTTAAATTAATCATATTACATGCATCTCTGTCAAAACTCAGCTTAGAACAATCATTCATGCTCACTTAATTGCATCCACAACATTAAGGGACTAAAACGCAAGGAATCATAACTTCATAACATTCCATTAACTAACTTAATTGCCAGCCGTTTCGGTACAAACTAACCATGTATCGAAACAGGTCCTCACGGATCGGAACACGGGCCCGTATTGAAACACTTTTGAGGTGTTTCGAAATTGTGGTTTCCAGTAGCAACATGTACCGAAAAGACCTTCCATGTTTCGAAACCCCTAGGCCATTTCAGGCTAATAGTTTTGGTACATGCTCAAGTGTACTGAAACACCTGGGCCTGTAATGACACTTTTTGCTGGTTTTTCACACTTAAATCCATCCTAAAGAAATCCATCATGCTTCCAACATGCATACATCATATTTAAACATTAATCCTCAAACATTTATGGTATATTCATCATCAATTCACGACAAATTGCATCCAAGATAAACTATAGACATGCAACTTAGCAAAAAAGCCACTCAAGAGTCAAAAGTCAACCTAATGCACAAACCATCAAATATTGGACTTTTACAAGTATAAAACCATAAAGAAAATATGCTTAAAAGGGGTGCTCATACACATTACCCAAATAAATCATAGAATCCCCCATTGCCCTTATTACTCTAGTCCATAACCGAAACGTACATTCAAAGCAAAGTCACTTACAATCCCCTTGCAAGTTGCTGCCTCCAAACACCTAATTGTCTGCACGGATGGACAATAGAGAGCATAAGCATACAAGCTTAGTGAGGAGTGCTCAAAAACCAAAACACCAACAATGCATGAAAACCATTTCCCATCATTTGAAAACCATCATGCCCTCTTTAAAAACCATGCAGTTTCCTTACAAAATCAGCATGTTAAACATCATACAACAAGTATTAAATACTCAACATCAATTATATTTGCTAACACTCAACTTAAGCCTTTCCATGCATAGCTACCATATGCAAAGCTTAAAGAGTAAAACATGAATTTTCACATTATGCATCCATATTCATTTCATAAAAATTTATCAATTATATTGGCTCACAAGTGATCATCAACATACTCATTTCACAAAACCATATCGGATAAACAGATTCCCAAGTGTTGTCCCAACACTTTATACATTCCCACCGGCATCTCAAGGTTCACACATGGGAGGTACCCTCTAACGTTGTGACACCCGTGGTGGTGTATTCGGTACCTTACAACCCCTCAACACCACTTATCGGTAGATGTATAACCCCACTAACGAGAGACGGGACACTATACAATTTTCTCAATCGTTAGGGTAATTTGATGGAGCATTTGGTTAACTCACAACCCCTCAACATCCAAGGCAACTTGTTTATAGTGCACTCAATCCTATAGCCGACTAACTATAATTGATTTCATTTACAAACCACTTTTCACAACATCACTTGCCAATATAATTCTCATTTAATACAAACCTCATTGTTTCCAAAGCATTCACATTAAGAAACATTTCCAGGAATCAAACCATGCTTCATAAAACATGTATAAGCATATACATACAAGGATCACTTGCCATGTGCATCCTTCGTAAATAGAACATCAAAAACAGTAAATCACTTACTTTGAATCATGCTTTAAACAGTAGGTGAAACACATTTAAAATCAAGTGCAAAAACAACTCAGAATAGCACAATCTGAGGGAGAAATTTACTTTACTTAATTCCGAAATTAGTAAAGTGTTTCAAGCTTACACTAAGTTCCCAAAACCACCTTGAAAGTTTTTCAAAGCTGGAAAACTCATTTCTACTCACCAACTCGCGAAACCAAGATTTGTTGACGCAAATGTAAGTGTCTAAAGCCCCTGAATCTTCACCAGTTGCTTCTGATGCAACCTCCCCTATTTATAACACACAAGAACAGAGTATTGATACATCTAAATGCATTAATACCACCAGCAACTAAAGCAAGACCAGATTTACATTTCCAAGCCAAAAACCCTCAACTAACAACATAAACTTTTAAAGATCCAACCTAATATGAGATTATTATGATTAAGTATTTACTTTAAAATCTTTTAACATCCAAAACAAATTTAAAATCATTTCCATGCCAATCAAAATAGTGCCCAAACGAAATACTTAGAAAATCATCAATTAAAACTATTTCCAAGCATTCCTAAACTTCCAGCAACCCTAAAACTAACAAACTACTCTAAAAATCCACCACTACCCACTCTAAAAACTAGGGAATATTAGGGTTTCGGGTTTCCCACTTAAAATCATTAACTCCACATTATTTAGTGTCCAAAACATGATTATTAACAACCATAAACTCAGCATTAAACATTTATTACGAAAATCCAATAATTTAATCCATTTAACGTAAAACACCATGTTTGCATCCATTAAACTTCTAATCAAAATAATACAACACAGACAAAGAGTAAATAGCTTATAAATGTCAATAAAGAACTATCGTCAAAGGAGGATTTTAGAATCTACCTTGAATGATTCAAGATTCCTCTAATTGGATGCCTTTTCTTCAAAACTTCAAGATAGCTAAAAATATTTTGAAAGATCCTTTTGGGAAAGCATTTAGGTGATAATATCTCTTATTACAAAGGTGTTTAATCACAAGGTTTCTTGATGGGAAATAGTGTTTGGCTAAAGAGAAATGTGGGATAAAATATGGGAGAAGTAAAATAACCATAGTTTGAAAATAAGATGAAAAGCCTTTTCCTTTTTTTTTATTATTAAAACCCTTTTCATTAATTTAATACATTTACCAAAAAGCCCAACCAATTAAAAGAATCAGAAATTAAAGTGATCCTTAAAGATTTTAAGCTTTTACCCTTTGGTCACCAAATTTTCGAAAATTACACTTTACTCACTAAGTTGAAAATCTCACCTTTTCAAATTCCCATTTTCAAAATTGCTTTCACCAAGTCCTTTAATAGATTTATTAAGGATTTTAGGAACCTTTACCATATTTTTATCTTTCTTAAAAACATTTAATCATATTAAAAACCTGAAATCAATTAGACTCCACTAATCCGGTTCTCCCGAACCGTCTAAACCAAACTCGAAACTTCTAAGCCAAAAACCGAGGTGTTACAACTCTCCCCCACTTAACAAATTTCGTTCTCAAAATTTACCTGATGGAAAAAAGGTAAGGGAATTGCTTCTTCATGTCCGCCTTTCGTTCCCACGTTGCTTCCTCAACACCACGGTGTCTCCAAAGCACCTTTACCAACTCGATGGTCTTTCCACGAAGCACTTGGCTATCCGTATCCAAAATCTCCTCCGGTTCCTTGTCAAATGACAAGTCCAGATTTAATTTCACTTCCTCAACGGGCAACACATGCGACAGATCCGAACTATACCTCCGAAGCATTGATACATGAAAAACATCATGTATCTTCTCGAATTCTGGCGGTAACCTCAACTTATACGCGACATGGCTAACCCACTCTAGTACCTCATAAGGTCCAATAAACCTCGAGTTCAACTTGCCCTTTCGCTCGAACCTCATCACCTTCTTCCAAGTTGAAACTTTCAAGAACACCTTCTCACCAACCTCGAACTCAATTTCCTTACGCTTCATGTCCGCGTAAGATTTCTGGCGATCAGAAGCTTCTCTCAACCGATCGCAAATAAGCTTCACTTTATCAGTTGTACCCTTGAGCATGTCCGGTAAAGCAATCATATTTTGCCCGGCTTCCACCCATACAAGGCCTCGTAAGGTGCCATTTGGATACTAGCTTGATAATTGTTGTTGTAAGCAAACTCAACCAACGGTAGCATCTTATCCCAAGAACCCTAAAACTCGATCACACAACAACACAACATATCCTCCAAAACCTAGATAACACGCTCGGATTTCCCATTCGTCTGAGGATGATACAAGGTACTAAAGCTCAACCTCGTACCCAAGGCTTGATGCAAACACTCCCAAAACCTCGATGTGAACCTCAGCTCTCTATCTGACACAATGGACTTTATCACTCCATGAAGCCGTACAATCTCTGCAACATACAACTCGGCCAATCTATACAAGGTAAACGTAGTATGCACAGGCAAGAAATGTGCACACTTCGTCAACCGATCCACTATTACCCAAACATAATTCTTCTAGGAAGGAGTCAACGGCAATCCCGAAACAAATTCCATCGTGATCCTTTTCCACTTCCATTATGAAATCTTCAATGGTTGCAACAAACCAAAAAGAAACTGATTCTCGATCTTAACTCGTTGACAAACCATACATTTCTTCACATACTCCACTACATCCTTTTTCAAACCAACCCAATAGTACTCATCCTTTAACCTTCGATACATCTTGGTACTACCAGGGTGCATAGCAAACGAACTATTATGTGCTTCAGTCAAAATAGTGTTCCTCAACTCAATATCATCTGACACCACTATTCGACCCTTAAAGCACAAAACACCATCTCCATTGAACTAAAAATCCGTAGGATTTCCTTCAGAAATATTAGAAACATAAGGAACCAAGGAATCATCTAACAACTGTTTCTCCTTGATCAACTGCACCATCGACGGTTTCACATGCAACTCGGCTACCAAACCACTTTCACGCGATAAACTCAAACAAGCAAACATAGCTCTCAACTCAACGACCATTTTTCTACTTAAAGCATCATCCACCACGTTGGCCTTACCCGGGTGGTACTCAATAGAAATATCGTAATCCTTTAAAAACTTCCACCCACCTTCGCTTCCTAAGGTTCAACTCCTTTTGAGACATCAGATACTTGAGACTTTTGTGGTCGGTGTACACGATACATCTCTCCCTATAGAGGTAATGCCTCCAAATCTTCAAGGTGAACACTATCGTGGCCAACTCGAGATCGTGAGTGGGGTAGTTACGCTTGTGCAGCTTCAATTTTCTAGATGAATAAGCCACTACCTTTCCATTTTGCATCAAAACACATCCCAAACCAACATATGAAACATCACTATACACGACAAACTCCTTACCCGACTCCTACTAAATCATAACAGGAGCTTGCGTCAAAGTTTCCTTCAACCTCTCGAAAGCTTTTTGACGTTCCTTGGACCACTTAAAATGAACATTATTTTGCAATAACTTGGTCAACAGAGCGGCAATCTTGGAAAATCCTTCCACAAATCTACGGTAGTAACTCACCAAGCCAAGGAAACTACGAATCTCGTTCACTGGTTTTTGGACGTTTCCAACCCAAAATTGTTTCAATCTCCTTAGGATCCACACGGATACCCTCGGCTGACACCACGTGCCTAAGAAAGACTACTTCTCTAATCCAAAACTCATATTTGGTCAACTTGGCATACAACTGATTTTCCATCATGGTTTGCAACACCATCCGCAAATGCCGGTCATGATCCTCCTCGGTGTGAGAGTACACAAGGATGTCATCTATGAACACCACTACAAACTGATCTAGATACTCATGGAACACTCGATTCATCATGTCCATAAATGCAGCCGGCACATTTTTTTGCCCAAAAGGCATCACTAAAAACGTGTAATGCTCGTACATCGTATGAAAAGCTGTATTAGGGATATCAGCATCCTTCACCCTCAATTGATAGTATCCCGACCTTAGATTAATATGCGGTAGAGAATACTTGTTCTTTACCGTCAATTTGTTCAATTGTCGGTAATCTATGCACATTCTCATCGAGCCATCCTTCTTTTTCACAAACAAAACTTGTGCACCCCAAGGTGAAACACTAGGCCTAATGAAACCTCGATCAAGCAACTTCTAAAGCTGAGTCTTCAACTCATTCAATTCCTTAGGTGCCATGCGATAAGGGGCAATGGACACGGGAGTTGTGTTCTCAAACAACTCAATGACAAATCCAACCTCACGGTTAGGCGGCAAACAAGGCGACTTTTCTAGAAAAACACCCAGAAATTCACAAACAGTACAGATATCACAAACCTGCACTTCTTTCGATTATGCATTCATAACATAAGCAAGATAAGCTTGACGCCTGAACCTCAACATCTAACTCGCCTCTAAGGTCGAAACAACATTGGATAAGAATTTCACATTCTCGCCCACATCTACCACATCATAATCATCGGCAAGTCTTAAAGAAACTCGTTTAGCCTCACAATCAACTACCACCTTATGCTCCGACAACCAATCCATACCCAAGAAGATAACAAAACCATGGAACGAGCTTCATAAGATCAACCTCAAACTCATGTCCTTGAACTATCAAAGGACATCTCTTATACAACTTCCTTGTGACAACCGTCTCACCAAAAGAACTAGTCACACGCATACCAACATCAAGCGTCTCAACAGGCAAACCAAGCAAAAGAGCATCCTTAGGCAAGATATAAGAATGCGTAGAACCAGAATCAACCAACAAAAACATAGGCAAAGTTTTCAACATAAAAGTACATGCAATCACATCGGTGATGTTGCATCCCTCGTGACGTGCATACACCCTCATAGGACCACCACCCTCTGGCTGAACGGCGACAACATGAGCAACCATCCTCTAACCCTCATCACGACGATGAAAGTTACCACGACCATGCCCACAGCCTTTCTAAGGTGCTATAACTAGTGCTCTAGCCTGACCTCCACCGGCTAGCAAAGGACAATCACGTCTTAGGTGGTTACTATACCCACAGCTCCAACAAGAATTAACAGCTCTGGCCACAGGTGCTTGCCCCTTCCGAGCACCACGAGGACAATCCCGTCTCATATTATTCCTCGATCCATAATTCAAACAAGCATTCAGCTCGCTCCTCGCCTGGCCACATTGGCCTTACCACCCGCGACCCGTATCACCACTATGTCACATCTCGGGACGGTGTTTCCTATCACGGTGCCTCTTTTACTGATCACCACTGGAATTGGTATCCGCGGCTCTCTTCCCCAAACTGAAGCCACTAGTTCACACAGACAAACCCAAACTTTGCTCGATATCCTTGACCCGTGTAACCAACAAGTCTAAGTCCGTATAATCCGCGGCTAGCATAAAGGTCTTAACCTCTTGCACCAACGCATAACGGAAACGATCACAATGTTTCCTCTCATCCGGTACTAACTCAGGAGCATATTGGCTCAACCTCACAAACTGCACCTCGTACTCAGTCACAAACATGTTGCCTTGCACCAAATACATGAATTCCCTCTTCTTTTCATCCATGTATCTAACACCAAGATACTTCTTCTTAAAAGTCGACTAAAAGAATTCCCACGTCACATCACCGGGCTCCATACATATCATCGCAGTTGTCCACCAACTGTACGCATCTCCTTGCCACAAGGACACAACACATCCAAGCTTTTGTGCATCATTACAACCCATTTGATCCAAAATACAGATCGTACTGGCCATCCACTGCTCGAATGCCTCGGGCGCCAACCCACGATACTCAACACCGCCCTAACTAGGCAACCTCTCAAGCAGCAAACCCGTTTGCTCAACAGTCGATGCAGCTACATGTACTCCGGCGACAGCTGCCTGAAATGCTTCGATCATAGCTTGAATCAAAGGAGTCATGTCTCCCAAAACTGGTCCATTCGGCCCCGGTGGCACTACATGCCCAACATTCTCGGGAGGATTAGGGGGAGGTGGCAAATCTCCCGGAGGTACTACATTCTCCCTATTACCTTTCCCCGCGGCAACACCCGCGTCTGCCCTCAATTCTCGTCTCGGTGGCATTATACTCAATAAATCTAAAAGCATGATTTTAAAACAGAACAATAGTTAGGCCCGCTCAAGCAAGGGTCCAAGACTTCTTTTCAAAACAAAACACTTTAGACTCTAGTAACAAGGTAATGGGTTCCCGACATTATTCCCATCATAGCATAAAGATACTAACATTTATAAAACATTCATTGTGCATAACAATCACCATACATGGTAATCAACATTAACCATTCAATAGCATGAATACATACTTCAACAAATCATCTCAAGACATAAACATATGCACCACAACTTCGATTCAATCACCGTACAATTTACATAATCAACTTACAACCAAACATTGCATAATCACCAACCGTGCACATAAACATCAAGAATCATTTCAAAACAATATCGTAACACCGAAACATCATCCCCACCATTCGCAACCTGGCTCTAATACCAACAAATGTAACCCCCATAAGTCGGTCTAACCGTTTACCCAGATTAAGAGAATTACATGGGGAATACCGAACAAACCTGTGAATGTTCGCCCGATAGAAGACCCTAAATTTTTTTCTTTCGTTTTCACTAGTCTAAATGCATCATATGTCCTAAATAGTTTAAGCATGCAGCAGATACAATTTCATACCAAGCCGACATCAATAGGTACTTCAGTTACACAAGCTAATATTTAAGGACTAAAAAGAAAACTTTCAAACAGCTAAAAGATGCCCAGTAACTGACATAACGACCCCCGTTTCGAAACAGACCAAGCTCGTTTCAAAACCATGAATTACAGTAGCAAAACGTACCGAAACAGGTCTTACCCGTTTTGAGACCAAGCATACCTGGGACGATTCCCCTTCCTCAAATAAAACAGAGGCGTATCGAAACGACCCCATGTTTCGATACAGGCTTGAAAATAGCCTTGGGGTCTCATAACAACCCTTACACATATCGAATCACTTAAGCTAAATATACATACCATATCAAAACTACAGCAGGTGTTTCAAAACACGTACCAGAAAAAGGCTCAATGGAGCCTTATAGAGCATTCAAGCATGGTTTGATTCATCATATAAAAGTAAGATAATATAATGGAGCAACAAAGGTACATCATAACTCATCATAGGCACCAACCATAGCATTTAACATCAAGCATAGCAACATATGAAAATCCTATAGGCATGCTTCTTAGTTTCGAATTACTTAAGACATAAAAACCATAAACCCAAACAATCCAAAAGTTAAAGGCCATTTACAAGTCAATATAGGCATATCAAACTTATACCATAACATAAAATACCAAACAACGAATTCCAAAACAATGAAAACCCCCATTGCCTTTATTACTTAGTCTAGCTTTAAAAACCATACTTGTATAAACACTTGGATTCTTCCACGCTTGTCCTCGCTGCCCAAGAATTCAGTTATCTACATTGATGGATAAAGGAGAGTGTAAGAACATAATGCTTAGTGACGAGATTTCAAATCAACATCCATCAATGCAAGTTAAATTATTTACATCAAACCATATTTCAAACTTTTACATACCATGCCTACCATAAACCATGCACCTAAAAACATCATTACGAATAGCTTATAACCAAAATGCACATGAATCTAGTTCATTACAGCAAATCCTTTTGCTACCCTCAACTTAAGTCTTTACATGCATACAAGCTTATGCAAAGCTTAAGGAGAACATGCCATACCATAACCATGTATGCATTAACATTTAATCATGATACATTAACATCAATATTGGCTTTCCTAAGTGATTAACAGTTTAATTCTATTTCAAAATAAAAATCGGATACACGGATTACAAGGGCGTCCCAACCCTTCAAGTCATCTCAACCAAAAACCACATGTGAGCAACCTCAACCTCGGTTAAATGCTTATTCATCCAGCGGGAGAGCGGGACTCAAGAATACCAGTCCTTTGAGGGCAACGACCTCTCCTTGATCGCTACGGTTCATGAACGGAGCAATCCTCCACGTTCATGGCGAATTTTTATAATGTACTAAATCTTAAGGTCGGTCTATTATATCTGATTAACCATTTTATAAAACCAAACACTAAGCCAATATTAGATCATTTTCCATCATATCTCAATGTTTTACATTCATTTGCAACAACATTAAACCAAAGCAACATTTCATGCTTTAATCAACAAGTATAATCCCATCTACTTACATGGACTACATAACTCATGCATCCAACATCATCTCATGATAAAACCAGTGTATAAAACACTCCAAAACATGCATGTACAGTAGTAAAGAACATTTATTAACATGTGCATGCGAATCACATTTTAGCCATCCGAGAACGAAGGAGAATAACATGTATACTTACTTCTAAACTTATGATAGTTTATCCAACTCATCCTAAGTTTCTAAAATACTTTCAAACCTTTAATAAACCAGCAACCATGCTTTTCCCATTCATTTACTCACTGGAAAGCGAAACAACTCTTGCCAACGCAAGAATTTCCCACTGAAGCTTCTCACACTTCCATAGTTTCCTCACGATCAGTCTCCCTTATTTTAGCCACATAAAACCAAAGGAAAAATGCATTAAAATGCATTCCTAAACCCAGGAACTTCATATTCAAACAATCTAAACCAACGACAAGCCAAAACAACCCCCAAAAGACCGAAAACACACTCAAACTCGAGCCAACCAAAGCCCAACCACAAAATCAAGATTCCAACCTTTCATTTACATCAAAATACATCTAAAAACCATTTCCAAATATTCCTAAACTTTCAGAAACTCTAAAACTAACAAACTACTCCAAAAATCCACCACTAACAAACTACTCCAAGCTTAGTTCACCTTACTTTCAAAATATTCACCATCACACCAAAATTTTGTCTAACTAAAGCTCTTATATGTATATGTTTTATATATGATATTCTACTAATCTCATCCCTAACTTGGACGTGATAACATTAGATATCACTCCTTTTGTTGTGAAGGGTAGGCAAGCAAGAATGATTAGTGATATACGTCTTAACCTTGAATAAGTTTTCATTACCATGAATAGAGACTAGTATCTCCCATTGACAACCAATTGCAGCACAATATACTCTCAGTCTACTTGTATCATTATTTATATACTTGTACGAAAATTTCTTTTCCAAAGAATAATCATTAAGAGCCATCTTTGCATCTTTGCAATGCCCCGAGTTTAGGGTCCGGAAGTTAACTGGATTTGGTTGAAGGTCCTTTCGAGTTAGTTTTACCGGTTTAGACTAGTTTCGGGATTTATTTTAAATAAAATGTTTTTGGAAGGATTTAAATTATGGAAAAATAGTTTTAAAACATTATATATATATGTATGTATATATATATGATTTTTGGTAGAAACAATTTTCGAAAATTGTTTTTAGAGACTGGACATTTTAGTCTAGTGGCTAAAACGTAATGTTTCAAAACTGTTTTGGTGACTAGTTTGCAAAAGAATAAAAATGTTGAATCTTTAAGGAGCTATTTAGCCAAGTCTAATTTCAGACTTTTCACCTAAATATTTTGGTTTGTAAAATGTTTTCAAAATGATTTCTAAATATAATAAAAGATATTTGAAAGGTTATCATCTTTATAAGAAAATTTACAGAACCTTTCTCTCCACATTTTCTTTTAAAGTGCTTTCACCCAAACAACCTTCTTTACTCAAGATTTCAAAGGTAAATTCTTATTTACATTGATTTCTCATAATCAAACTTGTTTCTAATGATTTCTCTCTAAAACCCAATTATTTTCCTTTAGTTTTCTTAAGGTTTTTCATTGGAAAAAGGGGAAAATCAACCATTATAGGTGACCTACATTTTTCTCCTCTAATGTAAGTTCTTTATTGAAATTCTCACGTTCTTGATTCTTTTATAGTGTTTATTTAAAGATTTTATATTGTGTTTGATGGAAATGTGCTTAATCAAGCTATTTAATGTGGATTTGTGAGATTTTTGTGTTATTTCTATTTTGTTGGGTCTGTGGAAGTTATTAAATGTGTTTTTGATGTTAGATAAAGTTGAAATGATGATTTAATAATGCAAAACTCGAAACTAGTTGAGTTGATAGTGTTTAAGGTTGAAATTCTTGAGATTTTGGCTTGGTTTTGTGGAAAATTAGTAGCTTATGGTTTCTTGCCTTTGGCTTGACATTTTTAGTTGTTAGTATATGTGGTTTTGATGATAATCTTGCTGGGTTTAAGCTGGAGTTTGATTAGAGTTGATTTATTGATGTTTTCGATTGATTTCGGATATGAATCGATGGGCGATTTTTGCTAGATTCTGGGTTTTTGAGTTGTAGCAAGTTCAAGGGCTTGAAATCACTCTAATACTTTATTTTGAATTGATTAGAAGCAGGGGAAACTGATTTTGGAACTTTGGACGTGATATCGGACGATCCTAAGGCTTGAATTGGGTGTTTGGCTAACATTTGGGTATTTCTGGTGAGTGGAACTGTTTTATAAAGCCTTAACGTGGTTAAGGATAAGATTTTGGGGGTTTAGATTGAGATTGAAAGGCCAATCTAAGCTCAAGAGTAAGTTTGGTTGTTTTCGCCTTTGTTTTCGGCTAGTTTTGCCTTGATTTTGTGGATCATGTTCATGTTATGTTGTTTACATTAAATCCTTTTGTTTTCATGCATTTTGATCTATTTAAATGTTTTCCCATGTGATCCCATATTTTAAGTTGTGATTGTAATGAGGTAAGTGTGGTTGAGCACATGCTATGAATGGAAATGTGTTATATATATGTGATGAGAAATGTTGTTCTTGTGGCCTTAAAAAACAGTGGGTAAGTGTTGGCCTTGATGGGTATATTGACACTTGATGAGATTTTATTATTGGATATAATTGGTCGACCAATAGGATGAGAGTGCACTATAATGGTAAAGATCGCGTGTGGCCTTAGTGATGTTAGATTCCACTAAGGAGGAGTACGGTGATGGGCATTCCACCATGAATTTATCCGCATATCTGAGTAAAAGTGTTAAAGATGTCAATATACCCATGATATTTAATTTGCTCATTATGCTTATATTGTGTTGTTGATGTTATGAATCAATTGAATTTAAATGATTCATGTGGTTATGGAAAGTGGTTATCATGCCTTGATTTGTGTTTCAAGCATGAGTTTGAAATGGGCATGATATGTTGGGATTTTCCTTTGGTGAAATGATTTAAGAAATGGCTTTGTATTCAAAAGAAAGCAAAATGGTTTAAAAAAACTACATTGTTGTTGGTGTTGTTTTGAGCACCGCTCACTAAGCATTCTTGCTTATGCTCTTTCTTTTGCAACAATGCACATCCATAGGCCATTCGGAGCAGCAAAGAAGCAAATGAGGTGTCCAAGAGTTTATCTTTCACTCAAGTATTGTTTTGGCATCAAACAATAGTATGTTAGCAATGGGATAGGACCTTTATGCCTTTGGGAGTTTTTGTTTTGAGACTCCATGTGTTGAGACATGTTTGAGATGCCTTTTTAGTCTTGTTAATGACCTTTGTATGTTGGTTTATGGTTTGATTTTAAGTTTAGCCATTTATGTGAAATCTTTCTTATGTTGAATGCTTACAGTTTTCCATATGTGATCTAATGCTTTTTGGATGGTTGTGCTAGGATCCTTTACCTATATATTGCTGGCTTATGATGTTATGATGTTGCTTGAATCATGTTTGAGTGACAAAATTTGCTGCAGTGAGTCTTGTTCTAGTATGTATTTCGAGACAGCTGCTACCATTTCGATACGGTATGCATAATTGGCCTAAATGTTTCGAAATGCATAAGGGTCGTTCCGAGACCCCAAGGCCATTTTCAGGCATGTATCAAAACGCAGGGTCGTTTTGACACGCCTCTGTATTATCTGAGGCAGGGGAATCATTCCAAGTATGTTGGTCTCGAAACAGCTGAGACCTGTTTTGGTACGTTTTGCTACTGGAAGTGGTAGTTCGGAAACAAGCTTTGCATGTTCCGAAACGGGTGTCTACTTTGTTTAGTTATTGGATGTTTTCATGTTTTGTTTCCTTGCGTTTTAGTCCCTAATAAGTGTAAAGGCCAATTGGACCTCGAATCGATGTCTGATTGAGGTGAGGTTTTAATCGTTGCTTGCATAAATATATAGGTTAATAATGAAGCCTTTAAAAAAGATAAAAGAAATTAATTAAGGGTTGTTAATCGAAGGGAAATCTTAGTGGGGTTTTCTTCAGTTTTCCCTGTGTAGCTCACTTCGTTCGGTCTTGCAACTAGACCGGGCTAAGGGGGTTACATTTGTTGGTATCAAAGCAATGTTGAGCGGATGTGGGAAGGTAAGTGAGATAAGTTTAAGGTGCTTCGTTGTTGATTGTGATGCACGGTGTTTGTAAGCATGTTCCTTGGTTTTGTGTTGGTTGGAAGGTAGATAAAGGCACCCATTGCTATAGTACTATTAGTGAACAATGGTTTTGATTAAAAGACTTGAGCGTCTTGGGTCCTTGCTTTTTGCTGACCCAAATCATTTATGTTGTTATTGTTTGTTGTTGTTAGATTGCATTTCTTGTAAGTATGAGACCGAGACGAGGGCCTGCAGTTGGTAACCCAGGGAATGAGAATGTTGGGAATGTGAATGGAGAGAACTTGCCTCCTCCTTCTCCCCCTCCTCCCAAGGGTGGTGTTAGAGCGGGTGTCAGAGGTGTTGGACCTCAGGTTGACCAGGGACAGGATGGGATAGATATGACTCCACTGATTAAGGCTATAGTTGGGGCTTTTAAGTCAGCCATAGGTGGTATACATGTTGCAGCAACACCTTAGGGTACAGGGACTGGTTTGCCTTTAGAGCGACTTCGTAGTTTGGGTGGAGTTGAATTCTGTGAGTTGTCTCCCGAAGGTTCAGAGGCGTAACTTGAGAGTACAGTCTGTATTTTGGGAAAGATGGAGTCCTCGGCTGCATGTAAGTTGGATTGCATTGTTTCCTTGCTTTAGGGAGATGCATATGCTTGATGGACTATCATTATATCCAGTATGCCAGTAGCTGAGGTTACTTGGGAATTTTTCAGAAGTGTCTTCTGTAAGAAGTACCTTAGTCCTCGATATCAGGATGAGAAGAAGAGAGAGTTTATGGCCTTGGATCAGGGTAGTATGACAGTAACCGAGTACGAGGTACAATTTGTACGTCTGAGTTAGTATGTTTCTGAGTTGGTTCCCACTGAGAGGGAACGATGTGATCGTTTCCGATATGGCTTGGTCCAGGAGGTGAAGACCTATATGCTGGCCTCAGACTATGTGGGCTTTGATGTTTTAGTCACTAGGGCCAAGGATATCGAATAGAGTTTGGGATTGGCTGCTCGTAGCAATGAATCTAGTTTAGGGAAAAGGCTTGTCGAATGGGATAGAGATCGTGCCAAGAGGAACAAGGATAGGAGGTATCAACCTGACTATAAACGTGGAGGTGGTAACCGGAGACGTGGCCATCATGGTCAAGGAGCTGTTGTTCGCACACCTGAGTGTGCCAAATGCGGAAGACGTCATTTCGGAAAGTGTTGGGGTAATTATGGCTCATGTTGGAACTGTGGGTCTCGAGCATATTTGAAACGTGATTGTCCACATCCGGCTAGAGATGCAGAGGCTCTAGTACGAGCCATTGAGCATCAGAGAGGCCGTGAGAATGGTCGAGGTAACTTTCATCGTAGCAATGATGGTCAGAGAAATGTAGCTCATGTGGTTGCTATACAGCCCGAGGGTGGTGGACCAGCTAGAGTGTATGCGCATCGCGAGGGCAGGAATGATACCGATGTGATTGTAGGTAACTTCTCATTATAGTCTTTGACTTTTCTTTCTTTGATTGATTCTGGCTTTACACATTCATATATTTGGGATGAACATGCGAAGATGTTGGATATACCATGTGAGATATTAGATGTGGGTATTGTTGAGTGTATAAAAGTTATATATTTTACCCCTCATTTACACATATTTCTATTCCATTCAAGCATAATTCATTGTATTTAGGATAGATTTCTACATATACATCACAAGTAGATAAAATGGCACAGTTGCTACTGATACTGGTTACTTTTGCAAGTATCTGATGCGGCAGACTCGGGGCAGCACAGGAACAGAGGTGGATCGCAAAACTGGAGGCGAGAAGCAAACGTTGTAACCCCCTTAACCCGGCCCGGACGGTTGAACCGAATTAAGAAGTTTACACGGGGAAAACCAAAGTCAACCCGAAAGTCAACCTTGATTAACGACCCTTTTTTTTCTTTTTAATCTTGTCCAGATGCACATTATCCCTAGATATGATCATACAAACAACATACTCAAAGATCATAACCATCAGAGAACATTCAGGGACCCAATTGCAAAAATTAAGACTTTAGGGACCAAATTGTAAATTCCGAGAATTATAAAAACTTAACCCAAATTAAAGTTACCAACTTGTAATTAATCATATTTCATGCTTCTCTGTCAAATTTCAGCTCAAACGGACATCTCAAACTCATTTAATTGCAATAACAAGGTTCATGACTAAAATGCAAACATTTCAAAACATATAACCAACAATTTCAGTGCCCAACGGTCGAGTGTTTCGGAACAGGGAAGACCCGTTCCAAAACGCGGGACCGTTCCGCAACTGGTACCGAAATAGGGCCTGGCAGAGGCCAAATCGTTTCGGAACAGTTCATTCCGTTTCGGAACGCCCAGGCCATTTCAGGCCCCCGTTCCGATAGGGTAGCACCTGTTCTGAAACAGGTTGCCCAGATTGCAGAAAAATTTCTGGTTTAACACATAATTGACCTATCTAACATGCTCCAAAAGCCACCAAATTTTACCAACAAGTCATTCAACATACAAGGAACATAATTGCATCAACCAAAGATCAACATGGCATCAATTATGAAAATCTCCAATTCTATAGGCATGCATCCTACTTAGAAAACCATTCAAGCATCAATTTACCAAAACCACATCACAAAGGCCAACTACAATCTCAAACATTAACAACATCATGAATCCAACTTAGGGAGTCCAAAACATCTCCCAAAATAACAACATAGGTCCCCCATTGCCAAATACCCAAAAGCTAATAGTATTGAGAAAATATTCACCATACATGAGCTTAAAACCTTCACTTGGATTCTTGGCTTCCTTGCTGCCCCAAAATGTACTTCAATGCTCTGCATTATTGGTTTAAGAAAAGGGAGAGCGTAAGCAAAAGCTTAGTGAGGAATGCTCATTTAAAACCACACAATAATGCATTTATAAAACATCTTTATAAACCTTAAATCCATCATCATTTGTACATGCACATAAGCATTTAAAACCAGCAAATCATGCTTCAAGTTCATATCATGTCATATTGGCAACAAGTGATACATCAACATAAGATCCACATATGGACTTTTAAACACCATTGTGATCTTATAATTTCCAAGGACCACACATGGACTTTTAAACACCATTGTGTCCTTAACATCTTCCATGGACTTTTAAACACCATGACAAGGACCACACAAGGACTTTTAAACACCTTTGTGTCCTTAACAAGAATCTCCCAAGGACTTTTAAACACCTTGGAGTTCTTAAGTAAACAAGGCTTACACAAGGAATTTTAACCACCTTTGTAACCTTAACCAAGAACCAACCATGGACTTTTAAACACCATGTTGTTCTTAAAATTCACAAGATTCACACAAGGACTTTTAACCACCTTTGTGATCTTAACCAAAAGCCAACCATGGACTTTTAACCACCATGTTGCTCTTAAATAAACAAGGCTCACACAAGGACTTTTAACCACCTTTGTGACCTTAACCATCACTTGCCAATATGCATCATTAACCACAATATTCCACTGTTTTAAAGCATTTAACAAAGCCATAAACATCATGCATCTTTAAGCATCAAACCACATTAAAACAATGTTCAAAAACAAGGATCTCTTACCTTAAGCATCCTTCAACACATGGCTTATAATCTCAGCAAATAAACATGCTAAATATGCTTTCAAAACAGGATTTAAAACATGCAAACAAACCACATTGCATACAACCAATCCATGGTTCATCACCAAGAGAGTTTTTCCGAAAACTTACTCTTGAGCTTAGCTAAGTTGCTTAGACTTAAACTAAGCTCCCAAACCTTCAAAACATTGGTTTCAAAGCTGAAAACCAAAATCCACTCACCGATTCTGTTTCACCACTTGCCGAAACACCAATCAAGCTTCCAGATCACCACCACTAGGATCCAAAGATGACTCCCCTCCAAACTTGAGTTGTCTCCCTTTTTGGAACCAAATTCTTGAAAATCCACTTAGCAAATGTAAAGGTTTTGTTGAAGAGATGATTGAAGATCAAAAGAGGATTGAAATGAGTTATTTAGGTGAAAAAATTAGAAAGAAAAGCTCTGGAGAAAAGGTGTTTGGTTTGAGAGAAAAGATGAGAGAAAATGAAAATGGAAATTTGGAAAGTTAGTTTGCAAATGCCCAAAATAGCTTCCCTCCACTTTTCTTTTATTTAAAAACCATTAATTAATCATTTAATAATTTAGATAAATCTGGAGAAACTCCCATTGGGTAAATAGCTCCTTAAAGATTCAAAGTTTCAATCCTTTTGAAAACAGTCTCACAGTTTTCAAAAATTACATTTTGGTCACTAACCAAAATGTCACACTTCCAAACCTCATTTTGTAAAATTGATTTCGCCACACCCTTTTATATAATAGAAGAGGATTTTAAGACATTTTTCCATATTTTTAATGCAACCCGAACTAGGCTTTCCTAAATTCACTTTTATATATTCGAACCGCACTCCGACTGAACCGGTCCGAAACCCAAAACTCCTAAGCCCAAAACCGGGGCGTTACAACTCTCCCCCCCTTAAGAAATTTCGTCCTCGAAATTTACCTGAAGGAAAGAGGTAAGGAAACTGCTTCAGCATGTCATCCTTCCGTTCCCACGTGGCTTCCTCAACACCACGATGCTTCCACAACACCTTTACCAACTCAATGGTCTTGCCACGAAGAACCTTGCTATCCGAATCCAGAATCCTCACCGGTTCCTCATCATAGGTCAAATCCGGATTCAATTCCACTTCTTCCACAGGCATCAAATGCGAAGGATCCGATCTATACTTCCGAAGCATAGAAACATGAAACACATCATGAATATTTTCCAACTCTTGAGGTAACCTCAACTTGTACGCAACAGGACCCACACGCTCAATCACCTCGTATGGTCCAATGTACCTAGGGCTCAACTTACCCTTACGGCCAAACCTCATCACCTTTTTCCAAGGCGAAACCTTCAAAAACACACGGTCACCCACCGCATACTCAATCTCCTTACGCTTCAAATCCGCGTAAGACTTTTGCCGATCAGAAGCTGCCTTCAAACGCTCACAAATGAGCTTCACCTTCTCGGTGGTTCCTTTCAACAAAGCTGGCATCGAAACTAACTTCTGACCCGTTTCACCCCAACAAGGAGGAGTCCTACACTTCCTCCCGTACAAAGCTTCATAAGGTGCCATTTGAATACTTGCTTGATAACTATTGTTATAAGCAAACTCCACCAAAGGCAAATGTTTCTCCCAAGAGCCCTGGAACTCAATCACGCAGCACCTCAACATATCCTCCAAAATCTGGATAACACGCTCTGACTGACCATCCGACTGAGGATGATAAGATGTACTGAAATTCAACCGTGTACCTAAAGCTTGATGCAAACACTGCCAAAAACGCGATGTAAACCTCGGATCCCTATCCGACACAACAGACTTTGGCACACCATGCAGCCGCACAATCTCAGCAATGTACAGCTCCGCAAGCTTATCCAAAGAATACGTAGTATGCACAGGCAAGAAATGCGCACACTTCGTCAGGCGATCCACAACCACCCACACTGAATTCTTCTTCGATGGTGACAAGGGTAACCCAGATACAAAATCCATGGTAATCCTTTCCTACTTCCATTCAGGGATTCTCAACGGTTGCAACAACCCTGAAGGAACCTGATGCTCAGCCTTAACTCGCTGACACACCATGCACTTGCTCACAAACTCAGCAACATCCTTCTTCAAACCCACCCAATAGTACTCATCACGAATATCACGATACATCTTAGTACTACCAGGGTGCATAGCAAAAGGACTACTATGACCTTCAGTCAGAATAGCACGCCTCAACTCAGCATCATTGGGCACTACTATCCGACTCCCAAAACACAACACTCCATCATCATTAAAGCAGAAATCCGAAGGCCTACCCTCCGCGATATCCTGAACATGCGGTACCAAGGAATCATCCAGCAACTGCTTTTCCTTGATTAACTGAACCAAAGATGGTTTCACTTGCAACTCAGCCACAAGACCACCATCACGCGAAATACTCAAACTGGCAAACATAGCCCTCAACTCAACAGCTACCTTCCTACTCAAGGCTTCCGCCACAACATTAGCTTTTCCAGGGTGATATTCAATCGTCAAATCATAATCCTTGAGCAACTCCACCCAACGTCGCTGCCTAAGATTCAATTCCTTCTAAGACATCAGATACTTCAAACTCTTGTGATCCGTGTACACAATACACTTCTCACCATACAGGTAATGTCTCCAGATCTTCAAAGCAAAAACCACCGCAGCCAACTCAATGTCATGTGTAGGATAATTGCGCTCATGCACTTTCAACTGCCGCGATGCATAAGCCACCACCTTACCCTCTTACATCAACACACATCCCAAACCAACATAGGACGCATCAATATACACCACAAACTCTTTCCCTGATTCAGGTTGAACCAAGATAGGAGCTTGCGTCAAAGCTGCCTTAAGCTTCTCAAAAGCCTGTTGTCTCGCTTCCGTCCATTCATACTTAACATCCTTCTGCAACAACTTTGTCAAAGGTGCAGCAATCTAAGAAAACCCATCCACAAACCTCTGGTAGTATCCCGCCAAACCAAAGAAACTACGAACCTCATGAACAGATTTAGGAACCTTCCAATTCATCACCGCCTCAATCTTCTGAGGATCAACACGAATCCCCTCGGCAGAAACCTCATGCCCAAGAAACACCACTTCACTTAACCAAAACTCACACTTGCTCAGCTTAGCATAAAGCTGATTTTCCAACAAAGCTTGCAACACAATCCTCAAATGCTCTTCATGCTCCTCCTCAGTACGCGAGTACACGAGGATATCATCAATGAACACCACTACAAACTTGTCCAGGTATTCATGAAACACACGATTCATCATGTCCATGAAAGTCGCAGGAGCATTTGTCAAACCAAACGGCATCACAAGGAACTCATAATGCCCATACCTTGTCCTGAAAGCTGTCTTAGGCACATCCACATCCTTTACCTTCAACTGGTAATACCCTGACCTCAAGTCAATCTTAGAGAACACAGCTGCTCCCCGAAATTGATCAAAGAGATCATCAATTCTCGGCAAGGGATACCGATTCTTGATAGTCAACTTGTTCAGCTAACGATAATCAATGCACATTCTCATAGTGCCATCCTTCTTCTTCACAAACAAGACCGGTGCACCCCAAGGCGACACACTCGGCCGAATGAACCCATGATCAAGCAACTCTTGCAACTGCGTCTTCAGCTCCTTCAACTCTTTGGGTGCCATTCTATAAGGGGTAATGGACACAGGAGTTGTATTCTCATACAACTCAATCCCAAACTCCACCTCGCGATTAGGAGGTAACCCAGGCAACTCCTCAGGAAACTCTCGCACAGTCCTGATATCTTGCACACGCAACTCCTTAGAGCTAGGATTCATCACAAAAGCTAGGTAAGCTTCACAACCTTGCCTCAGCATCCGGCTCGCCTCCAATGTAGACACCACATTGGCAAGAAACTTCACATTCTCACCAACCACAACTACCTCATAATCATCTGCAAGCTTCAACGAAACTCGCTTATTCTCGCAATCCACAATAGCACGATGCTCAGCAAGCCAATCCATACCAAGGATTACATCAAAACCATAAAAAGGCAACTCCATAAGGTCAACATGAAAAACATGATCTTGAACAACCAAAGGACATCTTCTATAAAGCTTTCGAGTCACAACAGTCTCACCAAAAGAACTAGTGACACGCACACCAACATCCAAAGACTCAACAGGCAAACCAAGCAATTCAGCATGCTCACGCAATATGTATGACTGCATAGATCCAGAATCAATCAAGGAAAGTAATGACAAGGATTGCAAAGTAAAAGTACCTGCGATCACATCCGCGTCATTCCTTCCCTCCCGCTGAGCATACACCCTGGCTTGGCCACCACCCTCAGGCTGAATAGCCACAACATGAGCCACACCTCGACCACCTTCCTCTCTCTGCTGAAAGTTACCACGGCCGCGCCCACGACCTCTCTGTGGTGTAGCAACAACAGGAGCACGCACTTGGCCACCAGCTAACATAGGACACTCTCTCCTCATGTGATCAGTAGATCCACAATTCCAGCACGCATTACAAGCTGCCACAACCGGAGCTTGCACCTCCCTCAGAACACGAGGACAATCACGCTTCATATGGCCACGCGAACCACATATCCAACATGCACTTGGATCAACTCTAGCATTACCTCCCTGAGCAGGCGCACCACCACCACGCTTAGCTGAGGACTGATACTTCTGATCGCGTCCCCTCTTGTTCCGTCCACCACCGGAACTATATTCAGCAACTCGCTTACCAGCACTTAACACAGCACTTTTAGCAGATAAACCCAAATTCATCTCAATATCCTTGGCTCGGCCCACCAGCACATCAAAATCATCATACTCGGTAGCCAGCACATACATCTTAACTTTCGTCACTAAACCATAACGGAACCTTTCACACCTCTCCCGCTCATCCGGAACAAGCTCAGGTGCGTACTGACTGAGTCGAACAAACTGGACCTCATACTCAACCACAGACATGCTCCCCTGGGTAAGAGACATGAACTCCCTCTTCTTTTCATCTAGGTACCTCACACCTAGATACCTTCTCTTGAACGCGTTCTGAAAGAACATCCAAGTTACGCCAGCTTTCGCCATCCCAGCGATAGTGGTTGTCCACCACGTATAAGCATCATCCTGTAGCAAGGATACTACACAGCCCAGCTTTTGCACATCAGTGCAACTCATTTGACCCAATATTCTCTTGGTACCCTCTAACCAAGACTCTGAACCTTCAGCTGACAAACCCCTGAACTCAGTCCCTCCTAGACTGCGCAAACGTTCCAAGGGTAGTCTAACTCCAGCATCTCTCTGATGCCCAGCTGCAGCAATAGCTTGAATCAACACCGTCATGTCAGGAACAGCTTGCCCCTGACCAGCCTCAGGTCCAGCGACCCCAGCACCAGCTGCAGCTCCAGCTCCTTCACCCCCAGCATCACCACCACCAGGTGGAGGAGGTAAATCCACCGCACTTTCAACATTCTCCTCATTCTCATTCTCATTTTGAGCTGTAGCTCACACATTACTCCTCAACTCTCTACGAGGTGCCATACTCTAACAACGCAATCACAATGCAAATAAACAAAGTCAGGCCCAGCAAGGTAAGCAATCCAAGTACTCAAGCTCATTTCCAATTAAAAACAGTATCATTTCATTAGCTTTGATTTGGCAATGGGTACCCACAACATGCTTCACCACAGCATACACCTCAATTGCAACATATATACAATTCACTCAACATGCTTTCATTCAAAAAGCATACAAGCATACATACATCAATCATGCACACAATCACTCCCAATTACTCGAGAACTCAGCTCTGATACCACCAAATGTAACCCCCTAAACCCAGCCCAGAAGGTTGAACCGAATTAAGAAGTTTACACGGGGAAAACCAAAGTCAACCCAAAAGTCAACCTTGATTAACGACCTTTTTTTATTTTTAATCTTGTCCAGATGCACATTATCCCTAGATATGACCATACAAACAGCATACTCAAAGATCATAACCATCAGAGAACATTCAGGGACCCAATTGCACAAATTAAGACTTTAGGGACCAAATTGTAAATTCTGAGAATTATAATGACTTAACCCAAATTAAAGTTACTAACTTGTAATTAATCATATTTCATGCTTCTCTGTCAAATTTCAGCTCAAACGGACATCTCAAACTCATTTAATTGCAATAACAAGGTTCAGGACTAAAATACAAACATTTCAAAACATATAACCAACAATTTCAGTGCCCAACGGTCGAGTGTTTCGGAACAGGGAAGACCCGTTCCGAAACGCGGGACCGTTCCACAACTGGTACCGAAACAGGGCCTGGAAGAGGCCAAACCGTTTCGGAACAGTTCCTCCCGTTTCGGAACGCCCAGGCCATTTCAGGCCCCCGTTCCGATACGGTAGCACCTGTTCCGAAACAGGTTGCCCAGATTGCAGAAAAATTTCTGGTTTAACACATAATTGACCTATCTAACATGCTCCAAAAGCCACCAAATTTTACCAGCAAGTCATTCAACATACAAGGAACATAATTGCATCAACCAAACATCAACATGGCATCAATTATGAAAATCTCCAATTCTATAGGCATCCTACTTAGAAAACCATTCAAGCATCAATTTACCAAAACTACATCACAAAGGCCAATTACAATCTCAAACATTAACAACATCATAAATCCAACTTAGAGAGTCCAAAACATCTCCCAAAATAACAACATAGGTCCCCCATTGCCAAATACCCAAAAGCTAATAGTTTTGAGAAAATATTCACCATACATGAGCTTAAAACCTTCACTTGGATTCTTGGCTTCCTTGCTGCCCCAAAATGCACTTCAATGCTCTGCAGTATTGGTTTAAGAAAAGAGAGAGCGTGAGGAAAAGCTTAGTGAGGAATGCTCATTTAAAACCACACAATAATGCATTTATAAAACACCTTTATAAACCTTAAATCCATCATCATTTGTACATGCACATAAGCATTTAAAACCAGCAAATCATGCTTCAAGTTCATATCATGTCATATTGGCAACAAGTGATACATCAACATAAGATCCACACATGGACTTTTAAACACCATTGTGATCTTATAATTTCCAAGGACCACACATGGACTTTTAAACACCATTGTGTCCTTAACATCTTCCATGGACTTTTAAACACCATGACAAGGACCACACAAGGACTTTTAAACACCTTTGTGTCCTTAACAAGAATCTCCCAAGGACTTTTAAACACCTTGGAGTTCTTAAGTAAACAAGGCTTACACAAGGAATTTTAACCACCTTTGTAACCTTAACCAAGAACCAACCATGGACTTTTAAACACCATGTTGTTCTTAAAATTCACAAGATTCACACAAGGACTTTTAACCAACTTTGTGATCTTAACCAAGAGCCAACCATGGACTTTTAACCACCATGTTGCTCTTAAATAAACAAGGCTCACACAAGGACTTTTAACCACCTTTGTGACCTTAACCATCACTTGCCAATATGCATCATTAACCACAATATTCCACTGTTTTAAAGCATTTAACAAAGCCATAAACATCATGCATCTTTAAGCATCAAACAACATTAAAACAATGTTCAAAAACAAGGATCTCTTACCTTAAGCATCCTTCAACACATGGCTTATAATCTCAGCAAATAAACATGCTAAATATGCTTTCAAAACAGGATTTAAAACATGCAAACAAACCACATTGCATACAACCAATCCATGGTTCATCACCAAGAGAGTTTTTCCGAAAACTTACTCTTGAGCTTAGCTAAGTTGCTTAGACTTAAACTAAGCTCCCAAACCTTCAAAACATTGGTTTCAAAGCTGAAAACCAAAATCCACTCACCGATTCCGTTTCGTCACTTGCCGAAACACCAATCAAGCTTCCGGATCACCACCACTAGGATCCAAAGATGACTCCCCTCCAAACTTGAGTTTTCTCCCTTTTTGGAACCAAATTCTTGAAAATCCACTTAGCAAATGTAAAGGTTTTGTTGAAGAGATGATTGAAGATCAAAAGAGGATTGAAATGAGTTATTTAGGTGACAAAATCAGAAAGAAAAGCTCTGGAGAAAAGGTGTTTGGTTTGAGAGAAAAGATGAGAGAAAATGAAAATGGAAATTTGGAAAGTTAGTTAGCAAATGCCCAAAATATCTTCCCTCCACTTTTCTTTTATTTAAAAACCATTAATTAATCATTTAATACTTTAGAAAAATCTGGAGAAACTCCCATTGGGTAAATAGCTCCTTAAAGATTCAAAGTTTCAATCCTTTTTAAAACAGTCTCACAGTTTTCAAAAATTACATTTTGGTCACTAACCAAAATGTCACACTCCCAAACCTCATTTTGTAAAATTGATTTCACCACACCCTTTTATATAGTAAAAGAGGATTTTAAGACATTTTTCCATATTTTTAATGCAACCCGAACTAGACTTTCCTAAATTCACTTTTATATATTCGAACCGCACTCCGACTGAACCGGTCCGAAACCCAAAACTCCTAAGCCCAAAACCGGGGCGTTACAAACGTTGCCGTGGCTACTGCCGTGGCAGCCATGACGACAGAATGGTGAGGTGGAAAAGTGAAGTGAAGCTCGAGAGATAGGGGATTTCAAGCTGGTCTGTCGTGGACCACTCCTATATTTTTCTAAGCCCTGAAGCAGAATGAAGGCCAAGCCCAAAGTCCAAGGAAGAAACTCAAGGCAAGAAAAGAGGATGAATTAAAGTCATCTACTCAGAAGATTTAATCTTTAATAGAGTTGTACTTTAGTTTAAACTTGTATTCTTTCCATAGTAGAAAACTTGGACCCAAGGCCTATATAAAGGCATGTAATTCGACCTAGGGAGGAAGATCTCAATTCCTAGCCATCTTCTCCTAAACCCTTGTCGTTTTCCCCTCTTCACCATGTTCTAAACTCCCTATAGGGCTAAGGGTTGATTCTGTAAAGGAGTTGCAAGGATTGTATTGTTTTAGGAATTTTCAGTCAAGTAATAAAAACTTCAAGTTTATTTATTCTGGTTTTTCATATTTCACAAGAGTATCGGGAGAGCATTGTGAGGTTATCCATTTGTTTGATATCGGGAGAGTCAAGCATACGAACGAAATAAATACGTGTTTTCCAGCTTATGGTTAAACCATCTCGGCTTAGGGATAAGTACGAGGTTAAGTGGCTAATGAAGAATTCAACAACATTGATGTTCACCCTTCGATTCATGCCAGGAGGTATCATCCAAGATGTGTTCATCAACAGAACTTGGGCCTAGGGATAGGACAAGTCATAGCAGGGATTCTTGCCAAGATTGAAATACAGAATTGTTGATCGCTGCCGCGACATCAACAGACCTCTGCCGCGATAGGTGCTGCTGCGACAGGAACGACAACAGAAGACAAAAGTTACTCTAACAGTGCAACACTTGCACTACTGAGCAAATCAATATCGGCCTATTCCTTCATTCTGATTTCTTTATCTTTATTTTACTTGTTTCCCAAAATTACTTTACCAATTCAATTAAACTACTTCTCTTGTGCAGGAATTCAAGGATAGAGTTATTTCCAGTCCCTGTGGAGACGATATTCGATACTCCAAGTATCACTTTACTACTTGCCTCGTGTACACTTGCACAATTTGTGATAGTACTCTTTTACATGCAACAAGTTTTTGGCACCGTTGTTGGGGACTGGCAATATATCTTTCCTCTTTTTATTACTGCACTTTTCTTTTTATTTTTCTGTTTAGTGGTGCTATTTATCTCGTGTTTTTCACAAGGTTTTCTGTTTGCTTATGCGCAAGACTAGACGAAGTAAAGAACCTGAGTACGAACTAGACCCGTAAATCGAACGCCTATACCAACTCAGCAACCAAGCCCGACTCTTGATAGCAAGAAACAACTATCTTGAGGAGATACTAGAAGCAATGGTGAACGAAAGGCAAAATGACGAGATAGATGACCCCAACAACAATAACCAGAGAGTTATTGTTGATCCTCACCAAGATGCCCGGAACAAACGGCCTGCTGCCGCTATCGCACGGTAGTCCTGTCGAGACTACATGGTCAAAGACCATGTTGAACTTGAAACCACCTTGCCAGACGTGGAAGCTGAAAACTTCAAGCTGAAACCTGTCATGTTCAGCATGATAAATTCCGCTGGCCAGTTTAGTGGTTCTGCTACTGAGGATGCACGAGAACATCTTAAAACGTTCCAAGAAATTTGTGGATCGTTCAGACTGCTAGGAATAAATCCGGAAGTACTGAGGCTCCGGTTATTTCCTCATTCATTGAGACATAGAGCTAAAACTTGGTGGAATAAATTAACGCCGGGTCCAATAAGAACTTGGGCAGATCTCTCTCGTGAATTCCTTTCTCGTTTTAATCCTTCTCATTTATCTGAAAGATTGCATAACGAGATTGCTACTTTTCAACAGGAAGATGACGAACCAATGCACAAGGCATGGGACAAATTTACAACTCTTTTACGAAACTGCCCGATGCATGGATTCCCCGTGTGGAATCAGGTTGTCAAATTCTACAATGTTGCCAATGCACACACTCGACTGAGAATAGATTCAGCAGCGAATGGGCTATTACTGGATAAGGAACCAGACGAGGCAATGATAGTGTTGAAAAAACTAGCAAAGAACGATGAACAATTTCCTACAGCTAGGAGAGGGGGCAAACGAGGAATATCTGTAAAGGATTATGAATATGATAATTCATTGAAATCACAGGTTGCATACCTCACAAAGATAGTCGAAAATATGCAGTGGAAAGATTCTAAAGTCGTATATTCTGCATAAGAGGTATGTGAAACATGTAGTGTGAACCACAGTTCAGAAGACTGTCCTTTACAGCTTGAAGAAGGCATGTATGTTGGGAACTATAAGAAGCCAAGAAATTATGATTCCAACAATTACAATCCCAACTGGAAGAAGGATCCAAAATTTTCCTAGAGCAATCCGAACAACGCACTAAATCCTCCAGTGCAGAACAACCAAAACCAAGGGGCACCCAGAATTCTGTCGCGACAGCAGCCACAACAACAGTTACAACAGCAGCAGGCAGCAGCACCTAGTATACTGGAACAAACCTTGGAAACTTTTATGTCACAGACGGGAGCATACATGGGAAACATGGATCACTTAGTCAAGAAAACTGATTCATTCATGGACAACACATAGATGAGGATGACAAACCATGAGGCTACCCTAAAATCTCTAGAGACACAAATGGGCCAAGTATCACAGTATATCAAACCGAGGCAAAACGAAGGATTCCCTAGTGATACTGAGGACACTAGAAAACCCACACATAAGCAGTGTAAAGCAATCACAACTAAGAGTGGGAAATAGTTACAAGGGCCGGAGATGAAGAACATACCGAGTGAGGATCCGACCCCAGAAACACATGTCGTGAACACTTCCCTGTCAGAGAAAGAACAACCTGCTGTCAACACACATGTCGCGACAGCAGAAGGGATAGAGGAGCAGACAGATGATGCTGAAGAACTTAAGCCTCCTCAGTTTCGATTCCATGTGAAGGACACCATGAAGATTACCGTCCTCCATCTCTTTTTCCACAGCAGTTACAGAAACAAAAATAGGAGTACTAGCTTAAGAAGATTTATGATATATTTAAGCATGTCCACATTAACATACCGCTACTAGAGGCCATCAAGCAGATGCCTAGATATGCTAAGTTTCTCAAGGACGCAATGTCCAAAAGGTCTAGACTCGGGGAATTCAAGACAGTAAAGATGACAGAAGGATGTATGACAATTTTGCACAAGCATCCACCCCAAAAGAAGAAGGATCATGGGAGCTTCATCATACCATGCATAATTGGCGATAAATTCGTGAGTAAGGCACTTTGTGATCTTGGTGCTAGTATAAATCTAATGCCCAAATCTGTGTTTCAGAAATTAGGTATTGGACAAGCAACGCCCACGATAGTCATGCTGCAGCTGGCAGATCGCTCTTACGTACAACCAGAAGGGAAGATCGAAGATATTCTAGTAAGAGTGGATAAATTTATTTTTCCTGCTGACTTTCTTGGTTTAGACTGTGAAGCAGATGAAAATGCACCGATCATCCTGGGGCGACTCTTCCTAGCCACAGGCAGAACTGTGATCGATGTTGAAAAAGGAGAACTGACGATGAGAGTAAATGATCAACAAATCAAACTCAATGTTCTCCACGCAATAAAACAGGTTGATGCAGAAGAAGAGTGCAAGGCAATCTCTAAAGTAATCCTCGACCAACCCTACATCAGGTCGAGCTACCACGATAGACAGTTTGGTCACTGCCACCGTAGTCACCCGGAAGACTGTCACGGCAGCAACGATGACAGTGACTCCTCAGATACAGAAACATCCGACACTAATGGTCCTGAGGAGGTAAATTGGATAGGCACACGTCCAGGTAAGTTCTTCGAGCCTCTAAATTATACCTCGAATGAACATATAATCCAGAAGACTTCCATTGAAAAGCCACCTGTTCTAGACCTTAAACCCCTGCCAAGGCAGCTTAAATATGTCTTTCTTGGTTTAAATGATACGTTACCCGTAATCATTACTTCTAAGTTAATGCAGCAATAGGGGCAGTGGTTAATCAAAATGCTACAGCAGCATAAGACGGCCATTGGATGGACTACATCTGATATCCAAGGCATCATCTCGGCGTTATGCATGCAAAAAAATCCTCTTGGAGGATGATCATAAGCCGACCATTGATGCCCAAAGATGATTGAATGAGGATATGAGAGAGGTGGTGAGAAAGGAGATTATCAAGTGGCTTGACGCTAGAATCATATACGCCATCTCGTATAGCAAGTGGGTGAGCTTGGTGCAATGTGTGCCCAAAAAGGGAGGCATAACCGTAGTAACCAACAAAGAAAATGAACTAATCCCAACCAGGACTGTGACCAGTTGGAGGGTTTGTATGGATTACCAGAAGCTTAATAAAGCTACCCAGAAGGACCATTTCCCTTACCCTTTATTGATCAAATGCTTGATAGATTAGCAGGGAAGCCTTACTACCGTTTTCTTGATGGTTACTTAGGTTATAACCAGATAGCAATCGCACTGAAGGACCAAAAGAAAACCACCTTCACATGCCCATACGGCACCTATGTCTTTGAAATAATGCCATTTGGGCTCTGCAATGCACCAGCAACCTTCCAACGGTGCATGATGACAATATTCTTTGACATGGTGGAGGATTTCCTAGAGATTTAAATGGACGACTTTTCTGTCTTTGGAGACAACTTTGAGGATTGTTTAGGCAATTTACAGAAGGTTCTTGAGTGATGCAAAGAGGCGAACTTGGTTTTGAACTAGGAAAAATGCCATTTCATGGTGGATGAAGGTATAGTACTAGGCCACAAGGTGAGCTGTCGTGGCATAGAGGTGGACAGAGCCAAAATAGAGGTCATCGAAAAGCTACCGCCACCCACAACAGTCAAAGGGATTCGAAGTTTCTTAGGGCATGCAGGGTTTTCTTGACCTTTTATAGCCTTTTTTTAAGATTTCCAAGCCCCTTTGCCACATGTTAGAATAGAATCGTCCCTTTGATTTTAATGCTAAATGTACTAAGGCATTTAGAATACTGAAGGAGAAGCTAGTGTTACGATGTCAGGGTAGCATTAGTGCAGAGGAAGGAAAAGCTCTTCCACGTGATCTACTACACCACGACAGAGAAGGAGTTATTAGTAGTGGTGTTCTTAATCGACAAGTTTCGTCCGTATATACTTGGAACAAAGGTGGTGGTCCACACAGACCATTCAACACTAAAGTATTTGTTCACAAAGAAAGATGCAAAACCTAGATTGTTACGTTGGATTCTACTGCTGCAAGAATTTTACATTGACATCAAGGATAAAAAGGGAACATAGAACCAAGTAGCAGACCAATTGTCAAGATTGGAGACGGGAAGGAGTCAATCCATAGACGAGACCAACATACTGGAGACCTCCCCATATGAGCAGTTGTTTGCTGCCATTAGCACTGCCGCGACAGCCATGGCGGCATGTAAGCTTTTTGAAACCCCTTGGTATGCTGACATTGTTAATTTCATTGTAAGTGGGCTATTACCTCTTGAGCTTAATTACAAAGCAAGGAAGAGGTTCCAAAATGATGCAAAACATTATTATTGGAACGAACCTCTTCTTTTCAAACACTGTGCAAATCAGATTATCAGGAGGTGCGTACCACAAGACGAACAGAAAGATGTGCTTCACCACTGTCATGCCCCCCTTGTGGAGGACACCTAGTGTAACGCCCCGGTTTTGGGCTTAGAAGTTTGAGCGTTGACCGGTTTGGTCAAAGTGCTGTTTGAATCTAAAAGGGTGAAATTAGGAAAGCCTAGTTCGGGTTGCATTAAAAATATGGAAAAATGTTCTAAAATCATCTTTTAATATATATAAGTGAACTGTGAAATCAATTTTACAAAATGAGTTTTGGAAGGGTGACATTTTGGCTAGTGACCAAAATGTAATTTTTGAAAGTTGAGTGACTGTTTTAGAAAGGGTTGAAACTTTGAATCTTTAAGGAGCTATTATTCCAAAAAGAGTTTCTCCAGATTTTTCTAAGATATTTTAATGTATAATTCTGATTTTAAAGCTTAAAAAAAGTGGAGGGAAATCATTTTACTATTGTGTAACCAACTTTCCATTTTCTTCCAATTTTCCTTTTCTCTCATTTTCTCTCAACCCAAACACTTTCTCTCCAGAAATTTCTTTCTGATTTTGTCACTCAAATCTATCTTTCCAATTCTCTTTGGATTCCTAATCATTTCAACAACAAAGCCTTGCAATTTGATAATTGGATTTTCAAGTTTTTTGGCTCTAAAGAGGAGAAACGCAAGTTTGGAGGTAAGAACGTCCTTCTCCTCCAAACTATCAGTTCTTTACTGAAATTCCTAAGTTCTCAATCCTTAATTGATGTTTTATAAATGGCTTTTAAGTTGTTTAATGGATCTTGGCTTAAAATGCAAGATTTGGTGATTTTTGATGAATTTTCGTTGGATCTGTTAAAGCAGTGTTTTAAGGTGTTAAAATGATGATTAATGAATGATAATTTGATGAGGAATTGAGTTTTGATTAATGCAATCCCGGATATGTTGAATTTCCTAAGTTTAGCTTATGATTCTAGGTTGTTTTTGGTGTGATCTTGTGGATCTGATGTTGCTGGAGGTATAAGGATGTTATTAGGCTCTTTTTAGTTGTTGAATGATGTTAAAGGATGTTTGGTTTTGATGGTTTGTGGCTGGGCTTTGTTGAGAAGTGGTTGATGCATTTTCAGTTGTGTTTGGTGGCCGAAAATGGAGGTTGGATGAGAGCAGCGAGTTTAGGTGCTTTCATTGAAGCTATTAATGCATGATGATGCATTAATCCTCTGCTTTGATGTGTTTAAAACAGGGGAGTCATCTTTGGATCCAAGTGGTGGTGATCCGGAAGCTTGATTTGTGCTTCGGCGAGAGGTGAAGTGGAATCGGTGAGTGAAATTGGGTTTTCGGCTTTGAAACCAATGTCTTGGGAGCTTAGTTTAAGTCTAAACAACTTTGCTAAGCTCAAGTGTAAGTTTTCGGAAAAACTCTCTAGTGGTGGCCATGGTTTGATTGTTGTGCAATGTGGTTTATTGCATGTTTTAAATTCTGTTTTGAAAGCATGATTTAGCATGGTTTATGCTGATCTTGTAAGCCATATGTTGAAGGAAGCTCAAGGTAAGAGTTCCTTGTTTTTGAACATTGATTAAATGTGGTTTGATGCTTTGAAATGCATGATGTATATGGCTTGGTTTAATGCTTTAAAACAGTGGATTAATTGATGAAAATGAGATATATTGGCAAGTGATGTTTTGAAAAGGTTAAGGTCACTAAGGTGGTTAAAAGTCCTTGAGTGAGCCTTGTGGATTCTAAGAACTTCATGGTGGTTAAAAGTCCATGTTGATTCTTGTTAAGGTCACTAAGGTGGTTAAAAGTCCTTGAGTGAGCCTTGTTACTTAAGAACATCAAGGTGGTTAAAAGTCCTTGGATGGTTCTTGTTAAGGACACAAAGGTGGTTAAAAGTCCTTGTGTGGTCCTTGCCATGGTGTTTAAAAGTCCATGGGCCAAGGTGTTTAAAAGTCCTTGGGGCCAAGGTGTTTAAAAGTCCTTGTGTGTTCTTGGAAACTATAAGATCACAATGGTGTTTAAAAGTCCATGTGTGAGTCTTATGTTGAACATGATGTTTTAAAAGATGAAACTTATCACTTGTGGCCAATATGACATGAATTGATATGGAAGCATGTGTTGCTTGTTTAAATTGCTTTTGAGCATGTGCAAATGATGATTTGAAGTAAGATTTATAAAGTGTTTTATAAATGCATTATTGAATGGTTTTTTTTTAGCATTCCTCACTAAGCTTTTGCTTACGCTCTCTTTCGTTTTCTTAAACCAATAATGCAGATCATTAAGGTACCTAAGGGCAGCAAGGGAGGCAAGCAATCAAGTGGAAGTTGAGCTCAATGTATGGAAGGTTTTCTTAAGTACATTTTAGCTTTTGGTAATTTGGCAATGGGGGACCGTTGTGAATGTTTTGGGGAGTTGTTTTGTACTCCATAAGTATGTTGAATGTTGTTAAGATTGTTGGTATTTGTAATTGGCCATTATATGCTTGTTTTGGAAGTTTTATGCTTGGGTGGTTTGCTTGTGTAGGAAGCATGCCTATAGAATTGGGGCTTCTCACATGTGTTGATGTTTTGGTGATTGGCTGGTACATATATGTCTCTTGATTGATGGTTAAGTTGCTGGTAAAGTTTGGTAGCAATCGGAGCATGATTGGTTGGTCAATTGCATGTTTAAGGTAGCATTTTGTTACAATCTGTGCAGGGTGTTTCGGAACAGTGCCTACCGTTTCGGAACGGGTGCCCTAAATCAGCCCAGGCGTCCGAAACGTGAGAGACCGTTCCGAAACGGAAAGGCCACTGCCAGCCCGTGTTTCGGTACGCGTTGCAGAATGGCCCCGCGTTCCGAAACAGGCTCTGCCTGTTTCGGAACGGTCGACCGTTGGGGGCTGACATTGGCAGTTAAATGTTTTGGATTGTTTACATTTTGGTCCTGAATCTTGTTTGTGCAATTGTGTGAGTTTGCAATGTCCTTTTTAGCTGAAAATTTACAGTGAAGCATGAAACCTGACTAATTTCAGGATGATAACTTTAATTTGGGTTAAGGTCTTATAATTTACAGAATTTACAATTTGGTCCCTAAAGTTGTAAATTGATCAATTGGGTCCTTGTTTGATCTCTGATGTTTGTGATCTATGAGTATGTTGTTTGTATGATCACCATTAGGGTTAATGAGCATCTAGACAAGGTTAAAAAGAAAAAAAGGGTCGTTAATCAAGGTTGACTTTCGGGTTGACTTTGGTTTTCCCCATGTGACTTTCTTAATTCGGACCAACCGTCTAGGCTGGGTTAAGGGGGTTACATTTGGTACACTAAGCTTTTGCTTACGCTCTCTTTCGTTTTCTTAAACCAATAATGCAGATCATTAAGGTACCTAAGGGTAGCAAGGGAGGCAAGCAATCAAGTGGAAGTTGAGCTCAATGTATGGAAGGTTTTCTTAAGTACATTTTAGCTTTTGGTAATTTGGCAATGGGGGACCCTTGTGAATGTTTTGGGGAGTTGTTTTGTACTCCATAAGTATGTTGAATGTTGTTAAGATTGTTGGTATTTGTAATTGGCCATTATATGCTTGTTTTGGAAGTTTTATGCTTGGGTGGTTTGCTTGTGTAGGAAGCATGCCTATAGAATTGGGGCTTTTCACATGTGTTGATGTTTTGGTGATTGGCTGGTACATATATGTCTCTTGTATGATGTTTAAGTTGCTGGTAAAGTTTGGTAGCAATCGGAGCATGATTGGTTGGTCAATTGCATGTTTAAGGTAGCATTTTGTTACAATCTGTGCAGGGTGTTTCGGAACAGTGCCTACCGTTTCGGAACGGGTGCCCTAAATCAGCCCAGGCGTCCGAAACGGGAGAGACCGTTCCGAAACAGAAAGGCCACTGCCAGCCCGTGTTTTGGTACGCGTTGCGGAACGGCCCCGCGTTTCGAAACAGGCTCTGCCTGTTTCAGAACGGTCGACCGTTGGGGGCTGACATTGGCAGTTAAATGTTTTGGATTGTTTACATTTTGGTCCTGAATCTTGTTTGTGCAATTGTGTGAGTTTGGAATGTCCTTTTTAGCTGAAAATTTACAGTGAAGCATGAAACCTGACTAATTTCAGGATGGTAACTTTAATTTGGGTTAAGGTCTTATAATTTACAGAATTTACAATTTGGTCCCTAAAGTTGTAAATTGTTCAATTGGGTCCTTGTTTGATCTCTGATGTTTGTGATTTTTGAGTATGTTGTTTGTATGATCACCATTAGGGTTAATGAGCATCTAGACAAGGTTAAAAAGAAAAAAAAAAGGGTCGTTAATCAAGGTTGACTTTCGGGTTGACTTTGGTTTTCCCCGTGTGACTTTCTTAATTCGGACCAACCGTCTAGGCCGGGTTAAGGGGGTTACATTTGGTGGTATCAGAGCTGAGTTTTCAAGTATTTGGGAATGAATGTGTGCATGATTGAAGTGTGTATGCTAAGTATGCTTGATTGATTGAAAGCATGTTCAGTGGTTGAGAATTTGATGCAATTGAGTTGTATGCTGTGATGTAGCATGTTGTGGGTACCCATTGCCAAATCAAAGCTAAAGTAATGATGTTGATTTTGAATGAAATTGAGCTTGAATACTTGGATTGCTTACCTTGCTGGGCCTAATTTGTTTATTTGCATTGTGATTGCATGGTTAAAGTATGGCACCACGTAGAGAGTTGAGAGGTAATGTGCGAGCTACGGCTCCTAATGAGAACGAGAATGAGGAAAACACGGGTAGTGCAGTGCTACCTCCTCCTCCGCCTGGTGGTGGTGGTGCTGGGGGTGAAAGAGCTGAAGCTGCAGTTGGTGCTGGAGCTGCTGGACCTGAGGTTGGTCAGGGGCAAGCTATGCCTAATATGACGTTGTTAGTGCAAGCTATTGCTGGTGCTTTTCGAGCGGCAGTAGCTGGAGCTCAAGGAGCTGGGCATTAGGGAGATGCTGGAGTTAGACTACCTTTGGAGCGTTTGCGCAGTCTTGGTGGGACTGAGTTCAGGGGTATGCCTGCTGAGGGTTCTGAAGCTTGGTTAGAAAGTACCAAGAGGATCTTGGGTCAGATGAGTTGCACGGATGTGCAAAAGCTGGGTTGTGTTGTATCCTTGCTTCAGGATGATGCGTATACGTGGTGGACGACCACTATAGCTGGGGTAGCTGAAGCTGATGTGACTTGGACATTCTTTCAGAATGTGTTCAAGAGGAGGTATCTTGGTGTGAGATATCTTGATGAAAAGAAGCGTGAGTTCATGTCTCTTACCCTGGGGAGCATGACTGTGGCTGAGTATGAAGTGCAGTTTGTGCGACTCAGTCAGTATGCACCTGAGCTGGTACCTGATGAGCGAGCAAGGTGCGAGAGGTTCCGTTATGGTTTAGTGACGGAAGTGAAAATGTATGTGCTGGCCACTGAATATTATTATTTTGATGTGCTGGTGGGCCGAGCCAAAGATATAGAGATGAACTTGGGTTTATCTGTTAGAAGTGTTGGAGCAAGTGCTGGAAAGCGATCAGCTGAGTTTAGTTCCGGAGGTGGAAGGAACAAGAGGGGACGCGATCAGAAGTATCAGTCCTCAGCTAAGAGAGGTGGTGGTGCACCTGCTCGGGGAGGCAATGCTAGAGCTGATCCGAGTGCTTGTTGGATCTGTGGTTCACGTGGTCACATGAAGTGTGACTGTCCTCGTGCTGTGAGGGAGGTGCAAGCTCCTGTTGCGGCAGCTGGAAATGGATGCTGGAAATGTGGATCTGCGGATCATCTGAGGCGAGATTGTCCTATGTTGGCTGGTGGCCAAGTGCGTGCTCCTGTTGTTGCTGCACCGCAGAGAGGTCGTGGGCGCGGCCGTGGTAATTTCCAGCGGAGAGAGGAAGGTGGTCGAGGAGTGGCCCATGTTGTGGCTATTCAGCCTGAAGGTGATGGTCAAGCGAGGGTGTATGCTCAGCGGGAAGGGAGGAATGACGCGGATGTGATTGCAGGTACCTTTACTTTGCAATCCTTGTCATTACTTTCCTTGATAGATTCTGGATCTATGCATTCATATATTTTGTGTGAGCATGCTGAATTGCTTGGTTTGCCTGTTGAGTCTTTGGATGTTGGTGTTCGTGTCACTAGTTCTTTTGGTGAGACTGTTGTGACTCGAAAGTTGTATAGAAGGTGTCCGTTGGTTGTTCAAGAACATGTTTTTCATGTTGATCTTATGGAGTTGCCTTTCTATGGTTTTGATGTAATCCTTGTTATGGATTGGCTTGCTGAGCATCGTGCTGTTGTGGATTGTGAAAATAAGCGTGTTTCGCTGAAGCTTGCGGATGATTACGATGTTGTTGTGGTTGGTGAGAATGTGAAGTTTCTTGCCAATGTGGTGTCTACCTTGGAGGCGAGCAGGATGCTGAGGCAGGGTTGTGAAGCTTACCTAGCTTTTGTGATGAATCCTAGCTCTAAGGAATTGAGGGTGCAAGATATCAGGGTTGTGAAGGAGTTTCCTGGTGTGTTTCCTGAGGAGTTGCCTGGTTTACCTCCTAATCGCGAGGTGGAGTTTGGAATTGAGCTGTATGAGAATACAACTCCTATGTCCATTACTCCCTATAGAATGACACCTAAGGAGCTGAAGGAGCTGAAGACGCAGTTGCAAGAGCTGCTTGATCGTGGTTTCATTCGGCCGAGTGTGTCACCTTGGGGTGCACCGGTCTTGTTTGTGAAGAAGAAGGATGACACTATGAGAATGTGCATTGATTACCGTCAGCTGAACAAGTTGACTATCAAGAATCGGTATCCTTTGCCGAGGATTGATGATCTCTTTGATCAATTTCGGGGAGCTGCTGTGTTCTCTAAGATTGACTTGAGGTCTGGGTATTACCAGTTGAAGGTGAAGGATGTGGATGTGCCTAAGACAACTTTCAGGACAAGGTATGGGCATTATGAGTTCCTTGTGATGCCGTTTGGTTTGACAAATGCTCCTGCTGCTTTCATGGATATGATGAATCGTGTATTTCATGAATACCTGGACAAGTTTGTTGTGGTGTTCATTGATGATATCCTCGTGTACTCGCGTACTGAGGAGGAGCATGAAGAGCATTTGAGGATTGTGCTGCGAGCTTTGTTGGAGAATCAGCTTTATGCTAAGCTGAGCAAGTGTGAGTTTTGGCTTAAGGAGGTGGTGTTTCTTGGACATGTTGTTTCTGCTGGGGGGATTCGTGTTGATCCTCAGAAGATTGAGGCGGTGATGAATTGGAAGGTTCCTAAGTCTGTTCATGAGGTCCGTAGTTTCCTTGGTTTGGCGGGATACTACCGGAGGTTTGTGGATGGTTTTTCTAAGATTGCCGCACCTTTGACGAAGTTGTTGCAAAAGGATGTTAAGTATGAGTGGACAGAGGCGAGACAGCAGGCTTTTGAGAAGCTGAAGGTGGCTTTGACTCAAGCTCCTATCTTGGTTCAGCCTGAATCAGGGAAAGAGTTTGTGGTCTATAGTGATGCATCCTATGTTGGTTTGGGATGTGTGCTGATGCAAGAGGGTAAGGTTGTGGCTTATGCATCGCGGAAGTTGAATGTGCATGAGCGCAATTATCCTACGCATGATATTGAGTTGGCTGCGGTGGTTTTTGCTCTAAAGATCTGGAGACATTATCTGTATGGTGAGAAGTGTACTGTGTACACGGATCACAAGAGTTTGAGGTATCTGATGTCTCAAAAAGAGTTGAATCTTAGGCAGCGACGTTGGTTGGAGTTGCTCAAGGATTATGACCTAACGATTGAGTACCATCCTGGAAAGGCTAATGTTGTTGCGGATGCCTTGAGTAGGAAGGTAGCTGTTGAGCTGAGGGCTATGTTTGCTAGCTTGAGTTTATCGCGTGATGGTGGTCTTGTAGCTAAGTTGCAAGTGAAACCATCTATGGTTCAGTTGATCAAGGAAAAGCAGTTGCTGGATGATTCCTTGGTGTCTCATGTTCAGGATATAGCGGAGGGTAGGCCTTCGGATTTCTGTTTTAATGACGATGGTGTGTTGTGTTTTGGGAGTCGAATAGTAGTGCCTAATGATGCTGAGTTGAGGCGTGCTATTCTGTCTGAAGGTCATAGTAGTCCTTTTGCTATGCACCCTGGTAGTACTAAGATGTATCGTGATCTTTGTGTTAAGTACTATTGGGTGGGTTTGAAGAAGGATGTTGCAGAGTTTGTGAGCAAGTGTATGGTGTGTCAGCGAGTTAAGGCTGAACATCAGGTTCCATCAGGTTTGTTGCAACCGTTGAGAATCCTTGAATGGAAGTTGGAGAGGGTTACCATGGATTTTGTATCTGGTTTACCTTTGTCTCCGTCGAAGAAGAATTCGGTTTGGGTGATTGTGGATCGCCTGACGAAGTGTGCACATTTCTTGCCGGTGCATACTACGTTTTCTTTGGATAAGCTTGCGGAGCTGTACATTGCTGAGATTGTGCGGCTGCATGGTGTGCCTAAGTCGATTGTGTCGGATAGGGATCCGAGGTTCACATCGCGTTTCTGGCAGTGTTTGCATCAAGCTCTGGGTACAAGGTTGAATTTCAGTACATCCTATCATCCTCAGTCGGATGGTCAGTCAGAGTGTGTTATCCAGATCTTGGAGGATATGTTGAGGTGTTGCGTGATTGAGTTCCAAGGCTCTTGGGAGAAGCATTTGCCTTTGGTGGAGTTTGCTTATAACAATAGTTATCAGGCGAGTATACAGATGGCACCTTATGAGGCTTTGTACGGAAGGAAGTGTAGGACTCCTCTTTGTTGGGCTGAAACTGGTCAAAAGTTGGTTTCGATGCCAGCTTTGTTGAAAGGAACCACCGAGAAGGTGAAGCTCATTTGTGAGCGGTTGAAGGCTGCTTCTGATCGGTAGAAGTCTTACGCGGATTTGAAGCGTAAGGAAATAGAGTATGCGGTAGGAGATCGTGTGTTCTTGAAGGTTTCACCTTGGAAGAAGGTGATGAGGTTTGGCCGGAAGGGTAAGTTGAGCCCTAGGTACATTGGACCATTTGAGGTGGTTGAGCGTGTGGGTCCTGTTGCGTATCGGCTGAGGCTACCTCCAGAGTTGGAGAAGATTCATGATGTGTTCCATGTTTCTATGCTCCGGAAGTATAGATCTGATCCTTCGCATGTGATGCCTGTGGAGGAAGTGGAATTGAATCCGGACTTGACCTATGATGAGGAACCGGTGAAGGTTCTGGATTCAGATAACAAGGTTCTTCGTGGCAAGACCATCGAGTTGGTAAAGGTGCTGTGGAAGCATCGAGGTGTTGAGGAAGCCACGTGGGAGCGGAAGGAAGACATGCTGAAGCAGTTTCCTTATCTCTTTCCTTCAGGTAAATTTCGAGGACGAAATTTCTTAAGGGGGGGAGAGTTGTAACGCCCCGGTTTTGGGCTTAGAAGTTTAAGCGTTGACCGGTTTGGTCAAAGTGCTGTTTGAATCTAAAAGGGTGAAATTAGGAAAGCCTAGTTCGGGTTGCATTAAAAATATGGAAAAATGTTCTAAAATCATCTTTTAATATATATAAGTGAACTGTGAAATCAATTTTACAAAATGAGTTTTGGAAGGGTGACATTTTGGCTAGTGACCAAAATGTAATTTTTAAAAGTTGAGTGACTGTTTTAGAAAGGGTTGAAACTTTGAATCTTTAAGGAGCTATTATTCCAAAAAGAGTTTCTCCAGATTTTTCTAAGATATTTTAATGTATAATTCTAATTTTAAAGCTTAAAAAAAGTGGAGGGAAATCATTTTACTATTGTGTAACCAACTTTCCATTTTCTTCCAATTTTCCTTTTCTCTCATTTTCTCTCAACCCAAACACTTTCTCTCCAGAAATTTCTTTCTGATTTTTTCACTCAAATCTATCTTTTCAATTCTCTTTGGATTCCTAATCATTTCAACAACAAAACCTTGCAATTTGATAATTGGATTTTCAAGTTTTTTGGCTCTAAAGAGGAGAAACTCAAGTTTGGAGGTAAGAACGTCCTTCTCCTCTAAACTATCAGTTCTTTACTGAAATTCCTAAGTTCTCAATCCTTAATTGATGTTTTATAAATGGCTTTTAAGTTGTTTAATGGATCTTGGCTTAAAATGCAAGATTTGGTGATTTTTGATGAATTTTCGTTGGATCTGTTAAAGCAGTGTTTTAAGGTGTTAAAATGATGATTAATGAATGATAATTTGATGAGGAATTGAGTTTTGATTAATGCAATCCCGGATATGTTGAATTTCCTAAGTTTAGCTTATGATTCTAGGTTGTTTTTGGTGTGATCTTGTGGATCTGATGTTGCTGGAGGTATAAGGATGTTATTAGGCTCTTTTTAGTTGTTGAATGATGTTAAAGGATGTTTGGTTTTGATGGTTTGTGGCTGGGCTTTGTTGAGAAGTGGTTGATGCATTTTCGGTTGTGTTTGGTGGCCGAAAATGGAGGTTGGATGAGAGCAGCGAGTTTAGGTGCTTTCATTGAAGCTATTAATGCATGATGATGCATTAATCCTCTGCTTTGATGTGTTTAAAACAGGGGAGTCATCTTTGGATCCAAGTGCTGGTGATCCGGAAGCTTGATTTGTGCTTCGGCGAGAGGTGAAGTGGAATCGGTGAGTGAAATTGGGTTTTCGACTTTGAAACCAATGTCTTGGGAGCTTAGTTTAAGTCTAAACAACTTTGCTAAGCTCAAGTGTAAGTTTTCGGAAAAACTCTCTAGTGGTGGCCATGGTTTGATTGTTGTGCAATGTGGTTTATTGCATGTTTTAAATTCTGTTTTGAAAGCATGATTTAGCATGGTTTATGCTGATCTTGTAAGCCATATGTTGAAGGAAGCTCAAGGTAAGAGTTCCTTGTTTTTGAACATTGATTAAATGTGGTTTGATGCTTTGAAATGCATTGTAACCTCTTAACCCGGCCTAGACGGTTGACCCGAATTAAGAAAGTCATACGGGGAAAACCAAAGTCAACCCGAAAGTCAACCTTGATTAACGACCCTTTTTTTTCTTTTTAATCTTGACTAGATGCACATTAGTCCTAATTGTGATCACACAAACATCATACTCAAAGATCACAAACATCAGAGATCAAACAGGGACCCAATTGAACAAATTACAACTTTAGGGACCAAATTGTAATTTCTGATAATTAAAAGGACTTAACCCAAATTAAAGTTACCAACTTGAAATTAATCAGGTTTCATGCTTCTCTGTGGAATTTCAGCTCAAAAGGACTTCCCAAGCTCATACAATTGAACAAACAAGTTTCAGGACCAAAACGCAAACAATTCAAAATATATAACTGCCAATGTCAGCCCCCAACGGTCGACCGTTCCGAAACAGATAGACCCCATTTCGAAACACGGGCCGTTCCGCAACGGGTTCCGAAACATAGGCTTGGCAGAGGCCAAACCGTTTCGAAACGGTGCATACCGTTTCGGACGCCTGGGTTCATGCAAGGCACCCGTTCCGAAACGGTGCACACTGTTCCGAAACGCCTGCACAGATTGCAGCAAAATGCATTCCAAAACATGCAATAGATCATTCAAACATGCTCCAAATGCCACCAAACTTTACCAGCATGCAATTCAACATATTTAAGACTTGCAAGCATCATCAAAACATCAGAACAACATCATATGCAAAAAGCCCCAATTCTATAGGCATGCTTCCTACACAAGCTAGCTACTCAGGCACAAAACTTCCAAAACAAGCATATAATGATCCAATTCAAAAACCAGCAATCTTATCATCATTCAACATACTTAGGGAGTTCCAAACACCTCCCAAAACATACACATTGGTCCCCCATTGCCAAATTACCCAAAAGCTAAAAAGTACTTATAAAACCTTCCATACATTGAGCTTTACTTGTACTTGAATGCTTGCCCTCCTTGCTGCCCTCAAGGTTCTCTAATGCTCTGCATTATTGAATTAAGAAAACGAAGAGAGCGTAAGCAAAAGCTTAGTGAGGAATGCTCTTAAAAACCATTCAATAATGCAATTAAAACCATTTATAAACATGCTTAAAATCAACCTTTGTACATGCTCAAAAGCATACTTTAAACAAGCAATCTCATGCTTCAACATAAACATAACATGTCATATTGGCTCAAGTGATACATTCCATTTCTTAAAACAAGTTCATCAACTTCCCAAGGACTTTTAATCACCTTGGCCCCAAGGACTTTTAAACACCTTGGCCATGGACTTTTAAACACCATGAATGAGGACCACACAAGGACTTTTAACCACCTTTGTGTCCAAAGCTTGAATCACCCCAAGGACTTTTAAACACCTTGGCCCCAAGGACTTTTAAACACCTTGGCCCCATGGACTTTTAAACACCATGGCCCCATGGACTTTTAAACACCATGGAAAGGATCACCTAAGGACTTTTAACCACCTTAGTGTCCGCAACAAGAATCATCCAAGGACTTTTAACCACCTTGATGTTCTTAAGTAACAAGGCTCACTCAAGGACTTTTAACCACCTTAGTGACCTTAATCTTTTCAAAACATCACTTGCCAATAAACATCATTTTCATCATTTAATCCACTGTTTTAAAGCATTAAACCAAGCCATTTTCATCATGCATTTAAAAGCATCAATCCACATTTAATCAATGTACAAAAGCAAGGAACTCCTACCTAGAGTTACCTTCAACATATGGCTTACATCATCAGCAAAAACCATGCTAAAACATGCTTTCAAAACATTAATTAAAACATGCAAATAACCATTTTGCATCACATCAAAATCATGGCCACCACTAGAGAGAAATTCCGAAAACTTACACTTGAGCTTAGCAAAGTTGTTTAGACTTAAACTAAGCTCCCAAAACCTTCAAACCTTGGTTTAAAAGCTGAAAACCCAACTTCACTCACCGATTTCCACTTTGCTTCAAGCCAAAGCACCAAATCAAGCTTCCGGATCAACAACTCTTGGATCCAAAGATGCCTCCCCTGTTTCAACACATCAAAGCAGAGGATTAATGCATCATCATGCATTAATTGCTTCAATGAAAGCACCTAAACTCGCTGCTCTCATCCAACCTCCATTTTCGGCCACCAAACACAACCGAAAATGCATCCAAACCACTTCTAAACCAAGCCCAGCCATAAACCAGCAAAACCACACTTCCATAAACATCATATAACATCTAAAAACAACCTATTAACATCCTTATACCTCCAGCAACATCAGATCACCAAGATCACCTTAAAAACAACCTTGAAACACAAGCTAAACTTAGGAAACTCAACCTATCCGGGATTGCATCAATCAAAACTCAATTCCTTATCAATTTAGAGATCATTTAACAACAAAAACACATCTCAAATCACAGATTAATCAGATCTAACGAAAATCATCAAAAATCATCAAAATCTTGCATTATAAGCCAAGATCCATTTCACCACTTAAAAACCTTTAATTAAACTTCAATTAAGGATTGAAAACTTAGGAATTTCAGTAAAGAACTGATAGTTTAGAGGAGAAGGACGTTCTTACCTCCAAACTTGAGTTTCTCCTCTTTTTGCAATCAAAATCCTTGTTGAAACAATTAGCAATTGAAGAGGTTTTGAAGATACAATGATTAGGAATCAAATGAGAGTTGAAAGGAGGGATTTAGGTGAAGAAATCAGAACCAATTCTCTGGAAAAGATGTGTTTGGGTTGAGAGAAAATGAGAGAAAGAAAATTAGGAAAAGTTGGTTACAAAATCCAAAATAGCCAAATGGCTTTCCCTCCACTTTTAATATCCTTTAAAATCAGAATTTAGACTTAAAATATCTTAGAAAAATCTGGAGAAACTCCATTTGGGTAAATAGCTCCTTAAAGATTCAAAGTTTCAACCCTTTATAAAACAGTCACCAAACTTGCGAAAATTACATTTTGGTCACTAGCCAAAATGTCACACTTCCAAAACTCATTTTCCAAAATTGATTTCACAGTTCACTTAATTATATTAAAAGATGATTTTAGAACATTTTTCCATATTTTTATTGCAACCCGAACTAGGCTTTCCTAATTTCACCTCTTTAGATTCGAACAACACTTTGACCAACCGGTCAACGCCCAAAACTCCTAAGCCCAAAACCGGGGCGTTACAACTCTCCCCCCCCCCTTAAGAAATTTCGTCCTCGAAATTTACCTGAAGGAAAGAGATAAGGAAACTGCTTCAGCATTTCTTCCTTCCGCTCCCACGTGGCTTCCTCAACACCTCGATGCTTCCACAGCACCTTCACCAACTCAATGGTCTTGCCACGAAGAACCTTGCTATCCGAATCCAGAACCTTCACCGGTTCCTCATCATAGGTCAAATCCGGATTCAAAACCACTTCCTCCACAGGCATCACATGCGAAGGATCAGATCTATACTTCCGGAGCATAGAAACATGGAACACATCATGAATCTTCTCCAACTCCTGAGGTAACCTCAGCCGATACGCAACAGGACCCACACGCTCAACCACCTCATATGGTCCAATGTACCGAGGGCTCAACTTACCCTTCCGGCCAAACCTCATCACCTTCTTCCAAGGCGAAACCTTCAAGAACACACGGTCACCCACCGCATACTCTATCTCCTTACGCTTCAAATCCGCGTAAGACTTCTGCCGATCAGAGGCAGCCTTCAACCGCTCACAGATGAGCTTCACTTTCTCGGTGGTCCCTTTCAACAAAGCTGGCATCGAAACCAACTTCTGACCAGTTTCAGCCCAACAAAGAGGAGTCCTACACTTCCTCCCATACAGAGCCTCATAAGGTGCCATCTGTATACTCGCCTGATAACTATTGTTATAAGCGAACTCAACCAAAGGCAGATGCTTCTCCCAAGAACCTTGGAACTCAATCACGCAGCACCTCAACATATCCTCCAAGATCTGGATAACACACTCTGACTGACCATCCGACTGAGGATGATAGGATGTACTGAAATGCAACCTTGTACCCAGAGCTTGATGCAAACACTGCCAAAAACGCGATGTGAACCTCGGATCCCTATCCGACACAATCGACTTAGGCACACCATGCAGCCTCACAATCTCAGCAATGTACAGCTCTGCCAGCTTATCCAAAGAAAACGTAGTATGCACAGGCAAGAAATGCGCACACTTCGTCAAGCGATCCACAATCACCCAAATAGAATTCTTCTTCGATGGAGACAAAGGTAAACCAGATACAAAATCCATGGTAACCCTCTCCCACTTCCATTCAGGGATTTTCAACGGTTGCAACAAACCAGAAGGAACCTGATGTTCAGCCTTAACTCGCTAACACACCAAACACTTGCTCACAAACTCTGCAACATCCTTCTTCAAACCCACCCAATAGTACTCATCACGAAGATCACGGTACATCTTAGTACTACCAGGGTGCATAGCAAAAGGACTACTATGACCTTCAGTCAGAATAGCACGCCTCAACTCAACATCAGCAGGTACTACTATCCGACTACCAAAACACAACACACCATCCTCATTAAAGCAGAAATCCGAAGGTCTACCCTCCGCGATATCCTGAACATGAGACACCAAGGAATCATCCAACAACTGCTTTTCCTTGATCAACTGAACCAAAGATGGTTTCACTTGCAACTCAGCAACAAGACCACCATCTCGCGATATGCTCAAGCTAGCAAACATAGCTCTCAGCTCAACAGCTACCTTCCTACTCAAGGCATCCGCAACAACATTAGCCTTTCCAGGGTGATACTCAATCGTCAAATAATAATCCTTGAGCAACTCCAACCAACGCAGCTGTCTAAGATTCAACTCTTTCTGAGACATCAGATACCTCAAACTCTTGTGATCCGTGTACACAGTACACTTCTCACCATACAGATAATGTCTCCAGATCTTCAGAGCAAACACCACTGCAGCCAGCTCAATGTCATGCGTAGGATAGTTGCGCTCATGCACCTTCAACTGCCGCGACGCATAAGCCATAACCTTACCCTCTTGCATCAGCACACATCCCAAACCAACATAGGATGCATCACTATAGACCACAAACTCTTTCCTTGATTCAGGCTGTATCAAGATAGGAGCTTGCGTCAAAGCCGCCTTAAGCTTCTCAAAAGCCTGCTGTCTCGCTTTCGTCCACTCATACTTAACATCCTTCTGCAACAGCTTCGTCAAAGGAGCAGCAATCTTGGAAAAACCATCCACAAACCTCCGGTAGTAACCCGCCAAACCAAGGAAACTACGGACCTCATGAACAGACTTAGGAACTTTCCAGTTCATCACCGCCTCAATCTTCTGAGGATCAACACGAATCCCCTCAGCTGAGACCACATGCCCAAGAAACACCACCTCCTTAAGCCAGAACTCACACTTGCTCAGCTTAGCATAAAGCTGATTCTCCAACAAGGCTTGCAAAACAATCCTCAAATGCTCTTCGTGCTCCTCCTCAGTACGCGAGTACACGAGGATATCATCAATGAACACCACAACGAACTTGTCCAGGTATTCATGAAACACACGATTCATCATGTCCATGAAAGCAGCAGGAGCATTTGTCAAACCAAACGGCATCACAAGGAACTCATAATGCCCATACCTTGTCCTGAAAGCTTTCTTAGGCACATCCACATCCTTCACCTTCAACTGATAATACCCTAACCTCAAGTCAATCTTAGAGAACACTGCAGCTCCCCGAAATTGATCAAAGAGATCATCAATCCTCGGCAAAGGATACCGATTCTTGATAGTCAACTTGTTCAGCTGACGATAATCAATGCACATCCTCATAGTGCCATCTTTCTTCTTCACAAACAGGACTGGTGCTCCCCAAGGTGACACACTCGGCCGGATGAAACCACGATCTAGCAGCTCTTGCAACTGCGTCTTCAGCTCCTTCAGCTCCTTAGGTGCCATTCTATAGGGAGTAATGGACACAGGAGTTGTATTCTCATACAGCTCAATTCCAAACTCCACCTCGCGATTAGGAGGTAAACCAGGCAACTCCTCAGGAAAAACACCAGGAAACTCCTTCACAACCTTGATATCTTGCACCCTCAACTCCTTAGAGCTAGGATTCATCACAAAGGCTAGATAAGCTTCGCAACCCTGCCTCAGCATCCTACTCGCCTCCAAGGTAGACACCACATTAGCAAGAAACTTCACATTCTCACCAACTACAACAACTTCATAATCATCCGCAAGCTTAAGCGAAACCCGCTTATTTTCACAATCTACCACAGCACGATGCTCAGCAAGCCAATCCATACCAAGGATCACATCAAAACCATAAAAGGGCAACTCCATAAGATCAACATGAAAGACATGTTCTTGAACAACCAAGGGACACCTTCTATAAAGCTTTCGAGTCACAACAGTTTCACCAAAAGAACTAGTGACACGAACACCAACATCCAAAGACTCAACAGGCAAACCAAGCAATTCAGCATGCTCACACAAAATATATGAATGCGTAGATCCAGAATCAATCAAAGAAAGCAATGACAAGGATTGCAAAGTAAAGGTACCTGCAATCACATCTGCATCATTCCTTCCCTCGCGCTGAGCATACACCCTAGCTTGGCCTCCACCCTCAGGCTGAATAGCCACAACATGTGCTACTCCGCGACCACCTTCCTCTCGCCTCTGGAAATTACCACGGCCGCGCCCACGACCTCTCTGCGGTGCAGCAACAACAGGAGCACGCTCTTGGCCACCAGCCAACCTCGGACAATCTCGCCTCAAATGATCTACAGAACCACAATTCCAACATCCATTACCAGCTGCCGCTACAGGAGCTTGCACCTCCCTCACAGCACGAGGACAGTCACGCTTCATGTGACCACGCAAACCACAGATCCAGCAAGCACTAGGATTAGCTCTAGCATAACCACCTCTAGCAGGTGCACCACCACCTCTCTTGGCTGAGGACTGATACTTCTGATCACGTCCCCTCTTGTTCCGTCCACCTCCGGAACTATACTCAGCAGCTCTCTTGCCAGAACTTGCTCCAGCACCTTTCGCAGCTAAACCCAAGTTCATCTCAATGTCCTTGGATCGGCCAACCAACACATCAAAATCATTATACTCAGCAGCCAACATATATGTCTTTACTTCCGTCACCAAACCATAACGGAACCTTTCACACCTCTCCCGCTCATCAGGTATCAGCTCCGGTGCATACTGACTGAGTCGCACAAACTGCACCTCATACTCAGCCACACTCATGCTCCCTTGGGTAAGAGACATGAATTCACGCTTTTTCTCATCAAGATATCTCACTCCAAGATATCTCCTCTTGAACGCATTCCGAAAGAATGTCCAAGTAACATCAGCTTCAGCCATCCCAGCTATGGTGGTCGTCCACCACGTATACGCATCGTCCTGCAGCAAGGACACAACACATCCCAACTTTTGCACATCCGTGCAGCTCATCTGACCCAAGATACGCTTGGTACTCTCTAGCCAAGCTTCCGAACTCTCAGCAGACATACCCCTGAACTCAGTCCCACCAAGACTGCGCAGACGCTCCAGAGGTAGTCTAACTCCCGCATCTCCCTGATGCCCAGCTCCTTGAGCTCCAGCTACTGCTGCTCGAAAAGCACCCGCAATAGCTTGTACCAGCATAGACATATCAGGCATAGCTTGCCCCTGACCAACCTCTGGTCCAGCAGCTCCAGCACCAGCTGCAGCTTCAGCTCTTTCACCTCCAGCACCACCACCAGGCGGAGGAGGGGGTAACACGTCACTACCCGTATTCTCTTCATTCTCGTTCTCATTGGGAGCCGTAGCTCGCACACTACCTCTTAACTCTCTACGTGGTGCCATACTTTTACCATGCAATCACAATGCAAAATAAAACAAGTCAGGCCCAGTAAGGTAAGCAATCCAAGTATTCAAGCTCAATTTCATTCAAAATCAACATCATTCCATTAGCTTTTGTTTGGCAATGGGTACCCTCAACATGCAACATCACAACATACATCTCAATTGCATCCAAATCACAAGCCACTAAACATGCTTTCGAACAACAAGCATACAAACCAAACATACTTCAAACATGTATACATTCATTCCCAATTACTCGAGAACTTCATGGTGGTTAAAAGTCCATGTTGATTCTTGTTAAGGTCACTAAGGTGGTTAAAAGTCCTTGAGTGAGCCTTGTTACTTAAGAACATCAAGGTGGTTAAAAGTCCTTGTGTGTTCTTGGAAACTATAAGATCACAATGGTGTTTAAAAGTCCATGTGTGAGTCTTATGTTGAACATGATGTTTTAAAAGATGAAACTTATCACTTGTGGCCAATATGACATGAATTGATATGGAAGCATGTGTTGCTTGTTTAAATTGCTTTTGAGCATGTGCAAATGATGATTTGAAGTAAGATTTATAAAGTGTTTTATAAATGCATTATTGAATGGTTTTTTTTAGCATTCCTCACTAAGCTTTTGCTTACGCTCTCTTTCGTTTTCTTAAACCAATAATGCAGATCATTAAGGTACCTAAGGGCAGCAAGGGAGGCAAGCAATCAAGTGGAAGTTGAGCTCAACGTATGGAAGGTTTTCTTAAGTACATTTTAGCTTTTGGTAATTTGGCAATGGGGGACCCTTGTGAATGTTTTGGGGAGTTGTTTTGTACTCCATAAGTATGTTGAATGTTGTTAAGATTGTTGGTATTTGTAATTGGCCATTATATGCTTGTTTTGGAAGTTTTATGCTTGGGTGGTTTGCTTGTGTAGGAAGCATGCCTATAGAATTGGGGCTTTTCACATGTGTTGATGTTTTGGTGATTGGCTGGTACATATATGTCTCTTGTATGATGTTTAAGTTGCTGGTAAAGTTTGGTAGCAATCGGAGCATGATTGGTTGGTCAATTGCATGTTTAAGGTAGCATTTTGTTACAATCTGTGCAGGGTGTTTCGGAACAGTGCCTACCGTTTCGGAACGAGTGCCCTAAATCAGCCCAGGCGTCCGAAACGGGAGAGACCGTTCCGAAACGGAAAGGCCACTGCCAGCCCGTGTTTCGGTACGCGTTGCGGAACGGCCCCGCGTTTCGAAACAGGCTCTGCCTGTTTCGGAACGGTCGACCGTTGGGGGCTGACATTGGCAGTTAAATGTTTTGGATTGTTTACATTTTGGTCCTGAATCTTGTTTGTGCAATTGTGTGAGTTTGGAATGTCCTTTTTAGCTGAAAATTTACAGTGAAGCATGAAACCTGACTAATTTCAGGATGGTAACTTTAATTTGGGTTAAGGTCTTATAATTTACAGAATTTACAATTTGGTCCCTAAAGTTGTAAATTGTTCAATTGGGTCCTTGTTTGATCTCTGATGTTTGTGATCTTTGAGTATGTTGTTTGTATGATCACCATTAGAGTTAATGAGCATCTAGACAAGGTTAAAAAGAAAAAAAGGGTCGTTAATCAAGGTTGACTTTCGGGTTGACTTTGGTTTTCCCCGTGTGACTTTCTTAATTCGGACCAACCGTCTAGGCCGGGTTAAGGGGGTTACACCTAGGAGGAAACAAAACCGCTACCAAGGTTCTGCAATCCGGTCTGTATTGGCCCACATTGTTCAGGGATGCACAAGCCTTTTACAAGAGCTGTGGCATGTGCCATAGGACTGGAATATATCGAGAAGGCATGAGATGCCACTGCAGAACATATTGGAGGTCGAAATCTTTGATGTATGGGGAATCAACTTCATGGGACCATTCCAGCATCTTGTGGGAAATTGTACATCCTACTGGCAGTGGACTATGTGTCAAAGTGGGTAGAAGCGATTGCCACTGAGAAGAATGATGCCAAGACTGTGCAAAGATTCCTTCACAAGAACATCTTCTCCAAATTTGGCATCCCATGGGTGATAATTAGCGATGAGGGGAAACATTTCGACAATAGGGTAATAGCTACTGCATTAAAGAAATACGAAGTGAAGCACCGAATTGCAAGAGCGTACCACCCTCAAACCAATGGGCAGGCAGGGATATCCAACAAAGAAATAAAGAACATACTAGAAAAGATGGTTAAACCCACTCGAAAGGATTGGTCTCTACATCTCAATGATGCACTTTGGGCCTACAGAACAGCGTTCAAGACACCATTGGGGATGTCACCCTATCGACTCATCTATGGGAAAACTTGTCATTTACCTGTTGAGATAGAACACAGAGCTTACTGGGCTATCAAGGCAGTAAATATGTACTGGGATAAGGCAGGACAGAAAAGGCTACTAAACTTGAATGAGATTGAGGAAATTCGAGCAATGGCCTACGGCAATGCCAAAATCTATAAGGACAAAACCAATAAGTGGCACGACAGGAAGCTACTGCCATGACAGTTCTGCCTAGGGCAGCAGGTGTTGTTGTTCAACTCTAGGTTGAAGCTTTTCCCATGAAAGCTTAAATCTAGGTGGTCTGGTCCTTTCCATGTTGTCCAAGTTTTCCCTCATGGTGCCATTACAATCAGATCTCTAAATGATGGGCACCAGTTCAAGGTCAATGGACAAAGGCTCAAGCATTATCAGGGGACTGAATCTCCAAGGATGCAGGAAGTAGTTGCTTTAGGAGATGCCCCTCAAGGAATCCCTAATTTAACTTAGTTTCATTTTAATTAATTTATTTATTTATTTATCTATTTACTAGGAATTAAGATTTTTATTTATTTATTTTGGGTACTAAGATTTTAATTCAGTTTATTTATTTAATTATTTTTAGGAAATAAAGGAAGCAAAGAAAAGAGGAGGAATGAACCAGCCCACCGCATCAACAGCCCCAAAAGCCCAACGGACAAGCATGTCGTCATAGCCTGTCACCAGCTGTCGCGACAGACGCGGAGAAGACAGCCTGTCACGGAGCTGTCACGACAGACACGCAAACGCGTAACAGACGCGCAACAGACACAGAAGCGCGTGAAAGCTGCGTCAAAAACCGCGTAACAGCTGGCCCCGTTATTCACGCCTGTCGTACTGTCCCAACGGGCAGAAAAACCTCGTTCTATATAAACCCCGTTATTCACGCCTGAGTAATGAACATAACCCTCATTCGTGAATTCTATGCTACTGTCACCGATAAGGATGCTACGACAGTGAAAATCTGAGGCAAAGAAATCTCCCTCGAGCCGGCGTACATCAACACACTATATGGGTTGTACGTGAGCAAGGAGGACGCCCACCGAAGGTTCGTGAATAGTTTTTTGCTGGCAGACTATGACGTTGTCATGGCAGAAGTGACAGAGGAAGGCACGGAGTGGAGCGAAGACCCGAAACATCGATGGACTGTGAGGAGGACCCAGCTTACCCCACAACCCATGTTGTGGAATCATTTTGTCAAGAAGCGCCTAATGCCGACCTTCCACAACACCACTGTCGATCGACAGAGATTGACTCTTGTTCACTCCATTCTCAATGAGAGGCAAATCAACGTTGGCCACTACATCCGATACGGAATCATAAAGTGTGCTCTCCGACCTTCAGGCCCCTTAGTCTTCCCCTATCTCATCACCACACTCTGCCGGGGCAACAACGTGCTAGAAATCAACGAGGATGTCAAGGTCCAGGGGAAAGGGTGGACGCAACAGAATATCTATAGTCTTATGAAATTGAAAGCTACCACCCCTCTGTCGTACATAAACCCCTCTGTCGCGACAGAACCTACGACAGAACCTAACTCCCCCGAACCTGTTGCAGAAGACCCAGAAAAGATAGTAGTAGCACCACCAGCAGACACCTCCAACCAGATTCTGACGATGCTGAAAAAGATGGAGGAATGACAGCTCGGCCTGATGGGTTTTATGAGGGACTTCACTGCCGCAACGGTAAATTTTATTAAAAATGATTTAAATTTTACCAATGTGCAATTCCCCTCCTTCCCAGAAAATCTCATTGCTGGACCCACACCTGCTGCAAGCCCCAGAACTCCCTCTACTGGCTCCACACCCACACCTGCCACGACCGACGAAGGCGGCAGAAAATCTACCACTCCCAAAGGAGAGAAGAGGAAAGACCCCCTACCGGAGATCGACCCAAAATATTTTGAAGGGTTCTCCTTCTCTTCCGTTTAGCAGAATTCTGACTCAGAGCCATCCGTAGCCCGAGACATCTCCAAGGACTTTCCTCAAATAAAAAGGAAGAAGTTGAATGAGACTGTCGAAGGACCCTGCCACGGCAGATCTGACAGCAGCAATGGCAGCAGCAACGATGAAGACCTCTAGGTCCTGGACCAGCCCCTACACATCTCACCGACCAGAGTCCAGCCACCTCGAGAGGCAAAGAAGAAGATGAGCTTCACATCTCCCAATAACCTGCCAGCGCCAGCTGCCAAGGTCACTACCCGCCAGTAGCTCCAAGTCAGGAGCAGCGACGACAACTCCACCACTTAAGTGCTTTTACTTATATATTTTCTATCTTTTGTTGTTGTTTTATCTATTATATGATGTATTTTCTATTTTTCAATTTTATTATTATCATGCATTGAGGGCAATGCAACCCTCGAGTTTGGGGGTGGGCATCCCTCCATTAATGAACCTGTTAGTTGTGTCTTAATTTGTGTCTAATTGTTAGTTTATTTTTGTGTCAAAAAAGAAATTAAAACAAAATTTTGGCTTAATTCTTTGAACTGAACTTACTTGTCGAGACATACTCTGTCGTGACTGTGCCTTTAGGATGTTGTTAGGAACTATTTAGAGCCTTGCTACAGTTCTAATCTTTCGAACACCCTTTGTGACTCTTATGTTTTCTAGACTTCTGTAGTGCAATGGAATATGAATGTTTACCGACTTGAGTTCCCTCTAGAGGTGCCTATCACTGGCTCTAGGAAAGAAATAAAAGAAAGAAACATTTCATATTCACTTGCTTGCAAAACTGCCTTCCAATGATTTTAGGAAGATTTTTCTTTGAGCATAAGTTAGAAAAAACTAAAGGAACCTAAGAATTGCCTCTAGAAAAAATGAGATTGACATAAAACTCAAGTCTGTAAGCATAACTATTCTGGTAAACTAATAGAGTCTGGGCACATATTTGTTCACAAAACCTACGCACACACTGCACAAAAACTATATCATTGTTCCGGATAAACCCTTAAAACACCCAACAAGGCAGTGCTCTTGATAGTGAATGTGTGGTAGGTAATGAAAGGTTCACTGAATTAAGCCAAGCCAAACAATTTTTATTTTTAGTTAGGTAGTAATTGCTTGAGGACAAGAAAGAACTTGAGTTTGGGGGTGTGTTGAGTGTATAAAAGTTATATATTTTACCCCTCATTTACCAATATTTTATGCTGCATTCAAGCATAATTCATTGCATTTAGGATAGATTTCTGCATATACATCACAAGTAGAAAAAATGGCATAGTTGCTACTGTTACTGGTTACTTTTGCAGGTACCTGCTGCGGCAGACTCGGGGCAGCACAAGAAAAGAGGTGGATCGCAAAACTGGAGGCGAGAAGCAAACGCTGTCGTGGCTACTGTCGTGGCAGCCATGACGGCAGAATGGTGAGGTGGAAAAGTGAAGTGGAGCTCGAGAGATAATGCATTTCAAGTCGGTCTGTCGTGGACCACTCCTATATTTTTCTAAGCCCTGAAGCAGAATGAAGGCCAAGCCCAAAGTCCAAGGAAGAAACTTAAGGCAAGAAAAGTGGACGAATTAAAGGCATCTACTCAGAAGATTTAATCTTTAATAGAGTTGTACTTTAGTTTAAACTTGTATTCTTGACATAGTAGAAAACTTGGACCCAATGCCTTTATAAAGGCTTGTAATTCGACCTAGGGTGGGAGATATCAATTCCTAGCCGTCTTCCCTTAAACCCTTGTCGTTTTCCCCTCTTCACCATGTTCTAAACTCCCCCTAGGGCTAAGGGTTGATTTTGTAAAGTAGTTGCAAGGATTATATTGTTTTAGGAATTTTCTGTCAAGTAGTAAAAACTTCAAGTTTATTTATTCTGGTTTTTCATATATCACAAGAGTATCGGGAGAGCATTGTGAGGTTATCCATTTGTTTGATATCGGGAGAGTCAAGCATACGAACGAAATAAATACGTGTTTTCCAGCTTATGGTTAAACCATCTCGGCTTATGGATAAGTACGAGGTTAAGTGGCTAAAGAAAAATTCAACAACATTGGTGTTCACCCTTCGATTCACGCTAGGAGGTATCATCCAAGAAGTGTTCATCAACAGAACTTTGGCTTTGTGATAGGACAAGTCATAGCAGGGATTCTTGCTAAGCTTGAAGTACATAGTTGTTGATCGCTGTCGCGACATCAACAGACCTCTGCCGCGACAGGTGCTGTTGCGACAGGAACGATGGCAGAAGACAGAGGTTACTCTAACAGTGCAACACCTGCACTACTAAGCAAATCAATATCGGCCTATTCCTTAATTCTGATTTCTCTATCTTTTACTTTACTTGTTTCCTAAGATTACTTTACCAATTCAATTAAACTACTTCTCTTGTGCAGGAATTCAAGGATAAAGTTATTTCCAGTCCCTATGGAGACGATATCTGATGCTCCAAGTATCACTTTATTACTTGTGTCATGTACACTTGCACTATTTGCGATAAGACTCTTTTACACGCAACATGTATGAATGTTACAAGTTCTTTTGGTGAAACTATTATGGTTAGGACGGTATATAGAAGATTTCCTTTGATGGTCCAGGGTCATGTGTTTCCAGTGGATATGATGGAATTGTTGTTCTATGGTTTTGATGTGATTTTGTGTATGGGTTGGCTTGTGAACATAAGGCTAAAGTGGATTTTGAGACAAAGTGAGTTTCCTTGAGGCTTATAGATGATTATGAAGTAGTAGTAGTAGTAGTAGTAGTGGGTGAGAACATTAAGTTCTTCTCTAATGCTGTTTCAGCTTTAGAGGCTCAAAGGTTTATGGATGTTGGTTGTCAAGCATATTTAGCTTACACTATGAATCCGAACATGAATGAGGTACGACTACAAGACATCATAACTGTTTGTGATTTTCTGGAAGTATTTCTAGAAGAGTTACTAGGTTTGCCGCCTGATAGAGAGGTTGAGTTTGCTATAGAGACGTATATTGATTCTACTTCAGTATCCATTGCTCTATATCGTATGTCCCCTAAGGAGCTTAAAGAGTTGAAGCCACAACTTCAGGAACTGTTGGATCGAGGATTTATTCATCCAAGTATCTCACCTTGGGGTGCACCGGTATTGTTTGTGAAAAAGAAAGATGGTAGCTTGAGAATATGTATAGATTACCAGCAGTTGAATAAGTTGACAGTGAAGAATAAATATCCTTTACCGCGAATTGACGACCTATTCGATCAGTTGAGAGGTTCTTCCGTGTTTTCCAAGATAGATTTGAGATTCGGCTACTATCAGTTGAAGGTAAAAGATAAAGATGTACTGAAGACAGCTTTTTGCACTCGCTGTGGACATTATGAATTCTTGGTAATTCCCTTTGTTGAGTGGATCGAAAGATCGATATGAACCAAGAGGGGGGGTGAATTGGAAATTTAAAGTTTGTGTGGTGGAAATTGCAAATTAAAAAGATTGACAAGGGATTTTAGAGTGGTTCAAGTTCCAAATGAACTCTACATCCACTACCTTAGCTTCACTAAGGATTTGCAACAATTCCACTAATTGCTCTTCCCTTTTTCTAGGCTAAGGAGGCAACCCTTACAATTTCGGTTAAATTTTCTACCCAAAATTTAACCCAATCCTCACATCAAGGTAACAAAGAATTTGTTGGCTAATAGAGTATCTCTCAATACAAATTGTAGCCCAATTACAAGCACTCAACCCAATTGAACAAGATAAGAATGAAAATTACAATTGGGGTTTCTAGACAATATGAGATTTTTGCACAATTGCTTGGATTTGATGAATAGATGTTTTCTTGAAGATCAATAGTTGTTGTTGGAGCTTTTGGATGTCTCTTTTATACCTTCTCATTGATTTCTAGCCGTTTGGGTGGTTGGGAACATAAATTGAGCCGTTGGAACCCTCTCTTACCACCATAAATGCACTTCTGCAGCTATGCGTATCGGTACGCGGGGAGGTGTATCGATACCTGTCTCAGAAAAGAAAGAGTCGTTGTGTGCAATAAATCAGGGGTATCAATACGCGCGTAAGCGTATCGGTACGAGGTATCGAAACGGTAAAGGTCGTATTGATACCTTTTTCTCAACTTAGCTCACTGTCGATTTCCGTATCGATACGAGGGTTTGACGTATCGATACAGGTTAACTACCATTTAAAATTTGGTTACCAACCAACTGACACCAACGGTCACAAAATTTAAACCGACTTATATTTAAAAATTATTAAGGCCGTATCGATACGAGGGTTTGCCGTATCGGTACGCCATTCAAACTCTTTAGACTTTAACATAGGGGAGTATCGATACGAGGGTTTCCATATCGATACGTGTTCCTCCAGTAGCCAACTTTGGTAAAAAGGTATCGATACGCTTGGGAGTGTATCGATACACCTGAACGTTTTTCAATAGTTTGGCCATGGAACACTTAGAAAATATTTTGAGCTTGAGTTTTTCAAATCAGTTTTAAAGAGTTGGTGATTTAAAACTTATTAAGGGACTTACAAAAACAATTTTAAGTTTTTCAAATTGATCCTTAAAGATCTAATTATATCAAAATCAAACATAGGTTTTACAATCTCCCCCTTTTTGATATAACAAAACTAAAACTTAAAATTTTTTACATTTTGAAATTTTTTTTTTAAAAGTTAACTCCCCCTTAATATAAGCTTGGTAACCTTTGAGTTAAAATAAAAATATTTGAAGTGTTGAGTTAGTTTCTCTCCTCATTTTTGTTAGATCAAAAAATCTTGAGACAATTAAGTGCATAAACAAGGAAACGGTATAAATAAGCAACACTTATATTATTGATCATAGCATCAAACTTGAAATCAAAACAAAAACAGAAAATCAAAGCATAAGTTTAATAATAAACTTAGTCCTAAGAACATAAATCAAAGGTGCATAAAATAGAAAATCCTAAATGATATGCATGAGATGCAAGAAGAAACGTCTAGGCATCGTCTTCGTCGTCTTCATTATCTTCATCATCAACTCCCATTGGCTCATTATCCCGCATGCTATTGCGCCACTCATCATGGAAAGCGGAGATGGAAATATTCAAAGAATGGTGACCGCTTTCAAGGGATGTGAGGTGATTCTCCATACCCGTCATCCTTGTATCAAAAGTTGTTTCAAGGGAAGTAAGACGAGTGTTCATATCCGTGCGCAACCCGGTAAATTGCTCATTGAGGTAAGTCATGAGAGCGTCCATGGAGGGTTGTGGGACTTGAGGAGCTTGAGGTTCTTCAAATACGGCAGCGGCCTCGGTTGGTAGCTCGGCAAGACGTACCCATTCACCATTAAAATATTAGAACTTGGCCCGTGCAAGAGAACGCTCATCAATGAGATCGGTGAGGGGAGTTGGGTAGTCAAAAGAGTAATCAATATCCTTTTTAACAAAATAATAACTTAAGGCCGTACCATATGTAAAGGAGGTGACGAGAGTTGTGTGACGATTTTGCACAAGGTAGACGATCTCCGCGAACATGAGTCGAGCAAGATTTGGGCGCTTTTGCTCACGGAAGCAACGGATCCAAAATCATCCACTTGACGGATGGTGGAATATTTTCCTCCGGAGGAACAAAACCACCAAGACACCATCAAATGTAAGATCCGGTCTTGAGCATTTAGGGCGGTGACGGATCCACTAAGAACATGCCCCAAAGCATGCTCATCATCAATGCATTCATCCTCTAATTTAAAAACTTCACAAATGGATTTGACATCAAGGATGATTTTCTTTCCCATGAGATAAGAGCTAATGGCAACAACTTCCCCATTACGAGTAATACATTTGGCATTAGTGTAGAAAATCAAAACCAAAAGGCGATAATAAAAACCGGGAATAGATATGAAATCCATGAAATTCCAACATCGAAACAAAGGAAGATATTCAAACTTAAAACGCTCCGAGTCGAGAAAAGAAACGGATATTACCCTTTCGGCACGAATCTTGTAATTCTCGAATTGACGAAAATAAGTTAGACCCGTGGAACTTTCAAATGATTGCTCATAGATGGTTGAGTAGTTCGGACGAGCAATCGCTCCAAGGGTGGAAGATTCACCGGTTTGAGAAACCCTTGTACGCTTCCTCGATGGTTCCTTTGGTGCCATGATCTAAAAGAGAAATTATGCAAAAGGATTTCTTCAATTTTGAGTAAAAACCAAGGTAAAAAAATTTTAAAATAAAATTTGAAGAAAAATTTTGAAGAACAAAAGTTAAAAAAAAAGATGAAACAAAACAAAAAAAATTGAAAAAGAAAAAGAAAAAGAAAGAGAAGATTACCTTGATAGAAACTTGAGAGATTGAAGAAAATTCTAGCACAATTGTGATGAGAGAGAGCTCAAAGCTTTGCTTGATTGAAAAACTCTTTTAGATTTGAGTTTAGGTGTGAAAAAATATGAAGGAGGAAGAGCCTTTTTATAGGCAAAAATGGCTAGGGTTTTTAGGTTTTGAAGAGTTTTAATTATGGTAAAAGTTGAACACATTAAAAGCCAAATTTAAAGCTGTCTACGCAATCGAGTATCGATACGCCTGAGGGTGTATCGATACGGGGGTAGAATCGTCATTTCCGCAAAAATGCCCGTTGGAAAGTCGTATCAAAACAGATGAGGTCCGTATCGATACGTGTTTAATCGTATCGATACCCATGTAAGCGAAATAAATTCTGGGAAACAGAAGAAAGAACACATATCGATACACGTAGATTCGTATCGATACCGTATGCCCAGAAATGCATATTTGATTCTAAGAACAACTGTAGGCTCGAATTTAACATCTCCTAAAAGAATGCAAATGATGAATGAACATTTCTAAGCATATTTTAATAGAAGCATACTCCCTCTAACTATAGGCATTGATGAAATTAGGAGTCTAAACACATAAACATGACATTTCACAAGATCAAGCAAATTTAAGCACAAAAGAGGTTCTAAAAGGTCAAGATAGGATAGCTAGACCTAACTCTCTCCTAAGGGACCAAAAACACTCTTTGTCTAAAGGTTTTGTAAATATGTTCGCTAATTGATTTAAGGTGTCTACATACTCTATAACCACATCTTCTTTAAGGACATGATCTCTAATGAAATGATGCTTTATTTCTATGTGTTTGGTTCTAGAGTGTTGGATGGGATTTTTTGTTAAACATATTGCACTAGTGTTATCACATTTTAGGGGTATGGTTTCAACTTTAATTCCATAATCTAAGAGTTATTGCTTCATCCAAAGGACTTGAGCACAAAAACTCCCTAAGGATATGTACTCGGCTTCGGTGGTAGATAAGGCTACACTATTTTGTTTCTTAGAGAACCAAGATATGAACATACTACCTAGGAATTGACAAGTTCCCGAAGTACTTTTCCTATCGATTTTGCAACCCCCATAATCCGCATCCGAGTAAGCATGAAGGTTGAAGGTAGAGTCTCTAGGGTACCAAAGACCTAAACAAGGAGTATCTCTAACGTACCTAAAGATTCTCTTAACGGCTATAAGGTGAGACTCTCTAGGACTAGCTTGAAACCTAGCACACAAGCAAACACCAAACAAGATATCTGGTCTACTTGCGGTAAGGTAAAGCAATGATCCAATCATAGAACGATAAAGCTTAGAGTCAACACACATACCTCCTTCATCTTTGTCGAGCTTTGTAGATAAACTCATAGGTGTGGCTTGAGGCTTTGCATTCTCCAAGCCAAACTTCTTGAGCATACCCTTTATGTATTTTGCTTGGTTGATGAAGGTGCCATCCTTCTTTTTATTGATTTGGAGTCCCAAAAAGAATGAGAGCTCCCCCATCATGCTCATCTCAAATTCACCTTGCATTAACTTAGCAAACTCTTGACAATGACATTCATTAGTAGAACCAAAAATAATATCATCAACATAAATTTGAACTACTAAGATGTCATTTTTATACATTTTTATAAAAAGTGTAGTGTCCACCTTACCTTTTTCAAATCCTTTTTCAATTAAAAAGTTTGAAAGTCTTTCATATCAAGCTCTAGGAGCTTGTTTTAAACCATAAAGAGCTTTGGTAAGCTTGAAAACATGATTTGGAAATTTTGAGTCTTGAAAACCCGGTGGTTGTTCCACATACACTTCTTCATTTATAAAACCATTTAAAAATGCGCTTTTAACATCCATTTGAAAAAGCTTGAAATTATGATAACATGAATATGCAAGCAACATCCTAATGGCTTCCATTCTAGCTATGGGTGCATAGGTTTCATCAAAATCTATTCCCTCTTCTTGAGTGTAACCTTGTGCTACTAGTCTAGCTTTATTTCTTACAATGTTACCACTCTCATCTAGCTTGTTCCTAAAGACCCATTTAGTTCCTATTGTAGATTAATTACTAGGCCTATCAACTAATGTCCAAACGTTACTTCTCTCAAATTGATTTAACTCTTCTTGCATATCCATAATCCAAAAGTCATCTTTCAATGCTTCTTTAATATTCTTAGGCTCTATGCATGAGATAAATGCAACATGATTCATTAATCTAAGAGAAGATCGAGTGGTTACCCCCTTGGATGGATCACCCAAGATTTCACAATCTTTGACATAGTTCAACTCCCTTGGGTAGCCCACTTCCTTTTCCTCAAGAGCAAAGTCCTTCAAGGCTTCAAGAGGTGGATATTGTGTGTCCTCTTCTTTTGTTGGAATCTCATCCTCCTTTGAAGTTTGTCCTCCATCAAAGGCATTTATGATTCCTACATCATCACAAGAATCCTTCCTATGAAGGAGGTTATCATCGAATACAACATGAATAGATTCTTCTACTACTAAAGTTCTTTTGTTAAATACTCGATAGGCTTTAGAGGTTAAAGAGTAACCTATGAAAATAGCTTCATCACTTTTTGCATCAAATTTACCTAAGTTGTCTTTTCCATTATTTAAAACAAAACACTTGCAACCAAAAGGGTGAAAATAGCTAATGTTAGGCTTTTTAGATTTTAAAATCTCATAAGGTGTTTTCTTTAAAATTGGCCTAATCATTACTCGATTTACAATATAGCAAGCGGTATTTGTGGCTTCCGCCCAAAAATATTTAGGTAAATTGTTTTCACAAAGCATAGTTCTAGCCATTTCTTGCAAAGTTCATCTTTTAACCCTAATATCTTTTTTCTCAAATTTTGAGTTAGCTTGAGTGAGTGAGTCATTTTTCTCATTTAGTTCCAAAATAATCTTTTTGTTCCTAATGACTGACTCTTTATATTTCTCAACTAATTCATCATAGACCTCTTGTAACTCATCATATGCATCATTCAATTCTTCATATGTAAAATCTAAAGTAGATGAGTTAGAGGTTACCATGGAGGAATCTTCCTCAAGTGCCATGAGGAAAAGGTTAGCCACTTCTTGTTCGTCATCCTTCGGTGACTCCTCATCACTCCAAGTAGCAAGCTTGGCTTTGAGCTTCTTCTTCTTCTCAAAGCCCTTCTTCTTGAGTTGAGGGCACTCCGAACGTATGTGGCCGGGTTGTTTGCACTCAAAGCAAATGATAGGATCCCTTCCTTCTTCTTTGTTCTTTCTTTTGAAGTCCATCTTTCTTTGGATTTTTCTTCCCCGGTTGGACCCCATAAAACGTGAGAATCGTTTGGCTATCATAGCCAATTCTTCTAGTTCATCCTCCTCACTAGAAGATCTCTCTTCATGTTGTGAAGCTTAGCTTTTAGAGCTATTCTCATCTTCTTCTTCTTCTCAACCTCAAGCTTCTCTACTCTTTTCTCTTCTTTCTTCTTTTCTTCTTCCCTTCCTTGCTTCATGATCTCATGAGTAAGGAGAGAACCCACAAGCTCATCAAGCTTTAGAGTTTTCAAATTCTTAGCTTCAATGATGGCGGTTCTCTTCCCATCCCAAGATTCAGGAAATGAATAGAGTAGCTTCCGGACAAGCTTGTCTTCCGGTATGATTTCTCCAAAACCCTGTAGACCATTGACAATAGTGGAGAAACGATCAAACATCTTGGACACCGTCTCATCAGGCTCCATCTTGAAATTTTCATAACTAAGATTGAGAATTCCAATCTTAGTTTCTTTAACATCGTTGGTGCCCTCATAAGTAGTCTCAAGAGTGTCCCATACTTCTTTGGCACTCTCAATGGATGAGACCTTAGAATAGATATCCGGACCGAAAGAACAAAAGAGCATGTGGAGAGATTTATCATTGACTTGAATCTTTTTCCTTTCTTCTTCACTCATCTCCATCTTTTTCTTCAAGACCATCTTGCCTTCACCATCTTGCTTCAATGGAATATAAGGGCCATCTTCAATGACATCCCACACTAGGTAGTCATTTGACTTGATGAAGAGACGCGTTCTATTCTTCCTAAAAGAATAGTTATCACCATTAAAGAAGGGAGGCTTTGTAGTGGATTGAGACTCGTACATGCCCGAACCGGAGGTTGAAGCCATCTCTTGATATATGATGATCACACTCTTCCAAGGAACTCCTCTTGTGGTTGTTAATCCTCAAAGAGGTAGGCTTTGATACCAATTCTTGAGTGGATCGAAAGATCGATATGAACCAAGAGGGGGTTAATTGAAAATTTAAAGTTTGTGTGGTGGAAATTGCAAATTAAAAAGATTGACAAGGGATTTTAGAGTGGTTCAAGTTCCAAATGAACTCTACATCCACTACCTTAGCTTCACTAAGGATTTGCAACAATTCCACTAATTGCTCTTCCCCTTTTCTAGGCTAAGGAGGCAACCCTTACAATTTCGGTTAAATTTTCTACCCAAAATTTAACCCAATCCTCACAACAAGGTAACAAAGAATTTGTTGGATAATAGAGTATCTCTCAATACAAATTGTAGCCCAATTACAAGCACTCAACCTAATTGAACAAGATAAGAATGAAAATTACAATTGGGGTTTCTAGACAATATGAGATTTTTGCACAATTGCTTGGATTTGATGAATAAATGTTTTCTTGAAGATCAATAGTTGTTGCTGGAGCTTTTGGATGTCTCTTTTATACCTTCTCATTGATTTCTATCCGTTTGGGTGGTTAGGAACATAAATGGAGCCGTTGGAACCCTCTCTTACCACCATAAATGCACTTCTGCAGCTATACGTATCGGTACGCGGGGAGGTGTATCGATACATGTCTTAGAAAAGAAAGAGCCATTGTGTGCAATAAATAAGGGGTATCGATACGCGCGTAAGCGTATCGGTACGGGGTATCGAAACGCTAAAGGTCGTATCGATACCTTTTTCTCAACTTAGTTCACTGTCGATTTCCGTATCGGTACGAGGGTTTGGCGTATCGATACGGGTCAACTACCATTTAAAATTTGGTTACCAACCAACTGATACCAACGGTCACAAAATTTAAACCGACTTATATTTAAAAATTATTAAGTCTGTATCGATACGAGGGTTTGCCGGATCGGTACGCCATTCAAACTCTTTAGACTTTAACATAGGAGAGTATCGATACGAGGGTTTTCCGTATCGATACGTGTTCCTCTAGTAACTAACTTTGGTAAAAAGGTATCGATACACTTGGGAGTGTATCGATACACATGAACGTTTTTCAATAGTTTGGCCTTGGAACACTTAGAAAATATTTTGAGTTTGAGTGTTTCAAATCAGTTTTAAAGAGTTGGTGATTTAAAACTTATTAAGGGACTTACAAAAACAATTTTATGCTTTTCAAATTGATCCTTAAAGATCTAATTTTATCAAAATCAAACATAGGTTTTACACCCTTTGGCTTGACTAACGCACCAGTTGCTTTTATGGATATGATGATATAGTTTTTCATGAATTTTGGATCAGTTCGTAGTAGTGTTTATTGATGATATTTTGATCTATTCCTGTATCGAACAGAACCATGATAAGCATCTGTAACGCCCTGATTTTGGGCTTAGATGTTTTGGCAAGTCGGGTTAGGCTGGTGGAACTAGTGTCGGTTATTCAAACCGTTAAAAGATGGTTTAGGGAGATCGAGGATCGGGATAGGATAAAAATATGATAAAAATTCTTAAAATCCTCTAAAATCATATTTAAGAAGTTGGTCAAATCAATTTTATGAAACGAGTTTTTCGAAAGAATACATTTTGGGTAGTGGCCAAAATGTAAAGATTTAAAAGTTGGAAGAAAATGTTTTTAAAAAAGAGTCAAAATCTTAGAATCCTTAGGGATCTACTTGGAAATTATGCCTTTTCCCTAATTTGGCATGTGTTTTAAATGTTATTAAAAAGGCTTTTAATTTGGTTTAATTAAAAAGTTAGTTAATAGGTTAAGAAATTTTCATGATCAATTTCATTTCTATCTTATACTTCAGCAAAACACTTCTCATATTCTCTCAAATCTTCGTATTTTTCTTCACTCTCAAATCCTCTTTTGAGTTTTACCTTTTTCTTATTGATTTCTTCCATTTTCCTTCAAGTTTCTTCAAGCAAATCTTGCCCAATTAGAGAAGAAGCAAGGATTGGAGGTAATTTCCATGCTATCCTTTTAATCTAAGTTTTTTTAATGAAATCCCAAAGATATTTGACTCTTTAACACTGATTTTGATTGAGGTTTTGTGTTTAGATTGATAAACTCTTGAAATCTTGATGATAAATTGGTTTAAAATGTGATTTTTAGATTTTGATTGATTGGGCTGATTTGAGATTGTTGTTCAATGAGTTTTGATAGATTTTTGGTGTTGAAGTGGAGTCTTAATCATATAGATCCCAAAATTCTTGAGATCCTTAGTTTTTGAAGTGTTTTTGGGTGAGTTTTTGCGGTGTTCTTGAGGAATTCGAGTTGTTGGATGTATAAGGATGGTTTTAGGTTGTTTTGGATGTTGAGTAATGCTTAGAATGTGTTGGATGAGTTGGGTAATGGCTGAGCTGAGGTTTGAGGTCAATCGATTGAGTTTTCGGTTGTTTCAGATGGGTGTTTTGATGCTTTAGAGCAGGGCTGCGGGATTTCTTGTGTGTGCTGGAGTTTTGGATGCATTTTAATGCATTGAACCTCTGTTTTGATGTGTTGAAAATAGGGGATAGTAGTCCGGAAGCAAACGAGGTGGTTTTGTAGGCTCCAGACGATCGGTAGCTACGTCGGCAAGCGTGGTTTCATGAGTCGGTGAGTGGAACATGGTTTTCCAGCGTGGAAACATTTTAGAAAATGTTTTGGGGAACTTAGAAAGAGCTTGAAACGCTTTACTAAGTTCGAAAGTAAGTAAAGTGAATTTCTCTCTCGGTTTGTGCTAGTTTTGAATCTTTGATTGCTCTTGGTTTTAATTGCATTTATCTACTGTTTTAAAGCATGTTTTGAATATGTGAAATGAGGTTGATGATGCCATGTGGTTTAAGGATGCACTAGGTAAGTGATCCTTGTATGCATGTGTTGATGCATGAGGTTTGAAGCATGGTTTAATGCTTGATTTATGGCTTATCATAAATTCTTTGTAAAAGAGTGAGGTATGCATGTGGTATGGATTATATTGGCAAGTGATTTGTATAAAATGTTTTATAAATTAAATCGGATATAGTTAGCCAGCTATAAGTTTGAGTGCACTATAAACAAGTCGCCTTGGATGCTGATGGTTTGTGATTGTACCGAATGCTCAATCCAAGTACCCTAACGATTGAGGATTGTTTAAGGTTGCAACGGTTGAGGGTAGCTCCTGGGTACGAACCTTGTGTGTGTCCCGTCTCTCGTTAGTGGGTTATACATCTACCGATAAGTGGTGTTGAGGGGTTGTGATTGTACTGAATACTACACCACGGGTGTCACAACGATGGAGGGTTGCTCTCGTGTGTGAACCTTGAGATGCCGGTAGTGTGTATGAAGGGTGTGGGACAACCCTTGGTAATCTGTGTATCCGATATATGTTTTTGAGATTGTTGTTTATCACTTGTGTGCTAATATAATGAAATGAAACATTGTGGAAATGTTGTTAATGCATAATTTGAAAGATGCATGTTTTGGTTTAAGCTTAGCATAAAGGTGATTATGCTTAGAAGGCTTGTATTATGAGTAGCAATGGTTTAATTACTTGATTTATATGTATCATGTAACATGATGTTCATTACAATGGGTTTGAGGTTAAAGTGCATGTTTTGTCAAAGGAAGCTTGATGGTTTTGAAAAGAGTGAAAATTTGGTTTGTGCATTGATGATGTTTTCGGTTTGAGCAATCCTTACTAAGCTTGTATGCTTATGCTCTCTTTGTTCATCAATTCAGTCAATTTAACTTTGGAGTCAGTACTTGCAAGGGAATCGGTGACAGAATTTGATTGAAGGTAAGCTTTAGTTTTGGACTAGTGTAATAAAGGCAATGGGGGTGTCCAATGCTTGAATGTTGCTTATTTTGTATTTTCTGGTCTTGTGCAAGTTTAAGATGCATATTTGGACTTGTAAATGGCCTTTATGTTTGGTTTTATGCTTGCATTTGAAATTTAGCCTTTTGGTGCTTTTAACTTCTAGGAAGCATGCCTTTAGTTTCGTAGCTTATGAGAATGATGCCTTGATGTTGTTTATGCTACATATGAGTTGCTATTGATAAGTATTTAGGTTGTATGTATGTTAGGACATGTGCCGGGATGGTTTCGGATGGTGAAAACTGAATTAAACCAGCTTTTAAGAAAGTTGCAGGCTTAGGTGTTTCGGAACGCCCTTACCTGTTCCGAAACGGTGGCCTAAAATGGCCTTGATGTTTCAGAAGGGTGAGGCTCGTTCCATAACATTTTGCCTCTATGAAACCATTGTACCAGAACGTGTCTAGAGGGGTTTCAGAACGATCCCGCATTTCGTAATGGGAATCAATGTTTTGAAACGGCCGTACTGATACGAGGCTCCCTGTTCCGAAACACCAGACCGTTGAGTGTAGAATCAGAATTCATTTGAGTTTATGTTTCTTGCGTTTTGGTCCATGTTTGCCTTGTATGTAATTGGATGGGTTCTAAAGGTCTTTTCGAGCTGAGTTTTCACCGAGAAGCATGTAATGAATCTAATTAAAGGTTGGTAACTTAAATTTTGTAAAAGCCCTTAAATTTCATCAAATTTACAAAATGGTCCTTAAACCTTAATCGTCCTTAATTAATTGGCAATTGTGTTAATGTTTCATCTGCTACATGTGTACATACACATAGGAACCTATGTTGCACCTAGACAAGATAAAAAGAAAAAAAATTCATTTATTGAGGTAAATCTTCCCAGTTTACGTCAATATTCCTCGTGTGATCCGTTATATTTGGTCTATCGGTCAGGCCGAATCGAGGGGGTTACATTTGGTGGTATCAGAGCCAGGTTTTGAAAGGTTGGGATGATGGTAAGTTGTTGGGAAATGACGTTATTGTAATCATGTATGTTTTGTTGATGTTTGCTTTGATCGGTAAATGGTAAAGCATGTTAAGTATGTGATAGTGATGTGATTTATTTGATGATTGAATATGAATACAAATTGTTATGATGTTTGATTGGGCTGAATCTTGATGCCTGTAATGCATGATAGATGTGACATTCATGCAATATGCTTTATGCTATGCTGGGGGGAAATTGGGATGCCCATTGCCTTATCACCTAGTGAAATGTTTTAAGTTGAAATCAAAGTCTTGGATCCTTGCTTGGAGCTGGCCTGAGCAATTTGTTTTGTAAGTTGTTATCATGCATTAAAAATAATAGCACAATAAACCGAGGAGAGAGTAGCGATCTGGTATGATTGTTGTTGCCTTTGGGAAGGGAATATAGGAGAGTGTAAAGTCTCCTGGGGGCTAAAAGCCTCGATGTGCCTCGATGTAAGTACAACCTGTGTTAGTTGGGTAAGTGTTTGATTGTATGGCGCTAGGTGTATATGCGATGTTTAGAGCTTGTGAAGCTATTGATGCTAAAGTGCATGTGACTGCACTAGCTGGTGGGTGTTTGTAAGTTGCGGTTAGAGCTTACGCAAGTCGAGTAGAAGTTGAGTTCGAAGGTTGGTACCGGGGGTATCTAGGGAGTGGATGACCTGTATGAATAAGATTGTGGAATAAAAGGAGTGTAGTGATGCCCATAGTGTAAAGATGGGTTGTATCCTAGTTATATAGAGATGTGTTTAGTTGGTGGACCACTCTGGTTGTGGGCATAGAACCTGATGTTTTGTTTTGAGAGTTCTTTTGAACTGTTTTAAAGGAGAAGTAATTGGGGGTTAGATACTTGGATCTTGGGAAATGTGAATCTATGGTTTAGGTTTAAAATTGTAAGTTATGGTTGAGTTAAGGTACATATTGTATAGTTGAGCATGCGTGCTCCTGGATTAGAAGTGGATATGAGACTATCGTTGTGTTGGCACCTTTATGGATTGATGCCTATTGATAAGCCATAATTGTTAATTTACTGGATACATTGTTTTTGACATGTTGGTAACACGAGAGAGGTATTTTAGCGCAACCTGAGTTTAATAGCTCGTGCGAGGGGTTCAAGCGCTAGGAAATGAGTTGTGAACTCTAGTTTAGTGGTAGCCAGTGTACGAATGGTCATGTTTTAAGAGTATCGCCTGGGTTGAGGCGAGGCTGTAGTACTGTTGGACGTGTGGTTCACAGAAGCACTTGAGGAGGGATTGCCCTAGTGCGGCTCGTGAGGTGCAGGATCTTGTGGCTGGAGCTAATTCATGTTGGAACTGTGGGTCCGCTGACCATATGAGGCTTGAGTAATGTTTGGTACCTATTAAGTAGGTGGATCGTATGACCATGTTAGGTGAGCATGTCCACATTTGATCGGTGGGGTATAGCTTTTCGCGCCAGTTGTTGTAAGTTGCTTTGGAAGTTGTGACTCGAATGTCTGTTGCAGAGGCGTTTGATGTGGGGGTAAGAGTGGTTAGTTTCTTTGCTAAAACTGTGGTATAAGAAAACTAGATAGGAGATGTTCATTAACTATTCAAGGTCATGAGTTTTCAGTTGATTTGATGTAACTTCCTTTTTATGGTTTTGATGTGATTCTTGGGATGGAATGGTTGGATAAGCACCGAGCTATAGTAGATTTTGATGTTAAGAGAGTTACCTTGAAATTTGTGGATGATTACGAGGTGATAATTGTAGGCGAGAATGCAAAGTTCTTGTCTAACGCAATTTCGGCTCTTGAAGCGAATCGGATGTTGAAGTTAGGATGTGAAGCTTTCTTACCATGTGTGATGAAACCTGGTACGAAGGAAGTGCGAGTACAAGACATATGAACCGTGTGTGAGTTCTGGGTGTCTTTCCGAAAGAGTTGTCTGGATTGCCACCCAACCAAGAGGTTGAGTTTGGGATAGAGTTGTAAGAGAATACGACTCCGGTGTCCATTGCTCCTTGTCGCATGGCATCTAAGGAGTTGAAGGAGTTGAAGACGCAACTTTAGGAGTTGCTTGACTGAGGGTTCAAAAGGTCAAGTGTATCGCCTTGGGGTGTACCGGTCTTGTTTGTAAAGAAGAAAGATGATATGATGGGTATGTGCAGTAAGAACAAGAATCATTTGTCGAGGGTCAATGATTTGTTCGATCAGTTTCGTGGTGCTTTGGTGTTTTCAAAGATGGACTTGAGGTCTGGGTACTATCAGCTTAAGGTTAAGGATGTGGATGTACCTAAGAAGCTTTTCGGACTAGGTACGACCACTATGAGTTCTTGGTGATGTCGTTTGGGTTGACAAATGCACTGGCTATTTTTATGGATATGATGAATAGGGTGTTCCATGAGTTTCTGGATCAATTTGTGGTTGTGTTTATAGATGATATTCTTGTGTTACAAGTGCTGTTGGAGAATCAGCTTTATGCTAAGCTGAACAAGTGCGAGTTTTGGCTTAAGGAAGGGGTTTTCCTTGGACATGTGGTTTTAGCCAAAGGTATCCGGGTTGATCCATACAAGGTTGAGGCGGTGATGAATTGGAAGATGCCTAAGTCAGTAACATAAGTGCGTAGTTTCCTTGGGTTGGCTGGTTACTGCCGAATGCTTGTCGAAGGTTTTTCTAATATTGTTGCTCCTTTGGCCAAGTTGTTGCAAAAGAATGTTGTTTTTGAGAGGACAGATGTTATGCAGCGAGCTTTCGAGAAGTTGAAGGAAGCTTTGACGCAAGCTCCTATCTGGATTCAACCAGAATCGAGTAAGGAGTTTGTAGTTTATAGCGATGCATCATATGTTGGTTTGGGTTGTGTGTTGATGCAATGTGAGAAGGTTGTAGCTTATGCTTCTAGACAGTTGAAAGTGCATGAGCGTAACTACCCTACGAATGATCTTGAGCTCATGGCGGTGGTTTTTGCTCTGAAAGTTTGGAGTTATTACCTTTATGGTGAAAGGTGTGTGATTTATACCGACCATAAGAGTTTGAAGTATCTTATGTATCTAAAGGAGTTGAATCTTCGGCAACGATGATGGTTGGAGTTGCTTAAGGATTACGATCTGACCATCAAATATCATCCGAGTAAGGCCAATATTGTGGTCGATGCTTTGAGTAGAAAGGTGGTTGTTGAGCTGAGAGCTATGTTTGCTCGTTTGAGTATATCGTGTGATGGTGGATTGATAGACGAGTTGCAGGTGAAACCTTCTTTGATTCAGTTGATTAAGGAAAAGCAGTTGTTGGATGATTCGTTGGTGCCTCATGTCCAGAATATAGTTGATTGAAAGGCTTCAGACTTCTACTTTAATGATGATGGAGTTCTATGTTACAAAAGTCGGATAGTGGTGTCGGAGGATGTTGAGTTAAGGCGCACTATTTTTCCTGAGGCTCATAGCAGTCCTTTTGCTATGCATCGTAGTAGTACTAAGATGTATCGTGGCTTGGAGGATGAGTACTTTTGGGTGGGGTTGAAAAAGAATGTGGCTGATTTTGTAAGCAAGTGTATGGTTCGCCAACATGTGAAGGCTGAGCATCAGTTTCGTTCCGGTTTGTTACAACCTTTGAGGATACCGGAGTGGAAATGGGAAAGAATTACGATGGATTTTGTGTCTGGGTTACCATTGACACCGTCAAATAAGAACTCGGTATAGGTGATTGTCGATTGTCTACGAAGTGTGCACATTTCTTAGATGTGCATACTATGTATACATTGGATAAGTTGGCAGAGCTTTATATTGTTGAGATTGTGCATTTGCACCGTGTGCCCAAGTCTATAGTGTCGGATAAAGATATGAGGTTTACAGCAAGATTTTCGGAATGTTTACATCAGGCGTTGGATACGCGGTTGAATTTCAACACTTCATATCATCCTCAATCGGATGGGCAGTCGGAACGAGTTATCCAGGTGCTTGAGGATATGTTGTGATGTTGTGTGATTGATTTCCAGGGTTCTTGGGAAAAGCATCTGTCGTTGGTTGAGTTTGCTTATAACAACAATTTTCAAGCAAGTATACAAATGGCACCGTATGAGGCCTTGTATGAGAGGAAATGTAGAACGCCTCTTTGTTGGGCTGAGGCAGGGCAAAAGTTGATGTTGCGTGTAAAAGAGTCATGTCGCAAATAGTGCAAGTGTACACGACGCAAGTAGTAAAGTGATACTCGGAGTATCAGATATCATCTACACATGGACTGGAAATAACCCTATCATTGAAATTCTGCACAAGAGAAGAAATAGTTTAATTGAATTGGTGAAGTAATCTTGAGAAACAACTAAAGCAAAAGATGAAGAAATCAGAATTAAAGAATAGGCTAGTATTGATTTGCTCAGTAGTGCAGGTGCTGCACTGTTAAAGGAACTTCTGTTTTCTGTCGTCGTTCCTGTCGTGGCAGAGGCCTGTTGACGTCGTGGCAGCGATCACAACTCTGTACTTCAAGCTTGGCAAGAATCCTTGCTATGACTTGTCCTATCCCTAGGCCCAAGTTCTATTGATGAACACTTCTTGGATGATACCTCCCGGCGTAAATCGAAGGGTGAACACCAATGTTGTTGAATTCTTCTTTAGCCACTTAACCTCGTACTTATCCCTAAGTCGAGATGGTTTAACCATAAACTAGAAAACGTGTATTTGTTCCGTTTGTATGCTTGACTCTCCCCATATCAAACAAATGGATAACCTCACAATGCTCTCCCGATACTCTTATGAGATATGAAAAACAAGAATAAATAAACTTGAAGCTTTTATTACTTGACAGAAAATTCCTAAAACAATACAATCCTTGCAACTACTTTACAGAATCAACCCTTAGCCCTAGGGGAGTTTAGAACATGGTGGAGAAGAGAAAATGGCAAGGGTTTTGGGAAAGACGGCTAGGAATGAGATATCCTCCCTTACGTCGAATTACATGCCTTTATATATGCCTTGGGTCCAAGTTTTCTAATACTGCAAGAATACAATTTTGAATTAAAGTGCAACTCTAATTAAGACTAAATCTTCTGAGTAGATGCCTTGAATTCATCCTCTTTTCTTGCCTTAAGTTTTTCCTTGGACTTTGGGCTTTGGCCTTCATTATGCCTCAGGGCTCAGAAAAATATGGAAGTGGTCCACGACAGACCGGCTTAAAATCCTATATCTGTCGAACTCCACTTCACTTTTCCACCTCAGCATTATGTCGTCATGGCTGCCACGACAGTAGTCACGGCAGCGTTTTGCTTCTCGACTCCAGCTCTGCAATCCGCCTATGCTCTTTTGCTGCCCTGGGTCTGCCGCAGCAGATACCTGCAAAAGTAACCAAAATCAATAGTAACTGTTCCATTTTATCTAATTGTGATGTATATGCAAAACTTTATCCAAAATGCAATGAATTATGCTTGAATGCAGCAGAAATATGGGTAAATGAGGGCTAAAGTATAGAACTTTTATACACTCAACACACCCCCAAACCCAAGTTCTTGCTTGTCCTCAAGCAAATACGACTTAAATAAAAATAAAAACTTTATGGCTTGGCTTAATTCAATGAACTTTTCATTACCTACCACACATTCACTATCAAGAGCAGTACCTCGCCGGGTGTTTCTGGATTTATCCGGAACAATGCTATAGTTCTTGTGCAGTGTGTGCAGGTTTTGAGAACAAATATGTGCGTAGACTCCTTTAGCTTACCAGAATAGTTATGCTTACAAACTTGAGTTTTATGCCAATCTCATTTTTTTGGAGGCAATTCTTAGTCTCCTTTAGTTTTTTCTGACCCTTGACTCAATTTCATTTTTTCTGAAGGCAATTCTTAGGCTCCTTTAGTTTTTTCTGACCTTAGACTTCATATTTTATGGAGGCAATTCTTAGGCTCCTTTAGGTTTTTCTAACTTAAGCTCAAAGAAAAATCTTCCTAAAATCATTGTAAGGAAGTTTTTTTTGCGAGCAAGTGAGTCTAAAATGTTTCTTTCTTTTATTCCTTTCCTAGAGCCAGTGATAGGGCACCTCTAGGGGAAACTCAAGTGGGTAAACCTCCTTATTCTAGTTCACTACTGAAGTCTAGACAACATAAGAGTCACAAAGGGTGTTCTAAAGATCAGAACTATAGCAAGGCTCTAAATAGTCCCTAAAACATCCTAGAGGCACTGTCACGACAAAGTATGTCGCGGCATGTAAGTTCAGTTCAAAGACTTAAGCCAAATTTTTGTTTTTATTTTCATTATTTTTTATTTTTTTATTTTTTTACACAAAAATTAACTAACAATTAGACACAAATTAAGACACAACTGACAAGTTCATTAATGGAGGGATGCCTACCCCCAATCTCGAGTGTTGCATTGCCCTCAATGCATGACAATAATAAAAATGAAAAAAAATAAAAGCTACATCACAAAATAGATAAAACAACAACAAAGACAACAAATATATAAGTAAAAGCACTTAAGTGGAGGTGTTGTCGTCCCTGCTGCTGCTGACTTGGAGCTACCGGCGGGCAGTGACTTTGAAAGTAGGGGCTGGCTGGTTGTTGGGAGATTAGGAGGCTAACTTCTTCTTGGCCTCTCGAGGCGGCTGGACGCGGGTCGGTGAGATGTGTGGGGGCTGGTCCAAGACCTCGAGGTCATCCTTACTGCTGCTGCTGCTACTATTGCTGTCTAATCTGCCGTGGCAGGGTCCTTCAACAGTCTCGTTCTTCTTCCTTTTCATCGAAGGGAAGTCCTTCGAGATGTTTCGGACAACTGACGGCTCTGAGTTAGAATCTTGCCAGACGGAGGAAGAAGAGAACCCTTCAAAATATTTTAGGTCGATCTCCAGTAGGAGGTGCTTCCTTTTCTCTCCTCTGGGAGTGGCAGACCTTCTGCCGCCATCTCCGGTCGTGGCAAGTGTGTTTGTGGAGGCAACAGAAGGGGTTTTGGGGCTAGCGGTAGGTGTGGGTGCAGCAAAGAAAGTTTCTGGGAAAACAGGGAATTGCACATTGGGAAAATTTAAATCACACTTGATAAAATTTACCATAGCGGCAGTGAAGTCCCTTAGAAATCCCATTAGGCCGAGTTGTCGTTCTTCCATCTTTTGCAGCATCGTCATAATCTGGCTGGAGGTGTCTGCCGATGGTGCTGCTGTCATCTGCTCTAGTTCTGCTACGACATGTTCAGGGGAGTCAAGGTCTACCGTCGGTTCTGTCGTGGAAGAGGGGTTTACATACGACAGAGGAGTGGCAGCTTTCACTTCCATCAGACTGTATAGATTCTGCTGCGTCCACCCTTTACCTCGGACCTTGACACCCTCATTGAATTCATGCACGTTGTTGTCCCGGCAGAGTGTGGTGAAGAGATAGAGGAAGACTATGGGGCCTGAAGGTCAGAGAGCACACTCGAGGATTTTGTCTCGGATGTATCGGCCCACGTTGATTTGCCTCTCGTTGAGAATAGAGTGGACGAGGGCTAATCTCTGCTGGTCAACAGTGGTGTTGTGGAAGGTAGGCATAAGGCGCTTTTTGACAAAATGGTTCCACAGCTTGGCTTGTGGGGTAAGCTGGGTCCTCCTCACAGTCCACCGGTGCTTGGGTCATCATTCCACTCCGTACCCTCCTCTGTCACTTCTTCCATGACCGCGTCATAGTCTGTCGGTGACAGACTGTTCACGAACCTTCGATGGGCATCCTCCTTCTTGCTCACATATAGCCCATATAGCGTGTTGATGTATGTCAGCTCGAGGGAGATTTCTTTGCCTCGGACAGTCACTGTCGTGGCATCCTCGTCGGTGACGGCAGCGTAGAATTCCCGAACGAGGGTGACGTTCATCTCTTCGGGCTGGGCAGCAAACTTCTGCCACTTGAGTGCTTGTATCTTCTTGCCGATGAAGCCTTCTAGCCCTAGCTCTCTAATCGTTTGGGTATAAATGAACCCTCATTCTTCCCACATTTCTCTCTTCTGGAAAGAACCGTAGTAACTCTTTGCTGAGTCTGTGGATGCGAACCGGTTGGGTATGTCGATGTGGCTTGGTGTTGACACTACCGTGGCAGAGGTGGAGGCAGCGCTGCGTCGGGTTGTTCTGCTGGCCATTGCAAGGAACTGTAGCAAAATGAAAAAGAAATTTTATGAGATCTAAAATATGGGAAGCAAGTTGAGAGAATGAAAATGAGATGAAAAATGAAAAGGGAGTGGGGTTTATATAGAACGGGGTTTTTCTGCCCGTTGGGATTGTAACGGCAGGCATGAATAACGGGGCCAACTATTACGTGGTTTCTGACGCGTCTGTCATGTGTTTCCGTGTCTGTTGCGCGTCTGTTACGCATTTGCGTGTCTGTCGTGACAGCTCCGTGACAGGTTGTCTTCTCCGCGTCTGTCGCGACAACTGGTGACAGGCTGTGACGACAGGCTTGTCCCTTGGGCTTTTTGGGTTGGTCCATTCCTCCTCTTTTCTTTGCTTCCTTTATTTCCTAAAAATAAATAAATTAATAAACTAAATTAAAATCTTATTTTCTAAAATAAATAAATAAATAACTTATTTCCTAATAAATAAATAAATTGAATAAAATAAAAACTAAGTTAAATTAGGGATGCTGTGAGGGGCATCTCCTAAAATAACTACTTCATGCATCCTTGGGGCTTCAGTCTCCTGATAATGCTATGTGTTCTATCTCAACAAGTAAATGACAGGTTTTCCTATAAAAGAGTCGATAAGGTGGCATCCCCAACGGTGTCTTAAGCGATGTTTTGTAGGCCCAGAGTGCATCATTGAGATGTAGAGACTAGTCCTTTCGAGTGGGTTTAACCATCTTCTCTAGAATGTTATTTACTTCTCTGTTGAATATATTGGCCTGCTCATTGGTTTGATGGTGGTACGTTGTTGCAATTCGATGCTTCACTCCGTATTTTCTTAATGCAGCAACAATTACCTTATTATCGAAGTGTCTCCCCTCATCGCTAATTATCGCCCTTGGAAGGCCAAACCTTGAGAAGATGTTCTTGTGAAGAAACATTTCTACAGTCTTGGCATCGCTCTTTTGAGTGGCGATCACTTCTACCCACTTTGACATGTAGTCCACTGCCAGTAGGATGTACAAATTCCCACAAGATGCTGGGAATGGTCCCATGAAGTTGATTCCCCATACATCGAAGATTTTGACCTCCAGTATGTTCTACAATGGCATCTCATGTCTTCTTGATATGTTCCCAGTCCTTTGGCACTTGTCACAGCTCTTGTAAAAGGCTTGTGCATCCTTGAACAGTGTGGGCCAATAGAGACCGGATTGCAGAACCTTGGCAGCGGTTTTGTTTCCCCCTAGGTGTCCTACATAGGGGGAAGCATGACAGTGGTGAAGCACAACTTTCTGTTCGTCCTGTGGTATGCATCTCCTGATAATCTGATCTGTACAGTGCTTGAAAAGAAGAGATTCGTCCCAATAATAATGGTTTGCATCATTTTGGAACCTTTTTCTTGCTTGGTAATTAAGTTTAGGAGGTAATAACCCACTTACAATGTAATTAACAATGTAAACATACCAAAGGGTTTCAAAAAGCTTACCTGCCGCCATGGCTGTCACGACAGTGCTTGTGGCAGCAAACAGAATCCAATGTATCAATCTAGGTTTTGCATCTTTCATTGTGAACAGATACATTAGTGCTGAATGGTTTGTATGGACCACAACCTTCGTTCCAAGTATATACGGACGGAACTTGTCGATTGAAAACACCACTGCTAATAGCTCTTTCTCTGTCGTGGTGTAGTTGATTTGGGCATCATTTAGTGTTTTGCTGGCATAGTAAATCGCATGGAAGAGCTTATCCTTCATTTGCCCTAATGCTGCCCCGACAGCGTAATCACTGGCATCGCACATTATCTCAAATGGAAAACTCCAGTCTGGTGGTTGTACGATCGGGGCTGTTACCAGCTTCTCTTTCAGTATTTTGAATGCCTCAGTACATTCAGTGTTAAAATCAAAGGGGCGATATTGTTCCAACAGGTGTCAAAGGGGCTTGGTAATCATCGAAAAATTAGTTATAAATCATCGATAAAACCCAACATGTCCTAAGAAACTTCGAATCCCTTTGACCGTGGTAGGTGGCGGCAGCTTTTCGATAACCTCTATTTTGGCTCTGTCCACCTCTATGTCGCGGCAGCTCACCGTGTGGCCCAGTACTATACCTTCATCCACCATAAAGTGGCATTTTTTCCAGTTTAAAACCAAGTTCGCCTCTTCGCATCTCTCAAGAACCTTCTGTAAATTGCGTAAACAATCCTCGAAGTTGTCTCCAAAGACAGAAAAGTCATCCATGAAAATCTCTAGGAAATCCTCCACCATGTCGGAGAATATTGCCATCATGCACCGTTGGAAGGTTGTTGGTGCATTGCAGAGAACAAATGGCATTCTCCGAAAGGCATAAGTGTCGTACAGGCATGTGAAGGTGGTTTTCTCTTGGTCCTCTGGTGCGATTGCTATTTGGTTATAACCTGAGTAACCGTCAAGAAAATAATAGTAAGGTTTCCCCGCTAATCTATCAAGCATTTGATCAATAAAGGGTAAGGGGAAGTGGTCCTTCCGGGAAGCTTTATTAAGCTTTTGGTAATCCATACAAACCCTCCAACCGGTCACAGTCCTGGATGGGATTAGTTCGTTTTCTTCGTTGGTTACTACGGTTATGCCTCTTTTTTTGGGCACACATTGCACCGGGCTCACCCACTTGCTATCCGAGATGGCGTATTTTATTCCGGCATCAAGCCACTTGATAATTTCTTTCCGCACCACCTCTCTCATAGCCTCATTCAATCGTCTTTGGGCATCAATGGTCGGCTTATGATTATCCTCCAAGAGTATCTTGTGCATGCATAACGCCGGACTGATGCTTTGGATATCAGCTATAGTCCATCCAATGGCCTTCTCATGCTGTTGTAGCATTTTTATTAGCTGTTGCTCCTGTTCCTGCATTAACTTGGAAGAGATGATTACGCGCAACGTATGTAACCCCCTTAACCCGGCCTAGACGGTTGACCCGAATTAAGAAAGTCACACGGGGAAAACTAAAGTCAACCCGAAAGTCAACCTTGATTAACGACCCTTTTTTTCTTTTTACTCTTGTCTAGATGCACATTAATCCTAGATATGATCACTCAAACAACATGCTCAAAGATCATAAACATCAGAGATCAAACAAGGACCCAATTGAATAAAATTAGAACTTTATGGACCAAACTGTAATTTCTGTAAATTATAAGGTCTTAACCCAAATTAGAGTTACCAACTTGTAATTAGTCAAGTTTCATGCTTCTCTGCAAAATTTCAGCTCAAACGGACATCCCAAACTCTTACAATTGCACAAAAAATATTCAGGACCAAAACGCATACATTTCAAAACATATAACTGCCAATGTCAGCCCCCAACGGTCAGGTGTTCCGAAACAGGGAGAACCTATTTCGAAACGCGGGACCGTTCCGCAACGGGTTTCGAAACGAGGGCTGGCAGAGGACCTTCCGTTTCGGAACGATGTCTTCCGTTTCGGACGCCTGGGTTACTACAAGGCACCCGTTCCGAAACGGTAGCTTCCGTTCTGATACGGCCTGCACAGAATGCAGAGAAATGGCTGCTAAAACACACAATTGATCAATCATACATGCTCCAAATGCTACCAGACTTTACCAGCAAGACATTCAACATGTAAAGAACATAAATGCATCATTTAATCATCATCATGGAATCAAATAGGAAAAGCCCCAAATCTAAAGGCATGCTTCCTACTTAGCAAACCATACATGCACTAAAACTCCAAACTGAACACATAATGGCTAATTACAAAATCCAGCATTATAACAACATTAAACAAACTTAGGGAGTTCAAAACATCTCCCAAAACATCCACATAGGTCCCCCATTGCCAAATGCCAAAAGCTAAAAGTGTTAAGAAACCTTTCCATACTTGAGCTTAGTTTCCACTTGATTGCTTGCCTTCCTTGTTGCCCTCAATGCACTTTAATGCTCTGCATTATTGGTTAAAGAAAAAGAGAGAGAGCGTAAGCAAAAGCTTAGTGAGGAACGCTCATTAAAACCATTCAATAATGCATTTATAAAACTCATTGATAAACCATGCTTCAAGCAACATTAACCATGTTCTTAAACATTTAAAACAAGCATCTCATGCTTCAAGTATCATTAAACATGCTCATAAACATTTCAACAAGCATCTCATGCTACAAGTTCATAACAAGTCATATTGGCAACAAGTGATACATTTCACATAAGATTCACACATGGACTTTTAAACACCATTGTGATCTTATCCCCATGGACTTTTAAACACCATGGACCCATGGACTTTTAAACACCATGGCAAGGACCACACAAGGACTTTTAACCACCTTTGTGTCCTTAACAAGAATCTCCCAAGGACTTTTAAACACCTTGGAGTTCTTAAGTAACCAAGTCTTACAAGGACTTTTAACCACCTTGAGCCTTAACCAAGAACCAACCATGGACTTTTAAACACCATGTTGTTCTTAAACTTTCCAAGATCCACACAAGGACTTTTAACCACCTTTGTGATCTTAACCAAGAACCATCTAAGGACTTTTAACCACCTTGATGTTCTTAAATATACAAGGCCCACACAAGGACTTTTAACCACCTTTGTGACCTTAATCATCACTTGCCAATATGCATCATTATCATCAATAATCCACTGTTTTAAAGCATTAAACCAAGCCATAAACATCATGCATCTTTAAGCATTAAATCACATTTAAACAATGTTCAAAAACAAGGAACTCTTACCTTGAGCTTCCTTCAACACATGGCTTAAAATCTCAGCAAATTAACATGCTAGATATGCTTTCAAAACAGATTTAAAATCATGCAAACAAAACACATTGCATACAACCAAAACCATGGCCATCACCAAGAGAGTTTTTCCGAAAACTTACTCTTGAGCTTAGCTAAGTTGCTTAGACTTAAACTAAGCTCCCAAACCTCCAAAACACTGGTTTCAAAGCCGAAAACCAAATTCCACTCACCGATTCCGTTTCGCCTCTTGCCGAAACACCAATCAAGCTTCCGGATCACCACCACTTGGATCCAAAGATGACTCCCCTGTTTTAAACACATCAAAGCAGAGGATTAATGCATCATCATGCATTAATAGCTTCAATGAAAGCACCTAAACTCGCTGCTCTCCTCCACACTCCATTTTCGGCTACCAAACACAACCGAAAATGCATCCAAACAACTCCTCAACAAAGCCCAGCCAAGAACCATCAAAACTAAACATCCTTTAACATCATTTAACATCTAAAAAGGACCTAACAACATCCTTAACCTCCAGCAACATCAGATCCACAAGATCACCTCAAAAACAACCAAGAATCACAAGCTAAACTTAGGAAATTCAATCTATCCGGGATTGCATTAATTAAAACTCAATTCCTTATCAAATTAACATTCATTTAACATCAAATAAACACCTTAAAACACAGCCCAATCAGATCAAACGAAAATCCTTCAAAAATCACCAAATCTTGCATTTTAAGCCAAGATCCATTACACAACTTTAAAACCACTTATAAAACATCAATTAAGGATTGAGAACTTAAGAATTTCAGTAAAGAACTGAGAGTTTAGAGGAGAATGACATTCTTACCTCCAAACTTGAGTTTTCTCTCTTTTTGGAACCAAAATCTTGAAAATCCAATTAGCAATTGGTGAGGTTTTATTGATGAGATGATTAGGAATCCAAAGAGAATTGAAAAGATGTATTTAGGTGACAAAATCAGAGGAAAAAGCTCTGGAGAGAATGTTTGGTTTGAGAGAAAATGAGAGAAATGAAAAATTGGAAAAGTTAGTTGAAAATGGAAAATAACTTCCCTCCACTTTTCTTTTGTTTTAAACTCAGAATTAAATCACTAAATATCTTAGAAAAATCTGGAGAGACTCCCTTTGGGTAAATAGCTCCTTAAAGATTCAAAGTTTCAATCCCTTCTAAAACAGTCACGCAGTTTTCAAAAATTACATTTTGGTCACTAGCCAAAATGTCACCCTTCCAAACCTCATTTTGTAAAATTGATTTCACAGTTCACTTATATATATTAAAAGAGGATTTTAGAACATTTTTCCATATTTTTAATGCAACCCGAACTAGACTTTCCTAATTTCACTTTTTTTATATTCGAACAGCACCTTGACCGAACCGGTCCAAGCCTGTAACCCCCTTAACCCGGCCTAGACGGTTGACCCGAATTAAGAAAGTCACACGGGGAAAACCAAAGTCTACTCGAAAGTCAACCTTGATTAACGACCTTTTTTTTCTTTTTAAACTTGTCTAGAGGCATATTAATCCTAGTTATGATCATTCACACAACATACTCAAAGATCATAAACATCAGAGATCAAACAGGGACCCAATTGAACAATTTACAACTTTAGGGACCAAATTGTAAATTCTGTAAATTATAAAGACTTCATCCAAATTAAAGTTACCATCTTAAAAATAGTCAGGTTTCATACTTCTCTGTCAAATTTCAGCTCAAAAGGACATTCCAAACTCATACAATTGCACAAACAAGATTCAGGACCAAAATGTAAACATTCCAAAACATTTAACTACCAATGTCAGCCCCCAACGGTCACGTGTTCCGAAACAGGGAGAGCCCGTTTTGAAACGCGGGGCCGTTCCGCAACGCGTACCGAAACGAGGGCTGGCAGTAGCCTTTCCGTTTCGAAACGGTGCCTACCGTTTCGGACGCCTGGGCTCATTCAAGGATCCCGTTCCGAAACGGTGTCCACTGTTCCGAAACACCCTGCACAGATTGCAGCAAAAAGCTTCCTTAAACAAGCAATTGATCATCCAAACATGCTTCGAATGCAACCAAACTTTACCAGCAACAAATTCAACATACAAGAGACATATTTGCATCAACCAATCAACATATTAACCACATATATGAAAAGCCCCAATTCTATAGGCATGCTTCCTACACAAGCAAACCATTCAAGCATAAAACTTCCAATCCAAACATGTAAAGGCCAAATACAAAAACCAGCATTTCCAACATCATTAAACATACTTAGGGAGTTCTAAACATCTCCCAAAAACATACACATAGGTCCCCCATTGCCAAATTGCCAAAAGCTTAAGTGTTTAAGAAAACCTTCCATACTTGAGCTTAACTTCCTCTTGATTGCTTGCCTTCCTTGCTGCCCTCAAGTACCTTAACGATCTGCATTATTGGTTTAAGAAAACGGAAGAGAGCGTAAGCAAAAGCTTAGTGAGGAGTGCTCGTTAAACCACTCAATAATGCATTTGTAAACTCATTTGCAAAACATACTTCAAATATCATTTAAACATGCTCAAAAGCAATTTAAACAAGCAACACATGCTTCCATGTCAATTCATGTCATATTGGCCACAAGTGATAAGTTTCATCTTTTTAAAAACAAGTTCAACATAAGACTCACACATGGACTTTTAAACACCATTGTGATCTTATAATAAACAAGAACCACGCAAGGACTTTTAACCACCTTCGTGTTCTTCCCAAGGACTTTTAAACACCTTGGCCCCAAGGACTTTTAAACACCTTGGCCCATGGACTTTTAAACACCATGGCAAGGACCACACAAGGAATTTTAACCACCTTTGTGTCTTTAACAAGAGCCATCCAAGGACTTTTAACCACCTTGATGTTCTTAAGTATCAAGGCTCACTCAAGGACTTTTAACCACCTTAGTGACCTTAACAAGAATCATCATGGACTTTTAACCACCATGAAGTTCTTAGAATCCACAAAGCTCACTCAAGGACTTTTAACCACCTTAGTGACCTTAACCTTTTTCAAAACATCACTTGCCAATATACATCTTTATCATCAAATAATCCATTGTTTTAAAGCATTAAACCAAGCCATATTCATCATGCATTTTTAAGCATCAAACCACATTTAATCAATGTTCAAAACAAGGAACTCTTACCTTGAGCTTCCTTCAACATATGGCTTACAAAATCAGCAATAAACATGCTATATCATGCTTTCAAAACAGAATTTAAAACAAGCAATAAACCACATTGCACAACAACCAAATCATGGCCACCACTTAGAGAGTTTTTCCGAAAACTTACACTTGAGCTTAGTAAAGTTGTTTAGACTAAAACTAAGCTCCCAAGACATTGGTTTCAAGCTGAAAACCCATTTTCACTCACCGATTCCACTTCGCCTCTTACCGAAGCTCGAATCAAGCTTCCGGATCACCACCACTTGGATCCAAAGATGACTCCCCTGTTTTAAACACATCAAAGCAGAGGATTAATGCATCATCATGCATTAATAGATTCAATGAAAGCACCTAAACTCGCTGCTCTCATCCACACTCCATTTTCAACCACCAAACACAACCGAAAATGCATCCAAACAACTCCTCAACAAAGCCCAGCCATAAACCATCAAAACCAAACATCCTTCAACATCATTTAACATCTAAAAAGAACCTAACAACATCCTTATACCTCCAGCAACATCAGATCCACAAGATCACCTCAAAAACAACCAAGAATCACAAGCTAAACTTAGGAAATCCAACCTATCCGGGATTGCATTAATCAAAACTCAATTCCATATCAAATTAATGTTCATTAATCATCAAAAACACATCTCAAATCACAGCTTTAACATATCAAACAAAAATCTATCAAAAATCACCAAATCTTGCATTTTAAGCCAAGATCCATTTCATAACTTTAAAAGCCATTTATAAAACATCAATTAAGGATTGAGAACTTAGGAATTTCAGTAAAGAACTGATAGTTTAGAGGAGAAGGACGTTCTTACCTCCAAACTTGAGTTTCTCCTCTTTTGGAACCAAAAAGCTTGAAGAAACAACTTGCAAATGGTGATGTTTTGTTGATGTGATGATTAGGAATCAAAAGAGAATTGAAAAGGAAGATTTAAGTGACAAAATCAGAAAGAAATCTCTGGAGAGAAAGTGTTTGGGTTGAGAAAAAATGAGAGAAAAGGAAAATTGGAAGTTAGTTACAAAATAGCCAAAATGATTTTCCCTCCACTTTTCTTTAGCTTTAAAATCAGAATTAAACCTTAAAATATCTTAGAAAAATCTGGAGAAACTCCCTTTGGGTAAATAGCACCTTAAAGATTCAAAGTTTCATTCCTTTCTAAAACAGTCACACAACTTTCAAAAATTACATTTTGGTCACTAGCCAAAATGTCACCCTTCCAAACCTAATTTTGTAAAATTGATTTCACAGTTCACTTATATATATTAAAAGATGATTTTAGAACATTTTTCCATATTTTTAATGCAACCCGAACTAGGCTTTCCTAATTTTACCTTTTTAGATTCGAACAGCACTTTGACCGAACCGGTCAACGCCCAAACTTCTAAGCCCAAAACCGGGGCGTTACAAAGCCCAAAACTTCTAAGCCCAAAATCGGGGCGTTACAACGTATCATTTAAACCAAGAAAGAAATATTTAAGCTACCCTGGAAGGGGTTTATGGTCTAGAATATGTGGCTTTTCAATGGAAGGCTTCTGGATTACATGTTTGTTCGAGGTATAATTGAAAGGCTCGAAGAACTTACCTTGACGTGTGCCTATCCAATTTACCTCCATAGGACCTTCAGTGTCGGATATTTTTGTGTCTGAGGAGTCACTATCCGAATCCAGAACCTTCACCCGTTCCTCATCATAGGTCAAATCCGGATTAAATTCCACTTCTTCCACAAGCATCACATGCGAAGGATCAGATCTATACTTCCGGAGCATAGAAACATGGAACACATCATGAATCTTCTCCAACTCTCGAGGTAACCTCAACCGATACGCAACAGGACCCACACGCTCAACCACCTCATATGGTCCAATGTACCTAGGGTTCAACTTACCCTTCCGGCCAAACCTCATCACCTTCTTCCAAGGCGAAACCTTCAAGAATACACGATCTCCCACCGCATACTCTATCTCCTTACGCTTCAAATCCGCGTAAGACTTTTGCCGATCAGAGGCTGCCTTCAACCGCTCACAAACGAGCTTCACCTTCTCGGTGGTTCCTTTCAACAGAGCCGGCATCGAAACCAACTTTTGACCAGTTTCTGCCCAACAAAGAGGAGTCCTACACTTCCTCCCGTACAAAGCCTCATAAGGTGCCATCTGTATACTTGCCTGATAACTATTGTTATAAGCAAACTCCACCAAAGGCAAATGCTTCTCCCAAGAACCTTGGAACTCAATCACGCAGCACCTCAACATATCCTCCAAAATCTGAATAACACGCTCTGACTGACCATCCGACTGAGGATGATAGGATGTACTGAAATTCAACCTTGTACCCAGAGCTTGACGCAAACACTGCCAGAAACGCGATGAGAACCTCGGATCCCTATCCGACACAATCGACTTAGGCACACCATGCAGCCGCACAATCTCAGCAATGTACAGCTCCGCAAGCTTATCCAAAGAAAACGTAGTACGCACAGGCAAGAAATGTGCACACTTCGTCAGGCGATCCACAATCACCCAAACCGAATTCTTCTTCGACGGAGACAAAGGTAAACCAGATACAAAATCCATGGTAACCCTTTCCCACTTCCATTCAGGGATTCTCAACGGTTGCAACAAACCTGATGGAACCTGATGCTCAGCCTTAACTCGCTGACACACCATACACTTGCTCACAAACTCTGCAACATCCTTCTTCAAACCCACCCAATAGTACTCATCACGAAGATCACGATATATCTTAGTACTACCAGGGTGCATAGCAAAAGGACTACTATGACCTTCAGTCAGAATAGCACGCCTCAACTCAGCATCATTAGGCACTACTATTCGACTCCCAAAACACAACACACCATCATCATTAAAGCAGAAATCCGAAGGCCTACCCTCCGCGATATCCTGAACATAAGACACCAAGGAATCATCCAACAACTGCTTTTCCTTGATCAACTGAACCATAGATGGTTTCACTTGCAACTCAGCTACAAGACCACCATCACGCGATATACTCAAGCTGGCAAACATAGCCCTCAACTCAACAGCTACCTTCCTACTCAAGGCATCCGCAACCACATTAGCTTTTCCCGGGTGGTACTCAATCGTCAGGTCATAATCCTTGAGCAACTCCAACCAACGTCGCTGCCTAAGATTCAACTCCTTCTGAGACATTAGATACCTCAAACTCTTGTGATCCGTGTACACAGTACACTTCTCACCATACAGATAATGTCTCCAGATCTTCAGAGCAAAAACCACTGCAGCCAACTCAATATCATGCGTAGGATAATTGCGCTCATGCACTTTCAACTGCCGTGATGCATAAGCCACAACCTTACCCTCTTGCATCAGCACACATCCCAAACCACCATAGGATGCATCACTATAGACCACAAACTCTTTCCCTGATTCGGGCTGAACCAAGATAGGAGCTTGCGTCAAAGCCGCCTTCAGCTTCTCAAAAGCATGTTGTCTCGCTTCTGTCCACTCATACTTAACATCCTTTTGCAACAACTTTGTCAAAGGTGCGGCAATCTTAGAAAAACCATCCACAAACCTCCGGTAGTATCCCACCAAACCAAGGAAACTACGGACCTCATGAACAGACTTAGGAACCTTCCAATTCATCACCGCTTCAATCTTCTGAGGATCAACACGAATCCCTTCAGCAGAAACTACATGCCCAAGAAACACCACCTCCTTAAGCCAAAACTCACACTTGCTCAGCTTAGCATAAAGTTGATTCTCCAACAAAGCTTGCAAAACAACCGTCAAATGCTCTTCATGCTCCTCCTCAGTACGCGAGTACACGAGGATATCATCAATGAACACCACAACAAACTTGTCCAGGTATTCATGAAACACACGATTCATCATGTCCATGAAAGCAGCAGGAGCATTTGTCAAACCAAACGGCATCACAAGGAACTCATAATGCCCATACCATGTCCTGGAAGCTGTCTTAGGCACATCAACATCCTTCACCTTCAACTGGTAATACCCTGACCTCAAATCAATCTTAGAGAACACAGCTGCTCCCCGAAATTGATCAAAGAGATCATCAATCCTCGGCAAAGGATACCGATTCTTGATAGTAAACTTGTTCAGCTGACGGTAATCAATGCACATTCTCATAGTGCCATCCTTCTTCTTCACAAACAAGACCGGTGCACCCCAAGGTGACACACTTGGCCGAATGAAACCACGATCAAGCAGCTCTTCCAACTGCGTCTTCAGCTCCTTCAGCTCCTTAGGTGCCATTCTATAGGGAGTAATGGACACAGGAGTTGTATTCTCATACAGCTCAATTCCAAACTCCACCTCGCGATTAGGAGGTAAACCAGGCAACTCCTCAGGAAACACTCAAGGAAACTCCTTCACTACTCTGATATCTTGCACCCTTAACTCCTTAGAGCTAGGATTCATCACAAAAGCTAGATAAGCTTCACAACCTTGCCTCAGCATCCTACTAGCCTCCAAGGTAGACACCACATTGGCAAGAAACTTCACATTCTCACCAACCACAACAACATCATAATCATCCGCAAGCTTCAGCGAAACTCGCTTATTTTCACAATCCACAACAGCACGATGCTCAGCAAGCCAATCCATACCAAGGATCACATCAAAACCATAGAAAGGCAGCTCCATAAGATCAACATGAAAAACATGTTCTTGAACAACCAACGGACACCTTCTATACAACTTTCGAGTCACAACAGTCTCACCAAAAGAACTAGTGACACGAACACCAACATCCAAAGACTCAACAGGCAAACCAAGCAATTCAGCATGCTCACGCAATATGTATGAATGCGTAGATCCAGAATCTATCAAGGAAAGTAATGACAAGGATTGCAAAGTAAAGGTACCTGCAATCACATCCGCGTCATTCCTCCCTTCCCGCTGAGCATACACCCTCGCTTGACCTCCACCTTCAGGCTGAATAGCCACAACATGGGCCACTCCACGACCACCATCCTCTCTCCGCTGGAAATTACCACGGCCGCGCCCATGACCTCTCTGCGGTGCAGCCACAACAGGAGCACGCACTTGGCCACCAGCCAACATAGGACAATCTCGCCTCAAATGATCCGCAGATCCACAATTCCAGCATCCATTTCCAGCTGCCGCAACAGGAGCTTTCACCTCCCTCACAGCACGAGGACAGTCACGCTTCATGTGACCACGTGATCCACAAATCCAACAAGCACTCGGATCAGCTCTAGCATTGCCTCCCCGAGCAGGTGCTCCATCACCTCTCTTAGCTGAGGACTGATACTTCTGATCGCGTCCTCTCTTGTTCCGTCCACCACCGGAACTAAACTCAGCAGCTCGCTTACCAGAACTTGCTCCAGCACCTCTAGCAGATAAACCCAAGTTCATCTCAATATCCTTAGCTCGGCTCACCAACACATCAAAATCATCATACTCGGTGGCCAGCACATACATCTTCACATCTGTCACTAAACCATAACGGAATCTTTCGCACCTTGCCCGCTCATCAGGTACCAGCTCAGGTGCATACTGACTGAGTCTAACGAACTGAACCTCATACTCAGCCACAGTCATGCTCCCCTGGGTAAGAGACATGAACTCACGCTTCTTTTCATCAAGATATCTCACACCAAGATATCTCCTCTTGAACGCATTCTGAAAGAATGTCCAAGTCACAGCAGCTTCAGCTATCCCAGCTATAGTGGTCGTCCACCACGTATATGCATCATCTTGTAGCAAAGATACTACACAACCCAGCTTTTGCACATCAGTGCAACTCATCTGTCCCAAGATCCTCTTGGTACTCTCTAACCAAGCTTCAGAACCCTCAGCAGACATACCCCTGAACTCAGTCCCACCAAGACTGCGTAAACGCTCCAAAGGTAGTCTCACACCAGCATCTCCCTGATGCCCAGCTCCTTGAGCTCCAGCTACTGCCGCACGAAAAGCACCCGCAATAGCTTGTACCAACATCGACATGTCGGGCATAGCTTGCCTCTGACCAACCTCAGGTCCAGCAGCTCCAGCACCAGCTGCAGCTTCAGCTCTTTCACCCTCAACACCACCACCAGGTGGAGGAGGAGGTAACACCGCACTACCTGCGTTCTCCTCATTCTCATTCTCATTGGGAGCCGTAGCTCGCACATTACTTCTCAACTCTCTACGTGGTGCCATACTCTAACCATGCAATCACAATGCAAATAAACAAAGTCAGGCCCAGCAAGGTAAGCAATCCAAGTACTCAAGCTCAATTTCATTCAAAATCAACATCATTACTTAGCTTTGATTTGGCAATGGGTACCCACAACATGCTACATCACAGCATACAACTCAATTGCATCAAATTCTCAAACCACTGAACATGCTTTCAATCAATCAAGCATACATAGCATACATACTTCAATCATGCACACACTCATTCCCAATTACTCGAGAATTCAGCTCTGATACCACCAAATGTAAACCCCTTAACCCGGCCTAGACGGTTGACCTGAATTAAGAAAGTCACACGGGGAAAACCAAAGTCAACCTGAAAGTCAACCTTGATTAACGACCTTTTTTTTTCTTTTTAAACTTGTCTAGAGGCATATTAATCCTAGTTATGATCATTCACACAACATACTCAAAGATCATAAACATCAGAGATCAAACATGGACCCAATTGAACAATTTACAACTTTAGGGACCAAATTGTAAATTCTGTAAATTATAAGGACTTCATCCAAATTAACCATCTTGAAATTAGTCAGGTTTCATACTTCTCTTTCAAATTTCAGCTCAAAAGGACATTCCAAACTCATACAATTGCACAAACAAGATTCAGGACCAAAATGTAAACATTCCAAAACATTTAACTACCAATGTCAGCCCCCAACGGTCACGTGTTCCGAAACAGGGAGAGCCCGTTTCGAAACGCGTGGCCGTTCCGCAACGCGTACCGAAACGAGGGCTGGCAGTGGCCTTTCCGTTTCGAAACGGTGCCTACCGTTTCGGACGCCTGGGCTCATTCAAGGCACCCGTTCCGAAACGGTGTCCACTGTTCCGAAACACCCTGCACAGATTGCAGCAAAAAGCTTCCTTAAACATGCAATTGATCATCCAAACATGCTCCGAATACAACCAAACTTTACCAACAACAAATTCAACATACAAGAGACATATTTGCATCAACCAATCAACATATTAACCACATATATGAAAAGCCCCAATTCTATAGGCATGGTTCCTACACAAGCAAACCATTCAAGCATAAAACTTCCAATCCAAACATGTAAAGGCCAAATACAAAAACCAGCATTTCCAACATCTTTAAACATACTTAGGGAGTTCTAAACATCTCCCAAAAACATACACATAGGTCCCCCATTGCCAAATTGCCAAAAGCTTAAGTGTTTAAGAAAACCTTCCATACTTGAGCTTAACTTCCTCTTGATTGCTTGCCTTCCTTGCTGCCCTCAAGTACCTTAACGATCTGCATTATTGGTTTAAGAAAACGGAAGAGAGCGTAAGCAAAAGCATAGTGAGGAGTGCTCGTTAAACCACTCAATAATGCATTTGTAAACTCATTTGCAAAACATACTTCAAATATCATTTAAACATGCTCAAAAGCAATTTAAACAAGCAACACATGCTTCCATATCAATTCATGTCATATTGGCCACAAGTGATAAGTTTCATCTTTTTAAAAACAAGTTCAACATAAGACTCACACATGTACTTTTAAACACCATTGTGATCTTATAATAAACAAGAACCACGCAAGGAATTTTAACCACCTTCGTGTTCTTCCCAAGGACTTTTAAACACCTTAGCCCCAAGGACTTTTAAACACCTTGGCCCATGGACTTTTAAACACCATGGCAAGGACCACACAAGGAATTTTAACCACCTTTGTGTCCTTAACAATAGCCATCCAAGGACTTTTAACCACCTTGATGTTCTTAAGTAACAAGGCTCACTCAAGGACTTTTAACCACCTTAGTGACCTTAACAAGAATCATCATGGACTTTTAACCACCATGAAGTTCTTAGAATCCACAAAGCTCACTCAAGGACTTTTAACCACCTTAGTGACCTTAACCTTTTTCAAAACATCACTTGCCAATATACATCTTTATCATCAAATAATCCACTATTTTAAAGCATTAAACCAAGCCATATTCATCATGCATTTTTAAGCATCAAACCACATTTAATCAATGTTCAAAACAAGGAACTCTTACCTTGAGCTTCCTTCAACATATGGCTTACAAAATCAGCAATAACCATGCTATATCATGCTTTCAAAACAGAATTTAAAACATGCAATAAACCACATTGCACAACAACCAAATCATGGCCACCAGTTAGAGAGTTTTTCCGAAAACTTACACTTGAGCTTAGTAAAGTTGTTTAGACTAAAACTAAGCTCCCAAGACATTGGTTTCAAGCTGAAAACCCATTTTCACTCACCGATTCCACTTCGCCTCTTGCCGAAGCTCGAATCAAGCTTCCGGATCACCACCACTTGGATCCAAAGATGACTCCCTTGTTTTAAACACATCAAAGCAGAGGATTAATGCATCATCATGCATTAATAGCTTCAATGAAAGCACCTAAACTCGCTGCTCTCATCCACACTCGATTTTCAACCACCAAACACAACCGAAAATGCATCCAAACAACTCCTCAACAAAGCCCAGCCATAAACCATCAAAACCAAACATCCTTCATAATCATTTAACATCTAAAAAGAACCTAACAACATCCTTATACCTCCAGCAACATCAGATCCCCAAGATCACCTCAAAAACAACCAAGAATCACAAGCTAAACTTAGGAAATTCAACCTATCCGGGATTGCATTAATCAAAACTCAATTCCATATCAAATTAATGTTCATTAATCATCAAAAACACATCTCAAAAGCACAGCTTTAACAGATCAAACGAAAATCTATCAAAAATCACCAAATCTTGCATTTTAAGCCAAGATCCATTTCATAACTTTAAAAGTCATTTATAAAACATCAATTAAGGATTGAGAACTTAGGAATTTCAGTAAAGAACTAATAGTTTAGAGGAGAAGGACGTTCTTACCTCCAAACTTGAGTTTCTCCTCTTTTGGAACCAAAAAGCTTGAAGAAACAACTTGCAAATGGTGAGGTTTTGTTGATGTGATGATTAGGAATCAAAAGAGAATTGAAAAGGACGATTTAAGTGACAAAATCAGAAAGAAATATCTGGAGAGAAAGTGTTTGGGTTGAGAGAAAATGAGAGAAAAGGAAAATTGGAAGATAGTTACAAAATAGCCAAAATGATTTTCCCTCCACTTTTCTTTAGCTTTAAAATCAGAATTAAACCTTAAAATATCTTAGAAAAATCTGGAGAAACTCCCTTTGGGTAAATAGCTCCTTAAAGATTCAAAGTTTCAATCCTTTCTAAAACAGTCACGCAACTTTCAAAAATTACATTTTGGTCACTAGCCAAAATGTCACCCTTCCAAACCTCATTTTGTAAAATTGATTTCACAGTTCACTTATATATATTAAAAGATGATTTTAGAACATTTTTCCATATTTTTAATGCAACCCGAACTAGGCTTTCCTAATTTTACCTTTTTAGATTCGAACAGCACTTTGACCGAACCGGTCAACGCCCAAACTTCTAAGCCCAAAACCGGGGCGTTACAAAGCCCAAAACTTATAAGCCCAAAATCGGGGCGTTACAACTTATCATTTAAACCAAGAAAGACATATTTAAGCTACCCTGGCAGGGGTTTATGGTCTAAAATATGTGGCTTTTCAATGGAAGGCTTCTGGATTACATGTTTGTTCGAGGTATAATTGAAAGGCTCGAAGAACTTACCTTGACGTGTGCCTATCCAATTTACCTCCATAGGACCTTCAGTGTCGGATATTTTTGTGTCTGAGGAGTCACTATCGTCGTTGTTGCCGTGACAGTCTTCAAGGTGACTGCGGTGGCAGTGACCAATCTTTCTGTCGTGGTAGTTCGACCTAATGTGGGGTTGTTCAAGGACTACTTGAGAGTTTGCCTTGCACTCTTCTTCTACATCCCCTGTTTTATTGCGTGGAGAACATTGAGTTTGATTTGATGATCATTTACTCTCATCGTTAGTTCTCCTTTCTCAACATCAATCACAGTTCTGCCTGTGGCGAGGAAGGGTCGCCCCAGGATGATCGGTGCGTTTTCATCTGCTTCACAGTCTAAGACAAGAAAGTCAGTAGGAAAAATATTTATCCACTCTTACTAGAATATCTTCGATATTCCCTTCTGGTTGTACGTAAGAGCGGTCTGCCAGCTGCAGCATGACTGTTGTGGGCCTTGCTTGTCCAATACCTAGTTTTTGAAACACAGATTTGGGCATTAGATTTATGCTAGCACCAAGATCACGAAGTGCTTTACCCATAAACTTATCGCCAATTATGCATGGTATGATGAACCTCCCAAGATCCTTCCTCTTTTTGGGTGGATGCTTATGCAAGATTGTCATGCATCCTTCTGTCATCATTATTGTCTCAAATTCCCCAAGTTTGGACCTTTTGGATATTGCGTCCTTGAAAACTTAGCATATCCAGGCATCTGCTTGATGGCCTCTAGCAGCGGTATGTTAATGTGTACTTGCTTAAAAATATCATAAATCTTCTTACGTTGGTACTCTTGATTTTGTTTCTGTAGCCGCTGTGGAAAAGAAGGTGGAGGACGGTAATCTTCAAGGCGTCCTTCACATGGAATTCAGATCTGAGGAGGCTTAAGTTTTTCAGCATCTTTTGTCTGCTCCTCTGTCCTTTCTGTTGTCGTGGCAGGTGTGTCGACAGCAGGTTGTTTTTCCTCTGCTGGGGCAGTGTTCACGGCAGATGTCTCTAGGGTCGGATCCTCACTCGGTATGTCTTTAATCGATAGCCCTTGTAACTGTTTCCCACTCCTAGTTGTAATTGCTTTACACTGTTCATGTGTGGGTTTTCTAATGACCTCAGTATCACTAGGGAATCCTTCGTTCTGCCTTGGCTTGATATACTGTAAAACTTGGCCCATCTATGTCTCTAGAGATTTTAGGGTAGCCTCATGGTTTGTCATCCTCATCTCTGTCTTATCCATGAATGATTCAGTCTTCTTGACAAAGTGATCCATGTTCGCCATGTATGCTCTCGTCTGTGACATAAATGTTGCCAAGGTTTGTTCAAGTATACTACGTGTTGTTGTCGGCTGCTGTTGAGGCTACTGTCGCGGCAGAATTCTGGGTACTCCTTGGTTTTGGTTGTTTTGCACTGGAGAATTCAGTGCATTGTTTGAATCGCTCCTGGAAAATTTAGGATCCGTCCTCCAGTTCGGATTGTAATTGTTGGAATCGTAATTTCTCGGCTTGTTATAGTTCCCAACATACATCTCTTCTTCCAGCTATAAAGGGCAGTCTTCTGAACTGTGGTTCCCACTACAGCTTTCACATACCTCTTCGGCAGAAAAGACATCTTTAGAATCGTTTCGCTGCAGCTTTTCGACTTTCTTTGTGAGGTATGCAACATGTGATTTCATCGATTTATCAACTTCGTAATCCTTTACAGATATTCCTCGTTTGCCTCCCTTCCAGGCTGTAGGAAATTTCTCATCGTTCTTTGCTAACTTCTTCAACACTATCATTGCCTCGTCTGGTTCTTTATCCAGTAATACCCATTTGCTTCTGAATCTATTCTCAGTCGAGTGTGTGCATTGGCAGTGTTGAAGAATTTGACGACCTAATTCCACACATGGAATCCATGCATCAGGCAGTTACGTAAAAGCGTTATAAATCTGTCCCACAGCTCGTGCATTCGTTCGTCATCTTCCTGTTGAAAAGTAGCAATCTCGTTACGCAATCTTTCATATAAATGAGAAGGATTAAAACAAGAAAGGAATTCACGAGAGAGATCTGCCCAAGTTCTTATTGAACCCGGTGTTAATTTATTCCACCAAGTTTTAGCTCTATCTCTCAATGAATGAGGAAATAATCGGAGCCTCAGTACTTCCGGATTTATTCCTGGCAGTCTGAACGATCCACAGATTTCTTAGAACATTTTAAGATGTTCTCGGGCATCCACAGTTGCAGAACCACTAAACTGGCCAGCGGAATTTATCATGCTGAACATGACAGGTTTCAGTTTGAAGTTTTCAACTTCCACGTCTAGCAATGTAGTTTCCAGCTCAACATGGTCATTGTCCATGTAGTCTCGACAGGTCTGCTGTGCGGCAGCGGCAGCGGGCCGTTCATTTCGGGTATCATTAGGAGGATCAACAATAACCCTCTAGTTATTGTTGTTGGGATCATTTATCCCATCGTCTTGCCTTTTGTTCACCATTGCTTCTACTATCTCCTCAAGATAGTTGTTTATTTCTATCAAGAGTCAGGCTTGGTTCCTGAGTTGGTACGTGCATTCAATTTCTAGATCTAATTCGTACTCAGGTTCAACCTTGTAAAAAGCACGGGATAAACAACACCACTAAAAACAAAACAAAAAGAGAAAGAAAAGTGCAGTAATAAAAAGGGTAAAGATATGTTGCTAGTCCCCGGCAACGGTGCCAAAAACTTGTTGTGTGTAAAAGAGTCCTATCGCAAATAGTGCAAGTGTACACGACGCAAGTAGTAAAGTGATACTTGGAGTATCGGATATCATCTCCACAGGGACTGGAAATAACTCTATCCTTGAAATTCTGCACAAGAGAAGAAATAGTTTAATTGAAATGGTGAAGTAATCTTGACAAACAACTAAAGTAAAAGATGAAGAAATCAAAATTAAAGAATAGGTTGGTATTGATTTGCTCAGTAGTGCAGGTGTTGCACTGTTAAAGGAACTTCAGTTTTCTGTCGTCGTTCCTGTCGCGGCAGCACCTATCGCGGTAGAGGTTTGTTGATGTTGCGGCATCGATCACAACTCTGTACTTCAAGCTTGGCAAGAATCACTGCTATGACTTGTCTTAAACTTAGGCCCAAGTTATGTTGATGAACACTTCTTGGATGATACCTCCCAACGTGAATCGAAGGGTGAACACCAATGTTGTTGAATTCTTCTTTAGCCACTTAACCTCGTACTTATCCCTAAGCCGAGATGGTTTAACCATAAACTGTAAAACGCGTATTTATTTCATTCGTATGCTTGAATCTCCCAATATCAAACAAATGGGTAACCTCACAATGCTCTCCTGATACTCTTATGAGATATCAAAAACCAGAATAAATAAACTTGAAGCTTTTATTACTTGACAGAAAATTCGTAAAACAATACAATCCTTGCAACTACTTTACAGAATCAATCCTTAGCCCTAGGGGGAGTTTAGAACATGGTGGAGAAGGGAAAACGACAAGGGTTTTGGGAAAGACGACTAGGAATGAGATATCCTCCCTTAGGTCGGATTACATGCCTTTATATAGGCCCTGGGTCCAAGTTTTCTAATATGGCAAGAATACATTTTCGAATTAAAGTGCAACTCTAATTAAGACTAAATCTTCTTAGTAGATGCCTTGAATCCGTCCTCTTTTCTTGCCTTGAGTTTCTTCCTTGGACTTTGGGGTTTGGCGTTTATTCTGCCTCAAGACTCAGAAAAATATGGAAGTGGTCCACAACAGACCGGCTTGAAATCCTCTATCTATCGAGTTCCACTTCACGTTTCCACCTCAGCATTCTGTCGTCATGGCTGCCACGGTAGTAGTCACGGCAGCGTTTTGCTTCTCGACTCCAGCTCTACAATTCTCCTCTGCTCTTTTGCTGCCCTGGGTCTGCCGCAGCAGATACCTGCAAAAGTAACAATGATCAGTAGCAACTGTGCCATTTTATCTAATTGTGATGTATATGCAAAACTCTATCCTAAATGCAATGAATTATGCTTGAATGCACCAGAAATATTGGTAAATGAGGGCTAAAATATAGAACTTTTATACACTCAGCAGTTGCTTTCCTTGTCGGATATGCTCAAGGGAACAACAGAGAAGGTGAAGCTCATATGAGAACGGTTGAAGGCTGCATCGAATCGTCAGAAGTCTTACACGGATTTAAAGCGTAAAGAGGTTGAGTTAGCGGTTGGTGATCGCATGTTCCTTAAGGTATCGCCTTAGAAGAAAGTGATGAGGTTCGGACGTAAGGGAAAGCTTAGTCCGAGTTTTATTGGACCTTATGAGGTTGTGGAGCGAGATGGTCCTGTGGTTTATCGATTGAGGTTGCCTCCCGAGTTGGAAAAGATTCATGATGTGTTTCATGTATCTATGTTGCGGAAAAATAGATTAGATCTGTCGCATGTGATGCCAGTTGGGGAAGTTGAGTTAAATCCGGATTTATCATGTGATAAGGAACCGGTGATAATTTTGAATTTGAGTAACAAAGTTTTTCGTGGCAAGACAATTGAGCTTGTGAAGTATTGTTATGCAATTGAGGAGTTGAGGACGTTGCATGGGAAAGTAAGGTGGACGGGTTTAGTTACTTTCATTCCTTTCTCCTTCAGGCAAAATTTCAAGGACGAAATTTCCTAAGTGGGGGAGAGTTGTAACACCCCGATTTTGGGCTTAGATGTTTTAGCGAGTCGGGTTGGGCCGGTGGAACCGCTGTCGGTTATTCAAACTGTTAAAAGATGGTTTAGGGAGATCGAGGTTCGAGATAGGATAAAAATATGATAAAATTTCATGAATTACTCTAAAATTATATTTAAGAGGTTGGTCAAATCGATTTTATGAAACGAGTTTTAAAAAGTATATATTTTGGGTAGTGACCAAAATGTAAAGATTTAAAAGTTGGAAAAATGACCACTATGGAAAGGACTAAAATTAGCAGCGGGGAGATGAGGAGTCAATGCCAGAAATGGAAGGGAGAATCGAGTGATGGAATGGACGTTATAATCGCAAATTGGGGTTTCTCCCATAACGCGTGTTTGATCACTTTCGATACAAAAGAAGCAAAGATGGTGGCCTGGAACGAAAAAAAGAGAGGAGTTATCCTTCTGGTTCTCAGCTATAGAAGATGAAGTCATGATTAACGGTATTCCTTACATGTATGTATCCGTCTCCATTACTGGTATGCCTTTACATGCTTAGTCGGTAGAGTTTTTCTCTTACTTAGCAAGAAGATGGGGGAATCTGGTTAGCATTAATGAAGAAACCATAGCAAAATCGGACCTTACGACAGCAAAACTGATTATTTGGGCACCAATCAGTATGTTATCCCGTCAGCCATAAGCTTCAAGGTGAATGGTCAGCAGTTCAAAGCTGATGTGAGTACAGGTTTTGGGTTGATGGAAAATAGAGCAGAGAATGATATGATTAGGGAAGATAGGTTAGAGGGAGTTGAAGACGTCGGGGATGAGATGCATTGGGTGGAGACGGGAGACCATGGCAATCAGAACTGTCACCGTGATAGTACTCCGGTCAGAGAAAGCGGCGAGGATCAGTGGCTTTCACGAAACCACTGGAATGATAAGTCACCCTCGGGAAACCCGCTGGGGGACATTCCGAATGATCGGAATAATGATGGGGCAGGCTTCTGGTGACCCGATGGAGCAGGCCCCAATGGCAGATGGGCCTCTTTCTAGGATGGGCCTGGAAAATAATAATTGTGTGGACAGGGAGCCTGCTTTAGTAAATAGGACAGTTTCTAATAAGGATAATTCAGCTATCGAAGTGGTGGATATAGTCTCAGGGCAATCGGTTGAAGCGAATATTTCATCATCGTCGGTGTCGTTATAAAAGGAATTTGTTCAAGACACTTTGGATAAATCTTACAAGCATGTTGTGGGTCATCAAGCTAACAGGGGAGGATCAAGTTTAATTTTGGCTTGCGGTATGGGTGTTCGAAAAAATAATGGTGTCATTGAGGACTTCTTTTCAGAAAGGGGCTCAGATTTTTCCAGGCCAGTCATCGACGCATCATCAGAAGGTAGATTCGTGAATCGATCGAAGAGGGCAACGGATTTGCTGGAAAAGTGGGGGCAAACTCATTGGGGTCGGTCCATCTCAATTACATCGAAGAAGCACTCCATGTTTGGGGAGTCAGCTCGCTGCAGGGAGTATCTTTTAAAGGTGGTAAGGTTGCTTTCGTGGAGAAAATTAGAGAAATTGAAAGTGGAAACTGATTCTGTAGGGTCATGCAATTGGATGCGGGTTATAGGTGACATTTCTATATGAATTTTGATTTAATTTCATGGAATATTAGGGGTATGGGAAGGTTGGAGAAGGCGAGGGCTATCCGTAAGTTGATCAAGGAGAGGAAACCGCAAATCCTTTTCTTGCAAGAAACTAAGATAGGTAATTTTTCTAAATCGTTGTTGAGAAGGATGCGCTGTGATAGAAATTTCGAGTTCGTATGCGCTCCGGCAGAGGGGTCGGCGGGCGGTCTTCTAACTGTTTGGGATCCAAATTGTTTCGAGAAATTTGAAGCCATCATCTCCAAACGATTCATTCTACTACTCGGAAAATTCAGAGGTACTGACTTGGAATGTGGTCTTATGAACTTATATGGGCCGTCAATTGAAGCTGAAAAAAAAAAAGATTTTTTCCGGGAGATCTTGACAGTTATGAGGAATCATCAAGTCGCGTGGTGTCTTGGAGGGGATTTCAACACCATTATTGGCCCGGAGGAGAAGTTGGAATTATCTTGGAATTTTTCAGCAATGGAGAGTTTTCGTTCTTTTATACAATCATCAAATTTAGGGAATCTAGCGATGATAGGTGGCGCTTTCACTTCGTCGAACAACTGGGATCCACCAACCTTCGTTCGTTTGGATAGATTTTTAGTGGACGCAGATTTTCTCGAAAGGATTCCCTAATTTAAATCAATTTTTGCTCTCTAAGGTGATTTCGGATCATAATACTATTTCACTAAAAACAATAAGAATTCTTGGGGGAGGAGACCGTTTCGATTTTATAACTATTTATTGGAGGAAGAGGGTTTTGATGAGATGATGGTTGGAAGCATTGAACGTTTACAACAGGGGAACTTGGGGATAAGCAATTTACTCAAGGGCATTAAAAGGTCAGTGAAAGATTGGTCATCAAATTGGAGATTGAAGAAACACACTCATGCATCTGATTTGGAAAAGCAAATTGTTGCACTGGAAAAAATTCCAAGAGGGGCGGGCAGTGGCTTCGGAAAGAAATGAGCTTTTAGAGCTAAAAACCAATCTTTGGAAGCATTTGAGGCAGGAGGAGAGCATTTGGCTTCAACATTCGAGAGTCTGTTGGTTCCAAGAGGTTGACAAAAACACAAGGTACTTTCATTCGATTGCGTCGTTGAGGCAGAAATCCAATTCAATTTTCTCACTGAAGCACAATGGTGTCTTGATTACAAAACCCCCGGATTTGAATGCATTCATACTTAAGCATTTCGCTGACAATTTCAATAAGAAAAGTACTGTGGAGGTGGAGGATTTTGGTTTGCAGCTTCGAAGAATTAGTAGGGACCAAGTGACTTTTCTGGAATGTGAATTCTCAGAAGAAGTATGGAGTGCGGTCGTGTCTTTTGATTGTTCTCGGGCGTCGGGTCCGGATGGTTTCAATATGGGGTTTTATAAGAAGTATTGGCATTTGTTGAAAATTGAAATTATGCGTTTCTTCCAGAGGTTTTATGATGGGCTTGACTGGGAGGAGGATGTCAATCATTCTTTTATTTCCCTTATACCGAAGAAATCCAACACGAAGTCAATTGAGGACTACAGACCGATTGAGGCGATAGACTACATGAGGAAAATGGGCTTGAAAGGCGCCATGTTTAACATTGCCTTCAGAGAGCCTACGACTCGGTGGGCTGGTCTTTCCTTATTAAAATCATGAGGAGAATGGATTTTGGTGACAAATGGTGCGAGTGGATCTTCAAGTGCATTTCGACGACCACTATATTGATTCTGATTAATGGGACACCTACCCCACAATTCTCGGTGGTGAAGGGTCTTAGACAGGGTTGTTCTCTGTCGCCCCTTCTTTTTAATATTGTAGGGGAGGCATTACACACTATGATCGACAAGGGGGAGGCTTTGAGGTTATTCTCGGGTTGGTGCATTGGGAGAGGGGACCGAGCACATTCTCTCAGTCATTTGCAGTTTGCAGATGATCTAATCGTCTTTTGTGGTAATTCCTTGCGGGAAGTGGAAAATGTGAGGAGAATTTTGAGGGTGTTTGAAGTCGCTGCGGGGCTCAAATTTAATTTAAAGAAGAGTTTCTTGTTCGGGGTTAACGTGGAAGAGACTACATTGAAAGCTTGGGCGGAGAAAGTCAATTGTCTTGTGGGGAAATTTCTGACAGTGTATCTTGGGTTACCATTAGGACCCAAGGTTAATTCTCTCACGTTGTGGGATCCAGTAATTGAGAAATTCTACGGGCATCTTTCTAAGTGGAAATCAAAGCAACTGACAATTAGTGGCAGGTTGATCCTACTAAGATCAGTTCTATCGGCACTTCCTCTATATTATATATCTCTCTTTCGGATGCCAAATAGTGTGGTGAAAAAAATTAATAGCATCATGGCAGGTTTTTTGTTGGGCGATTCGGCTGATCAAAAGAAGACACACTGGGTAAACTGGGAATCGATATGTCAACCTCTAGAAGCAGGTGGCCTAAACGTGAAAAATATAGCCTTACAAAATAGGGCGATGCTTGGGAAGTGGGTTTGGAAGTTTGCTAATGATCCGGATGGCCTTTGGAAAAAGGTGATATGCTGTAAGTATGACATCAACCCAATCTCCCTTGCCGTTGAGGATACGCCCCACAGACTCGCATCTTGGCAATGACGAGGTGTTGTGAATTCGGCCGGTGCAAAAGATGGTATTAGGGAAATTTTTCGATCAAATTTAAGAATGCAATTGGGCGATGGATCGTTAATTTTTTTCTGGTCGGACAAGTGGATTGGTAATGTTCCCTTAAAAGATGCTTTTCCGAGGATCTTCGCTCTAGCGTGCAACAAGACAGGTAAGGTCTCGAATTTTGGACAAAAAGAAAATTAGACATGGACTTGGGCGATACAATTATGTAGGCATTTATTTGATTGGGAGATATCTCAATGGGATGAGTTTTTTGAACGTATCAAAAATTTTAATTCGGACGGCTATGGGTGTGATTGTATAGTTTGGAAGGGTACATGAGATGGGCAATTTTTGGTTAAATCCTATTATAATCTCAGTATCAGTGGAGAACCTAAGGAGAAGTTTTGGAGAGATTGTGTTTGGAATGGTTTGGCACCACCCCGTGTAGAAATATTCATGTGGCAGGTGGCTTTGAACAAAGTGGCGGTGAAGGGTGAATTACGTAAATGAGGGATGGGGGATACACTGGAGGTTGGTTGCTTGTTTTGCCTGTCTGTGAGCGAGACAGTGGTGCACCTCTTTCTAACTTGTGAGGTGGCATGGAGACTTTGGATGAAGATGGCGACATTGTGGAATTATGCTCTAACTTTGCCACATAATATAAAATCCATGTTAAGCATTTGGTTTTCCAACCCTTTGAACGAGAATGGTAAGTCAATTTGGTTCCTCATTCCAATAGTAGTTATGTGGACCTTGTGGTTGTACAGAAATGATATAATTTTCCGAAAGAGCAAACTAGATGAAAGCCAATTACTATATGTTCTGAAGACCCGCCTGGCAAGTTGGTACTGTGCAAGGTATACCGAATCTCAGGTAGCAATGGTCGATGTCTTCAATAATCCGAGGAATGCTAATGGCTGTGATTTTCCGCGAACAAATGTGGCTATTGCGCAATGTTGGTGTCCTCCTACCGAAGGTTATATTAAGGTCAACGTTGATGGTGTGATGTTGTCCGATAGAAGCGTGGGGGAATAGGAGGATTGGCTCGAGATCACAATAAGGTAATTCTTTTTTAGTTCTCCGAAAGATGTGGAACGGGTCTTCCAGTGCTGGCCAAACTTGTGGCGGTGAAGAGGGGCCTGCTTCTTGTTAATTCTGAGGTAAATTGTAGAAGGGGACGGTCGATTATTGAAAGTGATAGTTCCATGGTGATATCATGGATAAACAGCCAGGTAATGTGCCCAGTAGTTTTCATGGAGGTGGTTAGGGAAGTCATTGCGTTGGGGAAACATATGGGTTGTGTCTTTCGATCAATTTCGAGAGTATGCAATGTAGAAGCAGACCAGTTGGCTGAGGCCGACATTGGTTAAAAGTTACGGGGGTTTTAATAGTCGGCCTTGGTGCCGTCGTATGTTTTATGTTTTCGGAAAGAATAATGTATTTACAGACAGTTATAATTAATATATTGGCACTCTTTTCCCCCTTCCGCTTTCGGTCGATCCGCTTCGGATGGGATGATATGAGGGGGGTTTTTAACGAGGCCTCCATTTGATAAAAAAATTTGGAAAAATGTTTTTTTCAGAAAGAGTCAAAATCTTAGAATCTTTAGGGAGCTACTTGGAAATTATGCATTTTCCCTAATTTGGCATGTGTTTTAAATGTTATTAAAAATTAAAAAGGCTTTTAATTTGGTTTAATTAAAAAGTTAGTTAATCAGTTAAGAAGTTTTCACGATCAATTTCATTTCTCTCTTTCACTTCATCCAAACACTTATCATTTTCTCAAATCTCCATATTTTTCTTCACTCTCAAATCCTCTTTTGAGTTCTACCTTTTGCTTATTGATTTCTTCCATTTTCCTTCAAGTTTCTTCAAGCAAATCTTGCCAAATTAGAGGAGAAGCAAGGATTGGAGGTAATTTTCGTGTTATCCTTTAATCTATGTTCTTTAATGAAATTCCAAAGACATTTGACTCTTTAGCACTGATTTTGATTGAGGTTTTGTGGTTAGATTGATAAACTCTTGAAATCGTGATGAAAAATTGGTTTAAAATCTGATTTTTGGATTTTGATTGATTGGGCTGGTTTGAGATTGTTGTTCAATGAGTTTTGAAAGATTTTTGGTGTTGAAGTGGAGTCTTAATCATATAGATCCCAAAATTCTTGAGATCCTTAGTTTTTGTAGTGTTTTGGGTGAGTTTTTAAGGTGTTCTTAAGGAATTCGAGTTGCTGGAGGTATAAGGATGGTTTTAGGTTGTTTTTGGATGTTGATTAATGCTTAGAATGTGTTGGATGAGTTGGGTAATGGTTGGGCTGAGGTTTGAGGTCAATCGACTGAGTTTTCGGTTGTTTCGGATGAGTGTTTTAATGCTTTAGAGCAGGGCTGCGGGATTTCTTGTGTGTGCTGGAGTTTTGGATTCATTTCAATGCATTGAACCTCTTTTTTGATGTGTTAAAAACAAGGGATAGTATTCCGGAAGAAACGAGGTGGTTTTGGAAGCTTCAGACGATCGGTAGCCGCGTCGGCAAGCGTGGTTTTGCGAGTCGGTGAGTGAAACTTGGTTTTCCAGCATGGAAACGTTTTAGAAAAGGTTTTGGGGAACTTAGTAAGAACTTGAAACGCTTTACTAAGTTCGAAAGTAAGTAAAGTGGATTTCTCTCTCGGTTTGTGCTAGTTTTGAACCTTTGATTGCACTCTGTTTTAATTGTATTTACCTATTGTTTTAAAGCATGTTTTGAATATTTGAAATGAGGTTGATGATGCCATGTGGTTTAAGGATGCAATAGGTAAGTGATCCTTGTATGCTTGTGTTAATGCATGAGGTTTGAAGCATGGTTTAATGCTTGATTTATGGCTTATCATGAATGCTTTGTAAAAACAGTGAGGTATGGATGTGGTATGGATTATATTGGTAAGTGATGTTGTATAAAATGTTTTATAAATGAAATCGGATATAGTTAGCCGGCTATATGATTGAGTGCACTATAAACAAGTTGCCTTGGATGTTGATGGGTTGTGATTGTATCAAATACTCAATCTACGTACCCTAACGTTTGAGGATTGTTTAAGGTTGCAATGGTTGAGGGTAGCTCCTGGGTGCGAACCTTGCATGTGTCTCGTCTCTCGTTAGTGGGTTATACATCTACCGATGAGTGGTGTTGAGGGGTTGTGATTGTATCGAATACTCCACCACAAGTGTCACAACGATGGAGGGTTGCTCTCGTGTGTGAACCTTGAGATTCCGGTAGAGTGTATGAAGGGTGTGGGACATCCCTTGTTAATCCGTGTATCTGATATATGTTTTTGAGATTGTTGTTTATCACTTGTGAGCCAATATAATGAAATGAAACATTGTGGAAAATGTTGTTAATGCATAATTTGAAAGATGCATGTTTTGGTTTAAGCTTAGCATAAAGGCGATTATGCTCGGAAGGCTTGTATTATGAGTAGCAATGGTTTAATTGTTGAATTTACAAGTATCATGTTACATGATATTAATTACAATGGTTTTGAGGTTAAAGTGCATGTTTTGTCAAAGGAAGCTTGATGGTTTTGAAAAGAGTGAAAATGGTTTTGTGCATTGATGATGTTTTTAGTTTGACCAATATTCACTAAGCTTGTATGCTTATGCTCTCTTTGTTCATCAATGCAGTCAATTTAAGCTTTGGAGGCAACACATGCAAGGGAATTAGTGGAAGACTTTGATTGAAGGTAAGCTTTGGTTTTGGACTAGTGTAATAAAGGCAATGGGGGTTTCCAATGCTTGAATGTTGTTGGTTTAGTATTTTCTGGTCTTGTGCAAGTTTAAGATGCATATTTGGACTAGTAAATGGCCTTTGTGTTTGGTTTTATGCTTGCATTTGGAATTTAGCCTTTTGGTGCTTTTAACTTCTAGGAAGCATGCTTTTAGTTTCGTAGCTTAGGAGAATGATGCCTTGATGTTGTTTATGCTGCGTATGAGTTTCCATTGATAAGTAGTTAGGTTGTATGTATGTTAGGACATGTGTCGGGATGGTTCCGGGGGGTGAAAACTGAATTAAACCAGCTTTTTAGAAAGTTGCAGGACCAGGCGTTTCGGAATGCCCTTACCTGTTTCGGAACGGTGGCCTGAAATGGCCTTGATGTTTCGGAACGGTGAGCCTCGTTCCGAAACATTTTGCCTCAGTGAATCATTGTACTGGAACGTGTCTGGAGGGGTTTCGGAACTGTAACACCCTAATTTTGGGCTTGGAAGTTTAGGGTCCGAACCGGACCGGTCTGATTTTTTGTTCGAATATAAAAGGTGGTATTAGGGAAAGCCTAGTTCGGGTTGCATTAAAAATATCGAAAATATCTAAAAATCCTCTTTTAATATATATAAGAGAGTGGTGAAATCAATATTACAAAATAAGGTTTGGAAGTGCAACATTTCGAAATAGTGACTAAAATGTAATTGTTTGAAAAGTTCAGTGGTGACTGTTTTGTAAGGATTGAAACTTTGAATCTTTAAGGAGCTAATTTACACAAGAAAGGATTTCTCCAGATTTTTCTTAGTTTTTAATGATTTAATTAATGTTTAATTAATAAAGGAAAAGTGGAAAATGATAATTTAGCTTTTCATAACTAACTTTCTTAAAACTTTCTCATCTCATTTTCTCTCAAAATTCCCTCAGCCAAACACATTTATACAACAACATTTCTTTTGATTTTCACACCAAATGATGAGGTTTCAATAATCAATTGATTTCTAATCCTTTCTACATCAAATCCTCTTGTTTTGCTTGTTGAATTATCAAGGATTTTGCCTCTAATCAAGGAGAAATCTACATTTAGAGGTAAGGATGTTCTTCTCCTCTAAATACTCAGTTCTGAGATGGCTTTTAAATTCCCAAGTTCTCAATCCTTAAATTAAGTTTTATAAAAGGTTTTAATGTTATGATCTTGATTTTGGCTTAAAACTCATGATTTGGAATAAATCTTGAAGAAATTCGTGGTGATTGTTTGGGCTCTATTTTGAGATGGCTTTTAAATGTATTTTGGATGTTTAATGATGTGAAATTGAGGTTTGATCAATGCAATCCTGAATAGGTTGATTTTCCAAAGTTTTTCTTATGAAAATGGTGGTTTTTGGGGTGATCTTGGTGTTCTGTTATAGCTGGAGGTATAAGGACGAGTTTAGGTTCTTTTTGGATGTTAATTGATGTTTAGGAATTGTTAGAAGTGATGGATCTTGGCTGGGTTATGTTGAGGAAGAGTTTGGAGGTGATTTCGGTTGTGTTTGGTAGCCGAAATGTTAGTTTTGGTGAGAGCAGCGAGTTTAGGTGTAATGGCTGATGATTTTACTGCATGATGATGCATTAATCCTCTGCTTTGATGTGTTTAAAATAGGGGAGGTAACTTCGGATTCTTGTGGTGTTGATCTGGAGGCTTGATCGGCGTTTCGGAAAGCTTGCGAAACGGAATTGGTGAGTGAAGTTGGGATTTCCAGCTTTGTAATGAATGTTTGAAGGTTTGGGAGCTTAGTTTAAGTCTAAACAACTTAACCAAGCTCATGAGTAAGTTTTCGGGGAAACTCTCTCTCTTGGATGAACCATGAGATGGTTGGATGCAATGTATTTAATTTGCATGTTTAAATTCTGTTTTGAAAGCATGTTTTGGCATGATTAATTCTGGTTTTGAAAGCCATGTGTTGAAGGATGCTCAAGGTAAGAGATCCTTGGTTTGATGTTAGTAAATGTGGTTTTGATTCATAGTGATGCATGATGGTTTAATGGCTTTGATTAATGCTTTAAAACAGTGGATTATCGATGATAAATGATGTATATTGGCAAGTGGTGTGTGGTTTTAAAGTACTTGAAACAGATATAGTTAGCCGGCTATAGGATTGGGTGCACCGTGAATAAAGTCGCCTTGGATGTTGAGGGGTTGTAATTGTACCGTAAACTCCATCCAAGTACACTAACGAGATGTCTAAGATCACAATGGTGGTTAAAAGTCCATGTGTGGATATTGTTTTGAGTGTCTCGTGTTCTCGTTAGTGATGTTATACAACTACCGATGAGTGATGTGGAGGGGTTGTGATTGTACCGTTAAACTCCATCACGGGTGTTGAGGGGTTGTGATTGTACCGGTAAACTCCACCTTGTGTGTTCAGTAGTGTGTATGAAGCGTATGGGACAACGCTTGTAATCCGCGTATCCGATTGTGTTTTGTGGTGAAAAAGGTTATGGTTTATCACTTGGAAGCCAATATGACATGTTGATGTAAATGAAGCATGAGATGCTTGAGATGTATGCATTGTTGCATGAATAATGATGTTTATGTGTTTAAAGGCTTTGTGGAAAGTCTTTTTATAAAATGCATTATTGTGTTGTTTCTTTAGAGCATGCCTCACTAAGCATTTGTGCTTACGCTCTCTCTCTTGAACCAATAATGCAGATAATTGAGGTGTTTGAGGGCAGCAAGGAGGCTAAGAATCCAAGGTAAAGCTATGCTCATGTATGGTGACTTTTTCACAACGTTATTAGTTTTTGATATTTGGCAATGGGAACCTAGGATGTGATTTGGGAGATGTTTTGGACTCCCTAGTTGTGGCATGATGCCTTAAATGATTTGGATTTGTAAATGGCCATTTTGGTGCTTGTTTTGATGCTTTGATGGTTGGTTGGTTTGGTTATTAGGATGCATGCCTATAGACTTGTGGATTTCCCTAATTGATGCCATGGATGTGTTTTAATGTTGCAAATATGTACCTTATATGCATGATGACTTGTTGGCATGATTAGGAAGTCATTAGGATAACTTTGAGTGGTTATATGTATGTAAACCAGCAAATTCTGCACTTTTTGGGCAATCTGTACCAGAACGGGCACTAGCGTTTCGAAACGGGGGCCTGTAATGACCTTCGTGTATCGAAATGGGTAGAGGTCGTTCCGAAACCTTTTGCCACTACCAGGCCCTGTTTCGATACAGGTCTCGAAACGAACCCGCATTACGGAACGGTCAACCTCGTTCCGAAACAGATGACCGTTGGGCACTGATTTGAATGGTTTTGAGGTTTGCAAGCTTTACGTTTTAGTCTTGAAAATCGTTTTTGCAATTGCTTGCGTTTGAGATGTCCGTTTAAGGTGAAATTTGACAGGGAAGCATGTAATATGATTAATTTGATATTGGTAACCTTAAAATCAGTTAAGTTATTCATCTTTATAGAATTTACAAATTGGTCCCTAACTTACGTACCTTGTGCAATTGAGTCCCTTGGTGTAATCCGATCGCTATGCTTTTCAAGTATGTGTTTCTCAAGAGTACGCTTAGGATTAACGTGCGTCTAGACAAGTTTAAAATGAAAAAAAGGGTCGTTAATCAAGGTTGACTTTCGGGTTGACTTTGGTTTTCCCCGTGTAATCTTCGTAGTTCGGGTCAACCGTCTAGGTCGGGCTAAGGGGGTTACATTTGGTGGTATCAGAGCTGAGTTCTCGAGTAAACGGGAATGGTTATGTGGGTGATGTATGTATGATTGCATGATGTGCCTTTTTGAATGAAAGTTTGATGTGTGAATTGTAAGTATGTTGCAATTCTGATGTTATGTTGTGTTGAAGCATGTTAGAGGGACCCATTTCCATATCAAAACTAATGAAATGAATTGTTTTTTTGAAAAATGAGCTTGAGTGCTTGGATTACTTACCTTGTTGAGCCTAATTATGTTTGTTGCATTTGTGTTAGTACATTGTTTTAGTGAATGGGACCTCGTAGAGAGACGAGAGTTAATACGCGAGCTATGGCTCAGAACGAGAATGAGAATAATGCTGATAATGTTGTGGATATACCTCCTCCTCCTCCTCCTGGTGGTGGAACGCCCGGTGGTGGTGATGCTGGAGGTGATGGAGCTGGTGTTGGTGCTGGTGCTGGGGTCGCTGGACTTGAGGCTGAGCAGGGGCAAGCTGCTCCTGATATGACAGTTTTGATACAGGCTATTGCTGGAGCCATTCAGGCGGCAGTAGCTGGAGCTCACGGAGCTGGGCATCAGGGTGATGCTAATGCGAGATTACCTTTGGAATGTTTGCGTTGTTTGGGAGGGACTGAGTTCAGAGGTTTATCTGCTGAGGGTTCTGAATCTTGGTTGGAAAGTACCAAGAGGATATTGGGACAAATGAACTGCAATGATGTGCAGAAGTTAGGATGTGTGGTATCATTGTTACATGATGATGCGTATACCTGGTGGACGACCACTGTCTCCGGAATGGAGGAAGCTGATGTGACTTGGACGTTCTTTCTGAACGCGTTCAAGCGAAAGTATCTAGGTGTGCGATACCTGGATGAAAAGAAAAAAGAGTTAATGTCTCTTACACAAGGAAGTATGACGGTGGCTGAGTACGAGATCCAGTTTGTCCGTCTCAGTCAGTACGCACCTGAGCTTATCCCTGATGAGTGGGAGAGGTGTGAGCGTTTCCGATATGGTTTGGTGACGGATGTAAAGACCTTTATGCTTGCAGCTGAGTACATTGATTTTGAAGTGCTGGTTAGTAGGGCGAAGGACATTGAGCAGAACTTGGTTTGTCTTCCAGGAGTGATGGTTCTGGCTCGGGCAAGAGAGCTGCTGAGTATAGTTCCGGTGGTGGACGGAACAAGAGAGAACGAGATAGGAGGTATCAGTCTTCTGCTAGGCATGGTAGTGGAAGGCATGGTGCGTCTGTTCAGGGAGACAGGGCGAGAGCTTATCAGAACACGTGCTGGGCGTGTGGATCGCGTGGTCATTTGAGGCGTGATTGTCCTTGGGTGGCGAGAGTGGTGTAGGCTCATGTGGCAATGACGGGTAATTCAAGCTGGAATTGTGGTTCGGCAGACCACATGAGGAGGGAGTGTCCTTTGCTGGCCGGTGGTGGTCAGAGACGTGCTCCTGGTGTTTTTGCACCACAGAGAGGTCGTGGGCGCGGCCGTGGTAACTTCCAGCGTAGAGATGATGGTGGGAGAAATGTGGCACATGTGGTGGCTGTCCAACCTGAGGGTGGAGGCCATGCTCGAGTGTATGCTCAGCGAGAGGGGAGGAATGACACGGGTGTGATCGCAGGTACCTTCAGTTTTCAATCCTTGTCATTACTTTCCTTGATTGATTCTAGATCTACACACTCATACATATTGCGTGAACATGCTTAATTGCGTGGTTTGCCTGTTGAGTCTTTGGATGTTGGTATGCGTGTAACTAGTTCCTTGGTGAGACCATTGTGACACGGAAGTTGTATAGAAGATGTCCTTTAGTAGTGCAAAACCATGTTTTTCATGTTGATCTCATGGAACTACCATTCTATGGTTTTGATGTAATCCTTGGTATGGATTGGCTTGTTGAACATCGAGCTGTTGTGGATTTTGAGAAGAAGCGAGTTTCGTTGAAGCTTGCAGATGATTATGAGGTAGTGGTGGTTGGTGAGAATGTGAAGTGTCTTGCCAATGTGGTGTCTACATTGGAAGCAAGCCGGATGCTGAGGCAAGGTTGTGAAGCTTACCTAGCTTTTGTCATGAATCCTAGCTCTAAGCAGTTGTGAGTGCAAGATATCAAGATTGTGCGAGAGTTTCCTGGTGTGTTCCCGGGGGAGCTGTCTAGGTTGCCTCCTAATCGAGAAGTGGAGTTTGGAATTGAGTTGTATGAAAACACAACTCCGGTGTCCATTACTCCTTTTCGAATGGCACCTAAGGAGTTGAAGGAGATGAAGACGCACCTTCAGGAGTTGCTTGATCGTGGTTTCATTTGGCCGAGTGTGTCACCTTGGGGTGCACCGGTCCTGTTTGTGAAGAAAAAGGATGGCACTATGAGAATGTGCATCGATTATCGTCAGCTGAACAAGTTGACTATCAAGAATCGGTATCCATTGTCGAGGATTGATGATCTTTTTGATCAGTTTATGGGAGCGGTTGTGTTCTCGAAAATTGACTTAAGGTCAGGTTATTACCAGTTGAAGGTGAAGGATGTGGATGTGCCAAAGACAGCCTTCAGAACGAGGTATGGGCATTATGAGTTCCTTGTGATGCCGTTTGGTTTGACGAATTCTCCTGCAGCTTTTATGGACATGATGAATAGAGTGTTCCATGAATACTTGGATAAGTTTGTTGTGGTGTTCATTGATGATATCCTCGTGTACTCTTGTACTGAGGAGGAGCATGAAGAACATTTGAGGATTGTGTTGCAGGCTTTGTTGGAGAATCAGTTTTATGCTAAGCTAAGCAAGTGTGAATTCTGGCTTAGGGAAGTTGTTTTCCTTGGTCATGTGGTTTTTGCTGAGGGGATTCGCGTTGATCCTCAGAAGATTGAGGTAGTGATGAATTGGAAGCCTCCTAAGTCTGTTCAAGAGGTCTGTAGTTTCCTCTGTTTGGCGGGATACTACCGGAGGTTCGTGGATGGATTTTCGAAGATTGTTGCACCTTTGATGAAGTTGTTGCAGAAGGATGTCAAGTATGAGTGGACAGAAGCGAGACAACAAGCTTTTGAGAAGCTTAAGGCATCTTTGACGCAAGCTCCTATCTTGGTTCATCCTGAATCAGGGAAAGAGTTTGTGGTGTATAGTGACGCATCCTACGTTGGTTTGGGGTGTATATTGATGCAAGAGGGTAAGGTGGTGGCTTATGCATCGCGACAGTTGAAGGTGCATGAGCGTAATTATCCTATGCATGACATTTAGTTAGTTGTGGTGGTTTTTGCTTTGAAAATTTGGAGAAACTGCATGTATGGTGAGAAGTGTACTGTGTACACGGATCAAAAAAGTTTGAAGTATCTGATGTCACAAAAAGAGTTGAATCTTAGGCAACGACGTTGGGTGGAGTTTCTTAAAGATTACGATCTGACGATCGAGTATCATCCGGGAAAAGCTAATGTTGTAGCGGATGCCTTGAGTAATTAAGTGGCAGTGGAGTTGAGGGCTATGTTTGCCAGCTTGAGCATTTCGCGAGATGACGGTCTTGTGGCTGAGTTGCAAGTGAAACCATCCTTGGTTCAGTTGATAAAGGATAAGAAGCTGTTGGATGATTGTAACACCTCAATTTTCGGCTTGGAAGTTTAAGGTCTGAACCGAACCGGTCTGTTTTTTCGGTTCGAATATAAAAGGTGGTTTTAGGGAAAGCCTAGTTCGGGATGCTTTAAAAATATGGAAAATATCTAAAAATCCTCTTTTAATATATATAAGAGAGTGGTGAAATCAATTTTACAAAATAAGGTTTGGAAGTGCAACATTTCGAAATAGTGACTAAAATGTAATTTTTGAAAAGTTTAGTGGTGACTGTTTTGTAAGAATTGAAACTTTGAATCTTTAAGGAGCTAATTTACGCAAGGGATGATTTCTCAAGATTTTTCTTAGTTTTTAATGATTCATTTAATGTTTAATTTATTAAACGAAAAGTGGGAAAAACCAATTTTGAGATTTCATAACTAACTTTTGCTAAAACTTTCTCATCTCATTTTCTCTCAAAATTCTCTCAACCAAACACATTTTTACAGCAACATTTCTTTTGATTTTCACACTAAATGATGAGGTTTCAATCATCAAAAGTTTCCTAATCCTTTCTACATCAAAACCTCTTGATTTGCTTATTGAATTTTCAAGGATTTTGGCTCTAATCAAGGAGAAATCTATATTTAGAGGTAAGGATGATCTTCTCCTCTAAATACTCAGTTCTTTACTGAAATTGCCAAGTTCTCAATCCTTAAATAAAGTTTTATAAAAGGTTAGAATGTTGTGATCTTGATTTTGGCTTAAAACTAAAGATTTGGATAAAATCTTGAAGAAATTCGTGGTGATTGTTTGGGCTCTGTTTTGAGATGGATTTTAAATGTGTTTTGGATGTTTAATGATGTGTAATTGAAGTTTAATCAATGCAATCCCGAATAGGTTGATTTTCCTAAGTTTTTGCTTGTGAAAATTGTGGTTTTTGGGGTGATGTTGGTGTTCTGTTATAGCTGGAGGTATAAGGACGAGTTTAGGTTCTTTTTGGATGTTAATTGATGTTTAGGAATGTTTAGAAGTGATGGATCTTGGCTGGGTAATGTTGTGGAAGAGTTTGAAAGTGATTTCGGTTGTGTTTGGTAGCCGAAATGTTAGATTTGGTGAGAGCAGCGAGTTTAGGAGTAATGGCTGAAGATTTTAATGCATGATGATGCATTAAGCCTCTACGTTGATGTGTTTAAAACAGGGGATACAACTTCGGATTCTTGTGGTGTTGATCCGGAGGCTTGATCGGCGTTTCGGCAAGCTTGTGAAACGGAATTGGTGAGTGAAGTTGGGATTTCCAGCTTTGTAATGAATGTTTGAAGGTGTGGGAGCTTAGTTTTAGTCTAAACAACTTAACTAAGCTCAAGAGTAAGTTTTCAGGAAAACTCTCTCTCTTGGATGAACCATGAGATGGTTGGATGCAATGTATTTAATTTGCATGTTTTAATTCTGTTTTGAAAGCATATTTTAGCATGATTAATGCTAGTTTTGAAAGCCATGTGTTGAAGGATACTCAAGGTAAGAGATCCTTGTTTTGATATTGATAATTGTGGTTTTGATGCATAGTGATGAATGATGGTTTAATGGCTTTGATTAATGCTTTAAAACAGTGGATTGTTGATGATAAATGATGTATATTGGCAAGTGATGTGTGGGTTTAAAGTACTTGAATCGGATATAGTTAGCCGGATATATGATTGGGTGCACCGTGAATAATGTCGCCTTGGATGTTGAGGGGTTGTAATTGTACCGTAAACTCCATCCATGTACACTAACGAGATGTTTAAGATCGCAATGGTGGTTAAAAGTCCATGTGTGGATCTTGTGTTGTGTGTCCCGTGTTCTCGTTAGTGATGTTATACAACTACCGATGAGTGATGTGGAGGGGTGTTGATTGTACCGTTAAACTCCATCACGGGTGTTGAGGGGTTGTGATTGTACCGGTAAACTCCACCTTGTGTGTTCGGTAGTGTGTATGAAGCGTATGGGACAACGCTTGTAATCCGCGTATCCGATTGTGTTTTGTGTTGTAAATGGTTATGGATTATCACTAGAAAGCCAATATGACATGTTGATGTAAATGAAGCATGAGATGCTTGAGGTGTATGCATTGTTGCATGAATAATGATGTTGATGTGTTAAAGGTTTTGTGGAAAGTGTTTTTGTGCTTGAGGTGACTATTTTCACAAAATTACTCGTTTTTGATATTTGGCAATGGGAACCTAGGTTGTGTTTTTGGGAGATGTTTTGGACTTCCTAGTTGTGGCATGATGCCTTAAATGTTTTGGATATGTAATTGGCCATTTTGGTGCTTGCTTTGATGCTTTGATGGTTGGTTGGCTTTGGATATTAGGATGCATGCCTATAGACTTGTGAATTTTCTTAATTGATGCCATGAATTTGTTTTGATGATGCAAACATGTGCCTTATATGTATGATGACTTGTTGGCATGATTAGGAAGTCATTAGGATGTGTTTGAGTGGTTAATTGTATGTTAAACTAGCAAATTCTGCACTTTCTGGACAGTCAGTATCGGAACGGGCACTAGCGTTTCGAAACGGGGGCCTGTAATGGCCTTCGTGTATCGAACCGGATAGGGCCGTTCCGAAACATTTTTTCCACTGCCTAGCCCTGTTTCGATACATGTCTCGAAACGAACCCGCGTTTTGGAACGGTCAACCCCTGTTCCGAAACAGATGACCGTTAAGCACTGATTTGAATGGTTTTGAGGTTTGCAAGCTTTACGTTTTAGTCCTGAATTTTGTATGTGCAATTGCTTGAGTTCCAGATGTCCGTTTAAGGTGAAATTTGACAGTGAAGCATGTAATATGATTAATTTGATATTGGTAACCTTAAAATCATTTAAGACCTTCATCTTTCCAGAATTTACAAATTGGTCCCTAACTTTTGTACGTTGTGCAATTGAGTCCCTTATTGCTTTGCGATCGCTGTGTTTTTCAAGCATGTTTTTCTCTAGGGTACGCTTAAGGTTATTGTGCATCTAGTTAAGTTTAAAAAGAAAAAAGGGTCGTTAATCAAGGTTGAATTTCGGGTTGACTTTGGTTTTCCCCGTGTAATCTTCGTAGTTCAGGTCAACCGTCTAGGCCGGGCTAAGGGGGTTACATTTGGTGGTATTAGAGTTGAGTTCTCGATTAAACAGGAATGGTTATGTGGGTGATGTATGTGTGATTGCATGTTATGCCTTTTTTAAGCGAAAGTTTTGATGTGTGAATTGTAATTATGTTGCAATTGTGATGTTATGTTGTGTTGAAGCTTGTTAGAATGACCCATTGCCATATCAAAACTAATGAAATGAATTGTTTTTGAAAAATGAGCTTGAGTGCTTGGATTACTTACCTTGTTGAGCCTAATTATGTTTATTGCATTTGCGTTAGTGCATTGTTTTAGTGGATGGGACCTCGTAGAGAGACGAGAATTAATACGCGAGCTATGGCTCAGAATGAGAATGAGAACAATGCTGATAATGTTGTGGATATACCTCCTCCTCCTGGTGGTGGAACGCCCGGTGGTGGTGGTGTTGGAGGTGATGGAGCTGGTGTTGGTGCTGGTGCTGGGGTTGCTGGACCTGAAGCTAGGCAGGGGCAAGCTGCTCCTGACATGACAGTGTTGATACAGGCTATTGTTGTAGCCTTTCAGGCGGCAGTAGCTGGAGCTCAAGGAGCTGGGCATCAGGGTGATGCAAATGCGAGATTACCTTTGGAACGTTTGCGTAGTCTGGGAGGGACTAAGTTCAGAGGTTTATCTGCTGAGGGTTCCGAATCTTGGTTGGAAAGTACCAATAGGATATTAGGACAAATGAACTGCAATGATGTGCAGAAGTTAGGATGTGTGGTATCGTTGTTACATGATGATGCGTATACCTGGTGGACGACCATTGTCTCCGGAATGGAGGAAGCTGATGTGACTTGGACGTTTTTTCTGAACTCGTTCAAGCGGAAGTATCTGGGTGTGCGGTACGTGGATGAAAAGAAAAGAGAATTCATGTCTCTTACACAAGGGAGCATGACGGTGGCTGAGTACGAGATCCAGTTTGTCCGTCTCAGTCAGTACGTACCTGACCTTATTCCTGATGAGCGAGAAAGGTGTGAGCGTTTCCGATATGGTTTAGTGACGGATGTAAAGACCTTTATGCTTGCAGCTGAGTACACAGATTTTTATGTGCTGGTTAGTAGGGCGAAGGATATTGAGCATAACCTGGGTTTATCTTCCAGGAGTGCTGTTTCTGGCTCGGGCAAGAGAGCTGCTGAGTATAGTTCCGGTGTTGGACGGAACAAGAGAGGACGAGATAGGAGATATCAGTCTTCTGCTAGGCGTTGTAATGGAAGGCATGGTGCGCCTGTTCAGGGAGACAGGGCGAGAGCTAATCAGAACACGTGTTGGGCGTGTGGGTCGCGTGGTCATTTGAGGTGTGATTGTCCTCGGGCAGCGAGAGAGGTGCAGGATCATGTGGTAGTGACTGGTAATTCGTGCTGGAATTGTGGTTCAACAGACCACATGAGGAGGGAGTGTCCTCTTTTGGCCTATGGTGGTCAGGGTCGTGCTCCTGGTGTTGTTGCACCCCAGAGAGGTCGTGGGCGAGGTCGTGGTAACTTCCAGCGCAGAGATGATTGTGGTAGGAATGTGGCACATGTGGTGGCTGTCCAACCTAAGGGTGGTGGCCAGGCTCGAGTGTATGCACGGTGAGAGGGGAGAAATGACACGGATGTGATCGCAGGTACCTTCACTTTGCAATCCTTGTCATTACTTTCCTTGATTGATTCTGGATCTACACACTCATACAGATTGCGTGAACATGCTCAATTTCTTGGTTTGCTTGTTGAGTCTTTGGATGTTGGTATGTGTGTAACTAGTTCCTTTGGTGAGACCGTTGTGACACGGAAGTTGTATAGAAGATGTCCCTTGGTTGTGCAAAATCATGTTTTTTATGTTGATCTCATGGAATTGCCATTCTATGGTTTTGATGTAATCCTTGGTATGGATTGGCTAGTTGAACATCGAGCTAGGGTGGATTTTGGGAACAAGCGAGTTTCGTTGAAGCTTGCGGATGATTATGAGGTAGTGGTGGTTGGTGAGAATGTGAAGTTTCTTGCCAATGTGGTGTCCTCCTTGGAAGCGAGCCGGATGATGAGGCAAGGTTGTGAAGCCTACCTAGCCTTTGTGATGAATCCTAGCTCTAAGGAGTTGCGAGTTCAAGATATCAGGACTGTGTGAGAGTTTCCTAGTGTGTTTCCGGAGGAGTTACCTGGATTGCCTCCTAATCGAGAAGTGGAGTTTGGAATTGAGATGTATGAAAACCCAACTCCAGTGTCCATTACTCCTTATCGAATGGCTCCTAAAGAGTTGAAGGAGCTGAAGATGCAACTTCAGGAGTTTCTTGATCGTGGTTTCGTTCGGCCGAGTGTGTCACCTTGGGGTGCACCGGTCTTGTTTGTGAAGAAAAATGATGGCACTATGAGAATGTGCATCGATTACGGTCAGCTGAACAAATTGACTATCAAGAATCGGTATCCATTGTCGAGGATTGATAATCTTTTTGATCAATTTCGGGGAGCAGCTATGTTCTCTAAGATTGACTTAAGGTCAGGTTATTACCAGTTGAAGGTGAAGGATGTGGATGTGCCAAAGACATCCTTCAGAACGAGGTATGGGCATTATGAGTTCCTTGTGCGGCCGTTTGGTTTGACGAATGCTCCTGCAGCTTTCATGGACATGATGAATAGAGTGTTCCATGAATATTTGGACAAGTTTGTTGTAGTGTTCATTGACGATATTCTTGTGTACTCTCGTACTGAGGAAGAGCATGAGGGACATTTGAGGATTGTGTTGCAGGCTCTGTTGGAGAACCAGCTTTATGCTAAGCTAAGCAAGTGTGAGTTCTGGCTCAGGGAAGTTGTGTTCCTTGGTCATGTGGTTTTGGCTGAGGGGATTCGTGTTGATCCTTAGAAGATTGAGGCAGTGATGAATTGAAAGCCTCCTAAGTCTGTTCATGAAGTTCGTAGTTTCCTTGGTTTGGCGGGATACTATCAGAGGTTCGTAGATAGATTTTCGTAGATTGTTGCACCTTTGACGAAGTTGTTACAGAAGGATGTCAAGTATGAGTGGACGGAAGCGAGACAGCAGGCTTTTGAGAAGCTGAAGGAAGCTTTGACGCAAGCTCCTATCTTGGTTCAGCCTGAATCAGGAAAGAGTTTGTGGTATACAGTGACGCATCCTACGTTGGTTTGGGATGTGTGTTGATGCAAGAGGGTAAGGCGGTGGCTTATGCATCGCGCCAGTTGAAGGTGCATGAGCGCAATTATCCTACGCATGACATTGAGTTAGCTGCGGTGGTTTTTGCTTTGAAAATTTAGAGGCATTACTTGTATGGTGAGGAGTGTACTGTGTATACGGATCACAAAAGTTTGAAGTATCTGATGTCTTAGAAAGAGTTGAATCTTAGGCAACGACGCTGGGTGGGGTTGCTTAAACATTATGATCTGACGATTGAGTACCATCCGGGAAAAGCTAATGTTGTAGCGGATGCCTTGAGTAGGAAGGTGGCAGTGGAGTTGAGGGTTATGTTTGCTAGCTTGAGCATTTCGCGAGATGGCGGTCTTGTGGCTGAATTGCAAGTGAAACCTTCTTTGGTTCAGTTGATAAAGGATAAGCATATGTTGGATGATTCGTTGGTGCCACATGTTCAGGATATTGCTGAGGATAGGCCATCGGATTTCTGCTTTAATGATGATAGAGTTTTATGTTTTGGGAGTCGGATAGTAGTGCCTAATGATGCTGAGTTGAGGCGTGCTATTCTGACTGAAGCTCATAGTAGTCCTTTTGCTATGCACCCTGGTAGTACTAAGATGTATCGTGATCTTAGAGATGAGTACTATTGGGTGGGTTTAAAGAAAGATGTTGCTGAGTATGTGAGGAAGTGCATGGTTTGCCAGCGAGTTAAAGCTGAGCATCAGTTTCCTTCTGGGTTGTTGCAACCGTTGAGGATTCCTGAGTGGAAATGGGAAAGGGTTACCATGGACTTTGTGTCTAGTTTGCCTTTGTCGCCATCGAAGAAGAATTCGGTGTGGATGATTGTGGATCGCCTTACGAAGTGTGCTCATTTCTTACCTGTGCATACTAGGTACACATTGGATAAGCTTGCAGAGCTGTACATTGCTGAGATTGTGCGACTACATGGTGTGCCAAAGTCGATCGTGTCAGATAGAGATCCAAGGTTTACATCGCGTTTCTGGGAATGTTTGCATCAGGCTTTGGGTACACGGCTGAATTTTAGTACTTCTTATCATCCACAGTCGGATGGACAGTCTGAGCGTGTTATCCAAGTGCTGGAGGATATGTTGAGGTGCTCTGTGATTGAGTTTCAGGGCTCTTGGGAGAAGCATTTGCCGTTGGTGGAGTTTACTTATAACAATAGCTACCAGGCAAATATTCAAATGGCACTATATGAAGCCTTGTACAGGAGGAAGTGCATAACGCCTCTTTGTTGGGCTGAAACAGGTCAGAAATTGGTTTCAATGCCAGCTTTGTTAAAGGGAACCACCGAGAAGGTGAAGCTCATTTGTGAGCGATTGAAGGCAGCTTATGATCGACAGAAGTCTTACGCGGATTTGAGGCGTAAGAAGATTGAGTATGCGGTGGGTGACCGTGTGTTTTTGATGGTTTCGCCTTGGAAAAAGGTGATGAGGTTTGGCCGGAAGGGTAAGTTGAGCCCTAGGTACATTGGACCATACGAGGTGATTGAGCGTGTGGGTCCTGTTGCGTACAAGTTGAGGTTGCCACAAGAGATGTAAAAGATTCATGATGTGTTTCATGTCTCTATGCTTCGGAGGTATAGATCGGATCCTTCACATGGTATGCCTGTGGAGGAAGTGGAGTTGAATCCAGACTTGACCTATGATGAGGAGCCGATGGAAATTCTGGATTCAGACAGTAAAGTTCTTCGAGGCAAGACCATTGATTTGGTAAAGGTGTTGTGGAACCATCGTGGTGTTGAGGAAGCCACGTAGGAACGGAAGGATGACATGAAGAAGCAGTTCCGTACCTCTTTCCTCCAGGTAAATTTCGAGGACGAAATTTCTTAAAGGGGGAGAGTTGTAACACGCCAATTTTTGGCTTGGAAGTTTAAGGTCTGAACTAGACCGATCTGTTTTTTCGGTTCGAAATTAAAAGGTGGTTTTAGGGAAAGCCTAGTTCGGGATGCTTTAAAAATATGGAAAAATATCTAAAAATCCTCTTTTAATATATATAAGAGAGTGGTGAAATCAATTTTACAAAATAAGGTTTGGAAGTGCAATATTTCAAAATAGTGACTAAAATGTAATTTTTGAAAAGTTCAGTGGTGACTGTTTTGTAAGGATTGAAACTTTGAATCTTTAAGAAGCTAATTTACCCAATGGATGATTTCTCCAGATTTTCTTAGTTTTTAATGATTCATTTAATGTTTAATTAATTAAAGGAAAAGTGGGAAAAACCAATTTTGAGATTTCATAACTAACTTTTGCTAAAACTTTCTCATCTCATTTTCTCTCAAAATTCTCTCAGCCAAACACATTTCTACAGCAACATTTCTTTTGATTTTCACACTAAATGATGAGGTTTCAATCATCAAAAGTTTCCTAATCCTTTCTACATAAAAACATCTTGATTTGCTTAATGAATTTTCAAGGATTTTGGCTCTAATCAAGGAGAAATCTACATTTAGAGGTAAGGTTGTTCTTCTCCTCTAAATACTCAGTTTTTTACTGAAATTCCCAAGTTCTCAATCCTTAAATTAAGTTTTATAAAAGGTTTTAATGTTGTGATCTTGATTTTGGCTTAAAACTCAAGATTTGGATCAAATCTTGAAGAAATTCGTGGTGATTGTTTGTGCTCTGTTTTGAGATGGATTTTAAATGTATTTTGGATGTTTAATGATGTGTAATTGAGGTTTAATCAATGCAATCCCGAATAGGTTGATTTTCCTAAGTTTTTTCTTGTGAAAATGGTGGTTTTTAGGGTGATCTTGGTGTTCTGTTATAGCTGGAGGTATAAGGACGAGTGTAGGTTCTTTTTGGATGTTAATTGATGTTTAGGAAAGTTTAGAAGTGATGGATCTTGGCTGGGTAATGTTGTGGAAGAGTTTGAAAGTGATTTCGGTTGTGTTTGGTAGCCAAAATGTTAGACTTGGTGAGAGCAGCGAGTTTAGGTGTAATGGCTGAAGATTTTAATGCATGATGATGCATTAATCCTCTGCGTTGATGTGTTTAAAACAAGGGATACAACTTCGGATTCTTGTGGTGTTGATCCGGAGGCTTGATCGGCGTTTCGGCAAGCTTGCGAAACGGAATTGGTGAGTGAAGTTGGGATTTCCAACTTTGTAATGAATGTTTGAAGGTGTGGGAGCTTAGTTTAAGTCTAAAGAACTTAACTAAGCTCAAGAGTAAGTTTTCGGGAAAACTCTCTCTCTTGGATGAACCTTGAGATGGTTGGATGCAATGTATTTAATTTGCATGTTTAAATTTTGTTTTGAAAGCATGATTAATGCTGGTTTTGAAAGCCATGTGTTGAAGGATGCTCAAGGTAAGAGATCCTTGGTTTGATATTGATAATTGTGGTTTTGATGCATAGTGATGCATGATGGTTTAATGGCTTTGATTAATGCCTTAAAACAGTGGATTACTGATGATAAATGATGTATATTGGCAAGTGATGTGTGGTTTTAAAGTACTTGAATCAGATATAGTTAGCCGGCTATAGGATTGGGTGCACCGTGAATAAAGTTGCCTTGGATGTTGAGGGGTTGTAATTGTACCGTAAACTCCATCCAAGTACACTAACGAGATGTTTAAGATCGCAATGGTGGTTAAAAGTCCATGTGTGGATCTTGTGTTGTGTGTCTCGTGTTCTCGTTAGTGATGTTATACAACTACTGATGAGTGATGTGGAGGGGTTGTGATTGTACCGTTAAACTCCATCACGGGTGTTGAGGGGTTGTGATTGTACCGGTAAGCTTCACCTTGTGTGTTCGGTAGTGTGTATGAAGCGTATGGGACAATGCTTGTAATCCGCGTATCCGATTGTGTTTTGTGTTGTAAATGGTTATGGATTATCACTTGAAAGCCAATATGACATGTTGATGTAAATGAAACATGAGATGCATGAGGTGTATGCATTGTTACATGAATAATGATGTTGATGAGTTAAAGGTTTTGTGGAAAGTGTTTTTACAAAATGCATTATTGTGTTGTTTCTTTAGAGCATGCCTCACTAAGCATTTGTGCTTACGCTCTCTCTCTTGAACCAATAATGCAGATAATTGAGGTGTTTGAGGGCAGCAAGGGAGGCTAAGAATCCAAGGGAAAGCTAAGCTCATGTATGGTGACTTTTTCACAACATTACTAGTTTTTATATTTGGCACTGGGAACCTAGGTTGTGTTTTTGGGAGATGTTTTGGACTCCCTAGTTGTGGCATGATGCCTTAAATGTTTTGGATATGTAATTGGCCATTTTGGTGCTTGCTTTGATGCTTTGATGGTTGGTTGGCTTTGGATATTAGGATGCATGCCTATAGACTTGTGAATTTTCCTAATTGATGCCATGAATGTGTTTTTATGATGCAAACATGTGTCTTATATGTATGATGACTTGTTGGCATGATTAGGAAGTCATTAGGATGTGTTTGAGTGGTTAATTGTATGTTAAACCAGCAAGTTCTGCACTTTCTGGGCAGTCCGTATCGGAACGGGACTAGCGTTTCGAAACGGGGGCCTGTAATGGCCTTCGTGTATCGAAACGGATAGGGCCGTTCCAAAACGTTTTTGCCACTGCCAAGCCCTGTTTCGATACAGGTCTCGAAACGAACCTGCGTTTCGGAACGTTAAACCCCTGTTCCGAAACAGATGACCGTTGAGCACTGATTTGAATGGTTTTGAGGTTTGCAAGCTTGACGTTTTAGTCCCGAATTTTGTATATGCAATTGCTTGAGTTCGAGATGTCCGTTTAAGGTGAAATTTGATAGGGGAGCATGTAATATGATTAATTTGATATTGGTAACCTTAAAATCAGTTAATACCTTCATCTTTCCAGAATTTACAAATTGGTCCCTAACTTTTGTACGTTGTGCAATTGAGTCCCTTATTGCTTTCCGATCGCTGTGTTTTTCAAGCATGTTTTTCTCTAGGGTACGCTTAAGGTTAATGTGCATCTAGATAAGTTTAAAAAGAAAAAAGGGTCGTTAATCAAGGTTGACTTTCGGGTTGACTTTGGTTTTCCCCGTGTTATCTTCGTAGTTCGGGTCAACCGTCTAGGCCGGGCTAAGGGGGTAACAATGATTCCTTGGTGCCACATGTTCAGGATATTGTTGAGGATAGGCCATCGGATTTTTGCTTCAATGATGATGGAGTTTTATGTTTTGGGAGTCGGATAGTAGTGCCCAATGATGCTGAGTTAAGGCGTGCTATTCTGATTGAAGCTCATAGTTGTCCTTTTTCTATGCACCCTGGTAGTACTAAGATGTATCGTGATCTTAGAGATGAGTACTATTGGGTGGGTTTAAAGAAGGATGTTGTTGAGTATGTGAGCAAGTGCATGGTTTGCTAGCGAGTTAAAGCTGAGCATAGGTTTCCTTCTGGGTTTTTGCAACCGTTGAGGATTCCTGAGTGGAAGTGGGAAAGGATTACTATGTACTTTGTGTCTGGTTTGCTTTTGTCGCCACCGAAGAAGAATTCGGTGTGGGTGATTGTGGATCGCCTTACGAAGTGTGCGCATTTCTTACCTGTCCATACTACGTATACGTTGGATAAGCTTGCAGAGTTGTACATTGCTGAGATTGTGCGGCTGCATGGTGTGCCAAAGTCTATTGTGTCGGATAGAGATCCGAGGTTTACATCGCGTTTCTGGGAGCGTTTCTGGGAGTGTTTACATCTCATTTTCTCTCAAAATTCCCTAAGCCAAACACATTTCTACAACAACATTTCTTTTGATTTTCACACTAAATGATGAGGTTTCAATCATCAATTGATTCCTAATCCTTTCTACATCAAATCCTCTTGTTTTGCTTGTTGAATTTTCAAGGACTTTGGCTCTAATCAAGGAGAAATCTACATTTAGAGGTAAGGATGTTCTTCTCCTCTAAATACTCAGTTCTTTACTGAAATTCCCAAGTTCTCAATCCTTAAATTAAGTTTTATAAAAGGTTTTAATGTTGTGATCTTGATTTTGGCTTAAAACTCAAGATTTGGAATAAATCTTGAAGAAATTCGTGGTGATTGTTTGGGCTCTGTTTTGAGATGGCTTTTAAATGTATTCTGGATGATTAATGATGTGTAATTGAGGTTTGATCAATGCAATCCCGAATAGGTTGATTTTCCTAAGTTTTTACTTATGAAAATGGTGGTTTTTGGGGTGATCTTGGTGTTCTGTTATAGCTGGAGGTATAAGGACGAGTTTAGGTTCTTTTTGGATGCTAATTGATATTTAGGAATTGTTAGAAGTTGTTGAGTGTGTAAAAGTTCTATCATTTACACCCTTTTTAACCCATATTTCTGCTGCATTCAAGCATCGTTGCATTGCATTTAGGTTAGTTTTCAGTAAAACATCACAAAAGGATTAAAAGCACGGATTCTACTAAAAGATGGTTATTTTTGCAGGTATCTGCCATAGTTGACAAAGAAGGCAGGCGCAGGGCAGAGAAGCAGAAGAGCTGAACTGGACAAGGAGACGAAGAAGACAAAGCTGCCATGGACCTGTCGTGACAGCAGGGTGACAGCAGATTTATGAAGAGGAAAAGTCAAGTGGACCTCGATAGATAGAGAAAAATCTGCTCGTCTGTCGTGTGAAAGCCACATATTTTTCCAAGACCCGGATCAAAAGATATGTCAAGCCAAAGCTCAAGGAGAGAAATTCCCATAAAGCAAGGAGGCGGCTGAAAAGTAGGAATCCTTAGAGATTAAGTATTAATTAGAATCTTACTTTTCATTAAAGTTGTAATCCTTGTTAACTTAGAATACTTGAGCCCAAAGCTTATATAAGGGCATAGATTTAACCTAGGAGGCATCGGATACCCCATAACCAAAACCTAAACCCCCTGCCGTTCACCCGTCACCGACATGTTCTAAATTCCCCCTAGGGCTACGGGTTGTTTTGTAAAGTAGTTGCAAGGGTTGTTTTGTTTTAGGAATTTTCAGTTCAATAAAATAAACTTCAAGTTCTCTTATTTTGGTTTTAATATCTTGCAAGAGCATCGGGAGAGCATTGTGAGGTTATCAATTTACTTAGCATCGGGAGAGTTAAGTATACGAAAGAAATAAGAGCGAGTTCTCTAGTTTATAGTTGAACTATCTTGTGCCTAGGGATAGGGCAAGGTTAAGTGGCTAAGGAAGAATTCATACACATCGGTGTTCATCCTTCGATTCACGCCGGGAGGTATCATCAAAGACGTGTTCATCGACAGACTTGGACCTAGGGATTGGACAAGGCAGATCTGGGATTCTTGCCAAACTTGAAGTACGGAGTTGGTGTGTTCGCTGCCGCGACAGCCAACGAACAGCCGCCGCGACAGGTGCTGTCGGCGACGGGAGCGACGACAGAACTGGAGTTCCTAAGCAATCCAATACCTGCACTACCGAGCAATTCAATACCAGCCCATTCTCTCTATCTTGATAAACTCAATTCTTTTATTTGCGTTTTTACTTTATTATTCTCGTGACAAATCTCTTAATTATTTCCTTTACTTTCGTGCAGTAAACAAGGTGAAGCTATTAGCCCAATCCCTGTGGAGACGATATCTGATACTTCGTATCACTTTACTACTTGCGCCGTGTACACTTGCACTACAATTGTGATAGACTCTTTTACACGCAACAAGTTTTTGGCGCCGTTGCCGGGGATTGGCAACATAACTACATCTTTCTTTTATTGCACTTTTCGTTTTTATTTTTATTTTCGTTTTTATTTTTACTTTTTTTTAATTTTTCTTTTTGTTTTCAACTCTTGCTTTTCACGAGGTTTTCTTGTTTATGCGCAGATCTAAAAGAGGTGAAGATCCTGAGTATCCATTAGATCCGGAAATCGAACGTTCCTTCAGTCTCAAGAAGCAACTTCGCCGACTTTTAGACAGAAACGAATACCTCGAGGAACAGTTAGAGAAGATGGGCCATAACCAACCTGCCGGCGGTCACATACCACCCCTTGGCGATAATCATCCGCCTGTCGGTAACCCGCCCGCAGCAGATGGACGACGGTCATGTCGTGACTACATGCTGAACGATCATGTAGAGCTGGAGACCACGCTGCCGGATATAGATGTTGACAACTTCGAACCTAAACATGTCATGTTTAGTATGATCAACAACGCCGGGCAGTTTAGTGGTTCTGCGACAGAAGATGCTAGGGAGCATCTCAAAACGTTCCAGGAGATCTGTGGTTCGTTTAGACGACCAGGAGTTAGTCCGGAGATACTAAGGCTTCGGTTATTCCCCCATTCATTGAGGGACAGAGCTAAAACTTGGTGGAATAAACTTACACTTGGTTCTATTATGACTTGGGCAAATCTAACTCGTGAATTTTTATCTCGTTTTAATCCTTCGCATTTATCTGAGCGATTACGTAATGAAATTGCTACTTTTCAACAGGAAGACGACGAGCCGATGCACGAGGCCTGGGACAGATTTACTACTCTTCTACGGAACTGCCCAATGCATGGATTCCCCGTCTAGAATCAGGTAACTAAGTTCTATAATGCTGCTAACTTACAAACTCGCATTCGAATTGATTCTGCAGCGAATGGACTATTATTGGATAAAGATCCGGACGAGGCATTGCAAGTTTTAAAAAATCTGGCCAAGAATGAGGAGCAGTTTCCGGCAGCTAGAAGAGGGGGTAAACGGGTACTTGCTGTCAAGGACTATGAGGCCGACAGCACTATGAAATCACAGGTAGCATTCCTTACTAAAGCAATGAAACACTTATTAAATGAAGATGAACTACGAGGATTTGCTGTTGAGGAAGTTTGTGCTATCTGTGAGGGAAATCATAGTAGGGATGAGTGCCCAATAAATATAGAAGAGGGAAAATATGTTGGAAATTACAAGCCGAATTATAATTCCAACAACTATAATCCCAATTGGAGGAAAGATCCCAAATTTTCCTGGAGTAACCCTAACAATGCCCTGAACCCGCAAGCATATAATCAGAATCAGAGAGGTCCTAAATTGTTGACGAGACAGCAACTGCCGCCGCAACAGCCGCAGCAGCAACAGCAGCCACCACCTGCCACGAGTAGTATATTGGAACTGACTCTGGCCACCTTTATGTCTCAGACCGGTACGTATAGGGAGAATATAAATCAGTTTGTCAAGAAGACGGAAAACTTTATAGATAAAACCGAGATGAGAATGACAAATCATAAGGCTACGTTGAAATCTCTAGAGACACAAATGGGTCAGGTGTCGCAACATATTAAGCCAAGGCAGAATGGAGGATTCCCTAGCAATACTGAAAATGCTAGACCACCCCCACATGAGCAATGTAAGGTGATTACTACTAGGAGTGGGAAAAAGCTACCAGGGCCGGAAAAAGAAGCTGGGGCAGAAAAGGAATCTGCCTTGGATAAACCTGCCGAGGAAGCTGCCCCGACAGGTGATAAACAGACTGCTGCCGATGAGCCTGTCACGACAGCAGAAGCGACAGAGGAGAAAAAAGATGATTACCGTCCTCAGATTCGCATGCAGTGGGAAGGACGTATTGCTGATTACCGTCCTCCACCACCTTTTCCTCAACGGATACAGCAAGCTAAGCATGAATCTCAACTTAAAAAGATTTATGATATTTTTAAACAAGTTCATATTAATATTCCGTTGTTAGATGCTGTTAGGGAGATGCCCGGTTATGCTAAATTTCTCAAAGATGTTATGTCGAAAATATCTAAACTTGGGGAATTTGAAACGGTAAAGATGACAGAAGGTTTCATGAGTATTCTTCATAAGCAGCCACCCCAGAAAAAGAAGGATCCGGGGAGCTTCATCATACCATGTGTAATCGGCGACAAATTTGTGGGTAAGGCACTTTGTGATCTTGGTGCCAGTGTTAATCTAATGCCCAAATCTGTTTTTCAGAAACTAGGTATTGGTAAGGCGCGGCCCACGACAGTAACCCTACAGCTAGCCGACCGCTCTTACGTACATCCCGAGGGAAAAATTGAAGACATTCTGGTAAGAGTGGATAAGCTTATTTTTCCTGCTGACTTTCTTATCTTAGATTGTGAGGCAGATGAAAACGCACCAGTCATCCTTGGGCGACCCTTTTTAGCCACGGGAATATCATTGATTGATGTGGAAAAAGGAGAACTCACCATGCGCGTGAATGATCAAGAGATTAAGTTAAATGTTCTCCAAGCGATGAAACATGTCGATGTGGATGAGGAATGCAAGGCCATCATCGAGGTGACCTTTGATCACCCCTGCATCAGGTTGGGCTGCCGTGATATAAAATTTGGTCACTGCCGCGACAGCCACCTACAGGCCTGTCACGACAGCAATGATGACAGCACCGACGACAGCAACTCCTCTGAATCCGATATATCTGATACTGAAGATCAGGAGGAGGTAAACTGGTTAGGCAATCATCTAGGTAAGTTATTCGAACCCTTGAATTATACTTCGGATAACCATTTAATCCAAAAGCCATCTACTGTTGAACCACCTGTCTTAGAACTTAAGCCCCTGCCAGGGCAACTTAAATATGCTTATCTTGGTTGCAATGATACACTGCCCGTAATCATCTCTGCTAAGCTGCCGCAGGAACAGGAACGGCAGCTGATCGACATGTTAAGGCAGCACAAAAAGGCGATTGGATGGACGATAGCAGACATTCAAGGCATTAGTCCGGCGATATGCATGCACAAAATCCTCCTAGAGGAAGATCATAAGCCGACTATTGATGCCCAAAGGCAGTTAAACCTTGCGATGAAGGAGGTAGTGCGTAAAGAGATAATTAAATGGTTAGATGCTGGTATTATTTACGCCATCTCCAACAGCAAATGGGTGAGCCCAGTGCAATGCGTTCCAAAGAAAGGAGGAATGACCGTGATAACCAACGAGAACAATGAGTTAATCCCAACCAGGACTGTGACCGGTTGGAGGGTTTGTATGGACTATCGGAAGCTTAACAAAGCTACCCGAAAGGACCACTTTCCTTTACCCTTTATTGATCAAATGCTTGATAGATTAGCGGGTAAGCCTTACTATTGTTTTCTTGATGGTTACTCAGGTTATAACCAAATTGCTATTGCACCAGAGGACCAAGAGAAAACGACTTTTACATGCCCTTACGGAACATACGCGTTTAGGAGGATGTTGTTTGGACTCTGTAATGCACCTGCCACCTTTCAAAGGTGCATGATGACTATATTCTCCGACATGGTAGAGGACTTCCTTGAGATTTTTATGGATGATTTTTCTATCTTTGGAGACGATTTTGAGAGTTGTTTGGGCAATTTACAAAAGGTGCTCGAAAGATGCGAAAAAGCAAACTTGGTTTTAAATTGGGAAAAATGCCATTTTATGGTGGACAAAGGGATAGTCCTTGGCCATAAGATTAGCTGTCGTGGGATAGAAGTCGACAGGGCCAAAATAGAAGTCATAGAGAAACTGCCGCCGCCGACCACAGTCAAGGGCATTAGAAGTTTTTTAGGGCATGCGGGTTTCTATCGAAGATTCATCGCAAATTTCTCGAAAATCACGAAGCCCCTATGCCATCTCTTAGAACAGAACCGACCCTTTGATTTTAATGAGGAATGTACTGAAGCATTCAAGGTTCTGAAGGAAAAGCTAGTGACAGCCCCCATAGTACAGCCACCAGACTGGACACAACCGTTTGAGATCATGTGTGATGCTAGTGACTATGCTGTCGGGGCAGCACTTGGGCAGCGCAGAGACAAGTTGTTTCACGTCATATACTATGCCAGCAAGACGTTGAATGACGCCCAAGTGAACTACACCACCACAGAAAAAGAGCTGTTAGTTGTGGTGTTTTCCATCGACAAATTTCGTTCCTACATACTTGGGACGAAAGTAATAATAAACACCGACCATTCTGCCCTAAAGTATTTATTCACAAAGAAGGATGCAAAGCCTAGATTGATACGGTAGATCTTGCTTTTACAAGAATTCGACCTTGAGATCAAGGAAAAAAGGGGACAGAAAATCAGGTGGCAGACCACTTGTCGAGGTTGGAGAAGGGACAGAGTCTACCGTTAGATGAGACACACATACTGGAGACCTTCCCAGATGAGCAGCTCTTTGCTGCCGCAATCGTTGTCGCGACAGCCATGACGGCAGGTAAGTCTTCTGACCTTCCCTGGTATGCTGATTTCGTTAATTTTATAGTTAGCGGAATATTACCTTCTGATCTTAATTATCAAGCCAGGAAGAGGTTACAAAATGATGTTAAGCATTATTATTGGGACGAACCTCTCCTTTTCAAAATGTGCGCAGATCAGGTTATAAGGAGGTGTGTACCACAAGAAGAACAAGAAGACATACTCCATCACTGCCATGCTTCCCAATATGGAGGTCACATAGGAGGCAATAAAACTGCTGCCAAGGTGCTGCAGTCAGGATTCTACTGGCCGACACTATATAAAGATGCACAGGACTTTTATAAGAACTGTGACAGGTGCCAGCGGACAGGTAACATCTCAAGGAGAAACGAGATGCCACTGCAGAACATATTAGAAGTCGAGATCTTCGACGTTTGGGGGACTGATTTTATGGGACCTTTCCCGTCTTCATGTGGAAATTTGTACATCCTCCTAGCAGTGGATTATGTCTCCAAGTGGGTTAAAGCCATTGCAACACAAAAGAATGATACCAAGACGGTCCAAAAGTTTTTGCACAAAAACATTTTTCCTAGATTTGGCATCCCTAGGGCAATTATCAGTGATGAAGGGAGACATTTTGATAATAGGGTAATTGTTGCCACCTTGAAGAAATATGGTGTCAAGCACAGGATCGCGACAGCATACCACCCACAGACCAATGGACAGGCTGAGATATCCAATAGGGAAGTAAAGAACATTCTAGAAAAGATGGTTAAACCAACTAGGAAAGATTGGTCTCTACTTCTGAACGATGCATTATGGGCATACCGGACAGCTTTTAAAACTCCATTGGGCATGTCTCCATACCGGTTGATTTATGGGAAAACCTGTCATCTGCCTGTCGAGATTGAGCAAAAAGCATATTGGGCAATCAAGGCAGTGAACATGGACTTGGACAAGGCAGGCCAGAAAAGGTTATTAGATCTGAACGAGATTGAAGAATTACGGACAATGGCCTACGACAATGCAAGGATTTACAAGGAAAAGACTAAGAAGTGGCATGACAAGAAACTGCTGCCACGACAGTTCTGCCCAGGGCAGCTTGTGTTGTTATTTAATTCTAGACTTAAACTCTTCCTAGGGAAGCTTAAATCTAGATGGTCTGGCCCGTTCCAAGTGGTTCAAGTTTTTCCCCATGGTGCCATCACAATTCAGTCATTAAAAGACGGGCACCAATTCAAAGTCAATGGACAGCGCCTCAAGCACTATCAGGGGACTGAAGCCCCAGGAATACAGGAAGTGGTTACTTTAGGAGATGCCCCACAAGGCATCCCTAATTTAACCTAATTTTTATTTTTATTTATTTATTTATTATGTATTATTTATTAGGAATTAGGTTTATTTTATTCGAATAATGTTTTATTTTCTGTTTTTAGGAAATAAAGGAGTCAAGAAGAAAAGAAGAAGTGGTCCAAGCCCACCACCCATCCATCAGCCCAACAAAGCCTGTTTATGGAAGCCTGTCGTTTCGGCTGCCACCGCAGACAGATATGACAGGCTGTCAACAGACTGACACGGCAGACGCAGAAGCGTGTGGCAGACGCGTAACAGACGCATAAATGTGTGTCAGACGCGTCAGACACGCTAAATACCATTCGTCGCCCCGTTATTCACGCCTGCCGTTACAACATTAAACGGGCAGCACCTCGACCGCTATAAAACCCCGTTTTCATTTTCATTTTTCTCACTTCTGCTTATTCTCTCTTGCTTTCTCCCCTAGTTTTATTTGCTTTCTTCATTTTTCACAACCCTTGCACTAATATGTCGTCTAGATAGACCCGCCGTAGCGCTGCCTCAGCCTCTTCTTCGGCAGCAGCAATGCCCTTCGCCAGAAAGGAGTTATGGGAGGAACGTGGTTTCGTGTACATCCGACAGGCACCCAACATGGGACTCCGGCCGTTCATTGTAAAGGCCATCACAGCTCAACTATGGGAGCACTTCGCGGAACAACCGGTAGAGCTAAACGACACATTAGTCTGGGAATTCTATGCTGCCATAGACAGCAAAACGGCGACATCTGTCACCGTTCGAGGTGTCAAGGTGCCCTTCACTGCCGACAGCATCAACCACATGTTTGGCCTCTTCTTTAGCCCCGATGATGATGCTCACCAGAAATTCTCGACACCCTCGATGCTGCCGCTTATGATGCTGTCATGGTGGAATTGACAGAGGAAGGAACATCATGGACAACCAGCAAGAAGAACCCCCACTCCGTCAACAGGGGGCAGCTTCTCCCGGAAGCCAAACTTTGGAATGCTTTCATCAAAAAGCGTATCCTGCCGTCTTCCCACCACACGACAGTCAACCGGCACCGGCTTGCCCTTATTCACTCCATCATGCACGACAGGCCTATCAATGTAGGCCGATATATGAGGGACAGTATCCTGGACTGCGCCTTCCGATCCGACTCCCGCCTCTGCCTGCCGTTTACAATAACTTCCCTCTGCCGTTGTGCCGCTGTCCCCGAGGAACCCTCCGACAAAATAAGGAAGGGCAGAGGCTGAACAGACAACAACATCAACAGCCTCATGGAGCTGGTTGTGGCTACACCTATCTCATCTTTCAACCCAGCCGGCTCCCCAGAAGAATCATCAGAGGAGCCTGCCCCGGAACCTGCTGCCGCCACCGCTCCGACAGACCAGTCCGCCCTCCTCCTTGCTACGCTACAACGGGTAGAGGAGAGACAAATGGGATTGATGGCGTTCATTCGGGACTTCGCACACTCGACGGTAAACTTCATTACCCACACTTTGAATTTTCCCAATGTTCAATTCCCTACTTTTCCTGCCCATTATTTCCATATCCACACCCCTGTTCACACACCCACACCACCTGCCTCCCCACATTCCCACTCTACTGCCTCCACCACATCACCTGCCCCGACGGCAGCAGGCAGCACACCGGCAGACACCTCTCCCAGAGGAACAAAGAGACCTGCCTCCGATGACAGCCCGCTGATCCGGAGAAATTTGGAGAGGGAATTTACGCCGGTTAAGAGGATTAAACACGTGGCAGACAAGAAACGGCTGCCCAAGGCTAGCACCACCACTAGCATCACCTGGGACAGTGGCAGCAGTTCTGATGTCCAACTCGTGGAGCAACCTGCCCCTACACCTGCCCCTGAACCTGCCCAGCCTCCTCCACAGCCCAGACGCCACCGTCAGATCCGTGTCAGCAGCAGCAGCGAGGACAACGACTAAAAATTTAAGTTTTTATTTTCCTCTTATTGCTGCCTGCCTTTATCTTTTGTGATGTACTTTTTTTATATATTTTTGCTTTTTCTGTCATTTTGCATTGAGGGCAATGCAACCCTCGAGTTTGGGGGTGGCAACCCTCCATCATTAATGGAGTCTTAAGTACATTTTTTTTATTAATTGTTGGGTCTTTTATTTATTTAATTTCTCGTAAAAAAATCATAAAATTTAAACTGTTGGCTTAAAAAAACTGTGAAGTTAACTTACCTGTCATGACAGCTCTGTCGTGGCAGCATCTTTAGGACAGTTTAAGGAGAAGTTTAGAGCCTATCTATAGTTCTGAAAACTTAAACACCATTGTGACTGTTATATTGCTTAGATTTCTTTTAGCCAAACTAGAATAGGAAGCTTAGAACTTGAATAGCCCCTAGAGGTGCCTAACACTGGCTCTAGGAAAGAAGTTTAGCAAAAGAAACTCAAAAACCTAGAGGTGCCCGAAACTGGCTCTAGGAAGCTAACTAGAGGTGCCCGAAACTGGCTCTATAAAAACTTAGCTTGAAAATAGAAAGAAAAAGAAGCATGAAAATGTGCCTTCTAAAAAAATAAACTTTGGCATAAAAATTCGAGTTAAGAAGTTGAATATTCTAGTGAAACTAAGAGAATCTTAGCATATAACTGTTCACAAGCATGCACACACTGCACGAGAGCTATAGGGAGATTCTGGACAGATCCTAACCTTTCTGACAGGTTGCTGCCGCCATAGAGAATGAGCGACGGGTAAGGGACAGTTCACTGTTTGAAGGCCAACACAAAAATTTTCATTTTTCTTTTAGGTTTAATTGCTTGAGGGCAAGCAAAAACTTGAGTTTGGGGGTGTGTTGAGTGTGTAAAAGTTCTATCATTTACACCCTTTTTAACCCATATTTCTGCTGCATTCAAGCATCATTGCATTGCATTTAGGTTAGTTTTCAGTAAAACATCACAAAAGGATTAAAAGCACGGATTCTACTAAAAGATGGTTATTTTTGCAGGTATCTGCCATAGTTGACAAAGAAGGCAGGCCCATGGCAAAGAAGCAGAAGAGCTGAACTGCACAAGCAGACGAAGAAGATGAAGCTGCCATGGACCTGTCGTGACAACAGGGTGACAGCAGATTTATGAAGAGGAAAAGTCAAGTGGACCTCGATAGATAGAGAAAAATCTGCTCGTCTGTCGTGTGAAAGCCACATATTTTTCCAAGCCCCGGATCAAAAGATATGTCAAGCCAAAGCTCAAGGAGAGAAATTCCCATAAAGCAAGGAGGCGGCTGAAAAGTAGGAATCCTTAGAGATTAAGTATTAATTAGAATCTTACTTTTCATTAAAGTTGTAATCCTTGTTAACTTAGAATACTTGAGCCCAAAGCTTATATAAGGGAATAGATTTAACCTAGGAGGCATCGGATACCCCATAACCAAAACCTAAACCCCCTGCCGTTCACCCGTCATCGACATGTTCTAAATTCCCCCTAGGGCTACGGGTTGTTTTGTAAAGTAGTTGCAAGGGTTGTTTTGTTTTAGGAATTTTCAGTTCAATAAAATAAACTTCAAGTTCTCTTATTTCGGTTTTAATATCTTGCAAGAGCATCGGGAGAGCATTGTGAGGTTATCCATTTACTTAGCATCGGGAGAGTTAAGTATACTAAAGAAATAAGAGCGAGTTCTCTAGTTTATAGTTGAACTATCTTGTGCCTAGGGATAGAGCAAGGTTAAGTGGCTAAGGAAGAATTCATACACATCGGTGTTCATCCTTCGATTCACGCCGGGAGGTATCATCAAAGATGTGTTCATCGACAGACTTGGACCTAGGGATTGGACAAGGCAGATCTGGGATTCTTGCCAAACTTGAAGTACGGAGTTGGTGTGTTCGCTGCCGCGACAGCCAACGGACAGCCGCCGCGACAGGGGCTGTCGGCGACGGGAGCGACGACAGAACTGGAGTTCCTAAGCAATCCAATACCTGCACTACCGAGCAATTCAATACCAGCCCATTCTCTCTATCTTGATAAACTCAATTCTTTTATTTGCGTTTTTACTTTATTATTCTCGTGACAAATCTCTTAATTATTTCCTTTACTTTCGTGCAGTAAACAAGGTGAAGCTATTAGCCCAATCCCTATGGAGACGATATCCGATACTTCGTATCACTTTACTACTTGCGTCGTGTACACTTGCACTACAATTGCGATAGACTCTTTTACACGCAACAGAAATGATGGATCTTGGCTCGGTTATGTTGAGGAAGAGTTTGGAAGTGATTTCGGTTGTGTTTGGTAGCTGAAATGTTAGTTTTGGTTAGAGCAGCAAGTTTAGGTGTAATGGCTGAAGATTTTAATGCATGATGATGCATTAACCCTCTGGTTTGATGTGTTTAAAACAGGGGAGGCAACTTCGGATTCTTGTGGTGTTGATCCAGGGGCTTGATCGGCGTTTTGGCAAGCTTACGAAACGGAATTGGTGAGTGAAGTTGGGATTTCCAGCTTTGTAATGAATGTTTGAAGGTTTGGGAGCTTAGTTTAAGTCTAAACAACTTAACTAAGCTCAAGAGTAAGTTTTCGGGGAAACTCTCTCTCTTGGATGAACCATGAGATGGTTGGATGCAATGTATTTAATTTGCATTGTTTAAATTCTGTTTTGAATGCATGTTTTGGCATGATTAATGCTGGTTTTGAAAGCCCTGTGTTGAAGGATGCTCAAGGTAAGAGATCCTTGGTTTGATGTTAGTAAATGTGGTTTTGATGCTTAGTGATGCATGTTGGTTTAATGGCTTTGATTAATGCTTTAAAACAATGGATTATCGATGATAAATGATGTATATTGGCAAGTGATGTGTGGTTTTAAAGTACTTGAATCAGATATAGTTAGCCGGCTATAGGATTGGGTGCACCGTGAATAAAGTCGCCTTGGATGTTGAGGGGTTGTAATTGTACCGTAAACTCCATCCAAGTACACTAACGAGATGTCTAAGATCACAATGGTGGTTAAAAGTCCATGTGTGGATATTGTTTTGAGTGTCTCGTGTTCTCGTTAGTGATGTTATACAACTACCGATGAGTGATGTGGAGGGGTTGTGATTGTACCGTTAAACTCCATCACGGGTGTTGAGGGGTTGTGATTGTACCGGTAAACTCCACCTTGTGTGTTCAGTAGTGTGTATGAAGCGTATGGGACAACGCTTGTAATCCGCGTATCCGATTGTGTTTTGTGTTGAAAAAGGTTATGGTTTATCACTTGGAAGCCAATATGACATGTTGATGTAAATGAAGCATGAGATGCTTGAGGTGTATGCATTGTTGCATGAATAATGATGTTTATGTGTTTAAAGGCTTTGTGGAAAGTGTTTTTATAAAATGCATTATTGTGTTGTTTCTTTAGAGCATGCCTCACTAAGCATTTGTGCTTACGCTCTCTCTCTCTTGAACCAATAATGCAGATAATTGAGGTGTTTGAGGGCAGCAAGGAGACTAAGAATCCAAGGGAAAGCTAAGCTCATGTATGGTGACTTTTTCACAACGTTATTAGTTTTTGATATTTGGCAATGGAAACCTAGGATGTGATTTGGGAGATGTTTTGGACTACCTAGTTGTGGCATGATGCCTTAAATGATTTGGATTTGTAAATGGCCATTTTGGTGCTTGTTTTGATGCTTTGATGGTTGGTTGGTTTGGTTTTTAGGATGCATGCCTATAGACTTGTGGATTTTCCTAATTGATGCCATGGATGTGTTTTAATGTTGCAAATATGTACCTTATATGCATGATGACTTGTTGGCATGATTAGGAAGTCATTAGGATGAGTTTGAGTGGTTATATGTATGTTAAACCAGCAAATTTTGCACTTTCTAGGCAATCTGTATCGGAACGGGCACTAGCGTTTCGAAACGGGGGCCTGTAACGACCTTCGTGTATCGAAACGGGTAGAGGTCGTTCCGAAACGTTTTGGCCACTGCCAGGCCCTATTTCGATACAGGTCTCAAAACGAATCCGCGTTTCGGAACTGTCAACCCCGTTCCGAAACAGATGACCGTTGGCCACTGATTTGAATGGTTTTGAGGTTTGCAAGCTTTACGTTTTAGTCCTAGAAATCGTTTTTGCAATTGCTTGAGTTTGAGATGTCCGTTTAAGGTGAAATTTGACAGGGAAGCATGTAAAATGATTTATTTGATATTGGTAACCTTAAAATCAGTTAAGTCCTTCATCTTTCCTGAATTTACAAATTGGTCCCTAACTTATTACCTTGTGCAATTGAGTCCCTTGGTGTAATCTGATCGCTCTGCTTTTCAAGTATGTGTTTCTCAAGAGTACGCTTAGGATTAACGTGCATCTAGACAAGTTTAAAATGAAAAAAAGGGTCGTTAATCAAGGTTGACTTTCAGGTTGACTTTGGTTTTCCCCGTGTAATCTTCGTAGTTCGGGTCAACCGTCTAGGCCGGGCTAAGGGGGTTACAGGAACTGTCCCGCGTTTCGGAATGGGCATCAATGTTTTGGAACATCCGTACCGATACGAGGCTCCCTGTTCCAAAACACCAGACCGTTGAGTGTAAAATTTGAATTCATCTGAGTTTATGTTTCTTGCATTTTGGTCCTTGTTTGCCTTGTTTGAAATTGGATGGGTTCTAAAGGTCTTTTCGAGCTGATTTTTCACCGAGAAGCATGTAATGAATCTAATTGAAGGTTGGTAACATAAATTTTGTAAAATCCCTTAAAGTTCATCAAATTTACAAAATGGTCCTTAAACCTTAATTAGCTTTAATTAATTGGCGATTGTGTTAATGTTTCATCCGCTGCCTGTGTACGTACACATAGGAACCTAAGTTGTACCTAGACAAGATGAAAAGAAAAAAAGGGTCGTTTGTTGAGGTAAACCTTCCTGGTTTACATCAATATTTCTCGTGTGATCCGTTCGGTTCGGTCTATCGGTCAGGCCGGGTCGAGAGGAATACAGCATCTGCGTATGGTGTTACAGACTTTGTTAGATAATCAACTACATGCTAAGCTGAGCAAGTGTGAATTTTGGATTATGGAAGTAGTATTCTTAGAGCATGTAGCGTCAGCCAAGGGAATTAGAGTGGATCCCAAAAAGGTTGAGGCAGTTGGGAGTTGGAAACAACCAAAGTCAGTAACAGAAATTTGTAGTTTCTTGGGCTTGGCAGGTTACTACCGACGTTTTGTAGATGGATTCTCTAAAGTTGTTGTTGCTTTAACAAAACTGTTGCACAAGGATGTTTGTTTTGAGTGGACAAAAGCGAGACAGCAAGCCTTTGAGAAATTGAAATAAGCTTTAATGAAAGCTCCCATTTTGGTTCAACCTGTGACAGGGAAGGAGTATGTAATCTATAGTGATGCGTCTTACGTTGGTTTAGGTTGTAGGTTGATGCAAGAAGGAAGAGTAGTAGCCTGTGCATCTAGGCAGTTGAAGGTTCATGAGCGAAATTATCCTACACATGACATAGAGTTAGTTGTAGTGGTGTTTGCCTTGAAGGTTTGGAGACATTATCTCTACGGTGAGGAATGTACAGTATATACATATCATAAGAGTTTGAAATATCTGATGACACAAAAGAAGTTGAACCTTAGAGAGCGTAGATGGGTAGAATTGCTTAAAGATTATGATCTTTCAATTGAGTATCATCCGGGTAAAGCCAATGTAGTGGCCGATGCTTTGAGTAGGAAATTGGCAGTTGAGTTGCAAGCAATGTTTGCTATGCTAAGTTTTTCACATGATGGCGGTCTTATAGGAGAATTGCAAATTAAACCTTCATTGGTTTAGTTGATTAAAGAAAAGTAGTTGCAAAATGGAACATTGGTACCACATGTACAAGACATAGCGGAAGGTAAACCGTCAGATTTCTGTTATAGTGATGATGGTGTTCTATGCTTCAAAGGTAAGATTGTTGTACCAAATGATGTTGATTTGAGGCGCACCATTCTGATCGAAACTCATAATAGTTCGTTCACCATGCATCCGGAAAGTACAAAGAAGTATCGCGGTCTAAAAGATGAGTACTATTGGGTTGGCTTGAAGAAAGATGTTGCTGAATTTGTGAGCAAGTGTATGGTTTGCCAGTGTGTTAAGGCCGAACATCAATTTTCTTCTAGGTTGTTGCAACCGTTGAGAATTCCTGAATGGAAGTGGGAGAGAATTATTATGGATTTTGTAACATGTTTGCCTTTGACACCTTCTAAGAAGAATTCTATTTGGGTTATTGTTGATCGTCTTACAAAATGTGCACATTTCTTGGTTGTTCATACTACTAACACATTAGATAAGTTGGATGATTTGTATATCAGTGATATTGTGAGATTGCATGGTGTACCTAAATTGATTGTGTTAGATAGAGATCTGAGGTTCACGGCTAGATTTTAGGAGAGTTTTCATAGTGCCATGGGTACTCGTTTGAATTTTAGCACTTCTTATCATCCTCAGACTGATTTTCAATCAGAAAGAGTAATACAAGTTTGGAGGACATGTTGAGATGTTGCATTATTGGTTATCAGGGTTCATGGGAGAAGCATCTACCGCTAGTTGAGTTTGCCTATAACAAAAGCTACCATGCAAGTATTCAGATGGCACCCTATGAAGCTTTGTATGGCAGAAAATGTAGAACACTTGTTTGTTGGGCCGAAGCGGGACAAAAGTTAATATCTTTGCCATATATGCTTAAGGGTACTACCGAGAAAGTGAAGTTGATTTGTGATCATTTGAAGGCAGCTATGGATTGACAAAAGTCGTATGCAGATTTGAAACGTAGGGAGATAGAGTATGTTGTGCGCGAAAAAGTACTTTTGAAAGTTTCACCTTGGAAGAAGGTGATGAGATTTGGGAGGAAAGGTAAGTTGATTCTGAGATTCATTGGTCCTTATGAGATAATTCAACGAGTTGGTCATGTTTCTTATAGATTGAGATTGCCATCCGAATTAGAGAAGATTCATGATGTATTCCATGTTTCGATGCTTCAGAGGTATATATCAAATCTGTCACATATTATACTTGTTAAAGAGATTGAATTAAATCCGGATTTGACTTATGATGAAGAACCATTTGAGATCTTAGCTTCTGACAACAAAGTGCTGCGTGGTAGAACCATTGAGCTGGTCAAGGTTAAGTAGCGACAACAAGGTGTGGAAGAAGCCACTTAGGAGAGAAAGGATGACATGAGAAAGCAATTTTCGTATCTCTTCCAGCTAGGTAAATTTTTAGGAAGAAATTTCTTAAGCGGGGGAGAGTTGTAACGCCCTGATTTGGTTGAAGGTTCGTTCGAGTTAATTTTATTGGTTTAGACTAGTTTCTGGATTTATTTTAAATAAAAGGTTTTTGAAATGATTCAAATTGTGGGGAAATAGTTTTAAAACACTATTTGTATATATATATATATATATATATATATATATATATATATATATATGATTTTTTGTGAAAACAATTTTGGAAAATTGTTTTTGGAGAGTGGACATTTTAGTCTAGTGGCTAAAACGTAAAGTTTCAAAACTGTTTTGGTGACTAGTTTGTAAAAGAATCAAAACGTTGAATCTTTATGGAGCTATTTAGCCAAGTCTAATTTCAGAATTTCCCCTAAATATTTTGGTTTCTAAAATGTTTTAAAAGGATTTTTAAATATAATAAAAGATATTTGAAAGGTTATCATCTTTAAAAGAAATTTTACGTAACCTTTCTCTCCACATTTTCTTTCAAAGTGATTTCACCCAAACAACCTTCTTTACTCAAGATTTTAAAGATAAACTCTTATTTACATTGATTTATCATCATCAAACTTATTTCTAATGATTTCTCTCTAAAACCCAATTATTTTCCTTTAGTTTTCTCAAGGTTTTTCATTGGAAAAAGGGGAAAATCAACCATTAGTGGTGATCTACGTTCTTCTCCTCTAATGTAAGTTCTTTATTGAAATTCCCACGTTCTTGATTCTTTTAGTGTTTATTGAAAGATTTTATATTAGGTTTGTGCTTAATCAAGCTATTTCATGTGGATTTGTGAGATTTCCGTGTGGGTTCTGTTTTGTTGGGTTTGTGGATGTTATTAAATGTTTTTTATGTTAGATAAAGTTGAAATTATGGTTTGATAATGTAAAACCCAAAACTAGTTGAGTTGATAGTGTTTAAGGTTGAAATTCTTGAGATTTTGGCTTGGTTTTGTGGGAAATCAGTAGTTGATGATTTCTTGCATTTGGGTTGATGTTTTTAGTTGATAATAGATGTGGTTTTGATGATAATCTTGCTGGGTTTAAGTTGGAGTTTGATTATAATTGATTTATTGATATTTTCAGTTGATTTCGGATATGAATCGATGGGCGATGGTTGCTAGATGATGGGTTTTTCAGTTGCAGCAAGTTTAAGGGCTTGAAAGGCTCTAATACTATATTCTAAATTGATTAGAAGCAGGGAAAATTGATTTAGGAACTTCGGACTCGATGTCGGACAATCCTGATGTTTGAATTGGGTGTTCGGCTAACATTTGGGTATTGATGGTGAGTGGAACTATTTTATAAAGCCTTAACATGGTTAAGGATAAGATTTTGGGGGTTTATATTGAGCTTGAAAGGTCAATCTAAGCTCAAGAGTAAGTTTGGTTGTTTTCGGCTAGTTTTGCCTTGATTTTGTGGATCATGTTCATGCTATGTTGTTTACATTAAATCCTTCCGTTTTCATGCATTTTGATCTATTTAAATGTTTTCACATATGTTAAATTGTGATTGTAATGTGGTATGTATGGTTGAGTACATGCTATGCATGGAAATGTGTTATATATATGGGATGAGAAATGTTGTGCTTGTGGCCTTGTAAAACAGTGGGTAAGTGTTGGCCTTGATGGGTATATTGTCACTTGATGAGATTTTATTACCGGATATAATTGGTCGACCAATAGGAAGAGAGTGCACTATAATGGTAAAAGTTGCACGTGACCTTAGTGATGTTAGATTCCACTAAGGAGGAGTACAATGATGAACATTCCACCGAAAGTTTATATTTACTAGACGGGTGAGTACGGTGATGGGCATTCCACCGGAAGTTGTCTAATGGTCTTGAGCATGGTGATGGGCATTCCACCGACAATTTATCCGCATATCCGAGTAAAAGTGCTAAAGATGTCAATATACTCATGATATTTAATTCGCTCATTATGCTTATATTGTGTTGTTGATGTTATGAATTAATTGAATTTAAATGATTCATATGGTTATGGAAAGTGGTTATTATGTCTTGATTTGTGTTTCAAGCATGAGTTTGAAATGAGCATGATATGTTTGGATTTTGCTTTGGTGAAATGATTTGAGAAATGGCTTTGTTTTCAAAAGCAAGCAAAATGGTTTAAAAACTGCATAGTTGTTGTTTTTGTTGTTTTGAGCACCGCTCACTAAGCATTCTTGCTTATGTTGTTTCTTTTCCAACAATACAGATCCATAGGCCATTCGGAGCATCAAAAAAGCAAAGGAGGTGTCCAAGAGTTTATCTCTCACTCAAGTATGGTTTTGGCATCAAATAATAGTATGTTAGCAATGGGATAGGACCTTTATGCCTTTGGGAGGTTTTTTGTGACTCCTTGTGTTGAGACATGTTTGAGATGCCTTTTTAGTCTTGTTAATGACCTTTGTATGTTGGTTTATGGTTTGATTTTAAGTTTTGTCGTTTATGTGAATGCTTTCTTATGTTGAATGCTTAAAGTTTTCCATATGTGATCTAATGCTTTTTGGATGGTTTTGCTAGGATCCTTTGCCTATAGATTGCTTGCTTATGATGTTATGATGTTGTTTAAATCATGTTTGAGTGACCAAATATGCTGTAGTGAGTCATTTTTTGGTATGTGTTTCGAAACAGCTGCTACCGTTTTGATACGGTATGCATATTTGGCCTAAATGTTTCGAAACGCATAAGGGTTGTTCCGAGACCCCAAGGCCATTTTTAAGCCTGTATCGAAACACGAGGTTGATTAGATATGCCTTTGTATTATCTGAGGCAGGGGAATCGTTCCAGGTATGTTGGTCTCGAAACAGGTGAGACATGTTTCGTCTCGTTTTGCTGCTGGAAGTGGTAGTTCCGAAACAGGCTTGGCCTGTTCCGTAACGGGTGTCTGTTTTGTTAGTTATGGAATGTTTTCAAGTTCTGTTTTCTTGCATTTTAGTCCCTAATCGCTGTAAAGGCCAATTCGACCTCGAATCGATGTCCGATTTAGGTGAGGTTTTAACCGTTGCTTGCATAAATATATTGGTTAATAATGAAGCCTTTAGGAAAGATAAAAAAAATTTAATTAAAGGTTGTTAATCGAAGGGAAATCTTTGTGGGTTTTTCTTCAATTTTCCCTGTGTAGCTCAATTGGTTCGGTCTTGCGACTAGACCGGGCTAAGGTGGTTACAATCTTGAATTGAGAAGAATCCTTGAATATCTAAACAACAAAAAAACCCTTGATTGCTAATAGCAGGATTATAACACAACCTCTGAGATCGAACCCTTTGAGCATCATCAACATCTGATTCGTCACTTGTGGTTATATGAGTTATCGGATCATCAGAATCGATGTAATCACTATCGAGTCTATCATCAGCCATATGATGTGTCATGGATGGCTCAACAGAGCGGTCCTTTGTACCCGTTGTTTGCAATGGTCCGAAACCACCATCTTCTATGTTCAACCTCTTCAAGTCGTTCACATATTTTGTCACTTTTTCACGAACATCAACTAACTCGTTATTCCCTCATACTAGACAAGTTTATATCATGCATATCTAAATCATATTCTACATCATCCATAATAACCTCTTTCCATCGTCATCGGTTGACACGTCAAAAGACTCCGAAAAAGCTTTTGGTAAAGAACCATCAATGACATGTCATTTTCATCACCGACGTGGTCAACATCAATAAAAATTTCACCAAATGTCTTTAAATAGTTAGAAAACTCAAATACACTATTGTAGATAACAACTTTAAGCCATCTTCCGAACTCTGAACTTGCTCTAGAGAAAAAACAAATGCTTGACCTTGTTCAACCCACACTTGAGTCAATGCACCATTGACAAAAAAAACCCAATAACATAATTCTTCAATATCATCATGCATCACAACTTGTACTTTACCATTAAGATATGTTGATTTTGAATTCCCCTCAAATGTTCCACAATGATGAAATTTTATTTTAACTTTTTTTTGTCTCTTTTCACCTAAAACATAAATGCTATTGAAGAATTATGTTATTGGTAATTGTTGTCAATTGGAATTTACTGAGAAATTCAAAATCAACGTATCTTAATGGTCTCTTCTCTTGAATGGGTAAATGCATTGTGGAACATTTAAGGAACATTTTCTCATCACTGTGGAAATCAACATTGGATGATCCCTTCCGATGAGAGCGGAATCCAAAATAAATGAAAGCGAAATGGAGTTAAAAGTCAACATATCTTAATGATCGATTTACTAGGTAAAAGCATTGAATGATGAGCAGATTATTTTAGAGGCGAACTGGTGGGAAAGTCCCATTAATTGTGCGTCTCGAGTGCCGTTGTGTGCTGCTAGAGAAGGGGTACCTTGGATTCCGTCCTCTTCAGGGTCGTTGAAGTTAAACGCGGATGAAAACACTATGGACTAAAGTTGTTTTGTTTTTAAGTTTGATATCGACTATTAACAAAAGTTTAAAAATTATTATATAAAATCACAAAAGATGCTTGTGGACCACAATTTCTACAACCATGTTATTAGACTACAAATACTTTAAACATAACAAACATTTACTACGTGATAAAAAAAAACCATTTACTAATGAAAAAATATAATCGATATAAGAAAATATTAATCATATAAAAGAATATACCAAAAAATTTTAAACATATAAAAAACTATAAGAAAGCAGAATGAAAAATCGGATTTTACTTACTTATCTCTTCAAAATTGTTGGTTGGATTGCTGCTCATCTTGCTTAAGTTGACGAAGGTTTAGGGATTTTTATTTTTAGAGTTCTAATTAAGGATTTGTATTAAGAGATTTATTCCAAAGGGTTTCACGATACTTTTGGTTTTTGGGGATTTTTTAATTCTGATTTTTTTAGTAATTTTTTTATACGAAATTTGGATGGGTTTATGAAAATAAATAATTGGACCACCGTACTGGGTCAACTAATACCAAAGCTGCATGTAACCCTCTCGTTCTGGTCTGGGCGACTGACCGGTCCGAGTGGGCTACACGAGAAAAATCGAAGTGAATCCCGTTAAGGCTCCCTTCGGTTAGCAATCCTAGAAAAATTTCTTTTATTTATTATCTTGTCTAAAGGCTTTAATGCATCCTATGTGAAACAACGACAAAAGAAACAACAAGCGAGGCGAAACAACCAAACAAGCAATTTAAAACAGCTCATTTTAGTTTAAACAACAGGTCGTATCGATACACCTTGACTAGGTCAACAGCCCAAAGTCAACATAGGGAGACCGTATCGGTACACTGGTTGACCGTACCGATACGCCCTCACTGGTCAACTTCTCACGGTCAAGAATAAAAGATGTACCGATACACCCTAGACTCGTATCGATACGCCAAAATCTTGTCAATATCTCAGATTTCCAGAGAGGTTTTGGCGTATCAATACACCCCCGTGTACGGGTACGCTAAGCCAAATCTGAGTCCCAAAGTGTAGGACCGTATCGATACGGCCCTTGGGCGTACCGATACGGCCTACACTGCGATACTCAAATTAGTAGAAAAACACACCAAGACTCAACTCTAAATGCAATTTAAGACTCACCTAGCCACAAGCAAACATTCATACAACATTTAACAATCAAGAATCATCATAAGAAACATTTTAAACGAACAACGGAGCATCAACAACATCTATATAGCATACAATAGAAGAAGCTAAGATTCAATCATTAAACATGTCATAAAAACATAGAGATAAGGGCCACATGGCCAACATACATAGCATAAGCAAGCCACAACCAAAACATCAACATACTAAAGGAGTTTCAACAAGCTCCTTGACACAAAACAAAAAACTCAAATCCCATTGCTTAGCTATTACATCAATTAACTTAAAAATCCATACTTGAAGGTAGAAAATAGCACACTTGGAGGCCCTTCTCCTCGCACAAGCAACCCACGAACTAAGGATCTACATTGTCGAACAAAAGAGAGCATAAGCGCAAAGCTCTCATAAAACAAACCTCGACAATGCAGGGTCCAAGCACGAGTAACAAAACCAAGGATGAATGCATGTTTCCTTACCTTCGGAACCACATGAATCAAATATATGAAATGCATGAACATAACCTCAATTATCATGCCATGCTCAACATGTCCATAATACAACCATAGGAAATCACATTTAACAAACCGTATTGGCACCTAGCTATGACCCGAATACGCGGATAACAACTGTTGGAACTCACATCCAACAACTCAACCATTACATTACCTTACGGTGGGATTCCACTCATCATCATTTCACGCGGAGGGGATTTCACTCATCCTCACGCCCCGTCGATGGGATTCCACTCATCACCGACTAAAATATAAATGAATATTTCTGGGCGTACCCGTACTCCATCTTGGTGACTACCATCACCAAGACCACGCGCACATTACGACACTCGTGTGCACACTAACATCCTAATGATCGATCATTTGTACCCAAGCATACTAGTGCCAATACTAATTCATCACAAGATCATCATAACACAATACCCTTACCATTTCTCGTGCCTAGCACGTATCCACCATGATTTACAATCATGCAACTCACATTTCATCAAACACATGCATATCACAATGCATAAATAAATCATCATGCCTTATCATAACACATATCCGCAAAATGCATAGCGACATCAATCACAAATAGAACATGAGGTATAAACACAACATTTACAAGTTCAACCATATTCTTCTAAACTAAAGCTTGAGATTAGACTATCAATCTAATCCCAATTCTAGGTGGGTTTACCAAGCCCGACCTAGGTCTATGTGCTCGAACCAAACATTTTGAAAACCAAATTAAAACTGAAGAACCACTCACCAATTGTCCAAGCTCAACACTAGCTGGTCAATCCACCAAGCTATCCAGATTCGTTCTCGAGGCTTCGCCAACACAAAACCTTGACTCTAATCATCCAACACAATCAAAACAATCACATTTCAGTCCACCATTCAATGGAGCAAACCCGAAATACAATCCAAGCATAAATCACACGAATTCAAGCTATAGACAATCTCAAAAGTGCTAATTTTGAGCTGCCCAAAAGCCAAACCAGAAAACCATATTTCCAACCTCCAGAATGTCGTCTAACATCTTCAAATTAACCTTTAACCATGACACTATCATCAACCCTCAATTTCTTATCCAAAACAGCCCCAAAATCTAACTTTGAACCCCTCTAAAACCCCCCAATAAACCCATATCCGAAAATGTTGTTAAAACTTTGTAAAAATCATATATGTTGGACCTCTAATGATGCTAAGAACATGTCTAACATCAGAGAATCAAAAGCTTACTTAATGGTTAATAAAGTTTAGGTTTTTAACTTAAAATCCAAAAATCTCAAAGTACAAAGTAATGGGTTTTAATGAAAACTAAAAACATGAGTAGCAAGGGGAAGATGAGGACAACATGGGAGTATGCTTACCTTTTGAAAATCACCAAGGATGAATGAGGATGGTGATGGAACAGTGACTTCAAAAGGAGGGGAGGAGTTCACGTTGGTTTGTTTTGGAGGTAGGAGATGATAGGAATTTTGGGTATTTGAAATAAAAAGAGGTTTTATTTTACAAAGACCATTTAATTACAAAACTGCCATTAATGAAAAATGACCATCATCCAAGACTCTAAAATCCATGGAAATTCAGGCTTTAAATCAAAATCGGGTCCAACATATTAAATAATTTTTTAAAAAAGGGAAAACCCGAAATATTATTTTAATATTTTACTTCCACCTGACCCCCAAACCCGGGTGTTACACCGCATCAGCTTTCACTTAACGGGAAATTGATGGTTTGGATAAAACAGAAGGATTTTAAGCGTACAAGGACTAAAATGTCTCTAAAAAGTACATGGACTAAAATGAATTTTTTTTGACATGGTACAAGGACTTCCAATGTTATTTAACCTATTATTTTTAGGCTTTTATAGTTTAATGTCGATTTGAATATTCAATATCAATTTAGATTTGACATGCAACATAACTAAAATAAAAATCAAATTTTATATATTGTACACCAACTCTAGAACAAGTCATACATGATGTGTTCAAAGAAAAAAATATATTAAATTGTAATGATATAACATGGTTTTTAATATGTTATATCTAAAATGTCCATACATCATATGCACACAGGGCGAAGCCATCGTTAAAGGAAAAAAACATAAATCTTTAAAAGTAAGGACATATTCATAATAAATCTATTTTTATATAAAAAGTTTACTATATAATCGAAAGGTTAAGAAAAGTTTTGTTGTGTGGGGCCAAGAGCCCCTCCCAAATTACTAATAGTTTCATCCCTGTATGCAGACGTGTTTAATTATTATTTTTGAACAATTTCTACCTAGGAAATGGGGAAGGGAAGGAAAAATTTGTTCTTAATGAGTCTAGAACCCACAACCTAGGGGAGAGGGAGATGTCAACTGAGTGCTTTTAGCTACTTGTTCGAGAGATTGTTGACACGTGTGTTTAAATGTTGATCATTAGATCTTAAATATATTCTAGATTAAATAAGAATATGTATTTATTGCGCAAACAATTGATTAGATTGAAATAAGAACATAATTAAAACAATATTTGATAGTTGAAAGGTCCAATTAAAATATTTTGAAGCTTTAGAATTAATTTATTTGAAGACGTATATTACAGTTAACTTTAAATGTACTGAGAAATTGGTATTTTTTTAAAAGGCTAAAAGGTCAAATTGACCCTCAACAAAAAATCAATTAAGCCCTTATGAAATTTTTGCATCCAATTGAGCCCTCAAAATTCAAATTACGATCAATTAGGCCCTCAACATTCAAATTACAATCAATTTAGCCCTTCTGTTAAGTTGATCAATAACTCAAAAGTAGTTATTATGATGGTGACATGTAACCCCCTTAGCCCGGCCTAGACGGTTGACCCGAACTACGAAGTTTACATGGGGAAAAACAAAGTCAACCCGAAAGTCAACCTTGATTAACGACCCTTTTTTCTTTTTAAACTTGTCTAGATGCACATTAACCCTAAGCGTACTCTTGAGAAACACATACGTGAAAAGCACAGCGATCAAATTATAATAAGGGACTCAATTGCACAAATCACAAATATTAGGGACCAAAATGTAAATTCTGGAAACTTGAAGGTCTTAACTGATTTTTTAAGTTACCAACATTAAATTAGTCATATTACATGCTTCCCTATCAAATTTCACCTTAATCGGACATCTCGAACTCATGCAATTGCAAATACAAATTTCAGGACTAAAACGTAAAGCTTACAAACCTCAAAACCATTCAAATCAGTGCCCAACGGTCACCTATTTCGAAACGGTGTTGACCGTTTCGATACAGGGGTTCATTTCGAGGCTTGTTTCGAAACAGGGCCTTCTAGTGGCCAAACTGTTTCGATACGGTCACCAGTCGTTTCGAAACACCAAGGCCATTACATGCCCCCGTTTCGAAACTCCTGTGAGTGTATCGATACGGGTTGCCCAGAAAGTGCAGAATTTGCTGGTTTAACATGCATTTAACCACTCAAACATATCCTAATGACTTCCTAATCATGCCAACAAGTCATCATGCATATAAGGTACATGTTTGCAACATCAAAACACATTCATGGCATCAATCAAGGAAATCCACAAGTCTATAGACATGCATCCTACTATCCAAAACCAACCAACCATCAAAACACCAAAACAAGAATCAAAATGGCCATTAACAAATCCAAATCATCAAAGGCATCATGCCACAATTAGGGAGTCCAAAACATCTCCCAAAACACAACCTAGGTTCCCATTGCCAAATATCAAAAACTAATATTGTTGTGAAAACATCACCATACATGAGCTTAGCTTTCCCTTGGGTTCTTAGCCTCTTTGTTTCCCTCAAATACTTCAATTATCTGCATTATTTGTTCAAGAGAGAGAGCGTAAGCACAATTGATTAGTAAGGCATGCTCTAAAGAAGCAACACCATAATGCATTTTATAAAACACTTTTAATAAACCTTCCATCACATAAACATCATTACTCATGCAAACTTGCATACATAAACAAGCATATCATGCTTCATTAGAATCAACATGTCATATTGGCTTTCAAGTGATCATCCATAACCATTTACAACATAAAACACAATCGAATACACGGATTACAAGCGTTGTCTCATACGCTTCATACACACTACCGAACACACAAGGTGGAGTTTACCGGTACAATCACAACCCCTCAACACCCGTGATGGAGTTTAACGGTACAATCACAACCCCTCAACATCACTCATCGATAGTTGTATAACATCTCTAACGAGAACACGGGACACACAACACAAGATCCACACATGGACTTTTAACCACCATTGTGATCTTACCTTTCTCGTTAGTGTACTTGGATGGAGTTTACGGTACAATTACAACCCTTCAACATACAAGGCGACTTTATTCACGGTGCACCCAATCCTATAGTCGGCTAACTATATCCGATTCAAGTACTTTAAAACCAACACATCACTTGCCAATATACATCATTTATCATCACTAATTCATTGTTTTAAAGCATTTAATCAAAGCCATTTATGAACATGCATCACAATGCATCAAACCCACATTTACAACATATCAAACCAAGGATCTCTTACCTTGAGCATCCTTCAACATATGGCTTTCAAAACCAGCATTAACCATGCTAAAACATCCTTTCAAAACAGAATTTAAACATGCAATTTATCTACAAATGCATCGAACCACTCCATGGCTCATACAAGAGAGTTTTTTCTGAAAACTTACTCTTGAGCTTAGTTAAGTTGCTTAGACTTAAACCAAGCTCCCAAAACCTACAAACATTGGTTTCAAAGCTGAAAACCCAACTTCACTCACCAATTCTGTTTCGCAAGCTTGCCGAAACGCCGATCAAGCCTCCGGATCAACACCACAAGTATCCGAAGATGCCTCCCCTGTTTTAAACACATCAAAGCAGAGGATTAATGCACCATCATGCATTAAAATCTTCAGCCATTACACCTAAACTCGCTGCTCTAACCAATTCTAACATTTCGGCTACCAAACACAACCAAAATCACCTCCAAACTCTTCCAAAACATAACCCAGCCAAGATCCATCACTTCTAACCATTTCTAAATATTAATTAACATCCAAAATGAACCTAAACTCGTCCTTATACCTCCAGCTATAACAGAACACCAAGATCACCCCAAAAACCACCATTTTCATAAGCAAAAACTTAGGAAATTCAACCTATTCGGGATTGCATTGATCAAACCTCATTTACACATCATTAAACATCCAAAATACATTTAATAATCATCTCAAAACAGAGCCCAAACAATCATAACAAAATTCTTCAAGATTTCCTCCCAATCTTGAGTTTTAAGCCGAAATCAAGTTCATATCATTAAAACCTTTTATAAAACTTAAATTAAGGATTGATAACTTGGGAATTTCAGTAAAGAACTGAGTATTTAGAGGAGAAGAACAACCTTACCTCTAAATGTAGATTTCTCCTTGATTAGAGCCAATTTTCTTGAAAATTCAATAAGCAAATCAAGAGGATTTGATGTAGAATGGATTAGGAATTAATTGTTGATTGAAACCTCATCAATTGAAGTGAAAACCAATGGAAAATATGCTGGAAAAAAGTGTTTGGATGAAGGAATTTTGAGAGAAAATGAGATGAGAAAATTTTTAAGAAAAGTTAGTTATGAAAATCTAAAATATGGTTTTCCACTTTTCATTTAATTAATTAAACATTAATTAAATCATTTAAATATAAGAAAAATATGGAGAAATCCTTCTTGGGTAAATTAGCTCCTTAAAGATTCAAAGTTTCAATCCTTACAAACAGTCACCATTGAACTTTTCAAAAATCGCATTTTAGTCACTATTTCAAAATTTTGCATTTCCAAACCTTATTTTGTAAAATTGATTTCACCACTCTCATATTAATATATTAAAAGAGGATTTTTAGATATTTTTTCTATATTTTTAAAGCATCCCGAACTAGGCTTTCCCTAAAACCTCCTTTTATATTCGAACCGAAAATCAGACCGGTCCGGTTCAGACCCTAAACTTCTAAGCCTAAAATTGGGGTGTTACAACTCCCCCAACCTTAAGAAATTTCGTCCTTGAAATTTACCTAGAGGAAAGAGGTACGAAAACTGCTTCTTCATGTCATTCTTTCTTTCCCACGTGGCTTCCTCGACACCACGATGCTTCCACAACACCTTAACCAATTCAATGGTCTTGCCTCGAAGAACTTTACTATCCGAATCCAGAATTTCCACCGGCTCCTCATCATAGGTTAAGTCTGGATTCAACTCCACTTTCTCCACAGGCATAACATGCGAAGGGTCTGATCTATACCTTGGAAGCATAGACACATGAAACACATCATGAATCTTTTCCAATTCCTGCGGTAACCTCAACTTATATGCAACAGAACCCACACGTTCAATCGCCTCGTATGGTCCAATGTACCTAGGGCTCAACTTACCCTTTCGACCAAACCTCATCACCTTCTTCCAAGGCAAAACTTTCAAAAACACTCGGTCACCTACCGCAAACTCAATCTCCTTACGCTTCAAATCCGCGTAAGACTTCTGTCGATCAGAAGCTGGCTTCAAACGCTCACAAATGAGCTTCACCTTCTCGGTGGTTCCTTTCAACAAAGCTGGCATTGAAACCAACTTCTGACCTGCTTCAGCCCAACAAAGAGGAGTTCTGCATTTCCTCCCGTACAAGGCTTCATAAGGTGCCATTTGAATACTTGCCTGGTAGCTATTGTTATAAGCAAACTCCACCAAAGGCAAATGCTTCTCCCAATAGCCTTGAAACTCAATCACGCAGCACCTCAACATATCCTCTAGCACTTGGATAACACGCTCAGACTGTCCATCCGACTGTGGACGATAAGAAGTACTGAAATTCAGCCGTGTACCCAAAGCTTGATGCAAACATTCCCAGAAACACGATGTAAACATCGGATCTCTTTCCGAAACAATAGACTTTGGCACACCATGTAGCCGCACAATCTCAGCAATGTACAACTCTGCAAGCTTGTCCAAAGTTTACGTAGTATGCACAGGTAAGAAATGAGCACACTTCGTAAGGCGATCCACAATCACCCACACCGAATTCTTCTTCGATGGCGACAAAGGCAAACCAGACACAAAGTCCATGGTAATCTTTTCCCACTTCCACTCAAGAATCCTCAATGGTTGTAACAACCCAGAAAGAAACTGATGCTCAGCCTTAACTCGCTGACAAACCATGCACTTACTCACATACTCAGCAACATCTTTCTTTAATCCCACCCAATAGTACTCATCTCTAAGATCAAAATACATCTTAGTACTACCAGGGTGCATAGCAAAAGGACTACTATGAGCCTCAGTCAGAATAGTACGCCTCAACTCAACATCACTTGGCACTACTATCCGACTCCCAAAACATAGAACCCCATCATCATTAAAACAAAAATCTGATGGTCTATCCTCAGCAATATCCTGAACATGTGGCACCAGGGAATCATCCAACAACTGCTTATCCTAAATCAATTGAACCAATAATGGTTTCACTTGCAATTCAGCCACAAGACCTCCATCTCGCAAAATACTCAAACTGGCAAACATAGCCCTCAACTCCACTGCCACCTTCCTACTCAAGGCATCCACTACAACATTAGCTTTTCTCGAATGGTACTCGATCGTCAGATCGTAATCTTTAAGCAAATCCACCCAACGTCGTTGCCTAAGATTCAACTCTTTCTGAGACATCAGATACTTCAAACTCTTGTGATCCGTGTACACAGTACATTTCTCACCATACAGGTAATGTCTCCAAATTTTCAAAGCAAAGACCACCGTAGCTAACTCAATATCATGCGTAGGATAATTGCGCTCATGCACCTTCAATTGTCGCGATGCATTAGCCACCACCTTACCCTCTTGCATCAACACACACCCCAACCCAACATAGGATGCGTCACTGTACACCACAAACTTTTTCCCTGATTCAGGTTTAACCAAGATAGGAGCTTGCGTCAAAGTTGCCTTAAGCTTCTCAAAAGTATGCTGTCTCGCTTCTGTCTACTCATACTTGACATCCTTCTGCAAAAACTTCGTCAAAGGTGTAGCAATTTTTGAAAATCCATCCACGAACCTCCGGTAGTATCCTGCCAAACCAAGGAAACTACGGACTTCATGAACAGACTTAGGAGGCTTCCAATTCATCACTACCTCAATCTTCTGAGGATCAACACGAATCCCCTCAGCCGAAACCACATGTCCAAGAAAAACAACTTCCCTGAGCCAGAATTCACACTTGCTTAGCTTAGCATAAAGCCGATTCTCCAACAAAGCCTGCAACACAATTCTCAAATGCCCCTCATGCTCCTCCTCAGTACGAGAGTACACAAGGATATCATCAATGAACACCACAACAAATTTTTCAAAGTATTCATGGAACACCCTATTCATCATGTTCATAAAATCTGCAAGAGCATTCGTCAAACCAAACGGCATCACAAGGAACTCATAATGCCCATACCTCGTTCTGAAGGTTGTTTTTGGCACATCCACATCCTTCACCTTCAACTGGTAATATCCTAACCTTAAGTCAATTTTAGAGAACACAGCCGCTCCCCGAAATTGATCAAAAAGATCATCAATCCTCGGCAATGGATACCGATTCTTGATAGTCAACTTATTCAACTGACGGTAATCGATGCACATTCTCATTGTGCCATCATTTTTCTTCACAAACAAGACCGGTGCACCCCAAGGTGACACACTCGGCCGAATGAAACCACGATCAAGAAACTCCTGAAGTTGCGTCTTCAGCTCCTTCAACTCCTTAGGTGACATACGCTAAGGAGAAATGGACACTATAGTTGTGTTTTCATACAGCTCAATTCCAAACTCCACCTCTCGATTAGGAGGCAAACCATGTAACTCCTCTAGAAACACACCAGGAAACTCTCGCACAGTCCTGATATCTTGAACTCGCAACTCCTTGGAGCTAGGATTCATAACAAAGGCTAGGTAGGCCTCACAACCTTGCCTCAGCATTCGGCTTGCTTCCAATGTAGACACCACATTGGCAAGAAACTTTACATTCTCACCAACCACCACTACCTCATAATCATCCGCAAGTTTCAACGAAACCCGCTTGTTCTCAAAATCCACCATAGCTCGATGTTCAACAAGCCAATCCATACCAAGGATTACATCAAAACCATAGAATGACAATTCCATAAGATCAACAAGAAAAACATGGTTTTGCACTACCAAAGGACATCTTCTATATAACTTCCGTGTCACAACGGTCTCACCAAAGGAACTAGTTACACGCTTACCAACATCCAAAGACTCAATAGGTAAACCAAGCAATTGAGCATGTTCACGCAATATGTATGAGTGTGTAGATCAAGAATCAATCAAGGAAAATAATGACAAGGATTGCAAAGTAAAGGTACCTGCGATCACATCCGTGTAATTTCTCCCCTCTCGCTGAGCATACACTCGAGCCTGGCCACCACCCTCAGGTTGGATAGCCACCACATGTGCCACATTCCTCCCACCATCATCTCTGCGCTGGAAGTTATCACGGCCGCGCCCACGACCTCTCTGTGGTGCAACAACTCCAGGGGCACGTCCCTGACCACTACCGGCCAACAAAGGACACTCCTTCCTCATGTGGTCTGCCGAACCACAATTCCAGCACGAATTACCGGTCACTGCCATAGGAGCCTGAACCTCCCTCGCTGCTCGAGGAAAATCACGCCTCAAATGGCCACGCGATCTACACGCCCAACACGTGTTCTGATCAGCTCTCAACCTGTCTCCCTGAATAGGCACACCATGCCCTCCATTACCACGCCTAGCAGAAGACTGATATCTCTTATTGCATCCTCTCTTGTTCCGTCCACCACCGGAACTATACTCAACAGCTCTCTTGCCCGAGCTAGAACTAACACCCCTGGAAGACAAACCCAGGTTCTGCTCACTGTCCTTTGCCCTACTCACCAGCACATCAAAATCCATGTACTCAGCAGCAAGCATAAAAGTCTTCACGTCCATCACCAAACCATATCGGAAACGCTCACACCTCTCCCGCTCATCTGGGATAAGCTCAGGTGCGTACTGACTAAGACGGACAAACTGGATCTCATACTCAGCCACCGTCATGCTTCCTTGAATAAGAGACATGAATTCTCTTTTCTTCTCATCCAGGTATCGCACACCTAGATACTTTCGCTTGAACGCGTTCAGAAAGAACTTCCAAGTCACATCAACTTCCTCCATCCCGGAGACAGAGGTCGTCCACCAAGTATACGCATCATCATGTAACAACGATACCACACAACCTAACTTCTGCACATCATTGCAGTTCATTTGACCCAAAATCCTCTTGGTGCTTTCCAACCAAGACTCAGAACCTTCAGGAGATAATCCTCTGAACTCAGTCCCTCCCAGACTGCGCAAACGTTCCAAAGGTAATCTCATGTTAGCATCACCCTGATGCACAGCTCCGTGAGTTCCAGCTACTGCTGCCTAAAAGGCTCCATCAATATCCTGTATCAATACAGTCATGTCAGGAGCAGCTTGCCCCTGCCCAGCTTCAGGTCCAGCGACCTCAGCACCAGCAACAATTCCAGCATTCGCTCCTCCAGCACCACCACCGCCGGGTGGTCCACCACCAGGAGGAGGAGGTATATCCACAACATTCTCAACATTTTCCTCGTTCTCATTCTGAGCCATAGCTCTCGTATTCATCCTCATTTCTCTACGAGGCCCCATTTTACTAGAAAATAATGCACTGACACAAATGCAATAAACATAATTAGGCTCAACAATGTAAGTAATCCAAGCACTCAAGCTCATTTTTCAAAAACTATTCCTTTCATTAGTTTTGATATGGCAATGGGTACCCCTAACATGCTTCAACATAGCATAGCATCACAATTGCAACATACTTTACAATTCATACATCATACTTCCATTTAAAAGGCATATCATGCAATCACACATACTTCACCCACATAACCATTCCCATTTACACGAGAACTCAGCTCTGTACCACCCAAATTAACAGCCTTAGCCCGGCCTAGACGGTTGACCCGAACTACGAAGATTACACGGGGAAAACCAAAGTCAACCAGAAAGTCAACCTTGATTAACAACCCTTTTTTTCTTTTTAAACTTGTCTAGATGCACATTAACCCTAAGCGTACTCTTGAGAAACACATACGTGAAAAGCACAGCGAACAAATTATAATAAGGGACTCAATTGCACAAATCACAAATATTAGGGACCAAATTGTAAATTCTAGAAACTTGAAGGTCTTAACTGATTTTTAAGTTACCAACATTAAATTAGTCATATTACATGCTTCCGTGTAAAATTCCACCTTAATCGCACATCTCGAACTCATGCAATTGCAAATACAAATTTCAGGACTAAAATGTAAAGCTTACAAACCTCAAAACTATTCAAATCAGTGCCCAACGGTCACCTGATTCGAAACGGTGTTGACTGTTACGATACGGAGGTTCGTTTCGAGGCTTGTTTCAAAACAGGGCCTTCTAGTGGCCAAAACGTGTCGATACGCTCACCAGCCGTTTCGAAACACCAAGGTCATTACAGGCCCCCGTTTCGAAACGCCTGTGAGTGTATCGATACGGGTTGCCCAGAAAGTGCAGAATTTGTTGGTTTAACATGCATTTAACCACTCAAACACATCCTAATGACTTCCTAATCATGCCAACAAGTCATCATGCATATAAGGTGTTGCGTGTAAAAGAGTCTATCGCAATTGTAGTGCAAGTGTACACGACGCAAGTAGTAAAGTGATACGAAGTATCGGATATCGTCTCCACAAGGACTGGGCTAATAGCTTCACCTTGAATCACTGCACGAAAGTAAAGAAAATAATTGAGAAAGTTGTCACGAAAATAATAAAGAGAACTTTAAATAAAAGAGTAGAGAAATCAAGATAGAGAGAATGGGTTGGTATTGAATTGCTCAGTAGTGCAGGTATTGCTAAGTCTAGGAAATCCAGTTCTGTCGTCGTCCCCGTCGCGGCAGCAGTCCGTTGCTTGTCGTGTACTTCAAGTTTGGCAAGAATCCCTGCTGTGCCTTGGCCTATCCCTAGGTCCAAGTATGTCGATGATCACGTCTTTGATGATACCTCCCAGCGTGAATCGAAGGATGAACACCGATATTTAGTTTGGAAAAGCTAATATATGACAAAACTAATATTTATAGACTAAAATTGTAAAGGGTTTTAATTTGGGCTTTCTACCGAAGAAAAGGGTTTCAAAACTCATTAGAAAAACAATTATAATAGAATTTGTTTGATAAAGTAATAATAATAATAAAACAAGAATTTAAGTTGAAAAGGAGAGTCAATTCAACTGTGAGTAAAAAGGAGAATTAGAATTCAATTTCAAATTAAAAGATTATATATATATATATATACTGTACGGTTATAATTAATTATAATAATAATAATAATTAAAAAAAAGGAAGATAGTGACGGTAGTAAACCGTTTGATTTAGAATTCAATTTCATAAAAAAATGGTTATTTACAAAGTCAATCCTTGACTTTTCAAGAAATTTCAAATTAATTTGTAAGTTTCATAAAAATTCTTATTTAGTCCCTCATAGAAAATTAAGGTTTTTAATTAAAAATTTCCAATTGTTAGAGTTTTCAATTAGGGATTTCAAAAGTAGGTTTCTAAATTAGGGATTTTTCGAATCTAGGGTTTACAATTTGGTAATAATTTTTGGGGTGTTACACCTTAAATCAATTAGCGGACATATTTACAAAACCTTTAGACAAAGAGCGTTTTTGGTCCCTTAGGAGAGAGTTAGGTCTAGCTAGCCTATCTTGACCTTTTAGAACCTCTTTTGTGTTTAAATTTGCTTGATCTTGTGAAATGCCATGTTTATGTGTTTAGACTCCTAATTTCATCCATGCTTATAGCTAGGGGGAGTATGTTTATGTTTGAATATGTTTTGCCTGCTCATTCATGACATTTATGCATGTTAGGCCTAAGAAAAAATAATTTTTCTGCACTTTTAGAGCCTCATCTGCACTTCCAGGCCCAGGTGTATCGAAACGGGTGACCCTGTTTCGATACGGATACCTTTAATCCATGTCTGAGAGAAGGGCATTTCGAAATGCCTCCAAAGTGTTTCGAAACGTTTTGGCTACTGCCAAGGGGTGTATCGAAACGTGTTTCGATACGGGTCAACAGGGCTTCGATACGGTCAACACCGTATCGAAACGGTCAACTGACGGTCTCAAAACGGTCAAACCCTAGTCATCTCATTTCGAAACGGTCCTGACCGTTCCGAAACGGTATCGCGAATAGCTTTATTTAGGGCTTTTAATGTTAAAATCCTATTTTAACTCAAACACTTTAAAAACCCTAAAACCCTAAACCGTCTCCCTCTCTATAAATACCCTCTCAAACTCTTTGTTTTTCACAAAATTGTGAGGGGTTTTACTCTAAAACTCAAGTCTAAGCAAGTTTCATCAACATTGTGCAAGGATTTTCATCAAATCATCCAAAATCCCTAACTAAGGTATTTTCCCTTTTTTCTTTTTCTTTCAATTTATGTTCGAATCTTAGGTTAGAAAATTTTATTTTTGTATAAATTATATGTTTTCATGTGTGGGTTTTCCATATCTTGTAAAAAAATTCAAAATCTCAAATTTTTTTATTCGAATATAAAATTTTTCAGTCATATTTTTTCCTTTACTGTTTTTTTTATTTTGTTTTGTTTTGTTTGTTTTAATTTTGTTTCAAAAAACCTAAGTGGGATTTATTATTGGACTGATTTTAAATATCAATGCATACACCTAAATTTAAAACATACTTGCTTAATGTTTTTAGATGGCGGAACAAGCTAACAAAAAGCATAAGGCCGTTCAAACCGGTGATTCGAGCATTCGTCCGAATCTTGCTCTGCTTTTTCAGAAATCCCTTCGAACTAACGAGATGCGAGCTCGCTTCACTTATGTCAAGGATTTCGAAGTTCGTCGAGAACGTGTCATTGATCTTGATTTCCTCAATTCCGAGCGATTCCTATTCCGTTACCTCGAGCGTTTGAGTGAATGGAATCTTCTTCCTTTGTTGAGCATTCCGGATAGTCGCTACAAACATATGGTACTCATCTTTTACTCCAATGCTCGTTTTATTCATGATGAAACCAAAACCGAGATTATAGGAATTGAATCTTTCATATTGGGTAAAAAGATTGTTGTTGATATTGCTCTCTTGGAGTTAACTTTTAAACTTAAAGATGAAGGTCTTGAGGATGAACGTCACTTTGGCACTTTCACCGGTCCGACACTTACTTTGGATGTACACGATTGCTTTCTTCACTTGATGGTTTCATGGTTCTTTCGACCTTCCGGAGGTAAATACTCTCATATCCGTCAAGTTGATCACTTTTGGCTTGAATGTTTCCGTAGAGGTGAGCGCCCTAATGTTCCTAAGATTATTTTTGCCGAGATGGTCAATAATGTTAAGCTTATTGACACCAATGAGTTGAAGTCTTTTACTTATGGCACAATCTTGAGCTACATCTTTCATGACCTTGGTATTGATTATACCTACAACTCTTCGGAACCTCGTAAGTGCAAGCTTGGTGAGTCCTCTCTACGCAAATCCGGGTTTCGATATTTGAATGATGTTTGGGAAAGAGTTGATAGAGAAGCTCCTCCTCCTCCCGTTGCTCCTCAACCGCAAGTTCAAGTTGGAAACAATGAAGCTCTTACGGCTCTCATTACCGAGCGGTTCAATGCTTTGGATACTCGCATTGCTTCGGGTTTTGATGCCATGGACACTCGCTTGAAAAATGTCGAGGATCGCCTTTAAACTCTTGAGACTTCCCATTCAAACTTGGATTTGTCCTTCTCTACTCTCTATGGGCAATGGACGAAGTTTCACCGTTCTCAAGTCAAGAGCGACGATGAGACTTCCGATGATGATGATGAGGCTTAGGATTATCATATCATATCATATTATATCATATTATTTATGCACTTTAGGTTTAAGATTGCATCTTTATGTTTTATTATGTTTTAAGAACCTATGCTTTTGATCTTTTGTTTGGGATTTTATTTTGAACTTAATGTTGGTTTATGTTTTGGATATTTTGATATTATGAATTAATATTATTGTTGCTTATTAATGCTTATCGGTACTAATCTTTTGACTTCTCTATGAGCTTTCATTATTCTTTTTGATCTAACAAAAAGGGGAGAAGAAATTTAAAAGCCACAAAATAAAATTTGTTTAAAAGGTTTTTTAAGTTTTACAACTTGGATTTCAAGTCAAACAATTTTTTTTAAACTTTAAAAACCTATCTTAAACTAAGGGGAGTTAGAATATTTTCAAAACTTTCAAAATTCTTAAAAATTCTAACTTTGGTTTTGTTATATTAAAAAGGGGGAGATTGTGAAACAAATATTTTAATTTTGATATAACTAAAAACCTAAGGACTAAATTAAAAATTTCAAAACAAATTTTTAAGTCCTCAAAACATCCCCATATGATTTTAAGATTATGCCAAAGTTAGAAACAAAGTTTTCAAATATTTTTCTAAGTGTTTAAAGCCAAAACAATGATTTTCAAGTCCCTGTTTCGAAACGGCCTAAGGCGTTTCGAAACGGTTTCATCACTTCCAACCCTTGTTCCGAAATGTGTATCGAAACGGCTTTAGAACACTTGAACCCGTTTCGAAACGGTCTCATACGTTTCGAAACTGTTCTTCAATTTTGATTTGAAAAACTATAACGGTTGTTATATTATTTAACCTATTTTTCAAAGATAAATAGGGTGTTTCGAAACGGACTCGATCAGTTTCGAAACGACCCTTGACAGTAGCAAAACCGTTTCGAAAGGAGGCCAAACGTTTCGAAACTGTTCTTCATTTTGAATTGAAAATATGACCGTTGAAATTGTTTTTAACTGATTTTCTGAAACCGTTAGGGTGTTTCGAAACGGGCTAAGACTGTTTCGAAACGACCCTTGACAGTGGCAAAAGTGTTTCGAAACGGCTCTAAAGCATTTCGAAACGGGCTCTTAAATGCACCCCAACGGCTCTTTCTATTTTAGTCCGTTCCGAAACAAGTACCCCGCGTTTCAAAACGGGTTGTTGCAAACTGCATTTATGGAGGTGAGATAACATCCCCAACGGCTCTATTGATGAGTGCAACAACCACAACGGCTAGAAATCAATGAGAAGGTATAAAAGGGACCTCTAAAAGCTCCAGCAACAACTATTGATCCTAAAGCAAACATCCAAACATCAAATCTAAGCAATTGTGCAAAAATCCCATTTTGTCTAGAAACCTCAATTGTAATTTTCATTCTTATCTTGTTCAATTGGGTTGAGTGCTTGTAATTGGGCTATCATTTTTATTGAGAGATACTCTATTAGCCAACAAATTTCTTTGTTCTCTTGTTGTGAGGAAATGGTTGAATTTTGGGTAGAAAATTCAACCGATATTATAAGGTTGCCTCCTTAGCCTAGAAAAGGGGAAGAGCAATTAGTGGAATTGTTGCAAATCCTTAGTGAAGCTAAGGTAGTGGATGTAGAGTTCATTTTGAACTTGAACGACTCTAAAATCCCTTGTCATTATTTTTAATTTGCAATTTCCACCACAAAATCTTTATATTTCCAATTCACCCCCATCTTGGTTCATATCGATCTTTCGATCCACTCAACAATATATCTCTGATTTTGTAAACTTCTTATTTACCATAACATGTAATTCAATCTCACTCGTACATGTCTAGTACGATCATCAAAATTGTTCCTTTTAAATAGGAATGTATTTAGCTCTTTCTGAGCTTTCAATTGAAATTATCTTTTGGTAGCAATATATAGCTCTTCTAGAGCTTTCAACTGACTTTTTGGCTACCAGAACTTATATCCATATTGGTTTATTTCAAATGTCAATTGATAACATATGTTATCTATAATTCCAAAAAGAATATTTTGCGAACTCATATTGCTCTCTCAAAATTTCCACTTCTAATGGTGACGATATTATTACTATTAGCGGTAATTATTGCAATATTCGCAATTATGCACTTTTCATAATGTGCTTTCTCTCAAGAACTTATTGCTCTTCTGGAGCATCAATACTTTTAGTACTTTGAGATATAATACTCACATTTTCCCCTTGCATTTAAATGGAAAAATATATCTTATGCTTCTGCTCAGCATAAACTGTCACCATAATTTATATTTGAGAAGTAATCATGTTAAACGAAATAAATAATATGATAATATATAAATATAAATATAAATATTAACATGAATATAAATATAAAATGTAAATAATTAATGTATAAAGTAAATAAACATAAAGCAAAATAAATAAAAAGATAATTAATTCTCTTCAAAGTTATGAGAATAATTAGAAGATAATTTATTATATTCGAGGGTTATAAGGAAATCAACAACGTCCAAATGAGTTGGACTAACAATGTCCAAATAAGTTGAACCAATATCATCTTTGACATTTTTCGCAAACAGAATTTGTTTTTATTTTCTTTCCTTTTTCATTCAATCATTGTTGATTTTGTCAATGTACGATAAGTACGAGACCAATGGTTTATAACATCACATTGGTAATAAAAAAGATTCCACTTTCTTAGAATAATCTTTATCGCTCTCGTCATCCTTATAACCTCACTACCATTGGGTAGAAGTATTCTTAAAATGACCATATTTTTCATGTCTATATGCATAGCCTCAACCACGACCACAACTTCTAATGTGGTTTTTATTCCTTTCATAATATAATCTCACATTCACTTCAGGGAATGTAGTAGAGCCAATGGGCATTTCAAACATTTTCACATATCCTTATCACAGAGAACAAAGATTTAATCCTCGTACGCGACATTGTTAAACTTGTCCACAAGGTCCTTTAAAAACCTCATTTGAGACCAGTAGCCTCGTAGAACGGGATGTCCAGCCAATATACTTGAATTATATCGAAATTATGTCTCTAATTGAATAATGATTTACCATGTTTGCATTCACTTCAGGGAATGAAACAGTTCTAATAATCGCATGGAATAAACATCATACTTGCATTCAATTCAGGGAATGCCCCATCATTGATAATCACATGGAATAAACATCATGTTTTGCATTCACTTCGGGGAATGCCTCCAATAAAACTTTTTGGATCAAGACGAATTTTCGTAACTTGAAATTGGGAGAAGTCTATGGTCGAGTTTTTCGACGAAGAAGAAATATTACTTTCGAGCAAATATAGACTTTATAATAATCTTCTTGTAAATTCAAAATCATCATGATTTATCGCACTTTAAAATAATAATATAAAGAATAAAAATAAAACCAAAATTTACCGATATTGATTTTTCTCTCGTGGACAATGGAGACATAGCATATGACCGAGATAGCTTCTCATAGTCCCTTTATATCACATCTCTTTCCAAGCCATTTAAGCATATCATGTAAAACTCAAAACACAGTTAAAAATACTAACTTTTACCAAATAAAATGACATAAATAATAATATAAAAATATCAAATATAATCATATAAGTAAAAGTATGAATTAGCATACCGCTAATTAACCCTTTTAGGAACAAGAGAAAACACACATAATTTACACCAAACGCAACCTCTTCGTCTTTGTCGATTCGTCTTTTGGTTTGTGAGAAGCCACAAATTTATCTCTTTCTAATGTTCGAATAAAATCAAGCATACTTCCAAACTTTTCAAAAAAAAATAAATTTTAAGTTAAAATATAAAGAAAAAGACAATCGGTAATTTAAAAGAATGAAGAGAGAAAAAAAACTTATCTTTGGTTTATCCTAGAATCGAATTCTTTCCAATAACTTCTTTTGGATTCAAACAATGAAGACCTCAGTTGATTAGAGTCGTGCTGATAACGTGTTGTAAATAAAATAACAAAGAACAAAGAGATGAGAGAAAGATGGAGATTTGTATTATTTTCAAATATAGACTTGTGTACAATGCCTTCATCTAGTCACCTATTTATAGGCATAAGAAGTACATATTACATTGAACTCTAATTAAATGAGATAATATTCCTAATGATAAAGTAAATCAATTTTCTTAGATAAAGTTCTAATCATTATAGACATCCACATAGATAAATATTCATAACAAAAAATAATTTTAAAAATTCAAGAAAAATCTAAAAATAAAAAAATTAAGTTATGTATAAAATAAAAAAAATATTTTTACTTAAAATAAAAAATATAAATAATTGTACTAATTATTAAAGAAATATATAAATATTTATAATGAAATAATGTTTAAAATTTTATAACATTTTTAAAAATATATTTTTAATTATAAAACCTCAAAGTTAATTTTTTTTCAAAATTCCCTGAATTTTCAAATCCATAACCATAAACCCTAACCCTACATTCACAAGTCCCCAAATCAGTTTAATTGACGGTGAAAGTTGTTGGTACTGTGGCAGACGACGGTGCTGGTGAGAAGAAATATTGAGGGAGAACGAGAATTTTTCTGCGACGGGGAGTGGCCAATGGTTGAATCGGTGCTAATGCTTGATTTAGGAATTTATGAGGGTTTTTTTTAAAGAAATGAAACTTTGGGGTTTTTTAGAAAAAAATATTATTTCATGTTTTTTATAAAAAATAAAGGAAAATAAGAAGAAAAAAATTAAATTAATTTAGTATTTTTAATTGTTACCCTTTTATGTGAATTTTTATATTTTTTTTATAATTTTGTAGATTTTTAAAAAAAATTAAGATTTTTTTAAAAATTGATTTTGATGACGTGGCAGCCTACATTTTGACTGTTAGAGGGCAATGACGGTCAACACGGTCAAACTAACGGAGGGGCCAAATTGGGTTTAATTTGAATTATGAGGGCTAAATTGATTGTAAATTTTTATAAGGGCATAATTAATTTTTTAATTTTTCGTTAAAGGTTAATTTAATCTTTAAACTTTTTTAAATAATTTTTCTTTGGCTATACATTTTTGTTAGTTTGGAACAATAGAATTAGGTTTGGATGTTTTTATACATAATGGTAAATTTACATTTTTTGATTAATCATAGGTATTCGACTCATTAACCGATTAATATGAGATTTTGTTGAGGCCTATTATGGAGGCAACCCTTCTAACCTAATTTTTTTCATTTACAATGCTAGGGTTTAAACCCATAAATTTACTTAATTGACGTATCTCATTTAGCTAAATTATTTAATTGTCAGTAACGATACATTTAATCATTAATGATTGAATTTTTGTCATTACGACTCTCTTTTTTTTGTTGCTAAATTTGACTTTCATCCTTTCTATTTTTAGTTAAGTTGGTGCAGTTTTAACGGAAATAGCCATTAAACTATTAATTTTTTATGAAACTAATGCGACAACTTGTATGATAGCTCACGTATGATGGATCCAAAAATTAAAAAAAAGTGAAGGTTAATTTTTCTTTTTGTATATGAGGATATAATTTTTTTTACACACTAAAGTAGACTTGTTTCTCAAAAAATTGAGGATACAGTTGGACTCTATAGATCCATCTACGCGTCCATTTCATTGTTATCATGTCAGTATACAAATTTTAAAAAATAAAAAAAATATTTCACTAAAAAATATGGTAAGGTGACACATACTTTCTTCACCTAACCAATTTCATCATTCATTCAAATAAAGCTAAAAACTGGAGAACGTAGTTATCATGTCAGATAAGATGCGGGTCATTAATCTCACATTGAAAAGAAAGAAAAAAGATGTCTTGAAATATATAAGCGGTGACGCTCCAAATACTATCAGACATTTTTTAGGAAGAGGGTAATAGCCCCAAAACAAGTGAGGTAGGCACGATGGACAGACGGTGGAATGCTCTCCCACCATGCATTCACATGCTTCCTTTGGGTCACCATTCCAGTGTCCACCAAGTATTGAAATTTGAATGCTTGGGAGATGGGTGAGGTCGGTAAAGGTGAATGAATCCCCGACAAGATAGGTCGATCTGGGCAGACATTGCTCATAGATGTCCAACACTTTGTCCAGCTTTTGTTGGTAAGTACGTCTCGGAGCTGGGTCGCCTTGCTTACCTATTTGAGGAAGGATCACCAACTGGAGGAACGAATTGTAGACCAAGTCGTTGAAGTTGTTTGCTTCCACTGAAAGTGTGAAGGAAACGGTACTCATAATTTGAGTACTAAAATAAAATGTTTTAGAATTTAGTAATCCTGAGAAATTAACTCAATTCTTCTAGTTTAGAATTTTGATAGGATGGTATGAAATCGTGGTTGGTAAAACTGAGAAGCACGGAAAGAAAAGAATAAAGGACTGGCTTCTTCTCAACAAAATTCTTTCCTTAACTTGTCATCTCCCTCATTTGATTTGATTAAGACCAGAGCAGCTAGCTTTCGAATCTTCTTTCTCTCCTCTTCCTGCCATTGAATATATTTCGTTATTCCAATCCCCCCGCAGCACTTTATCAAAACCAATACCATTACCATTACCAACCATGTATATATATTCATCGTCTCCTCCACCTAGTATTGCAAATCAAGCTGGTTTTGCTTTGCTTTGCTTCCAAATCCAGCATTAATTTCCAAAAAGAATGGCGTCTGCATCGACCGTCAAGCGCGGCGACTCCATAGCCGACAACATACCCAATGCCCTGAAGCAGAGCCAGTATTACATGAAACGCTGCTTTGCTAAGTACATGGAGAAGGGGAAAAGGATCTTGAAGGCTCAAGAATTGAGGGACGAACTCAACAAAGTGATCGACGATAAGAGCGAGAGAGATCGGCTCTTGGGGGGCACCTTGTTTTCCTCGTCTCAGGTTAGTAACACATACAATAACAATACTAACCTTGGTCTTTTAATATCATAGCTTTTTATTACAGATAATTGAGTAGTGTTGTGGATTTGCAGGAGGCGGTTGCTGTTCCTCCTTATGTCACCTTTGCTGCGAGACCAACTCCAGGATGTTGGGAATTCGTTAAGGTGAACGCCGTTGATCTCTCTGACGTTAAACAAATCTCTCCCTCCGACTACTTGAAACTCAAAGAGACGATCACTGACGAGAATTGGTATGCTACTCTGTTATTCTTTGTGTACTATACGTATATAAACTCTAACAGTAAGTATCTATATTTATGACTTGCTGTAGGTCGAAAGATGAAAACGCATTGGAGGTGGATTTCGGAGCATTCGACTTCTCGATGCCGAAATTAACAATGGCTTCTTCTATTGGAAAGGGGCTCAATTTCGTGTCCAAGTTCATTACTGCTAAGTTAAGTGGATCTGTGGACAATGCACAGCCTCTTGTCGATTACTTACTCTCACTGGAATATCAAGGAGAGGTAATATATAATACATATATACATACATACATACATACATACATACACACACACACACACATATATATTCAGACTAGTGCATACAAGTTAATGGTTGTTTTCTCAACCTTCTTGCATTCTGCAATCTGCAGAAACTTATGATAAATGAGACGCTTAACACAGCAGCAAAGCTTCAGATGGCTCTTATAGTAGCCCAAGTTTCCCTCTCAGATCTTCCCAAGGATACTCCATACCAAAGTTTGGAGCTAAGGTAAAAAGAAATGATTGGATAAATTATTTTTTCTTTTAAAGTGCTTAATGATTGCTAGTATATAACTGAACTGTCTTTCAGGTTCAAGGAATGGGGATTTGAGAGAGGCTGGGGCGATACAGTCGAAAGAGTGCAGGAGACAATAAGATCGCTCTCGGAAGTGCTCGAAGCCCCCGATCCCCTGAATTTGGAGAAGTTCTTTAGCAAAGTTCCCATAATGTTCAAGGTTGTAATCTTCTCACCTCATGGCTATTTTGGACAGTCAGACGTCCTCGGCTTGCCAGACACTGGTGGGCAGGTTGTTTACATCTTAGATCAAGTGAGGGCCATGGAAGAAGAATTGCTTCTCAGAATCAAATGCCAAGGCCTCAACATAAAGCCTCAAATTCTTGTGGTGAATATGATACAGCAATTCTCAAGTTAAATTTCCTGAAGATTGTATACCACGAACGGTGTTTGCTGAATCATAATATTCAAACCGTAACAGGTCACACGGCTCATACCTGATGCCCGAGGAACCAAGTGCAACCAAGAGTGGGAACCAGTCATTGGCACCAAATACAGTCACATCCTCCGAGTGCCCTTCAGGACTGAAGCTGGAATCCTGCACCGATGGGTTTCACGTTTTGACATTTATCCTTATCTCGAGAGGTTTGCTCAGGCATGTGTTCATCTTTAGTCATCTATCTACTTCCATTGATCAAATCTATAATGAACTTATGCTCTTATTAATTGCTTGCTTGATTTTCCGGATATCATTAGGATGTTACATCCAAGATCCAGGATGCAATGGAGGGAAAACCAGACCTTGTCATCGGAAACTACACCGATGGGAACTTAGTAGCATCTCTCGTTGCTAGCAAACTCGGGATAACCCAGGTGTCTGTTTTACATACATAGACACATATATACACACACTCACACATATAAGTATCAGTTTATATAGCTGAAGTTGCTTTCACGCCCAGATTTAGTTACTTGTGAACGCAAATTTCTAATAAGTATTTCGATGTAGGCGACTATTGCGCATGCTTTAGAGAAGACCAAGTATGAAGACTCGGACATCAAGTGGAAGGAGCTTGATCCAAAGTACCACTTTTCATGCCAATTCATGGCTGATACAATTGCAATGAATACAACAGATTTCATTATAACAAGCACATACCAGGAGATTGCAGGGAGGTCAGAAAATTAACCATACCTCCATTCCTATGATTTTTGGTTTATAGGTTGCCTAAGTATCGACCGAAAGTTGAATCACTTCTGCTCCGACTCTTCATTTATCTCCAAGACCCAGATCAAACATTGCTAACTTAAATCTCATTTATTATCACAAACTGAATCCAACTCTGTTGTCTGCAGCAAAGAGAGACCGGGACAGTATGAGAGCCATGCTGCATTTACACTCCCAGGGCTCTGTAGAGTTGTTTCAGGCATCAATGTTTACGATCCCAAGTTCAACATCGCTGCTCCTGGAGCTGATCAATCCGTATACTTCCCGTACACGGAGACTGAAAAACGATTTACATCATTTCATCCCGCAATTGAAGAACTCCTGTACAGTAAAGTGGATAATGATGAACACATGTAAGTGCAGGTTTATCAATTCATTTTACTTCGAAACACTTGCAAGTTGCAATTCATGACCATCCTACATCTGATTTGATCTTTACTCTATTTCGGAAAAACAGTGGTTATCTAGCTGACAGGAAGAAACCAATTATCTTCTCAATGGCAAGACTTGACACTGTGAAGAACTTGACTGGATTAGCTGAATGGTATGGGAAAAACAAGAGGCTAAGAAGCTTGGTCAACCTTGTAATAGTAGGGGCCTTCTTTGATCCCTCTAAATCCAAAGATAGAGAAGAAATGGCTGAAATTAGAAAGATGCATGCACTTATAGAGAAGTACCAACTCAAGGGCCAATTTAGATGGATAGCGGCGCAGACTGACCGGAACAGAAACGGTGAACTCTACCGCTGCATCGCGGATACAAAGGGTGCATTTGTTCAGCCAGCTCTGTATGAAGCATTCGGCCTTACAGTCATTGAGGCAATGAACTGCGGTTTGCCGACCTTTGCAACCAATCAAGGAGGCCCGGCTGAAATCATCGTGGACGGAGTTTCCGGTTTCCACATTAATCCCACCAACGGAGACGAGCCAAGCAACAAAATTGCTGATTTCTTTGAGAAATGCCAGGACAATCCTGCACATTGGAAACAGTTTTCAACAGTTGGCTTGAAACGGATAAATGAATGGTAATACTAAGTTATAACCATGGCTGCTCATTTCTTGTGATTTGTAAGCACTGACTTGGTGTGTATTTTGCTCGTAGCTACACCTGGAAAATTTATGCAAACAAGGTATTGAATATGGGATGCATGTATAGCGTCTGGAAACAATTGAACAAAGATCAGAAACAAGCTAAACAGAGATATATTCAAGCATTCTATAATCTCCTATTCAGGAATCTGGTACATCTTTTTATTTATTAACAGCTCATCTTTCATTGCTTTGATTTTATATCTGTAATTAATTAATTTTGAAACTTTAACAGGTAAAAAGTGTACCTTTAGCAAGTGATGAAACTCAAAAATCAAACTCAAAGCCAGCAGGCAAACCACAGCCTACACAGAGGCATGCCAACTTCCACTCAACCCTTTTCTTTCTCTCTTTTAAGTAGTCGTACCGACACACCTAGAAAATCCAATGAAACTGTATCCGACTCTTACACCATAGTCCGAGTAACATAGGTTATTATGTTTTAGTATTTCCGAAAGCATTTAAGCTAACAAATCTGTATATTCCATTTGTGCAGCACCAGGAGGTCACAGTCACGACTTCAAAGGTAAAAATGATATTCTTTTCTCTCAACAGATTATGTATTGGTGAAATATGAGAACATTTATCGATTGTACAGGTTGTTTGGAGCTTAGCATTCCGATGGGCAGCAATGGTGGATGTTAAATTGTTTATTGCTTTATTTAATCATTTAATAAGTTGGTTGAAAATAAGACTGTGAGAGCATTGGTTTTATAAATTTGCAACAAGTTTAGCAGTCTTGAGTTGAGGCTGAAGTACAGCTTCTTTTATCATTGTATGTTGACTGAGACAAGTCAATAAAAGATTTCATTACCATCTGTTTGAATCCTTTAGTTTTAGATGAAAAATAATACTATTAAACTACATAAATGGTCCCCTAACTATACTATAATTATCTTTTGCATCCCTCGACTATCAGAAGTTACATACTGGTCACCTGACTTTAAAAATGTAACAGATTAGTCCCGTGCCGTTAAAAATCTAATAGCTGATGACGTGGCAGTTAACCAAAGTTGGCATAATTACACATTTAATCCTCAACTTTTACACTTTATTTTAAATTGATCTTAATTCTAAAAGTTTAAATAACTTATTTAATTTATTTTTTTTATTTTTTCTCATTATCTTCTTCCTCTTCCTCCCATAACCCCAGCCATCCTCCACCAGTGTCATCATCTCTTGCTTTATTTTTCACCCAAAAAATAACTCCATCACAGTAGGATTTCGGTATGTTCTTCGAGAACTAATTCATTAAAATGATAATGTTTTGAAGTTTTTTTTAATTATAACAAAAAATTGTAGTAATTTTCTGGTAAAGTTGTTCATCAAAACATCAAAATTATGGCCTCTTTCAGCCTGATTCTTGCTGAAAACATTCTTCCGGAAATGACTTCTTCCAATACTGATGTGAATTTGGGATCTCTAGTCAAAGAAGTTACCATATGTTCCACCAAATATTGTTCGGCATGTGGTGAATTTGTTTCTGCTTTACTGGAACTGCAGTTCCTAGCTTCACCACCTTCGTCGGGCTTGGATTTTGTGAGTCCTAGACTCATGGTTGGTCCAGATGAATTTAATGAGGCTAAACCATGGCTAACACAGTGGCTTGAATCGGATGTCGGTTCCGTTTGAGAAAGGGGAAGATGGTTGTGTTCACCTTCGTATGTTGCAACCATAACCGATTGATCATTTGTACTTCTTTGCACCTGTAAACATCAAAAAAATCAAACCTTTATTCTCTTCTGCTCCAAATTCTGACTGAAATTGCAAGAGTTTTTATTTTGTTTACCTCTTTTTAAGAGGGTAGCTTGGAGCAAAAGAACACTTGAAATAAGCTCTTAGAGAAGGATTATCCCTGGTGACTTTCTGCCCATATTTCCTCTATTGGTATCTATCATTCACAACCTGAACTTATTTTAACCAAATTGAATAAAAAATAAGTAAATTTCAAGTACTTAGAATTAGAATCCAGTGAAGATTATAGTTTATGTGAAATTTCTTACCAGGCCATCAGATGTTTCAGTCCTGACATAAATTTTAGTGACTTTGGCCTTTATAACTTCTTATTGGGTTTCTTGCATGAATCTTCATCAGTTGAATTGTTGTCTGAGTTACCAACGATGCCAAAGTTGTTTTCTGATTTTTCTCTTCTTTGAAGGGCTAAGCTCGTTTTCTTGGTTTTTGCTCATTAAATCCATCACCTGGCTTTGCAAAGCATTGTAGTTCTCACACATTGTTGCTAACATTTCTGTTAGCTTCTTGTTTTCTGCATTTACACGGCTCAATTCTTCCACTAAATCACCACTCTGCAAAATAAGAACAACATTAGCATTAGATTAGCTTATAAATTTCCAAAAAATTAAAGTTGTACGATGAAAACTCACCGAGAGAAGGAGAGAGAGAGAGAGAGATAGAGATCTTGAGAAGAAAGTGAACTGTTGAGGTTATTGTTAGCAAGGTACAGAGAACGCGGGGTCCAAGTAAGACAAGCCCGAATAGGAAACCGCTTGAGATCTCCAAAAGATCAACCGAAAAGTTATTTAGGGGAATTACGTAGATGATGGTAGCAATGAAGGATGACTGAGGTTATGGGAGGAAGAAGAAGAAAATAATGAGAAAAAAATGAAAATAAATAAATAAATTAAATAAGTTATTTAAACTTTTTAGAATTAAGACCAATTTAAAATAAAGTGTAAAAGTTGAAGATTAAATGTGTAATTATGCTAACTTTGGTTAACGGTCACGTCATCAGCTGTTAGATTTTTAACGTCACGTGACCAATCTGTTACTTTTTTAAAGTCAGGGGACCAATATGTAACTTCTGATAGTTGAGGGATGTAAAAGATAATTGGAGTATAGTCGGGGGACTATTTATGTAGTTTACCCTTATTTATTTTTAACATGAGAAATGATAGATTGAAGTTTCATTGGAGAGAACAATCAAAAGTTTTGAATTATATCTGATCATTAAATTATCTTTGATGATGGAGACAAATTTGACCATTATACAACATATACTACCCTTGTATCACACCAGCATATTTTAAAAAAATTGACCATTATAGAATGTAATATTCGACCCCTAAAACTAAGAACCACCACGTAAAGTTCTCTTCTTTCTATATGTTTTATTTTAGTCATCTATTTTTTAAGAATTTGATTTTAACCTCTAACTTTTAAATTTTGTTTTTCCTGTCAAATAGGCATTAGTTATGTCACGATAGTAACACAATGTTACGTTTTGGATAGTTTTATTTATGAAATTAATTTGATATCTTCTTCTTCTTCTTCTTCTTTTTCTTCTTCTTCATGGTTGGTATTCTTCTATATTTTCGTTCAACTCTCGTCGGCCATGATTTGCAACATAACGGGTATCAAAACATTCTCCTCCCCCCTCTTGCTTCTTCTCAATTTGGTTTTCCTAGAAATTGATAAAAGTTAAATAAAGCTTCCACCTTATCTTGGTTCGATTTGTAATCTTCATCATCCGATCATCTCGGAATTGAAATATTTTGGTTTTCACTTTCTTCTCGATCTTCTCACCATTTCTATTTGGAAGATAAATACTCCAATGTCGGTTGTTGTGTTATTTAAGTGCAACACAAACGGGTATTCTTCTACTTTTTCGTTCAACTGTCGCCGGCCATGATTTGCAACATAACGGGAATCAAAACATTCTCCTCTCCCCCCTCTTGCTTCTTCTCAATTTGGTTTTCCTATAAATTGATAAAAGTTAAATAAAGCTTCCACCTTATCTTGGTTCGATTTGTAATCTTCATCATCCGATCATCTCAGAATTGAAATATTTTGGTTTTCACTTTCTTCTCGACCTTCTCACCATTTCTATTTGGAAGATAAATACTCCAATGTCGGTTGTTGTGTGATTTAAGTGCAACACAAACGGGTATTCTTCTACTTTTTCGTTCAACTGTCGTCGGCCATGATTTGCAACGTAATGGGAATCAAAACATTCTCCTCTCCCCCCTCTTGCTTCTTCTCAATTTGGTTTTCCTATAAATTGATAAAAGTTAAATAAAGCTTCCACCTTATCTTGGATCGATTTGTAATCTTCATCATCCGATCATCTCGGAATTGAAATATTTAGGTTTTCACTTTCTTCTCGACCTTCTCACCATTTCTATTTGGAAGATAAATACTCCAATGTCGGTTGTTGCGTGGTTTAAGCGCAACACAAACGGTGCAAGTGAACACATCACAAGTAATAGTATAGATTAAGATCGTCTCCAGAGGAATTGGTGAAACTTTGACTTCTAGCTTCTTGCACTGAAAGAGAATATTATTGAGAGTGATAGATGGTGATAAATAACACATAAAATAAACTAAGAAAACATAGTAAATAGAAAAAAGAATTCGATATGAGAGAATAGGTCGGGTTATCGTGAGTAGTGGTGTGATTGCTGGATAAATTTCTGTGGCTAGTAATTGCTGAGGCAAGTAAATTGATATGGCAAGTAAAATGCCCTTTCAATGTTCGACGGAATGTTCTTCAATGACTTCACGTCATCCCTAACCGAAGAACTAATGATTGTGCAAGCCTTGGTGATACATCCCTGCGTTAACCTTGGGTGGACAACATCGATCTTTTCACTCTTCTTAGCCGCTGAAATTCGTTCCACATTCCTAAGGCAAATTAGTTTCCAGCAACGGTTGTTTAAATGGAAACTATATCCACTTGTTTCGTGAATCTAGCTCTCCAGAGCCTAGATAAATAAATGCATTCAAGTTCCTTTCCTAAGTTTCTTCGAAAGCGAAATTAAGAACCAAGAATGGATAAAAACGGAATTTTATAGAATTAAAAACCAAAAACAATCATTCTTCTCTACACACCATAAAACCTAATAACCCAAGCCAATTTAAACTAGTTCATGGCTGGGTAAAAAGGAAACAACAATGAATAAAACACAGACATGGGTGGATCACACAATACAAGATAAAGAGAAATGAACAAGATGAACTCCAATTTATGCTAAGGGTAGTGCGTGAATCCCTCTTCTTGATTCGATCTCGCTCTCACAATTGAATCTCCTTGATGTTGTTGTTGCGATCTTCTTAAATAGGTGTGAGAAAGGAGTTTGAATGCATGTGGAATCCGTGGGATCTAATCTCTAACTAACTTAGTGTTTGAATTTGAATCTAGGGTAATTATCCAATGCATTTGAATTAATTCCTCGAGATAATGGCTTTTATCGCGACTTGCCAAGGCATCCTTCGACAAGTCATCGGCTTGCCACGACATCCTTCGGCAAGTGGCTCAGCAACTCTTCCTCCGCAAAACTATCAAAACATAAAGTCAATCCCAATAGACAAATAAACTATGAAACTATGCATGAATGAAAAAGAATGCAACTAAAATGGGCCTAAGTCTAAAAATAATATGAGTAAAAATGGTAGAAAATATAGTCTTTTTACACAGTAACACACCCCCAAACTTGAACTATTGCTTGTCCTCAAGCAATGAAAACAATAGCAATTACCTGCCAAGGCATTTACTACCAAAACATGCTTCAAACCTTACTTTAATCCTTAGAACGACAACAAAGAACTGATTACCTTTCGATCGTTGGAAAGCACAAAAGTTTACTCAAAATTAAAATGCTATAGCCAGATAGGCACCTTTAGCACATTTTTCCAGTTTTTAGTAACCTAAAGCTTACTAGGTATCCCTTGATCAACAAGTCACAACAATGTAAATATAAGCATCATCATTGAAAAGTTTCTAGTAAATTACATGCCAATCCTAAAATCTAAGGTTTTCTCATCTAAGTGCAATGGCAAAACTCATCACAGGATACCATGGCAAGTCTTGGCAATTTTATCATCAATTGTCATGGAGAGTAACCTATACAAGCTAACATGAGATAGACAAAATGAATGCAAATGATCACGAGACAAACAAAAACAAAAACCCTCAAACTCGAGAGAAGCATTGTCCCCGATGCATGCAAAACAAAACAAATAAACTAAAAACGAAACACAAATGAACTAATCGGAGAGGTTGTCACCTCGAAGTCGTAGTTTCCTTTTGGTCGTTTGCTTGAGGCGCTTGTTGCCTCGCCGTGGTTACTGTCGTGAAGCTGGTGCTGGGTCATGAGCTTTAATTTCCTCGACCTCCTCAACCGACTCACCCTCATTCTCGACATCCTCTTGTGTGGAAGCTTTACATTTCGACACTTGCTTTGATGGCACAGGTGGAGTTGGGGACTTCAACGGTACAGAAGTGGTGTCTTCAAAATTTAAAAATTCATGACAAGATTCAGTACGTTCCGGTTCATTAATAGGTTCCTTACCTTTGCGTGGGGTAATGGTTGCTGCAGCAACGTCACTCGTAGCTGGCTCAACATCAGTTGTTAGGGCAAGTAACTCGACAGGGAACACTGGAAAGGGTACAATGCTATTAGGATAGTTCTTTAGGATCACTCGTTCTAGAGCAATATCACGGTCCTTCATATATTGATAAAGAACTTGTTGTTTTTCTTGCATCCGATCCAAACGCTTGCAGCATAAGACGAAGGAAAACTGCTAACCCTAGAACACTTGCCGCAACATGTTCACTTGCCAGGGCAGATTATGAAACAAAGGGCTTCTTTGCAACTGTTGGTGCTTTTGGTGACCCGTCTTGCATCATCCGCATATACTGAGTCTTCATCCATCCTTTCAAGTCTCCATCATTCCACTTGTTTCCTTCCATGGTGAGGTCCTTAAGGACTTGGTCCATCTCGTCCCAGGTGATATTATCCACAAACTCGGTGTGCTCATCATGTGTAAAGAACAACCCTACCACGCATAATATGCATTGATTGCAGAGGCATCAAGAAGAATAACCTTACCATACACATAAACACACAGATTATCCAGATTAGAAACATGTGAATAAAACTCTCTTACCCATGACATGTTAACTGGTGCCAACTGTTCGCAAAAGATTAGCCACTTGTGATCCACAACAATGGTGCACACGGAATACTCAAAACCATAGTTTGGCTTGGTAAGACCATAGGCGAACCCTTGCTTTTCCCAAACCCTCCAAGTGGCAAACCTCTTCTTAAATCGTTGTTACATTGCCAGTGTTGCAAAACGACAAAAAGATGGTGCAATTGCTTGTGAGGAACTTGCTTCGGGCATGGTTTTCAAGTTCTTGGCCATGGTGTTTGGTAAAAAAAACAAGAAGATCTTTAGAGTTTCAAGAGATGGGAAAATAGTAAAATATGAAGATGGGTAGTAATGAGGATTTACTGGAGGAGTGCAAGGACGGTAAAGAAGATGGGGTGATGTTTTACCAATGGGTAAAAAATAAAAATAATGATGGTGGGAGATAGATATGATGTGCGGCTAGGGTTAGAAAGAAAGGGAGGGAAAGAAAATTTTTGGGTGAAATTTTTTCAAAGGGTATTTAAATCCCTTGATCCCGCCGGCCTTCCACCTTCATTGGGATAAAATTTCATTCAAATGAAATTCTAACTTAAAGCCCAGTCTCTATTCCTTTTCAAATCTTATCCTACAATTCAAAAAGAAAACAAAAAGATAAAGATAAAAATTAACTCAAACTAAAACAAAAATAAATAGAAAATGATAAAAGAAAAAAGAAAAAATTCAAAGAAAATAAAATAAACAAAAAAATAAAAAAAATAAAAAACACTTAGAAAGAGCATTCTCATGCATCTTCTAAGGATAATGCTCTTTATCACGCTCAACATGAGTACTAACGTAGTGCTTCAATCTTTGTCCATTGTCCTTAAACTCACATCCATTCGTAGTTGATTTGATCACAACGGCCCCATGAGAATATGGTTTAACTACTTTGAATGGTCTAGACCATCTTGACTTCATTTTTCCAAGAAAAAGTCTGAGTCTAGAATTATAGAGAAGCACCAGTTTCCCTAGCAAGAATTGCAGCGGCAATAGCTTTTTGTCATGACATCGTTTCACCTTCTCTTTATAGAGCTTGGCATTTTTTTAAGCTAGTTCACATAATTCTTCCATCTCGTTCAAGTCTAGTAAGTGCTTTTGTCATGCTTTCTCCTAGTCCATGTTCATGGTCTTGATTTCCCAATAGGCCTTATGCTCGATCTCTATCGGCAGGTGACAAGTCTTGCCGTAGACAAGTCTGTACGGAGACATGCCTAGGGGCATCTTAAGGATAATCTTCAACTCACGATTAGAAATTTCTGCTTGCTCGTTGGTTTGCAGGTGATATGTTGTAGCAACTTTATGAATCACTCTAAAACATAGTAACATCTTGGCAATGAGCTTATTGTCAAAATGTTTGCCTTCATCACTGATAATTGTCATCGGCATTCTGAACCGTGTGAATATGTTTTTTTGCAAGAATCATTGCACGTTCTTTGAATCAAAATTCTAGGAACTACAGCCGCCTCAACCCATTTGGACACATAGTCTATGCCAAGTAAGATATATAAGTTGTCAAATGACGATGGGAAGGGCCCCATGAAATCGATGCTCCACACGTGTAACACCCTGGAAAATGGGCTAAAAGTTTCGGGTGAATTATCAGAATCATGTTGGAGTTTTGGGTCAGACTTTAGCTAATTAATTAATTCCAGAAAATAGTTTGAGTAATTAAATTGATTTTCGATAAATTTATCATGACGAGTATTTGTGAAAAATATTTTTAATGATATTACTAAAGGATGAAATTGAGTTTTGGGTAATTAATAAATGTTAGATTTGATATTAATTTAAAAGGTGACCATTTCGTAATATTTACAAGTGATTTTAGGTCACTATTTTGTAAAGGGGAGTGATGGTTTTATCGTATTATTTGACACATTTATTAAATAAAGCTTTTACTGTTATGAATATTTATCTATGTGGATGTCTATCATGATAAGAACTTTATCAAGGAGATTTGACTTAATTTATCATTAGGAATATTATCTACATTAATTAGAGTTTAATGTATTATGTACTTCTTATGCCTATAAATAAATTATTTACTGAAGACATTGTATACAAGTCTATATTTGAGAATAATACAAATCGCTCTCTTTCTCTCATCTTTTAACGCCCATGTTTTGGGGTTACGAGTTAGTCGGGTTTGTAGTCCGAGTCAATAAAATTAAATTAAATCAATACAACCTTAATATGGATCTAATCGAGCTTTAGTAAAAAAGGGAGGGACCTATGTTGTGATTTTACCCAAAAGATTTTAAAATGAAGACAACTTTTGAAAGTTGTCATCTTCTCTCCCTTTTCCCCACTTTTCCAACGTGAAAACACCAAACCCCTCTTCAAAACCTCTCCAAGCTTTGTTTACTATTCCATTGTGTATCTCCTTCAATTCAAGGTGTTTTTGAAAGGTAAAAATGTTTTCTAACTCTCCTCTCTATTCTCTATCTACCCATGGTTTTAGATTTCAAAAATATGAACTTTTGAAAATTAGGGTTTGATTTAAAGTTTGGGTTTTTATGGGAATTTTCATCTTGTTTTGCAAAATTGAGTTGGGTCTTTGTCTATTCATGTTAAAAGGTGCAACATATGTTAATTTGGTTGAGTTTTGTTGAAAACCCGAAGTGGGTTCTTAGAGTCATTTTTGAGATGTCAAAAACTCCATTTTTGGTGGGTTTAAGGTTGAAAACAAAGGGCTGATAGTTTAGGTATGTTAGGAGGGTGATTTGGGACCTTTTGGGGGTCATTTGGGTGATTGGAAATGGAAATTTCAGCAAGGTTTTAGGGGAGCACGAAAATTGGTATTTTGGGGATTAGTTGGATTTGGGAATTTGTTGAAGTTGGCTTGTAATTGTAATGTGAGATGGTGATTGAGTTTTGGCATTTAATTGTGAAGTAATGAATGTGTTTTGTTTGGCTAGAAGCAAGAGGAAGCGTTGGAGAGGCATTGGGACCGAATCCGGGTTCGTAGGAGAATTGTTTTGGTTGCTAAGGAAGGACGGTGAGTGGTTTCAAACTTGTTTTAAAGTTTGGTTCGAGAATGTGTAGTGTGTGTGTGTGAAGTGTGCTTGGTAGGCCATTTCCATTTAATTCAAGTTGTTGATTTAGCCATTGTTCTCCATTAAATGCTATTGTGTTTGCCTATCTATGCTCTTGTGAAATGTGGTTAAATTGGTGCATGTATATCATGATATGTATATATGTGATGAGCATGAGTTGTGGTTGATGATATGTGATGTGGTTATGAAAATTGGCACTAAATAAATTACCGGTTGTAAATGATCGATCATTAGGATTAGTGTGCACACAAATTGAGTCAAAACGTACGTGGCCTTGATGGTGTTAAGTCATCAAGGAGGAGTACGGTGATGTAATATTCCACCGGAAGCCTTTTATATATTTCTACGGGATGATGAGTGGAATCTCATCCGTAGGGCATGTGGCGATGAGTGGAATCCCGCACATGCAAGGTCCGGTGATGAGTGTAATCCCACCGAGGTAAAGTGTTGTTGAGATTTAAATCTGCACGTCCGGGTAATTAATAGTGGCCAATTAAACTCGTTCATGTGTTGTGATATATGATTGTGATATATGGTGTTGTTACATGATGTTGATATTGATGATTGAGCTTGGTAGATTATGAGAAACCATATTATGCCACTTTAAAGACTAGCTAGGTCTACTTGATTATATGCCATTGTAGGTTGTATGTGAGATTAGGATTTACATGCTTGAACCATGCATTGTTGATGGTTTTCGTTTTAGAGCACCCTCACTAAGCTTATAGCTTACGCTCTCAATGTTCAACAATGCAGATCATTAGCGTGGTGTTAGCTCGGAGCAAGGCATGAAGGGCTTTCCAAGTTTGGGGCTCAAGTACGGTGGTTAATTTGGTATTAGCTAGCAATGTGGCAAGGGTTTTTGTATGAGCTTTGTATGACTCATTTAAATGTTAATGTTTGGATTGACCATGTTTTGTAAAGTATGATATGCCATGATGAATGTTCGTGTGTGATGGCATGCTTAGGGTGTTTAGGTTGCCTTGTTGGTAAATACAAACCTCCTATATGTTGTCTTGTGCCTTTTAAGGCCTTTTGAGCTTTCATGTATGCCCATAAATGCTTAAATTGCTCTTTTATTGGAATGCCATGTATGGATGCTTTGTCTCATGTTTGAATGCTTCCTTTGGCTTAAGTAAGATTGCTTAAATGTTAGTATGTGCTTAGGAGAGTCTAGAAATGCATTTAGAGTCGTGTTTGGGGTCGTTAAGTTGGAAATTGTGGAGTTGCAGTGCAGGGCGTATCGGTACGCCTAGGGGCCGTATCGATACAGTCTTGCCTGTAGAGCTCAGTTTTGGCTAGGCGTATCGATACAGTTTTTGGTCACTGGAATTCTTAGAAATTGGGGAGTTTTTGGCGTATCGATACGGTGTTGGGGCGTATCGGTACAGGTTCATCTCGTTGACCACAAGATGTTGAGTGAAGAGGGCGTATCGATACGCTCAAGGGCTGTATCGATACGGTCTTCTTCGAGTTGACTGTTTGTGTTAACCAATTCAAGGCGTATCGATACCCTTGATTGGTGTATCGATACGGCCTGCCCTGTAAGCTTAGAATTGACTTTTTGTGCATGGTCGTGGTTCGAATGTGATTTCCTTTAATTGTTTTCCGTTGTCGTGATCACTTAGGACTTAACAACCCCCTAGACAAGATTAAAATGAAAGAAAAAAATAGGGTTGCTAACCGAGATGGAACCTTAACGGGTTTCGCTTCGGTTTTCCCCGTGTGGCTCACTCGGACCGGTCATCTGGCCAGACCGGGATGAGGGTGTAACCCCCTTAACCCGGCCCAGACGGTTGACCCGAATTAAGAAAGTCACACGGGGAAAACCAAAGTCAACCCGAAAGTCAACCTTGGTTAACGACCCTTTTTTTCTTTTTAATCTTTTCTAGATGCACGTTAACCTTAGATGTGATCACACAACAACATACTCGAAGATCATAAACATCAGAGATCAAACAGGGATCCAATTGAACAATTTACAACTTTAGGGACCAAACTGTAAATTCTGAAAACTTAAAGGACTTGACCAGATTTTAAGTTACCAACTTAAAATTAATCATGTTTCATGCTTCTCCGTCAAATTTCAGCTTAAACGAACATCCCAAACTCACACAATTGCACAAACAAGTTTCAGGACCAAAATGCAAACATTCCAAAACATTTAACTGCCAATGTCAGCCCCCAACGGTCACATGTTCCGAAACAGGCAGAGCCCGTTTCGAAACGCGGGGCCGTTCCGCAATGCGTACCGAAACACGGGCTGGCAGAGGCCTTTTCGTTTCGGAACGGTCTCGCCCGTTTCGGACGCCTGGGCTGGTTTAGGGCACCCGTTCCGAAACGGTAGGCACTGTTCCGAAACACCCTGCACAGAAAGCCACAATATGCATACTTAAACATGCAATTAAACCTCCAATCATGCTCCAAATGCTACCAAACTTTACCAGCATGAAATTCAACATATAAGAGACATACTTGCATCAACAATTCAACAATTTATCAACATATACGAAAAGCCCCAATTCTAAAGGCATGCTTCCTAAACAAGCAACCATTCAAACTCAAAACTTCCAAATCAATCTCATAAATCCAAATACAAAACCAACGTTAACAACAACGTTAAACCATTCTTGTCCGAACATATACGAACACATAAACATCAACCCAAGAGATTCTACCCCAATGCATTTATTAACTATAGCTATTCACCGAGACATACATCTCAAATGGAGTCCTCCTTGAATCCCTTGCTTCTCGCTGTCCAAACTTCAAGAATCTGCATTGATGGACAAAAAGGAGCGTAAGCACATAATGCTTAGTGAGGAATGCTCAAAACCAAAACACCATCAATGCAGCGAGTCATAAAACCTCTTTGAAAAGCAACTCGATTTGTTTACCAAGCAAAGTTTGAAAACCCCTTTTCAACAACATGCTTAAACCATGCATTGCTCAAACATGAAAACCAACCCTTATCTTAGCAAGCTAAGAAAACCTTTTCAAAGCATAATTTGCAAAATCATCCATTTAACCATTCCATGCATAAACACCATATGCAAAGTTAAATTCATACCTTGGAAAACACTTCCATTTCATAACATACCTTTCTTATACTTGAAAATCATTCCAAGCAAGAAACCCTTTAAAACCATTTACTCAATCAATCCAACACATGCATTAAACAAAGGCAACTTATGAACCACAACATCATCATCACATGCCTTTTAAAACAAGTCTTAACAAGACTCCAATGCATTAAAGAGATTTCATGCACACATGCATCATTTACCAAATGATAATCAACACTTGTTCAACTTAACAAGTAAACATGCATTCACAAGCATTAAACACTTTTCATGCAACCATGCATCTTTTCAAGCATCTCATGCTTAATCATAATCAAGAACATTATATTGGCTCCCAAGTGATCAACCACATCCACTTTTCAACTCAACATCCAATCGGATACGCGGATCACAAGCGTTGTCCCCACGCTTCATACACACTACCAATCCAAGGTCCCCAAATGGACTTTTAAACACCATTTGACCTCAACATTCACAAGGTTCCCATGTATGGACTTTCAAACACCATACAACCTTAACTTTTCACAAGGTTCCTATGTATGGACTTTTAATCACCATACAACCTTAACTTTCCTAAGATTCCCATGTATGGACTTTTAAACACCATTCAACCTTAACTTTCCTAAGGTTCCCATGTATGGACTTTTAAACACCATACAACCTTAGCTTACACAAGGTTCCCATATATGGACTTTTAAACACCATATAACCTTAACATGCACAAGGTTCCCATGTATGGACTTTTAAACACCATACAACCTTAGCATCACCGATTGGTAGTTGTATAACATCACTAACGAGATCCGAGACACCCAACACAAGATCCACACATGGACTTTACACCACCATTGTGATCTTAACAAGCACAAGGTTCCCATATATGGACTTTTAACCACCATATAACCTTTGCTTAACCAAGGTCCTCGAATGGGCATTCAACCTCCATTATGACCTTAACCATCTCGTTAGGATACTTGAAGGGAGTTTACCGGTTCACTCTTAACCACTCCACCTCCAAGGCGACTTTATTCACGGTGCACCCAATCCTATAGCCGGCTAACTATATCCGATCAAAGAAACCAAGAACCATTTACATCACTTGCCAATATAACCAACTTACCACATTTGTCCAATGATTCACATGCATAATCATAATGCAAAAACCATCATTTACCATCATCAATCCACTGTTTTAAAGCATTACACAAAGACATTGAACAACATGCAACACCATGCATCAAAACCACATTTTCAATGTATAAAACTAAGGATCTCTTACCTTGAGCATCCTTCACATATGGCTTTCAAAACCAGCATTAAACCATGCTTAAAATATGCTTTCAAAACAGAATATAAACCATGCAAATCACATGCATTGCAACCACCAAACACAATTGCTTTTAAAGCCAATTCACAACACAAACCAAGAGCGAAAATCCATATACTTACTCTTGAGCTTAGCAAAGTTGTTTAGACTTAAACTAAGCTCCCAAAACCTCCAAACCTTGGTTTAAAAGCTGAAAACCCAACTTCACTCACCGTTACACAAAACAAGGCTAGCCAACAAGCCTTCCAAGCATCTGAAACCTTACGCAACACCTCTAAAGCTCACGGATCAAACTCCCCTGTTTCAAGCACACAACAACAGAGGATTAATGCATCATTATGTATTAAAAACACCAGCAACACAACAAAACTCGCTGCTCATCACAAATCCAACAATTCGGCTACCAAACACAACCGAAATCACCTCCAAACACTTCCAAAACTTCACCCAGCCAAGATCCATCACTTCTAACCATTTTTAAACATCAATTAACATCCAAAATGATTACAAACACGTCCTTATACCTCCAGGTATAACAGATCACCAAGATCACTCTAAAAACAACCAAAAACTCAAGCAAAACTTAGGAAATTCAACCTATCCGGGATTGCATTAATTAAACCTCAACTTCTAATCAATTTAGCATTCATTTAACCTCAATTTGACACTTCAAAACACTGCCCAAACATATCACACGAAAATTTCACCAAAATCAAGCAAATCTTGCATTTTAAGCCAAAATCAAGATTTCAATTGAAAAGCCTTTAACAAATCACAAATCAAGGATTGAGAACTTAGGAATTTCAGTAAAGAACTGAGAGTTTAAAGGAGAAGGACGTTCTTACCTCCAAACTTGAGTTTCTCCCTTTTTGGAACCAAAAAGCTTGATGAAACAACTTGCAAATGGTGAGGTTTTGTTGTAGAGATGATTAGGAATCCAAAGAGAATTGAAAAGGAAGATTTGAGTGACAAAATCAGAAGTAAATCTCTGGAGAGAAAGTGTTTGGGTTGAGAGAAAAAGAGAGAAAATGAAAATTGGATGAAAATGGAAAGTTGGTTACAAAATAGTAAAATGATTTCCCTCCACTTTTCTTAAGCTTTAAAATCAGAATTATACATCAAAATATCTTAGAAAAATCTGGAGAAACTCTTTTTGGAATAATAGCTCCTTAAAGATTCAAAGTTTCAACCCTTTATAAAACAGTCACGCAACTTTCAAAAATTACATTTTGGTCACTAGCCAAAATGTCACCCTTCCGAACCTCATTTTCCAAAATTGATTTCACAGTTCACTTTTATATATTAAAAGATGATTTTAGAACATTTTTCCATATTTTTAATGCAACCCGAACTAGGCTTTTCTAATTTCACCTTTATATATTTGATCAGCACTTTGACCGAACCGGTCAACGCCCAAAACTTCTGAGCCCAAAACCGGGGCGTTACAACTCTTCCCCCCTTAGTAAATTTCGTCCTCAAAATTTCAACTGGCGAAAAGAGAACCACAACCTTCCCAAAGCAATACACACGGCAACACAAAAGCCCCAACCACCACTGAACACATTCCACACAAAAACTCCACCAACTCAACACCACCACATACTGTTCATAAAATCCAGAACACACAAAAATAGCCATAACTTAACCTTTCACATATCCGGACTGTACACAGCCCCAACATCAACCTGAAGAACTTCAACTTTTACAGCACACATCACCGTAACACACAACTCCCAAGACTTGTTTACACATCGACACTAACCAATCCAATTCAGCCATTTTGCAAACTTCTCTGCTTCTAAAACTCTTGCAAACTCCCAAACCTCTTCCAAGGATTTCCCAACAAGCAAAAATCCTTAAGCAACAACCGTTTACCCAAACTCCTCAACGAATGCTGATAATCCTTCACATCTGCCACTAACATTACCATAACGACTCACCAGGACTACTCACCCACCATCCAAAATTTACATCACAACCCCAACTCAACTCCGCCAACCGTATCACACACCACCAGCTGACTACAAAAGAAATTCACATACCCACAACCAGCCAACCACTACTCACAAGAACCCAACCAACCAACAATGGCCTTTGACCTTTCATTGCCTATCCACCGCAAGCTTTGACCACAATACTTGCCTTACCAGAACATCGCTTATCCTAACATACATAACAACTCCTCAACTCCTCAAAAGGTTGCTAAGAACCAACACTTACGAACCAACCCTTCCACAACAACTTAAATGCTAAGCTACCTCAGCACTTGGGAACACAACCACTAAACTGCAACATCACTTAGCACCAAGGAACTACCCCTTCCACTTAGCTATTCAAACCACTTGACCGATTCTAACCTCAACCGGTACTCTTCACCACCAAACCACTAAACTCTTTAAGCATCAAACACTATCCTTCTACCAACAGGCTATACCACTCTCACTATTACTAGCAACTAGCTTAATATACTCCATTACTTCTAACTCTCACCCAACACCAAAACAACCTCTAAAGAACCCATCATCCAACCTAACCCAACCACCATACTAACAGATTCGATTAGTTATTAGCGAGTGTGAACATCGTATGCATGATCACCAACATGCCTTATCAATGCCTGATGTACATGTATGCAAAACCTCTAATGTCATGCCACATGTATGCATGGACCAGCACATATATAATATAGCATATAACAATGATTTTAATTGTGCATGAATGCCAGTTCACACCCTCCAATAACATCCTCAGAATCCGTCTAAGAACAATCTCCTTCCTCACTTCTAACTTATATAACTCCATCATACCATCATACCAACAACCATTAACCACAAAACTCACTAAAACCTTCTTCACACCAATGATGTTTCCAAAACTACAACTATTACCTCAACATGCTGGCAACAAGACTAAACTTACCACGCAGGGAAAACCAACAGAAACCCAACTAAGGTAACTAGAGCAAAGATTACTTAACAAAATTACCTGAAAACACATCACCACCCTGAAGCTTCATCAGACGAGCTCTCTTCCTCGCGGAACCATCATCCTCCTGCCGCACCGCTGCAGCACCAGCTAACACTTTAAGGTCATCACCATCTCCCTGCGGTAAAGAACCCTGGCTATTCCGAGCCAACATCAAACAATCACGTCTCATATGTCCAGCAGACCCATATTTCCAGCACTTCTCATTTCCCAAACTCTTCACAACCTTCTGCTCTTTCTGCCACCTCTGAACCTTGCTTCGGCCGTGCCCACGACCTTTCAGAGACCCTTTGGCTATCACCAAAGCTGACTTCACCCCAAGAGGACAATCGCGCTTAACATGCACTTTAGAACCACAGTTCCAGCAAGCACTCGCGCCCCAACAACCTCCAACATGGCGCCTTTCACAACGGTCACATACCGGTGGCTGAGCTTCCACTCCTTGCTCAAGCAACACTTGCTCCACAACAGCACTACCTTCACATTGCTTAACCCTTGGAAACTTCTCTCCAAGATACCTTTCATAAAAGGCAGATACAAAGAAATCCCAGTCAATATCATGGATATGTGACGCCACCGCCACAGATGTCCACCAGACACATGCATCCTCCAACATCAAAGAGACAACACTTCCCAGCTTACAAGCATAATCACAACCTTCCTGATCCAGAATCAGAATCACACTGGCCAACCAAGCCTCAAATGTCTCAGGTGAAGAACCATGATACTCCACAGCACCCAAATCCAACAAACGCTACCTCGGCAAACCCACACATCCTACAGCCAGCACATCCATTGACTTTACCCTTGCTACAGCCTGATATGTTCCCAACACCTCTTGAGCAACAGGTGATGAACTCTTCATCACAGAACCAGCTTCTTCCTCCTACCTTACCACCTCAACTCCAGGCACAGTAGACTGAGACGAAACACCTCTACAGAAGGGTGAATTCCAAGCCTTAACAACCTGCCCTAAGGCAGCAACCATCTCACCCAACTGCCATTCTATCAACGACTTCGCCATACTACTAACAACAACAAACAATCACAACAAAACAAACAAACCAGTTAGACCAGCTTTAAGCAAGGATTCAAACTCCAACTCCAAAATAACACAATAGCTATAATAATAAGGCAATGGGTATCCCGAATCCCCCCTCTATTACATGACATAACAGTCAACACGAACATGGATATCACAACATCAAGCATATCAAACAACATACTTCGATCATGCTTTCATCAAACAGCATCCACTTGCAACAGCATACTATCCACATAACACACTCATTTCACTTTCATCATGCATTAAACCAACTCACAACATCAGCATATATCCACGTAAGCTCAACCAAGATTCTTAAACACAAAGCATGCTTGCAAATATCAACAACTTACTCAGAAACACGTGTTTCAACCAACATTCAACCAACTTTCATCCACACAACAAGGTAAACATCAACACACATCACAACAATTTACCGTTTTCCCCTAGCATTCGCAACTTAGCTCTGATACCACCAAATGTAACCCCCTTAACCCGACCCAGACGGTTGACCCGAATTAAGAAAGTCACATGGGGAAAACCAAAGTCAACCCGAAAGTCAACTTTGGTTAACGACCCTTTTTTTTTCTTTTTAATCTTGTCTAGATGCACGTTAACCTTAGATGTGATCACACAACAACATACTCGAAGATCATAAACATCAGAGATCAAACAGGGATCCAATTGAACAATTTACAACTTTAGGGACCAAACTGTAAATTCTGAAAACTTAAAGGACTTAACCAGATTTTAAGTTACCAACTTAAAATTAAGGGTAAACTATACCGGTGGTACCCTAACTATGCCTGTATTCCTACTTTGGTCCCAAAACTATGTTTTTCGGCAAAAGAGTCCCTTCCGTTACATAGTTTTCCTGTTTTGGTCCCCCGACGTTAAATAACTAACGGTTTTGCTGATGTGGCATTTTTTAATATTTTTTAAGGCTGACGTGGCATTTTTAAATATTTTTTTAATCATTTCTCTCTCCTCTTATATATATTTTTATTTAATTTTATTCACCCAATCATGTTGTGACACGTGTCACTACACTATTAGGTGAAAAAACCCCCCAAATATCCTAAAAATTGAAAGTGGTGCTGCTAGGATTCGAACCCAGGACCACCAATAATTGATTCAAATCTAAGCATGCACTTGAACCATCTAAGCTAAGCTGAATACTTGATTCAAATCTACTAACACTTATATTTAAGCTGTACAAATTAACCCAAAAAAACCTAAAAACATAACTGGTGCCGCTGGGAATCGAACCCAAGACCACCAATGCATAAGGCGTGCGCATAAACCAACTATGCTAGGCTAGTTAACTGATTTAAATCTACTAACATTTATATTTAAGCTAAACAAATTAACCCAAAAAAAACTAAAAACATATTTATTTATTATAAAATTAATATTTATTAATAATATAAGAGGAGAGAAATAATCAAAAAATATTAAACTAATGATATTTATTAATATTAATAATTGTTAAATTTTTACTTTACTATTACTGCAAGTATTTTACTTTACTATTACTGCAAGTATTTTTATTTATTTTATAATAATATTTATTAATATTATTAATAAATATTATTATAAAATAAATAAAAATACTTGCAGTAATAGTAAAGTAAAAATTTAACAATTATTAATATTAATAAATATCATTAGTTTAATATTTTTTGATTATTTCTCTCCTCTTATATTATTAATAAATATTAATTTTATAATAAGTAAATATGTTTTTAGGTTTTTTTGGGTTAATTTGCACAGCTTAAATATAAATGTTAGTAGATTTAAATCAGTTAACCAGCCTAGCATAGTTGGTTTATGCGCATGCCTTATGCATTGGTGGTCTTGGGTTTGATTCCCAACGGCACCAATTATGTTTTTAGGTTTTTTTGGGTTAATTTGTACAGCTTAAATATAAGTGTTAGTAGATTTGAATCAAGTATTCAGCCTAGCTTAGATGGTTCAAGTGCATGCTTGGTGGGCTGGTGGTCCTGGGTTTGAATCCCAGCAGCACCACTTTCGATTTTTAGGATATTTGGGGTGTTTTTTCACCTTATAGTATAGTGACACGTGTCACAACATGATTGGGTGAATAAAATTAAATAAAAATAATATATAAGAGGAGAGAGAAATGATTAAAAAAATATTTAAAAATGCCACGTCAGCCTTAAAAAATATTAAAAAATACCACATCAGCAAAACCGTTAGTAATTTAACATCGGGGGACCAAAACAGGAAAACTATGTAACGGAAGGGACTCTTTTGCCGAAAAACATAGTTTTGGGACCAAAGTAGGAATATATGCATAGTTAGGGTACCACCGGTGTAGTTTACCCTAAAATTAATCATGTTTCATGCTTCTCCGTCAAATTTCAGCTTAAACGAACATCCCAAACTCACACAATTGCACAAACAAGTTTCAGGACCAAAATGCAAACATTCCAAAACATTTAACTGCCTATGTCAGCCCCCAACGGTCACGTGTTCCGAAACCGGCAGAGCCCGTTTCGAAACGCGGGGCCGTTCTGCAACGCGTACCGAAACACGGGTTGGCAGAGGCCTTTCCGTTTCGGAACGGTCTCACCCGTTTCGGACGCCTGGGCTGGTTTAGGGCACCCGTTCCGAAACGGTAGGCACTGTTCCGAAACACCCTGCACAGAAAGCCACAATATGCATACTTAAACATGCAATTAAACCTCCAATCATGCTCCAAATGCTACCAAACTTTACCAGCATGAAATTCAACATATAAGAGACATACTTGCATCAACAATTCAACAATTTATCAACATATACGAAAAGCCCCAATTCTAAAGGCATGCTTCCTAAACAAGCAACCATTCAAACTCAAAACTTCCAAATCAATCTCATAAATCCAAATACAAAACCAACGTTAACAACAACGTTAAACCATTCTTGTCCGAACATATACGAACACATAAACATCAACCCAAGAGATTCTACCCCAATGCATTTATTAACTATAGCTATTCACCGAGACATACATCTCAAATGGAGTCCTCCTTGAATCCCTTGCTTCTCGCTGTCCAAACTTCAAGAATCTGCATTGATGGACAAAAAGGAGCGTAAGCACATAATGCTTAGTGAGGAATGCTCAAAACCAAAACACCATCAATGCAGCGAGTCATAAAACCTCTTTGAAAAGCAACTCGATTTGTTTACCAAGCAAAGTTTGAAAACCCCTTTTCAACAACATGCTTAAACCATGCATTGCTCAAACATGAAAACCAACCCTTAGCTTAGCAAGCTAAGAAAACCTTTTCAAAGCATAATTTGCAAAATCATCCATTTAACCATTCCATGCATAAACACCATATGCAAAGTTAAATTCATACCTTGGAAAACACTTCCATTTCATAACATACCTTTCTTATACTTGAAAATCATTCCAAGCAAGAAACCCTTTAAAACCATTTACTCAATCAATCCAACACATGCATTAAACAAAGGCAACTTATGAACCACAACATCATCATCACATGCCTTTTAAAACAAGTCTTAACAAGACTCCAATGCATTAAAGAGATTTCATGCACACATGCATCATTTACCAAATGATAATCAACACTTGTTCAACTTAACAAGTAAACATGCATTCACAAGCATTAAACACTTTTCATGCAACCATGCATCTTTTCAAGCATCTCATGCTTAATCATAATCAAGAACATTATATTGGCTCCCAAGTGATCAACCACATCCACTTTTCAACTCAACATCCAATCGGATACGCGGATCACAAGCGTTGTCCCCACGCTTCATACACACTACCAATCCAAGGTCCCCAAATGGACTTTTAAACACCATTTGACCTCAACATTCACAAGGTTCCCATGTATGGACTTTCAAACACCATACAACCTTAACTTTTCACAAGGTTCCTATGTATGGACTTTTAATCACCATACAACCTTAACTTTCCTAAGGTTCCCATGTATGGACTTTTAAACACCATACAACCTTAACTTTCCTAAGGTTCCCATGTATGGACTTTTAAACACCATACAACCTTAGCTTACACAAGGTTCCCATATATGGACTTTTAAACACCATATAACCTTAACATGCACAAGGTTCCCATGTATGGACTTTTAAACACCATACAACCTTAGCATCACCGATTGGTAGTTGTATAACATCACTAACGAGATCCGGGACACCCAACACAAGATCCACACATGGACTTTACACCACCATTGTGATCTTAACAAGCACAAGGTTCCCATATATGGACTTTTAACCACCATATAACCTTTGCTTAACCAAGGTCCTCGAATGGGCATTCAACCTCCATTATGACCTTAACCATCTCGTTAGGATACTTGAAGGGAGTTTATCGGTTCACTCTTAACCACTCCACCTCCAAGGCGACTTTTTTCACGGTGCACCCAATCCTATAGTCGGCTAACTATATCCGATCAAAGAAACCAAGAACCATTTACATCACTTGCCAATATAACCAACTTACCACATTTGTCCAATGATTCACATGCATAATCATAATGCAAAAACCATCATTTACCATCATCAATCCACTGTTTTAAAGCATTACACAAAGCCATTGAACAACATGCAACACCATGCATCAAAACCACATTTTCAATGTATAAAACTAAGGATCTCTTACCTTGAGCATCCTTCACATATGGCTTTCAAAACCAGCATTAAACCATGCTTAAAATATGCTTTCAAAACAGAATATAAACCATGCAAATCATATGCATTGCAACCACCAAACACAATTGCTTTTAAAGCCAATTCACAACACAAACCAAGAGCAAAAATCCATATACTTACTCTTGAGCTTAGCAAAGTTGTTTAGACTTAAACTAAGCTCCCAAAACCTCCAAACCTTGGTTTAAAAGCTGAAAACCCAACTTCACTCACCGTTACACAAAACAAGGCTAGCCAACAAGCCTTCCAAGCATTCGAAACCTTCCGCAACACCTCTAAAGCTCACAGATCAAACTCCCCTGTTTCAAGCACACAACAACAGAGGATTAATGCATCATTATGCATTAAAAACACCAGCAACACAACACAACTCGCTGCTCATCACAAATCCAACAATTCGGCTACCAAACACAACCGAAATCACCTCCAAACACTTCCAAAACTTCACCCAGCCAAGATCCATCACTTCTAACCATTTTTAAACATCAATTAACATCCAAAATGATCACAAACACGTCCTTATACCTCCAGGTATAACAGATCACCAAGATCACTCCAAAAACAACCAAAAACTCAAGCAAAACTTAGGAAATTCAACCTATCCGGGATTGCATTAATTAAACCTCAACTTCTAATCAATTTAGCATTCATTTAACCTCAATTTGACACTTCAAAACACTACCCAAACAGATCACACGAAAATTTCACCAAAATCAAGCAAATCTTGCATTTTAAGCCAAAATCAAGATTTCAATTGAAAAGCCTTTAACAAATAACAAATCAAGGATTGAGAACTTAGGAATTTCAGTAAAGAACTGAGAGTTTAGAGGAGAAGGACGTTCTTACCTCCAAACTTGAGTTTCTCCCTTTTTGGAACCAAAAAAGCTTGATGAAACAACTTGCAAATGGTGAGGTTTTGTTGTAGAGATGATTAGGAATCCAAAGAGAATTGAAAAGGAAGATTTGAGTGGAAAAATCAGAAGTAAATCTCTGGAGAGAAAGTGTTTGGGTTGAGAGAAAAAGAGAGAAAATGAAAATTGGAAGAAAATGGAAAGTTGGTTACAAAATAGTAAAATGATTTCCCTCCACTTTTCTAAAGCTTTAAAATCAGAATTATACATCAAAATATCTTAGAAAAATCTGGAGAAACTCTTTTTGGAATAATAGCTCCTTAAAGATTCAAAGTTTCAACCCTTTATAAAACAGTCACGCAACTTTCAAAAATTACATTTTGGTCACTAGCCAAAATGTCACCCTTCCGAACCTCATTTTCCAAAATTGATTTCACAGTTCACTTTTATATATTAAAATATGATTTTAGAACATTTTTCCATATTTTTAATGCAACCCGAACTAGGCTTTCCTAATTTCACCTTTATATATTCGATCAGCACTTTGACCGAACCGGTCAACGCCCAAAACTTCTGAGCCCAAACCGGGGCGTTACAGAGGGGGTTACATTTGTTGGTATCTGAGCCTGAGGTTATCGAGACCTCTGGCAGGTAAGTGAGGTAAGCTTAATGTGTTAAAATGATTGTGTTGTTCGATGCATGTTTTGCCATGAATTCTTGAATATTTGACTGATCGTATGATGTTTTGAAGCATGCGTTGTTGTGTTTGTTGTAGAGTGTGTGCCCATTACTACTATTACTTAATTTAAAAAGGTTTTTGGAAATAGGAGTACTTGAGCACTATTGGACCCTTGCTTTGGCTAATGTAATCCTTATCTGTTTCTTGTTGTAGTTTATACCTTGCTAGCTGTATCATGAGACCACGTAGGAGGCCTAGGATGGTTCAACCGAAACCACGGGCAGCGACTCCGGGAGTTGAGCCAGTAGTGAGAGTTGAGGCTCAAGTGGGAGAGCCTGTGGTTGGAGTTGGAGCTCCTCCACCACCTCCACCACCACCTCCTCCACCGGGAGCGGGAGGTGAGGCTGGGGCCGAATGAGAGGGACCACAATGAGGCCAAGGTGGCCAAGGATCAGCCGGGATTGACTTAGCTCCGTTGGTTCAGGCGATAGCCGGGGCATTTCAGGCTGCAGTAGCTGGAGGTCAGGCAACACACCATCAGGGTGAGGGCACTGGATTGCCTTTAGAGAGACTTCAGGGCCTCGGGGCCGAAGAGTTTAGAGGGGCTACTCTGGAGAGATCAGAGTTGTGGTTTGAGAAGACTGTCCGTATCCTCGCTCAGATGGGATGTACTGGTGAGCGCAAGTTGGGATGTGTTGAGTCCTTGCTTCAGGGTGATGCCTACACTTGGTGGGTCACCATCACTACGGGTATGGATGAGGCCGAGATCACTTGGGAGTTCTTTGAGACAGCCTTCCGTAAGAAGTATTTGGGTCCGCGATACCTCGATGAGAGGAAGAGGGAGTTTATGGCATTGCTTCAGTGGAGTATGTCCGTGACCGATTATGAGATCCGATTTGTCAGATTGAGTCAGTACGCACCTGAGCTTGTACCTACTGAGGTGGAGCGTTGTAACCGCTTCCGTTATGGGCTGAGTGAAGAGATCAAGACGTATACTCTAGCTTCAGATTACACTGATTTTGATGTCTTGGTCGCGAGGGCCAAGGACTTAGAGCACAGTTTGAGTTTGACCAGGCGGTCTAGTGGATCTAGTTCGGGTAAGAGGTCCAGCAACTTTGATAGAGGTGATGCCAAGAGGCATCGGGACAACAGGCATCATTATGATCATAGACGTGGTGGCGGTAACCACGGTAGGGGCCATCAGGGTCAGAGAGCTGGTGGGAAGTTGCCCACATGTGCTACTTGCGGGAGGAACCACACTGGTGAGTGTTGGGGAAATTTTCATTCTTGTTGGAGTTGTGGGGCTAGAGACCACATTAGGCGTGACTGTCCACATCAGGTGCGACAGGCACCAGCTCAGGCTCCTGCTAGAGCCAATGACTTTCAGAGAGGCCGCGGGCGCGGTAGAGGTAACTTCCAGCCGAGGAACGATGGTCAGAGGAATATAGCGCATGTAGTTGCAGTTCAGCTGGAGGGCGGAGGTCAGGCCAGAGTTTACGCTCAATGTGGGGATCAACATGACACCGATGTGATCGCAGGTAACTTCTCGATACAGTCTTTGGGTTTGCTTTCTTTGATTGACTATGGGTCTACACATTCCTACATATTGAGTGAGCATGCACAGTCTTTGAATTTGCCTTGTGAGATGTTAGAGATGGGAGTTACTGTTACTAGTTCCTTTGGGGACACGGTAGTAGTTAGGAATATGTACCGAAGGTGTCCGTTGATGGTTCAGGGGCATGTGTTTCCAGTGGATATGATGGAACTTCCTTTATATGGTTTTGATGTGATTCTGGGTATGGATTGGCTCACGGAGCATAGACCTAGGATAGATTTTGAAACTAAAGCGGATTTCTTTGAGGCTCACAGATGACTATGAGATTGTAGTGGTGGGTGAGAACGTGAAGTTCTTGTCCAATGTGGTTTCAGTGTTAGAGGCTAAGAGATTAGTTGAGTTGGGGTGTGAAGCATACTTGGCGTATGTGATGAACCCTAACATGAGTGAGGTTAGACCTCAGGACATCCGGACAGTATGTGACTTTCCTAGTGTGTTTCCGGAAGAGTTGCCAGGGTTGCCACCGGACAGAGAGGTAGAGTTCACCATTGAGACCTATTCTGATTCAGTTCCTATTCCGATTGCTCTGTATCGCATGGCACCGAAAGAATTGAAAGAGTTGAAGACTCAGTTGCAAGAATTGACAGATAGAGGTTTTATTCGACCTAGTTCTTCACCTTGGGGTGCACCAGTTTTGTTTGTGAAGAAGAAAGATGGAAGCATGAGAATGTGTATATATTACAGGCAGTTAAATCAGTTGATAGTGAAGAATAAATATACGTTGCCTAGAATTGATGACTTGTTTGATCAGTTGAGAGGAGCATCGGTCTTTTTGAAGATTGATTTGAGATCGGGTTACTACCAGCTAAAGGTAAGAGAGGTTGATGTACCAAAGACGGCCTTTAGGACTAGATATGGACATTATGAGTTTTTAGTCATGCTTTTTGGGTTGACTAATGCACCAGCTTCTTTTATGGACATGATGAATAGGATCTTTCATCAGTATCTAGATCAGTTTGTAGTTGTGTTTATTGATGACATCTTGGTGTACTTGCGAACTGAAGAAGACCATGACCGACACTTGAGACTAGTTTTGAAGACTTTGCTAGATCATTAGTTGTATGCGAAGCTCAGCAAGTGTGAATTCTGGATCCGAGAGGTAGTCTTCTTAGGACATGTAGTGTCAGCCGATATGATTAGAGTTGATCCGAAGAAGATTGAAGCCATTGTTGAATGGAAGCAACCGAAGTCTGTAACAGAAGTACGTAGCTTCCTAGGCTTAGCCGGATACTATAAGAGATTTGTAGAGGGTTTCTCTAAGTTAGCTGCTCCATTGACACAATTGCTTCAGAAGAGTGTTCAGTTTGAGTGGACAGATGCAAGACAGAGAGCCTTTGAGAAATTGAAAGAATCTTTGACCCAAGCACCGATCTTGATTCAGCCAGAGTCCGGGAAGGACTATGTAGTCTACAGTGATGCTTCTTATGTAGGGCTAGGATGTGTTCTGATGCAAGACAAGAGATTAGTGGCTTATGCCTCAAGATAGTTGAAGACCCATGAGCGCAACTATCCGACCCATGACATAGAGTTAGCTGCAGTTGTGTTTGCTCTGAAGATTTGGAGGCACTATTTGTACGGTGAGAAATGCACAGTGTACATCGATCACAAAAGCTTGAAATACATTATGACTCAGCGAGATTTGAACCTCAGACAGCGTAGGTGGTTAGAGTTGCTAAAAGACTATGATCTTACTATTGAGTACCATCCGGGTAAGGCCAATGTAGTGGCCGATGCATTGAGTAGGAAGATGGTCGTGGACTTGAGACCCATGTTTTCTAGATTGAGTTTGTCCGGAGATGGTGGCTTGATAGTCGAGCTTCAGGTTAGACCTACTCTAGGTCAGTTGATTCGAGAGAAACAACTCTTAGATAGATCTTTGGCACCTCACGTGCAAGATATAGCCGAGGGTAGATATTCAGACTACAGTTTCAGTACTGATGAGGTTTTGTGTTTCAAAGATAGAATAGTTGTGCCAGAGGACAGTGACTTGAGACGTACGATCTTGACCGAAGCCCACAGTAGTCCTGTAACCCCCTTAACCCGGCCTAGACGGTTGACCCGAATTAAGAAAGTCACACGGGGAAAACCAAAGTCAACCCGAAAGTCAACCTTGATTAACGACCCTTTTTTTTCTTTTTAATCTTGTCTAGATGTACATTAATCCTAATTGTGATCACACAAACATCATACTCAAAGATCACAAACATCAGAGATCAAACAGGGACCCAATTGAACAAATTACAACTTTAGGGACCAAAATGTAATTTCTGATAATTAAAAGGACTTAACCCAAATTAAAGTTACCAACTTGAAATTAATCAGGTTTCATGCTTCTCTGTGAAATTTCAGCTCAAAAGGACTTCCCAAGCTCATACAATTGAACAAACAAGATTCAGGACCAAAACGTAAACAATTCAAAACATATAACTGCCAATGTCAGCCCCCAACGGTCGACCGTTCCGAAACAGGTAGACCCTGTTCCGAAACGCGGGCTGTTCCGCAACGGGTTCCGAAACATGGCCTCGGCAGAGACCAAACCGTTTCGAAACGGTGCATACCGTTTCGGACGCCTGGGTTCATGAAAGGCACCCGTTCCGAAACGGTGCACACTGTTCCGAAACGCCTGCACAGATTGCAGCAAACTAGCATACCAAATCATGCAATAGATCATTCAAACATGCTCCAAATGTCACCAAACTTTACCAGCATGCAATTCGACATATATATGACTTATAGGAATCATCAAAACAACAAAACAATATCACATGCAAAAAGCCCCAATTCAATAGGCATGCTTCCTACACAAGCTAGCTATTCAAAACACCAAACTTCCAAAACAAGCAAGCAATGATCCAATCCAAAAACCAGCATTCAAAACAACATTCAACATACTTAGGGAGTCTCAAACACCTCCCAAAACATACACATTGGTCCCCCATTGCCAAATCACCCAAAAGCTAAAATGTTTAACAAAAACCTTCCATACATTGAGCTTTACTTGTACTTGAACTCTTGCCCTTCTTGCTGCCCCTCAAGGTACTCTAATGCTCTGCATTATTGAATTAAGAAAACGAAAAGAGCGTAAGCAAAAGCTTAGTGAGGAAAGCTCTTAAAAACCATTCAATAATGCAATTCAAAACATTTACAAAACATGCTTTAAATCAACCTTTGCACATGCTCAAAAGCATACTTTAAACAAGCAATCTCATGCTTCAACATAAACATTAAAACAAGCATCTCATGCTTCACAATATTCTTAACATGTCATATTGGCTCAAGTGATACATTTCATTTCTTAAAACAAGTTCATCAACTTCCCAAGGACTTTTAAACACCTTGGCCCCAATGACTTTTAAACACCTTGGCCATGGACTTTTAAACACCATGAATAAGGACCACACAAGGACTTTTAACCACCTTTGTGTCCAATGCTTGAATCACCCCAAGGACTTTTAAACACCTTGGCCCCAAGGACTTTTAAACACCTTGGCCCCATGGACTTTTAAACACCATGGAAAGGATCACCTAAGGACTTTTAACCACCTTAGTGTCCGCAACAAGACTCATCCAAGGACTTTTAACCACCTTGATGATCTTAAGTAACAAGGCTCACTCAAGGACTTTTAACCACCTTAGTGACCTTAACTTTTTCAAAACATCACTTGCCAATATACATCATATTCATCATTTAATCCACTGTTTTAAAGCATTAAATCAAGCCATTTTCATCATGCATTTCAAAGCATCAAACCACATTATTTCAATGTATAAAAGCAAGGTACTCCTACCTAGAGTTACCTTCAACATATGGCTTACATTATCAGCAAAATCCATGCTAAAACATGCTTTCAAAACAGAAACTAAAACATGCAAATCATCATTTTGCATCACAACAAAATCATGGCCACCACTAGAGAGAAAATCCGAAAACTTACACTTGAACTTAGCAAAGTTGTTTAGACTTAAGCTAAGCTCCCAAAACCTTCAAACCTTGGTTTTAAAGCTGAAAATCCATTTTCCATAAATGCACTCACCGATTTCCACTTTGCTTCAAGCCAAAGCACCAAATCAAGCTTCCGGATGAACCAATCTTGGATCCAAAGATGCCTCCCCTGTTTCAACACATCAAAGCAGAGGATTAATGCATCATCATGCATTAATTGCTTCAATGAAAGCACCTAAACTCGCTGCTCTCATCCAACCTCCATTTTCGGCCACCAAACACAACCGAAAATGCATCCAAACCACTTCTAAACAAAGCCCAGCCATAAACCAGCAAAACCTCACTTCCATTAACATCAAATAACATCTAAAAACAACCTATTAACAACCTTATACCTCCAGCAACATCAGATCACCAAGATCACCTCAAAAACTATCTTGAAACACAAGCTAAACTTAGGAAACTCAACCTATCCGGGATTGCATCAATCAAAACTCAATTCCTTATCAATTTAGAGATCATTTAACATCAAAAACACCTCTCAAATCACATATTACTCAGATCTAACGAAAATCATCAAAAATCATCAAAATCTTGCATAATAAGCCAAGATCCATTTCAACACTTTAAAACCTTTAATTAAACATCAATTAAGGATTGAAAACTTAGGAATTTCAGTAAAGAACTGACAGTTTAGAGGAGAAGGACGTTCTTACCTCCAAACTTGAGTTTCTCCTCTTTTTGCAATCAAAATCCTTGATGAAACACTTAGCAATTGAAGAGGTTTTGAAGATACAATGATTAGCAATCAAATGAGAGTTGAAAGGAGGGATTTAGGTGAAGAAATCAGATCCAATTCTCTGGAAAAGTAGTGTTTGGGTTGAGAGAAAATGAGAGAAAGAAAATTGGAAAGTTAGTTAAGAAAATAGCCAAATGGCTTCCCTACAATTTTAATAACCTTTAAAATCAGATTTTAGACTTAAAATATCTTGGAAAAATCTGGAGAAACTCCCTTTGGGTAAATAGTTCCTTAAAGATTCAAAGTTCCAACCCTTTATAAAACAGCCACCAAACTTGCGAAAATTACATTTTGGTCACTAGCCAAAATGTCACACTTCCAAAACTCATTTTCCAAAATTGATTTCACAGTTCACTTAATTATATTAAAAGATGATTTTAGAACATTTTTCCATATTTTTAATGCAACCCGAACTAGGCTTTCCTAATTTAACCTCTTAAGATTCGAACAGCACTTTGACCAACCGGTCAACGCCCAAAACTCCTAAGCCCAAAACCGGGGCGTTACAACTCTCCCCCCTTAAGAAATTTCGTCCTCGAAGTTTACCTGAAGGAAAGAGATAAGGAAACTGCTTCAGCATGTCTTCCTTCCGCTCCCACGTGGCTTCCTCAACACCTCGATGCTTCCACAGCACCTTCACCAACTCAATGGTCTTGCCACGAAGAACCTTGCTATCCGAATCTAGAACCTTCACCGGTTCCTCATCATAGGTCAAATCCGGATTCAAAACCACTTCCTCCACAGGCATCACATGCGAAGGATCAGATCTATACTTCCGGAGCATAGAAACATGGAACACATCATGAATCTTCTCCAACTCCTGAGGTAACCTCAGCCGACACGCAACAGGACCCACACGCTCAACCACCTCATATGGTCCAATGTACCGAGGGCTCAACTTACCCTTCCGGCCAAACCTCATCACCTTCTTCCAAGGCGAAACCTTCAAGAACACACGGTCACCCACCGCATACTCTATCTCCTTACGCTTCAAATCCGCGTAAGACTTTTGCCGATCAGAGGCAGCCTTCAACCTCTCACAAATGAGCTTCACCTTCTCGGTGGTCCCTTTCAACAAAGCAGGCATCGAAACCAACTTTTGACCAGTTTCAGCCCAACAAAGAGGAGTCCTACACTTCCTCCCATACAGAGCCTCATAAGGTGCCATCTGTATACTCGCCTGATAACTATTGTTATAAGCGAACTCAACCAAAGGCAGATGCTTCTCCCAAGAACCTTGGAACTCAATCACGCAGCATCTCAACATATCCTCCAAGATCTGAATAACCCGCTCAGACTGACCATCCGACTGAGGATGATAGGATGTACTGAAATACAACCTTGTACCCAGAGCTTGATGCAAACACTGCCAGAAACGCGATGTGAACCTCGGATCCCTATCCGACACAATCGACTTAGGCACACCATGCAACCTCACTATCTCAGCAATGTACAGCTCTGCCAGCTTATCCAAAGAAAACGTAGTATGCACAGGCAAGAAATGCGCACACTTCGTCAAGCGATCCACAATCACCCAAACAGAATTCTTCTTCGATGGAGACAAAGGCAAACTAGATACAAAATCCATGGTAACCCTCTCCCACTTCCATTCAGGGATTTTCAACGGTTGCAACAAACCAGAAGGAACCTGATGTTCAGCCTTAACTCGCTGACACACCAAACACTTGCTCACAAACTCTGCAACATCCTTCTTCAAACCCACCCAATAGTACTCATCACGTAGATCACGATACATCTTAGTACTACCAGGGTGCATAGCAAAAGGACTACTATGACCTTCAGTCAGAATAGCACGCCTCAACTCAACATCTGCAGGCACTACTATCCGACTACCAAAACACAACACACCATCCTCATTAAAGCAGAAATCCGAAGGTCTACCCTCCGCGATATCCTGAACATGAGACACCAAGGAATCATCCAGCAACTGCTTTTCCATGATCAACTGAACCAAAGATGGTTTCACTTGCAACTCAGCAACAAGACCACCATCTCGCGATATGCTCAAGCTAGCAAACATAACTCTCAGCTCAACAGCTACCTTCCTACTCAAGGCATCAGCAACAACATTAGCTTTACCAGGATGATACTCAATCGTCAGATCATATTCCTTGAGCAACTCCAACCAACGTCGCTGCCTAAGATTCAACTCCTTCTGAGACATCAGATACCTCAAACTCTTGTGATCCGTGTACACAGTACACTTCTCACCATACAGATAATGTCTCCAGATCTTCAGAGCAAAAACCACTGCAGCCAACTCAATATCATGCGTAGGATAGTTGCGCTCATGCACCTTCAACTGCCGCGACGCATAAGCCACAACCTTACCCTCTTGCATCAGCACACACCCCAAACCAACATAGGATGCATCACTATAGACCACAAACTCTTTCCCTGATTCAGGCTGAATCAAGATAGGAGCTTGCGTCAAAGCCGCCTTAAGCTTCTCAAAAGCCTGCTGTCTCGCTTCCGTCCACTCATACTTAACATCCTTTTGCAACAGCTTCGTCAAAGGAGCAGCAATCTTAGAAAAACCATCCACAAACCTCCAGTAGTATCCCGCCAAACCAAGGAAACTACGGACTTCATGAACAGACTTAGGAACTTTCCAGTTCATCACCGCTTCAATCTTCTGAGGATCAACACGAATCCCCTCAGCTGAGACCACATGCCCAAGAAACACCACCTCCCTAAGCCAGAACTCACACTTGCTCAGCTTAGCATAAAGCTGATTCTCCAACAAAGCTTGCAGCACAACCCTCAAATGCTCTTCGTGCTCCTCCTCAGTACGCGAGTACACGAGGATATCATCAATGAACACCACAACGAACTTGTCCAGGTATTCATGAAACACACGATTCATCATGTCCATGAAAGCAGCAGGAGCATTTGTCAAACCATCAAAACTCAATTCCTTATCAACTTAGAGATCATTTAACATTAAAAACACCTCTCAAATCACATATTACTCAGATCTAACGAAAATCATCAAAAATCATCAAAATCTTGCATAATAAGCCAAGATCCATTTCAACACTTTAAAACCTTTAATTAAACATCAATTAAGGATTGAAAACTTAGGAATTTCAGTAAAGAACTGACAGTTTAGAGGAGAAGGACGTTCTTACCTCCAAAGATTCAAAGATTCAAAGTTCCAACCCTTTATAAAATAGCCACCAAACTTGCGAAAATTACATTTTGGTCACTAGCCAAAATGTCACACTTCCAAAACTCATTTTCCAAAATTGATTTCACAGTTCACTTAATTATATTAAAAGATGATTTTAGAACATTTTTCCATATTTTTAATGCAACCCGAACTAGGCTTTCCTAATTTAACCTCTTAAGATTTGAACAGCACTTTGACCAACCGGTCAACGCCCAAAACTCCTAAGCCCAAAACCGGGGCGTTACAAGTCCGTTTGCTATGCATCCTGGAAGTACGAAGATGTACCGTGACTTGAAGAATAAGTACTTTTGGGTTGGCTTGAAGAGAGATGTAGCCGACTTTGTGAGTAAGTGCTTAGTGTGTCAGAGAGTGAAGGCGGAACATCAGGTTCCCTCAAGTTTGTTACAACCGTTGAGAATTCCGGAATGGAAATGGGAGAACATCACCATGGATTATGTTTCGGGTTTTCCTTTGACCCCTACGAAGAAGAACTCAGTTTGGGTGATAGTAGATTGTTTTACGAAGTGTGCTCACTTCTTGGCAGTCAATACTACTTACACTTTAGATAGATTGGCCGATTTGTACATTGGTGAGATTGTTAGACTGCATGGTGTGCCGAAGTCCATTGTGTCAGATAGATATCCGCGGTTTACTTCTAGATTTTGGGAGTGTCTGTATACAGCTTTGGGTACCCGTTTGAACTTCAGCACTTCTTATCATCCTCAGTCAGATGGTCAGTCAGAGAGAGTTATTCAGATCTTAGAGGATATGTTGCGTTGTTGTATCAATGACTTTCAGGGTACTTGGGAGAAGCATTTGCCTCTAGTAGAGTTTACGTACAATAATAGCTTTCAGTCGAGCATTCAGATGGCTCCGTATGAGGCCTTGTATGGCCGAAAGTGTAGGACTCCAGTTTGTTGGGCCGAGGTGGGACAGAAATTGTTACCTATGTCGGATTTGCTCAAGAGGACAACCGACAAAGTAAAATTGATTTGTGATCGTTTGAAAGCTGCTTCGTATAGGCAGAAGTCCTATGCCGATTTGAAGAGGAAGGAAGTTGAGTACTCAGTGGGTGAGAAGGTGTTCTTGAAAGTGTCTCCGTGGAAGAAAGTGATGAGATTTGGCCGAAAGGGGAAGTTGAGTCCGAGGTACATAGGACCGTATGAGATTGTGAAGAGGGTTGGTCCGGTTGCTTATCAGTTGCGTTTGCCATCCGAGCTAGAGAAGATACACGATGTGTTCCATGTTTCGATGCTTCGTAAGTATAGGTCCGATTCGTCACATGTTATGCCCGTAGAAGAGATTGAATTGAATTCGGATTTGACTTATGAGGAAGAGCCCGTGGAGATCTTAGCTTCTGACAGTAAGGTGTTGCGGGGTAGATCGATTGAGTTAGTAAAGGTGCAGTGGCAACGTAGAGGTGTAGACGAGCCCACTTGGGAGAGGAAGGAGGATATGGAAAAGCAGTTTCCGTATCTCTTTCAGTCAGGTAATTTTGGGGACGAAATTCCTTAAGTGGGAGAGAGTTGTAACGCTCGTGTTTTGGGGTTAGGAGTTAGTCGGGTTTGTAGTCCGAATTAATAAAATTAAATTAAATCAATACAACCTTAATATGGATCTAATTGAGATTTAGTAAAAAGGGGAGGGACCTATGTTGTGATTTTACCCAAAAGATTTTAAAAGGAAGACAACTTTTGAAAGTTGTCATCATCTCTCCCTTTTCCCCACTTTTCCAACGTGAAAACACCAAACCCCTCTTCAAAACATCTCCAAGCTTTGTTTACTATTCCATTGTGTATCTTCTTCAATTCAAGGTGTTTTTGAAAGGTAAAAATGTTTTCTAACTCTCCTCTCTATTCTCTATCTACCCATGGTTTTAGATTTCAAAAATATGAACTTTAGAAAATTAGGGTTTGATTTAAAGATTGGGTTTTTATGGGAATTTTCATCTTGTTTTGCAAAATTGAGTTGGGTCTTTGTCTATTCATGTTAAAAGGTGCAACATATGTTAATTTGGTTGAGTTTTGTTGAAAACCCGAAGTGGGTTCTTAGAGCCATTTTTGAGATATCAAAAACTCCATTTTTGGTGGGTTTAAGGTTGAAAACAAAGGGCTGATGGTTTAGGTATGTTAGGAGGGTGATTTGGGACCTTTTGGGGGTCATTTGGGTGATTGGAAATGGAAATTTCAGCAAGGTTTTAGGGGAGCACGAAAATTGGTATTTTGGGGATTAGTTGGATTTGGGAATTTGTTGAAGTTGGCTTGTACTTGTAATGTGAGATGGTGATTGAGTTTTGGCATTGAATTGTGAAATAATAAATGTGTTTTGTTTGTCTAGAAGCAAGAGGAAGCGTTAGAGAGGCATTGGGACCGAATCTGGGTTCGTAGGAGAATTGTTTCGGTTGCTAAGGAAGGGCGGTGAGTGGTTTCAAACATGTTTTAAAGTTTGGTTCGAGTATGTGTAGTGTGTGTGTGTGAAGTGTGCTTGGTAGGCCATTTCTATTTAATTAAAGTTGTTGATTTAGCCATTGTTCTCCATTAAATGCTATTGCGTTTGCCTATCTATGCTCTTGTGAAATGTGGTTAAATTGGTGCATGTATATCATGATATGTATATATGTGATGAGCATGAGTTGTGGTTGATGATATGTGATGTGGTTATGAAAATTGGCACTAAATAAATTATCGGTTGTAAATGATTGATCATTAGGATTAGTGTGCACACAAATTGAGTCAAAACGTACGTGGCCTTGATGGCGTTAAGTCATCAAGGAGGAGTACGGTGATGTAATATTCCACCGGAAGCTTTTTATATATTTCTACAGGATAATGAGTGGAATCTCATCCATAGGGCATGTGGCGATGAGTGGAGTCCCGCACATGCAAGGTCCGGTGATGAGTGTAATCCCACCGAGGTAATGTGTTGTTGAGATTTAAATCCGCACGTCCGGGTAATTAATAGTGGCCAATTAAACTCGTTCATGTGTTGTGATATATGGTGTTGTTACATGATGTTGATATTGATGATTGAGCTTGGTAGACTATGAGAAACCATATTATGCCACTTGAAAGACTAGCTAGGTCTACTTGATTATATGCCATTGTAGGTTGTATGTGAGATTAGGATTTACATGCTTGAACCCTGTATCGTTGATGGTTTTTGTTTTAGAGCACCCTCACTAAGCTTATAGCTTATGCTCTCAATGTTCAACAATGCAAATCATTAGCGTGATGTTATCTCGGAGAAAGGCAAGAAGGGCTTTCCAAGTTTGTGGCTCAAGTACGGTGGTTAATTTGGTATTAGTTAGCAATGTGGCAAGGGTTTTTGTATGAGCTTTGTATGACTCATTTAAATGTTGATGTTTGGATTGACCATGTTTTGTAAAGCATGATATGCCATGATGAATGTTCGTGTGTGATGGCATGCTTAGGGTGTTTAGGTTGCCTTGTTGGTAAATGCAAACCTCCTATATGTTGTCTTGTGCCTTTTAAGGCCTTTTGAGCTTTCATGTATGCCCACAAATGCTTAAATTGCTCTTTTTTTGGAATGCCATGTATGGATGCTTTGTCTCATGTTTAAATGCTTCCTTTGGCTTAAGTAAGATTGCTTAAATGTTAGTATGTGCTTAGAAGAGTCTAGAAACGCATTTAGAGTCGTGTTTGGGGTCGTTAAGTTAGAAATTGTTGAGTTGCGGTGCAGGGCATATCGGTACGCCTAAGGGCCGTATCGATACGGTCTTGCCTGTAGAGCTCAGTTTTGGCTGGGCGTATCGATACGCGGGGGCGTATCGATACTGTTTTTGGTCACTGGAATTCTGAGAAATTGAGGAGTTTTTGGCGTATCGATACGGTGTTGGGGCGTATCGGTACGAGTTCATCTCGTTGACCACGAGATGTTGACTGAAGAGGGCGTATCGATACGCTCAAGGGCTGTATCGATACGGTCTTCTTCGAGTTGACTGTTTGTGTTGACCAAGTCAAGGCGTATCGATACCCTTGATTGGTGTATCAATACGGCCTGCCCTGTAAGCTTAAAATGGACTGTTTGTGCATGGCCGTGGTTCGAATGTGATTTCCTTTGATTGTTTTCCGCTGTCGTGATCACTTAGGACTTAACAATCCTCTAGACAAGATTAAAATGAAAGAAAAAAATAGGGTTGCTAACCGAGGGGGAACCTTAACGGGTTTCGCTTCGGTTTTCCTCATGTGGCTCACTCGGACCGGTCATCCGGCTAGACCGGGAGGAGGGGGTTACACATCTCTTTATTCTTTACTCTTGTTCGTTGTTCTACGTTATTTTATTCATAACACGTTATCAGCACGACTCTAATCAACCGATGTCTTCATCGTTTGAATCCAAAAGAAGTTATTGGAAAGAATTCAATTCTAGGATGAACCAAAGATAAGTTGTTTTCTCTCTTCATTTTTTAAAATTACTGATTGTCTTTTTCTTTATATTTTAACTTAATTTTTTATTTAATTCTTTTTTGAAAAGCTTGGAAGTATGTTTGATTGTATTCGAACATTGGAAAGAAATGAGTTTATGGCTTCTCACAAACCAAAAGACGAATCGACAGAGACAAAGAGGTTGTGTTTGGTGTAAATTACATAAATTGAAGTTACTCTCTTGATTAATTTTTCTTTGATGTGTTTGAACTAAAGTCAATAAATTAAACATATTAATATAAATTAAAAAGAAAAATATTGGGTTAGAATATATTAACATGTTAGACTATGCACATGTGCGGCCATTTTCATGGAAAATGGATAATCTTGCATATGTTCCTCATGTTTTAATTTTATTTAGTTTATTGATATATGTTTATTGAGATTTTCTCATATTTCTCAATTCCTTACTAGTAATGGATTTTTATTAATATTATAGAGAGTTAATATTTATTGAGATTTTTCATATCTCAATTAATGTTTTATATTTAAACAAGATGTTTATGATATTCTATTACTATTAATGAGTTAATATTTTTAACCTTGTTTTGAGTTTTACATGTATTTAAATGACTTGGAAAGAGACGTGATATAAAGAGATTATGAGAAGCTGTCTCGGTCATTTGTTACGTCTCCATCATCCTCGAGAGAAAAATCATTATCGGTAAAATCTATTTTTCCCTTAAATAATGATTTTAAAGTGCGATAAATCACGATGATTTTGAATCTACAAGAAGACTGTTATAAAGTCTATATTATGATATTTATTTATTTTGTTTAACATGATTACTTATCAAATACAATTTATGGTGACGATTTATGCTTAGTAGAAGCATAAGATATATTTTCACATTCAAATGCAAGAGAAAATGTGCGTACTATATCTCAAAGTACTGAGAATATTGATGCTCCAGAAGAACAATAAGTTCTTTAGAGAAAAACACATTATGAAAAGTACAGAATTGCAAATATTGCAATAATTACCGCTAACGGTAATAATATCGTCACCACTAGAAGTGAAAATTTTAAGAAAGCAATATGAGTTCACAAAATATTCTTTTTGAATTATAGATAACATATGTTATCAATTGACATTTGAAATAAGTCAATGTGGATATAAGTTCTGGTAGCCAAAAAGTCCGTTGAAAGCTCTAAAAGAGTTATATATTGCTACCAAAAAGAATAATTTTCATTAAAAGCTCCGAAAGAGCTAAATATATTCCTATTCAAAGGAACAATTTTGATGGCCGTACTAGACATGTACGAGTGAGATTAACTCACATGTTATGGTAAACCAGAAGTTTACCAAATTCATAAATGTAAATACACACTTGTATATAGTTGGCATGATCGGTTAGACCATCCTGATCAATAATGATGTAAAAGCTATTAAGATTTATATGCACATTTATTAAAAGAACCTAAAGTTCTTGTGTAAATTCCACTTATTGAAAGAACACAATTTTTTTGTGTTGCTTGTTCTCAAAGGAAATGATTAAGATCCCACTTACCAAATGAACCTGAAGTTCTTGTTCTAAAGTTGAGACTGCATGTCTTGCATATATGAATGAAATATGGGCCCATATATCCGTAAATGTGGAAAGTTTTATATGATTTTAGTAGATGCATATACATTATTTTATCAACTTACAACTAGAAGTTTGTGAAATTGATTATACAAGGATTCAGATTATGCAGTTAGACTATTCGTCTTGCAAAAGCTAGTGAGTTTATATTTTAAGCTATATCAGTTGATACAAAGCTTATTGATTATGAAAAATACAATTTAACAAAATTTCTATTGGATGCCTCCTCTTTAATAACTAAACTATGAGAACAAAACAATTATTATTTATATAGTATTTCTATTAGAAGCACTTGTACGCATCAAGCCAACGAGTTATAATAAACTCACCGTTATAATACATTTCCCATTTTATAATTTTTGAATGTGTGATATATTATTGAATTGCTCCACCACAACGCACAAAATGGGTAAATAAAAAGGGTTGAGAATATATATTGAGTATGAGTCTCCTTTTATGTTTAAATTTGTAACACCCCAATTTTGGGCTTGGAAGTTTAGGGTCTGAACCGGACCGGTTTAAATTACGGTTCGAATATAAAATGTGATTTTAGGGAAAGCCTAGTTCGGGATGCATTAAAAATATGGAAAAATATCTAAAAATCCTATTTTATTATATATAAGAGAGTGGTGAAATCAATTTTACAAAATAGGGTTTGGAAATATGACATTTCAAGTTAGTGACTAAAATGTAATTTTTGAAAAGTTGGTGATTGTTTTAAAAGGATTGAAACTTTGAATCTTTAAGGAGCTAATTTACCCAAGGGAGGGTTTCTCCAGATTTTTCTTAAATATTAAAGATTTATTTAATGTTATTTAATAAAAAGGAAGAGGGAAAATAGATATTTTGGTTTTATAACTAACTTTTGTCAAAAATTTCCCATTTCTTTTTCTCTCAATTTTCCCTCAGCCAAACACATTTCCCCAGCCACTTTTCCTCTGATTTTCACATCTAAAGTTGAGATTCCAATCTCTAAATGATTTCTAATCATTTCTACACCAAATCCTCACCATTTGCTTATTGAATTTTCAAGAATTTTGGCTCTAAACAAGGAGAAATCCACATTTAGAGGTATGAACGTCCTTCTCCTCTAAATACTCAGTTCTTTACTGAAATTCCCAAGTTCTCAATCCTTAATTTGAGTTTTATTAAAGGTTTTGATGTTGTGATCTTGATTGTGGCTTAAAATGCAAGATTTGGATTTAATTTTGAATAAATTCGTATTAAATGATTGGGCTCTGTTTTGAGATGTTTTCTTGATGTATTTTGGATGAATAAATGATGTGTAATTGAGGTTTAATCAATGAAATCCTGAATAGGTTGATTTTCCTAAGTTTTTGCTTGAGTTAATGGTGGTTTTTGGGATGATTTTGATGTTCTGCTATAGCAGGAGGTATAAGGACGTGATTAGGTTCTTTTTGGATGTTAATTGATGTCTAAGAATGTTTGGAATTGATGGATCTTGGCTGGGTAATGTTGTAGAGGTGTTCGGATGTGATTTCGGTTGTGTTTGGTAGCCGAAATGTGAGTTTTGGTGAGAGCAGCGAGTTTAGGTGTTGTGGCTGAAGATTTTAATGCATGATGATGCATTAATCCTCTACTTTGATGTGTTTAAAACAGGGGAGACATCTTCGGATCTTTGTGGTGTTGATCCAGAGGCTTGATCGGTGTTTCGGCAAGCTTGCGAAACGGAATCGGTGAGTGAAGTTTTGTTTTCAGCTTTGAAACCAATGTTTGAAGGTTATGGGAGCTTAGTTTAAGTATAAACAACTTAGCTAAGCTCAAGAGTAAGTTTTCGGAGAAACTCTCTTGTTGAAGAACCATGAGATGGTTGGATGCCATGTGATTATTTTGCATGTTTTAAATTCTGTTTTGAAAGCATATTTTAGCATGTTTAATGCTGGTTTTGTAAGCCATGTGTTGAAGGATGCTCAAGGTAAGAGATCCTTGGCTTGACATTGATAAATGTGGTTTTGATGCATAGTGATGCATGATGATTTAATGGCTTTGTTAAATGCTTTAAAACAGTGGATTGAAGATGTTAAATGATGTATATTGGCAAGAGATGTGTTGGTTTAAAAGTTCTTGAATCAGATATAGTTAGCCGACTATAGGATTGGGTGCACCGTGAGTAAAGTCGCCTTGTATGTTGAGGGGTTGTGATTGTACCGTAAACTCCATCCAAGTACACTAACGAGATGGTTAAGATCACAATGGTGGTTAAAAGTCCATGTGTGGATCTTGTGTTGTGTGTCCCGTGTTCTCGTTAGTGATGTTATACAACTACCAACTAGTGATATGAAGGGGTTGTGATTGTACCGTAGACTCCATCACGGGTGTTGAGGGGTTGTGATTGTACCGGTAAACTCCACCTTGAGAGTTGGTAGTGTATATGAAGCGTATGGGACAACGCTTGTAATCTGCGTATCCGATTGTGTTTTGAGTTGAAAAATGGTTATGGATTATCACTTGAAAGCCAATATGACATGTTGTTGAATTGAAGCATGAGATGCTTGGTTTGTATGCATAGATGCATGATAAATGTTGTTTTGAACTTAAAGGCCTTGGAAAGGTGTTCTTACAAAGTGCATTATTGTGTTGTTTTATTGGAGCATTCCTTACTAAGCATATGTGCTTACGCTCTCTCTTTCTTGAACCAATAATGCAGAGCATTGAAGTACTTAAAGGGCAGCAAGGAGGTCAAGGATCCAAGTGAAAGTTTAAGCTCATGTATGGTGACTATTTTCACAACACTATTAGCTTTTGGTATTTGGCAATGAGAACCTAGATTGTGTTTTTTGGGAGATGTTTTGGACTCCCTAAGTTTTGTTTATTGCCTATGGTGTTTGGAGCATGTAAAGGGCCATTTGGTATTTGGTTTTGGTGATTTGATGATTGCATGATTTTCATTATAGGATGCATGCCTATAGATTTGGGATTTTCCTTAAATTATGCCATGATTGAGATTTGATGTTGCTAATATGTTCCCTTAATGTTTGATGACTTGTGGGCATGATAAAGAGGTCTTATGTATGTGTTTGTTGGGTCGAAAGGGTGATAAACCAGAAAAATTCTGCACTTCTGGGCAGCCCGTATCGGAACGGGTGCTACTGTTTCGAAACAGGTGGCTTGAAATGGCCATGGCGTTTCGAAACGGGTAGAGCTGTTCCGAAACGGATTTTCTACTGTCAAGCCCTGTTCCGCAACAAGTTTCGGAACGGTCCCGTGTTTCGGAACGAATACTCTCCGTTTCGGAACACCCGACCGTTGGGCACTGATCTACATGGTTTAATGTTTTGAACTCTTCACATTTTCGTCCTGAACTTTGCTTATGCAATTGCTTGTGTTCGGAGTGTCTGTTTGAGATGAAATTTGACAGAGAGGCATGAAACATGACTAATTTCATAATGGTAACTCAAAATTTGGCTAAGTCCTCGTAATTTCCAGAATTTACAAATTGGTCCCTAGATTCGTAAGTTGTGCAATTGAGTCCCTAATTGTTTTCCAATTGCTGTGATTTTTGAGTATGCTTATCTCAAGAGTTCACCTAGGGTTAATATGCATTTAGACAAGATTAAAAAGAAAAAAAGGGGCGTTAATCAAGGTTGACTTTTGGGTTGACTTTGGTTTTCCCCGTGTAATCTTCGTAGTTCGGGTCAACCGTCTAGGCCGGGCTAAGGGGGTTACATTTTGTGGTATCAGAGCTGAGTTCTTGAGTATTTGGGAATGGTTATGTGGGTTATAAGTGTATGATTGCTTTGTATGCTTGTTGAGTGGAAGTATGATGTATGAATTGTAAGCATGTTACAATTGTGGTGTATGTTGTGGTAAAGAATGTTAGAGGGACCCATTGCCATATCAAAGCTAATGAAATGATTTGTTTTTAATTGAAAATGAGCTTGAGTACTTGGATTGCTTACCTTGTTGAGCCTGACTTTGTTTATTGCATTTGTGATTGCATTGTTTAGTAAATGGGACCTTCGTAGAGAGACGAAGATTAATACGCGAGCTATGGCTCAAAATGAGAATGAAGAGAATGCTGAAAATGTGGTGTATTTACCTCCTCCACCTGGTGGTGGTGGTGCTGGGGGTGAGGGAGCTGGTGCTGGTGCTGATGATGGGGTCGCTGGACCTGAAGCTGGCAGGGGCAGGCTGCTCCTGACATGACAGTGCTGATTCAGGCTATTGCAAGAGCCTTTCAGGCGGCGGTAGCTGGAGCTCATGGAGCTGGGCATCAGGGAGATGCTAATGTTAGACTACCTCTGGAACGCTTGCGCAGTCTGGGAGGGACTGAGTTTAGGGGTTTGTCTGCTGAAGGTTCTAAGTCTTGGTTGGAAAGTACCAAGAGAATTTTGGGACAAATGAACTGCAATGAAGTGCAGAAGTTGGGCTGTGTAATATCGTTGTTGCATGACGATGCGTATACCTGGTGAACAACCACTATCTCCGGAATGGAGGATGCTGATGTGACTTGGACGTTCTTTCTGAACGCGTTCAAGAGGAGGTATCTGGGTGTACGATACCTGGATGAAAAGAAAAGGGAATTCATGTCTCTTACTCAAGGGAGCATGTCAGTGGCTGAGTACGAGGTTCAGTTTGTCCGACTCAGTCAGTACGCACCTGAGCTTATCCCTGATGAGCGAGAGAGGTGTGAACGTTTCCGTTATGGTTTCGTGACGGAAGTGAAGACCTATATGTTGGCTGCTGAGTACACTAACTTTGATGTGCTGGTTGGTAGAGAAAAGGACATTGAGTTGAATTTGGGTTTATCTTCTAGAGGAGTTGGTTCTAGTGCAGGCAAGCGAGCTGCTGAGTATGGTTCCGGTGGCGGACGGAACAAGAGAGGACGTGATCGGAAGTATCAGTCTTCAGTTAGGCGTGGTGGTGGAGGGCAAGGTGCGCCTGTTCAGGGAGACAGGGCGAGAGCTGATCAGAACACATGTTGGGCATGTGGATCGCGTGGTCATCTGAGGCGTGATTGTCCTCGCGCAGCGAGGGAAGTGCAGGCTCCTTTTGTGGTGACCGGTAATTCGTGCTGGAACTGTGGTTCGGCGGATCACACGAGGAGGGAGTGTCCTCTGTTGGCCGGTGGTGGTCAAGGACGTGCTCCTAGAGTTGTTGCACCACAGAGAGGTCGTGGGCGCGGCCGTGGTAACTTCCAGCGTAGGGAGGATGGTGGAAGGAATGTGGCTCATGTGGTAGCTGTTCAGCCTGAGGGTAGTGGCCAGGCCAGAGTGTATGCTCAGAGAGAGGGGAGGAATGACACGGATGTGATCGCAGGTACTTTCACTTTGCAATCCTTGTCATTACTTTCCTTGATTGATTCTGGATCTACACACTCATACATATTGCGTGAACATGCTCAATTGCTTGGTTTGCATGTTGAGTCTTTGGATGTTGGTATGCGTGTAACTAGTTCTTTTGGTGAGACTGTTGTGACGCGAAAGCTTTATAGAAGATGTCCCTTGGTTGTGCAAGATCATGTTTTTCATGTTGATCTTATGGAACTGCCTTTTTATGGTTTTGATGTAATCCTTGGTATGGATTGGCTTGTTGAGCATCGAGCTGTTGTGGATTTTGAGAATAAGCGAGTTTCGTTGAAACTTGCGGACGATTATGAAGTGGTGGTGGTTGGTGAGAATGTGAAGTTTCTTGCTAATGTGGTGTCTACGTTGGAAGCGAGCCGGATGCTGAGGAAAGGTTGTGAAGCTTACCTAGCCTTTGTGATGAATCCTAGATCTAAAGAGTTGCGTGTGCAAGATATCAGGACGGTGCGAGAGTTTCCTGGTGTGTTTCCGGAGGAGTTTCCTGGATTGCCTCCTAATCGCGAGGTGGAGTTTGGAATTGAGCTGTATGAAAACACAACTCCAGTGTCCATTACTCCTTATCGAATGGCACCTAAGGAGTTGAAGGAGCTGAAGACGCAACTTCAGGAGTTGCTTGATCGTGGTTTCATTCGGCCGAGTGTGTCACCTTGGGGTGCACCGGTCTTGTTTGTGAAGAAAAAGGATGGCACTATGAGAATGTGCATTGATTACCGTCAGCTTAACAAGTTGACTATCAAGAATCGGTATCCGTTGCCGAGAATTGATGATCTTTTTGATCAATTTCGGGGAGCGACTGTGTTCTATAAAATTGACTTAAGGTCGGGGTATTATCAGCTGAAGGTGAAGGATGTGGATGTGCCAAAGACAGCTTTCAGAACGAGGTATGGGCATTATGAGTTTCTTGTGATGCCGTTTGGTTTGACGAATGCTCCTGCAGCTTTCATGGACATGATGAATAGAGTGTTCCATGAACACTTGGATAAATTTGTTGTGGTGTTCATTGATGATATTCTCGTGTACTCTCGTACTGAGGAGGAGCATGAAGGGCATTTGAGAATTGTGTTGCAAGCTTTGTTGGAGAATCAGCTTTATGCCAAGCTGAGCAAGTGTGAGTTCTGGCTTAGAGAAGTTGTGTTTCTTGGTCATGTGGTTTCTGCTGAGCGAATTCGTGTTGATCCTCAAAAGATTGAGGCAGTGATGAATTGGAAGCCTCCTAAGTCTGTTCATGAAGTCCGTAGTTTCCTTGGTTTGGCAGGATACTATCGGAGGTTCGTGGATGGGTTTTCAAAGATTGATGCACCTTTGACGAAGTTGTTGCAGAAGGATGTCAAGTATGAGTGGACGAAAGCGAGACAATAGGCTTTTGAGAAGCTTAAGGCAGCTTTAACGCAAGCTCCTATCTTGGTTCAACCTGAATCAGGGAAAGAGTTTGTGGTGTATAGTGATGCGTCCTACGTTGGTTTGGGATGTGTGTTGATGCAAGAGGGTAAGGTGGTGGCTTATGCATCGCGTCAGTTGAAGGTGCATGAGCGCAATTATCCTACGCATGACATTGAGTTAGCTGCGGTAGTTTTTGCTTTGAAAATTTGGAGACATTACCTGTATGGTGAGAAGTGCACTGTGTACACGGACCACAAGAGTTTGAAGTATATGATGTCTCAGAAAGAGTTGAATCTTAGGCAATGACGTTGGGTGGAGTTGCTTAAGGATTACGATTTGACTATCGAGTACCATCCAGGTAAGGCTAATGTTGTAGCGGATGCCTTGAGTAGGAAGGTAGCTGTTGAGTTGAGGGCTATGTTTGCCAGTCTGAGCATTTCGCGTGATGGTGGTCTTGTGGCTGAGTTGCAAGTGAAACCATCCTTGGTTCAGTTGATTAAGGAAAAGGAGTTGATGGATGATTCCTTAGTACCACATGTTCAGGATATTGCGGAGAATAGGCCATCAGATTTCTGCTTTAATGATGATGGAGTGTTATGCTTTGGGAGTCGGATAGTAGTGCCCAATGATGCTGATTTGAGGCGTGCTATTCTGACTGAAGGTCATAGTAGTCCTTTTGCTATGCACCCTGGTAGTACTAAGATGTACCGTGATCTTCGTGATGAGTACTATTGGGTGGGTTTAAAGAAAGATGTTGCTGAGTTTGTAAGCAAGTGCTTGGTATGTCAACGAGTTAAGGCTGAGCATCAGTTTCCTTAAGGGTTGTTGCAACCGTTGAGGATTCCTGAGTGGAAGTGGGAGAGGATTACCATGGATTTCGTGTCTGGTTTGCCTTTGTCACCATCGAAGAAGAATTCGGTGTGGGTGATTGTGGATCGCCTGACGAAGTGTGCGCATTTCTTGCCTGTGCATACTACGTACACTTTGGATAAGCTTGCGAAGTTGTACATTGCTGAGATTGTGCGGCTGCATGGTGTGCCTAAGTCGATTGTGTCGGATAGGGATCCGAGGTTTACATCGCGTTTCTGGCAGTGTTTGCATCAGGCTTTGGGTACACGGTTGAATTTCAGTACATCTTATCATCCGCAGTCGGATGGACAGTCTGAGCGTGTTATCCATGTGTTGGAGGATATGTTGAGGTGCTGTGTGATTGAGTTTCAGGGTTCTTGGGAGAAACATTTGCCTTTGGTGGAGTTTGCCTATAATAATAGTTATCAGACAAGTATTCAAATGGCACCTTATGAAGCTTTGTACGGGAGGAAGTGTAGGACTCCTCTTTGTTGGGCTGAAACGGGTCAGAAGTTGGTTTCAATGCCAGCTTTGTTGAAAGGCAGCTTCTAATCGGCAAAAGTCTTACGCGGATTTGAAGCGTAAGGAGATTGAGTATGCGGTGGGTGACCGTGTGTTTTTAAAAGTTTCGCCTTGGAAAAAAGTGATGAGGTTTGGCCGAAAGGGTAAGTTGAGCCCTAGGTACATTGGACCATACGAGGTGATTGAGCGTGTGGGTCCTGTTGCGTACAAGTTGAGGTTACTGCAAGAGTTAGAAAAGATTCATGATGTGTTTCATGTTTCTATGCTTCGGAAGTATAGATCGGATCCTTCTCATGTGATGCCTGTGGAAGAAGTGGAGTTGAATTCGGATTTGACCTATGATGAGGAACCGGTGGAGATTCTGGATTCGGATAGTAAAGTTCTTCGGGGCAAGACCATTGAGTTGGTAAAGGTGTTGTGGAAGCATCGTGGTGCTGGAGAAGCCACGTAGGAACGGAAGGGTGACATGTTGAAGCAGTTTCCGTACCTTTTTCCTACAGGTAAATTTTGGGGACGAAATTTCTTAAGGGGAGAGAGTTGTAACACCCCAATTTTGGGCTTGGAAGTTTAGGGTCTGAACCGGACCGGTTTAAATTACGGTTCGAATATAAAAGGTGATTTTAGGGAAAGCCTAGTTCGGGATGCATTAAAAATATTGAAAAATATCTAAAATTCCTATTTTATTATATATAAGAGAGTGGTGAAATCAATTTTACAAAATGGGGTTTGGAAATATGACATTTCAAGTTAGTGAATAAAATGTAATTTTTGAAAAGTTGGTGATTGTTTTAAAAGGATTGAAACTTTGAATCTTTAAGGAGCTAATTTACCCAAGGGAGGGTTTCTCCAGATTTTTCTTAAATATTAAAGATTTATTTAATGTTATTTAATAAAAGGGAAGGAGGGAAAATAGATATTTTGGTTTTATAACTAACTTTTGTCAAAATTTTCCCATTTCTTTTTCTCTCAATTTTCCCTCAGCCAAACACATTTCCCCAGCCACTTTTCCTCTGATTTTCACATCTAAAGTTGAGATTCCAATCTCTAAATGATTTCTAATCATTTTTACACCAAATCCTCACCATTTGCTTATTGAATTTTAAAGAATTTTGGCTCTAAACAAGAAGAAATCCACATTTAGAGGTATGAACGTCCTTCTCCTCTAAATACTCAGTTCTTTACTGAAATTCCCAAGTTCTCAATCCTTAATTTGAGTTTTATTAAAGGTTTTGATGTTGTGATCTTGATTGTGGCTTAAAATGCAAGATTTGGATTTAATTTTGAATAAATTCGTATTAAATGATTGGGCTCTATTTTGAGATGTCTTCTTGATGTATTTTTGATGAATAAATGATGTGTAATTGAGGTTTAATCAATGCAATCCCGAATAGGTTGATTTTCCTAAGTTTTTGCTCGAGTTAATGGTGGTTTTTGGGATGATTTTGATGTTCTGCTATAGCTGGAGGTATAAGGACGTGATTAGGTTCTTTTTGGATGTTAATTGATGTCTAAGAATGTTTGGAATTGATGGATCTTGGCTGGGTAATGTTGTAGAGGTGTTCGGATGTGATTTCGGTTGTGTTTGGTAGCCGAAATGAGTGTTTTGGTGAGAGCAGCGAGTTTAGGTGTTGTGGATGAAGATTTTAATGCATGATGATGCATTAATCCTCTGCTTTGATGTGTTTAAAACAGGGGAGACATCTTCGGATCCTTGTGGTGTTGATCCGGAGGCTTGATCGGCGTTTCGGCAAGCTTGCGAAACAGAATCGGTGAGTGAAGTTTGGTTTTCAGCTTTGAAACCAATGTTTGAAGGTTATGGGAGCTTAGTTTAAGTCTAAAAAACTTAGCTAAGCTCAAGAGTAAGTTTTCGGAGAAACTCTCTTGTTGAAGAACCATGAGATTGTTGGATGCCATGTGATTATTTTGCATGTTTTAAATTCTGTTTTGAAAGCATATTTTAGCATGTTTAATGCTGGTTTTGTAAGCCATGTGTTGAAGGATGCTCAAGGTAAGAGATCATTGGCTTGACATTGATAAATGTGGTTTTGATGCATAGTGATGCATGATGATTTAATGGCTTTGTTAAATGCTTTAAAACAGTGGATTGATGATGTTAAATGATGTATATTGGCAAGTGATGTGTTGGTTTAAAAGTTCTTGAATCGGATATAGTTAGCTGGCTATAGGATTGGGTGCACCGTGAATAAAGTCGCCTTTGATGTTGAGGGGTTGTGATTGTACCGTAAACTCCATTCAAGTACACTAACGAGATGGTTAAGATCACAATGGTGGTTAAAAGTCCATGTGTGGATCTTGTGTTGTGTGTCCCGTGTTCTCGTTAGTGATGTTATACAACAAACAACTAGTGATGTGGAGGGGATGTGATTGTACCGTAGACTCCATCACGGGTGTTGAGGGGTTGTGATTGTACCGGTAAACTCCACCTTGAGAGTTGGTAGTGTGTATGAAGTGTATGGGACAACGCTTGTAATCCGCGTATCCGATTGTGTTTTGAGTTGAAAAATGGTTATGGATTTTCACTTGAAAACCAATATGACATGTTGTTGAATTGAAGCATGAGATGCTTGGTTTGTATGTATAGATGCATGATAAATGTTGTTTTGAACTTAAAGGCCTTGGAAAGGTGTTTTTACAAAGTGCATTATTGTGTTGTTTTATTGGAGCATTCCTCACTAAGCATATGTGCTTACGCTCTCTCTTTCTTGAACCAATAATACAGAGCATTGAAGTGCTTAAAGGGCAGCAAGGAGGTCAAGGATCCAAGTGAAAGTTTAAGCTCATGTATGGTGACTATTTTCACAACACTATTAGCTTTTGGTATTTGGCAATGGGAACCTAGATTGTGTTTTTTGGGAGATGTTTTGGACTCCGTAAGTTTGGTTTATTGCCTATGGTGTTTGGAGCATGTAAGGGGCCATTTGGTATTTGGTTTTGGTGATTTGATGATTGCATGATTTTCATTATAGGATGCATGCCTATAGATTTGGGATTTTCCTTAAATGATGCCATGATTGAGATTTGATGTTGCTAATATGTTCCCTTAATGTTTGATGACTTGTGGGCATGATAAGGAGGTCTTATGTATGTGTTTGTTGGGTCGAAAGGGTGATAAACCAGAAAAATTCTACACTTCTGGGCAGCCCGTATCGGAACGGGTGCTACTGTTTCGGAACAGGTGGCTTGAAATGGCCATGGCGTTTCGAAACGGGTAGAGCCGTTCCGAATCAGATTTGCTACTGTCAAGCCCTGTTCCGCAACAAGTTTCGGAACGGTCCCGCGTTTCGGAACGAATACTCTCCGTTTCGGAACACCCGACCGTTGGACACTGATTTACATGGTTTAATGTTTTGAACTCTTCACATTTTAGTCCTGAACTTTGCTTATGCAATTGCTTGTGTTCGGAGTGTATACGCGTTACATTTTAGTCCTAACTGTCAGATTCTTCACAACGTGCTAACACCGCTAAATTACCGAGGCAATTGTCAAAACTGTCTCTAAATACCGAGAAGTCGCCCATGAAGATTTCAAGGAAATCTTTCACCATATCGGAGAAAATCACCATCATACACCTCTGGAAGGTTGACTTTGTTTCTCTACAACATGGATGAGGTTTTTCGTCAACTCAAATCGAATGAGAAAGACAATCAAACATGCTTTCAAACCTTTCAAAAATTAAAACCAAGTTAAAATATAAAGAGAAAGACAATCGGTAACTAAAAAAATAAGGAGAAAAAAACTTATCTTTGGTTTATTCTATAATCGAATTCTTCCCGGTAACTTCTTTTGAATTCGAACGATGAAGACCTCAGTTGATTAGAGTCTCGTGCTGATAACGTGTTGTGAATAAAATAACAAAGAACAATAATAAGAACAAAGAACAAAGAGATGAGAGAAAGAGGAAGATTTGTATTATTCTCAAATATATACTTGTGTACAATGCCTTCATCAAGTCATCTATTTATAGGCATAAGAAGTACATATTACATTAAACTCTAATTAAACAAGATAATATTCCTAATGATAAAGTAAATCAATCTCCTTAGATAAAGTTCTAATCATGATAGACATCCACATAGATAAATATTCATAACAAAATAATATTAAATATTGTTTATATTATGCTAATATAAAAAGGGTTAACTACTGGAATGATCACTTATGTTCCCCCAGCACATAATTATTTATCTATTTTCAAAAATGACCAATAAAGTCACTTATGTTTTCGGGGTGTAAATTTTTTGTCACTTATTCGTTTGTTATCGTTAAACGTTAACGGGAGGCTGACCTGACACAATAAAAAGAAGGATAAATTACCTAAATAGTCCCTAAACTATTTGTTGAGTGGATCGAAAGATCGATATTTACCAAGAGGGGGGTGAATTGGAAATTTAAAGGATTTTAGTGGAAATTGGCAAATAAAAATTGAAGAACAAGGGATTTAGAGTGGTTCAAGTTCCAAATGAACTCTACATCCACTACCTTAGTCTCACTAAGGATTTGCAACAATTTCACTAAATTGATCTTCCCCTTTTCTAGGACAAGGAGGCAACCCTTTACAATATCGGTTGATTTTTCTACCCAAAAATCAACCCAACTCTCACTCAATAGAACAAAGAAATTTGAAGGCTAATTAGGTATCTCTCAATACAAATGATAGCCCCAATACAAGCACTCAACCCAATTTTACAAAATATGAATGAAGAACACAAATTGAGATTTTACACAAATTTGGGATTTTTGCTCAAATGCTTGAATTTGATGTTTGGATGTTTGCTTGAAGTTCAATAGTTGTTGCTGATGCTTTTGGATGTCCCTTTTATACCTTCTCATTGATTTCTAGCCGTTTGGGTGGTTGGGAACATAAATGGAGCCGTTGGAACCCTCTCTTGCCACCATTAATGCTGTCTGCACCAACCCGTTTCGGAACACGGGAAACCTGTTTCGGAACGGACTAAAATAGAAAGAGCCGTTGGGGTGCATTTAAGAGCCCGTTTCGAAACGCCTTAGGGCCGTTTCGGAACGGTTTTGCCACTGTAAAAGGGTCGTCTCGGAACGGTTCTAGCCCGTTTCGAAACGCCTTAACGGTTTTGATAAAATCAGTTAAAACATACAACGGTCATATTTTCAAACTAAAACCTAGCCCCTGTTTCGGAACGGTAGTGATCCGTTTCGAAACAGAATGGCTACTGTCAAAGGGTCGTTTCGGAACGGGCTTGATCTGTTTCGAAACACCCATTATATGTTTGAAAATATGAAATATTTGAAATAAAATAACCCATTTTAAATCCTTCATGAAGAACAGTTTCGAAACGAGTTGATCCGTTTCGAAACGCTTTCAAGTGTTTCGATACACGTATCGGAACGGTGGTCGACAGTGGTGAAAGTGTTTCGAAACGCCTTAGGGCCGTTTCGAAACGGGTACGTGAAAAACACTGCTTTGGCTTGAAACACTTAGAAAAATTATTTGAAAATGTATGTTTTTAACTTAGGCATAATACTAAAATTATATGGGGATATTTTATGGACTTAAAATTCGTTTTGACTTTTTCGATTTAGTCCTTAGGTTTTTAGTTATATCAAAATTAAAATATTTGTTTCACACTATTACTTCAATCCTATTTTGACCAACGAAATAAAAATAATTTGTATAATTATACATTTAATTCTCTATATTTATAATTTTTTATTTCTTCTCCCCTTCACCATCTTTCATATTCTTCTTCATCTAATTCAATCACTAATTTTCTATTATATTAATCCTTAATTCACACATCAAAGTTGAATTTACCTAACTTAATGTCTTCAATATGTGGTTTAAATACATAAAAAGTTTATGTGATGTTTTAAAGTTTAATCTCTTTATTCTTTTTTTATTCGAAAATGTTAATCTCTCACCTAATTTGTTCAATTTCAGTGTTAATTACTGACCAGACATCTATAAAAAGACAATATAACATTTTAAGTATTTATGTTTATATTTTTTATATCAATTTAACCCTTAAAGAACTGTAAAATTATATTATTAAAAAATTATATTTTTCAATCAATCATATTTTTTTTATTACTTTTAAAGATTTATATCAAATTAATAAAGACTGTAAATGTAGGACTATAAAAGTTATTTTGCTTTTTTTATAACTACTAAGCCAACAATTAATGGTAGAGTTAAACAGAAGTAGTATAGGGACCTTGACATATATAATTGTTTTTAATATATTCTCACAATTTTAATTGTAAAGCAACAAAGGAAGTAGCCACGCTCATATTGGGACGAAGCCCCATGCCCAGAATATTTTTACCCTTATTCGTTATATATATATTTAGAAATTGGATTAATTCATAACTTGCCCCCTCATCTCTTAACATTTATGTTTTACTCCACTCAAGTCCTGGCTCTGTCCGTGTAACCAACATGGGTGAAAACCCCTTTTCATACATATTAACTAGCAATCCTGTTGTAATTAGACCAAAATGGTAAATTAAAGGGCAGTCAACAGAATATGAATCACTCACTGACTTTGACCTGAGGCTGCAACTTTTAAATTTTATAGAGTAGTGATTATAATTCTGGAGTGTGATTTGAGCTCTTTATTATAATATAATAAGCAAGTTTGAACTTTGAAGGGAATAATTGTGCCCTAATTGTCCAGATTCAGAACCTTTGATTGTTGGAGGTCAAAGGGAACCAAATGTTGTGCTTCAAGATTTGAGGAAACAATGAATCTATCTTGAGAAGAAAGGTGAGAAGAATATAGAAGATTGTGGAGGGGAGAAAATTAGGGAATGATTTAGATGAAGAAGAATATGGAAGATGGTGGGTAGAGAAGAAATAAAAGTTGTAAATATGAAGGATTAAATGTGTAATTATACAAATTATTTTTATTTTGGTGGTCAAAATAGGATTGAAGTAATAGTTTAGGGACTATTTAGTTTATCTTTCTTTTTATTGTGTGAGATCGGCCTCCCGTTAACGTTTAACTGCAACAAACAACTGAGTGACTAAAAGTTTACACCCGAAAACGTAAGTAGCTTTACTGGTCGTTTTTAAAAATCGGTAGCTAACTCTGTACTGGAAGGAAACATGAGTGATCATTTCCAATAGTTAATGCTATAAAAATGCATAGTTTAGAGACTAATTTTTTATTTAATCAAAAAATTTATATTAGTTATATAGAAATACTTAAAAGTTTGCACTTTTTATATAAGAAATTGTTATGAATTTCATATTTTAATTTTAATTTAAATTGATTTATTTTGATAAAATAAAAAAGAATGAATCAAAAGCAGTAGGGGTAGGAAGTAATGATTAATTTATTTGCACAGTGGAATGGCATCTTGGCATTTGATTGACAGAATGGATCAAGTTTTAGTATTTAATGTTTGTAAGCTTTTCTTAACTTTCCTCTTTCCTTGTCTTTGTCTCTCAAGCAATGTCGCTCCCAACTTTAACTGAAGCAGCTCCTCTCCTCTCACTCCTCCTCACTACACTCATCTCCACCGCCACTTCCCATTACGCCTCCTCCTCCCCACCGCCGCCGCAGTCCTCCCTCTGGCATCCCGCGCGCGCCACTTACTACGCAGCGTCGGATCCTCGCGACAAAGTGGGTGGTGCCTGCGGGTATGGAGACCTCGTCAGGGCCGGCTACGGGATGGCAACGGTGGGTTTAAGCGAGGCTCTTTTTCTGCGTGGGCAGATCTGCGGCGCGTGCTTCGAGCTGAGGTGCGTGGATGACCTGCGGTGGTGCATACCTGGGACCTCTATCATTGTCACCGCCACCAATTTTTGTGCTCCCAACTACGGGTTCACGGCGGAAGGCGGAGGCCGTTGCAATCCTCCGAACAAACACTTTGTCCTTCCCATTGAAGCTTTTGAGAAGATAGCCATTTGGAAAGCTGGTAACATGCCTGTTCAGTACAGAAGGTAACAAAACAAACTCTTCCCACGCTTCATTTAAACTATTTTTTCCTTTTATTGATTTTAATTAACAACACTAAACCAGGAGCTAAATCTGCAATTTAGGCAAAACCCAAATCTGGGAAGTGTACTATGTACTTTTAGAAATAATTACTTACATTGTAGTTTCATGCTGGATTTTCTGGGACAGGCATCTAATCTTCTCCTTTACTTAAAACATGTGTTGGTTTGGTTTTGAAACAGGATAAAGTGCAGAAAAGAAGGGGGTGTTCGATTCACGATTGACGGTTCGGGCATCTTTGTGTCGGTTCTCATAAGCAATGTTGCAGGTGCTGGGGACATAGTTGCAGTGAAGATTAAGGGTTCGAGGACCGGATGGTTGCAGATGGGTCGGAATTGGGGACAGAATTGGCATATAAATTCTGATTTGAGGAATCAGCCTCTGTCGTTCGAGGTCACCAGTAGTGATGGCCTTACACTTACGTCATACAATGTTGCTCCAAAGAATTGGAACTTCGGCCAAACTTTCGAGGGAAAGCAATTCGAGTCCTGAGGTTAAAGCATCCACTGTCTGCAATGCAACGTTTCGTACTACTGCTATACTTTTCTTTCCTAAGATTAAAGCATCCACTGCCCTATTCTTTTCTTTCCTTTCTGTTCTGTACTGATTGGATTTGGGGTTGGAAATGGAAATGGTGACTTGTATCATTGTTTGTGTGTGCTATGATCTTAAAACAGCAGGGGAGAGATCAAATTTTCAGAAAATGCAGTTGGGAACAGGTCCCTGAAATGTGATGGACTACAGTTTGGTCAAAACTTGTACAAGAATGAAAGATACAGCTTATGCAAAACTGCCCCTCCCCACTTTTAAATAGTAAATGAACCAAATTTGAATGTTATTTTGTGTAATGTTAAACATGTCGGATTTCTGGCTTAACTGGTTGAACTAATGAACATTACTAAGCTGCATTTGAAGACTTCATCTAGTACACAAAATTCATCTCGAATCCTCATTTTATGAATGCCCATACCTACCATCTCCAACACAATTCTCAGAAAATTTCCAAACATACAATGCACATTGCAACTGCAGTTCCTTTTTCTATTCCTACGACATGCAAGCACAAATGAATAATAGCTTAACATATGTAATACACAAATGAATGCTAGCTTATCATATGTAATACACAAATGAATGCTAGCTTATCATATGTAATACGTGTATGTCGAACTAGAACATAAGGACATTCAAGTTGTATCTGAAGAAACACACCACCCACATGCATGAACACTCCCTCTAAACTGCCATACAAATTACAAAATCCAAATTAGAAACCCATGACATTAAACAAAAACTCTCAACCAAGTTTTACGTGAAACCATCTACTCCGATCATTCTTATCCATCACCATCCACTTTTTAAATTCTAATAGCTTCATATCATGATTCATGATATATATTGCCAAAATGAAAAGGGATGTATCCAGTATTGTACAACCATCAACTTTGGTCAGAACAAAAGGAGATGTGAATCGTAATAATCTATTGCATATAAACAAATGAATATTTGGTTTTCAAAGAGATGAAAGAAAGAATTTTTCCGTACAAAAAGCTTACTTGTGTGTTAATCCAAAGCAGGGGAGATAACCCGGGAAGAATCAAAGATTGTAGATGGCCAATCGAGCCTCGCTCTCCTTCTCTTTCTCAATGTTGCTGTAAAGTCATGGCTATAATCAAAGCCTCTGGTGAGATTCAATAAGCAATGTATTTAGCATAATCTGAACGGCAGCTTCATAGATAGCTCCATCATAATGCATACCATCAGATGTACAATGCGGCCCACAATTCCAAGTCAATGACTGGGAATCCAGCAAGAGCAGAGGGCCACCGGTTTGGCGTAATAGCTTACTATCACCGAGCGCTCGATCATAAGCATGCCACATTGCATCGCTCATCTTGTCCCTCTTCTCCTCTGTATTCAACATCCCATTGATCAGCACCGGCATCCCGAGCCAAAACAAATGGGAGGATGACTTGATGGGGATGGGGACTGAACCAACCACCGGTTCATTCATGGCCAACTCAGTCGACAATGGCAACAATGAAACTACTTTAGTTTTCAACATCCGCAAGGCGAACTCATAATGTGATGCATTGTTGAAATGAAGCATGTCCCAAAGACCAGCCCCCATGACCATAACATCAGGGCAACTGTTTTGGGTCTTGTATTCCGTCGTCAAATTGGTCAAATTCACAACGTAAGGCGCCCAAACGAAATCCATTTTCATACCGATTTCCTCAACAAAAATGCTGTAATCACTATGCCTCTTGAACAAATCGGCTCTAACCGAATCCATGCGTTGGGAATCAGACCCCAAAACCTGAGTTAACAAAGATAGGGCGAACAATCGAGCTTGCGAATCACCGGCGACTATCACCCAGGATCCGTTTAACAAATCGGAAGCATCGGGTCTAGACAATTTCTGAAAGTCGCAAGCTTTGAGCTTGTGGGAATCGGACCAACCCCAGCGCTTATCGTACAAATCGAGATCGTGGGTGGCGTTGTTGTGAAGGCGGGAAGAAGCGTTTTTGGGGTTGACTTGCCATGAAATGTCGTTGACCAAATTGATGCAAGAAGTGCGGGGTTCGAAGACGACGACGGACGAAACGGAGGTGACGAAATCGGGGATCGAAGGGAAATAGGGAATCAAATGGACGCAGATGGCGAGAGAAATGAAAAGGGCGCCGCTGAAAAAGAGCATCTTATTACGGCTCAAATGCCAACCGGCCATTCCCATCGGGACTAAAACCACCACGCACGCCGCCGCTACTCCCAACTGTACCGCCCCTAACATCATCAGCATTGTCAACGTTTCATCTTTTATCCGTTTGCTTTCTTCAATCACAGATCTGAGAATTTTTCCAAACTACAATAGCATTTTCTGTGATTGTTTGTTTGTTTGCCTTTCCCCTTCATTGCATTGGCATCAATGTCCAATGATCAAACACAAACAACTGAAACGAATTGTACAACCGTAGCTTGGCTTCTTATTATTATTAGGGTAAACTATACAAATTAACACCTAACTACAAGCTTGATGTCGAATATACCACTAAATTATTTAATTAGTTCTAATCAGACCACCAAACTATTAAAAAATAACGGAGAGTTGTTAAATAAAGTGGTATAGTTACATAATTAGTCTTTGTTATTTACATAATTTATTAATTTGATCTTAATTTTAATTTAATAAAATAAATTAATTATTCAATTAGGTAGTGACACGTGTCATCACCTTATTCGAATGCTTTTTCTATTTTAATTTAATTTATGAAATTTATTTTCCTCTACCAATCAGGTGATGACACATGTTTAAATATAAAAAAAAATTAAAATTATATTAAATTCATTTAACGGATTCAAACACATTAACATAATATAATTTTAAAATTTTAATTTAAATCGTACACTAACTATAATTTAAAATATATACAAAATGTTGTTAACATTAATTTAATTATTAGATTTATTTAATCAGATTAGATGTTTTTATGCATCATAAGTGTGCCATGTTCGAGTCCCATAAAACCACATTTACTTCCTCTTTCCTAACATTAACAACTAGATAAGACATATATTAGATTGTGTACCTCAAATCACAAGAGTTTGCTTGGCTCAATGGTAAGCATGTTGCCTTCGTGCCAAGAGGTTTTAGGTTTGACTCCCAGCAAGGTCAATTTTCATGCTTTTATTTTTCCTTTGTCCAATAAGGTGACACATGTTATTACCTGATTGGTGGAAGAAAATAAATTTAATAAATTAAAATAGAAAAAGTCTTCGAATAAGGTGATGATACGTGTCACTACTTAATTAAATAATTATTTTATTTTATTAAATTAAAATTAAGACTAAATTGATAGATTATGTAAATAACATGGACAAAATGGGTAATTATACTAGTTTATTTAACAGTCACGTTAATCTATCCGTTATTTTTTAATGGTTGGTGGTAGGGTTGTAAATGAGACGAGACAGATCGTGAGTTACTTGAGCTCGACTCGGTCAATGCTCGACTCGACTGGACTCGACTCAAGCTCGAACTCAGCTCGAGTTCTTGACGAGCTGAGCCGAGCTACTTGATACCCGACTCAAAAAGCTCACGAGCTACTCGAAAATATAATATACTAATTTTTTTTATAATTTAAAATCTAAATTCTTAAACTTAAAACCCTAAATATAAACCCCAAACATAAGTATTAAACCTTAAATTCTAAATCCAACAACCTAAACCTCTAAACCCTAAACTAACACTCTAAGCCCTAAAATTAAGAAGCTTGAGTTTACACAACTTGTGTATCAAAGTTTTTTCTTCATATGACTTTAAATGAGACGTGACAGATGAAGAGTTACTCAAGTCCAATGCAATCAAAGATCGGTCAACACTTGACTCTATTAGGCTCGAATCAAGCTCGAACTCGACTCGAGTTCTGAACGAGCCAAGTCGAGCTCAAATTTCTCATGCTCGTTAGAAATTACTCAAGCTTGAACTCGACTCGAAAAACAACAAATTTACCTTGCAACCAAGAGAGCAAAATTGGAAGGAGTCGACGAGGCTACGGTTGCAAACTTCACAGGTGTAACGCCCGGGTTTGGGGGTCGGAAGAAAATAATATTAAAATAATGGCCTGATTTCGGTTTTAAAATTTAAAATAATAAAATATTATTTTGGGCTTCATATATTCGAAGCAAGCGTTTATGTTGGATTAAAATTGTTTTGAGAATCAAATCTCATGGATTTTAGAATAAATGAGATTGTCATCTCATTAATGGCAAAGTTGTAATATTGGGAATTTTTGAAATAACTCAATAAATTAAAACAAAAACAAAACCCCATTTCACCATCTTCTTCCCCCTTTCTTTCTTTTAAACGTGAACTCCTCCCTCTTCTCCCATTTTGCTTTCCATCAAATCTTGCCTTCATTTTTGGAGCTCTTGCAAAGGTAACAACAAATTCTTTTTGTCCTCAACTTCCTCTTTCTTCCCATGCTTTTAGTTTTCATTAAAATTCATTATTTAGAGTTTTGTGTTTTTATATTTTGGAAGAAAATGATGCAAACTTTACCATCCATTGTTTGAGCTTTTGATTCCTTGTTAATAGATAAGTTAATATTAACCCAAGAGGTCCAACATACTAGATTTTTACATTGTTTTAAATGGGTTTTGAAGGGTTTTAGGGTTAGTTGTGGGTGTGTTTGATGTTGGAAATTGGGGGTTGATGGTTATACTATGGTTGGGTAGTATATTGAACATGTTTAAGAGTGCTTTGGATGACTTCATTGCTGATTTTTTATGGGTCTTTGTTGAAGTACGAAAATGAGAATTTGAAGAATGAACTTGGCTTTAAATTGTGAGAATTGTAGTGGATTTGTGTGTTGGTGTTAAACTTTGGGTTTGTGGCTGATTTTGAGGTTAATATATTGTTCTTGAATGGTTAGAAGCAAGGGAAATCAATGGGGAAGCTTCGAGCTCGAATCCGGAAACTTGGATGCTTGGTAGGCTTGTCGGCTTGTGCTAATGGAGTGGTCGGTGGATGGTTAAAATGTTTTAAATGGTTTTGAGCAATTGGTTCAAGCATGTGGATTAGGTTGGGATTGGTAGACCCACCTAGAGTTGGGATTAGGGTGGTAGCCTAATCTCATGCTTTAGTTAGAGACCTTGGTTGATCTTTAAGGTGTTGATTTATGCCTTATGTTTAATCGTGTTTATGGTGGTGATGTATATGTTGTTATACATGTATGTTGAGGCATGGCTTAATGCATTGTTATATGCATGTTGATGATAAACATGATGGAGATATACATATGTATGAAATATGATGTGATATTTGTGTTAATGATATACATGTGGTGTTGACATGTGAAATGATATTATGAGGTGATTGTATGATCCGAGGATCATGGTGAGTACATGCTAGGCATGGAAATGTGGTTTGTGCATGACGGTAAGTCATGGTGAGTATGTGCTAAGCACGGAAGTTGTTATGAAATGATATTGTGAAAGATTAATGAAATGTGTACCATTGGCACTAGTATGCTTGGGTACAAATGATCGATCATTAGGATGTTTAGTGTGCACACGTGAGTCAAAATGCGTGCGTGGTCTTGATGATGGTAGTCATCAAGATGGAGTACGGGTTCGCCTGGAAATCTTCTTATATATATTCGTCGGTGATGAGTGGAATCCCATCGACGGGCGTGAGGATGAGTGGAATCCCCTCCGCGTGAACGGTGATGAGTGTAATCCCACCATCAGGTAATGGTTGTGTTGTTGGATATGAGTTCCAACGGTTATCCGCGTATTCGAGTCATAGCTAGGTGCCAATACGGATTGTGGATTATGTTGCTCATATGTTGGTTATATGTGTTTCTATATGTTGTGGTTATGGACTTGTTGAGCATGGCATGATTTTGATAATATGTTAATGCATCATCTTTTATTTTGGCTCTTGAGGATTGGACGTAAGATCATGCATTCTACTTTGATTCTTGCTCGTGCTTGGACCCTGCATTGTCTAAGGTTTATTTTATGAGCTTACCCTCACTAAGCTTTTATGCTTACGCTCATTTTTGTTCGACAATGCAGATCAGTAGCTTGTGGGTGGCAAAGGCAAAGAAAGGTCTCCAAGTGTCGCTTTTGGTTAGCTCAAGTATGATCTTTAAATTATAGATCGTAATAGTCAAGCAATGGGATAGGTGTTGTTGATTTGAGTTTGGATGTATGTGATGTTGGTTTGGCTTTTGGATGCTTTGTTTGAATTGTAAACCCTGTTTATGTTGCATGTCTTGAATGCCTATATGTTTGTTTCTAAGGCATGAATCTTTAAGTGCTTTGTATGTCATCTTTTGGTAAATGCATGAATCTCTCGGATGAATGATGCTTGTTCGTGTTGGTTGCCTCGTATGCTTTGATTTTGGTTGTTAAAGGTTGTATGTATGTTGATTGTGGCTAGGGGAGTCGTAAATCGCATCTAGAGTCGAGTCTTAAGTCGTTTTGCTGAAAATTGGAGACTCGCAGTGCAGGGCGTATTGATACGCCTAAGGGTCGTATCGGTACGGTCTTGCCCTTCGGGACTCAGTTTAGGCTTGGTGTATCGATACGCGGGGGTGTATCGATACGCCCAAAGCTCACTGGAAATCTGAGATTTTGGTGAGACTTTGGCGTATCGATACGAGCTCTAAGCGTATCGGTACGGTGTTGTCTCGTTGACCACGAGATGTTGACCGAGAAGGGCGTATCGATACGCTCAAGGGTTGTATCGATACGGTCTTCTTGTGTTGACCCTAGGGTGTTGACCTTGGTCAAGGAATATTGTAACCCCCTTAACCCGGCCTAGACGGTTGACCCGAATTAAGAAGTTTACACGGGGAAAACCAAAGTCAACCCGAAAGTCAACCTTGATTAACGACCCTTTTTTTTCTTTTTAATCTTGTCTAAATGCACATTAACCCTAGATATGTTCACAAGATCATCATATTCAAAGATCATAGCAATCAGAGAACATTTAGGGACTCAATTGCACAAATTGAGGCTTTAGGGACCATATTGTAAATTCTGAAAATTATAAGGACTTAACCCAATTTAAAGTTACCAACTTGAAATTAAGTATCTTTCATGCTTCTCTGTCAAAACTCAGCTCAAACGGACATCTCAAACTCATTTAATTGCAATAACAAGATTCAGGACCAAAACGCAAACAATTCAAAACATATAACCATCAAATTCAGAGCCCAACGGTCAAGTGTTCCGAAATAGGGAAGACATGTTCCGAAACGCAGGACCGTTCCGCAACGGGTTCCGAAACATGGCTCGGCAGTGGCATTTCCGTTCCGGAACGTTTCCTCCCGTTTCGGAACGCCTAGGCCATTTCAGGCCCCTGTTCCGAAACGGTAGCACCTGTTCCGATACGGCCTGCCCAGACTGCAGAAAATTAGCTGGTTTATCACTTAATTGACCTATCAAACATGCTCCAAAAGCAACCAAAATATACCAGCAAGTTATTCAACATCCAAGGAACATAATTGCATCAACCATTCATCAATATGGCATCAAAATAAGAAATATCCAATTCTATAGGCAAGCATACTATAAGACAAACCATGAAATCCTCAAATCACCAAAACACATACCAAGAGGTCAATTACAAACTCAAACATTATTAACAACATAAATCCAACTTAGGGAGTCCAAAACATCTCCCAAAACATCAACATTGGTCCCCCATTGCCAAATACCCAAAAGCTAATAGTTTTGAGAAAATATTCACCATACATGAGCTTAAAACCTTCACTTGGATGCTTGGATTCCTTGCTGCCCCAAATGCACTTCAATGCTCTGCATTATTGGTTTAAGAAAAGAGAGAGCGTAAGCAAATAGCTTAGTGAGGGATGCTCATTTAAAACCACACAATAATGCATTTATAAAACACATTTATAAACCTTAGTTCAACATCAATTGTACATGCATATAAGCATTTAGAACCAGCAATTCATGATTCAAGTTCATATCATGTCATATTGGCAACAAGTGATACATTCAACATAAGATCCACACATGGACTTTTAAACACCATTGTGACCTTACAATTTCCAAGGACCACACATGGACTTTTAAACACCATTGTGTCCTTAACAAGAGTCATTCATGGACTTTTAAACACCATGACAAGGACCACACAAGGACTTTTAAACACCTTTGTGTCCTTAACAAGAATCACCCAAGGACTTTTAAACACCTTGGTGTTCTTAAATAACAAGGCTTACACAAGGAATTTTAACCACCTTTGTAACCTTAACCAAGAACCAACCATGGACTTTTAAACACCATGTTGTTCTTAAAATACACAAGATTCACACAAGGACTTTTAACCACCTTTGTGATCTTAACCAAGAACCAACCATGGACTTTTAACCACCATGTTGTTCTTAAATAAACAAGGCTCACACAAGGACTTTTAACCACCTTTGTGACCTTAACCATCACTTGCCAATATGCACCATTAACAACAATATTCCACTGTTTTAAAGCATTTAACAAAGCCATAAACATCATGCATCTTTAAGCATCAAACCACATTAAAACAATGTTCAATAACAAGGATCTCTTACCTGGAGCATCCTTCAACACATGGCTTTTAATCTCAGCAAATAAACATGCTAAATATGCTTTCAAAACAGGATTTAAAACATGCAACAAACCACATTGCATACAACCAATCCATGGTTCATCATCAAGAGAGTTTTTCCGAAAACTTACTCTTGAGCTTAGCTAAGTTGCTTAGACTTAAACTAAGCTCCCAAACCTTCAAAACACTGGTTTCAAAGCTGAAAACCAAAATCCACTCACCGATTCCGTTTCGCCACTTGCTGAAACACCAATCAAGCTTCCGGATCACCACCACTAGGATCCAAAGATGACTCCCCTGTTTTAAACACATCAAAGCAGAGGATTAATGCATCATCATGCATTAATATCTTCAATGAAAGCCCTAAACCCGCTGCTCTCATCCACACTCCATTTTCGGCTACCAAACACAACCGAAAATGCATCCAAACAACTCCACATCACCACACAGCCATGATCCATCAAATCAAATCATCCTTAAACATCAATTAACATCCAAAAAGGATCTAACCATGCCCTTATACCTCCAGCTATAACAGATCATCAAGATCACTCCAAAAACAACCAAGAACTCAAGCTAAACTTAGGAAAATCAACCTATCCGGGATCGCATTAATTAAACCTCAACTTCTCATCAATTTAACATTCATTTAACATCAAAAAGACACCTCAAAACACTGCCCAAACAGATCACACGAATTTTAACCAAAAATCAACCAAATCTTGCATTTAAAAGCCAAGATCAAGAACACAACCTTAAAACCTTTTATAAAACACAAATTAAGGATTGAGAACTTGGGAATTTCAGTAAAGAACTGAGAGTTTAGAGGAGAAGGACGTTCTTACCTCCAAACTTGAGTTTTCTCCCTTTTTGGAACCAAATTCTTGAAAATCCACTTAGCAAATGCAAAGGTTTTGTTGAAGAGATGATTGAAGATCGAAAGAGGATTGAAATGAGTTATTTAGATGACAAAATCAAAGGGAAAAGCTCTGGAGAAAGGTGTTTGGTTTGAGAGAGAAGATGAGAGAAAATGAAAATGGAAAATGTGGAAAAGTTAGTTGGAAACTTAGGAAAATATCTTCCCTCTCTTTTCCCTTATTTTAAAACCATTAATTAATCATTTAATATTTTAGAAAAATCTGGAGAAACTCCCATTGGGTAAATAGCTCCTTAAAGATTCAAAGTTTCAATCCTTTTTAAAACAGTCTCACAATTTTCGAAAATTACATTTTGGTCACCAACCAAAATGTCACTCTTCCAAACCTTATTTTGTAAAATTGATTTCACCACACCCTTTTATATAATAAAAGAGGATTTTAAGACATTTTTCCATATTTTTAATGCAACCCGAACTAGGCTTTCCTAATTTCACCTTTATATAATCGAACCGCACTCCGACCGAACCGGTCGAATCCCAAAACTCCTAAGCCCAAAATTGGGGCGTTACAACTCTCCCCCCCTTAAGAAATTTCGTCCTCAAAATTTACCTGAAGGAAAGAGATACGGAAACTGCTTCAACAAGTCATCCTTCCGTTCCCACGTGGCTTCCTCAACACCACGATGCTTCCACAACACCTTTACCAACTCAATGGTCTTGCCACGAAGAACCTTGCTATTCGAATCCAGAATCCTCACCGGTTCCTCATCATAGGTCAAATCTGGATTCAAATCCACTTCTTCCACAGGCATCACATGCGAAGGATCCGATCTATACTTCCGAAGCATAGAAACATGAAACACATCATGAATCTTCTCCAACTCCTGAGGTAACCTCAACTTGTACGCAACAGGACCCACACGCTCAATCACCTCGTATGGTCCAATGTACCTAGGGCTCAACTTACCCTTACGGCCAAACCTCATCACCTTTTTCCAAGGCGAAACCTTCAAAAACACACGGTCACCCACCGCATACTCAATCTCCTTACGCTTCAAATCCGCGTAAGACTTTTGCCGATCAGAAGCTGCCTTCAAGCGCTCACAAATGAGCTTCACCTTCTCGGTGGTTCCTTTCAACAAAGCTGGCATCGAAACCAACTTCTGACCCGTTTCAGCCCAACAAAGAGGAGTCCTACACTTCCTCCCGTACAAAGCTTCATAAGGTGCCATTTGAATACTTGCCTGATAACTATTATTATAGGCAAACTCCACCAAAGGCAAATGTTTCTCCCAAGAGCCCTGGAACTCAATCACGCAGCACCTCAACATATCCTCCAAGATCTGGATAACACGCTCGGACTGACCATCCGACTGAGGATGATAAGATGTACTGAAATTCAACCGTGTACCCAAAGCTTGATGCAAACACTGCTAGAAACGCGATGTAAACCTCGGATCCCTATCCGACACAATCGACTTAGGCACACCATGCAGCCGCACAATCTCAGCAATGTACAGCTCCGCAAGCTTATCCAAAGAATACGTAGTATGCACAGGCAAGAAATGCGCACACTTCGTCAGGCGATCCACAATCACCCACACTGAATTCTTCTTCGATGGTGACAAAGGTAAACCAGATACAAAATCCATGGTAATCCTTTCCCACTTCCATTCAGGGATTCTCAACGGTTGCAACAACCCTGAAGGAACCTGATGCTCAGCCTTAACTCGCTGACACACCATGCACTTGCTCATAAACTCAGCAACATCCTTCTTCAGACCCACCCAATAGTACTCATCACGAAGATCTCGATACATCTTAGTACTACCAGGGTGCATAGCAAAAGGACTACTATGACCTTCAGTCAGAATAGCACGCCTTAATTCAACATCATTGGGCACTACTATCCGACTCCCAAAACACAACACTCCATCATCATTAAAACAGAAATCCGAAGGCCTACCCTCAGCAATATCCTGAACATGCGGTACCAAGGAATCATCCAGCAACTGCTTTTACTTGATCAACTGAACCAAAGATGGTTTCACTTGCAACTCAGTCACAAGACCACCATCCCGCGAAATACTCAAACTGGCAAACATAGCCCTCAACTCAACAGCTACCTTTCTACTCAAGGCATCTGCTACAACATTAGCTTTTCCAGGGTGATACTCAATCGTCAAATCATAATCCTTAAGCAACTCCACCCATCGTCGCTGCCTAAGATTCAACTCCTTCTGAGACATCAGATACTTCAAACTCTTGTGATCAGTATACACAGTACACTTCTCACCATACAGATAATGTCTCCAGATCTTCAAAGCAAAAACCACCGCAGCCAACTCAATGTCATGCGTAGGATAAATGCGCTCATGCACCTTCAACTGCCGCGATGCATAAGCCACCACCTTACCCCCTTGCATCAACACACATCCCAAACCAACATAGGACGCATCACTATACACCACAAACTCTTTCCCTGATTCAGGTTGAACCAAGATAGGAGCTTGCGTCAAAGCTGCCTTAAGCTTCTCAAAAGCCTGTTGTCTCGCGTCCGTCCACTCATACTTAACATCCTTCTGCAACAACTTTGTCAAAGGTGCAACAATCTTCGAAAACCCATCCACAAACCTCCGGTAGTATCCCGCCAAACCAAGGAAACTACGAACCTCATGAACAGACTTAGGAACCTTCCAATTCATCACCGCCTCAATCTTCTGAGGATCAACACGAATCCCTTCAGCAGAAACCACATGCCCAAGAAACACCACTTCACTTAACCAGAACTCACACTTGCTCAGCTTGGCATAAAGCTGGTTCTCCAACAAAGCTTGCAACACAATCCTCAAATGCTCTTCATGCTCTTCCTCAGAACGCGAGTACACGAGGATATCATCAATGAACACCACTACAAACTTATCCAGATATTCATGAAATACACGATTCATCATGTTCATGAAAGCAGCAGGAGCATTTGTCAAACCAAACGGCATCACAAGGAACTCATAATGCCCATACCTTGTCCTGAAAGCTGTCTTAGGCACATCCACATCCTTTACCTTCAACTGGTAATACCCTGACCTCAAGTCAATCTTAGAGAACACAGCTGCTCCCCGAAATTGATCAAAGAGATCATCAATTCTCGGCAAAGGATACCGATTCTTGATAGTCAACTTGTTCAGCTGACGATAATCAATGCACATTCTCATAGTGCCATCCTTCTTCTTCACAAACAAGACCGGTGCACCCCAAGGTGACACACTCGGCCGAATGAACCCACGGTCAAGCAACTCTTGCAACTGCGTCTTCAGCTCCTTCAACTCTTTGGGTGCCATTCTATAAGGGGTAATGGACACAGGAGTTGTATTCTCATACAGCTCAATCCCAAACTCCACCTCGCGATTAGGAGGTAATCCAGGGAACTCCTTAGGAAACACACCAGGAAACTCTCGCACAATCCTGATATCTTGCACACGCAACTCTTTAGAGCTAGGATTCATCACAAAAGCTAGGTAAGCTTCACAACCTTGCCTCAGCATCCGGCTCGCCTCCAATGTAGACACCACATTGGCAAGAAAATTCACATTCTTACCAACCACAACTACCTCATAATCATCCGCAAGCTTCAACGAAACTCGCTTATTCTCACAATCCACAACAGCTCGATGCTCAGCAAGCCAATCCATACCAAGGATTACATCAAAACCATAGAAAGGCAGCTCCATAAGATCAACAGGAAAAACATGACCTTGCACAACCAAGGGACATCTTCTATAAAGCTTTCGAGTCACAACAGTCTCACCAAAAGAACTAGTGACGCGCACACCAACATCCAAAGACTCAACAGGCAAACCAAGCAATTCAGCATGCTCACGCAATATGTATGAGTGCGTAGATCCCGAATCAATCAAGGAAAGTAATGACAAGGATTGCAAAGTAAAAGTACCTGCGATCACATTCGCATCATTTCTTCCCTCCCGCTGAGCATACACCCTGGCTTGGCCGCCACCCTCAAGCTGAATAGCCACAACATGAGCCACACCCGACCACCTTCCTCTCTCCGCTGGAAGTTACCACGGCCGCGCCCACGACCTCTCTGTGGTGCAGCAACAACAGGAGCACGCACTTGGCCACCAGCCAACATAGGACACTCTCTCCTCATGTGATCCGTAGATCCACAGTTCCAGCACGCATTACCAGCTACCACAGCAGGAGCCTGCACCTCCCTCACAGCACGAGGAAAATCACGTTTCATATGGCCACACGAACCACATGTCCAACATGCACTAGGATCAACTCTAGCATTGCCTCCCCGAGCAGGCGCACCACCACCTCGCTTAGCTGAGGACTGATACTTCTTATCATGTCCCCTCTTGTTCCGTCCACCACCGGAACTATATTCGGATGCTCGCTTACCAGCACTTGACCCAGCACTTTTAGCAGATAAACCCAAGTTCATCTCAATATCCTTGGCTCGGCCCACCAGCACATCAAAATCATCATACTCGGTAGCCAGCACATACATCTTTACATCCGTCACTAAACCATAACGGAACCTTTCACACCTCTCCCGCTCATCCGGAACAAGCTCAGGTGCGTACTGACTGAGTCGAACAAACTGGACCTCATACTCAGCCACAGACATGCTCCCCTGAGTAAGAGACATAAACTCCCTCTTCTTTTCATCTAGGTACCTCACACCTAGATACCTTCTCTTGAACGCATTCTGAAAGAACGTCCAATTTACGTCAGCTTCTGTCATCCCAGCGATAGTGGTTGTCCACCATGTGTATGCATCATCCTGTAGCAAGGATACTACACATCCCAGCTTCTGCACACCAGTGCAACTCATCTGACCCAAGATTCTCTTGGTACCCTCTAACCAAGACTCCGAACCTTCAGCTGACAAACCCCTGAACTCAGTCCCTCCCAGACTGCGCAAACGTTCCAAGGGTAGTCTAACTCCAGCATCTCCCTGATGCACAGCTCCTTGAGCTCCAGCTACTGCTACTTGAAAAGCTCCAACAATAGCTTGTATCAACACCGTCATGTCAGGAATAGCTTGCCCCTGACAAGCTTCAGGTCCAGCGACCCCAGCACCAGCTGCAGCTCCAGCTCCTTCACCCCCAGCACCACCACCACCAGGTGGAGGAGGTAAATCCACCGCACTTTCAACATTCTCTTCATTCTCATTCTCATTCTGAGCCGTAGCTCGCACATTACTCCTTAACTCTCTATGAGGTGCCAAACTCTAACAATGCAATCACAATGCAAATAAACAAAGTCAGGCCCAGCAAGGTAAGCAATCCAAGTACTCAAGCTCATTTTCACTTGAAAACAATATCACTACATTAGCTTTGATTTGGAAATGGGTACCCAAAACATGCTTCACCACAGTATACACCTCAATTGCAACATATTTTCGATTCACTCCACATGCTTTCACTCAACAAGCATACAAAGCATACATACTTTAATCATGCACATAATCATTCCAAATTACTCGAGAACTCAGCTCTAATACCACCAAATGTAACCCCCTTAACCCAGCCTAGACGGTTGACCCGAATTAAGAAGTTTACACGGGGAAAACCAAAGTCAACCCGAAAGTCAACCTTGATTAACGACCCTTTTTTTTCTTTTTAATCTTGTCTAAATGCACATTAACCCTAGATATGTTCACAAGATCATCATATTCAAAGATCATAGCAATCAGAGAACATTTAGGGACTCAATTGCACAAATTGAGGCTTTAGGGACCATATTGTAAATTCTGAAAATTATAAGGACTTAACCTAATTTAAAGTTACCAACTTGAAATTAAGTATCTTTCATGCTTCTCTGTCAAAACTCAGCTCAAACGGACATCTCAAACTCATTTAATTGCAATAACAAGATTTAGGACCAAAACGCAAACAATTTAAAACATATAACCATCAAATTTAGAGCCTAACGGTCAAGTGTTCCGAAACAGGGAAGACCTATTCCGAAACGCGGGACCGTTCCGCAACGGGTTCCGAAACATGGCTCGGCAGTGGCATTTCCGTTCCGGAACGTTTCCTCTCGTTTCGAAACGCCTAGGCCATTTCAGGCCCCTGTTCCGAAACGGTAGCACCTGTTCCGATACGGCCTGCCCAGATTGCAGAAAATTAGCTGGTTTATCACTTAATTGACCTATCAAACATGCTCCAAAAGCAACCAAAATATACCAGCAAGTCATTCAACATCCAAGAAACATAATTGCATCAACCATTCATCAATATGGCATCAAAATAAGAAATACCCAATTCTATAGGCAAGCATACTATAAGACAAACCATGAAATCCTCAAATCACCAAAACACATACCAAGAGGTCAATTACAAACTCAAACATTATTAACAACATAAATCCAACTTAGGGAGTCCAAAACATCTCTCAAAACATCAACATTGGTCCCCCATTGCCAAATACCCAAAAGCTAATAGTTTTGAGAAAATATTCACCATACATGAGCTTAAAACATTCACTTGGATGCTTGGATTCCTTGCTGCCCCAAATGCACTTCAATGCTCTGCATTATTGGTTTAAGAAAAGAGAGAGCGTAAGCAAATAGCTTAGTGAGGGATGCTCATTTAAAACCACACAATAATGCATTTAAAAAACACATTTATAAACCTTAGTTAACATCATTTGTACATGCATATAAGCATTTAGAACCAGCAATTCATGCTTCAAGTTCATATCATGTCATATTGGCAACAAGTGATACATTCAACATAAGATCCACACATGGACTTTTAAACACCATTGTGACCTTACAATTTCCAAGGACCACACATGGACTTTTAAACACCATTGTGTCCTTAACAAGAGTCATTCATGGACTTTTAAACACCATGACAAGGACCACACAAGGACTTTTAAACACCTTTGTGTCCTTAACAAGAATCACCCAAGGACTTTTAAACACCTTGGTGTTCTTAAATAACAAGGCTTACACAAGGAATTTTAACCACCTTTGTAACCTTAACCAAGAACCAACCATGGACTTTTAAACACCATGTTGTTCTTAAAATACACAAGATTCACACAAGGACTTTTAACCACCTTTGTGATCTTAACCAAGAACCAACCATGGACTTTTAACCACCATGTTGTTCTTAAATAAACAAGGCTCACACAAGGACTTTTAACCACCTTTGTGACCTTAACCATCACTTGCCAATATGCACCATTAACAACAATATTCCACTGTTTTAAAGCATTTAACAAAGCCATAAACATCATGCATCTTTAAGCATCAAACCACATTAAAACAATGTTCAATAACAAGGATCTCTTACCTTGAGCATCCTTCAACACATGGCTTTTAATCTCAGCAAATAAACATGCTAAATATGCTTTCAAAACAGGATTTAAAACATGCAACAAACCACATTGCATACAACCAATCCATGGTTCATCATCAAGAGAGTTTTTCCGAAAACTTACTCTTGAGCTTAGCTAAGTTGCTTAGACTTAAACTAAGCTCCCAAACCTTCAAAACACTGGTTTCAAAGCTGAAAACCAAAATCCACTCACCGATTCCGTTTCGCCACTTGCTGAAACACCAATCAAGCTTCCGGATCACCACCACTAGGATCCAAAGATGACTCTTCTGTTTTAAACACATCAAAGCAGAGGATTAATGCATCATCATGCATTAATATCTTCAATGAAAGCCCTAAACCCGCTGCTCTCATCCACACTCTATTTTCGGCTACCAAACACAACCGAAAATGCATCCAAACAACTCCACAACACCACAGAGCCATGATCCATCAAATCAAATCATCCTTAAACATCAATTAACATCCAAAAAGGATCTAACCATGCCCTTATACCACCAGCTATAACAGATCATCAAGATCACTCCAAAAACAACCAAGAACTCAAGCTAAACTTAGGAAAATCAACCTATCCGGGATCGCATTAATTAAACCTCAACTTCTCATCAATTTAACATTCATTTAACATCAAAAAGACACCTCAAAACACTGCCCAAACAGATCACACGAATTTTAACCAAAAATCAACCAAATCTTGCATTTAAAAGCCAAGATCAAGAACACAACCTTAAAACCTTTTATAAAACACAAATTAAGGATTGAGAACTTGGGAATTTCAGTAAAGAACTGAGAGTTTAGAGGAGAAGGACGTTCTTACCTCCAAACTTGAGTTTTCTCCCTTTTTGGAACCAAATTCTTGAAAATCCACTTAGCAAATGCAAAGGTTTTGTTGAAGAGATTATTGAAGATCGAAAGAGGATTGAAATGAGTTATTTAGATGACAAAATCAAAGGGAAAAGCTCTGGAGAAAGGTGTTTGGTTTGAGAGAAAAGATGAGAGAAAATGAAAATGGAAAATGTGGAAAAGTTAGTTGGAAACTTAGGAAAATATCTTCCCTCTCTTTTCCCTTATTTTAAAACCATTAATTAATCATTTAATATTTTAGAAAAATCTGGAGAAACTCCCATTGGGTAAATAGCTCCTTAAAGATTCAAAGTTTCAATCCTTTTTAAAACAATCTCACAATTTTCGAAAATTACATTTTGGTCACCAACCAAAATGTCACTCTTCCAAACCTTATTTTGTAAAATTGATTTCACCACACCCTTTTATATAATAAAAGAGGATTTTAAGACATTTTTCCATATTTTTAATGCAACCCGAACTAGGCTTTCCTAATTTCACCTTTATATAATCGAACCGCACTCCGACCGAACCGGTCCGAATCCCAAAACTCCTAAGCCCAAAATTGGGGCGTTACACATATTGATACCCTTGATTGGTGTATCGATACGATCTTCTTAAAAAGGTAAAATGGGATGTTTTAATGTGTTGCTTTGGATGGTCGTAGATATGTTGCTTGTGTTTCCGCTGTCGTGTTTCACATAGGACTTAATAACGCCTATAGACAAGATAAAGTTAAAAGGAATTTTCTAGGGTTGCTAACCGAGGTGGGACTTTAACCGGTTTCACGTTGGTTTTCCCCGTGTAGCCTACTCAGACCGGTCAGTCGCCCAAACCGGGACAAGGGGGTTACAACAGGAGTTGGTGACACCTTTCCCGGGCCTGGGATGAGGTCTATCGTTGATGAAACAACCTTAGCGCTGATGATAACATAGGTTTGGACACCATATATGTCTAGCTATTTTTGTATCTCAGATACCCTTATCACGACATGGTACGAGGACCTCCTAATATGTAAAAACAAAACAAAACAGAGAAAATCGAAATGAAATGTGAGGCTTTGATTTTTTTGCAGTTGGTTTGCTGCTTCATTTATAAGCACTAAATCACGAGGGATTGAAAGTAAAATGCAGGACAGATTTTTGGTATTTTGAAAGAAGACAAATGGGGAAGAAGATGCGGCGTTTTAGGTATTTTAAAAATATAATCAAATTAATAAATATTTAATATATTTATTTTATTTAATATTTAAAAATAAAAAATTGTGTGGCACGTTTAATTGGTCATGATGAATTTTTTTAACGGTGTTAATTTTTTGGGTGAAATGAGTAACGTCGTAAATGTTAGGGGGCACTTCGTCCCAAAAAACGTTTAGGTATCAAACTGTGAAAAAGGGTAAAGTTTAGGGGGCAAAATGTGCATTAAGCCTTGTTTGAATGTACAAAGTTATGGGCTAAATGTGTTATTATATAAAGGGTAAACTACTGAAATGGTCACTTATGTTTAGTAAGTGTACACTTTTGGTCACCTATTTTGAAAATTGACCATTATGGTCAGTTACATTTTCGTTTTTTAAACATTTGGTCACTCGGGTGTTAATTGTCGTTAGACGCTGACGGGCACGTCGTGCTGACTTGACACAATAAAAAGAATGATAAATTACCTAACTAGTCCCTTAACTATTACTTCACTCTTATTTTGATCATCGAAATAAAAACAATTTATATAATTACACATATAATCCTCCATATTTATATTTTTTTATTTTTTTCTCCCATTCACCGTCTTCCCCCACCGTTGTTAAAACCTATGTTGCACTTAAACGGGGACGGGGATGAGAAACTGCAATTTTCGAAATCACATGATACTAAGGTACGCCATATTAAATAAATTTTAAAATATTAAAATACTATTAGAATTTTTATTAATTTTATGTATCATATTAAATGAAATGAAAAAAATTGGATTAAATTTTAAAAGTAAATAACAATAAGGTTGAATTGAGTATTTTAATGATGAAAATAGATTAATAATAAGGTTTGAATTGTGTGTCATAAATTACTTGGAGTGGTTAGTTGGCAGGTCAAAAGAGGAATAGAAAAATAAAAAGGGGCTTATTTAGAAGATGAGAAAATACAACGTTTTTTGTTTATAAATAATTACAAAAACAATACGTTTAGTAAAAGGTTAATATTGTAATATCTTAGTCTTCTTCTTCCATTCTAATCATATATATCTCTTCAAGAAACACTGATTTTTCTTTTGAAGTTAAACGTTGAAAATTCTTTTGGGGACGCACGCGAAGGTCACACGATGTCCCCGAAATGTCCCAAAATATACCATACGTTTTGATTACTTCTAGTCGTACCTCGTCAACGTGGGACGTCACTGGTACGTACCCCGGCTATACGCGACTCGTACTTGTCCTGGAGACGTATTGGATACTTAAAACATTCTTGGGTTGCCGTACCCGTGCTTCCTAGGTTAAAACAATCTTCCCTTTCACCCTCTTCTTTATTTGTCTCTTAAACTCATAACCAGATTAAACATTACATATTTTTTCAACGCTTTCCCAAATTTTCTATCTTTCCAAACACCTCTTTGACTTCACTTCTCACCTCATTTCCAGTTGATTCCTTCTTCACCCCATTTTCTCTTTGGCCACTTTCACTCAAAGCATGAATTTTTCTCTATATTTGCTTTAGATTATGATGATTGAAGCTTCGAAAGAGGTGTAGAAAGTAAAAGTATGATTTGAGTCAGTGACATTCCTTTGATGATAGAATCTCAATTATTCGGAGATTAGATGAGATTTGGGGGTTGAAATTAGTGCTCAACTGTGGGGTGGAGGGAGAAGTAAAAGGTATTTTTTGATGAAAGGATTTGGTTTTGAAAATTGATGAATTTGTTTTCAACATCTTTTAACTAGATTTTATTTTTTTTCCTGTTGGATCCCTTATTTTTTTGGGAGGATTTACTTTTGTTAGTACCTAAGAACGTCTACTACCACGTGTATAGAGGCCGCAGTCTATGAACACATACCATGGGTGAAGGCGATCAGTAACATACTACTCATGTGAACCCTCCACACAGACGAACAGATAAGGACGACCAAGGAACGTACCCAGACGAACACTATCTAGCGGCCATGTGTCAATACACATGACCGCTTCTGATGACAAAGCAAATCTAAGACGTCAAGTGTAGGCAGTCCAATCATAGCGCCACGACTACCCTGTTATGACATATGTCCGAGTGGTATAAAAGGACGCATGCAACAAGGAAAAGACACAATCTTCCACTTAAAGAATACTAGCGCCATACCAAAGAGACTACACCCAAGTCCAGACCAACAACTAATGTCGGACCACCATCGGGCCATCGTCTCCGACACTTTTTCACTTTACCAGTAAACAATTGGTGTGGTGAGTGTGGACGCACGCGACCTTCATTTCTTTTTCAAAACCTTCATATTTCTTTATTTTCTCAGATTTTTTAGACCCTTCAGAATTAGTGGAGATCAACCAGAAGGTATGAGTGGGAAGAGTGTGAATGATCATAATTCGTTCGACTCTATGATGGTCTCCCATATGCAACAGTTACAACAACTTCAGCAGAACTTCTAGGTAAATCATAATCTTAATTTGATTCTTGAAGGTTTTCATCCAAACAATTGCGAAACAAGGGGAAATCAAGTGTTAGAGGTGATACTCCTAATTCTCCTCTAATCAAGGTTCTTTAATGAATTTCCCAAGCCTTTGATTCTTTTAATTTGTTTTCTAAATTGATTTGATTAAAAGATGTTGATATCTTGCTTTAATTGAAGTTTAATTGATGAAAATGGTTGAGATTCGTTTTGGATTGATGTAGTTGGGTTTTAGATTGATTTTAATCATAATCTTGATGTTTAATAATGTTGCAAATTGGGTTTTAATAAAAGAATCCTGAAACTAGGTAAATTGTTAGATTTCTAGGTTGAATTCTTTGAGATCGTGGCTTTTTTGTGTTGCTTAATGGTACTGGAAGTTTTAGGTTGTTGAGAGGATGTTTTTAGAAGCATATTGATGTTGTTTAAAGGTTAATCTCGCTGGGTAAGGGCTGGAGATTGATTAGTGTGGTTTCGCCGATGTTTTTGGTGGTTTTCGAATGGCGAAATCTTGGTATATGTTAAAAGAAGTTATAGAATTGAGTTGTTGAGGGTTTTGATGCAAGGATGTGCATTAATCCTCTATTTTGGTTGATTAAAAGCAGGGGAAGTTGATCCGATAGCTTTGGAAAAAGTCTCGGTAGCTTCAGAGACTTGAGTTCGCTTCGGCAGGTTGAGCGAAGCCTTGTCGGTGAGTGGAAATGACTTTAAAAGCTTTTCAAAGGTTTGAAAGCAAGGTTTGTGGGTTTAGATTGAGCTTGAAACACTAATCTAAGCTCGAAAGTAAGTATGGAAGATTTCACTCTCGGTATTTCGATTTTCCCATTGTTTTGATTAATCATGAAATCGGCAGGGTATGCCTTTTTTTCGAAACGAAATACGAAGAAAAGTTACCTTAGAACTCTTTGGATCATCTGTCAACTGCTCAATCATGTTTTAGAAAGAGATTTGTTACCTATTGTTTATGCATGTTTTGAGCATCAAGATTTGATGAAAATGATCCCATGAGAATGACTTATGGTTTTAAAGAGATTATATTTTGTTGAGATAATGCTATGCATGGTTTAATGCTTTTGAAATGGGATGAGAAAGTGGTTTATATTTATGCATTGAAAAACAATGAGGTAACATGGTTTAAAAGTGTATATTGGAAAGTGATGAGATTTAATTATTGTCGGATATAATTGGTCTACCAATAGGATGAGAAGTGCACTATAATATACAAAATTTGTACGCGAGACAAATTCTTCGGTTACACAATAGGGGTAGTGTTATTGTGTTGTGAGTGATAGAGGTAGTTCTATCACCAACGGGCAATGGGGGTAGTGCCATCCAAGCCGAAGTGAGGCTTTGGTGAGGGTAGTTTCACCATGAGAATTGATGGGGGTAGTGCCATTAAGATATTCACAATCCGAACATGAAGGGATAGTGGTAGTGCTATCCAAGGATGGGGGTAGTTCTATCCTGGTCACTTGAATGTCAATATATGAGATTACATGTATCATGGTTTTAAATGGTTTTGTATAATGATATTTAAACTTAAGGCTCCATTTGGGAAATGCTTTATGTTGTTCAAGCATAAGAAGATTGCAATGAGATTTTCATTGTGGTAAATACATGAGATTGATGATACATGTTTTACAAATGATTATTGATTTTGCTTTGAAAGAGATTTAAAGCGTGAGTTGTATTTGAGCATGATGAAAAGAGATTTGTACTTAAGAAATGTTTATAAATGCGTTGTTGATGGTTTTATTCACGTGACTCTCACTGGGCATTATTGCTTACGATCTCTTTTTCTAACAATTCGGAGAAATAGCTTTTTGGAGGCAGCACGAAGGAAAGAAGGGAACCAAGAGTTGTTTCGTAGCTCAAGTTTGGTTTTACATTTACCTAACATTAATAATTGGCAATGAGAGGGTACCTAATTGCTTTGGGAGGTTGTGTTTTGAACTCCTTGGTTTGTGGCAAGTTTATGTTGCCTATTTGGACTTGTAAATGGCCTTTATATGATGGTATTTGGTTGGGTTTGCATTTTGAACTTTATGTCATTGTTTTCTTAGAAAGCATGCATATAGATTGCCATCTATGGTTATGTTTATGTTCAATGCTTGGTTTGGTGTGCAACGTCTTTGGAATTATGTTGCAAATGGTTGAGCTTATGCTGGTAGCATGTTAGATAGGTTTCAGATGGGTTCTTGTGAGTAAAAGCTGAGAAAAATGCCATTACAGGCCCAGGTGTACCGAAACACGGGTTGATGTTTCGATACGGTAAGGTGAAATTCGACAGGGTGTTTCGATACGTTTGGAGCTGTTTCGGTATGGTATGCCTTATACATGCTTAGCGTTTCGATATACGGGGGCGTATTGGTACAAGGTTTGTGGCTTTGAAATAGAGGAAGCTCACTAGAAAAACGTGTACCGATACGGGCCTTGGTATATTGATACGCCTAGCTGCTTTTGTTAGTTATTTGGAATATGATGGTTTACTTATGTTGCATTTTGGTCCCTGGATGTTAAGCACGCAATTGGATGAGCTTGGGGTGTTGTTTTAAGTTGGTTTATGGTAGGTAAGCATGAAATGAGATTAATTAAGGATTGGTAAACTTAATTTGACCTAAGTACCTATATTTATATGTTTTTACAAAATTGTCCCTAAAGCATGTTTGAAATCAATCAAATGTCCAATTGACATCATCTGAGTCGTAACTTTATCCGCTGTGAGCATGATCACCTTAGGAATTAATAAGAGCATACAAGGTAAAAAGAAGAAAAAAAGAAAGGTCGTTTATTGAGGTAAATACTAACTGATTTATTTCAATATTTCCCGTGTAACCCGCTTGAGTCGGTGAAACTGTTAGACCGAGTCAAAGGGGTTACATAATTTAAGGAGCTAGAAGAAACAATAGAGTCATGAGTAGGGGTGATAATGAGCTTGACCGACTCGCAAGCTATTCGAGCTCGGCTCAGTCAAAGCTCAACTTGAGTGACCTCGACTCAGGCTCGAGCTTGGTTCGAGACCTTAACAAGCCGAGCCGACCTAAGATCGGCTGAAAAAACTCATGAACATACTCGAAATTATTACATATATATATACTCCATATACACTTGTATGTTTCGGTGTTGTTAACATGTTATAATGGTTAAATACTTCAAATCTCTTTCTCCTTGTGGACTTGTATAATTTAGAAAATGTACTATGGTTACTTTTCCGGACTTCAAAAATAAATATTATCTTTCCCCAAAAGCAGGTTTTCACATGTTATTTTTTAAAACTTCAAAATATTTAAAAGCAATTTGAGGAAAGCAACAAGCCTATTTTTTTCGAGCCGAGCTAAAACTGTACAGTTCGAGCTTGACCCTAAAATTCTGAGCTGAAAGAGCTTCGATGTAACCCTCTTACTTGGTCTAACCATTTACCGACTCGAGTGACTTACATGGGGAATATTGAAGTAAATCGGTGAAGATTTACTTCAATAAACGACCATATTTTTTTATCTTGTCTAGATGCTCTTATGAATCTTAAGGTGATCATACTCACAACAGGTAAAGTTACAACTCAGACAAAGTCAATTGACCCTTCATTTACGACTAATCATGTTTTAGGGACCACTTTGTAAAACTTACCAAATCCAAGGACCTATTACGTAATTAAAGTAACCGATATTCAATTAGTCAAGTTTCATGTCCACATGTCAATTGTCAACTCCTTTCATTCATCCAAACTCATTCAATTGAACATCCAAATATTCAGTGAACATAACGAAAGAAAACAGAACATCAAAAATCCTTAATTAACCAACTTAATAGCCAAGCGTATCGATACATTTCAGCCTTTATTGATAGACCATTATCTTGTCAATTTCTCAGATTTTCAGTGGCACAAAAGGGTATCGATACGATCTCGTGTACCGATACGGTTTCTCATTTTTCCCTTTAGTCGTATCGATATGGTCTACCCCATACCGATATGGTATGCTTGTTTTGGCTATAATGTACTGATACTGTAGCCCGCGTATCGGTACGCGTGGGCCTGTAGTGTCATATTTTGCTGGTTTTACATGTCCAAACACATCAAATATCAATCCAACATGTTAACAAAGCATAAGTAATCACTTAGGTAATGATTCTAAAGGCAAATAAAACCAAGGCATGCTTTCAACATCAACACAACATATTTAGCAATCTATAGGCATGCTTCCTAAGCATAATAGTCATTTAAGTACCAAAATGCAAGCCAAAACAAATACCGGCAATTAAAGGCCATTTACAGGTCTATTAAGGCACTACAAACTTGTGCCAAACTAGGGAGTTCACTACATATGCTCCCAAATTATCAAGGTAACCTCCCATTGTCAACTTATTAATATTGATTTGTTTAAAAACCATACTTGAGCTATGAGCGACGATTGGACTTCTTCACTTGCTGACTCGCTGCCCGTTCAATCTACTTTTTTGCATTGTTGTAAAGAGAGAGCGTAAGAACATTTTCTTAGTTAGGGATGCTCAAATAAAAACCAACCAACAATGCGTTTTAAAACCATTTCTCAAATAAAAATCTCTTTCACATCATGTTCATTTATCTCGTGCTTTAATCCATTTTCAAAGCAAATCATCAATCTTTAAACCACATGTATCATAAGTCTTATGCATTAACCATGATGCAACATCTCAAGCCGAAGCTTTACATGCTTGTCTCTTATAAAGCATTTCTCAAAATATAAGCTCACATATAAAACACATTATACAAAACATTTATAAACCATGATACATGTAAATCTCATATATTGGCATTCAAGTGACCCGAATGGCTACACTCCATCCCAAAACACATGGTGTGGTTGTTCCCACCATAAACTAACTCGAATATGCGGATAAACCTTATGGTGTGGCTGCTCCCACCATAAGAAGGGGCAGAACACTTGGTGTGGCTGCTCCCACCAAAGTGTTCACAAGGTGTGGCTGCTCCCACCTTAATGCTTGTAAAGTGTGGTTGTTCCCACTTTATGGCTCACATGATGCAGCTGCACTCATCATGTTTTATCACACTTACGTAGTAATTTTGTTTACATTTTATAGTGCACTCTCATCCTATTGGTCGACCAATTATATCTGGTTATATTAAGCATCATCACTTGCAAATATACCTTTTTAAAACCATGTTTCCATACTATTTTTCATATGCATTATTCAAACAAATTTCTATCAAAGAATCTCAAATATATCGAACCATGTATTTAGGCATTTTCTCAAACATGTCACATACCACTTTCTAAACACATGTATTATAAAATATAAACATATGCAACATCTCTCGCTTCCAAAACATGCATATAACAGTAGGTAAAACAAGTCTATCTACAAAACATGAGCATGAATTCATCAAAAACAATGGAAACCGAAAACGAGAGCGAGATCTTCTATACTTACTTCCGAGCTTAGATTAGCGTTTCAAGCTTAATCTAAACCCCAAACCTTGCTTTCAAACCTTTGAAAAGCTTTAAAACCAGTTCCACTCACCGACAACACATCGCTTGCTTTGCCGAGGCGAAATCAAGCTTCCGAATCAACCACAACTCCTTCCGAAGCTAACAAAACAACATCCCCTACTTCACTAATGACAACTTTTCCCTTAAATATTTGAAGAAGAAACTGATGTTTGGTTGGAGAGAATTTGAAAGAAAATGATTGGGAGAAAAGGTAATTACGTGAAATAGATTTTAAGAGACAAATGCCAATTTAATTCCCTCCATCTTGTTTTATTAATTAAAACCACTTTAAAATTGACCAATTAAAGGGGAAAAGTCTGAATTAGACTTTGGATCAATAATAACTCCTTAAAGATTCAAAATTCTAATATTTTTTGATTTAGTCACTAAAAATAGTTTTACGATCTTTACATTTTGGTCACCAATTTCCAAAATGTCAAACCTCCAAAATCCATTTTCCAAAATCAATCCCACCAAAATCATACATATTTTAAATAATGATTTTAAAATGTTTCCCATATTTTTCCAACCTCAAAAACCCCTTTAAAATAATTGAATCCCGAAACTATTCTAGATTGTTTGAACCAGTTCTCCCAAAGCATCTAGCCTAAACTCGTCTAACTCCTAGCCCCAAAATCGGGGAGTTACAACTCTCCCCCGCTTAAAAAACTTTGTCCTCAAAATTTCCCTAGTGGAAAAAGATAAGGAAACTGCTTCTTCATGCCATTCTTCCTTTCTCACGTAGCTTCCTCGACACCTCGGTGTCGCCACAACACCTTAACCAACTCTATAGTCTTCCCACGAAGAACCCTTATGTCCACATCCAAGATCTTAATTGGTTCCTCATCATAGTTCAATTCTGGATTCAACTCAACTTCTTTAATAGGCATAACATGCGACGGATCCGATCTATACTTCTGAAGCATGGATACATGGAAAACATCATGTACCTTTTCTAACTCAAGTGGTAACCTCAACCTATAAGCCACCGGTCCAACGCGCTCAAACACCTCATATAGTCCTATAAACCTCATACTCAACTTGCCCTTCCGACCAAACCTCATTACTTTTTTCCAAGGAGAAACTTTCAAAAACACATTATCACCAACTTCATATTCAATCTCTTTATGCTTCAAATCCTCGTAAGACTTTTGACGATCAGAAGTTGCCTTCATGTGATCACAAACAAGCTTTACCTTCTTTGTCGTCCCTTTAAGCGAATCCGTCAAAGAAAATAACTTTTGCCTTGCTTCCGTCCAACAAAGAGGCATCCTACACTTCCTACCATACAAAGCTTCATATGGAGCCATTTGTATACTTGCTTGATAGCTATTATTATAAGCAAACTTCACCAAAGGCAACTGTTTCTCCCAAGAACCTTGGAAATCTATAACACAACACCGCAACATATCTTCAAGCACTTGGATAACTCGCTCAGACTGACCATTCGTCTAAGGATGAAACGAGGTACTGAAATTGAGCCGTGTACGCAAAGCTCTATGCAAACACTCCCAAAACCTCACTGTAAACCTCTGATCTCTATTCGAAACTATGTATTTAAGTGCACCATGTAACCTCAAAACTTCTACAATGTACAACTCTCCCAACTTATCCAACATATACGTAGTATGCACAGCTATGAAACGTGCACACTTCGTAAGACGGTCCACAGTCACCCAAATAGAGTTTTTCTTTGATGGGGTCAAAGGCAAACCCAACACGAAATCCATCGTAATCCTCTCCCATTTCCATTATGGTATCTTCAAAGGTGGTAACAGCCCGGAAGGAAACTGGTGCTCAGCTTTCACGCGCTGACAAACCATACACTTACTCAGAAAATAAGCAACATCCTTCTTCAACCCAACCCAATAGTACTCATCCTTCAATCCACGACACATCTTAGTACTACCAGGATGCATAGCAAAGGACTACTATGCGCCTCTGTCAGAATAGTGTGCCTCAACTCAACATCATCCGACACAACTATTCGACTCTTAAAACACAAAACACCATCATCATTAAAACAAAAGTTTGTCGAATTACCATATGCTATATCCTTAATCAACTGAACCAAGGAAGGTTTCACTTGTAACTCGGCAATCAATCCACCATCCCGCGACGCACTCAATCGCGCAAACATGGCTCTCAACTCCACAACTACCTTCCTTGTAACCCCCTCGTCCCAACCTAGCAACCAGACCGAACCGAACGGGATACACGGGGAAAACCGAAGCAAAACCCGTTAAGGTCTCACTTCGATTAGCAACCCTATTTTTAATTCAATCTTGTCTAAATGCTTTACTTGAATCTATGTGAGAAAGCAAACAACAAAAAAGAAAACATGGATACGAACCAAGCAGACCGGACAATTAAAGTCAAGTTTTAGCCCATTTACTACATGTCGTATCGATAGACCTAAGGCACGCATCGATACGCCTTCAACGGTCAACTCCCCCAAAGTTAACTTTTGAATACCGTATCGATACCCTCCAAAGCAGGTATCGATACGCCGTTAACGATCAAGACTTAAAAGTCAACTCCAGGACCGTATCGATACTCCTAAGGCTCGTACTGATACCTCAATTACTCATTAATTTCTCAAAATTCCAAAGGGCAAAGAAGGTATCGATAAGCTCCCGTGTATCGGTACGATAGGCTTAAAACAGGGGACCGTATCGATATGGCTCTTGAGCGTATCGATACGCCCTGCACAGAAAGACAAAATATTTCAGTTTTAAGCACAATGGAGCCAACTTAAACATCCTACACAAGCATATGGCCAACTTCTAGACATGCATGCAACTCAAGGCAACCAAGAAAACTCATTCAAACAAGTTAAACATTCAACGGAACTAAAAATCAGCAAGGCAAGATTTAGCACACACAACCAAACATGCTCAACATTCTCAAGGGTCAAAGGTCAACCAAAGCATACTCCAACACTTTAAACATGGTATCAACAATAACAATAACTTAGGAGTTTGAACACCAACTCCCCACACAAAGGTCTAGCATTCCCATTGCCTAAGTATTATTACAACCATAAAACCATACTTTGAGCTAGCAAAGAACTCCAAGTCTCCTCCCTTGCCCTGCTTACCTCCCGAAGCCACTAACGATCTGTATTTTTGAAAAAGAGAGCGTAAGCTTAAAAGCTTAGTGAGCAGAGCTCGAAATCACAACTACAACAATGCAATTTAAAACATGTATTTGGTTAAAAGTCAAAACCATTTAGAAGGGAAAATATGCTAAACCGAAAGCATATGACAAAACCATGGTATGCACACGCACAACCAATTCTGGTGGGACTACACATCACCGTTCACAACAACTAGCATGATTTTGGTGGGACTACACATCACCGTACTCATCTACTAGTCACAACCGGTGGGACTACACATCACCGTATTCAACAACATACTTTCCACTAACCATCACATGAGGCTTTGACAACAACACAACAACATTAAAAAGGAGATAACAACAATTGCATTTCAACCAACAACGTGTATAAACATATACGCCGACACTTAACGAAACAAGGCAAGAAACAAATACACTTACACTTGGGTTTAGGTTGGCCCCTAAGGTTCCACCCAAACCCCAAGAAACCTTCTTTGAACATTATAAAGCTTCAAAACAATTTCCAGTCACCAGCTCAGACCCAAAACAAGCCTACAGTCCTCCTTCAAGCTTTCGCAACTCCCGGAGTAGCTTCCGAAGAACCCAAATTGTTATCCGCTGCTTCTACCCAAATCAAAACAAGGAATTAGTACATCTTTCAACATTCAAACTCATTGAAATCAATTCCATCAAAAATGACAACAACAAGCATCTGATTTCTATCCGAATCTAACCAAAACCATCCTCAACCCTAATCTAACCTCAAGTCAGCCATATTCCCATCAATTTATCAATCAAACCATGTTCAAACACCCCAAAAGCAACAACCTAACACCACCAAAACATTAGGAACCCTTCTCCACCACTTCTAAGCCAAAAACCCAAATACCCATAAGTCAAAATTACCCATTTTCCCAAATCCGAGATTTCATGTTAAACCCAACATCTTAACACCATTTTACACCCAAAACATCCTTTAAAACTCACCAAACCACTGTTTTCACTAAAAAGCTTAAACCCTTCAAAAACCCCATTTTTACCCAAATGAAAAAACTTGAGAAATCTTTAAAACCTTAAAGAGTAGATGCTAAAAATAAGATTAGAAGGAAGAGAGGAATACACCAAGTTGTTTACATCTTGAAAACTCTAAAAATGGTGAAGCTAGGTTAAAAAGTGGGTGGTGGCTATGGCTTGGGTGTTTTAATGTGAAAGGCTCTTGGGGAAGAAGAAGAGATAGCCAAATTTGAAATATTTTATTTTATTTTAATGTAAAACCTATCTCCAAAACCCATTTATCCATATTTTACCCAAAAAACCCTTTTTCTTTAAGGACTTTAAAATTTGGCCATTTAAAAAGGTTTTTCCCCAAAACTAATTTATCCCAAACCAGCTTAACCAAACGTCCAAACCAGAATATCTCCTGGGCCTCACACTCGGGCGTTACATTCCTACTCAAAACATCGGCCACTACATTGGCCTTTCCAAGGTGATACTCTATCGTCAAGTCGTAATCCTTACGCAACTCCAGCCATCTCTGTTGCCTAAGATTCAACTCTTTTTTATACATCAAATACTTTAATCTCTTAGGATCCTTATACACCACACACTTTTCTCCAAAAAGTTAATGTCTCCAAATCTTCAACACAAACACCACAATAGCCAACTCTTCTATCTTGCATCAACACACACCCTAATCCCACATATGATGCATCACAAAAAATCACAAACTCTTTACCCGATTCGAGTTGAATCAAGATTGGAGCTCATATCAAAGCTTCTTTCAACTTCTCAAAAGCTTGTTGTTGCATCTTCGTCCACTCAAACATAGCATACTTTTGCAACAACTTCATTAATAGAGTAGCAACCTTAGAAAAACCATCCACAAAATAATGATAATAACCCGCTAAGCCCAAGAAACTATGAACCTACGACACCGATTTAGGTTGTTTCCAATTCACAACCACCTCAACTTTCTGGGGATCCACACGAATTCCTTTCGTCGACACAACATGACCAATGAACACCACTTCCTTAATCCAAAATTCACACTTGCTCAGCTTAGCATATAATTAATTGTCCAACAAGGTCTGCAAAACAATCCGCAAATGTCTATCATGATCTTCCTCGGTACGTGAATACACAAGGATATCATCAATAAACACAACCACAAATTGCTCTAAGAACTCATGGAACACCCGATTCATCATGTCTATGAAAGCTACAGGCGCATTTTTCAACCCAAACGACATCACCAAAAACTCATAATGCCCATAACGAGTACGAAACGTTGTTTTCAGCACATCTCTATCCTTCACCTTCAACTAATAGTATCCCGATCTCAAATCAATCTTGGAAAACACTGTTGCACCACTGAATTGATCGAATAGGTTGTCAATTCGCGGTAAAGGATACTTGTTCTTTATTTTCAACTTGTTCAGTTGCCGATAATCAATGCACATTCTCATAGTGCCATATTTCTTTTTCACAAACAACATTGGTGCTTCCCATGGTGACACACTAGGCCTAATAAACCCATGGTCTAACAACTCCTGAAGTTGTGTCTTCAATTCTTTAAATTCTTTAGGTGCTATGCGATATAGAGCAATAAACACTGGAGTTGTATCTGTATACGTCTCGATACAAAACTTTACCTCTCTACCCGGCGGCAATCCAGGCAACTCTTCCAGAAATACCCCTAGAAAATTGAAAACAGTCTGGATATCTTGGGGACATACCTCATTCGTATTCGAATTCATAACATACGCCAAGTATGCTTGATATCTTACATGCATCAACTTTTATGCTTCCATTGACGAAACAACATTGGACAAAAACTTAACATTCTCGTCTACCACCACAACCTCATAATTATCGGCAAGCTTCAATGAAACACGCTTGGTTTCACAATCTACCACAACCCTATGCTCGGTTAACCAATCCATACCAAGAATAACATCAAATCCATAGAAAGGTAACTCCATCATATCAACCGCAAATACATGTCCTTGAACCATCAACGACCATCTCCTATACAACTTCCTAACAATAACTGTCTCACCAAAAGAACTTGTCACTTGCATACCCACATCTAACAACTCAACCGCTATGTCAAGCAAATTTGCATGATCACTTAAAATATATGAATGCGTGGAATCAAAATCAATCAAAGAAAGTAGTGACAAGGATTGCAAAGTAAAGGTACCTGTAATCACATCCGTGTCAATCCTTCCATCGCGGTGTGCATACACCCTAGTCGGTCCACCTCCCTCAGGCTAAACTGCCACAACATGAGCAACATTTCTCTAACCATCTTCTATACGCTAAAAGTTACCTCAGCCGCACCCACGGACCCTTTCAGGCTCAACAGCACGCACCAGTGCCTGTCTAGCTTGCTGAGGACAATCACACTTCATATGACCTTAAGAACCCCAACCCCAACAAGCATTAGGATTACCCCAGCACTCTCCAGGATGTCGCCTCCCACAACGGTTACACTCGGAAAAACGAACCACCACATTCTAGCCCTACTACCCGCGGCCCACATTACTGCCACCACCACGCCTCTGATCCAAATAAAACTTCTTATCACGGTGCCTCTTGTAACGATCCCTTCCTTGTTCAAACTCAGCAACCCTCTTCCCATAACTATAATTCTCTTCACGAGAAGGCAAACCCAAACTCTGCTCAATGTCCTTAGCACGAGCAACCAAGACGTCAAAATCTGTCTACTTCGTAGCTAACATATAAGTCCTTACACCCTTCACCAAGTCATACTCTGAAACAGACATGTTCTCTTGCATCAGGATCATAAACTCTCGCTTCTTCTCGTCTTGATAACGAACACCCAAATATTTCTTCCAGAAAGCATTCTCGAAGAACTCCCATGTCACATTTGCATGTTTCATCCCCGCAATAGTGGTAGTCCACCACGAATAAGCATCTCCCTGAAATAAAGATACCGTACAACCCAACTTGCGCACATATGTGCACTCCATCTGACCAAGAATCCTCTGAGTGCTCTCAAACCATGCCTCAGAACCTTCCGAAGACAAACCTCTAAACTCGGTGCCACCCAGACTACGTAGACGCTCCAAAGGTAAACCAACATTGACCGCAGGTTGTGGCGCAACCACACGCATACCCGCTATCGCAGCCTGAAAACCTCTAGCTATGACCTGAATCAATAGTGTCAAATCACCCGACAGCCTGAACTTGCGCTGCCTGAGGTCCAACACCTCTCGCACCAGCTCCAGCTTTTACTCCACCACCAGGAGGAGGAGGTGGCAATTCCTCATCACCATTATTCTCCAAAACATCACGCACATTGTTTCTAAGATCTCGTCTCAGTCCCATGATGAAAATAGTATAAACCTCTAGCATATAAATGCAACAATAAAAATAGTTAGGCCACCCAGAAGCAAGAATCCAAGACTTTCACTTTTTAAATCAAAATCTCTTTACATCAATAGTAAAAATGGTAATGAGTACCCCAAACTCTACCTCAAATCATCACATAACAACTCATACAACATATTATCAAACACCGTACATTGCATACAATATATCAACGATTTAAAACATATCATAAGCAATCACTGTGCATAACAAATATCAAGAAATCATTTAAACATTAATATTACCACCGCTTACCTCCTAATTTTTCGAAAACCTGGCTCTGATACTAACAAAGTAACCCCCTTGACCCGATCTAACCATTTACCGACTCAAGCGAGTTACACAGGGAATATTGTAGTAAATTGATGAAGATTTACCTCAATAAACGACCCTATTTTTTTCTTTTATCTTGTCTAGATGCTCTTACGAATCTTAAAGTGATCATACTCACAGAAGGTAAAGTTACAACTCAGACGAAGTCAATTAACCCTTCATTTACGACTAATTGTGCTTTAAGAGCCACTTTGTAAAACTTACCAAATTTAGGGACCTATTACGAAATTAAAGTTACCGATGTTCAATTAGTCAAGTTTCATGTCTACATGTCAATTGTCAACTCCTTTCATTCATCCAAACTCATTCAATTGAACATCCAAATATTTAGTGACCATAATGAAAGAAAATAGAACATCAAAAAAGCCTTAATTAACCAACTTAACAGCCAAGCGTATCGATACACTTCAGCCTGTATTGATACGTCATTATCTCGTCAATTTCTCAGATTTCCAGTGTCACAAAAGGGTGTCGATACGGTCTCGTGTACCGATACAATTTCTAAATTTGCCTTTTAGTCGTATCGATACGGTCTACCCCATACCGATATGGTATTCCTGTTTTGGCTATATTGTAGCCCGCGTATCAGTACGCCTAGGCCTCTAGTGTCATATTTTGTTGGTTTTACATGTCTCAACACATCAAATATCAATCCAACATGTTAACAAAGCATAAGTAATCACTTAGGTCATGATTCTAAAGGCAAATAACACCAAGGCATGCTTTTAACACCAACACAACATATTTAGCAATCTATAGGCATATTCCCTAAGCATAATAGTCATTTAAGTACCAAAATGCAAACCAAACCAAATATCAACAATTAAAGAACATTTACAAGTCTATTAAGGCACTACAAACTTATACCAAACTAGGGAGTTCACTACATACGCTCCCAAATTATCAAGGTAACCTCCCATTGCCAACTTATTACTATTGATTTGTTTAAAAACCACACTTAAGCTATGAGCGACGATTGGACTTCTTCACTTGCTAACTCGCTGCCCGTTCAATCTACTTTTCTGCATTTTTGTAAAAAGAGAGCATGAGCACATTTGCTTAGCGCTGGATGCTCAAATAAAAACCAACCAACAATGTGTTTTAAAACCACTCCTCAAATAAAAGTCTCTTTCACATCAGGCTCATTTATCTCATGCTTTAATCCACTTTCAAAGCAAATCATCAATCATTAAACCACATGTATCATAAGTCTCATGCATTAACCATGATGCAACATCTCAAGCCAAAGCTTTTCATACTTATCTCTTATAAAGCATTTCTCAAAATATAAGCTCGCGTATAAAACACATTATACAAAACATTTATAAACCATGATACATGTAAATCTCATATATTGACATTCAAGTGACCCAGATGGCTACACTCCATCCCAAAACACATTGGTGGTTGTTCCCACCATAAACTAACTCGGATATGAGGATACACCTTATGGCATGGCTGCTCCCACCATAAGAAGGGGCAAAACACTTGGTGTGGCTGCTCCCACCAAAGTGTTCACAAGGTGTGGCTGCTCTCACCTTAATGCTCGTAAGGTGTGGTTGTTTCCATTTTACGGCTCATATGATGCAGTTGCACTCATCATGTTTTATCACACGTATGTACGAATTTTGCTTATATTTTATAGTGCACTCTCATCCTATTAGTCGACCAATTATATTCGGTTATATTTAGCATCATCACTTGCCAATATACCTTTTTAAAACCATGTTTCCCTACTGTTTTTCATATGCATCATTCAAACCAATTTCTATCAAAGTATCTCAAATATATCGAACCATGTATTTAGGCCTTTTCTCAAACATGTTGCATACTGTAATCACTAATTTTGTCCGGATCTCGAACCCCCTTTTGTTTGTATTTATCTTGGGCTTAATGGGCTGTTAAGGTTTTGTATAAATAAGAAAAAGAAAAAAAAGAAAAAAACCAATAAACAAAAAATGAGAAAAATGAGAAAAAGAGGAAAAAAGATATATGCACATATATGTATATATAAATAAATATCACTACCTATTACTATTATTAATTATCATTTATTATGGTTACCCTTACTATTAGTATTAGTATAATATTACTATTATTTTAATTCTCACTATCACCTTTATTATCTTATTTTTCATTATCATCACTTATTATTATTATTGTTTTATTATTGTGTGTGTGCTGATATTACCTACTATTGTATGTGTTGTTGCTATTATTATTGTGTTATTATTATTATTATTATTATTATTATTATTATTATTATTATTATTATTATTATTATTATTATTATTATTATTATTATTATTATTATTATATTGTTTTATATGTGATGTTATTATTATTTATGTATTATTGTACATATTATATCATATTACTCTTATCGATATTCTTATTGTTATTAACACAAATAAACCAGCCCACATGTAATGAATAATTATTAAAAGCCCATTTTTATTTTATCAAGTCCACATACAAAATCCAAAAATAATTAAATATAGTACATGGCATGACAAGGCCCAAGTAAGCCCAAACCCTAATTCTTTATTTTTTTCACGCAGCCCACTCTGGACCGCCCGATCTAGAAGGCGGATCTGACGGTCCAAATCGTCCCTGATCAGAGAAACCCTAGATGCTTCTCTTGAAGGACTCGCACCGCACCATCATAGCCTTCGGATCACGCGAAGATCCAAGGGCCCAGATTGCACCTGCAAGAAAACCTTAGCTTCCCTTTCGAAGCTTTAGCGCAGCCTCTGTTCCCAGTCGTTAGATCAGGAGGCGATCTAACGGCCCTAGATCCAAGAGAAGAGTCCAGAGATCCCACGCTCTTCACGCGCGACCCTAAGGTGACTCACACGCGAGGGTTCTGCCACCCAACGCGCCCACGTGCCCAAGCCACGACCGTCTCCTCTGCTCCCAAACACGCCCGTACGTCTGCCACTTTCACGCTGATGTCTCCTCTCTTTTTCGAGCACGGTTGACACGCGACAAGAAACGCAATGGTCAGAGATATCCAAAAACAACAAAATAAAAGACAACCATGACACGTAATAAATCGAAACAAGACAAAACACAAAAAAAGTCAACCAGAGGACATCAGAGATCAGAGAAGAAATTATTTTCATGGCATGTAATCTTTCGATTATATAGGGAACCGAAAACAAAAGAGAGGAGGAGATTAGAGAAAAAAAAACAGAGAGACATTGTAAACAAAATACGATTCAGATTCCTGAGAGAAAATCAATACAAAGAGAAAAAACATTCAAGGTATTTTCTAGTTTTTATTCATTGCATGCAAAACAAAAAAAAACCCAAAAAATAAATAAAAGGAAGAAGAGATTTTCACCACCGTCGTTTGACTTTCCCGCCGGTGTCGCTTCAGCTACTCAACGCCAATAAGCCGTTGTGCCATCACTTGACCACACACGGTGAGGCGGCACTCAAAGGGTCGGATTTTCGGGCCTTTTCGTTTAGGGTTTCAAAAGGGAGTGAGTTTTCGCCTCTTTTTTTGGTTTTCAGTTTGGGGGTTTCGAATCTTACAAAAGGGGTCTCTTGGCATCGAAAGAACAAAAGGGTTTCCTCTCTTTTTTTGGTTTTACCGGCACCGGTCAGGGGACGGTGACGATTTAGAGACAAATATTTTAGGGCTTTCGAAGAGCTCTCTCTCTCCCTCATTTCTCACTGAACCCGACCATTGAATCGGCCAAAAGAGGTGAAATGGGGCTGAGGAGCCTTTTTATAAAGTTAAGTTTTTTTTAAAAAAAAGGTTTAATCATCCAAGAGTCCTCCCGTGTTTTTGAGTTATTTTTTAGGCCATTCCGATTTTTAAAATCACGATGTCAGTCCCCCTATTTATTCGTAATCTTTTAATTTAGTCACCACGTTGATAGTTAATCAAATTATTGAAGGTTTAATTACCTTTGAACCCCTTAATTAATCTGCATGTTTAATTTCCGCATTCTTTGTTTTATTTTACTCAATTTTAGTCCTTTGTGTTATTTAAATCCTACACCTTTGCTCTTATTTATTCTAATTTTTAGTTATTTAAATCCTACGTCAGCGCTGCTTTTGTTATTTCGCTTAATTTTTAGTTCCTTTTCCGATATTGTTTACTCTTTTTTTAGCTTCGTATTATTTTTATTTACGTTTATTTTTGGTCCCTATTTACGCTTATTTTCGCCACGGAAATATTATGTTGGTAGATCTTATGTGTTTTTGGGTTGGTGGATATGTATATGCCACGTGTTTTCATCGTGTCCGGTATGATAAGTTGTTTATATATAACTATAATGTATAGTTTACATAGACATATTAGATAGTTTACATATATATTGTTTTTATATATATACTACACAACTTTATATTACGCGAATATATTACATACTTTATAGATCTTATATTGTGTATAGTTTAAAACCTTATATATGGATATATGTATATGTTTGCCTATATGTATATATGTATAGATATACATAAAATATAATTAAAATTATTCGGTATATATGCTATATGATATGTGCTTTCATAATTGGTTCGTGTCCTTATCTTTCCCACGCCATGTATGTTTGTTTAATCGTGATTAAGTTGCATTTTAAGAAATATAAAATATCATGCGATGTTTTTTATTCAGGAACGAACGAGGCCAGTATCAGTCGTAGTGGTGGTGGTTCGGACGTTCCTTCTCAAATATTAAGACTTTTAAAATCTACTCACTCATATAACCAAATTTTGATACAGCCGTCACTTTAATTCGCAAAATTTAATATTAATTAAGCGGTAAATGATTTGGTACCAATTTTGGGCACGTCGAGGTTGCTAACTGTTGCGTGTAAAATAGTCTATCGCAATGGTAGTGCAAGTGTACACGACGCAAGTAGTAAAGTGATACGAAGTATCGGATATCGTCTCCACGGGGATTGGGCTAATAGCTTCAACTTAATTCACTGCACGAAAGTAAAGGAAATATTTGAGGGTTGTCGCGAAAATAATAAAGTAAACGTAAATAAAAGAGTAAAGATATCAAGATAGAGAGAATGGGCTGGTATTGAATTGCTCAGTAGTGCAGGTATTGCAGAGTTTAGGAAATCCAGTTCTATCGTCGCGCCCGTCGCAGCAGCACCTGTCGCGGCAGCGGTCCCTTGATTGTCGCGGCAGCAAACACTCAACTCAGTACTTTCAAGTTTGGCAAGAATCCCAGATCTGCCTTGGCCTATCCCTAGGTCCAAGTCTGTCGATGATCATGTCTTGATGATACCTCCCGGCGTGAATCGAAGGATGAACACCGATGTGTATGAATTCTTCTTTAGCCACTTAACCTCGCCCCATCCCTAGGCACGAGATAGTTCAACTATAAAATAGAGAACTTGCTCTTATTTCTTTCGTATACTTAACTCTCCTGATGCTAAGTAAATAGATAACCTCACAATGCTCTCCCGATGCTCTCGCAAGATATTAATAACCAAAATAAGAGAACTTGAAGTTTATTTTATTGAACTGAAAATTCCTAAAACAAAACAACCCTTGCAACTACTTTACAAATCAACCCGTGGCCCTAGGAAGGATTTAGAACATGTCGAAGGCAGGAAAACGGCTAGGGATTTTGGTTATCGGTTATGGCAGGGGTTTTGGTTATCAATCTGATACATCTGATACTGAAGATCAGGAGGAGGTAAACTGGATAGGCGATCGTCCAGTTTACCTCCTCCTGATCTTCAGTATCAGATGTATCGGATTCAGAGGAGTTGTTGTCATCGGTGCTGTCGTCAGTGCTTTCGTGACAGCCCTGTAGGTGGCTGCCGCGGCAGTGACCAATTTTGATGTCGTGACAACCCGACCTGATGCAGGGTTGATCGAAGGTAACTTCAGTGATAACCTTACTTTCCTCGTCTGCATCAGCATGCTTCATAGCTTGGAGAACATTCAACTTAATCTCTTGATCATTCACTCTCATGGTGAGTTCTCCTTTTTCCATATCAATCAGTGATCTTCCCGTGGCTAAGAAGGGTCGCACAAGGATGATTGGTGCGTTTTCGTCTGCCTCACAATCTAAAACAAGAAAGTCAGCAGGAAAAATAAATTTATCCACTCTTACCAGAATATCTTCAATTTTTCCTTTCGGATGAACATAAGAGCGGTCTACCAGCTGCAGAGTTACTGTCGTGGGCCGCGCCTTTCCAATACCTAATTTCTGAAAAACACATTTTGGCATTAAATTAACACTAGCACCAAGATCACAAAGTGCCTTACCCACATATTTATCTCCGATTACACAAGGTATGATGAAGCTCCCCGGATCCTTCTTTTTCTGGGGTGGCTGCCGATGAAGAATACTCATGCAACCTTCTGTCATCTTTACCGTTTCAAATTCCCCAAGTTTAGATTTCTTTGACATGACATCCTTGAGAAATTTAGCATAATCGGGCATCTCCCTAACGGCATCTAACAGCGGAATATTAATATGAACCTGCTTAAAAATATTATAAATCTTTTTGAGCTGAGATTCTTGTTTAGCTTGTTGTATCCGTTGAGGAAAAGGTGGCGGGGGACGATAATCAGCAATACATCCTTCCCACTGCATACGAATCTGAGGAGGTTTGGGTTCATCATTTTTCTCCTCTGTCGCTTCTGCTGTCGTGACAGGCTCATCGGCAGCAGTCTATTTATTGCCTGTCGGGGCAGTTTCCTCGGCAGGTTTATCTAAGGCTGGTTTCCTTACTGTTTCAGCTTCTTTTTCCGACCCTGGTAGTTTCTTCCCACTCCTAGTAGTAATGGCCTTACATTGCTCATGTGTGGGCTGCCTAGCATTTTCAATATTACTAGGAAATCCTCCAGTCTGCCTCGGCTTAATATGTTGGGAAACCTGACCCATTTGTGTCTCCAAAGATTTCAGAGTAGCTTCATGATTCGTCATCCGCATCTCTGTTTTATCCATGAATGTCTCTATTTTCTTGACAAACTGATTCATATTCTCAATATAAGTACCTGTCTGAGACATAAAAGTGGCCAGAGTCTGTTCCAGTATACTGCTCGTGGCAGCTGGTGGCTGCTGTTGCTGCTGCCGCGGCAGTTGCTGTCACGTTAGCAATCTAGGTCCTCCCTGATTCTGATTGTGTGCTTGAGGATTCAGGGCATTATTAGGATTACTCCAAGAAAATTTGGGATCCTTTCTCCAGTTGGGATTATAGTTGTTGGAATTGTAATTCGGCTTGTAGTTTCCAACATATTTTCCCTCTTCTAACTGTATAGGACACTCATCCGAACTATGATTTCCCTCACAGATTTCACATACCTCCTCAACAGCAAATCCATGTTGTGCATCATCATTCAATAACCTTTTCATTGCTTTAGTAAGGAATGCTACATGTGATTTCATTGTGTTGTCGGCTTCATAATCCTTGACAGCTAGTACCCGTTTACCCCCTCTTCTTGCTGTCAGAAACTGCTCTTCATTCTTGGCCAGATTTTTCAATACTTGCATTGCCTCGTCTGGATCTTTGTCCAATAATAATCCGTTTGCTGCTGAATCAATTCGAATACGAGTTTGTAAGTTGGCAGCATTATAAAACTTTGTTACCTAATTCCAGACGGGGAGTCCATGCATTGGGCAGTTCCGTAGAAGAGTAGTAAATCTGTCCCAGGCTTCGTGCATCGGCTCGTCATCTTCCTGTTGAAAAGTAGCAATTTCATTACGTAATCGCTCAGATAAATGCGAAGGATTAAAACGAGATAAAAATTCACGAGATAAATCTGCCCAAGTTCTAATTGAACTCGGCGTAAGTTTATTCCACCAAGTCTTAGCTCTGTCCCTCAATGAATGGGGGAATAACTGAAGCCTTAGTATCTCCGGATTAACTCCTGGCAGTCTAAACGAACCACAGATCTCCTGGAACGTTTTTAGATGCTCCCTAGCATCCTCTGTAACAGCACCACTGAATTGACCGGCATTGTTGATCATACTAAACATGACAGGTTTCAGCTCGAAGTTGTCAACATCAATATCCAGCAGCCTGGTTTCCAGTTCTACATGATCGTTCAACATGTAGTCACGACAGGACCGTCGTCCGGCAGCGGCAGTGGTGGCAGGGTTGCCGGCAGGTGGTATAATATCGTTGACAGGCGGGTCGTTTCCATTGTGGGCCATCTTCTCTAGCTATTCCTCAAGGTACTCGTTCCTGGCTAGTAAGTGACGAAGTTGTTTCTTGAGATTGAATGAACGTTCGATTTCCGGATCTAATGGATACTCAGAATCTTTACCTCGATTCGATCTGCGCATAAACAAGACACCTTGTGAAAAGCAAGAGTTGAATGCACCAAAGAAAAACAGAAAAATAAAAACAAAAACAAAAATAAAAACGAAAAGTGCAGTAAAAGAAAAGGTAGAGTTATGTTGCCAATCCCCGGCAACGGCGCCAAAAACTTGTTGCGTGTAAAATAGTCTATCGCAATGGTAGTGCAAGTGTACACGACGCAAGTAGTAAAGTGATACGAAGTATCGGATATCGTCTCCACAGGGATTGGGCTAATAGCTTCACCTTAATTCACTACACGAAAGTAAAGGAAATATTTGAGAGTTGCCACGAAAATAATAAAGTAAACGTAAATAAAAGAGTAAAGATATCAAGATAGAGAGAATGGGCTGGTATTGAATTGCTCAGTAGAGCAGGTATTGTAGAGTTTAGGAAATCCAGTTCTGTGAAACAAATATTTTAATTTTGATATAACTAAAAACCTAAGGACTAAATCGAAAAAGTCAAAACGAATTTTAAGTCCATAAAATATCCCCATATAATTTTAGTATTATGCCAAGTTAAAAACATACACCTTCAAATAATTTTTCTAAGTGTTTCAAGCCAAAGCAGTGTTTTCCACGTACCCGTTTCGAAACGGCCATAAGGCGTTTCGAAATACTTTCACCACTGTCGACCACCGTTCCGATACGTGTATCGAAACACTTGAAAGCGTTTCGAAACGGATCAACTCGTTTCGAAACTGTTCTTCATGAAGGATTTAAAATGGGTTATTTTATTTCAAATATTTCATATTTTCAAACATATAAGGGGTGTTTCGAAACGGATCAAGCCCGTTCCGAAACGACCCTTTGACAGTAGCCATTCCGTTTTGAAACGGATCACTACCGTTCCGAAACAGGGGCTAGGTTTTAGTTTGAAAATATGACCGTTGTATGTTTTAACTGATTTTATCAAAACCGTTAAGGCGTTTCGATACGGTCTAGGACCGGTCTGAAACGACCCTTTTACAGTGGCAAAACCGTTCCGAAACGGCCCTAATGCGTTTCGAAACGGGATCTTAAATGCACCCCAACGGCTCTTTCTATTTTAGTCCGTTCCGAAACAGGTTTCCCGTGTTCCGAAACGGGTTGGTGCAGACAGCATTAATGGTGGCAAGAGAGGGTTCCAACGGCTCCATTTATGTTCCCAACCACCCAAACGGCTAGAAATCAATGAGAAGGTATAAAAGGGACATCCAAAAGCATCAGCAACAACTATTGAACTTCAAGCAAACATCCAAACATCAAATTCAAGCATTTGAGCAAAAATCCCAAATTTGTGTAAAATCCCAATTTGTGTTCTTCATTCATATTTTGTAAAATTGGGTTGAGTGCTTGTATTGGGGCTATCATTTGTATTGAGAGATACCTAATTAGCCTTCAAATTTCTTTGTTCTATTGAGTGAGAGTTGGGTTGATTTTTGGGTAGAAAAATCAACCGATATTGTAAAGGGTTGCCTCCTTGTCCTAGAAAAGGGGAAGATCAATTTAGTGAAATTGTTGCAAATCCTTAGTGAGACTAAGGTAGTGGATGTAGAGTTCATTTGGAACTTGAACCACTCTAAATCCCTTGTTCTTCAATTTTTATTTGCCAATTTCCACTAAAATCCTTTAAATTTCCAATTCACCCCCCCTCTTGGTAAATATCAATCTTTCGATCCACTCAACAATTGGTATCAGAGCTTAACTCTTTGAGGATTAACAACCACAAGAGGAGATCCTTGGAAGAGTGTGATCATCAAATTATCAAGAGATGGCTTCAACCTCCGGTTCCGGCATGTACGAGTCACAATCAACCACCAAGCCTCCTTTCTTCAATGGTGACAACTACTCCTTTTGGAAGAACAAAATGAGGCTATTCATCAAGTCAAGTGACTACCTTGTATGGGATGTCATTGAGGATGGGCCATACATTCCATTGAAGCAAGATGGTGAAGGCAAGATGGTGTTGAAGAAGAAAGCCGAAATGAGTGAAGAGGAGAGGAAGAAGATTCAAGTCAACGATAAAGCTCTCCACATGCTTTTTTGTGCTTTCGGTCCGGACATCTATTCAAAGGTCTCTTCCATTGAAAATGCCAAAGAAGTGTGGGACACACTTGAGACCACTTATGAAGGCACCAATGATGTCAAAGAAACTAAGATTGGACTTCTCAATCTTAGTTATGAAAATTTCAAGATGGAGCCCGATGAAACGGTGTCAAAGATGTTTGATCGATTCTCCACAATTGTCAACGGGCTAAAGGGCTATGGAGAGATCATACCGGAAGACAAGCTTGTCCGGAAGCTACTCTATTCACTTCCCGAAGCTTGGGATGGGAAGAGAACCGCCATCATCGAAGCAAAGAACTTGAAGACATTAAAGCTTGATGAGCTTGTGGGTTCTCTCCTTACTCATGAGATCATGAAGCAAGGAAGGGAAGATGAGAAAAAGAAAGAAGAGAAAAGAGTAGAGAAACTTGAAGTTGAAAAGAAGAAGAAGATAGGAATAGCTCTCAAGGAAAAAGCTTCACAACATGATGAGAGCTCATCTTGTGAGGAGGATGAACTTGAAGAATTGGCTATGATAGCCAAACGATTCTCACGCTTCATGAGGTCCAACCGGGGAAGAAAAATCCAAAGAAAGATGGACTTCAAAGGAAGGAACAAAGAAGAAGGGAAGGATCCCATCATTTTCTATGAGTGCAAACAATCCGGTCACATCCGTTCGGAGTGCCCTCAACTCAAGAAGAAAGGCTTTGAGAAGAAGAAGAAACTCAAAGCCAAGCTTGCTACTTGGAGTGATGAGGAGTCATCGGAGGATGACGAACAAGAAGTGGCTAACCTTTGTCTCATGGCACTTGAGGAAGATTCCTCCTTGGTAACCTCTAACTCATCTACTTTAGATTTTTCATATGAAGAATTAAATGATGCATATGATGAGTTACAAGAGGTATATGATGAATTAGTTGAGAAGTTTAAAGAGTCGGTCATTAAAAACAAGAAAATCATTTTAGAGCTAAATGAGAAAAATGACTCACTCACTCAAGCTAATTCTAAATTTGAGAAAAAGATTTTAGGACTAAAAGATGAACTTAAATTCTTTCAAGATGAAAATGTTGATCTTAATAATCTTTTGTCTCAATGCAATAGTGAACACCAAAAGGTGTTAGGTGAGCTAAATGAGCTCAAAAAGTCCTTAAAAAATGTTGGTAGTGTCAAACATGAAGTAGGAGAATCCTCTAGAACACACCAACCTAAGAAAAGGACTAATTACTACAAACAAGGTAGCTACCCTAGACATAGTAGAGCTAAAAGAATTAGAAGTGTATGGGTTCCTAAGGAACTTGTAAAATCTAATAATATTATTGCTATGTCATCTTGGATTCCTAAGGGAACCAAGGTTTTGGGAGCTAACACTCATGGACCCAAAATGATTTGGGTACCAAAAACCAAGGTTTAATATCTTTGTTTGTAGGGGGAGCATTGCTACAAGGCCAAAGCACAAAGTCAAAACTCATGGTACCTTGATAGTGGATGCTCGAGACACATGACCGGAGACAAGAGTCGATTCATGGATTTAAAGCCAAAAAGTGGAGGAGTAGTAACATTTGGTGACAACTCCAAAGGCCACATTAAAGGTATTGGCTCCATAGGTAATCACTCTACCATTCTCATTGAAAATGTATTATATGTCGATGGTCTTAAACATAATTTATTGAGCATAAGTCAATTGTGTGATAAAGGATTTAATGTTTTATTTGATAAAAATGGATGCAAAATTGTTGACATTAAATCTAATAATATTATGCTCATAGGTCATCGCATAGGAAACATATACATGGTGCATTTAGATGACATACATACATCTCATGCATGTTTAGTTGCTCAAAATGAAAATGATGCATGGTTGTGGCATAGGAAGCTAGGACATGCTAGCATTAGTGTTTTGGAAAAATTAGTCTCTCTAAATCTAGTTAGAGGTTTGCCCAAAATTAAATTTTCAAATGACAAAATTTGTGATGCATGCTCTAAGGGTAAACAACATAAGTCTTCCTTTAAATCCATTAATGATGTTTCTACTAGTAGATGCTTACAATTAATTCACATGGATTTATTTGGGCCAATTAGGACTATGAGCTTGGGTGGTAAATCTTATGCATTTGTGTTAGTTGATGATTTTTCTAGATTTACTTGGCTTCTCTTTTTAAGTACTAAAGATGAGGCTTTGGAAAAATTCATCACATTTTCAAAATTAACCCAAAATGATCTTGAACTTAGAATTTCACACATTAGAAGTGATCATGGAACCGAGTTTCAAAATTTAGGGTTTGAAGAATTTTTGAATGAAAATGGTATTAGCCATAATTTTTCGGCTCCTCGAACTCCTCAACAAAATGGGGTAGTTGAGAGGAAAAATAGAACTTTACAAGAAATGGCTAGAACTATGCTTTGTGAAAATAATTTACCTAAATATTTTTGGGCGGAAGCCACAAACACCGCTTGTTATATTGTAAATCGAGTTATGATTAGGCCAATTTTAAAGAAAACACCTTATGAGATTTTAAAATCTAAAAAGCCTAACATTAGCTATTTTCACCCTTTTGGGTGTAAGTGTTTTGTTTTAAATAATGGAAAAGATAACTTAGGTAAATTTGATGCAAAAAGTGATGAAGCTATTTTTATAGGTTACTCCTTAACCTCTAAAGCCTATCGAGTATTTAACAAAAGAACTTTAGTAGTAGAAGAATCTATTCATGTTGTATTCGATGATAACCTCCTTCCTAGGAAGGATTCTTGTGATGATGATGATGTAGGAATCATAAATGCCTTTGATGGAGGTCAAACTTCAAAGGAGGATGAGATTCAACCAAAAGAAGAAGATACACAAGATCCACCTCTTGAAGCCTTGAAGGACTTGGCTATTGAGGAAAAGGAAGTGAGCTACCCAAGGGAGTTGAACTATGTCAAAGATGGTGAAATCTTGGGTGATCCATCCAAGGGGGTAACCACTCGTTCTTCTCTTAGATTAATGAACCATGTTGCATTTATCTCATGTATAGAGCCTAAAAACATAAAAGAAGCATTGAAAGATGACTTTTGGATTATGGCTATGCAAGAAGAGTTAAATCAATTTGAGAGAAGTAATGTATGGACATTAGTTGATAGGCCTAGTAATCAATCTACAATAGGAACTAAATGGGTCTTTAGGAACAAACTAGATGAGAGTGGTAACATTGTGAGAAATAAAGCTAGACTTGTAGCACAAGGTTACACTCAAGAAGAGGGAATAGATTTTGATGAAACCTATGCACCCGTAGCTAGGATGGAAGCCATTAGGATGTTGCTTGCATATGCATGCTATCATAATTTCAAGCTTTTTCAAATGGATGTTAAAAGCGCATTTTTAAATGGTTTTATAAATGAAGAAATGTATGTGGAACAACCACCGGGTTTTGAAGATTCAAAATTTCCAAATCATGTTTTCAAACTTACCAAAGCTCTTTATGGTTTAAAACAAGCTCCTAGAGCTTGGTATGAAAGGCTTTCAAATTTTTTGATTGAAAAGGGATTTGAAAAAGGTAAGGTGGACACTACACTTTTCATAAAAATGTATAAAAATGACATCTTAGTAGTTCAAATTTATGTTGATGATATTATTTTTGGTTCTACTAATGAATGTCATTGTCAAGAGTTTTCTAAGCTAATGCAAGGTGAATTTGAGATGAGCATGATGGGGGAGCTCTCATTCTTTTTGGGACTCCAAATCAAGCAAAAGAAGGATGGCACCTTCATCAACCAAGCAAAATACATAAAGGATATGCTCAAGAAGTTTGGCTTGGAGAATGCAAAGCCTCAAGCCACTCCTATGAGCTCATCTACAAAGCTTGACAAAGATGAAGGAGGTAAGTGTGTTGACTCTAAGCTTTATCATTCTATGATTGGATCTTTGCTTTACCTTACCGCAAGTAGACCGGATATATTGTTTAGTGTTTGCTTGTGTGCTAGGTTTCAAGCTAGTCCTAGAGAGTCTCACCTTATAGCCGTTAAGAGGATCTTTAGGTATCTTAGAGACACTCCTTGTTTAGGTCTTTGGTACCCTAGAGACTCTACCTTCAACCTTCATGCTTACTCGGATGCGGATTATGGGGGTTGCAAAATTGATAGGAAAAGTACTTCGGGAACTTGCCAATTCTTAGGTAGTATGCTCATATCTTGGTTCTCTAAGAAACAAAATAGTGTAGCCTTATCTACCACCGAAGCCGAGTACATATCCTTAGGGAGTTGTTGTGCTCAAGTCCTTTGGATGAAGCAACAACTCTTAGATTATGGTATTAAAGTTGGAACCATACCTCTAAAATGTGGCAACACTAGTGCAATATGCTTAACTAAAAATCCCATCCAACACTCTAGAACCAAACATATAGAAATAAGGCATCATTTCATTAGAGATCATGTTCTTAAGGAAGATGTGGTTATAGAGTATGTGGACACCTTGAATCAATTAGCGGACATTTTTAAAAAAACCCTTAGATAAAGAGCGTTTTTGGTCCCTTAGGAGAGAGTTAGGTCTAGCTAGCCTATCTTGACCTTTTTGGACCTCTTTTGTGCTTAAATATGCTTGATCTTGTGAAATGCCATGTTGATGTGTTTAAACTCCTAATTTCATCCATGCTTATAGTTAGGGGGAGTATGTTTATGCTTAAATATGTTTTGCCTGCTCATTCATGACATTTATGCATGTTAGGCCTCTTTAAAGATCATTTTTCTGCAATTTTAGAGCCTCGTCTGCACTTCCAGGCCCAGGTGTATCGAAATGGGTGAACCTGTTTCGATACGGATACCTTAAATCCAGCTCTGAGAGAAGGGCGTTTCGAAACGCCTCAAAAGCGTTCCGAAACGTTTTTGATTCTGCCAAGGGGGTGTATCGGAACGCGTTCCGATACGGGTCAAAGGGTGTTTCGATACGGTCAACAACGTATCGAAACGTTATGTTTATGGTTTTAAAATGGTCAAAACCCTAGCCGCCCGTTCCGAAACGGTCTTGACCGTTCCGAAACGGCATCGCGGAATGCTTTATTTAGGGCTTTTAATGACATAATTTCACTTTTTTATCAAAACCTAAAACCCTAAACCGCCTCCCTCTCTATAAATACCCTCTAAAACTCTTTGATTTTCACAAAATTGTGAGGGGTTTTACTCTTCAACTCAAGTCTAAGCAAGTTTCATCAATCTTGTGCAAGGATTTCTTCAAAATCATCCAAAATCCCAAACTAAGGTAATTTTTCAATATTTTTTCTTTCTTTCAATTCATGTTCGAATCTTAGGTTAGAAAATTTTATTTTTGTATAGATTATATGTTTTTGGTTGTGGGTTTTCAAAATCTTGTAAAAAATTTTCAAATCTCAAAATTTTTGATTCGAATATAAATTTTTTCAATCGTTTTTTTTTAACTGTTTTTATTTTAATTTTGTTTTCAAAAACCTAAGTGGGATTTATTATTGGATTGGTTTTAATTATCAATGCATACACTTAATTTTAAAACACTTGCTTAATGTTTTTAGATGGCGGATCAATCGAACAAGAAGCGGAAGGCCGTTCAATCCGGTGATTCGAGTATTCGTCCGAATATCACTATGCTTTTTCAGAAATCTCTTAAAAATCCGGATGCTCGTGCTCGCTTTGCTTATGTCAAGGATTTCGCGGTTCGTAAGGAACGAGTTATTGATCTTGAGTTCCTCAATTCCGAGCGATTCCTTTTTCGTTATCTCCATCGTTTGGATGATTGGAATCTCATGGATTTCTTGAGCCTTCCGGATGTTTGCTACAAAAACATGGTACTCATCTTTTACTCCAATGCTCGTTTTCTTTATGATGAGTCCAAAACCGAAATCATAGGAATTGAGTCATCCTTGCTAGGCAAAAAGATTGTTATTAATGTTGCTCTTTTGGAATCTGCCTTTAAACTTAAGAATATGGGTCTTGAGGATGAACGTCATTTTGGAAATTTCACCGGTAAAGCACTTAATTTGGATGTGCATGATCGTGTTCTTCATTTGATAGTATCTTGGTTTATTCGCCCTTCCGGTGGTAAATATTCCCATATCCGTCAAAGAGATCATTTTTGGTTAGAGTGTTTCCGTAGGGGTGAGCGCCCAAATGTGCCTAAAATAATCTTTGCCGAGATAGTCAACAATATCAAGCTTATTGACACAAATGAGTTGACGTCCTTTACTTATGGCATTGTCTTGAGCGCCCTATTTCATCATCTTGAAATTGATTGTTCCTATGACTCTCCGGAACCTCGAAAGACCAAGATTGGTGAGTCATCCCTTCGTAAGTCCGGGTTTCAATATGTGAATGGTATTTGGGAAAGAGTTGATAGAGAAGCGGATCCTCCTCTCGTTGCTCCTCCACCGCAAGTTCAAGCCGCAAACAACGATGCCCTCACGGCCTTCCTTACCGAGCGTTTCAATGCCTTGGACACTCGGATGAATGCTTTGGACACTAGCATTTCTTCGGGCTTTGAGACTATGGGCAATCGGTTGAAGAATGTCGAGGATCGTCTTCACTCTCTTGAAACTTCACATTCCAACTTGGACCTATCCTTCTCCACTCTTTATGGGCAATGGACGAAGTTTCACCGTTCTCAAACCAAGAACGATGATGATGATGATGACGAGGATGATGATGACGAGGCTTAGGAATTTCATATCATATCATATCATATTATTTATGCTTTTTAGGATTAAGATTGCATCTTTTTGTTTTCTCATGTTTTAGGACCTATGCTTATGGCTATTTTATTTTGGGATTTTATGTTTGAACTTCATGTTTGAATTATGTTTTGGATACTTTTATTATGAATTAATTCTATGGTTGCTTATTATTGCTTATTGGTACTAATCTTTTATCTTCTCTATGAGCTTATGTTGTTCTTTTTGATCTACCAAAAAGGGGGAGAAGAAATTTAAGAGCCACAACACTAAAATTCGTTTTTAAATTTTAAAAGGTTTTTAAACTTAAACTTCAAATCAAAAATTTTTTTTTAAACCTATCTTAAATTAAGGGGGAGTTAGAATATTTTCAAAACTTTCAAAATTCTCAAAAATTCTAACTTTGGTTTTGTTATATCAAAAAGGGGGAGATTGTGAAACAAATATTTTAATTATGATATAACTAAAAACCTAAGGACTAAATCGAAAAAGTCAAAACGAATTTTAAGTCCATAAAATATCCCCATAAAATTTTAGTATTATGCCAAGTTAAAAACATACACCTTCAAATAATTTTTCTAAGTGTTTCAAGCCAAAGCAGTGTTTTCCACGTACCCGTTTCGAAACGGCCATAAGGCGTTTCGAAACACTTTCACCACTGTCGACCACCGTTCCGATACGTGTATCGAAACACTTGAAAGCGTTTCGAAACGGATCAACTCGTTTCGAAACTGTTCTTCATGAAGGATTTAAAATGGGTTATTTTATTTCAAATATTTCATATTTTCAAACATATAAGGGGTGTTTCGAAACGGATCAAGCCCGTTCCGAAACAACCCTTTGACAGTAGCCATTCCGTTTCGAAACGGATCACTACCGTTCCGAAACAGGGGCTAGGTTTTAGTTTGAAAATATGACCGTTGTATGTTTTAACTGATTTTATCAAAACCGTTAAGGCGTTTCGATACGGTCTAGGACCGGTCCGAAACGACCCTTTTACAGTGGCAAAACCGTTCCGAAACGGCCCTAATGCGTTTCGAAACGGGATCTTAAATACACCCCAACGGCTCTTTCTATTTTAGTCCGTTCCGAAACAGGTTTCCCGTGTTCCGAAACGGGTTGGTGCAGACAGCATTAATGGTGGCAAGAGAGGGTTCCAACGGCTCCATTTATGTTCCCAACCACCCAAACGGCTAGAAATCAATGAGAAGGTATAAAAGGGACATCCAAAAGCATCAGCAACAACTATTGAACTTCAAGCAAACATCCAAACATCAAATTCAAGCATTTGAGCAAAAATCCCAAATTTGTGTAAAATCCCAATTTGTGTTCTTCATTCATATTTTGTAAAATTGGGTTGAGTGCTTGTATTGGGGCTATCATTTGTATTGAGAGATACCTAATTAGCCTTCAAATTTCTTTGTTCTATTGAGTGAGAGTTGGGTTGATTTTTGGGTAGAAAAATCAACCGATATTGTAAAGGGTTGCCTCCTTGTCCTAGAAAAGGGGAAGATCAATTTAGTGAAATTGTTGCAAATCCTTAGTGAGACTAAGGTAGTGGATGTAGAGTTCATTTGGAACTTGAACCACTCTAAATCCCTTGTTCTTCAATTTTTATTTGCCAATTTCCACTAAAATCCTTTAAATTTCCAATTCACTCCCCCTCTTGGTAAATATCGATCTTTCGATCCACTCAACAAGTTCTGTCGTCGCGCCCGTCGCGGCAGCACCTGTCGCGGCAGCAGTCCGTTGATTGTCGCGGCAGCAAACACTCAACTCAGTACTTTCAAGTTTGGCAAGAATCCCATATCTGCCTTGGCCTATCCCTAGGTCCAAGTCTGTCGATGATCACGTCTTGATGATACCTCCCGGCGTGAATCGAAGGATGAACACCGATGTGTATGAATTCTTCTTTAGCCACTCAACCTCGCCCTATCCCTAGGCACGAGATAGTTCAACTATAAACTAGAGAACTTGCTCTTATTTCTTTCGTATACTTAACTCTCCCGATGCTAAGTAAATAGATAACCTCACAATGCTTTCCCAATGCTCTTGCAAGATATTAATAACCAAAATAAGAGAACTTGAAGTTTATTTTATTGAACTGAAAATTCCTAAAACAAAACAACCCTTGCAACTACTTTACAAATCAACTCGTGGCCCTAGGAAGGATTTAGAACATGTCGAAGGCAGGAAAACGACTAGGGGTTTTGGTTATCGGTTATGGGCGTTGAGTTGTGCCCTAGGTTAAAATACATGCCCTTATATAAGCTTTGGGCTCAAGTTATCTAATTTAACAAGGATTACAACTTTAATTAAAAGTATGATTCTAATAAAGACTAAATCTTCAAGGAATCTACTTTCCAGCCGTCTTCTTTGTTTCTTGGGATTTTCTCTCCTTGAGCTTTGGGCTTGACATATCTTTTGATCTGGGGCTTGGAAAAATATAAGGTTTTCACACGACAGACGAGCTGAATTTTCTCTATCTGTCGAGGTCCACTTTGCTTTTTCTCTACAAAACTGATGTCGTCCTCTGTTGTCACGGCAGCACCATGGTAGCATCGTCCTCTTTGTCTGTTTGTCTAGTTCAGCTCTTATGCTTCTCTGCCCAGCGCCTGCCCTCACCGTCTGCTACGGCGGCAACCTGCAAAAACAGTCATTCTTAGTAGAATCTGTGCCTTTAATATATTTGTGATGTTTTGCTGTAAACTAACCTAAATGCAATGAATAATGCTTGAATGCAACAGAAATATGGGTTAAAAAGGGTGTAAATAATAGAACTTTTACACACTCAACACTAACCCTTCCTCGCATGTAACCGACTCTCGAACTCATTTTTAGAAAAAATCTCGAGTTTTACTTCGGTGTCCGGTCTACCATTCTTAAATGGCCGGTGGCGACTCTACTTTTTTAATACGATTAAAGTATTCAAAAACTAATCAAAATCCGGTTCCTCCAAGTGACACCGAAACACTTTTCTTGAATTTTTTTAGTCGCTACACATACCACTTTCTAAAAACATGTATTATCAAAACATAAACATATGCAACATCTTTCACTTCCAAAACATGCATATAACAGTAGGCAAAACAAGTCTATCTTCAAAATATGAGCATGAATTCATCAAAAACAATGGAAACCGAAAATTAAGAGCGAGATCTTCCATACTTACTTCCGAACTTAGATTAGAGTTTCAAGCTTAATCTAAACCCCCAAATCTTGCTTTCAATCCTTCGAAAAGCTTTAAAACTAATTTCACTCACCGAAAACACCTCGCTTGCTTTGCCGTGGCGAAATCAAGCTTCCGAATCAACCGCAACTTCTTCCGAAGCTAACGAAACAACATCCCATGCTTCTCTAATGATGACTTTCCCCTCAAATCTTTGAAGAAAAACTGATGTTTGGCTGGAGAGAATTTGAGAGAAAATAATTGGGAGAAAAGGTAGTTACGTGAAATAGATTTTAAGAGACAAATGCCAATTTAATTCTTTCCATCTTGTTTTATTAATTAAAATCACTTTAAAATTAACCAATTAAAGAGTAAAAGTCTGAATTAAACTTTGAATCAATAGCTCCTTAAAGATTCAAAGTTTTGATCTTTTACGATTTAGTCACTAAAAAAGTTTTACAATATTTACATTTTGGTCACCACTTAAATGTCAAACCTCCAAAATTCATTTTTTAAAATTAATCCCACCAAAATCATACATATATTAAATAATGATTTTAAAATATTTTCCCATATTTTTCCAACCTCAAAAACCCCTTTTAAAACAATTAAAGGGTAAAGTACACAAACAGTCACTAAACTTTGGTAAAGATAAAATAAAATGGTAACCAAACTTTCAAAAATCACAAAATGGCAATTAAACTCTATGTTTTATAACAATATGGTAACTAGACGTTAAATCCCGTTAAGTGTCTGTTATAAAATTTGATATAATAACACATTTAGTCCTTCATATTTATATATTCAATCAATTTAGTCCTAATTCAAAACAATTCACTAAATTTAGCCCTCGTTATTTATGCATTCTTTAAATTTGGTCCTTAAAGGGAAATTCTAAAATATGGTAACATGATAAATAATTACAATTAAATTTTTATAGGCTCGACTCAATTCGAATCGAAAAAATTTCAAATAAAGTTTGAGTTGTAAAATATGATGTGTCAACTCAAATAACTCGAAATTTTTTGACTCGACTCGATCGAACGCTCACCTCTATCTTAGGATATGACGATTCAACTCGAATAACTCGAAATATTCAAATATTTTAAATCATTTTTTTCTTTTAAATCGAATAATTTATAAAATATAATATTTAACATTTTTATATTTAAATCACATCGAATATTTAATAACTATTTTAAATATTCAATTTAATTTAAAAGAAAAAATTGATTTAAAATATTCGAATATTTAATTAAATTACGAAATACTCTTAAGCTTGAATCTTGACGTGTGAATAAAACAAACTGGTTAGAAATATCGTCTCATAATAAATCTTTGAAGTATCTGATCAATAAACTAAAAGATTGAATATCGGTGGATGTACAAAAAAAAAATCATGTGTTTGTCAAAAACGGAAACTTTTGTTAAATAATATCTTAATATTTATATAAGGAGAAATTATATTATAGGCCCGGCTCGTCATGTCATCCATGGTCCCAACCAATAAAAAACATTTATTTCATTAATTTGTTCTCTATCATCTTTTAGCTAGTAAATCTATAATTTGTAAAAAGTGTTTTTTATTTAATTTACAGTAAATCTAAGTGAAGATTCACTCGGTAAAAAAATGACATGAAAAAATTAATGAAATAGATACTTTTTATTGATTGGACCATAGATGACGTGGCGACCTGGACCTATCATATAATTTCTCCCCCAAGAGAGGGTAAGTAATGGTTGCAATCCGGTGGAGCCGATGCTTCTCATTTATGATTAACCAACATATACATGCTGAATGAGCGTGTGGAGACGTTAATGATTACGAAAGTGTTTCAGTCTGAAACTTTGTTCAGCTCCTGGTAGCGATGAGTAGAAGAATAAGCTGAAAGAGCCAGGTCCATGCTTTTCTTACCACCCAACCATACAGCCCAGAAGAATCCAACCCACCCTGATTCATATTGAATTTGAAACATCAAATGAAAAGCACTACTCCACTAACACCATAATTACGAAGAAATTATGAAGAAATACTGTTCGTTCAAACTTATAATTGTTGAGAAAGATATACCAGTAGCTATAATTGCTGAAATTGTTGCGGTAGAAATAAGAAAAGCAGCAAGTGACAAGGCCCCAATGTAAATAAGTGTTAGACAGGCAAAGAAAGTAGCCAAGAAGCCTCCTGCAGCAGCCAGAGCGATGAGGAAAGAGATGATCATAGCATTCACAGTCGCAGCTAGAAAGAAAAGCATAAAAACAAGCAACCCTGTCAAGCTAAGAAATGTAACGCTCCCAACAGAAATGACGAGAAGAGCACGGAGGGGGCAGCCACTACGAGTCCAGTGCAGAACAGAACGGGTGGTGTTTCTGGAGGCTTCGCCAAGGCCAGGCACCTTCTCCGAAACAGACACCTTGATCCGCTGCACCAGCGGTGCCGATGCCGATGCTTCCGGGTAGATTATCGACGAAACCAAACGAAGGAGGCCATCGTGGAGCGTTTCCTCTCTGCGAGTGCACTTATTTTCGTCTACGGTCGCCATAGTTGATGTGTGATCTCTTGCTGTAAGTTGAAGAATGAAGAAATTGAAGATTGAAGTTGGCCACATCAACGACACCTAGAATAGAAATAATATTTTCTGGTTAGTTTGTTGGGATTTTTTCTTCTTTTATAATAATTATAATTTTTTTTACGACGGTGGCATTTCAAATGGCTTAATACACCATTTGCCCCTTAACATTTATAACTTTTTCATTTTCGTACTTAATATATTTCTTGGCTTATGTGCACCTAATGTTAGAGACGTTACCCAAATTACCTCAATTCGTTTAAAATAAAATTTTGTGGCCAGTCACACCGCGCCATGTCAATGTTCATATTTATTTTTTACTTTTCATACAAAATACAATAAAATAGGGGTAATTTACATTTTAAATCACTGAACTTAACTCTTACTTTCATTTAGATCACAAACATTTAATTTTATCAAACTATATCATTCAATTTTTATTATTAATAAAATAAGTCACTTAAACGAACGTTTTTAAATAATTCTAACAGAAAATAAATTTATTTGACACATTTACTTAACATATTCTTCACATGTCTTCGTTAAATAATATTTAATTGATTATTTAAATATTGTTTGTTAGAATTTTCTCAAACATTTCATTTAAATAAACTTAAAGAAAAATGATTAAATTTTCTATAAAATTCTAACAATTTTTTTAAATTGTCAATTATACCTTATTTGATGATAATATGCCAAAAAAAATGTTAAGTAAAAATTTCAATTTCACATTTTCTGTTAAATGTGTTTGATATAAGTAACTTAATTTATTAATAATAAAAGTTCAATGATGTAATTTGATTAAGTTAAAAGTTTATAATCTGAATAAAAGTTGAAGGTAAGTTCAGTGATCTAAAATGTAAATTATTCAATAAAATAGATATATTAAAATATTTATTAATTTTCCCATAACTATCACCGTTTCTCCTCTCTAAATTCATCCCAGTGGATAAAAATTCTATGTCTTTTCAGTGTCTTTTTTTATCCCCTAACACTACAAAACAGTGCTTTTTCGATAGCCCTTTTTATATCCAACACTATTCTATATCATAATCTTAAATTTTAAATCTTAAACCCTACACCTTATTCCCTAGAAAATATAGTATACCCTAATTTTTATAAACTCTAACCTTGAACTCTAAACCCTAAACCTTAAACCTAATTATTAGTGTAGGATATAAACAACGCACCGAGGAGGAAAAGTGGATTTCTATCCCCATCCCTACATCTCTTCCATTTTCCTCCATCACCGAGGCTTGCATCTCTTGTTTCCATTGGTACGTTTGATAATTAATTTCTTTTTCGGGGGCTTTCATTTTGTGTTAAAAGGATCGTTTTCATTTTCATTTCAACTACAAAATTTTCTTGCAGGGCTGTCAGGGATGCCAAGGAAAGGTAAGGTGATGTGTTCAATGAAGAAGAAGTGTTGTGTTGAGAAGAAAGGCTCAGCGAGGGTATGAGTGCATCGTTGCTGGCAGCAGTGTGTGCGACCACCGACGATGGCTCTGGTGGACGAGAGGTCGTCCACCGAAGAAACTGAACTTTTGTTCGGTTTGAGCAGCAATTTCCTTGGTGGATCTTGTTTGAGCAACAATTTCTTTCACGTTATCTAGATCAGTGTTTTTGAAGAAATAGGTATTAAGGATTTGGGGTTCTCAAAAAATTGGGTATTCAAGCTTTGGAGAATACTCAACTTTTGACCGTGGAAAATAGTTATTCAAGCTTTGAAAATTTTTGGAGAATACACAGCGTGGCAAAGGGAAGACGGAAGGGATGTGGGGAGAGGTGAGGGTATTTTGGAAAAATAAATGAATATTTTAATATATTTATTTTATTTTATTTAAAAATTAAAAAATAGTAAGAACATATTTTTAACGGCTGAGGTAATTTGAGTAACGTTTTTAATGTTAGAGAACACATGTAGGGGTGAGCAAAATTTGACTCGACTCGAAAAAATTGATATTTTTTTTCAATTTCGAGTTGTTCGAGTCAACTCGATTAACTCGAAAAAAATTTCGATTTCGAGTCGGTTTGGAATTTGCCCAACTCGAAAAATCGAAAAACCGAATTTTACAGTTTTGCAATTTAGTCACTGATTTCATTTTCTTCGATTCCTCCTTCATTTAAGTCCATTTTTGACCAAATTTGAACCATGTATTCCTAAACCAGCATAGAATACGTATTTATCTTCAATTTATATTTTTGAAAATAAATTCATATTTTTTCAATTCAGCCCCTTAACTTTGTATGATTTCCTCATTTCTTCAATATCTCATTCGTTTTATGTCAATTTTGACCAAAATTGAACCACATGCTCCTAAACCAATGTAGAAACTAGAATACCTATTTAGCTTCAATTCATATTTTTAAATTAAATTTCCTACTTTTGTAATTTAGTCCATCAACTTTGAATGTTTCCCATTTCTTTAATTTCTCTTTCGTTTTAAGTCTAATTTTTTACCAAAATTAAACCACGTGATTCACTAACACTATATAATATCTATATAACTTCAATTCATATTTTTAACAAATTTATTCTTTTTTTAATTTAGCCCTTTAACTTTATATTTTATTCAATTTATCATTCAACCGAATTGTAGAACTAATGTTTTGATATAATAATTGAAAAATGTTTTGGACTAATTTGAAAAGAATTTAAAACTTATTTTTAAGTCCAAACAACTTGGAATTATGTTTGAGGTATTTTAAGAGGTTTTTGGCAATGTTTTTACTATTCTTAAAGAGCCAAACTAGACTTTTCAAGCTACCTCTATCGATACGGTTGTACCCGTACCGATACCTTTTTGCTCAAGTTTGGTCACTGCCAAAACCCGTATCGAAACAGGCTTTGCCGTTTCGATACGGATCGGGATCGTTTCGATACGCCTGGTAAGCGTACCGATCTCCTTTCAACCAACCCCAACGGCTATTTCCCAACTGCCTTTTAAAAGTGAACCCGTACCGATACGCCCTCAAGCGTATCGATACGCCCAGGCTGACAAGAGCCCAACGCCTAGTTTCTGATGAAGACCGTACCGATACGGTTCCACGCGTATCGATACGGATAGCTGCAAAACAACATTAATGAAGGGAAATAAAGTCCTCAACGGCTCCAAATCATACTCAACGGCTAGTAACGGCTACAAACTCAATTTGGAGTATAAAAGGGACCTCCAAGCATATTGTAATGGTTAATGCTTCAATTGTTACAACATTATGATGTCAAAATTTGTCTAGAGCTTTAATTGTACATTTCTTGCTTAGACAACACTTGTGAGCTTACATTGTTAAATTTGCTCAAGTGTTTAGGTTTTGGGTGAGTGCTTAGAATTGCAAACAAACACCTATTAGAGGGATTTCTAGTTTGCTAAGTCTTTCTTTGTAAAGAGAGTGTTCCTTCAAGCTTTGGGTAGAAAGCTTTGAGGGTTGTAACGGTTTCCTCCTAATCCGAGAAAAGGGGACGAAATTCTTAGTGAATTTGTTAGAAATCCTTAGTGGGGAGCTAAGGTAGTGGATGTAGACCTTGGTTAGAAGGTTGAACCACTATAAATCCTTGTGTCAAATTGCCAAATTTTCACCTCCCACTAAAACACCCAATTATCCAACTTCTCCACACTTGGCGAGCAAGAACGGTTGATCGAATCGAGCCCCACACATCTCAACACGAATTTTTTGTATTTTTTTCTTTACATCAATTCATTGACTTATTTATACCCCATCAGTACTTTATCCTTAAAAGTTTTTTATTTAAAAATAATATTATAAATATATTTTAGAAGTTTAGATGATATTTTTTTATTAAATAACATTAATACAAATCTTACTTATGCATGTGAAAAATAATATGAAGATATATATATATATATATATATATATATATATATCTTATATGAATAGAAAAAGTCGTTTAAATTGGAATCAAATCGTACTATAACATGGTAAATAATTACAATTAAATTTGTATAGAAACTCGAAAACTCGACTCGACTCGAACTCGACTCAAATCTAAAAAATTTCAAATTAAGTTCAAGTCGTAAAATATGACGCGTCAACTCGAATAACTCAAAATTTTTTGACTCGACTCGACTCGCTCGAACGCTCACCCCTAAACACATGAGTTAAAAAAATAAGTTAAATACCAATATGAAAAATAATAAATGTTAAGAGACAAATGTCGCATTAAACCCATCTAAAATCAACACATGCGTGTTGTCTGTATATCTGTCATATTCATGAGTTTACTTTTAATTTTTTTATTGGTTTAACGTAGTTTTTGTCTCCTAAATTTTTTTATTACTTACCTCTAATTTTTTTCTTTGGAATAGGACAAAATCCTGGAATAGTGGTATGTAGTAATCCTTATCTTCACCAATTCATCAGCAACGTGATTCTGACTCACGGGGCTTCTCACATGTCTGAAGGTTATATTCTAATACCTTATAAACAACAAAATTATGGAGTTGACAAGACCACTTGGGCTCCTCGCAGCATCCTTCAGATATACAAGATTATTATATTCCACTTGAATCAACAAAGCGACATTGTCCTAGGTTAATTTAAGTCCCTCCACATTAACAGGTGTCGATAAGTCTACACTCTAAACAAACCCCAAAAGCCAATGATCGGTATTGTCGTAACTGCTCTATTAATATTTTTTGGGGCTAGGCGTTAGGTGTATGTGTCGATTCGAGTTATCAAAATCGATTTTAAGTAAATTGACCTTAGTTTTGATTTAATTGAGATTTAAAATAAAATGGATGACAATTTTGTAAATAAAGTGAAAAGGGGATGACAACCTTTTTAAAACAAAAAGAACAAAAAAAAGCTATCATCTTTCCCCATTTTCTTCATTTAACGTGAAATCAAAACCAAAACCCTCTATAAACCCCTATCCACTATTCCATTTGATTTCTCCATCAATTCAAGGGTATTTTCAAAGGTAAATTCATTTCTTAACTCTCCTCATCATCCCCATCATTTACATTGTCTTAGATTTGAAAACTATCATCTTTTTGGAATTTCAAGTTTAATGAAAGTTTGAATTTTTAATGAGTTTTTCATTTGATTTTGATTTTTTGAGTTGGATTTTGGTTTAATCTCATCTAAATACACTTAATATCTTGAAATAGTTGGATTAGGGTGAAAACCCGAAGTGGGTCTTTGGGGCAATTTTTGAAGTGTCTAAAATTGTGTTTTTGGTGTGTTTTAGTGTTGGGTTGAAGGGCTGATGGTATAGAGTTATTAGGGAAGTGTTTTGGAACCTTTTAGATGCCATTTGGGTATGGGAAATCATAGTTTTTAGCTGGGTAATTGGGGAGCTCGAAAATGGAGATTTTGGTGAATAATTTGGGTTGAAATTGTGAAGCTTTGACATGTGTTTGTGAGTGGGGTTGGTGACTGAATTTAGCATTGAATTGGTGAGTAATGATTGTGTTTTGATTGGTTAGAAGCAAAAAGAAACATCGGAGAAGGATCGTGATATGACCATCAAGAACAAAGACCCGGAGAAGTACCCAAGTGGCCCCATTACACGTGCACGGGCCAAGGAGTTTCAATCAGCCATGGAAAGCTTGTTTACAACAAGCCATGAACGTGAGAAAGAAGAAATAATAAGGGAGGAATGTCTTACCTTGCTCATGCATGCATTTGCATGAGAATTTAAGTATTTCAAACTTCATTTATAGTTTTAGTTCATTTAGGGAAGTAGTTTAATTATGTATCTTAAATCATTCTTTAAACTACTTCATTCATGCATTTAGTTAAATTCAATAAAGTTAGTTCTTTAGTTAAACTAGTTCATTCATTTAACTAGTTCACTCAATTAACTAACTCTTTAATTGTTTCATGCATCTATTATTTTAAGTTTGAATAAATCCTTTGTGTGTGTCTAGGTTCATGTGACGTGTGGATTAAAGAAGAGACTTTTCAACTTCAACTTGGAAACAAGTCATTGATGACCATCTTTACTCATGCAAACAAGGCAATTGAAGGCAATTCAAGGCTGAATTCTTTTCATCTTTTCAAGGTTGTTCATCTTCTTAGAGTAACAAAGCATTTAAGCTTCATAATTCACCTATTCAAGGTTGAAATTATGAACCAATGAAGGCCATTCACGTTCAAGAGAAGGGACATGCAATAATCAACATTCAAATTATGCATTCAAGGCCTTTATTTATCATTTTTGAAGGCTGATCATATTCCACAAATGGGCAAGCAATGAAGGCTGGTTTAATATCATTTAATCATCAAATTAAGTGATAAAATCATCAAGGAATTCAAAGAGGCAAGCTGATTTGGATGTGTGGGATGTCTACATTCATCCTATGTCCACATTCATTATCTTTTATCCATTTGCAAGCAAAATGAAGCAGCCCAAGAGTCACCACTCCTTTTGGACGAATTTAAGGCTAAATTCATCTCAATTTAAAGCAAAATTCATTCATCAAAAGGATAAGAAAGAAACATTTCATTTATTTGTATTCAATAGCATTTAGATGAGCATTCATCTCTCTTTTGTGTGACTTTTCATATGGTGCCTAGCCACACTATAAATAGGCACCTTAGGTTCATTTGTAAGGACTTTTTTTTTGGGAGAATATAAACCTTTGAAAGATTGCTTTCATCTTGTTCTTGCGAGAACTCTATCGGCTTCAAGTTGTGCTTGTAGTCTTCTATCCGTTTCATTTTACTATAGCGTTGGTTCCAAGCTCTCTTATAGCTTGTGGGTCACGTTCCACACTCCTCCACCTCGACTCCATCAAAGTATATTGTTGGTTCCTAGCTCGTTATAGCTAGCGGGTCACAATTCGCTATCCTTGCAACCATACAAATCGACGCCGCCTTTAATAGCTCACATCACTCCTTCTTTGATTTACACCTTTCCATGATTATCATCCTTCATCCTTAGCCACCATACTATCCAAATTACCTATCCAATTCCTTTCTTCATTATTTTTTTTTATTATATTGCTATTCATCTCACATGTATGTTTTATGATGTCTCAGAGTTCAAAGCGTAGCAAAGAATATTTCTTACTAGAATCACGATCGGGAACATCTATATGACTCGGGTCACATTACCGAGTACATATCAATTGGTATCAGAGCAAGATTGATTCAGTAAGATAGTCGTTGTCTCTCTTCTGAAAAAAAGAAAAAAAAAGGAAAAAAAAGAAAAAGAAATCGAAAAAAAATTAGAGAAAGTTAAAGAGGGAAGGGGCATCATATTCTCTATTCTTCTTTAAAAAATATTACATCATTTTTTCTTTTGCTACTATTTTGTCATCTTTACCAACTCTCACAATTTACCTTTTTTTGTTGTTGCCACTTTTTCTTATCCCACCTTCCAAATTCTTTTCGCCAAGTTTTGTTTTTTCAGCCGAATTCTACAAGCCATTTGCAAGCCTTGAGGAAGTTCTTAAAAGGACTTGATTGAGAGCAAGAGTGGAAAAAGGCAAGAGTGCACATCAAGGGTAAAAGCCATCCCGAGTGAAACACGAGTGTGAGTGCATTTTCTTGGAGTGGAATATGTGAGGTTTTGTGTTTGTGAGGTTTTAATTTTTTTATTTTTGTTACTAATAATGTCTCAAAATTCCGTGAGAAACTCTGTTGGAGGAAGTAATAATGTTAACGTAGATGCAACTAACTCCAATCTTCAAGATATTATCCGAGAGATGGACAGGTTGTTGCAACAAAGGTTGGGGTCGATGCAAGAATGAGATCATTTGGAGGAAAGATCTCAACGAAGGCATAATTCAGATCACGAGGAAGAGTATGAGGGAGAGGTGGACGAAGAACTCATAGACGAGCGAGCCTCCCAGCAAAGTTTGAGGCGTCAAGAACCTAGGTACCAAAGAGCTCGGCCAAGAGTTGATGATAATCTTAGCAACATCAAAATAACCATTCCTCATTTCCAAGGAAGAACGGATCCTGAAGCCTATCTTGCATGGGAAAAAAAGTTGAGCACATCTTTGAGTGCCACAACTACTCCAAGCTTAAGAAGGTAAAACTTGCAGCCATTGAATTTACAGATTATGCACTAATATGGTGGGATCAGTTGACATCTAGTAGGAGACGCAATGGCGAACATCCAATTTCTACTTGGAATGAGATGAAGGCCGTTATGCGTAGGAGGTTCGTTCCAACTCACTATCATAGGGAGTTGTTCAACAAGCTTCAAAATCTCACCCAAGGCAACCGTAGTGTTGAGGACTACTTTAAAGAGATGGAAGTAGCCATGATCCGAGCTAACATTGATGAGGATCGAGAAGCCACCATGGCAAGATTTCTATCCGGCCTTAACCCAAATATTGCGGTCGTCATTGAGTTGCAACATTATGTGGAGATCGAAGACATGGTGCATATGGCCATAAAAGTGGAAAAGAAACTTAAACGGAAGGGTTCCACACGAACCTATGGGGGAGCATCATCAAGATGGGGGCAAAGTTCTTACAAACGGAGTCCTCCAATACCACCCAATGAAAGAGGCACACCACCCAAATGAAGCAAGGCCATTGCTGAAACTAGCAAAGGTAAGGCTCCGAATGTTCCAAACTGTTCCCGAGATATACAATGCTTCAAGTGCTTGGGAAGAGGGCATATTGCAAGCCAATGCCCAAATCGCAACACCATGCTTCTTCGTGATGATGGAGAGGTTGAATCGGAACAAGAGGAGGAAGATGAAGTTGCTGCCATACAAGAAGATGAAGGTGATGATATAGAGTATGCAGCAGAAGGAGAGGCCCTTATTGTGAAAAGGAGCCTAAGTGTGCAAGCGAGTGAAGGGAATGAGCAACGCGAGAATATCTTTCATACTCGCTGCCATGTTAATGGAAAGGTAGCTTTGTCATTATTGATGGAGGTAGTTGTACTAATGTTGCTAGTACTCTTATGGTAGAAAAACTTGGATTAGCAACCACAAAGCATCCACATCCCTACAAGCTGCAGTGGCTTAATGACGGAGGAGAACTCAAGGTTACCAAGCAAGTTCTTGTTGCTTTCTCCATTGGAAAGTATAAGGATGAAGTTCTTTGCGATGTTGTTCCGATGCACGCTGGCCATTTACTACTTGGGAGGCCATGGCAATTCGATAAATGAGTCATGCATGATGGATATACCAATCAGTATACACTCACCCATGGAGTAAGAAAGATTACCTTAGCCCCTCTTTCACCAAAACAAATTCACAAAGACCAAATACATTTGAGAGAAAGTATTGAAAGAGCCAAAGAGAGAGAATCAAAAATGAAGGTAAAAGCAAGCGAGAGTGAGCAAAGTGAGGATGCAAAAATGAGTCTTTTTACCAAAGAAAGAGAGTTGAGAAAGTGTTTGCTGTCGGGAAAGGAATTACTTGTACTTGTGTACAAGGAAAGTTTATTGAACACTAACCAACTTGATCACACTTTGCCTTCTTCTATTGTGTCTTTGTTGCAGGAATTTGACGAATTATTTCTGGAGGAGATACCAAGTGGGCTGCCACAAATCCGTGGCATTGAACATCAAATAGATTTCATTCCCGGTGCCGTCATTCCTAACCGTCCAGCTTACCGAAGCAATCCCGAGGAAACCAAGGAGTTACAAAGGCAAGTGGCTGAACTAATGGCCAAAGGCTACGTGAGGGAGAGCCTTAGCCCATGTTCTGTTCCGGTATTACTTGTGCCAAAGAAGGATGGAACTTGGCGCATGTGTGTAGATTGTCGAGCGGTAAACAAAATTACGGTAAAGTATCGTCACCCTATTCCTCGTTTAGATGATATGTTAGATGAGCTTAGTGGTTCTAACCTTTTCTCTAAGATTGATCTTAAGAGTGGTTATCACCAAATAAGGATGCGGGAAGGTGATGAATGGAAAACAACATTTAAACAAAGCAAGGACTCTATGAATGGTTGGTTATGCCTTTTGGCTTAACTAATGCACCAAGTACTTTCATGAGGTTAATGAACCATGTTCTTAGACCGTTTTGGGTAAATTTTGTGTGATTTATTTTGATGACATCTTAATCTATAGTAAATCAATGGAAGAACATGTTCAACACTTGAGGTCAGTTTTGTTGGTTTTAAGAAAGGAGAAGTTATATGCTAATTTAGACAAGTGTACATTTTGTACTGACAAAGTTGTCTTTCTTGGTTTTGTTGTCAGTTCTAAAGGCTTAGAGGTTGACAAAGAGAAGGTTAAAGCCATTGAAGAATGGCCACGACCAGCAAGCATTTCCCAAGTTAGGACTTTCCATGGACTTGCAAGCTTTTACCGAAGATTTGTGCCAAACTTCAGCACCATTGTCGCCCCTTTAACTAGTGTCATCAAGAAGAATGCTAACTTTTTCTAGGGGGGAGACCAAGAGAAATCTTTTAATGACATTAAAGAATGTTTAATTCATGCCCCTTTGCTTACCATACCTGATTTTAACAAAACGTTTGAAATTGAATGTGATGCATCAGATGTGGGAATTGGAGCGGTATTATCTCAAGGTGGACGTCCTATAGCATATTTCAGTGAGAAATTAAGTGGAGCTACGTTCAATTATCCAACATATGATAAGGAGATGTATGCCCTTGTTCGCGCAATAGAAACATGGCAACACTATCTATGGCCTAAGGAGTTCATTATTCACACCGATCATGAGGCATTGAAGCACATTCGGGGGCAACATAAACTCAACAAATGACATTCCAAATGGGTGGAGTTTCTTGAATCTTTTCCCTATGTCATCAAATATAAGAAAGGTAAGGAGAATATAGTTGCCGATGCATTGTCTCAAAGGTACGCTTTTCTAAACACCTTAGAATCTAAGTTGTTAGGTTTTGTTTTCATTAAGGATTTATACGAATCTGATTCTGATTTTGAAAAAATTTACAAAGCTTGTGAGAAAGGCACGTTTGAAAACTATTATAGGGACAATGGGTTCCTATTCAAGGAAGGAAGACTTTGTATTCCACAAGATTCCACACGTGAATTACTTATCAAAGAAGCCCATGGAGGAGGCTTAATGGGACATTTTGGAATAGCAAAGACTTTGGCCATACTTCAAGAGCATTTATATTGGCCAAAGATGAGACGAGATGTAGAGAGGTTATGTGAACGTTGCATCACTTGCAAGAAGGCTAAGTCTAAATCCATGCCACATGGACTCTACACGCCACTACCTATTCCAGAAGCACCATGGATGGACATTTCAATGGATTTTGTGCTAGGGCTTCCACGCACAAAGAATAACAAAGACTCCATCTTTGTAGTAGTGGATAGATTTTCCAAAATGGCTCATTTTATTCCTTGCAACAAGACTAATGATTCCTTATATATTGCTAACTTGTTTTTCAGGGAAGTCTTGAGATTACATGGTGTGCCAAGAACTATCATTTCCGATCGAGATGTGAAGTTCTTAAGCCATTTCTGGAGAGCACTATGGAGTAAGATTGGAACTAAGCTGCTATTTTCCACCACTTGTCACCCTCAAACGGATGGCCAAACCGAAGTGGTGAATCGAGTACTCTCCACGTTGCTTAGGAGCATTATTAAGAAGAATCTAAAGACATGGGAAGAGTGCTTACCACATGTGGAGTTTGCATATAACCGATCAGTCCATACCACCTCGGGACACACTTCTTTTGAAGTTGTGTATGGGTTCAATCCATTAACTCCGATGGACTTATTGCCATTACCCGCTGATCAAATTGTGAATAAAGATGGACTTAACAAAGCTGAATTTGTTAAGAAACTTCATCAACAAGTGCGGGATAATATTGAAAAGAAAACCAAGCAATATGAGCAGCAAGCAAACAAGGGTCGAAGGAGAGTTATCTTTGAGCCGGGAGATTGGGTGTGGTTGCACATGAGAAAAGAAAGGTTTCCAGCCCAACGGAAATCTAAATTGATGCCTCGAGGAGATGGGCCATTTCAAGTAGTTAAGAGGATCAATGATAATGCTTATAAACTAGACCTCCCAGGTGAGTTTAATGTTAGTGCAACCTTTAATGTTGCTAATTTATCTCCTTTTGATGTAGGTGACGATTTGGGGACAAACCGCTTTAAAGAGGGAGGGACTGATATGACCATCAAGAACAAAGACCCGGAGAAGTACCCAAGTGGCCCCATTACACGTGCATGGGCCAAGGAGTTTCAATCAGCCATGGAAAGCTTGTTTACAACAAGCCATGAACGTGAGAAAGAAGAAATAATAAGGGAGGAATGCCTTACCTTGCTCATGCATGCATTTGCATGAGAATTTAAGTATTTCAAACTTCATTTATAGTTTTAGTTCATTTAGGGAAGTAGTTTAATTATGTATCTTAAATCATTCTTTAAACTACTTCATTCATGCATTTAGTTAAATTCAATAAAGTTAGTTCTTTAGTTAAACTAGTTCATTCATTTAACTAGTTCACTCAATTAACTAACTCTTTAATTGTTTCATGCATCTATTATTTTAAGTTTGAATAAATCCTTTGTGTGTGTCTAGGTTCATGTGACATGTGGATTAAAGAAGAGACTTTTCAACTTCAACTTGGAAACAAGTCATTGATGACCATCTTTACTCATGCAAACAAGGCAATTGAAGGCAATTCAAGGCTGAATTCTTTTCATCTTTTCAAGGTTGTTCATCTTCTTAGAGTAACAAAGCATTTAAGCTTCATAATTCACCTATTCAAGGTTGAAATTATGAACCAATGAAGGCCATTCACGTTCAAGAGAATGGACATGCAATAATCAGCATTCAAATTATGCATTCAAGGCCTTTATTTATCATTTTTGAAGGCTGATCATATTCCACAAATGGGCAAGCAATGAAGACTGGTTTAATATCATTTAATCATCAAATTAAGTGATAAAATCATCAAGGAATTCAAAGAGGCAAGCTGTTGGATGTGTGGGATGTCTACATTCATCCTATGTCCACATTCATTCTCTTTTATCCATTTGCAAGCAAAATGAAGCAGCCCAAGAGTCACCACTCCTTTTGGATGAATTTAAGGATAAATTCATCTCAATTTAAAGCAAATTTCATCCATCTAAAGGATAAGAAAGAAACATTTCATTTATTTGTATTCAATAGCATTTAGATGAGCATTCATCTCTCTTTTGTGTGACTTTTCATATGGTGCCTAGCCACACTATAAATAGGCACATTAGGTTCATTTGTAAGGACTTTTTTTTGGGAGAATATAAACCTTTGAAAGATTGCTTTCATCTTGTTCTTGCGAGAACTATATCGGCTTCAAGTTGTGCTTGTAGTCTTCTATCCGTTTCATTTTACTATAGCGTTGGTTCCAAGCTCTCTTATAGCTTGCGGGTCACGTTCCACACTCCTCCACCTCGACTCCATCAAAGTATATTGTTGGTTCCTAGCTCGTTATAGCTAGCGGGTCATAATTCGCTATCCTTGCAACCATACAAATCGACACCGCCTTTAATAGCTCACATCACTCCTTCTTTGATTTACACCTTTTGATGATTATCATCCTCCATCCTTAGCCACCATACTATCCAAATTACCTATCCAATTCCTTTCTTCATTATTATTTTATTATATTGCTATTCATCTCACATGTATGTTTTATGATGTCTCAGAGTTCAAAGCGTAGCAAAGAATATTTCTTACTAGAATCACGATCGGGCACATCAATATGACTCGGGTCACATTACCGAGTACATATCAGATCGGGACCGTACCCGGGAATCAAAGAGGCTTGACTTGCTTGCTTGGTTGCTAAGGAAGGGTGGTAAGTAAAACTTTAAATTGTTTTAAAGTTGGTTCAAGTGTGTGTAGTGGAAGTGTTGGAATGAGCTTGGTAGGCCATTTCGAGGCGGAAGTTAAATTGGTAGTTTAACTCCTTGAATGTTAATGATGCTTTATATGCCATTGCCTATTTTGATCTTGCGAGATATGAATTGATTCGTATGTGTATACCTTGATATGTGTGATGATGAATATGTGCTATAATTGATGGATGGGTGAGGAGGTTTAAAGAAATTGGCACTAATTAACTTACCGGGTGTACATGATAGATCATTAGGATTAGTGTGCACACGATTGAGTCAAAACGCGCGTGGACTTGATGGCGTTGAGTCATCAAGGAGGAGTACGGTGATGTAATATTCCACCGGAAATTTATTTATATTATACTTGATGATGAGTGGAATCCCATCCGTAGGGCATGTGGTGATGAGTGGAATCCCACCCATGCAAGGTCCGGTGATGAGTGTAATCCCACCGAGGTAATGTTGTTGTTGAGAGTAAATCCGCACATCCGAGTAAACTAATAGTGGCCAATGAAATTGCTCTTATAACTATGATGTTGAGATAACTTATTTATATTGTTGAGCTTAATATGATGTAAGATGCCATACTTATGACTCTTGAAACACTAGCTAGGTTGCTATGTTGATGCATATGTATGTTGTGTGTGATGTTAAGGATTGCATGCTTGGACCCTGCATTTTTGTTGTTTTTTATTTTTAGAGCATCCTCACTAAGCTTTTAGCTTACGCTCTCATTTTCAACAATGCAGATCATTAGCATGGTGTTAGCAAGGAGCAAGGCGAGTGGGCTTTCCAAGTTATAGTTGCTCAAGTATGATTTAGTAATTAAAGTGGTAGTTTAGCAATGGGGCTACTATGTGTTTTGTATGAGCATTTTAGGACTCATGGATGTTGTTGATGTTTATGCCTTACTTGAATATGTAAACCATGTTATGTGTTGGTCAAATGTTTGTATTGAGATGCTATGTTTTTGGTTGAGTACATGTGTTGTTGTTGCATGTAAACTCTATGTGTGGAGACATGTGCTTTATGGGCTATTAATGTTTAAGTATGCCTTGAATGATATTTGAATGTGATGCAAGAATCCTTGTTATGCATATGGATTTGGTGATGTTTGGCTTTACACGTTTATTGTGTGCTAAGCATGTGTTATTAGGCTGCCTATCATCTAGATTGGTTGTATGTTGAGTCTTGAGTGTTTTGGTGGAGTTTTGAGGCTACCTAGTGTCTTAAACCAGCAAAAATCTGTCTTTTCGCAGCCCGTTTATCGAAACGGTTGGTCTCGTTTCGTTACGGCCTCTTGTTTCAGGCCAGGCGTTTCGATACGCCTACGGTCCGTTTCGGTACATATTTGCTACTGGAAATCTGAGAAATTGCCGATATTTTGGGGTTTCGAAACGAATCTAGGTGTTTCAAAACGGTCAATATATCGTTGACCACGAGAAGTTTACCGTTGGGGGTGTTTTAGAACGGTTGACCTCCGTTCCGATACGGCCTTCTCGTGTGGACTTGGGGTTGTTGACCAAGTCAAGGTGTTTCGATACACCTCAAGGGTGTTTCGAAACGGCCTGCCTAATAACTTAAAATTGGACTGTTTACTTGCTGATATGAGTTCAGTTGCATGTCTTTCTTGATTTATTCCACTGTCGCGATCACATAGGATACAAATGTGCCTTTAGAGAAGATTAAGTTAAAAGAAAATTTTTAGGGTTGCTAACCGAGGTGGAATCCTTAACGAGTTTCGCATCGGTTTTCCCCATGTAGCCTACTCGAACCGGTCAGCCGACCAAACCGGGGCGAGGGGGTTACATTTGTTGGTATCAGATCCTGAGGTTACCGAGACCTCGGGCAGGTAAGTGATGTAAATTTAACGTGTTAAGTAATGGTATCGTTTTCGTGTGTGCCTTGCCATGAATTCTTGTTGTTTGAATGTTCATATGGTGATTGGAAGCATGAATTGTTGCGTTTGGTGTAGTGTCGAGTGCCCATTGCTACTATTACTTAATTTAAAAGGGTTTTGTAAAGGAAAGTACTTGAGCAACGTTGGACCCTTTCCTTTGGTAACTTAATCCTTATCTGTTTGTTATTGTAGTTATTATCTTGCTAGCTGTATCATGAGACCACGTGGGAGGCCTATGATGGTTCAGCCGGAACCACGGGCACAAGCTCCGGGGATTGAGCAGATTGATGCGGCGCAGACTCCTCCACCTCCTCCACCTCCTCCTCAGCAAGAGGGAGGTGAGGCGGGAGCCGAGGGTGTTGGACCTCAGGTAGGCCAAGGACCGATCGGAATTGATTTAGCTCCCTTAGTTCAGGCGATAGCTGGGGCTTTCCATGCTGCAGTGGCTGGGGGTCAGGCAGCGGCACAACCTCATGGAGAGGGCACTGGTTTGCCATGGGATAGACTCCGCAGTTTGGGAGGTGAAGAGTTCAGAGGGTCGACACCCGAGAGGTCTGAGATGTGGTTAGAGAAGATCGTCTGTATCTTGTCACAGATGGGATGTACCGGGGGACGCATGTTGGGGTGTGTTGAGTCCCTGCTTCAGAGTGAAGCCTACACTTGGTGGGTCACCATCACTACGGGTATGGATGAGGCTGAGATCACTTGAAAGTTCTTCGAGTCAGCATTCCGTAAGAAGTATCTGGGTCCTCGATATCTCGATGAGAGGAAGAGGGAATATATGGCTTTGCTTCAGGGGAGTATGACTGTGATAGACTATGAGATTCGATTTGTTAGGCCGAGTCAGTATGCATCTGAGCTTGTTCCTACTGAAGTGGAACGTTGTAACCGTTTCCGTTATGGGCTGAATGAAGAAATCAAGAGGTACACTCTAGCTTCGGACTACACTGATTTTGATGTCTTGGTCGCGAGGGCCAAGGACTTGGAGCACAGTTTGGGCTTGACCAAACGATCTGGTGGTTCTAGTTCTGGTAAGAGATCTAGTGACTTTGATAGGGGTGATGCCAAGAGGCAGCGGGACAACCGGCATCACTATGACCATACACGTGGTGGAGGTAACCACGGTAGGGGCCAACAGGGCCAGAGGGTTGGTGGGAAGTTGCCCACGTGTGCTACCTGCGAGAGGAACCACACCGGTGAGTGTTGGGGGAATTTCCACTCGTGTTGGAATTGTGGAGCTAGGGATCATATTAGGCGTGACTGTCCACATCAGGTGGGGCAGGCACCAGCTCAGGCTCCTGCTAGAGCCAATGACTTTTAGAGAGGCCGCGAGCGCGGTAGAGGTAACTTCCAACCGAGGAATGATGGCCAGAGGAACATAGCACATGTAGTTGCAGTCCAGCCAGAGGGCGGAGGTCAGGCCAGAGTTTACGCTCAGCGTGGGGATCAGCATGACACAGATGTGATCGCAGGTAACTTCTCGATACAGTCTTTGGGTTTGCTTTCTTTGATTGACTCCGGGTCTACACATTCTTATATTCTAAGTAAGCATGCACAGTTGTTGAAATTGCCTTGTGAAATATTAGAGGTAGGAGTTAGTGTTACTAGCTCCTTTGGGGACACGGTAGTAGTTAGAAAGATTTACCGAAGGTTTCCATTGATGGTTCAGGGACATGTGTTTCCAGTGGATATGATGGAGCTACCTTTTTATGGTTTTGATGTAATTCTGGGTATGAACTGGCTCACTGAGCATAGAGCTAGGATAGATTTTGAAACTAAGAGGATTTCTTTGAGACTCACAGATGATTATGAGATAGTAGTGGTGGGTGAGAACGTGAAGTTCTTATCCAATGCAGTTTCAGTTCTAGAGGCTAAGAGGTTGGTTGAGTTGGGTTGCGAAGCATACTTGGCTTATGTGATGAATCCAAACATGAGTGAGGTTAGACCTCAAGATATCCGGACCGTGTGTGACTTCCCTAGTGTGTTTCCAGAAGAGTTGTTGGGTTTACCGCCTGATAGAGAGGTAGAGTTCACTATAGAGACTTATTCTGATTCAGCTCCTGTTTCGATTGCTCCGTATCGTATGGCACCGAAAGAACTGAAAGAGTTGACAGATAGAGGTTTCATTCGACCTAGTTCTTCACCTTGGGGTGCACCAGTTTTGTTTGTGAAGAAGAAAGATGGAAGCATGAGAATGTGTATAGATTACAGACAGTTGAATCAGTTAACAGTGAAGAACAAGTAACCTTTGCCGAGAATCGATGATTTGTTTGATCTGTTGAGAGGGGCATCAGTCTTTTCGAAGATTGACTTGAGATCCAGATACTACCAGCTAAAGGTAAGAGAGGTGGATGTACCGAAGACGGCCTTTAGAACTAGATATGGTCACTACGAGTTCTTAGTTATGCATTTTGGGTTGACTAACGCACCGTCTGCTTTCATGGATATGATGAATCAGATTTTTCATCAGTACCTAGATCAGTTTGTAGTTGTTTTTATATATGATATCTTGATGTATTCGCGAACGGAAGAAGACCATGACCGACACTTGAGACTACTTTTGAAGACTTTGTTAGATAATCAGTTGTATGCAAAGTTGAGCAAGTGTGAGTTCTGGATCCGAGAGGTAGTCTTCCTAGGGCATGTAGTGTCAGCCGATGGGATTAGAGTTGATCCGAAGAAAATAGAGGCCATCGTTGAATGGAAGCAATCGAAGTCTGTAACAGAGGTACGTAGCTTTCTAGGCTTAGCTGGATACTATAGAAGATTCGTGGAAGGTTTCTCGAAGTTAGCCGCTCCTTTGACACAGTTGCTTCAGAAAAGTGTTCAGTTTGAGTGGTCAGATGCAAGACAGAGAGCCTTTGAGAAATTGAAAGAAGCTTTGACCCAAGCACCGATCTTGATTCAGCCAGATTCTAGGAAAGACTATGTAGTTTATAGTGATGCTTCCTATGTAGGCCTAGGTTGTGTTCTCATGCAAGACAAGAGAGTAGTGGCTTATGCCTCAAGACAGTTGAAGACTCACGAGCGCAACTATCCGACCCATGACATAGAGTTAGCTGTAGTTGTGTTTGCTCTGAAGATTTGGAGACATTATTTGTACGGTGAGAGATGCACAGTGTACACAGATCACAAGAGTTTGAAGTACAGCATGACCTAGCGAGATTTGAATCTCAGACAACGTAGGTGGTTAGAGTTGCTAAAAGACTATGATCTTACGATTGAGTACCATCTGGGTAAGGCCAATGTAGTGGCCGATGCTTTGAGTATAAAGGTAGCTATAGATTTGAGAGCCATGTTTGCTGGATTGATCTTGTCCGGAGATGGTGGCTTGGTAACCGAGCTTTAGGTTAGACCTACTCTAGGTCAGTTGATTAGAGAAAAGCAGCTCCTAGATAGATCTTTGGCACCTCACGTGCAAGATGTAGCTGAGGGTAGACCTTCAGACTACAGTTTCAGTACCGATGGAGTCTTGTGCTTCAAAAATAGGATAGTTGTACCAGAAGACAGTGACTTGAGACGTACAATCTTGAATAAAGCACACAGTAGTCCGTTTGCTATACATCCTGGAAGTACGAAGATGTACCGTGACTTGAAGAATGAGTACTTTTGGGTTGGTTTGAAGAGAGATGTAGCCGACATCGTGAGTAAGTGTTTGGTGTGTCAGAGAGTGAAGGCGGAACATCAGGTTCCCTCATGTTTGGTGCAACCGTTGGGAATTCCAGAATGGAAATGAGAGAATATTACCATGGATTTTGTTTCGGGCTTGCCTTTGAGTCTTACGAAGAAGAACTCAGTTTGGGTTATAGTAGATCGTTTCACGAAGTGTGCTCACTTCTTAGCAGTCAATACCACTTATACCTTAGATAGATTGGCCGATCTGTACATTGGTGAGATTGTTAGACTGCATGGTGTGCCGAAGTCTATTGTGTCCTATAGAGATCTGAGGTTCACAGCTCGATTTTGGGAGTGTCTGCATAAAACTTTGGGTACCCGTTTGAATTTCAGCACGTCTTATCATCCGCAGTCAGATGGTCAGTCAGAGAGAGTTATACAGATCTTAGAGGATATGTTGCATTGTTGCATCATTGATTTTCAGGGTACGTGGGAGAAGCACTTGCCTCTAGTTGAGTTTGCTTACAATAATAGTTTTCAGTCGAGCATTCATATGGCTCCGTATGAGGCCTTGTATGGTAGGAAGTGTAGAACTCCAGTTTGTTGGGCCGAAGTGGGACAGAAGTTGTTACCTATTCCGGATTTGCTCAAGAGGACAACTGACAAGGTGAAAATGATTTACGATCGATTGAAGGCTGCTTCAGATAGGCAGAAGTCCTATGCCGACTTGAAGAGGAAGGAGGTTGAGTTCTCCGTGGGTGAGAAGGTGTTCTTGAAAGTGTCTCCGTGGAATAAAGTAATGAGATTTGGCCGAAAGGGGAAGTTGAGTCCGAGGTACATAGGACCGTATGAGATTTTGAAGAGGGTTGGTCCAGTTGCCTATCAGTTGCGTTTGCCATCCGAGCTAGAGAAGATACACGATGTATTTCATGTTTCGATGCTCCGTAAGTATAGGTCCGATCCATCACATGTTATGCCTGTAGAAGAGATTGAATTGAATCCGGATTTGACTTATGAGGAAGAACCTGTTGAGATCCTAGCTTCTGACAGTAAGGTGTTGCAGGGTAGATCGATTGAGTTTGTGAAAGTGCGGTGGCAACGTCGAGGGGTGGACGAGGCCACTTGGGAGAGGAAGGAGGATATGGAAAGGCAATTTCCTTATCTCTTTCAGTCAAGTAATTTCGGGGACGAAATTCCTTAAGTAGGAGAGAGTTGTAACACCCGTGTTTTGGGGCTAGGCGTTAGGTGTATGTGTCAGTTCGAGTCATCAAAATCGATTTTAATTAAATTGACCTTAGTTTTGATTTAATTGAGATTTAAAATAAAAGGGGTCGCAATTTTGTAAATAAAGTGAAAAGGGATGACAACCTTTTTGAAACAAATAGAACAAAAAAAAAGCTATCATCTTTCCCCCCTTTTCTTCATTTAACGTGAAATCAAAACCAAAATCCTCTCTAAACCCCTATCCACTATTCCATTTGATTTCTCCATCAATTCAAGGGCATTTTCAAAGGTAAATTCATTTCTTAACTCTCCTCATCATCCCCATCATTTACATTGTCTTAGATTTGAAAACTATCATCTTTTTGGAATTTCAAGTTTAAGGAAAGTTTGAATTTCTAATGGGTTTTTCATTTGATTTTGATTTGTTGAGTTGGGTTTTGGTTTAATCTCATCTAAATACACTTAATATCTTGAAATGGTTGGATTAGGGTGAAAATCCGAAGTGGGTCTTTGGGGCAATTTTTGAAGTGTCTAAAATTGGGTTTTTGGTGTGTTTTAGGGTTGGGTTGAAGGGCTGATGGTATAGGGTTATTAGGGAAGTGTTCTGGGACCTTTTAGATGCCATTTGGGTGTGGGAAATCATAGTTCTCAGCTGGGTAATTGAGGAGCTCGAAAATGGAGGCTTTGGTTAATAATTTGGGTTGAAATTGTGAAGCTTTGACATGTGTTTGTGAGTGGGGTTGGTGACTGAATTTAGCATTGAATTGGTGAGTAATTATTGTGTTTTTATTGGTTATAAGCAAGAGAAAACATCGGAGAAGGATCGGGACCGAACCCGGGAATCAAAGAGGCTTGACTTGCTTGCTTGGTTGCTAAGGAAGGGTGGTGAGTAAAACTTTAAATTGTTTTAAAGTTGGTTCAAGTGTGTGTAGTGGAAGTGTTGGAATGAGCTTGGTAGGCCATTTCGAGGCAGAAGTTAAATTGGCAGTTTAACTCCTTGAATGTTAATGATACTTTATATGTCATTGCCTATTTTGATCTTGCGAGATATGAATTGATTCGTATGTGTATACCTTGATATGTGTGATGATGAATATGTGCAATAATTGATGGATGTGTGAGGAGGTTTAAAGAAATTGGAACTAATTAACTTACCGAGTGTAAATGATCGATCATTAGGATTAGTGTGCACACGATTGAGTCAAAACGCGTGTGGCCTTGATGGCGTTGAGTCATCAAGGAGGAGTACGGTGATGTAATATTCTACCGGAAATTTATTTATATTATACGTGATGATGAATGGAATCCCATCCGTAGGGCATGTGGGGATAACTGGAATCCCACCCATGCAAGGTCCGGTGATGAGTGTAATCCCACCGAGGTAATATTGTTGTTGAGAGTAAATCCGCACATCCAAGTAAACTAATAGTGGTAAATGAAATTGCTCTTATAACTATGATGTTGAGATAACTTATTTATATTGTTGAGCTTAATATGATGTAAGATGCGATACTTATGACTCTTGAAACACTAGCTAGGTTGCTATGTTGATGCCTATGTATGTTGTGTGTGATGTTAAGGATTGCATGCTTGGACCCTGCATTGTTGTTGTTTTTGATTTTAGAGCATCCTCGCGAAGCTTTTAGCTTACGCTCTCATTTTCAACAATGCAGATCATTAGCGTGGTGTTAGCAAGGAGCAAGGCGAAGGGGCTTTCCAAGTTGTAGTTGCTCAAGTATGATTTAGTAATTAAAGTGGTAGTTTAGCAATGGGGCTACTATGTGTTTTGTATGAGCATTTTAGGACTCATGGATGTTGTTGATGTTTATGCCTTACTTGAATATGTAAACCATGTTATGTGTTGGTCAAATGTTTGTATTGAGATGCTATGTTTTTGGTTGAGTACATGTGTTGTTGTTGCATGTAAACTCTATGTGTGGAGACATGTGCTTTATGGGCTATTAATGTTTAAGTATGCCTTGAATGATATTTGAATGTGATGCAAGAATCCTTGTTATGCATATGGATTTGGTGATGTTTGGCTTTACATGTTTATTGTGTGCTAAGCATGTGTTATTAGGATGCCTATAATCTAGATTGGTTGTATGTTGAGTCTTGAGTGTTTTGGTTAGGGATGGGAATTGTCGGGTACCCGGGTTTCGGGTACCCGGTTTTTCGGGTACCTCAAATAAAGGCCCGTGTCCCGGCCCGCCTTTTTCGGGTACCCGAGATTCGGGTACCCGACACACCCGGGTACCCGTCTAATCGGGTACCGGGTACCCGCCAGTTTCTTTTTTTTAATTCGAATGATTTAAATATACCTAAAAATAGAAAAAATCGAATTATATAATCCAACATAAAGTTTAATATTCGAAATATCAAACCCAAATAACATTAGAGTCAATAATTCTAATAAAAAACACAAACAACATTAAAATCCATAATCTTAAACAAGTTTCAAACACACAAATATAAGTCTCTAACAAGTTTCAAACACACAAATATAAGTCTCTAACAAGTTTCAAACACACAAATACCATATTACCATAATCTTAAACAAGATCCTTCGAATATAAGTCTCTAACAAGTTTCAAACACATAAGTTTCAAACACACAAACACACAAATATAAGTCTCTAACAAGCTTCTTGGATCCTTCGAAATGCTTTCCAAGATCCTGTAAAATAGCACAAAAGAATGAATTTTCAGAAAAGAAAAATGATATATATTCAAAGAGATCAAAATCCAACATGTTGCAAACATCATATCAAGTCTATTACATCGCATAATTTAACTCTAAGTCTCTAACATATGATTTATTCTTATCAAAACTTAAAAGAGTTCAAACAATATACTATAGAATTTATTGCTTACCAAAGTCTAGGAAACTTCGAGTGCGGTCTCTGAAACTTCAGTTGTCTCATCAATGACAATTGTTGGTTGCTCCAATGTCAAATCTTCCATCTCTGCATAACAAATTTTATGTATACAATAAGTCAATAACAATGTCAAAAGAGTTCAAACATAAATATTTAAAATCTAAACTTGAAATCGAAGACAAACCTATTTCTATATTCTCCAATAATTGCAAGTTCTCCTCTATTACAATAGGGTCATGAGAAGAACGAATCCAATCTTGAGTGCAAATAAGAGCTTCCACCAATCTAGGAGTCAAAGACGTGCGAAATGAATCAAGAACACGTCCTCCTGTGCTAAAAGCGGACTCCGAAGCAATAGTAGAAATTGGAATTGCAAGAACATCACGTGCCAATCTCATAAGAATTGGATAGTTGTTTTTTTGCATAGACCACCAAACCAAGATATCAAAATCATCACTCTCAGGAACACATTTATCGCCCAAATATCTGTCTAGCTCAGTCATTGTTTCAAAAGTATCAGCAGATTCAATCTCAGTCACATAGTCCTTTCTCAAATTTGTTCCTTTTAACTTCCTTATTCCTCCCTCACCATCTTGACCACTAGAAGTAGGATTTGCAGAGCAAGGTGTCTTTTGTGTTGAAGAAGGTTGCATAGAAGCATAAAAATCAAACAACGATGTCAAAACATCTTTAATCCATTGACAGAAGACATAAGAATTGCTAGGATCATAAGAACGACGAACGATCCACTCAACATATCTTAACTTATGCCTAGGGTCAAGAACTAAAGCAATGAACATCAAGACATTCAAATTATTAACATTCGCCCAATATTTATCAAACTTCAACTTCATTTGGCGTGCCATGCTCCTAAGCCCATCACTCGATTGCAAGTCATCAACATAACGATTAATTGTATACCCAATATCATATATGTTTTCGACAAAGGTATTACCAGTCACATACCTTGATCCAGAGAAGCTCAATGTAGTATCATAAAATATCTCAAGGAAAGGCAAGAATGATAAAACCTTATCCCAATCTTCATCATCAGGAGCACCACCAACCTTCCTAAGCTCCTTTGTGTAAGGAAGGTACTTAGTCTTCAAATTTCTGAATGCTTTCTTAAACACTAAAGCACTTTTGAGCATGGAATAGGTGGAATTCCACCTTGTTTCAACATCCAAGCAAACAAGAGATTTTCTATCTATATTCTCCTCTTTGACACAAGATTGAAACTTTTGAAGTCTTGCAGGAGAGGACCTCACGTACTTCACAGCAGCACGAACCCTCGTAACAGAAGAATCAACATCTTTCAGCCCATCTTTAACAACCAAATTCAGAATATGTGCAGCACATCTCATATGCAAAAATTCACCATTCAACACACTTCCATCCCACAAGTTCAGAATCTGCTTCAAATACTTGATTGCTAGATCATTAGAACTAGCATTATCAACTATCACCGTTAAGATCTTTTTAAGATCCCACTCTTGCAAGCACTTTTCAACTGCCCTACCAATAAGCTCTCCAGAATGACCGGCAATTGGGAAAAAGTTGATAATCTTCTTATGCAACTTCCAAGCATCATCTATAAAGTGGGAAGTAAGGCACATATACGACAAGTTCTGAGCAGATGTCCATGTGTCTGTCGTAAGACATACCATAGAGGATAAATTACTGAAGAAGTTCTTCAACGTTCTCCTCTTTTCAATAAAAAGAGCATAGCAGTCTTTTGTAATAGTACCACGTGAAGGAGGAACAAAGTCAGGAATAGCAACTTTGCAAAACATGCGAAAGCCTTCACGTTCAACAAAACTAAATGGCAACTCATCCATAATCACCATTTTAGCGAGTGCTTGTCTAATCTTCTCTTGATCAAAACGCCAAAGTTTAGGAACACTAATTGTTTCTATTGTTCCATCTGTGTTGCACTTTGTCTTGGACTCAAAATCTAGGATTGTTTCTGTTTTGTCCAAGTTAAAAGGAGTTTTCTTGCATCGATTCGTGTGACGCTTCATGGCATTGGTTCCATTGGCAGTTGAACAAGATATCTTTGCAGCGCAATAAATGCATTCAGCTCGGTCTTTATCACCATCAATTGCTTTAAAATGATCCCAAGCAGCATAAGTTTTTTTTCCTTTTACCTCCTTTAGTTGGTGAAGCTTCAACATGCTTCTTTCCCTTCCTTTTCTTGGTTTCAATTCTACTTGTTGGAGTCTCCTCATTCTTTTCATGTTCTTTAGGTGACTCAGTTGAGGAAGATAGAGTCACATCAACATTTTCTCCAGTCATCGACATATCTGAAAAGGAGAAGATAAAATTCAACATTTGTGTTCTCTTAACTTTCTAGTTCACAAAACAATATAAATTCTACCTCAATTAACCTCAATTTGTAAAGCTTCTTCATTGCAGTTCACAAAACAATATAAATTCAAGAAAACAAATAAACAGGAGGCAACCATATCCAAATGAAGCTGTCAAGTGTCAACCATGGAAAATCTAGTACAAGGGAAAATCTAGAATATGCACAAGGTCACACGGTTCAATTCAGCTTATACAGTTCCTTTTGTGAAAATTACAGTAACTAAGCATTCATTAAGCATTCATTTAATCAAAATGTTCAAGGATGGACAAGGGAGCAAGAATTGATTTTGCAAAGAGCCTATTTTTCGGCAAAGCCAACACCTAACTTCTGGAAGAAGGTTTCCAAGTTGGTACTTTTCAGTTTTCCCCCATTCCTTGATATCTGGAGTTCAATTTGTTGGATTTTCTTATATTACATAATGTTGTGCATTGGCGTACATAATTTGTACTACATTGGTGAAATGATGAAATTGCATTAAATTAATATTAAAATAAAGATCATTAGCTCCTAATTTCTGTGTAAGAAGGAAGTATTATGTTGTGGTTAAAATAGAAGTTTCTTGACGATTAGGCACCTACATTTTCTTGAGCTTTTTGTATTACAAAATGTGGTATATGCAGAAAATCAATGTTCATGCAACTAAAGTCAGACAACTACTTCTAAAGACCAAAGGCTTCTTTACAAAATATCATTGGTTTTGGATTTGTGTTGCAGTACTGTTCGAATTTTCTGTTCTCTTCAACATTTTATTCATTGTAGTAGTGACTTACTTGAACCATAAGCTACATTTTTTATTGAAATCTCGACAATTCGAACAGTTGGTATAAGAAAAACACAGACCACTTTAAATCTCAATGTAGAAAACAGATCTTCTTAGATTATGATGCCTATTGCCAAACTAGAAGAACAAAAAATAGAGAGTAGATGAACTGCTTATTGGTTGATAGTTACTGGCCTTTAAGTGAAATTAATCTCTTTGTTTAATAATAAATTTTCCTTTTTCATCAACTAAATTTGGCTTTAATCCTAATGGATGATGTAATGCTCACATTTGCATTCATCTGCCTCATTTGCTTGATTAAAATAAGCATACAAACAAATTACAGTAACATTGAACTCAACATTCATTAAGCAACTCATTTAATCAAAATTCAAAAGCATACAAACAAATTACAGTAACATTGAACTCAGCATTCATTAAGCAACTCAACATAAAACAAGACTGACCGGCGGCGGTGGGCGAACGACTGACCGGTGGCGGTCGAACGACGGACCGGCGGGCGGCGGCAGGCTTCTGCCTGACTGCAAACCAGTGGCGAACGACGGACCAGGGCGAACGAGGGTGGACTGCTGCAGTGCTGCTGACTTGCTGATGCTGACTGCTGAATGCTGAAGCCGGCGGCGACGAGTCGACGACAAGGTGGAGCCGTGGTGGAGGACTGCCGGGGAGTGGGGAGTGGGGACTGCCTAGATTTAGATTAGGGATTTGAGGAGATTTGGGGGGAAATTCAAAATGTAGGGACTAAGGGCAAACTCGTGTCATGATGTTTTTGTCTTTTTGATAGTTTTAATTTTAATTTTTTTAATTAAAAATAATAAAATAAAATATATATTATAATTATAATTAAAATAAATAAATAATATATATATATAATCGGGTCACCGGGTACCCGACTGGGATCATTTTTTCGGCCCAGTCCCGACCCGAGTACCTGGGATAAAAACCGGGCCGGGTACCCGTCCCGAAAAAAAATTTCTTAGGGTATTACCCGTCTAATTTAATTCGGGTCATCGGGTATTTGGTGGAGTTTTGAGGCTGTCTAGTGTCTTAAACCAGCAAAAATCTGTCTTTTTGCAGCCCGTGTATCGAAACGGTTGGTCTTGTTTCGTTACAGCCTCTTGTTTCAGGCCAGGCGTTTCGATACGCCTAGGGTCCGTTTCGGTACAAATTTGCTACTGGAAATCTAAGAAATTGCCGATATTTTGGGGTTTCGAAACGGGTCTAGGTGTTTCGAAACGGTCAATATATCGTTGACCACGAGAAGTTGACCGTTGGGGGTGTTTCGGAACGGTTGACCTCCGTTCCGATACGACCTTCTCGTATGGACTTGGGGTTGTTGACCAAGTCAAGGTGTTTCGATACACCTCAAGGGTGTTTCGAAACGGCCTACCTAATAAGTTAAAATTGGACTGTTTACTTGCTGATTTGAGTTCAGTTGCATATCTTTCTTGATTTATTCTGCTGTCGCGATCACATAGGATACAAATGTGCCTTTAGAGAAGATTATATTAAAAGAAATTTTTAGGGTTGCTAACCGAGGTGGAATCCTTAACGGGTTCCGCATCGATTTTCCCCGTGTAGCTTACTCGAACCGGTCAGCCGACCAGACCGAAGCGAGGGGGTTACATTTGTTGGTATCAGAGCCTAACGTTACCGAGACCTCGGGCAGGTAAGTGATGTAAGTTTAACGTGTTAAGAAATGGTATCGTTTTGGTGTGTGCCTTGCCACGAATTCTTGTTGTTTGAATGTTCATATGGTGATTGGAAGCATGAATTGTTGCGTTTGGTGTAGTGTCGAGTGCCCATTGCTACTATTACTTAATTTAAAAGGGTTTTGTAAAGGAAAGTACTTGAGCACAGTTGGACCCTTGCCTTTGCTAACTTAATACTTATATGTTTGTTGTTGTAGTTATTATCTTGCTAGCTGTATCATGAGACCACGTGGGAGGCCTAGGATGGTTCAGCCGGAACCATGGGCACAAGCTCCGGGGATTGAGCAGATTGATGGGGCGCAGGCTCCTCAACCTCCTCCACCTCCTCCTCAGCAAGAGGGAGGTGAGGCAGGAGCCGAGGGTGTTGGACCTCAGGTAGGTCAAGGATTGGTCGGAATTGATTTAGCTCCCTTAGTTCAGGCGATAGCTGGGGCTTTCCAGGCTGCAGTGGCTGGGGGTCAGGCAGCGGCACAACCTCAGGGAGAGGGCACTGGTTTTCCATTGGAGAGACTCTGCAGTTTGGGAGGTGAAGAGTTTAGAGGGTCGACACTCGAGAGGTATGAGATGTGGTTAGAGAAGACCGTTCGTATCTTGTCACATATGGGATGTACCGGGGGGACGCAAGTTGGGGTGTGTTGAGTCCCTGCTTCAGGGTGATGCCTACACTTGGTGGGTCACCATCACTATGGGTATGGATGAGGCTGAGATCATTTGAAAGTTCTTTGAGTCAGCATTCCGTAAGAAGTATATGTGTCCTCGATATCTCGATGAGAGGAAGAGGGAATTTATGGCTTTGCTTCAAGGGAGTATGACTGTGACAGACTATGAGATTCGATTTGTTAGGCTAAGTCAGTATGCATCTGAGCTTGTTCCTACTGAAGTAGAACGTTGTAACCGTTTTCGTTATGGGCTGAATGAAGAAATCAAGAGGTACGCTCTAGCTTTAGACTACACTGATTTTGATGTCTTGGTCGCGAGGGCCAAGGACTTGGAGCACAGTTTGGGCTTGACCAAACGATCTGGTGGTTCTAGTTCTGGTAAGAGATCTAGTGACTTTGATAGGGGTGATGCCAAGAGGCATCGGGACAACCGGCATCACTATGACCATATACGTGGTGGAGGTAACCACGGTAGGGGCCAACAGGGCCAGAGGGCTGGTGGGAAGTTGCCCACGTGTGCTACTTGCGGGAGGAACCACACAAGTGAGTGTTGGGGTAATTTCCACTTGTGTTGGAGTTGTGGAGCTAGGGATCATATTAGGCGTGACTGTCCACATCAGGTGGGGCAGGCACCAGCTCAGGCTCCTGCTAGAGCCAATGACTTTCAGAGAGGCCGCGGGCGCGGTAGAGCTAACTTCCAGTCGAGGAATTATGGCTAGAGAAACATAGCACATGTAGTTGCAGTCCAGCCCGAGGGTGGAGGTCAGGCTAGAGTTTACGCTCTGCGTGGGGATCAGCATGACAGAGATGTCATCGCATGTAACTTCTCGATACAGTCTTTGGGTTTGCTTTCTTTGATTGACTCCGGGTCTACACATTCTTATATTCTGAGTGAGCATGCACAGTTGTTGAAATTGCCTTGTGAAATATTAGAGGTAGGAGTTAGTGTTACTAGTTCCTTTGGGGACACGGTAGTAGTTAGAAAGATGTACCGAAGGTGTCCGTTGATGGTTCAGGGACATGTGTTTCCAGTGGATATGATGGAGCTACCTTTTTATGGTTTTGATGTAATTCTGGGTATGGACTGGCTCACTGAGCATAGAGCTAGGATAGATTTTGAAATTAAGAGGATTTCTTTGAGACTCACAGATGATTATGAGATAGTAGTGGTGGGTGAGAACGTGAAGTTCTTATCCAATGTAGTTTCAGTTCTAGAGGCTAAGAGGTTGGTTGAGTTGGGTTGCGAAGCATACTTGGCCTATGTGATGAATCCAAACATGAGTGAGGTTAGACCTCAAGATATCCGGACCGTGTGTGACTTCCCTAGTGTGTTTCCGGAAGAGTTGTCTGGTTTACCGCCTGATAGAGAGGTAGAGTTCACTATTGAGACTTATTCTGATTCAGCTCCTGTTTCGATTGCTCCGTATCGTATGGCACCGAAAGAACTGAAAGAGTTGAAGACTCATTTGTAAGAGTTGACAGATAGAGGCTTCATTCGACCTAGTTATTCACCTTGGGGTGCACTAGTTTTGTTTGTGAAGAAGAAATATGGAAGCATGAGAATGTGTAAAGATTACAGACAGTTGAATCAGTTAACAAGGAAGAACAAGTATCCTTTGCCGAGAATCGATGATTTATTTGATCAGTTGAGAGGGGCATCAGTCTTTTCGAAGATTGACTTGAGATCCGGCTACTACCAGCTAAATGTAAGAAAGGTGGATGTACCGAAGACGACCTTTAGAACTAGATATGGTCACTATGAGTTCTTAGTCATGCCTTTTGGGTTGACTAACGCACCGACTGCTTTCATGGATATGATGAGTCGGATTTTTCATCAGTACCTAGATCAGTTTGTAGTTGTTTTTATAGATGATATCTTAGTGTATTCGCGAACCGAAGAAGACCATGACCGACACTTGAGACTAGTTTTGAAGACTTTGTTAGATAATCAGTTGTATGCGAAGTTGAGCAAGTGTGATTTCTGGATCCGAGAGGTAGTCTTCCTAGGGCATGTAGTGTCAGCCGATGGGATTAGAGTTGATCCGAAGAAAATAGAGGCCGTCGTTGAATGGAAGCAACCAAAGTCTGTAATAGAGGTACGTGGCTTTCTAGGCTTAGCTGGATACTATAGAAGATTCGTAGAAGGTTTCTCCAAGTTAGCCGCTCCTTTGACACAGTTGCTTCAAAAGAGTGTTCAGTTTGAGTGGTCAGATGCAAGATAGAGAGCCTTTGAGAAATTGAAAGAAGCTTTGACCCAAGCACTGATCTTGATTCAGCCAGATTCTGGGAAAGACTATGTAGTTTATAGTGATGCTTCCTATGTAGGCCAAGGTTGTGTTCTCATGCAAGACAAGAGAGTGGTGGCTTATGCCTCAAGACAGCTGAAGACTCACGAGCGCAACTATCCGACCCATGACATAGAGTTAGCTGTAGTTGTGTTTGCTCTGAAGATTTGGAGACATTATTTGTACGGTGAGAGATGCACAGTGTACACAGATCACAAGAGTTTAAACTACATCATGACCCAACGAGATTTGAATCTCAGACAGCGTAGGTGGTTAGAGTTGCTAAAAGACTATGATCTTACGATTGAGTACCATCCAGGTAAGGCCAGTGTAGTGGCCGATGCTTTGAGTAGAAAGGTAGCTATAGATTTGGGAGCCATGTTTGCTAGATTGAGCTTGTCCGGAGATGGTGGCTTGGTAGTCGAGCTTCAGGTTAGACCTACTCTAGGTCAGTTGATTAGAGAAAAGCAGCTTTTAGATAGATCTTTGGCACCTCACGTGCAAGATGTAGCCGAGGGTAGACCTTGAAACTACAGTTTCAGTACCGATGGAGTCTTGTGCTTCAAAAATAGGATAGATGTGCTAGAAGACAATGACTTGAGACGTACGATCTTGAATGAAGCACACAGTAGTCCGTTTCTATGCATCCTGGAAGTACGAAGATGTATCGTGACTTGAAGAATGAGTACTTTTGGGTTGGTTTGAAGAGAGATGTAGCCGACTTCGTGAGTAAGTGTTTGGTGTGTCAGAGAGTGAAGGCAGAACATCAGGTTCCCTCAGGTTTGTTGCAACCGTTGAGAATTCCGGAATGGAAATGGGAGAATATTACCATGGATTTTGTTTCGGGCTTGCCTTTGACTCCTACGAAAAAGAACTCAGTTTGGGTTATAGTAGATCGTTTCACGAAGTGTGCTCACTTCTTAGCAGTCAATACCACTTATACCTTAGATGGATTGGCCAATCTGTACATTGGTGAGATTGTTAGACTGCATGGTGTGCCGAAGTCTATTGTGTCCGATAGAGATCTGAGGTTCACAGCTCAATTTTGGGAGTGTCTACATATAACTTTGGGTACCCGTTTGAATTTCAGCACGTCTTATCATCCGTAGTCAGATGGTCAGTCAGAGAGAGTTATACAGATCTTAGAGGATATGTTGCGTTGTTGCATCATTGATTTTCAGGGTACGTGGGAGAAGCACTTGCCTCTAGTTGAGTTTGCTTACAATAATAGTTTTCAGTCGAGCATTCATATGGCTCCGTATGAGGCCTTGTATGGTAGGAAGTGTAGAACTCCAGTTTGTTGGGCCGAAGTGGGACAGAAGTTGTTACCTATTCCGGATTTGCTCAAGAGGACAACTGACAAGGTGAAATTGATTTTCGATCGATTGAAGGCTGCTTCGGATAGGCAGAAGTCCTATGCCGACTTGAAGAGGAAGGAGGTTGAGTTCTTCGTGGGTGAGAAGGTGTTCTTGAGAGTGTCTCCGTGGAAGAAAGTAATGAGATTTGGCCGAAAGGGGAAGTTGAGTCCGAGGTACATAGGATCGTATGAGATTGTGAAGAGGGTTGGTCCAGTTGCCTATCAGTTGTGTTTGCCATCCGAACTTGAGAAGATACACGATGTATTTCATGTTTCGATGCTCCGTAAGTATAGGTCCGATCCATCACATGTTATGCCTGTAGAAGAGATTGAATTGAAACCGGATTTGACTTATGAGGAAGAACCAGTTGAGATCCTAGCTTCTGACAGTAAGGTGTTGCGGGGTAGATTGATTGAGTTAGTGAAAGTGCAGTGGCAACGTCGAGGGGTGGACGAGGCCACTTGGGAGAGGAAAGAGGATATGGAAAGGCAGTTTCCTTATCTCTTTCAGTCAGGTAATTTCGGGGACGAAATTCCTTGAGTGGGAGAGAGTTGTAACACCCATGTTTTGGGGCTAGGCGTTAGGTGTATGTGTCAGTTCGAGTCATCAAAATCGATTTTAATTAATTTGACCTTAGTTTTGATTTAATTGAGATTTAAAATAAAAGGGGTGGCAATTTTGTAAATAAAGTGAAAAGGGGATGACAACCTTTTTGAAACAAAAAGAACAAAAAAAAGCTATCAACTTTCCCCCTTTTCTTCATTTAACGTGAAATCAAAACCAAAATCCTCTCTAAACCCCTATCCACTATTCCATTTGATTTCTCCATCAATTCAAGGGCATTTTCAAAGGTAAATTCATTTCTTAACTCTCCTCATCATCCCCATCATTTACATTGTCTTAGATTTGAAAACTATCATCTTTTTGGAATTTCAAGTTTAAGGAAAGTTTGAATTTTTAATGGGTTTTTCATTTGATTTTGATTTGTTGAGTTAGGTTTTGGTTTAATCTCATCTAAATACACTTAATATCTTGAAATGGTTGGATTAGGGTGAAAACCCGAAGTGGGTCTTTGGGGCAATTTTTGAAGTGTCTAAAATATGGTTTTTGCTGTGTTTTAGGGTTGGGTTGAAGGGCTGATGGTATAGGGTTATTAGGGAAGTGTTTTGGGACCTTTTAGATGCCATTTGGGTGTGGGAAATCATAGTTTTCAGTTGGGTAATTGGGGAGGTGGAAAATGGAGGTTTTGGTGAATAATTTGGGTTGAAATTGTGAAGCTTTGACATGTGTTTGTGAGTGGGGTTGGTGACTAAATTTAGCATTGAATTGGTGAGTAATGATTGTGTTTTTATTGGTTATAAGCGAGAGGAAACATCGGAGAAGGATCGGGACCGAACCCGGGAATCGAAGAGGCTTGACTTGCTTGCTTGGTTGCTAAGGAAGAGTGGTGAGTAAAACTTTAAATTGTTTTAAAGTTGGTTCAAGTGTGTGTAGTGGAAGTGTTGGAATGAGCTTGGTAGGCCATTTCGAGGCGGAAGTTAAATTGGTAGTTTAACTCCTTGAATGTTAATGATGCTTTATATGCCATTGCCTATTTTGATCTTGCGAGATATGAATTGATTCGTATGTGTATACCTTGATATGTGTGATGATGAATATGTGCTATAATTGATGGATGTGTGAGGAGGTTTAAAGAAATTGGCACTAATTAACTTACCGGGTGTAAATGATCGATCATTAGGATTAGTGTGCACACGATTGAGTCAAAACGTGCGTGGCCTTGATGTCGTTGAGTCATCAAGTAGGAGTACGGTGATGTAATATTCCACCGGAAATTTATTTATATTATACGTGATGATGAGTGGAATCCCATCCGTAGGGCATGTGGGGATGAGTGGAATCCCACCCATGCAAGGTCCGGTGATGAGTGTAATCCAACTGAGGTAATGTATTTGTTGAGAGTAAATTCGCACATCCGAGTAAACTAATAGTGGCCAATGAAATTGCTATGTTGAGATAACTTATTTATATTGTTGAGCTTAATATGATGTAAGATGTCATACTTATGACTCTTGAAACACTAGCTAGGTTGTTATGTTGATGTCTATGTATGTTGTGTGTGATGTTAAGGATTGCATGCTTGGACCCTGCATTGTTGTTGTTTTTGATTTTAGAGCATCCTCACTAGGCTTCTAGCTTACGCTCTCATTTTCAACAATGCAGATCATTAGCGTGGTGTTAGCAAGCAGCAAGGTGAAAGGGTTTTCCAAGTTGTAGTTGCTCAAGTATGATTTAGTAATTAAAGTGGTAGTTTAGCAATGGGGCTACTATGTGTTTTGTATGAGCATTTTAGGACTCATGGATGTTGTTGATGTTTATGCCTTACTTGAATATGTAAACCATGTTATGTGTTGGTCAAATGTTTGTATTGAGATGCTATGTTTTTGGTTGAGTACATGTGTTGTTGTTGAATGTAAACTCTATGTGTGGAGACATGTGCTTTATGGGCTATTAATGTTTAAGTATGCCTTGAATGATATTTGAATGTGATGCAAGAATCCTTGTTATGCATATGGATTTGGTGATGTTTGGCTTTACATGTTTATTGTGTGCTAAGCATGTGTTATTAGGCCGCCTATCATCTAGATTGGTTGTATGTTGAGTCTTGAGTGTTTTGGTGGAGTTTTGAGGCTGCCTAGTGTCTTAAACCAGCAAAAATCTATCTTTTCGCAGCTCGTGTATCGAAATGGTTGGTCTCGTTTCGATACGGCCTCTTGTTTCAGGCCAGGCGTTTCGATACGCCTAGGGTCCGTTTCAGTACAGATTTGCTACTGGAAATCTGAGAAATTGCCGATATTTTGGGGTTTCGAAACGGGTCTAGGTGTTTCGAAACGGTCAATATATCGTTGACCATGAGAAATTGACCGTTGGGGGTGTTTCGGAACGGTTGACCTCCGTTCCGATACGGCCTTCTCGTGTGGACTTGGGGTTGTTGACCAAGTCAAGGTGTTTCGATACACCTCAAGGGTGTTTCGAAACGGCCTGCCTAATAACTTAAAATTGGACTATTTACTTGCTGATTTGAGTTCAATTGCATGTCTTTCTTGATTTATTCCGCTGTCGCGATCACATAGGATACAAATGTGCCTTTAGAGAAGATTAAATTAAAAGAAATTTTTAGGGTTGCTAACCGATGTGGATCCTTAACGGGTTTCGCATCAGTTTTCCCAGTGTAGCCTACTCAAACCGGTCAGCCGACCAGACCGGGGCGAGGGGTTACAAATATTCAGTATAATCCAGCCACCGTTCGGTTTCTCTCATGGCCAGAATTTTCTAGGATATTTTCAGGGTCCCGAGTGAAAATTAAAAAATTGGTCCACTTAGAATGAAAACATATTTTATTACTTTAACAATTAGTTTAATATTTCATTAACAAACTATTAGTTTCATTGTGTTGTTTAGAAAACACTTAGCTAAACAATAATAAGCAATCACTAACATACAAAATTACCGCTTGAGAAATTATTAAAATTGTAAAGGTAGAAGGTACGGACCTAAGCAAGCGCTCATGTTGCTCCCCATCCGAGACAACCCTGCTCATTACACATGTTTCAACACATTGGGTTGAGCGTCAAGGTATCACCGTCAATCCCAAAAATGAGAGAATTTCAAAGAAAACCCCTTAAAACAGTTAAAAGAAGGTAATACTGGTACGACCGTTAGATTGGGTTAAATGAAATCTGAGCTGTTGAATTTAAAAAGAAAAAAATGATAAAATGTTAAACAAGTTATAACACAAAGTATTACTCGGTTATAACACAAAATGTTATAGAAAATGCCAGAAAAAATGTTGCAACACAAATTCTCACCCAAGTTAATTAAATCCAAAACCCTTCAAACACATGGTAAGAATTTATGTTATAACCTAAAAGCGTACCCAAAAGCATTGTTTCTTGTCAAACACATAAGATTTTATGTTCCTACATAAATTCGTACCGAGAGCAACATAAATTATTACAACAAATGTAAGAAACCATGTTATATCATAAATTATTACCATTTGTTTAAAGGATTTTAGATTTGGTGATTAAGGGTAAGAATTTTTGTTATAACCTTGTTTCTTATCATTTTGGTAAGAATTTGTGTTGAAACCTAAAATCTTATGTATTTGGTAAGAAATAATGTTTTTGGGTAAGATTTTAGGTTATAACATAAATTCTAAAACATATGTTTAAAATGTTTTGGAGTTGGTGTTTTCGGGTAAGAATTTGTATTATAACTAATTTTCTTACCATTTCAGTCAGAATTTGTGTTGAAACCTAAAATCTTATGTGTTTGGTAAGAAATAATGTTTTTGGGTAAGATTTTAGGTCATAACATAAATTCTTACCATATGTTTAAAAGGTTTTGGATTTGGTGTTTTCGGGTAGGAATTTGTATTATAACTCATTTTCTTACCATTTTCAGTCAAAATTTGTGTTAGTCCCGTAACAATTTGTGTAGGAACCCAAAATCTTATGAGTTTGGTAACAAAATAATGTTTCCAGATAAGAGTTTAGGTTATAACACATTTTCTTATCATAAGATGAATAGGGTTTTAGATTAGGTGATATGATATAAGGATTTGTGTTATAACATTTTTTTCTTACAATTTTTAAGAATTTATGTAGGTCTCGGTAAGAATTTGTGTATGAGCATAAAATATTATGTGTTTCGTAATAAATGATGTTTTTTTTGTAAGATTTTAACGGTTGTACCATTTCTAAACTATAAATATCGATGCTTGAAGAATAATATCGATGCTAGAAGAACATAATCGAAAATTGGGCTCGGTACTACATCGCAAATATCGACACTTTTTTACCATAAGATGAAAGGGTTTTGGATTTGATGATATGGGGTAAGGATTTGTGTAATAGCATTTTCTCTTACCATTTCGGTAAGAATTTACGTTAATTCCGTAAGAATTTGTGTAGGCACCCAAATTCTTATGAGTTTTGTAAGAAATAATGTTATCTTGTAAGAGTTTAGGTTATAACACAAATTCTTACAATAAGTTGAAAGGGATTTGGCTTTGGTGATCTCGGATAAGAATTTTTGTTATTACATTTTTTCATACAGTTTCTCTAAAAATTTATATAGTTCTGTAAGAATTTGTGTAGGTGCCCTGATGTGATCACAACCAACAAGGATCCGGAGGAATTTCCTAGTGGACCTATGACTCGTGCTAGGGCTACGAAGTTCCAAGAAGCCATGGAAAACATGTTTTGTCAAGACTAGAATTTAAAGGATGAAACTCCAACTTTATTGGAGCAATGCAACCTTTTACTTGTACATGAGTTTGCATGAGTTTTATATTTAATTTCGGCATTTGCACATGGATAAATAAGCATGCAGTTCATTTAAGCATGATTGTTTCATTTAAAGTTTGTTTAGATCATTTATGCATATTAGTTCATTTAAGCTTGTTAGCTTATTAATGTATGTCTAATTCATTTAAGCGTGTTAGCTTATTTATGTTTGTTAGTTCATTAAATGAGGTAGTTCAATTAACCAAACTAGTTCAATCAATTTAATTGGTTCATTTAATTAAACTAGTTCATTTACTTTTTCTTAGCATTTAATTGCTTTAATAAAGAGTGTTTTCTTATGAATTGTTTGATGCAGTTTCGGATAGGGTTGGATCAAAGATGGCTGATCATTTTCCTCCAAGTTGACAAAACATTGAAAATAACTTTTACCACCAATTAAAGTCACTTGAATACACTTGAATAAGGCTATCAATTTTATCCAATTCAATGCATTCAAGAGCCTTATTACACCACTTGATAGCCGATCAGTTTCATCTAGAAAGCAAGACATTGAAGAGCTACTCAAAGCACCACTTAAGAGCTACTTAAAAGCTAATTTAACACTACTTAAAGCCGGTCGATTTTGGTTCAAGGAAGACAAGCAATTAAGTCTTCATTATCACCCTTTTAAAGGAGACTGAATGCTACACAACCAAGCTCGGAAGCTCAAAGGTTACTTCCTTTTGGATGACATGTGTGTCTATATTCACCCTAATGATGTCCACATTCATCCTAATCCTTCAACAAACTTTTCGACTATTACTAGGAGAAGGAAAAAACCAAAGCTTTCATAATACCATTAACACCATCATAATGCGTATTTAATCTTTGTTGGTCTATTCAATTCAGATGCTTTGCACCTATAAATAGACACCAATTTCTATTGCATAAACAAATTTTGGACCATATATTAAACTTTGAGAGTGTTCTCTTTTCTTGTTCTACAAGAACTTTATCGGCCTGCATGTTTATTCTTGTGGCTTTTATTCCATTCCATTTTCATATATTGTTGGTTCCTAGTTCTTCATAACTAGAGGGTCACAATCCATACTCTTCCATCCAATTTCCACGATTAAGAACTTATAAGGATTGGGTCTTCACTCTTTAGTGTTGGTTCTCCCTTGTTCCACTCCAAACCTACTCACCATCATCATTCCTCCATATCCACTATTTCATCCTTCTACTTTACAATCCATTCATTTTTTCCAACCTTTATCTTCCATCTTTTTGTTTTCAACCCATATTCTTGAACACACTGACCCAATTCCCATCACCACTATTATCCCTTCATATCAATTACCTTTACACTCTTACTACGTTCATTCTTGAACTTAAATATGTTCATTGTGCTATTAATCAAGTTCTTACTCGAATCACAGTCGGGTAAATTTAGATATGAGTTTGGCTAATTCACAACCAGATTCATATCAATTGGTATCAGAGTGTTTGTGATTTAGTAAGTTGTTGGATCTATCTCCCTAATTTAGAAAAAAAATTAAAAAAAATCAGAATTCAAAAAGAAGAAAAGTTCAAAGAGGGAGTGATCTCTTTTTATATTCCAAAGCAAAAAAAAGGTTTGGTTGTTACTTTGTTGTTACACATTTTTGTTTGTTTCATCTTATTTATTTTCTTAACCACTGTGCACCCTATATATCTCATTCTTCCTTTCCTAACCATTTTGTTACAGCTAAATTCCACAAGAACACTTGTTGAGCCTAAAGTAAGTTCTTTTAGGACTTAAAAAAGCGAGCAAGAGTGGTAAAAGAAAAGATTGTGCATCAAGGGGAAAAGCCTATCCCGAATAAAATACGAGTGTGAGTGCATTCTTCTTCGCAGTGGTAAGTGAGGATTTTGTGCAAGTGAGGTTTATTTTTATTATTAACCATGCCCCAAAGATCAAGTAATAGTAGAGGAGTACCCAATTTGCAAAATCAGGCATTTTTTCAAGCGATGATAAAGATGATTCAAGATCAATTAGAACCACTATTGGAGCGCATAAACTAGCTTGAAATCTTGCAAGCCATTCATGATCAAGAGGAGTATCAAGAAGAAGTTAATGATGAGAATGTGCTTGGCCAGGGTTCCCAACATGGTGCGGAGCATCAAAATCAAAGGGCTCGTCCAAGAGTTGATGATAATCTCAGCAACATCAAAATTTCTATCCACCATTTCAAGGAAGGACGGATCCTAAGGCTTACCTTGCATGGGAAAAGAAAGTGGAGCACATCTTTGAGTGCCACAACTATTCTGAGCTTAAGAAGGTAAAACTAGCAGTCATTGAGTTTATGGATTATGCATTAATATGGTGGGATCAGTTGACATCTAGCAGGAGACGCAATGGTGGGCATCCTATTTGAACTTGGCAAGAGATAAAAGCAATTATGCGTAGAAGATTCATTCCGACCCACTACCATCAGGAGATATTCAACAAGCTTCAAAATCTCACACAAGGCAACCGTAGTGTTGAAGACTATTATAAAGAGATGGAGATGGCTATGATTTGTGCCAACATCGATGCGGATCAGGAAGCCACAATGGCAAGGTTTCTAGCAAGGCTTGATCCTAACATTGCGGCCATTGTTGAGTTGCAACATTATGCGTAGATAGAAGACATGGTTCATATGGCCATGAAAGTGAAGGGGCAACTCAAGTGGAAAGGTACAACTCGTGCCTATGGGAGTTCTACATCCAAATGGAGACAAAATTGCTTTAAAAAGAATCCTTCTTTTACTTCTAATGAAAGAGGCAGACCATCAAAGAGTAACGAGCCTATTGCCAAAACCGGCAAAGGGAAGAGTCCAACCATCCTAGTTCGATCCCGAGATGTGCAATGCTTCAACTGCTTGAGGCGAGGTCACATTGCTACCCTAACCGCGACACTATGTTCATCTGAGATGATGGGGAGATCGAAATTGATCACGAGGATGAAGAAGATGATAAAACTCCTATCCAAGATGAAGAGGAGTTGGAACATGTCGTAGATGGAGAAGTTCTTATAGTTAAAATGAGCCTAAGCATGCAAGCAATTGAAGGGGATCAACAACACGAGAATATCTTCCATACTCGCTGCCAAATCAATGGAAAGGTATGCTTTGTCTTAATTGATGATGGTATTTTCACTAATATTGCTAGTACTTTGATGGTAGATAAACTCGGCTTAGCAACAACAAAGCATCCACATCCCTACAAGCTGCAATGTCTTAACGATGGAAGGGAACTCAAGGTGACAAAACAAGTACTTGTGCCTTCTCCTTCTCCATTGGAAAGTATAAGGACGAGGTATTATGTGATGTTGTCCCAATGCATGCCAGTCATCTTTTGTTGGGGAGGCCATGTCAGTTCGATAGATGAGTGATAAATGATGGCTATACCAACCGGTATATCCTCACCCATGAAGCAAAGAGGATCACTCTAGCCCCACTTTCACCAAAGCAAGTTTTAGAACTAATGTTTTGATATAATAATTGAAAAATGCTTTGGACAAAGTTAAAAAGAATTCAAAACCTTTTCCAAAGTCCAAACAACTTGAAACTATGTTTAGGGGATACTTCAAAAGGGTTTTAAGTGTTTTCAAATCCAAATTCAATAAAACCATCTAGGTGTTTCGAAACACCCCTAGATGTTTCGATACGGGTCCTTACAGTGTCAAAACGTTTCAAAACGGACCTTATTCTGGGGGAGATTTTGCATAGCGTTTCGATACGGCCCCTTCTGTTTCGATGCGCCTATGTGGCATTGACCTCAACAATCATAAACCCCCAACGGCTATTTCCCAACTACCTTTTAAATGAAGAACGTTTCGATACGGGGACATGCATTTCGATACGGGCGTTTCGATACGAGTGCTGCATCAGACTGCAACGACTCTTTCTATTTCAAGAGTGTTTCGAAATGGGTTCGGGCGTTTCGAAACGGGGAGCTGGAGAACTGCATTTATGGTGGAAAATTAAGTCTCCAACAGCTCCAATTCAACCCCAACGGCTAGTAACGACTACAAACTCAAAGAGGAGTATAAAAGAGACTTCCAAGCATCTAGTAATGGTTAATGCTTCAATTGTAACACAACATATGATCAAAATGTATCTTAGTGCTTAAGTGCCAATTCTTTGTATAGGAAAACACTAGTGAGCCAAAATTGTTAGATTTTCTCAAGTGTGTTAGGATTGGGTGAGAGCTTAATTGTGCAAACAAATACCTATTAGAGGGATTTGAGTTTGCTTATTTTATCTCTTTGTAAAGAGGGTTTGATCAAGGCTTTGGGTAGAAAGCTTGATCGGTTTGTAAGGGTTTCCTCCTAAGCCTAGAAAAGGGGACGAATCAATAGTGGATTGATTGGAAATCCTTAGTGGGAAGCTAAGGTAGTGGATGTAGACCTTGGTTAGAAGGTTGAACCACTATAAATCATCTTGTCTTTATTCATTTTAGCTTCCACACCTCGTACACCCAAAATTTCACTTCTCCACCACTTGGCAAGCAAGAACATATGAAGGAATCGAGCACCGAATAACCCAACACAAGTCCACAAGGATCAAATTCATTTGAGAGAAAGCTTTGAAAAGTTCAAAGAGGGTGATATAAAATCCGAGAGAAAAGCAAAAGAGAGTGAAGTAACATCTGAGAGAAAATCAAAAGAGAGTGAAAAAGAAGAGAACAAAAAAGAGTTAGCATCTTTGTGAGAGAAAAAGAGATAAGGAAGTGTTTGTTGACAGAAAGGATGATACTTGTACTCATGTACAAGGAGAATCTATTACACGCTAACGACCTTAACCTAGATTTGCCCTCTTTTGTTGTTTCATTGTTGTAGGAATTTAAAGACTTATTCCCCGAGGAGATTCCAAGTGGGTTGCCTCCAATTCGTAGAATAGAGCATCAAATTGACTTTGTTATTGGTGCTATCATTCCAAAACGGCCAGCTTACCGAAGTAACCCTGAGGAAACCAAGGTGTTACAAAGGCAACTGCCATAATTGATGGGAAAGGGATATGTGAGAGAGAGCCTTAGTCTTTGTGTAGTATTGGTTCTACTTGTGCCTAATAAAGATGGAACATGGCACATGTGTGTAGATTGTCATGCGACGAACAAAATAACAGTAAAATATCGTAATCATATTCCACGTTTAGATGATATGCTTGATGATCTTAGTGGTTCTAATGTCTTTTCTAAGATTGATCTTAAAATTGGTTATCATCAAATACGAATGTGAGAAGGGGATGAGTGGAAAACCGCATTCAAAACTATGCAAGGATTATATGAATGGTTGGTTATGCCTTTCGGCCTAACTAATGCACTGAGCACTTTCATGAGGTTGATGAATCATATCCTTAGAAATTTCTTAGGTAAGTTTTGTGTAGTATATTTTGATGATATACTTATCTATAGTAAGAGTTTGAATGATCATGTTTAGCATCTAAGGTCAGTGTTAGATGTTTTGAGAAAAGAGAAATTTTATGCTAATTTGCAAAAGTGCATATTTGCACTAACAAGGTTGTTTTCCTAGGTTTTGTTGTGAGTGCAGATGGATTAGAGGTTGATCGAGAGAAGGTTAAGGCAATAGAGGAATAGACGAGACCAACACGCAATATTAAAGTTATAAACTTCCATGGTTTAGCAAGCTTCTACTCTCGGTTTGTGTCCAATTTCAACACCTTAGCCGCCCTTTTTGAAGTGAGTCATTAAAAAGAAGGGAAAACTACACCGGTGGTCCCCAAACTATTACCATTTTCCTATTTTGGTCCCCAAACTATGTTTTTCGGCAAAATCGTCCCTTCTGTTACATAGTTCTCCTGTTTTAGTCACCAGCGTTAAATAGCTAACGGTTTTGCTGACGTGACATTTTTTTAAGAGGATAGAGAAATTATTAAAAAAATATTTAAAAAATGCCACGTCAGCAAAACCGTTAGCTATTTAACGTCGGGGGACCAAAACAGGAGAACTATGTAACAGAAGGGACGATTTTTCCGAAAAACATAGTTTAGGGACCAAAATAGGAAAACGATAATAGTTTGGGGACCACCAGTGTAGTTTTTCCTAAAAAGAATTCTAACTTAGTTTGGGGTGAAAAGCAAGAGAAATATTTTAACCTGATTAAGGATTGTTTAATTAATGCACCATTGTTAACTTTGTCGGATTTTAACAAAATTTTTTAGATTGAATGTGATGCATGAGGTTTGGGAATTGGAGCGGTCTTGTCACAAGAGGGATGTCCCATAGTATATTTCAGTGAGAAATTGAGTGGAGCTACACTAAATTATCCAACCTACGACAAGGAGACGTATGCACTAATTCGGGCTTTAGAAACATGGCATCATTATCTTTGGTAAAAAGAGTTCATAATCCATACGGATCATGAGGCGTTAAAGCACATCAAAGGACAACATAAACTAAACAAGAGGCACACCAAGTGGGAAGAGTTTCTTGAAGCTTTTCCTTATGTGATTAAGTATAAAAAGGGTAAGGATAACATCGTTGTTGATGCATTATCACGCAGGTATGCCTTTCTTAACACCTTATATTCTAAGCTATTGGGTTTTGCTTTAATTAAAGAACTATATGAATCTGACCATGACTTTAGTGAAGTTTATAAAATTTGTGAATGACAAATTTTGTAGGGATGATGGATACCTATTAAAGGAAGGGAAGCTTTACCTTCCACAAGGTTCCATTCGTGAGCTGCTCATTAAGGAAGCTCATGGAGGAGAAAAAAACCATGTGGCCGTTGCTAAGACGTTGAATCGCAAGGCATGAGCAGCCGGCGTTTGGTGAATTTGCAACCATTGGATTGGTCGTACGTATTAAATGCCAAATACATTGGCATTCCGTTCATTCAAACACTCACTGCCATCAAATTTGTCACACTGATTGTTTCTTTTGAATAAATGCATTTGATTATTCAAAAAGAAAGCTCTTAGCGTTACGTGGTCCTGACTTCAATTTCAAAAAAACATTGCAAATCTTCTTTCACAAGGAAAGACTATAAACCAACAATCTAATTTTGACATCAATGAATTAAAATTTTATATAAAAATCTGTGTTGATCAATTTGTAAATAGTCAACAAATAGAGATCAAGCACATTTGGTCAGTTACTCAAGCTGATCATCTTTGTTTCCTTATGTTCTCTTCTTTCCCCTCCCCTCTAGGTAAGATTAGAATTAAAACTAGAATTTATCAACAAATAAATTATAGTTAATATTGTAAGGACAACAACCGTTCCCTTGACCACTAAGACAAGTTAGTTCGTGCAAGATTTAAATATTCTTTTACCTTCTAATATATGAAATGATAAAAGTTATGATCCTATAAATTCTTTTATTTCTGTTAGTTGAATATTTGCATATATACTTTTTAATCAATAGGATTTATAAAAGGAAAATTTTACAACACTAATTTAATTTATGAAGATTTAAAATTTAAAAGACTCATCGTATAACTATAAATTATTTAAAAAATAAAAAATTAATTAATTAAAATATATTATTTTATTTTTAATTTTATTTTAAATATAGATCAAAATACTTATCTACTTCTAAATTACAAACCCTAATTTTTATTCTTTTAAAATTTAAGCTTTCGTCGTTGTTGTCGCTGCTTCCTGCCGTCGTCGTTGTTACCTCCTGTATAATCGTCATTCCCCACAGCTCCAACCCTAGCTCCATATTTTGCCGCCGCACTCCCACCGTTCCAACCCTAGCTTAATTTAGTTTTATATTTCGTAACCATATCCAAATATATTATGTAAAGCCCATTCCAAATGAATTAATTTACTGACAATTCAATTAAATTATTCGGTTTTTTTAAACTAATCATGTATGTGAATAACATTTCAAACAGCAATGGATGTATCAGCGACTTAAATTTCAAATAAATAAAAATTAAGGTTTTATAACTTAGAAGTAGATAGGTACTTAAATTTCAAATGAACAAAATATTTTTTTATTTTTAAATAATTTATAATTATACGACGAGTCTTTTAAATTTTTAATCTTTATAAATTAAATTAATAATGCTCGTCGTTAGTGATGCTTATTGGTGCTCGTCGAACATGACAGACTCGTCTTTTATAAAATATATTAACTAAAGTTAGTTTTTATCCCACATGCGGTGGGTCAAAAGTAAACATCTTTGTAAAGAAATGTACACAAATGAAAATTATATATCAATTTAATAATATTTAGGTAACTTACGTAAATCAAACTTTACACTCAAGACTTATTTTAGTCATTAAAATTTTATAACATTTAGTTTACTTACTGAATTTTATATATTGATTTTTTTTTTACATTCCTTTGTTAACTCTATTGTTGTAGAATGACATGAAATTTTTTAATGATTTTTTTAACCACGTAAAAATTTAATCATTTAAAAATAAAACTTAAATCATAAAATCAAAACGAAGAGCTAAAACTTGAGTAACTCTTCTCAGTTCTTTGTACACTTGATGAACTTTTTTTCAGTTCTCTATGCAATCACTGCACATTTCAAATATTTTTCCCTTGGGTTTCTGTTTCACACGGACTCTATCTATTTTTGTCTTTGCCATTTTTCCGAAGTACAAATCAGGAATATATAAAATTTGTCATGGTTTTCACCTTTTTAGTTCTTTGAGACAATCCTTATTTCCTTTTTTTATATTTATAGGGTTTTCACTATACATGAAAACTGTAATGGATGCAAGGGAAAAAAATTATGCCTTTTTGACGTCACTTTCTATGCCCAATATTAAAAAATTAAAATTTTTAAACCCTACAAAACACAACATATCTCAACTTCCTTAAATTTTAACCATAAATTTTAAACCTTAAATTTAATTTTTAGTGTAGGACATAAATAAAGATACCAAAAAAGTAAAAGATTTGTATTTGATGCAAAGAGTCGCCTAATTCTATAATAAATTTTAAAATTCTTAACACTTTATACCAATTTTATTTAAAAACCCTCTCAAAGCTTGAAACTTTAATTTTGTTAATGCTCTTCTAACATAGCCTCAACTCAATCTCTAAATTACAATTTCAATTTATATTGATTACAACATTGTTGTGCTTTAGATTGTGAGATTGGTGACGTTTTGGGTTCCATGAGGATATCTTCAGTGTGGACTAAAGTTATAGAATTTGTGATTTGAGTTTAGAGAGTAACAACCATGAATTCGGTGTCCCTATCGAGTTGGATTATTCTTACAAGGATGATATTGCTGCAACTAATAAATTGTGTAGAGGTTTATTCTGAGTTCAATTTTGAGGGAAAATGAGTTTAGGAAGAAATTTTGGGACTTATCACCGCGACCAACGTGGCGGGAGTGTGGCTGGTCAAGGAAGCAGTGGTCAGAATCTAGACAAAAAAAAAGAAGAGAAATAAGACAGAAAAAAGTAACTTTTATATAGATTTTTAAACGTGGTTTTGGTGTGAATTTTATGTTTTTAAAACTTCTTAGTTTTCGTGCAGTAAGTTGTGTCATAATATCGTTAATTATTAAACAATAAAATGACTAAAAGCGTTCAATATCTAAAGTTTAATGGTAAATTAAACGTTTTGAGACTTCAATGACCAAAATAAGTCAAAGAGTAATTTTCAATGATGATTTACGTAATTTACTCTAATATATATTATCATTTAAAATTAGAGTTTTTCGTATTTTTTCTAAATTTTTCTTTTTAAAGAATTTTAATTTTTTTACAGGCAAACTACAATGAGAGGTCATTTTTGTTTTCGATCTGTTTCGTTCTGGCCATTAATTTTGAAAGTCTTATTTTGGTCACTCACATTATTGTTTCGTTCTATTTTGATCGTCGAGCCGTTAATTCTCATTAGTTTGATGACGTGACATGTTAATAAATATGAGTGATTTCTAGTTGAACTCCTAAACTTTTAAATTTTTATTATTTCACCATCTTCGAACGAAAAGGTTCTTTAAGAAAATTCTCCTAAAATTTATCCCCTCTTCGTTACAATTTTGTATCTCTTCCGTTTTAAACTCAAGCACAATTCCGCCTTTGCCTAATTTGTGTGTTTATAAATAAACTGAATTATAATAAAGTCCTTACAATAATATAGTTATTCTTAAAATGTCCTTAGTCGAGTATTATTGTGAGCGTGGACAACAATAGTATATTAAGACTAATATGTAGTTGATTGATGACAAAGTATTGTCATTGACATGGAGATGTCAAAATCAATACATAAGTATGTGTTAAAGAACAACATACTGGACTGACCCGCTGTGAGCATGTTTCTTGGATATTATGTGACAGTCACAACATTTCTCATAGTGATAACTACATGTATAATCTTCGGACTTGAGATCATCGTTATTTCAACATTCTGAGTGATAAATTTTGATACAATCAAACGTGTGTCATAACTGACTACACTAAAAGACTAATATTGGATATGTTGCAATCTATGTAGCGGAATATGGTTGAACAATATAGGATTTGTCCCTCCTACATAATAGGAGTAATATCATAGGCCACTTGATTGAGTGAGATTAGAAATATATGACCATGCTCGAATAAATTGATATGAGATGTAACACACAAAAAATAGTAAAAAAAATGATGCAGAATGCCAGCCAAGAGGTTTGAACCAATGACCTTTGGCATAAAAAGTTTAAGTCTTGACCGTTTTGGACTAAGGTTGATACTAGTTAAGCTTTATACCAGTTTATTAATAAATTATTCCTTATAATCTGACCCAAAATAAATAAGTTTGAACAACCCCCACCGACATAATGAATGCCCCGATCAAAATTATCTGGATTTTTTCCCTCCCATAAACTCTTCACCTTCCCGGCTCTGTCTCCCTGGATCTCGACCACTGTCGGTCCGTGGCATGCGCCGCCGCCATTGTCTTCATCCTTGCATCGCTCCAACCAAAGCCCCAGCGACCACTCATAGAGATCAGGTGATGTTCGTCGTAGAGATCCAGTCGAAGATTCATCGGAAACCTTGGTTCACCGCCTATATTTTTCATCGATTCCATTGTCGTTCGTCGTCCGTGTACCGCATCGCCACTGTTCGTGGGTTCATCGTCATCCCGCGACCAAGGCCCGGTCCTCTATTCGCCTTGAATCGCTATCGTCCGTCGTGGAGAACCGCCTGAAGATTCAACGGGAAACCAAGGTTCCCTCATTTATTTTTCTACCGTTTACACCGTCAAAAGTTGTCCGTTCGCAACACTGTTATTGTCGTCGTTCCCCCCTATGCCTCGCGATCAAAACCCCTCTTTGTGTTCACCGTGGCGTCGCCTGAATCCCCTCTGACGTGGTTCTGAAAAAAACCCAGATTTGGGTAAGGTTTGTGGCTTTTTTTCATCTTTATGGTAATTGCTGGTCTGTGATTTGGTTAAAGATGGTTTCCTCGTTCGATTTCTAGTTTGAAACGACCGTTGGAGTCAATGTTCATGTCGCTGGTGTGCCGCCGGTGAGCCGCCGCTGTTTGTGGGTTAGGCAAACCCTAAGAGATGTGTATAGGTGTTATTGGGGTTAGGGCGTTTGGGCTTGTATAGGTCGGGTGGTGCTTGTGTGAGTGGGTTGAGTGGTATTGTGAGATGGGCCATATGTGTGAGATGAATTAGGTGAGCCCAATTCTTCGATTAGGTTATCCTTTAAACCTAACCGACCCGAACCAAACTGGCCAACCAATTTTGATTCGGACACTGAACCATTGACCTGACCTGACCCAAGTTGACTATTTGACCGGTTGACCAAAGTCAAACTCATTGACCGTTGACTTTTTAGGTTAACTTTGACCAAAAGTCAATTTTTTCCGAAAAGTCTTGTTTAATGTTTGTCGTCGTTTTGAGTTCGTTTTGAAGTCTGTTTCGTCAAATTCAAACCTGATAAGTTGTTAAACAACATTTGACTTTCTAGATAAATTTGATTTCTGTGTTTAAGTTATGTTTTTGATGTAAATTGTTTTGCCATGTATCCGGGGTAATGAGGGATGTCAAATGCGAGCTTGAGAGTGATCGATTAAATTTTCGAAGGCCGGCCTACGTAGCTCGGAGTCCAGGTAATACCCACTACTTCTTGTGTACTAACGAACACATTAATTAATAGTTTATGCATGAATTATCAAATGAAGCAAAATATAATATAAGAATACTGATAAAGACCCTTGTGACATAATTAAGAACTATATGACACATAAATTTTTTAGATCTGTAAATTAAATAATAAATCGGTTATCTCCGAATACCTATTAAAACCTCAGTTAATGAAAACATATATATAAGAGATTCGATTCGAAAGTGAATTCAATTGCTGACAAATTGTATGACGTTATTGATGATGTGGTAAGAAATCAAAATATGACGAACAACCCCTATTTCGATTGGTGCTCGCAATCATGATTGTGGGCATGACTCCAATGAGATGAGTAGAAAATATATACTTAAGCTGATTCCTACTTTACTGATTCAAAACCGAATTGCATCCTGGATATTACTGAAGGTCTCCTAAGGTTCAGTCTAATCAGACTAGTAATTTCTCTCGTATTCGGTTCCTCTACTTTGGTGAGGGTAATTCAGCCCGTATTCGGTTCCTCTACTTTGGTGAGGGTAATTCCGCCCGTATTCGATTCCTCTAATTTGGTTAGGGTAATTTCGCCCGTATTTGGTTCCTCTACTTCGGTGAGGGTAATTCCGCCCGTATTCGGTTCTTCTACTTAGGTGAGGGTAATTCCTTACCATTATCGTTACAGGTTTTTACGCTTCAGCTAGGGCAATTCTGTCCGGGAACTAAGGTATTCCCTTAGGATAGTACCTACACCCAAGGGGGCTTGGGTCAATGCCTTTATAGACGCGACTCAGAATTTTATATTGGAGTAAAGTTGGAAGGTAGATAAGAGTTAAAAATGAACCTTACTGATGTTTGAATTTTGTGCTCGTGAAATAAAATGGCTACAACAATGATACAATTTAGTATTGTTGGGATACACTAAACTCCCTAGTTTAATTTAATCATTCACTCTTCTGATCCTCCGATTTATAGGCTTATTGTTTGATACTCGGTGATCGATTAAGGAACCATAATTTAGAACTTGTTAATTCCCGGAACATCATGATAATGTTATGCTTGCCATATACATGCACGTGCTTACATCATCCATTGGTAGTTTTGTGTTACTGAGCTTTCCGAAGCTCACGTTGTTTCTCCATCGTAGGTTAGGAGAAATCTATCATGGTATAGTAATCGATATCTATGGTTGGAGTTCTCTCGACGTTACTTTTGGAGTACGGTACTAGTACAGTTGGGGAGCATGTCCTGTATTGTTCTATGTCAAAGTATTTAAAATGTTTCTGAGTTCTCGCCGCATGTTAAATGATTTCTTGAAATGATATTTAAATAAATAGGTGTGTTATAGTTTTAATGTATTTAAGGAAAATAACTTTTTTTATGTAGATTTTTACTATGAGTCGCTCTTTTGACCCTAATGTGACTTCCTAGGATATGTAGTAACGCATAGACGGGTCTAGGGGGTTACATTTAGTGGTATCAGAGTTTAGAGTTTCGTCTTTCTGGGTAGATCGATCGATCGTCTGTCGTAGGTTGTCCGGTGAATACATGCACCTAGATTATAATCGTACTCCTCTGAGCTGAAACTCTGAAATTGAATCCTCCTTTCTATAAGAAGTGTTTCTGAGTACTTGTCTACTAAGAGTTGATTTGTGCAGGAAAAAATGTAGTTAGAGTTCGTCTATGTTCTGGATTCTCGCAATGGGTTTGAATATGGATAAATTACATGAAATGCTTGGTGTTTATGAAAATGGATATTTGATTCAGATTGGGAATAAATGTTCGATTATGTGGGACCGAGTATGACGGGCTAGAAAGATTTTTAGTTGAATTTGGTTTAGTTCTAGAAGTGACAAGGAAATAAGTAGTTTGTCTAAGCTCAAACAAGGTTATTTTCTCTATAGTTTGCATTGATGAATCGAATAAGAGAATTTTTTGAATCACTCTGTTCACAATTTTAATAAATTTGGAATATGATAAGTTTCAAGCCTCGAGCCCCTATGGTAAGATCGATATAAGATTATCTGAGGCTATACAACTAACATCAAGATATATAGGACATCATAAAGTAAATGGTTTCTCATATAATAATGATTATGTTTAGAAATATTTAGGTGTAAGTTGGTTGTGGAGTAATGTGTTGGTCATGTTAATGATGCTAATAATCAATGTAGAAAGTGAATAGAAAGATTATGAAATTGAAAAGGTGTGTTCGTAAGTGTGGCAAGACCGTAATTATAAAGTGATTCTACTATATTCAAAGGATGTACTTACGCCTGAATGTTGTGGCGTGGGTAAGCAAGCTATATTTGCCCTTCAAATATGTTGGATGTATAATTTTTGAGTTAGACGATGAAACTCTGTATGTTGATCATGTAAAGTTTATGTTGATACTTAGGTTGAATGTTTTGCTTTGAAACTAATATGTATAGGTTATGGTCTTCGAAGATGTATATGTATGAGTGGATGAGTAAGCTATTCTTACTCTCCAATTGATTAAAAGTTATCTGTGATTGTCTAGGTGAAGTCCTGACAAACAAGAGCCTTATGTTAATTTAAAAGAATATGGCATTGAGGTTAGTGTTGAAGTTTAGGTAATGCTCAAGAATCTATATATGGGAAAATATTGACATTTAGACGCAAAGGCAAACTAAGTTCGATATTTATGGGTCTTACCGTATTTTGAAGAGAGTGGGACCAGTCGCTTAACAGCTTGAATTGTCTTCTCAACTTAACCGTATTCATGATGTCTTTCATATATCCATGTTGAGGTAATACCATCCAGATCCAACTCGAGTTATTCAAGTCCTAGAGGTGGAGTTAAGGCCAATTTTTTTCTTATGATTATTTAATACAGATTTTAGATTATAATGAGAGAGTTCTGAGAAACAAATATATCTCGATGATTAAGGTTCAGTGGAGTAATCACGGCTTTGCGGAGGCTACATAGGAGAGTAGGGAAGCAATGAGGGAGCAATCTCAGCATCTGATTAATTTACCTTCGAGGATGAAATTTCATTTAAGGGAGGAGAGTTGTAACACCTAAAAAAATAGATGTAGAATGCTAGCCAAGGGGCTTGAACCCACGGCCCTTGCTATAAAAAGTTTAAGTCTGAAACGTTTGGACTAAGGTTGATACTAATTAAGCTTTATACCGGTTTATTAATAAATTATTCCTTATAATCTGACCAAAATAAATAAGTTTCAACAACCCCACCGACATAATGAATGCCCCGATCAAAATTATCTGGATTTTTTCCCTCCCCTAAACTCTTCACCTTCCCGACTCTGTCTGCCTGGATCTTGACCACCGTCGGTCCGTGGTGTGCGCCGCCGCCACCGTCTTCATCCTCGCATCGCTCTAACCAAAGCCCCGGCGACCACTCGCGAAGATCAGGCGACATTCGTCGTAGGGATCCAGTCGAAGATTTGTCGGAAACCTTGGTTCACCGCCCCTGTTTTTCATCGATTCCATTGCCGCTCACCGTCCGTGTACTGCACCGCCACTGTTCGTGGGTTCGTCGTCATCCCGCGAACAAGGCCCAGTCCTCTACTAGCCTTGAATCTCTGTCGTCCGTCGTGGAGAACCGCCTGAAGATTCGACGGGAAACCAAGGTTCCCTCATCTATTTTTCGACCGTTTACACCGTTAGGAGTTGTCCGTTCGCAGCATCGTTATTGTCGTCGTTTCCCCTTGTGCCTCGCGATCAAAACCCCTCTTTGCGTTCACCGTGGCGTCGCTTGAATCCCCTTTGACGTGGTTCTGAAAAAAAAACAGATTTGGGTAAGGTTTGTGGCTTTTTTTCATCTTTGTGGTAATTGTTGGTCTGTGGTTTGGTTAAAGATGGTTTCCCCGTTCGATTTCTAGTTTGAAACGGCCTTTGGAGTCAACGTTCATGTCGTCGGCGAGCCGCCGGCGAGCTGCCGCTGTTTGTGGGTTAGGCAAACCAGATGGGTATAGGTGTTAGTGGGGTTGGGTCTTTTGGGCTTTTATGGGCCGGGTGGTGCTTGTGTGAGTGGGTTGAGTGTTATTGTGAGATGGGCCATATGTGTGAGATGAATTGGGTGAGCCCAATTCTTGGATCAGGTTATCCTTTAAACCTAACCGACCCGAACCAAACTAGCCAACCTATTTTGATTCGGACCCTGAACCATTAACCTGAACCGACCCAAGTTGACTATTTGATCGATTGACCAAAGTCAACCTCGTTGGCCGTTGGCTTTTTATGTTGACTTTGACCAAAAGTTAAATTTTTCCGAAAAGTCTTGTTTTATGTTTGTCGTTGTCCTGAGTCCGTTTTGAAATTTGTTTCGTCAAATTCGAACCCGATAAGTTGTTAAACCGCATTTGACTTTCTAGATAAATTTGATTTATGTGTTTAAGTTATGTTTTTGATGTAAATTGTTTTGCCATGTATCCGGGGTAATGAGGGATGTCAAATACGAGCTCGAGAGTGATCGATTGAAGTTTCGAAGGTCGGCCTACGTAACTCAGAGTCGAGGTAATACCCACTACTTCTTGTGTACTAACGAACACGTTAATTAATAGTTGATGCATGAAATATCAAATGAAGCAAAATATAATATAAGAATACTGATAAGGACTCTTGTGACATAATTAAAAACTACTCCCTCCGTCCCAGTAAAACTGTCACATGTTGACATTTTTCTGGTCAAATTTTTTTAACTTTGACTATAATTTATTTAAATATTTTAATTAATTAAAAATTGTAAAAAAATATATTTAAAAACTAGTTGATTCAAGGTTTTTAAAATATATTTTTTCATATTTTTATCAATAATAAATTTTAAATTATAAGAGGTCAAAGTTGAAAAAGTTTGACCAAAAAAAAGTCAACATGTGACAGTTTTAGTGGGACAGAGGGAGTATATGATAATGACACAAAGTTTTTAGATCTGTAAATTAAATAGTAAATCGGTTATCTCAGTTAATGAAAACATATATATAAGAGATTCGATTCGAAAGTGAATGCGATTGTTGACAAATTATATGGCGTTATTGATGATGTGGTAAAAAATCAAAGTATAATGAATGACCCCTATTTCGATTGGTGCCCGCAGTCATGGTTGTGGGCATGACTTCAATGAGATGAGTAGAAAATATGTACTTAAGTTGATTCCTACTTTATTGATTTAAAATCGAACTGCATCCTGGATATTACTGAAGTCTCCTAAGGTTCAGTCTAATCAGACTGGTAATTACGCCTGTATTCGGTTCCTCTACTTTGGTGAGGGTAATTCCGCCCGTATTCGGTTCTTCTACTTCGGTGAGGGTAATTCTGACCGTATTCGGTTCCTCTACTTCGGTGAGGGTAATTCCGCCCATGTTCGGTTCCTCTACTTCAGTGAGGGTAATTTCGCCCGTATAAGGTTCCTACGCTTCGGCTAGAGTAATTCTTTACCGTTATCGTTAAAGGTTCCTACGCTTCGGCTAGGGTAATTTTGTCCGGGACTTAATGTATTCCCTTAGGATAGTACCTACGTCCAAGAGGCTTGGGTTAATGTCTTTGTAGACGCAACTCGGAATTTCATATTGGAGTACAGTTGGAAGGTAGATAAGAGTTAAAAATGAACCTTACTGTTGCTTGAATTTTGTGCTCGTGAAATAAAATGGTTACCACATTGATATAATTTAGTATTGTTGGGATACACTAAACTCCTTAGTTTAATTTAATCATTCATTCTTCTGATCCTTCGGTTTATAGGCTTATCGCCTGATACTCGGTGATCGATTAAGGAACCATAATTTAGAACTTGTTAATTCCCAGAACATCATGATATTGTTATGCTTGCCATATACCTGCACGTGCTTACATCATCCATTGGTAGCTTTGTGTTATGGAGCTTTCCGAAGCTCACGTTGTTTCTCCATCGCAGGTTAAAAGAAATCTATCATGATATAATAATCGATATCTGTGGTTGGAGTTCTCCATCGCAGGTTAAAAGAAATCTATCATGATATAATAATCGATATCTATGGTTGGAGTTCTCTCGGCGTTACTTTTAGAGTACGGTACTAGTACAGTTGGGGAGCATGTCGTGTATTGTTCTATGTCAAAGTATTTAAAATGCTTCTGAGTTCTCGTTGCATGTTAAATGATTTCTTGAAATGGTATTTCAATAAATAGTTGTGTTATAATTTTAATGTATTTAAGGAAAACAACTTTTTTATGTAGATTTTTACTATGGGTCGCTCTTTTGACCCAAATGTGACCTCCTAAGATCTGTAGTAACGCATAGACGAGTCTAGGGGTTACATGAGATATCATAGTTATTCGTTTATAATAGTCTACTCAAGATATCAAGAAATATTAGATGGACTATACAAGTGTGACTATTTTATAACTTGTGTCCGATCTAGATATAAGAACAAAATGATGCAATACATGAAAAGAGTTAATCACGAAAAAGGTTATGTCGAACCACGACTTCTTGTAACTTAGATAGCAATGATGTATTGCTAGATGTCACTCATTGCTTGTAATATTAAAATTGTTTTGGATATTACTGCTAACGTTACATGAACCTACAAGGGTCACACCTTATAGTTGAAACGAACAAATGTCGACTAAATAGCAGGTGTACAAACTTATTGTGCACGAAATAGGCAAAAATTAAAATTATTATGATTATTGTAATTATAGATAATTTCATTTACATATATTTTAATAGTATATAATTATTGTAATTATGAGACACTATTAATATATATATCCCTAAAGAAACTTGATTGAAGTAGAATCAAATTCTACATATTTAATTATATTCGTTTAAATATATAGTATATTTAAAAAAATTGAATTTAATTAGAATTAGGGTTTTGAATGCTATATAAAGGCATAAGGTCTAGCGGCCAATGTATGCTTTTGCGAAAAACCTCTCTAACAATTAGAGAAGTAAATAATGTTTGTTTTATTTTGGTAGACTACGTACAGAAGTTGGAACGCTGTTGTGATGACTTGGATTCGATATCGTACTAGAAGAATTGGATTCTCCTAACTCCCTGCGGTTTTTCAAATTTAATTAAGGTAATGTTTCATCCCTTTTCACCCCGAACTCGTTCCTCATACATAGATCACTGGTGGAATTCACCGGATAATTTTTTCGCTGTGACATGGGGTGTACCAACATTTCCCAATAGGTATGGTCGGATGTTCAGAAAAACCTATCTTGGACTATTGGTAATGGACGTAGTGTCAATTTTTTGCACAATAGTTGGATTAGCGGGATCAACCCTCTAGCTATGCATATCAATCCTGTTATGTGTGTTCATCTCCCACATGTTCCGGTGATATCCATGTTGGATGTTCATGGCGCATGGCATTGGGATGCTTTCCAACACTTGTTACCTCTTCTAGTATTACTACGGATTGCGGCCATGAAGGAACTGGATCCTTCGTTTCCATCAGATGCTGTTGGTTGGGGCTTATGTGCAAATAAAGGTTCTCGATACATTTCGCTTATGACCTTCATGTAGGTCCTGTGCACGGTAGTGTTGATCGATTTTGGACTATCATTCACAAGTTTTGGGGGTTGCAAAAAATTAAAATCTTCATGTGGCTTGCATGTTGTGGCAAATTGATGACGAATGTTGAGAGAATGAAGCGTCATTTTACCATGGATGCTCGCTACCTTGTGTGTCGAGCCGATGACGAGGATGTTGACTATGTCATTCAGCAATGTCGATCGACTAAATTAGTTTGGACGATGTTGGTTCTTCATGTGCAGTTGTCGAAGTTTCTTAGTTTTTCGTTTCGCAGTTGGATCGAACATAACTTGGCAGGGGACAATGGTTTTAGTCATGACCCTTTCAATTGGGATCTTTTGTTTTCGGCGGTCATTTGGAACCTTTGGTGTCAAAGGAATGTTGGTGTCGTGAAATTGAGAAACGGGGCTCGATTTTGACTCGGAGCAAGTGGCTTGCGGAAACTATTGCTGGGGTGATTGTTGGTCGGCGTCTTTTCGGACCGAGAAGTGTGATTATAGTAGTAGTTGGTCCAATTACCTCTGGTGGGGTGGATCAAATTAAATACCGATGGTTCTCGGCAAACCTTGGATGGGAGTGCGTATTGCGGGGGAGTTTTTCGTGGTCATTTGGGCAAGTGGCGTAATGGTTTCTCTAAATTTATTAGTTGTTGCTTAGCTCTTGAGGCGGAATTGTGGGGCATTTACTCAAGCCTTTCTTTCGCTTGGGAGTGGGGTTACTGATAGGTTGAGGTTGAATCAAATTGGCTATTCAACTACTTCATTGGGATAATTGTCATGTTGTTTTAATTGCTTTGGTCTGGTGCATTCAAAGGTTGCGAGATCAGGCGTAGAGGGTGTCATTTCGACATGTCTCTCTGGATAGTATCAAAGTTGCAGATGCTTTGGCGAAAATGGTGAGTTCTACAAGTTTTGATTTAGTTACTTTTGTTACTCCACCGCCTCTATTGTTCGCCTCCTCCATGAGGATGGTTTGGTTTCTTCAGTTTGATCTTTGTTATCTTTGCGTTGTAATTTGCTATCGTGTGTACTCTTTTTCCTTCGTTAAGTTTATGGAATTTTTTTAACGAGGCACATGGTAGCAAATTCTCTTTTTTACCAAAAAAAAATTAATATATATATATATATATATATATTGTTTTTATGAATATTTTGGTGGATTTTAAAAATAATATATTTATATTATTAATAATATATAAAATTGTAAAATAACATATTTTATATTTTTATATATTAATATTATTTACAGTATTATTTATTTCATAAAATAATTTAAATTAATCTAAAGTAGTTTACGATATATAATTTCTGGTAAAATATTATATAGTATCATGTTAGTTTAGTGGCATAAGCTTAGCCCTTATATTTGAAGGTCTTGAGATCAAACACTTCTAAGTGCATGGTTTTAATATTTTTTTTATGGCAAAACGACGTTGTTTTGATTTAACAAGGTGGATCATATGGTATGTGTTGTAGTTTACCCTTTTAAAAATGACACCAAACGCTGCCCATGTTTAAAGCAAAATGCACTATTTTTATGGCAAGCTGATACAACAATATTGCTCCTACAAGGAATGCCAATGGAGAAAGAATTGGAGATATCAAGGCATTATAAAAAAAAAACTAGCCTCAGAGGGCTGTGCCTAATCAAACATTGAGAAACATAAAGGGACTAGAATGGGCTGATATGACGAGCCAACCTTAACAAAATCTCGGGTACAAGGCGCCTCCTCGGAGGCGCCGAGGCATCCTTGGCAAGAGCTTCCTCATCACCAGCATGTATCACAGCAACCACATGATCAAATAGATCATCCTTTCCACCTCTTAACGGATCCTGCATGGCAGTACTCAATTTTAGGGGCGGAAATAAGAGTGTCGATGCGATATATATATATATATATATATATATATATATATATATATATATATATGTTGTCACAAGTTTTAATTGCTCAAGGAACCGGAAAGCTGGGAAACCTTCAAGTGCAGAAACAGAAAAAAAATAAAACATGCAGTAGCGGTAAAACAATACAAGCTAGTTGCTGATACTATTAGGATAACCACTATTTACTTTACTGTTTTCCCAGAAAAGCTTCAAGCAGTTTGAGCTAAATTCACAAAAGATCTAGGGAAGATTATTCATTTCCCTGTTAAACTAACCCCACCTTCAGCATAGGCATCCCAGTTTATATGTGGATTAGAAGGACCACAAGCAGGCCGGAGCAAAAAATTTATTCAAGAGGTGTCATTTTTTAGCGATGTTTAAGAAGGGTTAATTATTTATAAAGAGTTTCGTTTTATTTATAAAAGGGATGTCATTTATATATATTTTAAATTTTTTATATACAAATTATATAGAAAAAAAATTCAAAAAAATTTGGGTGCATGAGACATCCCATTCTATACTGTGGCTCAGCCTATGCAAGAAGGCATACTAATATTGAATATGAAATGTGAAAATTTTATATTCATTTAGTTATGTAACATAAAATTTCCGTCGGATGGCCAGACTGCAGCAAAAGAAGTATATTAAAACCATAATGACATTAAAAAGCTAGTAATAACCACTAACCTGTAAGAACAGATCGGTATGGGATTTTCCTTCATATAAAATCACTTCTGCCTCAGCCCCTACCCCTTTAAGTGCTTCTACAAGGTTTATACTGCACAGAAAACGCCAATATCAGGAATAGCAGTTTCCCTGAAAAATTGCAGTAAATCCACTGCAGCAGTATGTCTCCACATCACCATACATAATTATTGAGAAAAATATAGTCAAATTATTCCAATTGCAATCATTAGTACAAAATACATTTTAGGATTCCAGAATAAAAATGTAGTAATGTCATTAAATACAAGAAAATAATTGGAATATTCTCTCTCTCTCTCAGTAGTATATGCATTTTGAAAGGAAACAAAGACACTAAACGGTTGACATTTAGGCCAACAGGTGTTCTAACCTGGCATCTGATGGTATTGATAAATCTGAAGTTCCATGGAAAAGTTTAATAGGGGGAAGAAGAGAGGCAGCTTCTCTATTGTGTGGATTTTTTATTCTAACTTCAGGAGAAAATTGTTCAAAGGATTCTTCCCCTTCCATGATGCTGTCACATTGAAACAGAACTTCAGTTGGCTAATAAAATGTACAGGGGATGATAAAAAGGAAAATGAAAAGTATATATATATATATATATATAGATAAATCTTTTATACACAGGCGGTGGAAACTAAAAGTTTCCACAAGCGCCTTAATTTTAGTGTATAGCGAGTTAGTTTCCACCGCCAGTGTATAGGATATTAATCCTATATAGAGAGAGGGATAGGATCCGTTTACACAGTGTAAAAAGTTTTACACGTTTTTTGGACCGTTAGATAAGTGAAACGAATGGATGAGATTAACAGTAAATATGTGAAGATTATCAATTAGAAAAAAAAAAGTAAAAGTTAATCTAAATCATCCATTCTCCCATCTAACAATCCAAAAAACGTGTAAAACTTAAAGAGTTTTACATTGTGTAAGTTGATCCTAACTCTCTATATATATGGTTACAAGAAATACCTTAAAAGGATGGAACGATAAAGGCCTCGATTGTGGAAATGGTCAACCAAATTAAATAAATTGTACCTATTCACAATTTAAAAGGAAATAAGCACATATCTGGTTACAAGTGTCAATCTGTTTATTCAATTTAAATTTTAAACGGAGAATAAGCCCATATGATGTACAACTATCAATCAACAGAAGAGGATTAACTTATGCCATAAAAGATATAAAGAGAGGCCTATCACTTTAAGCGGCTAGCTCATATGTATATCTTCACATTTCAAGAAAGTCTTTACGTTCTAGAGTCAGTTAAGGAAAATGTTCCCACCAACCTAAAAGAGAGGATTGATAGGTTTTCAGTTGCTAGTTCTTCAGTAGCAAATTCTCAGTTTCTCACAGCACAGGGTCAAAAAATATTTTCACCATAGTTTTCTAAATCGATAGCCAAATGAAGGATCACGGCTAAATTCTAGTTAACTAACTTGAATTGATGTTTGTCGCACGTTTAGAAGGCAAAAGTAAAAGTGTGGTAACTAAGGTAAATTTCTTTCAGGTGCACCATAGAATGTCTTCATAAAATAAAATAACAAAAGCAAACGATAAGGGAAATAAATTTAGAGAAAAAGAAAGAGGTAAAAAGAGAGAAGCATGATGCAAACAGAACAAACTGCATTTTATACGAGTTATTCCTACTGCAGTGATAGTGTCTTGCAAAACAACTTCTAGGAAATCAGAAAGGGTGGAAACTATGATCCAAAAGATAAAGTTCTAGAGTGAAAAAACACATGGAAACTAAGGAGAGCATTATTTGCACATCAGGAACTTAAAACAAACCAACAAAACAAAAACAAAGCTGTGATTCAAGATAATCAATTTCAAAATATTGACATGCTTCACAAAAAAATATGGCTAACGTCTTTCAGCTGGATTTTATCTGAAGCATTAATGTTCTATAGCCATTTTAATGACAGTCATTCACCCTACATAAGAAATGAAAAGTAGTATGTTGCTTCTTCATATTAGGATATGAACATTTTCATCATACAAAACATATTAAAAAGGTTTAAATTCATATATCAACGTGAACTTGACAGTCTCATATAAAGATCCTTGTAGATCATTATTCTTGTTGCTTAAATGTACTAATTAAGTCCAAAACAATGGGAAGTACAGCTTTCTGCATATCCAACATATCTTATGCAAGACTCATAATGAAGAACAGATAAAAGTTTACCCTCCAGATAAACCAAAGTAAGCTTTGATTTGGGAGACACTCCAGGTGGTGCTTTCTCCTCTAGATTCTTTGATTGCTTGCTCCAAAAGAACACAAGCAGAAATATGTGCCCCCGCTGACTGCCCCATTAAATAGATTCTATTGAAAATAACCATAACAGTGTAAATTGAGATAATACGGATATACGAAAGACATTCAAAATCAAAGAAAGGAGTCAGCCAGCCAGTCACCTATTAGGATCACCTCCATATCTGCCAATGAGGTTGCAGACAAAAGAGACACCTTGAGATACATCTTTCACCATGTCACTAATGGTTCCCTGGGGAAAGTTCCTGCATACAAATATCAACAAAAGACAGTTACCGGTAGAAGAAAAGAGACAGGCGTCATAAATATAATACTTTTATGACAAAATGTGAGTCACTTAATAACAGGGGGAGGGGGAAAATTGTTTGGAGCATAGAGGCAAAAGCATTCATTAGGTATGGTATTTCATTAATGAAGTTACAAGTATTTAATTTGACCCTTAGAATATTTCACACACAGGTGGCATTGTTGGCAAAAGTGAACAGAACACGATGTCATGGCATCAACCAAACTAATACCTGTAATCAATACAAGCTACAACGACATCTCTTTCTGCCAATTGCAGTCCTAGAAGTGAACCCCAAGCCTTGTACCTAAATCAACAGAAAAGTTCAGAAACTTAACATTATAAAAACGAACGGTGTTATATACTTTCAGTAATATTTAATGGTCAGCTAGATATGAAAGTGGTTGATACACTGATCATTCAAATCCACTGAATGAGCAATTTCAGCCTTAAACTCTCTTTAGGTTTATAGAGACCTCATATAATATATTTCAATCTATGATTATCTAATTCCTAAGCATAGATCAGTACAAGAATAGACAATCCGATGCAGAACCCTCTAATGAAATATTAAGGAACTTTAAGGCTATATTATGAATTTTAAGTCTATGTTATGTGTTTCACATTTAATCCACATTCATACATTAAAATGTGACAGATACACCATGCAGAAATCTCGTGTCACTCACCCAATTATCCAGGCTCCACCAGTCACAAATACCACAACTGGCTTTGGGCCATTAATATTTGTTGGCAAGTATAAATCCAATCTGTCAAATCATCATCAAAGGAGAAAGCGTATGATCACATATCCAATCTGTGACAAGCAAGTCATAGAATATAACTACTTGTCATTTGATGTGCCAGGTTTGATCCCTTGGTCACTAGAATGAAGAGACCAAAATTCTACCAACAAAATACATGGTTGTTGGCCTGACTCCATACCTACTTGAGTCACATATTCACTTACCTATTCCTTGGTTGATCTCCGTAAATAATACTCCGTCGCACTTGACTCGAGAAAAAATAACAATATGCAACTGTAGAAGATTAACAAATAATGTATAAGTAATTATTTTCCATCAATCTTAAGATATCTGAAAGCAACCTACAAATAAACTATTTCTGGCATAGCAAAAAACACAGCAAAGATCTATAATTTATTCCATGCAAACAGTTGTATGATCACAATCTTCACAGCCTTTACTGGAACTCCCATCACACACTGATACTTGCCCCCGATGAATTGTATTAGTGGGAGAACCAAGACAGAGGAGTAGAGTTACAGCTGATCCAATGACATCACTTGGGTCAATATATAGTATTCAATTAATTTTAATTTTTTATATAAGATCACGTGGGTCACACACACATGAAAACTATTGAAATAATCAGAGATACTTTCAAGCTTATATGTGTGTGTGAGAGAGAGTGTGACATGCCATGAGTTTAAACAAAGAATAATAAATAGTTTATGCAAAATCTACCAAGTTTCTAACACCTTACTGCCCTTTTCCTCATTCTTATATTTACCTTTTTTTGCTTCTTAGAAGATTTACAAGAGGCAACCTCTTGTTCAACTTTCACTTTAACTATAACCTACTATTTTCATGTAAAAAGAGAAGTAAATGATTCTTAATAGCAAGTATGCAAGTTCGTGCTGAAAATATAAGCAACCAATAATATAGAAAATACCTTGAGTAAAACCAGGCATAAGAAGCAAAGCATAACAAGCAAGGGCAACTAATCTTGTGTACCACCGGTAGCCTACCCTGAATGCAAATTTATGATTAAAATAATATATAATAATAAAGTTAAAAGCAATACAATATAAGTTTATGGACAATAACATATACATTCATATATACGTGTTGAATTATTTTTGTTGTTCACTGGTTCTATCTCTGAAAATCTACATATATGTTTATATGAGAAAGCTAAAAAGTGGGCTATTTTTGTTGTTCATTAATTCTCTCTAAAATATACCTTGCTCCAACTCTTCATTTTTTTTGAAGTATCCAAGTGTAATATTTGTGTTCAACTCATATGTTTGATATGACCCTCTAAGGACCCTTAATGTGCATGAAAAAATAAAAATTAAACATACTTATGTTAGGCACATATTTGTATCCAATTTGGAGTCGAGTAACATGGTGAAAAAAACCAAAAAGATTATCAACAAAACACGTGTAGCAAGCAAATTTGAGAAGGACCAAGCTCAAATATGGCAGAACAAGGTTCAGAATGATAACAACATTTCAGTTAAATCATAAAGGGGGTGAAAATTAGCCCAACCTAATAGACTCGTAGCTCAACCTACTTTCTCACAAGTCCTAAGCAACCATTCAGAAAAATTATGGTAATTCACTTTGCTTCTCTTCTTCCCTTCAACTATCTAGGCAACCAAAGACACCCTATATTCGCAAATATTAAAGTAATTAATAAAAAAAATAATTCGATTTTCATAAAAGAGCCATTTCCTCAAAAAATGAACTATGGAAATCAAACTTTTTTGGAGGAACAAAGAATAATGTAATTGAAATTCGCAGATAATACGTGTAACAATGATGATGAATATTATATTATATACCCGAGATATCGGAGGAGAGTGAAGGTAAGTCGCGTGATAAGGTAAGTCTCGGCGGCCGCATGGCCGATGTCCCGGCTAAGAGACATTTGTCTGTCCATACTTGCCGGTTTCCGGCGGAACTGCTGTTGCAGGTAGATGCCGGGAGTTGCGAAGATGGAGCCGAGGAACCTGAAAATCAAGCACCTAACATCCAAACAAAGATGACTAGCAGAAGTAGTTTCGCAGCGTTGACGGTGGTCATGCATCGGCGGTGATATTGATGTCATCGCCGGCCCCTAGACAGAAAAAAAAGGAAAGAGAGGATCTCAGATTGACGAAATGATTTTGCTTGTTTTGTTGAACTTTTATTCTTCTTTTCTTCTCCTTTCTTTTTTGGCGTCGTCCTCGGCCGGTTTAAGCCATTTTATTCGAGTTTATTTATTCTGTTTTTGCTTTGTTGACTGTTGGTGCAGTTACTTTGGAGTGTCTGAAACGTTCTGCCAGGTGGCAAGCAAATAATTTAAGGAGTTTAGAGTAAACTTATATTGATATATACTACTAATTATATATATACTATTATGTATCTTTAATTATTTTTAATAATTTTTGAAAACGTGTAAACTTAAAAATATAAAGAAGAAAAACAAGAATAATCACACTTTAAGCCTCATAATTTCAAAAGTAACTAAAACAATTAATAATACATATTAATACATATTGTCACGGGACATTACTTCTTCCCAAAAAGACATGTTTAATAAGATGTGTAGCGTTACTATTCATAAATCTCAAAGACTTTTTTTTTTCTGACGTGAGATTATTTAATGTTTTCGTGACAATATAGTTATGTTGCATCACGTTTACTCTAAAATATTTTATAATTTAGTGGGATCCACCTTCAAAGATCCAGCCCAAACACACGTAGTTATAAAATAGGACGCGGGAAAGATTATCAAAAGGTAGAACATTTTAAGTTTTTATGTGAATTTTTTATAAATTTTAAAAAATTTTATTTTAGTCGTACTTTTACCCGTTGTACGTTAGACTTCCTAAAAATAACTGCAGTATGTTATATAGTAATATTTTAAATTTTAATATTATATATTTAGTTATCTAATAAACTATTAAATTATAATTTTATTTAAAAGAGATCATCCAACTGGCCAATAGATTAATTATTATTATATTTTGAGCAACAATAGATTATTTATTAGTATGAAAGGATAGGAAGGAAGTGGGCGTATGTTATTTATTTAGAGAATTTCATCATAAATAGTGATGCACGCAGTTCAAGCAACATGTGGATTTGTTATCACACTCTCACATGCCAATTGCCAACCAGAGATTCACATGTGGATCATACCAGATCACCAACATCAAGTGGCTGCCTGTCTGGCTGAACTTTTTCTCCAATAAGGAACAAACACTTACATCACCAGGGTCTTAAGATCGGGAAAATTCTACAATGTGCGACGAACACTGATGAACACCACTAATGATGAACACCGATGAACACTATTAAATTAATTAATAAAAATTTTAAATTTTAAGAACCCATCATATAATTAATAATTATTTTTAAAAATTCAATTAAATTATTTTTATATATTAAAATTGTATTTTTTTAACAAGGGTAAACTATATATTTAGTACCTCACTTATTTCCGTATTTCTATTGAACCCTCATTATTTAAATATTATTTCAATTTGACTCTATTCTTTATAAAAAAAATAATTTAACCCTTAACCCTCAACCTAAAACCCTAAACTATTAAACTTTAAACCCTTAAACTCTTAAACATATACCCTAAACCATATACCATTAAAAATAATTTCACCATCATCGATTCAATTTAATTCAATGAATTGTTGAATTCTGCTAAAAAATTCAATTAAATTATTTTTTACATATATCAAAATTAATTAAACCCGAATCTCCTAAAATTAACATTATAAAAATATAAAAATATAAAAAAATAATTTAAACCTGAATCTCCTAAAACCCTAAACTATTAAACCTTAAACCATTAAACTCTTAAACATATACCCTAAACCATATACCATTAAAAATAATTTCACCATCATCGATTCAATTCAATTCAATGAATTGTTGAATTCTGCTAAAAAATTAAATTAAATTATTTTTACATATATTAAAATTAATTGAAACATGAGCAGCAATGGTGTCTTTTGAGTCTAAAAATTAATTGAAACATGAGCAGCAATGGTGTCTTTTGAGTCTAAAAATTAATTGAAACATGAGCAGCAATGGTGTCTTTTGAGTCTAATTTCTTTTGTTTCTGCACCAATTCCATGTCCCCTCCTCCTCTCCAATTTCACTGATACTCCAAAAAACACACAAGTGAAGTGAACAAGAAAGATTAAAAAAAGAAAAAAACATGTTTGATGGAGTGCTTGACCAGTTCCACCAATTCATAGGCGGCGGCACCTCATCACCATCACCAGCAACCGCGACTCTCCTTCTCCCCCTCCCTTTTACTTCTCCAAACGGTTTCACTTGTTTTGAGCCTTTTTTTCTTGCAGCAGCAGCAACCTCCTCAGTTCTTGCAGGCATTGCACCAGCAGAAGAATAATGAAGACAACAACGTTAGAATTGTTAATTCTAGGAGATTCGAGTTTAATTAATTTTGATATATGTAAAAAATAATTTAATTGAATTTTTTAACAGAATTCAACAATTCATTAAATTGAATTGAATCGATGATGGTGAAATTATTTTTAATGGTATATGGTTTAGGGTATATGTTTAAGAGTTTAAGGGTTTAAGGTTTAATAGTTTAGGGTTTTAGGTTGAGGGTTAAGGGTTAAATTATTTTTTTATAAAGAATAGAGTCAGATTGAAATAATATTTAAATAATGAGGGTTCAATAGAAATACAGAAATAAGTGAGGTACTAAATATATAGTTTACCCTTATTAAAAAAATAAAATTTTAATATATAAAAATAATTTAATTAAAATTTTAAAAATAATTATTAATTGTATGATGGTCCTTAAAATTTTAAATCTTTATTAATTAATTTAATGATGTTCATCGGTGTTCATCATTAGTGGTGTTCATCGGTGTTCGTCGCACGTGGTAGACTCATCCCTTAAGATCGGGGCTTATAAAACCATACATATTTACTAATTACTACTATAGTCCAATTTTTTTCAACATTTGTTATCAAAGACTACTCTCAAAATTTAATTTTTTTCTTAATATTTATTAAGAGTCTAACTTTTTCAATATTTTTATTAGGGGTCTAATTTTTTCAATATTTGTTATTATGAGATTGTATTTGTTTTCAATATTTGTTATTAGAATAGCAATTTTTTCAATACTTATTATGGAGTCGTTCTTAAAATTAATTTTTTCTCACACTTGTTATTAGGGACAATATTTTAAATAACGGCCCATAACCGCAATAACGACCATTATATAGGGGTAATAACATTGTCTCAAAACCGCGATATCCGCAATTGTTATGTCCACAATAGCATATGTTATTAAAAAAGTTCACAACTAGGATACTCACACCAATCACAATAGCATCCATTATGTTTGTAATTAGGGGCATGCATAATTAATCGTAACTGTTAACCGATATAACCGTTATATTTTACAGGTTAATTAACCGAACTGTTAAGGCTAAACGGTTTTAGTTAACCGAACCGCTAAAAATGATGGTTAATGGTTACATTTACAGTTACAAAATTTGACAAATGGTTAACCTATATGTTAATCATTATTAAATTATTTATATATTTAAAAAAAAATTAAATACGACTAGAAGTTCGGCCTTTCTAATTTCTAAACCCTATTTTGTAATATAGATCATAATTATTTGTCATATTTGATTTGCTAGTATTACATTATAGTTCTAATACTAACTTTTTCATGTTTTGAAATATAAGAATGCAAGATTTAACACCCAGTCAACAAACAATTATGATTGATGAGTCATATTTCATATTAGAGGAAGTCGGTGAAGACCTTGGGTGATTTGATCAAAAAAGTAACTTTTGTAGCTTGTGATACTAACTTATAGAAGTTTCATTTACCTTATGTTAATTTTAAGTTAGTTAAAGATTTGTCTTTAAACTTTGATGATGTATCTCTATATCCTGAACTTTGATGGTGTATTTCTATGCGATGAACATTGTTTAAACTTGAAACTAAGTATGAAGTTTATATAAATTGTGTGGTGTTGGAACTTTGTAGTATGAATGTATTTTTTTAATTAAGCATTTTTATGAACATTTTAATATCTATTTAAGCATTTTTATGAACATTTTAATATAATATTTATTAAAAAGATAGTTTCACCAGTAAACATGTAAAAAATTATAATAGGTTACAGGTTGACATGTAACTAAACCATCAGTTAACCATGTCATAACCAGGGTCGTATCTGGGCCCGGGCATGAGGGTTTTTTATAGTGTATTATAATTATAAAAATTATTTTTATATTAAATATAGGTCCCAATTATTTTCAATACTTGTTATTATAGGCTTAATTTTTCCCAATATTTATTATTAGGAGTCTATTCTTATAAATTATTTTTTTTCTAATGTTTGTTATTAAGTGCCTAATTTCCCCCAATGTTTCTTATTTTGGACACTCTTAAAATTCAATTTTTTTTCTAATACTTATTATTAAGAGCCCATATTTTTAATTCTTATTATTAGGGGACCAATTTATTTTTAGGGGCGTAGTCTTAAATTCGATATTTTCCTAATATTTATTTGTTATTACGAGTGCAATTTTTCAATACATTTTATTAAGAGCCCAATTTTTTCAATACTTTTTATTAAGGGCGCAATTTTTTTAATACTTGTTATTATGGAGCTACTCTTAATTTTTTTCAACACTTAGTATTAGGGACGATGTTTTAAATAACGCTTCGCAACAGTTTTGTCAACAATAACATATGTTATTAATAATTCAAAACCACGATACTCGCAGTGACCACAATAACATCTATTATGTCTGCAATCACAATAACCGCAAACGCAACTGAGAACGTGACCGCAACCGTAATTTAAATCCTTGATCATTGGCCTAATTTTTTGATTCGTCCTAGGGCCATCAAAATCTCAGAAACGGGTCTAATCATAACAGTTAACCGATTCTTAACGGTACGTTACGATTAGCTAAATTCAATAACCGCTATAACGGTTAACTATCCGTTTAAGTTAAACGGTACGATTAACCAACCATGAACACCTCTATTCGCAATCACAGCAAAACGTAACGTGACCAAAAATATGTCCGCATTCGTAATTTAAATCTCTAATTAAAGATTTAATTTTTCAGTTCGTCCTAAGACCACAAAAATCTTAGAAACAGTCTTGTATGACACTTACTTATACTATAAAAAAAACAATACCATAACCCATATTATTAATCTGTTAGAAAGCATAATTATAATGCCATATATACAGGGGCGGAACTAGAAATTTATAAAGGGGACCAAAATGAAATTTTAAAAAAACTAAAAATTTATGAAGGGGCTAAAGTGAAATTAAAAATTTTTAGGGGGGCCAAACTAAAATTTTGCAAATTTTGAAGGGATTATATAAGTAATTTTACCTTTTTTCTAAAAAAATTCTATCATCTTCCTAATAAAAAACTATTGGGGGGGACCATACCCCCTTAAACCCCCCAATATTCCGCCACTGCATATATATATATACACACACACGAATTATTATGTCTGTAAATGAGTCAAACCGCTATATTCTTTTCTTTTATTCTAGTTACTTTTTTTGAATATTTATTATTGTTACTTTCAGTAGAAAAATAATATAAAATAGGATAAATTATATAAATGGATCCCAACTATGCTCTAATTATCTTTTGTGTTCCCTGACTATTAGAAGTTACAAATTGGTCCCATGACTTAAAAAAGTAACAAGTTGGTCCAACGCCTTAAAAAATTTAATGGTTGATGATATGGCAGTTGATATAAATTGATACAATTACATAATTAGCCATAAAGTTCTACACTTATTTTAATTTGACCCTAATTTTTAAAAATTAACCCATATAATTTTAATAATCTATCAATTTAGTTTCATTTCACCCAACCCCCATTTTCTTCTTACTTTTTCTCTATTTATATAACCCCATGAAACCACAGAGCTCAAAACCCCCCATGATTGTGCAGAAAGAATCTCAAAATTCCCGACTACCCTTCTCCTAATAAGTTGTATAAACATGACTAAAGCTCATATGTCAATCCGGCAAGCCCTTGCATCATGACTTTTTCATATGCACCTCTCAATGGGAGGGGCAAATGCCAAACGACGAGCCCTTGTGTGATAATTGATCTTTTAGATCTGAATTATTTCATATTTGATTATTGCTCTGTTCAGTTGGATAGAAAATATTTCAGGTAAAATAGTACTATAATTGATGTTAACTTTGTTTTCAAATTTTTTTCCCATTTTTTTGCAACCTTGGTTCTCAAATTCATCTAGATCAGCTTTCAGTGTTTTCTTTTTAGATAAGTTTTGCTCTTTTATTTATCCAAGTATGTATGATATGCTACAATCATGCAAAACTGTTTCAAATAACTATACAAATATGCTCCAGTCTATACGGTTTGTCTAATTCCCCATGCTATACAAGTCTATGTTGATTTTTAGCATCTTTTTATATAATCATCACCATTTCCTTTAGCTTTCCAATAAGCTCTTACTCAGTTTTCTGTTTGTTGCTAAATTTCCTTTTATTCCTCTCCCTCTATTCAACCGTAGTGACCGCATAGGAATGAACTTGGGGATAAGAGCCCCTGTAGTGACCGCATAGGTCTATGCAATTAGGTTGTCCCTTTGAACCTAGATCTTGGAATCTCCAGTCAACTAGGTAGGTTTTTCCTTCACATAGCACCTTAAATTTACATGGGCTTTAGTCTCATTCCTTTCGATTTTTTTAAACTTGATCTCGATTTAACCCTTTGGTTAGTGGATCCGCAACGTTATCCTTTGATTTTAAAAAATCAATAGAGATAACTTCATTTGAGATCAGTTGTCTAATGGTATTATGTCAACGACGCATATGTCTCGACTTACCATTATACACAAAGCTTTATGCTTTACAAATTTTCGTTTGGTCATCACAATGTATGCACATTGTGGGCACTAGCTTTGGCCATTCAAAAATATGCTCTAAGAAATTTATGAAGCCATTTGACTTCTTCTCTAGACTTGTTTAGAGCTATAAACTTCGATTTTATTGTGGATCTGGTTATAACCGTTTGTCTTGAGGATTTCCATGACACGGTTCATCCTCCCAAAGTGAAGACATATCCACTTATGCCTTTGATATCTTGAATATCAAATATCCAATTGCATTGGAATATCCTTCTAAATAGTATGATCTCTGGAATAATGCAATTCTTAATTTCGAGTATATCTAAGATATCTTAGTACCCTCACAATCTTTTTCTAGTGGTTTTCACTCGGATTGCTTGTGAATCTGCTTAAACTGCTCATAGTAAAAGCAACATCCCATCTAGTGCAACTCATAAGTTACATTAAACTGCCTATGATCCTTGCATATTCCACTTGGTCAACACTTTGGTCTTTGTTTTTGGACAAATGTTGGCATGTATTTATTGGAGTTCTAGCTATGCTAGAAACATCCTTGCCAAACTTCTCTTGTCCACGTAGTGTGACTACATCAATATGAGACCTTCAAGTGACCATTTGATTTGGATGCCAAAAGTCAAATATGTCAATCTCATATTTTTCATGTCAATCTCGAATTTGACAAGTCTTTGCTACGTTTACCATTTCATTGTTACTTTCAACATAGAATAATATATCAAATATTAGTGGTTTTGACATATACACATTTGTCACACTCATTTGAAGTCGTTTTTCATCATAACATTATCAAACTTCTCATGTCTTTACTTTGATGTTTGTTTAAGTTTGTACAAGGACTTCACCAATCTACAGACTTTCCTCTCTTGACTTGAAACTACATGACCCTCAGGTTGTTCCATGTATATTTCTTCATCAAGATCTCCATTTAGGAAAACTGTTTTAACATCTATTTGATGTACTTCTAGATTCCGCAAAGCGACAATTGTAAGTATCATCCTTATGGAGGTTATCCTTGATACAAGAGAGTATCTATCAGAATAGTCAAGGTCTTCCCTTTATCGGTAACCTTTTATTATCAATATGGCTTTGTACTTATCAATTGTTCCATCTGCTTTCATTTTCCGTTTGAAAATTCATTTAGAACTCAGTGGTTTAATTCCTGGAGGAAAATCCACTAATTCCCACGTATAGTTTTGCATGATGGAATCGATTTCACTCTTAATGGCATCCTTCCATAAGGTGCATTCAGATGAACGTATAACATCATTATACGAAGATTTAGTAAACTAAACCCCAAACAAAAGTTCACACAATATTAATATAAAGAACAATAATAAACAATGCATCAAGTAGGTAACTTAAGAAAGAGAGGTGGTGCACTAGGCACGCTTAAATACCAAGTCTCTCAAAGAACCAATTCTAGACATGCACTTTTAAATTTTCTTTCAATCAACGTTTATGGATTCTATTCTTGAAATTATTCCAAGCATGAGTGATCAATAGAAATCACTACCTTTGATTCACAACAATTTGGAATCTTCCATTTATGGTCCAACGACCCTAACGATTCTTTATCCATTTTAAACATTGTGCACTTCATAGCATGCATCATTATAGGCTTTAAAAATTTAATTTTGACATAGAGAACCAAATTCTTCTATACTTTGATTCGAGACCTCAGTCGGAATTTAGTAACCAATGTTATTTTCAAAATAAATTCATCGATTTATTTCTAAAATAGAATTATACTTGATTCTTTAAGAAATAATAACTTTAAGTTATTTCTCTTTCCAAAATAAATTCACTAGTTTATTTCAAGGTTGAATCATTCTAGATTCTCACGAAATTAGATCCAACGATTTATTTCCTTTAACAAGTTAGAATCAACACATGATTCTAGTACAGAAATAAATTTAATGATTTATTTCCTTTTACACAAATTGAATCATATTTGATTCTTACGAGAATAAATTCGATGATTTATTTTTCTTAACAAGTTAGAATCAACACATGATTCTAGCATAAAAATAAATTTAATGATTTATTTCCTTTTACAAAAATTGAATCATACTTGATTCTTACGGAAATAAATTCAATGATTTAATTTTCCCCGCAACCTTAGAATCATACAAGATTCTCTTGAAAATAAATCCAATGATTTATCTTCTTTTCAAAAATTAGAATCAACACAAGATTCTAACGAAGAAATAAATTCAATGATTTATTTCCCTTATATCTTATGTTAAATATTGGGATTAGTAGCACTAAAACTCAAACCAAAGATATCAAGGCAACAAAATCAAAGGAATTGATCCTTTAATTTTTTTATTCTTGTTTTAGAAAAGATCAAGTAAATCCGTTAAAAAGGCAGAAATTAATTCCTGAAACGAATTATTTACGAGATATTTGTTTTCAAAACAAATCACGATTTCGCCTAAATATTCTGTTCATCTCTATAAAATTTCTCAAAAGGAAATTATTAGTTCGAAAGAAATAATAATTATCACATATAAATATGACATCAAATATTCTTTTTTCACGCCAAATGTATTAAAGGCCAAAATTATTTAAGGAATAAATACCTTAAAATAAAAGAATCACATTGATTCTTACTAACTGAACAAGACAATTTCTTTTTTTCATATTTAAGGCCAAAAACAATATTAGGTAATAATACCATAATAATAAAGTTTGACCTTAAAATTACCATTGAAGAGCGCACCACTCTTGCTCGGGACTCATGATTTACTTAGTTCAATTTTGGTAATTTTCATCGAATAGCGCACCAAACATAGAAAATATTACATGTTTAAATTTCATATTCAACAATTATTGAAATTTAATAAAACCTTTAACCTCACCAAATTCACGTCAAATCATATGTTCAAATCATATGAAATTTCATGTACCATTCCAGTAGGTAAACCCTTGCAATTTTCCGCAGCAATAAACTCACGATTTCGAGATGAATACTCTATTGTGGTAAATTGTTCGGCTTGAAATAAAATTCGAGAATTTGTCTTAAGATTGTTAGAAAATAAGCGTTAATCCAAGAATAAATAATAAGATAAAATAATATTATTTAAACAAACAGTACAAAATTAAGAACAATACAACAATATATAAATCAAACCGATTTGGAACCAAAAGAAACATGTTGAGGCTTGTACGAACGCAGTTTCCTTAAGACAGATTTTCAGCCATTTCTATGGTGCTCGAGCTCATTCTGTCCCCCAGGATACAACAACAAATGATCAGCCACAGTTGCACTACTGTGAAGATCACGAACTGACCCTTGCCTTCGTCTACCACCGAAAACTACATGTAAAATCCACAGAGTAAAACAATAAAATTTTTTGTGGTTTTTAGTTGTGTTTAAACCTAGAAGGTTTACTCCCTATTTATAAGAGTATCATGAGAGAATAAGTGGAAATTTTGACCTAATGGGGCATTTTATATTGAGAATCAATTGATTCTCCTATAAAGAAATTTCTAAAATTATTATCTGAATTAAAGGTAACTTCCAATATTTACCATTTTAATTCCAAGATAAAATTTGACAAATTTATGCTTTTAATTGAGGAAAATTCATTTCAAATTTGGGTCAAAATATCTGCAAGCCCACGAAGGACCAGACCGGTTCAGACAATTGTGTTACCCACGTCGTTCATGTCTGCACATTTACGAACCAACAATTGGTTCCACATTTTCGTCAACAACATTTGAATTAATTTCTTATTCAAAGCTCCAAAATTATCGAATTTTTCCAATAAACGCAAATATCTTTATAGCCCAAGACATGACATTGATCGAATGATTGTTACTACAGATCGAAGTGAAGTAGCAAAAGGAAGTGCAGAGATTTTCTTTCGAAAAATGAAGTTATGAAAAGAGGATGGGCAAGAAAAGGCACCTCGGATCGACATATGAGCTTTAACCATCTCTATACAACATATTGGAAGAAGGGTGGTCGGGCATTTTGAGATTCTTTCTTCACAGTCATGGGGGGTTTTGAGCTGTGTGGTTTCATGGGGTTATATAAATGGAGAAAAAGTAAGAAGAAAAGTGGTTGGGTGAAATGTGACTAAATTAATAGATTATTAAAATTATGTAAGTTATTTTTTAAATTAAGGTCAATTTAAAATAAGTGTAGAACTTGAGGGCTAATTATGTAATTATATTAATTTATATTAACTCCCACGTCATTAGCCATTAAGTTTTTAAAGGCATTGGACCAACTTGTTACTTTTTTTAAGTCGGGGGACCAGTTTGTAACTTCTAACAGTCATGGAACGCAAAAGATAACTGGAGCATAGTCAGGAACCATTTATATAGTTTACCCTATAAAATATAAAAAAGAATATATTTCATGCAAATTTAAAATTTAAAGTTTTTTTTTATTAGAAAGGGAAATAAAATACCATGGCAAGCCTCATTAAAAACCTCCCTAACCTAGATGGAGGAAAAGAGTACTTGCCAAGGTATTACAACAAAATAAAACCATTATGGAACTACTCGTCCTAACTAGGCAAGTCTGCATGTAACACATTTAAAACCTCATTAGGCGGGGACCCAAAAAACATAGGTACAAAACCCTGCCAAGATCCTAATTTAGCCAGTGCATCCGCAACCCTATTCCCCTCACGATAAACGTGACGAACATCACATCTCCTAAATCGACTCATCAAACACCGAATCGCATGCACAAATGGTGAATTCGCCATGACCCCTCCATCCTTTTGCAATGCCCGGACAACCTCAATACAATCCGATTCCACAATGAGGGTATCAATATGGTTATCAATCGCATACCTTAGCCCTTCGTAAACCGCCCAAAGCTCCGCTTCCACTACATTGCATCGGCCTATGAACTTCGAGAAACCGCCACGCCACGAGCCGGTACTGTCACGGATCACCCCACCACATGAGGCCAATCTCGACACCTTGTTATACGCCCCATCTACATTCAGCTTCAAGGCTGAAACATCCGGTGGTTCCCATTTGCACAGCCGCGAATTCAAAGGGGCGACAGGATCCCGTATTGCCCGACGCGTCCCCAGCGCACGCTCAACATCATGCGCATACTGTCGGCATCGCTCCGCGATCTCCCCAGCAGTCCAAGCAACCCCTTTAAATATCAAGCTATTTCTCGCACGCCATAGAAGCCACATCACGATACCAAATAGTAAGTCCCAACGTACGCTACCTCCCCATGCAGCTGATGTTTGCTGCAGATTCTGCTGCATCCAATCACTCAACGGGCAATTAAAGAATGTCGGCCTACTCACAGCCGGAACAAATAACGACCATACTTGCCGTGCCGTTGTGCAATGCCGAAACAAATGGTCAACACTTTCCTCACTTGCACCGCAAACCACACAAGCAGCCGACTCACCCATATGCCGTCGGACACGTTCGGCATTTGTCAAGATCCGTTCTTTATAAACTAACCATAAAAGGCACTTGATCCGCTGCGGTCCTTGGAACCCATGTATCAGCTTCCAAATGCGACCCGCGTTAGCATCATCCATCGGCTGCTGCATTGCGTAAGCCGAACGCACTGAGAAAGCCATATTTGCGTTCCATCTCCACCCCGGCGTATCAACAAGAGCACCATCACAAGGCCCCGGTATGGCCATGATACTCTCGATCACCTCCTGACCAAATAACCTTCGCAGCCGGCTCAAATCCCACTGATCACTATTAATTGTCATTGCATTCAAGGGCGTAAAAGAATCCGGAACCATACCCGCATCCGTAACCACTCGTGCAAGGGGACCAACACCTCGAACCCAGCTATCATGCCAAAAATCAATTGTTCCACCATGCCCGACTCGCCAAATAATACCCTCACGTACCATACTCCAAATAGCCGAAATCCCACGCCATAGATAAGAGCAAAAATTCCGGTGAATAGACTCCGGCAATACCTCCCTGCATTTATACTTCGCACGCAAGAAACGCACCCATAAATGATCTCGCTTATCAATCAAATTGAATCCAATCTTCATCAAAAACGCATCATTCTGAACCCTTAATTTTTTGAACCCCAAACCTCCACAACTAACCGATTTACACAATTCCTCCCAATTAACTAAGTGCACCGCTCTCTTCTCAGGTTTATTTCCCCAAACAAAATCACGAATCAATCGTTCAATATCCTCACATACCCCAATAGGAAGCTTAGTAGATTGCATAGCATAGTAGGGAATAGCCGACAACACTGCCTTCGCAAGAGTGACCCTCCCCGCAAAAGATAGATATTTAGCATTCCAACTAGACAAACGGTCACGTACCTTCTGAATGAGGTAGCCATATGTTGCTCGGGTTACTCGTTTATGAAGCATTGGGACCCCTAAATATCGTCCTAAGTCAGACACTGCGGAGAACCCCACCACATCGCTTAATCGACGCCGTACATCGCTGGGCACATTCTTGGAAAAGAAAATACTAGATTTCTGAACACTAACCTTGAGCCCAGAGAACCTGCAGAATTCAATCAGAACTTCGTGTATGACATCTAACTGTTCCCTGGAAGCCTCAGCGAAGAGTACCATATCATCTGCAAACATTAAATGAGAAATAACCGGACTACGCCTGGACGTGCAAAACCCTTTCCATTGTCCCAAAGCCACCTTCTAATTAATCGCCTGACTTAACCGCTCCATGCAAAGCACAAATAAATAGGGAGATATAGGATCCCCTTGCCGGATACCTCTAGTTGGCGCAAAGGATTCAGTGAGAGAACCATTCCAACTAATCTGAGTCGACGCACTAGAAACACAATGTAGAATCAGCTCACGCAAACTATCCGGAAAACCAACATCCCGTAAAGTATCATCTATAAAGCTCCATTCCAGCCTATCATAGGCTTTCTCCAGGTCAATTTTCAGAGCCATCCACCCACGTCTCCCCGATTTCCTGGACATCGAATGGATAACTTCTTGACCAATAATTATATTGTCAGTGATTGCTCTCCCAGGGACAAAGCTAGTTTGATTCTCTGAAATCCATTCGGATAAGAAAGGCTTAATCCGGTTAACAATCACCTTAGTGATTGTTTTATAAAGCACCGTGCAAAGACTGATGGGCCTGAACTGACTCATAGATTCCGGCGATGTAACTTTCGGGATCAAAACCATAACAGTCCTGTTAAGCTCTTGCGGAAACGACGCCCCCTCAAACACATTCCGAATACAGCGGCACACACTATCTCCCACCACACTCCAATTATGCTGATAAAACCCCGCATGCAGGCCATCAATTCCAGGAGCTTTCCAGGGATCCATATCAAAAATTGCGGCCTTAATTTCGACGTTTGTTACCGGAATACTCAAAGCTTGCCGCACATCAACCTGCAATTTAGGGAACAACCCACGAATATTATAGCGCCCAGTACAACTCGGGTCCGCCGAAAACAGCTTCTTGTAAAAGCCAATCGCCTCTAAACGCAGCAGTTCTTGATCCGTATTCCACGTACCGTTGTCTGATTTTAACGCCACTATCATATTCGTCCGACGGCGTGCCATCGTGGAAGCATGAAAAAAGCGGGTATTCATATCCCCACCTATAATCCACTGGCTACGAGATTTTTGAAACCACAGCGTCTCCTCTTGTTCCAAAATTACATCTAAATCATCCCGTAATTTACCCCTCAAATCCATCAGGAAGTCTGAATGCGAACGTTGGAGCGACTTTTCAATCCCCCGAAGCCTCGCCAAAATCCTCTTTTTCTTCTTGGCGATATGGCCAAACACATCCACATTCCACTGTTTAATCTCGTCTTGCAGCCTCTGAACATTGTTCACCACAGATCCCGATCGTTCCCACACAGATTCAAGAAACTCACGAAACCCAGGGTGATCCTGCCAAGCCGCCAGAAACTGAAATAGGCGTTCTCTATCTTGAATCAAAACACCATTCGGTTTAAGGAGAAGCGGACTATGGTCACTCCCTACACGGTCCAAATGAATCACTAAAGAAGAAGGAAACGCCCCCATCCATGCACAATTAGCTAAGCACCTGTCAAGTCGCTGATACAAATTGCCCCGGGACCAAGTAAAACCATCGCCCTTAAAATCAATCTCTATCAGACCTGTATTAATGATGAATTCCTGGAAAAGTGAACTAGTACCCAGCACAGCACTCGAACCACCACAACGTTCTTCCTTACGTAAAATAGCATTGAAATCCCCGCCTAAAACCCAAGGAACATCATCTCCAGGGCTCAGACAACTCAGCTTGTCCCACAAATGACGCCTAACACTAACATTCGGACTAGCATATACTGCAGTAAAGAAAATCCAATTATCAGAACTAACCTCTCGAGCTTTGTCGTGCACGAATTGGTTAGATACCGACAGAATACTCACGTCCACATCATTGCGCCATAAAATCCAAACACCACCACTAAAACCACGTGCCTCAACCCTATACGAATTCGGAAACCCAAAACGCTGAATTACCTTATCGGCTTCACCATAACTCACACGAGGTTCAAAGAGGGCAACAATCTGCGGATTATTCAAGCGAATAAAGTTCCTAAAATGACGCCGGAATTCAGCACTTCCTGCGCCCTGTGTATTCCAAAACATAAAATTCATAATATATTGATAGAAAGAATAAATCAAACACTCCTTACTGAGAGGGCGGGAGGTTTTCCTTCTCCACTGACACGCCGTCACCACCACTAGCCCCCTGATCGAGGCAGACCGCCTGGCCATCCACACCATTAACCACCTTCGGATCATTATGCTGACCTGTATCTTGCAACTGATCAAGTTGCGAGGAGAGAGACGAGACCCATTCTGTTAAAACCGGGCGCGGGGGTACTTTAGTTTTCGACTTCTTCGAAACCTTCAAACTTTTCCGTTGTACTGCGGGAAGAGACTTCCCAACTTTATTCGAAGCCACACCTCCACGCAACCGTGATGTCGACTTAAAATCATTCCGATCTTCCACTATGGATATTGCCCTATGCGACCCCAACAAAATACCCGGATTGTGAGGAACAGCCTGTGTATCACCGCCCGTCATTGACGACACGACTACCACCGGATGATGTAATTCGTTGCTTACCGAAACCTGTCCCGCTCCATTTTGCGACCGACATAGCCCCTCATGGACACCATCACCCTCATGCATGACACCTTTCCCCTTATCCACCCTACTTGCACTACTTGCCGCCTCATCCCGCACCTTGACCGACCTGTCGTCGATAGCCAAACCCCTCTGACCAGCAGCCTCTATTGGCTTGCACCCACCCGAGAAACTTCCCACTTTTTGTGGCAGCACCCCACGTCCATGCATGGGCGTCCCCCTGCTAGCCGAGCCCTTGCCATACACGGGCGCAACCTCACGCGGCAACTCTCCCCCGGTTCCATGCTTAGTAGCATGGTGATTATCGCCGCCATCATCATCCCCCAAACTTTGCAACACCCCAAATCGAGAACCACTTCTAATCCCCTGGCCATCACCATCGTTCTTAGCCGTTACCTTATTCGACTTGCGCCGAGCCCTTTCGACTATCATCCATGGTCCAAATAAATCTTCCTTCGATATCTCCGTACTCGCCTTAACACTCGGCTTATTTATGCCCGTCTGATTCATTACTTCACTTCCGCCCTCTATATTTTCCATTGTACATAAATCGACGGAATGTCCATATTTCCCACATTTAAAACAAATTAAATGTAATCCTTCATATTCCAACTTTTGGATAAAACCATCGATCCCAATACACGATAATAACGGCTTACTAAGATCCACAACCACCGCTAATCTTGCAAACCGACCTCTTTCCCCCAGCGACGTACTATAATCAATCTTTATAACACGACCAATCACATCCGCAATCCTTCGAAACAAAGCCTTCGAGTAGTACCGGTAAGGAAGTCCCGGCAACCGAATCCAAACGACAACCCTCGAAGGGTACTTCTCTGCCGTAGTAAAGTTTCGACTCCACGGCTGTACAGTTAAATAACAACCAAATAAAGTCCATGGACCGCCCGTGAGAACCTTCGTATAATCATCCAGAGACTCAAATTTCACCAAGAAGTAGTTGTTATCCAAATTAATCACTTGGAAATTCTTCTCCGTTTTCCATAACGCATGCACCCTAGACACCAAAGTCTTAAACCCTATCGTTCTACCAAGCGGCCGAACAATTATCGTTCTCTGCATACTATCATCGATACGAGCATGAATCCTTTCCGAAAAAGCAATGCGGGGAAAGAGGCCACTACGGTCCACTACCACATCGGAATCCAAAATCTCTAAGCCATCATCCAAATCCCCTTCAACGGCACTGCCCCCGCCTTTCGCATAATCCGCGACCGTAGCCGCATAGGACTTCCTACCACCGCCAGCGCCGTCAACCATATTCTCAACCGACTCCCCAGCAACCTGCTCTGTTTCGGCGTCCATAGCCACATCCCCTACCGATTGTCCGCTAGCCGACTCAGCAATCGGCAGTCCACCTTCCACCGAAACCATCTGGTCTAATCCGCTTGCCATGTCAACTTCACCGCCAATCTCCATGGCGTCGATATCCTTTGTTTTCTTCAACGCCGGCTGATCCGACGCGGCGACAGGAGACCCTGGGCGTTCCAACGGGGTCGTTCGGCCGATATCCACCATCCCTCCCGGCGGTTGACCGCCAGAATCATTGAGCAATACGGCAGTTTTGGTTTTGTCTATCTCCGAAGAATTAGGAGGAAAAGCGAAAGACATCCTAGGGTTCTACCCAAGTATACTTATTTACGATGAATTGTTTTTTGTCCTTAATAATTTAAAATTTAAAGTTAATTTAAATTTTAAAGTTTTAAATTTTAGGGTTTAGAAGTAAATTTAAAAATTTTAAATTTTAAAATAAAATTATATATTCTTGTGGGGTATTTTTTTCACTGTTAATATATAAATAATTACCCAAAATATAATATGATAGAAAACACAGCATTATTTTAATACATAATTAAAATTTGTAAACAAATATAAATAAGGTATAAAATATATAACGAATTATCATATCAAGATTTGGGTGATCTCAATCTTATCTTATGCCTTAAATAATAATAATAATAGTAATACATTATTACACGTAAGAGACAAGTGTATGGATTTATTTCTTTAGCGCGTTTGTAAGGATAAGGATACCTCCAAATCAAAGCAATGGTCAGGCTTTATTCCAGCCAGCCCTAAGATTGGTTCAACAAATAATTATAAATTATTCTCTCCCTGTCCGTCGCAAAGTACAAACACCGTTGATCATCACTAACGATGAACATTGTTGAACACTATTAAATTAATTAATAAATATTAAAAATTTCAAAGATTCAACAAATAATTATAAATTATTTAAAATAAAAAAATTAATTAATTATTTTTCATATATATTATATATTTAATTTTTTAAATAATTGGATCAAATAACAACCTTAGTCAATTTAAAAGTTAAAAAAACTAAATCCCAAACCCTAAACTATATCCAATATTTAAATTTAGGGTTTAGGTTTTAGTATTTTGAGTTTTGAATTTATGGTTTCAAGTTTTAAGTTTTGAATTTTAGGCTCATGGTTTTAAGTTTATGGTTTTTATTTTCTAAATTCACTAAGATTGGTTCGCTGACATTATTTTTCATAAAAGTTTGGTTTCTGCCATAGGTAGGTGGCACAATTTTTCTTTCTTTCAATTTTAATGGCGAAACTTTAGGATCGACAAAACTGAAAGTAACGTCCGAATTATTATTATTTGAATCAATCGTATATTGTTAAGCCATCTATGGAGAATTTATAATCTATTCATAGGTATAGGTATTTCGACCTCGATTCTGACGAGGGGATGAAACTTATACTTTTTGTGGAGAAGAGAGAGGTTAATCGTATTGACGGGATATTTAGAGTTTATAGTTTATGATTTATAATTTATGGTTTTAAGTTTAGGGTTTATAGTTTAGGTTTTGGGTTTATGGTTTAGGATTTAGGGTTTTGATTTTTTAAATTGATTAAGGTTGATACTTGATTCAATTATTTAAAAATTAAAAATATAATATATATAGAAAATAATTTAATTAAAATTTTAATTTAAATAATTTATAATTATATGTTGAGTCCTTGAGATATTTAATTTTTATTAATTAATTTAATAGTATTCAACGATGTTCAACGTTAGTGGTGTTCAGCGGTGTTCGTCGAATGTTGTAAAATTTTTCCTCAGTTAAAGATTAAATATTCAGAAATAGCTTGACATTTTAATACATATGTTTTTGAATTACTCATATATGAAATAATTAAGGATGAGTTTAACACGGGCGTCGCATACTGTTGAATACCACTACTGTAATACTTCGTTGCACACCATTATTTTTTTTATAAAGACTACAAATTTTAAGTACTCAGCATATAATTAATAATTATTTAAAATAAAATTTAAATTAAATTATTTTTCATATTTTATTATATAATATTTTTTAATCTTTATTTTCAAATAATTAGATCATATTCCCACCATAGTCAATACATAGATAAACAAACCCTAAATATTTTTCTCCTCCTTGCTATTGCAAATGTCGTCGCTGTTATCCAACCGTCGGCCTACGAGATTGCCGCCGCTGCCACCCTTTAGTGCCTCCGTTCGGCATAAAGCTACGATCGGTCGCCGGTTTAGAATGCTTTAATTGAGCATGCTTTGCCTGTTTTAGCCGTCGTCGTCGTGCATTACATATCAATTGTTGCGCCGCGCCTCCATCCTTGTTGTAGCCTAATCGCCGTTCATGCCTGGCCGTCGTTCGTACATCAAGGTAAGATTTTTGTCTTTTATTTTTTGATTTCCAGTTGTCGTCGTTTACCGTCCTCACCGACCGATCGTCGCATATGTCTGTTCGCCTTCATCATGATGACCCAATTTCAGCATCCCCAAATAATCACCGACAGAAATATTCCCAACCCTAACATTCCAAATTACCAAACTCTAATTTTCAAACTTTCTTAAATTAGAACCCTAATTCCCTAATTAGAACCCTTATTCAAAAATTCTCCTAATTTAAAACTCTAATTTTGAAATTATCCAAATCCATATCCCTAATTTAGAACAGCTTATCTATATACAAGTTTGACATTTCTTGGCATTCCATTAACATTTAATTACTAGTTTAGTAAATTGAATTCACAGTTACGTCAGCTTCATTCCAATAAAAAAATTATTTAATTAACAAGAATGCTATATAAAACTCGTATTGAGATAGTGGTCCAAAATTACTTTACATGATTGAATTTTTTTGGTACACTGGCATTGATATGCATCATACTTGAATCCAAATTATGCTTTTCTAGTACTATATCTGAGCTTCGTTTCTATGTGATTGATATGTAATCCAACCTGTTTACAAATGGACATTTATGAAGTAAAATTCAGCAAGATATAATCATTATATTATACATCTATTTTGAGTAATCCTTTGCACCCAATCATTCTATAGAGTAGAACAGTTATATGAGTTAATGTTTTGAGTAAAAATTAAAATATTTGTATTGCTACTTTAGTAAATTACTAAATGCTTATATCAATACTCTTTTAAGATTATAAATACACTTAGGAACATGATATATTACTAGTTGGACTTTTAACAAGAAAATGACCACTTTTAATACTAGTAAATACACTTAGGACCAATTTAAAAAAAAATCCCCAATTTTACAACCCTAATTACACTATTATGTATTTTATGACTTTTGAATGTGTTTTACCGGCACTAGAATATGATATTCATTGAACTGGTTGTTCGAAATTGATAATAAGGATTGGATTGTGCAAGTTATTAAATGATTGGAATTGAGATTAAGTTGGGAATTCCTAATTAAAAGAGACATTATTAAAAGGCTTAATAATCAGAATTACACTGAATTAACAGTTAATCAGTTTGAGATTGATCGATTTGAATTGATATAAGGACTTGTATTGAATCGTTCGTTATTATTTTCTGTAGGTTTTGACTCCATTGAACTCAGTACCATAGTCCATTGGGGTCCTAAGTGTATTTATTAGTATTAAAAGTGGTCTTTTTCATGTTAAAAGTCCAACTAATATTATGCCACGTTCCTAAGTGTATTTATTATCTTAAAAGAGTATTATAAACATTTAGTAATTTACTAAACTGGCAGTACAAATATTTTAATTTTTACTCTAAATATTAACTCATATAATTGTTCCAATCTATAGAATAATTGGGTGCAAAGGATTACTCAAAATAGATGTACAATACAATGATTATATCTTGCTGAATTTTACTTCATAAATGTCCATTTGTAAACAAGTTGGATTACATATCAATCGCATAGAAACGAAGCTCAGATATAGTACTAGAAAAACAAAATTTGGATTCAAGTATGATGCATGTCAATGCCAGTGTACCAAAAAAATTCAAGCATGTGAAGTAATTTTGGACCACTATCTCAATACCAGTCTTATATAACATTCTTATTAATTAAAGGCTTTAACGTCAGATAGGTGCCCAAACTATACCCTTTTTTCCAGTTAGGTGCCTAACGTTTGTTTCGGGCCACCTAGGTGCCTAACGTTTCATTCCGTAACCCATTTAAGGTTTTAGCCGTGACGGACGTTAAAATTCTCCGTTAAATGACATGTGGCATGTTTTTAGATTTTCTGATATTAAAAATTATAAAAAAAATAAAATAAAATAATTAAAAATAAAAATAAAAATAACCTTCTTCTTCCCCCATCCCCCATCCCCCTTCTTCTTCCCACTTTCTTTTCATACTCTGCAAAATGGCCCCGCTTTCCTCTCGTCTTCTTAACTCATGTCTGCTACCCTTTGTTTTACTAGCCTTGTTTCAGTTCCAGACAGGTTTCTCGAGCTTGAAGAAGCACTATGGGCATGGCCACCCACAACGTGGGAAGCCAATGTTCCAAACCAACCAAAGCACCTGTGCATTGTTTGCTGGCACTTGGGTTCGTGATGATAGTTACCCCTTGTACAAGTATTCCAACTGTCCACTCATTGATGCTGAATTCAACTGCCAAATGTATGGGAGACCCGACTCTGATTACCTCAAGTACCGATGGCAGCCGCTCAATTGTGTGCTCCCCAGGTTCAACGGGCTCGTGTTCCTGTCCAAAATGAGAGGGAAACACGTGATGTTCGTCGGTGATTCTCTAGGAAGGAACCAATGGGAGTCTTTGATTTGTATGATCTCAGCTTCAGCACCCAAAATGCAGACTCGGATGAGCAGAGCAGATCCTGTCCAAAAGGATTTGCAGGAAGCCATTGAAGCTTCACCTAAAGACCAGCCTTGGAAGCTGGTCCAATCTGAAAAAATCTATTGTAATTTCCTCTCATATACAATGATCTAAAATGCAAATTTTAGTGGTGCCCCTTCAACTCTCTTTGCATCTCTTGTTTCTCTGTGTTACATAAAATCGTTTTCTTTAAATTTTTCTGCAATTTCTTACTACTATAGCCGGATTTAAATTTTTCTGCAATTTCAGTGGTGCCCCTTCAATTTCTTACATAAAAACTCCTGCAAACGAGACCTTTGCATTTGATTCTCAGCCCATCACTTCGGGGGGGGGGGGGGAGACAATATGATGGGGGAAGAAGAAGGATGAAGTTGTAAAGCTGGGGGGGAGAGAGAGAGACGGTATGATGGGGGAAGAAGAAGGATGAAGTTGTAAAGATGGGGGGGGGGAGAGAGACGATATAATGGGGGAAGAAGAAGGATAAAGTTGTAAAGCTGTGGGGGGATGGGGGATGGGGGAAGAAGAAGGTTATTTTTATTTTTATTTTTAATTATTTTATTTTATTTTATTTTTTTTATAATTTTTAATATCAGAAAATCTAAAAACATGCCACGTGTCATTTAACGGAGAATTTTAACGTCCGTCACGGCTAAAACCTTAAATGGGTTATGGAATGAAACGTTAGGCACCTAGGTGGCCCGAAACAAACGTTAGGCACCTAACTGGAAAAAAGGGTATAGTTTGGGCACCTATCTGACGTTAAAGCCTTAATTAAATAATTTCTTTATTGGAATGAAGTTGGTGTAACCGTGAATTCAATTTACTAAACTAGTAATTTACTAGTAATTAAATGTTAATGGAATGCCAAGAAATGTCAAACTTGTATATAGATAAGTTGTTCGAAATTAAGGATAGGGATTTGGATTGTGAGAACTCCGGCAAAGAACGATTCTGAAGATTTTTCAGATCTGAAAAACCGATGCCCATATATCAACTAGCTAGAGGAACTAGAAAATCCAGATCAAATTTGGAAGGCGGCAAAGAAGAAGAAACGACACTAGGATTTATGGCGGAGACTCCATCATCGACCGAGAGCGATTAAAAGCTGTAGAACTAATGTTTTGATATAATAATTGAAAAATGTTTTGGACTAATTTGAAAAGAATTTAAAACTTGGTTTTAAGTCCAAACAACTTGAATTTATGTTTGAGGTATTTTAAAAGGTTTTTGGCAAAGATTTTTCATGTTTTTAATAGCCAAACTTGTGTTTTCACGTTACCCGTATCGATACGGTTGTACCCGTACCGATACCTTTTTGCCCCAGTTTGGCCACTGTCAAAACCTGTATCGATACAGGCCCTTGCCGTTTCGATACGGATCGAGATCGTTTTGATACGCCAGGTAAGCGTACCGATCCCCTTTCAACCAACCCCAACGGCTATTTCCCAACGGCCATTTAAATGTGAACCCGTACCGATACTCCCTCAAGCGTATCGATACGCCTAAGCTGGCAAGAGCTCAACGGCTAGTTCTTCATGAAGGCCGTACTGATACGGTTCCACGCGTATCGATACGAATAGCTACAGAACATCATTTATGAAGGGAAATAAAGTCCTCAACGGCTCCAATTCATCCCCAACGGCTAGTAACGGCTACAAACTCATTTGGGAGTATAAAAGGGACCTCCAAGCATCAAGAGAAGGCTAATGCTCATATTGTCAAACATCAAATGATCAAAAAAGTGTCTTAGTGCTTAAATTGTCAATTCTTGTATAGACAAACACTAGTGAGCCTAAATTGTCAAATTTGCTCAAGTGTTTTAGGTTTTGGGTGAGTGCTTAATTGTGCAAACAAACACCTATTAGAGGGTTTTAAGTTTGCTTTTATTGTCTATTTATAAAGAGGGTTTTGATCAAGGCTTTGGGTAGAAGCTTGATCGGTTGTAAGGGTTTCCTCCTAATCCTAGAAAAGGGGACGAATCAATAGTGGATTGATTGAGAAATCCTTAGTGGGGAGCTAAGGTAGTGGATGTAGACCTTGGTTAGAAGGTTGAACCACTATAATTCATTGTGTCATTATCCTTTTAGCTTCCTAAACCCTTCCACCCAAAAATCCATCTCTCTGCCACTTGGTGAGCTAAATTGGTTGATCGAATCGAGCCCCCAAAATCTCAACAAAAGCAAATCTCAGACGATATATCGCTAAAGGAAGACATCGAGAAGCGGTGAGCAGATCGGAAAAGAACACTCAGAGATCAAGAACGAGCAACGAAGGAAGAGAGACGATGACATGATCATTAATGACGAATGATACCATGTGAGAACTCCGGCATGGTGGCCGGACGATGACCAGTGTGTGGTGAAGATGAAGAACGATAAGGGTTGATGGAATAAGAAAAAACATAGAGAGTATAGAAATGTGAAAATAATTTTATTGTAAAATGGATTACGTCAATAGGATTACAGAAAATGTTGGGTATTTATAGCCCAATAGACTTATAACAACTAGGGGTGGGCAAGACCGGGTACCCGACCAATTTGTCTAGAATTGGTCCCGGTCCCGGTAACCACCAGTTCCTAAAAACTAAAACCACTCCCGGTCCCAGTTAGACCGAGTCCAAGATTTCAAGAACCGGTCTCGGTACTAGTGGGAATCGGTACCAATACCGGGTACCCGATCAATTAGTCTATTATTAATAAAATTTGAGCAGTAAGAGAAAAAATTCCAACCATCAATAATAATATTAAATAACAAAGTTAGAATATTGTAGGTTTAAAGGTTGAAGTCTTAAAACAAGTCATACTCATAATATTCATACATAAAGAGAAATAACAGAGCACCTTCAGTTGTTTCCAACATCTTCAACGTCAATTGGTACCAGACCAGTACTGAATACCTGATACTGGGTCCAAAAAATCAGGTTCCAGTCCCGGTCCCAGTTGCAACCGAGACCTAAATTTTGGATCCAGTCTTGGTCCTATCGGAACTAATTCTGGTAAAAATCCACCGGGTCTGACCGGGTTCGAAACCGAGACCGGATAATCAGATTTTTTACCCATCCCTAATAACAACGTAACAAGTTCAACTACTCTAACATCCCATTAACAAACTAACAATGAACTTAACTAATTACAACTAATTCAACTAGTTACATTCTAACATGTATTATTTCGGAATTAAGGTTTCAAATTAGAAGAATTTTTGAATTAGGGTTCTAGTTTGAGAAAAATTAAAAATTAGGGTTTGGGTGGTGGTTAGAGTTTGGGAATTTGGGGATTAGGTTTGGGAATATTTCTGTCGGTGGTTATTTGGGGATGCTGGAATTGGGTCGTCATGTCGACGGACAACAGACGGATGTGATGACCAGTCGGTGATGGCGGCAAACGAAAATCAAAAAATAAAAGACAGAAACCTTACCTTGTTGCACAAACGGCGGGGAACGACGACCAAATTCGAATGATGATCAGGCTGTAGTAGGGACGGAGGCGCGGCGTAACAACTGGTATGAAATGCACGACGGCGGCTAAAACGGCAGAGCAGGCTCGATTAAAGCACCCTAAACCAGCAACTAATTGAAGTTTTATGTCGAACGACGACTAAAATGGGTAGAACATGCTCGATTAAAGCACCCTAAACTAGCAATCGATTGGAGCTTTATGTCGAACAACGACACAAAAGGGTGGCGGCGACAGCAATCTCGTCGGCCGATAGTTACGTAACAGCAGCGACGGCTGCAATGGCAAGGAGGAGGAAATATTTAGGGTTTATTTATCTAGGTATTGACTATGGTGAGAATATGATCTAATTGTTTGAAAATAATAATTAAAAAATAGTATATAGTAAAAATATGAAAAATAATTTAATTCAAATTCAAATTTTATTTTAAATAATTATTAATTATATGTTGAGTCCTTGATATTTTTAATTTTTATAAAAAAAATTAATGGTGTTCAACAGTGTGCGACGTCTGTTTAAAATTTTCCAATAGTTAATCAATTGCAGATAAACTACCGTATTGAAGAATGTCATTATTGTATTTTACTTTTATTGACAATAATACAATTTTATTCATTTTTTAATAAAACTGATTTTTGTATTATCGCATCTCTAAATTTTTACTGTTTTAATCATTTTTATTTAAAAAATCAATCAGCCTCTTCAACCAAAGATGGACATGCTACAAAGCATGCCGACAAGAGGACGCAATGCCAAAACATATCTATGCCATTATTGTTGCTAATATTGTTAAACTCAAGGGTTGTAGGAAATCACATATACTGCTGTCAATTTTCAGCTATGTGTCTAAATCTGAATCTAATAGTTAATTTTCATAGAGCGAGTTTATGTTGTGTTTTGGATGTCGAAACAAGCCTTTCATTATCTAAAAAGACAACTAGTAAATAACTGTATATTATCACTTCTATCTGGACCACCATTTCTGAATTGCAGAAATTGAAATGCTAGAAAATGGTGCATACCCAATTATCCATGGATAAGTGGATTAACCTTCCTTCCCATCTTCATCATGTAATCACTAATTTTTTTCCCCGAAATAGACCTATTTTTATTTTTATAAGTAATGGGCTTTTTATATGTTTCTACTATCTATAAATAAAAAATGTGTTGATGCGAACTTTGTTTAACTTTAACTAATTTATATATATATATATATATATATATATATATATGTATGATATATTATTTTATAAAAACCCAAAAAATTACTAAGTTATATGTGTTGCATACTTGTGTTATGGTCTATTATGTTTGTTGGCCATTTGAAAAACCCAAAAATTTATTAATGTATTATGATCTTTAGGTTATCCTTATTATTTTTATTGTTATTTTCTGCTATCATTATTGTTACTACTATTAGTATTATTACCATATCTATCATTTAAGTTATTATATTATATTACATTATTGTTATTGTTATTACTATTAGTACTATTACCATATCTATCATTTAAGTTATTATATTACATTATTGTAATCGGAGTATACAAGATATATACATATATAAAAATAGCCCATCCTTATTAAAGAATAATAAAAATTGCCCCAAGTTTAAATAAATAGCCCATTAAATTAAACAATTCATTTACAATTTTTATAACCTATATACATATTTACAAGTTTATTTTGGGCCCAACATTAATTAAATAGAAAACCTTAATGAGCCCTCTTTGTTTGCAGCCGCCTCATCAGCCACTATTGAATTCAGATCGCATCGGACGACTCAAATCATCCCGTAGCGCGTGCGAACCACGCAACCAACCCCTCGGCTTCCCCAAGTGCGGAACACGCAACTCTTCTGTTTCTTAACGCGAGCGTGGGTTTCACGTACGCCCTTTCAATTCCCGTGACCATTAGAATTTCGGCCACCTCAGCGCCACACCAGCAACTACGCTCACCAGCAAAGGACACTGGTCTCCTCCCATTGTACAATCCTCCACCAACATGCAAAACAAAAAGCGAGGGTTAATTCGGGTTTTCAACAGCACATGCCAACAAAAATAAGAAAACAGGGATGCAATACATGAATACAAACAAGATGTTACAGAGATTTCAGTGGCAATCGAACCAATAGGGAAATTGTAACCATTTTCTTTTTTGAATCAAATATATAAATTCGGTTATAAAGCCCGAATGAAACCAAATGTAAAAGGACATCTTTTTTCACATTCTGAGAAATACAAAGCAAAAAAATTCGGCAGAGGTATTCTTCTCCATTTTCTCATTTGCCTAATTTTTTTAGTGTTCATCTTTTTTCGCTTGTCCAAAACCGAAATCAAAGGTTTTTCTTTTGAAATCTCAAAATTTTGTTTTCAAAAATAGAGGGGTTCTAAAATTTTTAAGTAAAATCTCGTTTTCAAAACAAAAATCAAAAGGGTTTTCAAAGTTTTTTTAAAATCAAAGATTAGGCTTTTCATTTGGGTTCAAATTTTCAGTCAAAAAAATCAAATAAAAAAGGATTTTCGAGCTTACCTTACGTTTAGGGGAGGAGTTGTCGTGCACAAGCGTCTTCAGACGCCGAGACCTTTGTCGCGAGGAATGGTCACCGATGAACGGCCATGGAAAGGTCTCGGTTCAGAGAGCTTAGTTTGGGTATTTGGAACATTTTTGGAAAATAAAAAAGCTTTTGAAATCCCGTGAAATAAACCCCCTTTCATTGCTTTATTCCTTTTTTTTCTCTTTAATTTGATGTAGTGTTTCCCTTTTCTTTTTCATATATACATGCATATACCATATATATATTTGTATATATATATATATATATATATATGTATATGTGCTCCTATGTAATATATAGTTTATTATACTTTAATATATAGTTATATATATCATATATAGTTTACGCATAGTATATATATACTTACCTTATCATATATATATATTTAATTTGTTTATTTCGTTCTTATTATATATGTATTATTTTATTTTATGCTTTTAATCCTTGTTCGATCATATGATTCTCCTTCGGCCTTATAGTGACCCGCAACATGGTATGATCTGTATTATCCATGGCACGTTCTAATTTAACTAACCCCTAACTCGCTAACATCTAACTTTTAATTTTCGGATACTTATTTACTTTTTCGCATTTTAAATTCTCGCATTTATTTTACGCGTTTCTTTTGTTCGATCTGTTCCTCTTTCTGGATTTTTTTATACTTATTTTTGTCATGTTTATTTGTTAGCATTTGTGAATTTGTTCATGCACTTATAATTGTCATTCATATGACCCGTTATGATTGCATCTTTAACCGATTTAATGTACTGAGAAAGGGAAGTATCTATTAATCCTGATATTTGAGTCATGACAGTCCGAGCTTAAAAGATGTCGATCAAATATTCGGATTAATCCTTACTGTCTCAAGGTAAATGACGATTAGAACCGGCAAGATCATTACACCACATTTTAACTGTTCGCATTATGCATAAATGTGACGTACGAGATTCGAACCCTAAACTAACACGACAGTCAGACTTATATGATGTCGGTTTAGTCTTTGGTCCGGTGTATTGTCATCCTTATTAATTAAATGCCTAATTAATTCCAAACCACCGATTTGATAAAGCTCGTGTAATTAAGGCCAATTTTCAACTAAGTACACTAAGTTAAATTCGATTAAAATTCCAACAAGTTCCGTTAATTAGAAAGCAACAATTGTTTTGATACCGATTTCCGAGCGCGACGGGGGTGCTAACCCTTCCCTACGCGTAACCAACTCCCGAACTCTTTCATAACGAATCTCTGGTCTTTTACGGTGTCTGGCCTACCTTAGTGGCCGGTCGCGACTCCAAATTTTTTTAAGCTTTTCAAAACAAAATTGATTTTCCAAACCTTTTATTGATTTTTCAAAAGAATCACAAATATTTTTCAAAGAATTTTTTAAGTAACCCCTTATATAATCCAAAAAAGGTTGCTACAGCTTGGCGACTGGTTTTGTTTTACGAAAACAAAAAGAGAGTTAGGCAAAGAAAACGATTGTTGCTTTCGAATGTTGGAAAATGTTAGAATTTTAATTGATTTTAACGAGGGTGGCCTTTCTTGAAAATGTGGCTACGATTACACGGGCTTTGATAGTTGGTGGATTTTGAATTAATTTCTCATTTAATTTTGAAGGAATCACCGACATGTGTTGCATCATATCATCAAGCTCTATACTCGAGCTCTAACCCTTAAGTGAGAGTGAAACGCCCATACCCATGTGAGCAGCCCTCCACGGGTTGGTAATTCACTTCTGGAATCCACGCCTTTGACATGTGAGCAGCTCTCCACGTCATTAGGTCGTGCTTTCCCTCGAACCGAAACCAATTCACAAGCTTGTAATGTGCCAAAATTGGGGTTCTTGGTGCCTTAGTAGGGGACAAGATAGGTTTGGGTACCCAATTAGAACCGAATCCATTTGTGAGAATTTAGAAAGCCCACCCTGTTAGAGCCATGCGGATAACCTTAGCAGGTTAGAGTGCGTATGTTTAGGGCTTTGTATGTGTTTATTGTGTGTTTGAATCCTTTGCACTTACTTTTTTACCCCTTGAATTTATTATTATTTTTAGATGGACTAACACTTTTATTTGTTTTACCCATTCTTTTTCTCTTTGTATTTTTGCATATTTTATCATATCATGAAGAGCACATTGGGATTGGAAATAGTTTGCAATTAAAGACTTGATCAGTGGGAAATCTGGTCCGTAACAATAATGAGAAGGATCTCGACGTACAAATATATCCATAAGGAGAGCAACTACATGGTTGGGTTTCTGAGACAAAAAAGGCTTTCAAAGGCAAAAAACGGCCACCTCACATATTTGTTAGACATTCCAGGAAAGTGACCATTTACTTCAAACCTTGGAGTTCAACCTACATTTGTTCTATGATTGGAAACTTTGATTTGACTACAACAGTTGGGAAATACCGAGTCTTGCAAGGAAATTAGTGAGAACCACACCAAACAAGAACTAAGCTTTCTGGGGCAAGATCGAAAGTTTCTCGGGCACTTTTCCATCTTGGGTCGACAATCAAGTCTCAACCTAGAACAAGAAAAAACACTTCAAGTCAGAGGGAATTCCAACCTCAGCTCCGATACGCCTTGAAGGTTGGGTTCAGCGGGACCCTTTCAAAGAGCAAGTTAAGAGTACCAAATCTCGACATTGGATCAATCATAATTCGTCACCTACACCACTTGGGGGTAGGGCCAAGAGTTGGCATGTTTGTTAACATAGATATGAGAGAACGCCCGATTCATATCAAAAGATCCTTCCAAGCTTCTAAGAAAGAAGAAGGGATTGTTTGAATCTTGAAGAAAATCGTTAACCTAGATGCTAGCTTAAGGACCATATGTAGTGGGTTTCCTTTGATCATTGTAACAGACCAATGTTCCCATTGATACAAGTCATTTAACAAGGATATTTGCCGAACTCAATGTCGCTCTTTGCATACATTAATATGTTCATAAGTAGTATTATTTTGTGATGTGTTTAATTTCGTTTTCTTGTCTTGTTCAACTCTCTTTGTGCATATTCATAGTACTTTGCACATGAAATGTTGATTCGAGAACAATTCGAAATTTAAGACTTTCATAACGGGAGAAAAAAATCTGTAACGACAAACAAAAGAATCTCAAAGCCTAGGGTTGATCACAAGATGAGCAAAGGCAAACCCAGCTATCGGCGAAGAATGAACTCGAGTTTCAATTATGCGTTGTTTGGAAATTAATTTTCTTTTCCCATTGTAACGAGACCCAATCTTCGTTATGAAAGTTGTTAAATGAGAATGTTCGTTGAATCAGTGCACCTTTGCATTCAGTTATACATTTTGATTGATTACCTTTAATCATATGTTGTACATACGATACATTGCATTCCTAAAATTAATGTTCAATGCATCTTTGCACTCGATTATACCATTTGATTGATTACCTTTAATCATATGTTTCCGTTGTACATACAACACATTCATTCATTAATTCATTCATAAAACAAATAAAATTAATGTCCATCAAACCAATGCATCTTTGCATTCAATTGTACATGTATGTTTGATTACCTTTAATCATCTATCCTTGTTGTGCATACAACACATTACATGCATTCATTCATAAAATGAACAAATTTAACGAATGAAGGTTCATGACAACATCCTTAGCCATCAAAGATGCTGCATCCGCTTTTTACCCAACACCAAAAAGAAGAAAATGGAGGAAAGTTTTGCTAAGCTAGAGGCCGATTTGAGAGGTTATATGCAGGGACGGAGCTAGGATTTGAGGTTGAGGGGGGCAAAACATAAATTTTGAAAGGAGGGGGGCAAATTCACAATTATCCCAATTTTTTTCAGAAAAATATAAGAAATCAAAGGGTAAAAAAAAAAATTTCCCCCTACCGGGGGGGCCACAGCCCCTCCCATGGGAGCTGTGGCTCCGTCACTGGTTATATGGAACGAACTTAGCAAGAATTAAGGGACACCATCATCAAGTCCCAACAAGATATGATGAAAGGAATATCCCAATTGCTACAGTCCACTCTGAAGGGAAAGAGTGTTACTAAAGGACCGAGAGACCACTCGGGCACCCCGATCTTTAAGAATCCTCTTGTTATCAGTCCTTCATCCAACCCACCCCAAGGGGCATCTTCTGCTCGTCAAGACGGAGCCTTTGCTCAAAGCTCAACCTAGCATGACCTTCGGAGACACGACCTTTAGGGTTTTGGTTCCCGGTTTTCTTCTTTGGGAATTAGTGTGTTTAAGTCGTGCATCTTGCATTTTCTCTTGAAGTACTAATACATGAAATCAATGTTTCTATTATCACCCGAAGGTAGCAAAGATCTCTTGTGAGGGCTTATGTTATGTTTACTTGTTCGATTTCAATGAAAGAGACATTCATGTGCATTTCATTTAGCAAGCATCTTATATTCTTTAATTTCTTTTTAAACATTCCATTTATTCTTTATTATTATGAGCTTATTATTGCTTTCCCACACATATATGTATATACTTTATGTAAGAATGACTTAAATTCAGAATTTAAAAATCGAATGTTGTGAGGCTACTGCAAATGTGAACACCTTCTACGCTATTTGGGCCAAAAGAGGAAAAAAATGAGTGTTTAGGAATAATGGGCAGATCCCATTGAGTGAATTTTTCTCTCAGGAATTGTTGTTCAAGGTCCTTGAATGGAGTTATAACCTTAAAACATCTACCACCCGAAGATCGTTTTGATATCCATGTATGGGATGGCATTTGACATTCCTTCATTTCCCTTCACACAGAAAGAAAATAAGAAAAAAATATCCATTGTTGTCCCTGTTTGAGCCCGTTACTCTTTCTTTCGATTAAACTCAAACCAAGGATCACCCCTACACTGGGGGCAAAAGAGATAGAAGTTTGTGGATAAGTAAATGACATTGGATTCTGATTATGCTATGAAGATGATGCTTTATGAATTAGAGGATGATAAGGGAGAATAGATGCATTGAACGCAAATTTCAGTTTGAGCAACAGAAACATCAAAAGGAAGTGATGAAAGAAAAGTTTATGCTAAAGGAGCCAACCAAAATCAAGTCGAAAGTTACCAACATAAAAGACTGGAGAAATAAAAAAGTGAAAGCACTAAATTGAAAATTGCATTTTTGTAAAAAGAGAGATTGAGAAGTAAATAAAGAAAAGGGCTATAAGAATTCTCTATCTAGAAAGGCCTTGAAAGATTGATCACCTTTGAATGGAAACATGCATCAATATAATGTGAAGATGCAAGTTGATCCGAAGCTACACTAGATGAAAGGAAATGAACTCTAGGGTGAAAACCCAAAAATGGGCAGTTTAGACCGATCCAAAGAAATAAGAGAGGAAGTAGTAATTCATCTGAGTATATCCAAGCCAGTCAGTACATAATTGAGACTTTCAGTTGGAAGAAATGATCATTGGTTTCACCACCCTTAAACACTTGTTTGGGCTTATGTATCATTTCTTTCATAACCGTGAGTCATAACCTACATTACAAGCCTTGAAAGACAATTTTGATCATACACGAATAAATGAATTTGTCTTCAGATCAGATCCCACCTATCGGGGTTAACCTTTCTTCAAGGATTGCCGCACTTCTAATGCTTGATTGAGATGAGAAAAGAAGGAAAGATGGGGCATGGTGAGTTTGTGAGTTAAAGAAAGCCACCTTAAATTGGGTAGAAAGTAAGTACATAAGTTGTTCCTCTCGGAAGCTTAATAGCTCCGTAAGGATTTCACATGTACGTACCCTCAGAACGTTTGTGATCTTTTGAACAAAAAAATGTTATTTGGGTTGATATTTTTTTTCCAAAAACCATGCTTGGTTTCCGTAAACTTCGCTTGTCATGTTTCTTTAAAATGAATATATATATATAACAAAATTATTTTATCCATACCATTATCATAAGTCTCTTGCATAGAAATGAACATGTAAACTAAGACTGTGCCCAAAAGCATGTAGGTTGAGAAGTAATGCCCACAAGGGACCTTTTTGGTGCTAGATGATGAATGCCTATTGTTGCGTGTAAAAGAGTCCTATCGCAAATAGTGCAAGTGTACACGATGCAAGTAGTAAAGTGATACTTGGAGTATCAGATATCGTCTCCACATGGACTGGAAATAACTCTATCCTTGAATTGCTGCACAAGAGAATGAAATAGTTGAATTGAATTGGTGAAATAATCTTGATAAACAACTAAAGTAAAAGAATAAGGAATCATATTTAGAGAATAGGCTGTTATTGATTTGCTCAGTAGTGCATGTGTTGCACTATTAGAGAAACTTTTGTCTTCTGTCGTTGTTCCTGTCGCGGCAGCACATGTCGCGACAGAGGCCTGTTGATGTCGCGGCAGCGATCAACAACTCTTTACTTCAAGCTTGGCAAGAATCCCTGTTATGCCTTGTCCTATCCCTAGGCCCAAGTTCTGTTGATGGACACTTCTTGGTTGATTCCTCCCGGCGTGAATCGAAGGGTGAACACCTATGTTGTTGAATTCTTCCTTAGCCACTTAACCTCGTACTTATCCCTAAGTCGAGATGGTTTAACCATAAACTGGAAAACACATATTTATTCCGTTCGTATGCTTGACTCTCCCGATATCAAATAAATGGATAACCTCACAATGCTCTCCCGATACTCTTGTAAGATATGAAAAACCATAATAAATAATCTTGAAGCTTTTATTACTTGACAGAAAATTCCTAAAACAATACAATCCTTGCAACTACTTTACAAAATCAACCCTTAGCCCTAGGGGGAGTTTAGAACATGGTGAAGAACGGAAAACGACAATGGTTTAGGGGAAGACAACTAAGAATGAGATATCCTTCCCTAGGTCGAATTACATGCCTTTATAAAGGCCTTGGGGTCCAAGTTTTCTAATATTGCAAGAATACAATTTTGAATTAAAATGCAACTCTAATTAAGACTAAATCTTCTGAGTAGATGCCTTGAATTCATCCTCTTTTCTTGCCTTGAGCTTCTTCCTTGAACTTTGGGCTTGGCCTTCATTCTGCCTCAGGGCTTAGAAAAAATATGGGAGTGGTCCATGACAGATCGACTTGAAATCCTCTATCTTTCGAGCTCCACCTCACTTTTCCACCTCAACATTCCGTCGTCATGGCTGCCACGGAAGTAGCCACGGTAGCGTTTGCTTCTCGACTCCAGCTCTGCGATTCGCCTCTGCTCCTTTGCTGCCCTTAGTCCGCTGCAGCAGATACCTGCAAAAGTAACCAAAATTAGTAGCAACTGTGCCATTTTATCTAATTGTGATGTATATGCAGAAATCTATCCTAAATGCAGTGAATTTTGCTTGAATATAGCAGAAATATGGGTAAACGGGGGGTAAAATATAGAACTTTTATACACTCAACACACCTCCAAACTCAAGTTCTCGCTTGTCCTCAAGCAAATACGACCTAAATAAAAATAAAAATGTTATGGCTTGGCTTAATTCAGTGAACTTTTCATTACCTACCACACATTCACTATCAAGAGCAGTACCTTGTTGGGTGCTTCTAGATTTATCCAGAATAATGCTATAGTTCTTGTGCAGTGTGTGCTGGTTTTGTGAACAAATATGTGCCTAGACTCCCTTAGCTTACCAGAATAGTTATGCTTACAAATTTGAGTTTTATGCCAATTCATTTTTCTAGAGGCAATTCTTAGGCTCTTTTAGTTTTTTCTGACTCTTGACTCAACTTCATTTTTTGGAGGCAATTCTTAGGCTCCTTTAGTTTTTTCTGACCTTAGACTTCATCTTTTATGGAGGTAATTCTTAGGCTTCTTTAGTTTTTTCTAACTTAAGCTCAAAGAAAAATCTTCCTAAAATCATTGTAAGGCAATTTTGCGGGCAAGTTAGTCTGAAATGTTTCTTTCTTTTATTCCTAGAGCCAGTGATAGGCACCTCTAGGGGCAGCTCAAGTGGGTAAACCTTCCTATTCTAGTTCACTACTGAAGTCTAGACAACATAAGAGTCACAAAGGGTGTTCTAAAGATCAGAACTATAGCAAGGCTCTAAATAGTTCCTAAAAACATCCTAAACTGTCACGACAGAGTATGTCGTGACATGTAAGTTTAGTTCAAAGACTTAAGCCAAGTTTTTGTTTTTATTTTCATCATTTTTTGACACAAAAATAAACTTAAAACTAAACTTAAAATGAGACATAAATTAAAGACACAATTAACAAGTTCATTAATGGAGGGATGCCCACCCCCAAACTCGAGGGTTGCATTTCCCTCAATGCATGACACAACAAAATGAAAAATAGAAAATAACATCACAAAATAGATAGACCAATAGACAAGACAGCAAAATATAAGGAGGAAAAAAACTTAAGTTGAGGAGCTGTCGTCGCTGCTGCTGCTGACTTGGAGCTAACGGCGGGTAGTGACTTTGAGGGCAGGGGCTGGCTGGTGGCTGGGAGACGAGAAGGCCATCTTCTTCTTAGCCTCTCGAGGTGGCTGGACGCGGGTCGGTGAGATGTGTGGGGGCTGGTCCAGGACCTCGAGATCATCATCACTGCTGCTGCTGTCGGATCTTCCGTGGCAGGGTCCTTCGACAGTCTCGTTCAGCTTCTTCCTTTTCATTGGAGGGAAGTCCTTGCTGATGTTTCAGACAACTGACGGCTCCGAGTCAGAATATTTCTAGACAAAGGAGGAAGAGAACCCTTCAAAATATTTGGGGTCAATCACTGGTAGGGGGTCCTTCCTTTTCTCTCCTCTGGGAGTGGCAGATCTTCTGCCGCCATCTCCGGGTGGCAAGTGTGGGTGTGGAGGCAGCAGAAGGGGTTTTGGGGATGACAGCAGGTGTGGGTGCAGCAAAGAGGGTTTCTGCGAAAACAGGGAATTGCACATTGGGAAAATTTTAATCAGACTTGATAAAATTTACCGTGGCGACAGTGAAGTCCCATAGAAATCCCATCAGGCTGAGCTGTCGTGCTTCCATCTATTGCAACAACGTCAGAATCTGGCTGAAGGTGTCTGCTGGTGGTGCTACCGTCGTCTGCTTTGGTTCTGCGGCGACAGGTTTAGGGGAGCCAGGGTCTGCTGTCGGTTCTATCGCGGCAGAGGGGTTTACATACGGCATAGGAGTGACAGCTTTCAACTCCATCAGACTGTAGAGATTCTGCTGCGTCCACCCTTTCCCTCAGACCTTCACACCCTCGTTGATTTCTGGCACGTTGTTGCCCCGACAGAGTGTACTGATGAGATAAAGGAAGACTAGGGGGCCTGAAGGTCGGAGAGCACACTCGATGTTTTCGTCTCAGATGTTGCAGTCGACATTGATTTGCCTCTCATTGAGAATGGAGTGAACAAGAGCCAATCTCTGCCGGTTGACAGTGGTGTTGTGGGAGGTAGGCATGAGTCGCTTCTTGACAAAATGGTTCCACCGCTTGGCTTGTGGGGTAAGCTGGGTCCTCATCACGGTCTACCGATGCTTCAGGTCTTCGTTCCACTTCATGCCCTCCTCTGTCACTTCTGCCATGACAGCGTCATAGACTGTCGACGATAGACTGTTCACGAAGCTCCAGTGGGCGTCCTCCTTCTTGCTCACATACAACCCATATAACGTGTTGATGTACGCCGGCTCAAGGGAGATTTCTTTGCCTCAGACTGTCACTGTCGTGACATCCTTATCGGTGACTACAATGTAGAATTCACGAACGAGGGTTATGTTCATTTCCTCGGGCCGAGCAACAAATTTCTACCACTTGAGGGTGAGGATCTTCTTGGAAATGAAGCTTTCTAGCCCTAGCTCTCCCGTTTGTTGGGTATAGATGAACCCTCGTTCTTCCCACATTTCCCTCTTCTCGAAAGAACCGTAGTACCTTTTTGCTGAGTCTGTAGATACGAACCGGTTGGGTATGCCATTGTGGCTTGGTGTTGAAACTGCCGTGGCAGAGGTGGAGGCAGCGCTGCGTTGTGTTGTTCTGCTAGCCATTGCAAGGAACTGTAGCAAAAAGAAAGAAAATTTTCTAAAATCTAAAATCTGGAAGCAAGTTGAGAGAATGAAAATGAGATGAAAAATGAAAAGGGAGTGGGGGTTTATATAGAACAGGTTTTTCTGCCCGTTGGGACTGTAACGACATGCATGAATAACGGGGCCAACTGTTACGCAGTTTCTGACGCGTCTGTCGCGCGTTTACGTGTCTGATGTGCATCTGTTACGCGTTTGCGTGTCTGTCGTGACAGCTCCGTGACAAGCTGTCTTCTCCGCGTCTATCGCGACAGCTGGTGACAAGCTGTGACGACAGGCTTGTCCGTTGGGCTATTGTGAATGCGGTGGGCTGGTTCATTCATCCTCTTTGCTTTGCTTCCTTTATTTCCTAAAAATAATTAGATAAATAAACTGAATTAAAATCTTAGTACCTAAAATAAAAATCTTAATTCCCAATAAATAAATGAATAAAATAAAATAAAACTAAGTTAAATTAGGGATGCCTTGAGGGGCATCTCCTAAAATAACTACTTCATGCATCCTTGGGGCTTCAGTCCCCTGATAATGCTTGAGCCTCTATCCATTGACCTTGAATTGGTGCCCATCTTTCATTGATTTGATTGTAATGGCACCATGAGGGAAAACTTGGACAACCTGGAAAGGACCAGACCACCTAGATTTAAGCTTTCCTGGGAAAAGCTTCAACCTAAAGTTGAACAACAACACCTGCTGCCCTGGGCAGAACTGTTGTGGCAGCAGGTTCCTGTCGTGCCACTTCTTGGTTTTGTTCTTATAGATCTTGGCATTGTCGTAGGCCATTGCTCGAATTTCCTCAATCTCATTCAAGTCTAGTAGCCTTTTCCGGCCTGCCTTATCCAAGTCCATATTTACTGCCTTGATAGCCCAGTAAGCTCTGTGTTCTATCTCAACAGGTAAATGACTGATTTTCCCATAGATGAGTCGATAGGGTGACATCCCCAATGGTGTCTTGAACGCTGTTCTGTAGGCCCATAGTGCATCATTGAGATGTAGAGACCAATCCTTTCGAGTGGGTTTAACCATCTTCTCTAGTATGTTCTTTACTTCTCTGTTGGATATCTCGACCTGCCCATTGGTTTGAGGGTGGTACGCTGTTGCAATTTGGTGCTTCATTCCGTATTTCCTTAATGCAGCAGCTATTACTATTTTGTCGAAATGTCTCCCCCCATCGCTAATTATCGCCCTTAAGATGCCAAATCTGGAGAAGATGTTCTTGTGAAGAAATCTTTGCAAAGTCTTGGCATCGTTCTTCTGAGTGGCGATCGCTTCTACTCACTTTGACATATAGTCCACTGCTAGTAGTGTAATCCCCTTAGCCCGGCCTAGACGCTAGACCCAAACTACGAAGATCACACGGGGAAAACCAAAGTCAAACCGAAAGTCAACCTTGATTAACGACCCTTTTTTTATTTTATCTTCTCTAGATGCACATTAGACCTATGTGAAAGCCAAAGAACCTTGGAAGAGAAAAGCACAACGATCGGAAAACATTTAAGGACCCAAATGCAAGAAATACACTTTTAGGGACCAAAATGTAAAATTTTGAAAATAAAAAGACTTCCAAGATTTTAGTTTTACCAAACCTCAATTAATCATATTACAAGCTTCTTTGCTAAATTTCAGCTTAAAAAGACATCTCAAGCTCAAGCAATTGCGATTACAAATTTCAGGACTAAAATGTAAAGCATGCAGACTTCAAGCAATTCAAAACTGTGTCCAACGGTCATCCGTTTCGAAACACTGACAACCGTTTCGAAACACCCGTGTCGAACGCCCGTATCGAAACGGTGTTGACTGTTTCGGTATGCGGGTATGTTCCGAACCTAGTTCTGAAACAGACACTTCCAGTAGCCAAAGTGTTTCGAAACACTTCTAGCCGTTCCGAAACGCCTAAGCCATTTCAAGCACCCGTTTTGAAACAACCAAGGGTGTTTCGATACACTCTGCCCAGAAACAGCAGAAACTTCTGGTTTTCACCTTAAGACACCCTCAAACATACTTTAAAACATTCCATAACATATCAACAACATGCTAAGCATTATAGTCACCAAATTGCATTAAAGGCTACATACAGAACAAGCATTAGGCACACCAACACCCTAATCTCATTCAACACAAGATCTTACCTTAATCAAAGAACATAGCATATCAACATATGAATAAGTAGATCCAAAAGTTGCAAAACAATCATCAACAAGTATTAAACCATAAACCGAACTTGGTCAAGATAAACAATCCCATTACACAACAACATAAAAGTTCCCCCCATTGCCTTTATTATCAATAACTATAAACCAAACATACTTCTCAAGTGGAGCTCTTCTTGAATCCCTTGCTTCTTGCATTCCCAAGTTCATTTATCGGCATTGATGGACAAAAAAAGAGCGTAAGGAGATAATGCTTAGTGAGGAATGCTCAAAACCAAAACACCATCAATGCAACGAATCATAAAACCATCTTTAAATGTAGACACAATTCAACAAACCAAAGTATTGTTTGAAAACCTCCTTTGAAACAACATTGCTTAAAATCATACATTGCTCAACATAAAAACCAACATTTAACTTTGATACACTAAGCACTCACCCCAAACAACATTCTTGCAAGTACTATCTTTTAAACCTTTCCATGCATAAACACTTCATGCAAAGTTTAAACCAATTTCCTTGGAAATCACTACCACTTCACACTATACCTTTCTCATGCTTGATAATCGTTTCAAAGCAAAATACCTTTTGGAAATCATATGTTCCTTCTATCTATCTCATGCATTCAACAAATGCAAAACTCATGGCAAAGCCACACATGCTTGTTACTCAAAAGCATTTTATAAACTCAAAACCTTATTTGCATAAGCAAAACCCCATTTTGAAAACCACATGTACCATCTAGCTAACACATGCATACAACCTATGCAAATCTCATGGCAAGGCCACATATGCTTGACACACAAAAATATTTCATAAAATTGTTATCTCATATGCATTTCTCATTACATACAAAATCCCAAGCATTAGTACATGTGACACATTTCATTCTCATATATTGGCATTTTTCATATTCTATTATACAAGGATATGTGGACAGCTTGACTCGAGGTCAAGTCCTACCCCGGTGGGATCTCGCCACCGGCTCTCATGGTGGTATCTACCCTCGCCACTAAGCTTGGGTATTTCACCAAGTCCTACTACGATGGAATGCCCCTCATTGATTTCACATGGCAATAACTCTTGTTGCCAAAAAGCTTGGTCTCTCACCAAGTCCTACTCCGATGGAATGCCCATCATCGGTCTCATGGCAATAACTCTTGTTGCCAAAAAGCTTGGATAATTCACCAAGCCCTACTCCAATGAAAATCCCATCATTGGTCTCTCTCTTTGGTACGACACCCAAGAGCACGTACGAATTTTTAGTTTATAATGCACTCTACATCCTATTGATCGATCAATATATCCGATAATCTTTACATCATCTATGCCAATATATATCATGTTAAACATCAACACATTCGCTGTTTTAAAAGCATGCTACACCTTCCAAGCCAAAAAGCCGAACAAAGCATTTGAGACACAAATTGACAACTCATACTCACAAGGAATATCAATTTCATTCATCTTTCCTCAAACCAAGTTTGACAACCAACCCACATGCTTTAAAACCATGCTCAAACAACAAATTAAACCACATTGTTAAATCAATCACATCAAAACCCAATTTGATAGTTTTCAAAACAATAATAGCATAATTGAGAGAGAATTCCACTTTACTTACTTCCGAACTTAAACCGGCGTTTCAAGCCTAAATTTAAGGTCCCAAACCTCTTTTCAAAATCATTCCAAAGCTGGAAAACATGATCTCACTCACCGATACACAAAACTATGCTAGCCGACAAGCCTCCCAAGCGTCCGAAACCTCCAACGCCACCTCTATTGCTTCCAGATCATTCTCTTCTATTTCAAACACATAACAACAGAGGATTAATGCATCACCATGCATTAAAATCACCAGCAACACAACCCAACTCGCTGCTCTACCCAAGAACCTCATTTCGGCTACAAAAAACAACCGAAATCACCTCCAAACTCTCCCAAAACAAAGCCCAACCAAGATCTATCAATTCTAACCTTTTATAAACATCAATTAACATCAAAAAACAACATAAACATGATCTTATACCTCCAGCAACAACAGATCACCCAAACCACCCCAAAAATCACCATTCTAGCAAGCAAAACTTAGGAAAACAAACCTATTCGGGATTTGATTGATAAAACCTCATTTGTAACATCAATTAACATCCAAAATACATTAGAAAACACCCTCAAAATAGAGTCTAACCACGATCCACAAAAATCTCCAAGATCTCTTCCAAAATCTTGAGTTTTAAGCCAAAATCTTGTTTCCAACATTAAAACCATTCATAAAACTTTAATAAAGGATTGAAAACTTGGGAATTTCAGTAAAGAACTGAGTATTTAGAGGAGAAGAACAAGCTTACCTCTAAATGATGATTTCTTCTTGATTTGGGCAAGTTTCCATGAAAATTCAATGTAGAAAACAAATAGATTATATGAAAGATTGATTAAGAATAAAAAAGGAATTGAAATCTCATCAAATGAAGTGTAAAATCAAAGTAAATTTGCTGAAGAAAATGTGTTTGGTTGAAAGGAATTTGAGAGAAAATGAAGAGAGGGAAAATTTGTGAAAAGTAGTTATGAATAGTCAAAATTAGTTTCTCATTTAATTAACCCTCATTTCCTTTAATTAAAACATTAATAAAATTACCCAAATTAAGGAAAAATCGGATGAATTTTTTTTGGTAAAACTAGCTCCTTAAAGATTCAAAGTTTCAATCCTTTACAGAACAGTCACTATTTCACTTTTGCAAAAACTGCGATTTGGTCACTACACCGAAATGTAGTATTTCCAAACTTCATTTTGTAAAATTGATTTCACCATTCTCTTTTATATATTAAATGAGGATTTTTAGATATTTTTCTATCTTTTTAAAGCATCCCAAACTAGGTGTTCCCTAAAACTCCTTTTTAGATTCGAACCGATTTCCACACCGATCCGGTTCAGACCCTAAACTTCTAAGCCCAAATTTAGGGTGTTACAACTCTCCCCCTCAGAGGAAATTTCGTCCTCGAAATTTCAACCTGCTAAAAGAGCACGATACCAAACTTCCCAAAGCATCACACAATGTAACACATGAGACTTAACCACCACTAAAACATCCTCAACCCAAAACACCACGAAACCAACACATCCTCAAATCAAACTTACACTATACCCAAATCCAACACCACCACTTAAGGTGTAAGACTTCCAGAACACTTGGTTATTAGCCTCAGCTTAACCTTTCACACTTTCGAACTGTGCATAGCCCCAACAACCCGAAGAACTCTCAAATCTTAACAACATACTCCGCCTTATCTCATAACTCCCTCAACAAAGCTCACTCACACGGTGACACCAACCCATCCATTTTCAGCCACCATGTGACCCACAACCTTCACTGCTTCTAAAACCCCTTGCAAAACCGCTCAACTCCTTTCAAAGATTACCACAACCAACAAAAATTTCTTAAGCAACAACTGCTTACCCAAACTTCTCAATGTGATGATAACATTCCTTCACATCAGCCACTATCACTACCATAACAACTCATCAAAACTACTCACACAACATCTGAAATCCACGTCACAAGACTCCAACCTGAACTTCGCCAGCTGTTCCACTCACCCCTAGCTGACTTAGAAAAGATTTACTTATACCTAACTAACAAACCACTTCTCACAAGAACCCGACCAACCAACAATGGCCCTTGAACTTACATTGCCCTTCCACTTTAAGCTTTGACCATAACACTAACCTTACCTGGATACCACACACTCCATACAAACATATTAAGATTACGAAACCTCTACTCCTCCCAAGCCAAACCTTATCTACAGCTCTCAACACAACCTCCTCCCAACTCCTCGAAGGTTGCTACGAACCATCACCTACATAAACAACCCTCCTATTGCAAACATCAACACCAAGACGCCTCAACACTCCGGAAACACATCCACTAGCCTACAACATCATCTAACACAAAGAAACTACCACACCTATTAGCTATTCACAACCACCTCGACCGATTCCAACTTCAACCGGTAACCTCCTTACCACCACACTGCTAAACTCTTTAAGCACCAAAACACCTTCCTTCTGCCAACACACTAGATCACACATACCATTACTGACAACATGTTTACTATCTTCTACTACTTCTAGCTTTCACCTAGCACCAAAATAACACTTATAACCCACCATCCAACCTAATACTACCATAACACTAACGGACCCAACTAGCTATTAGCAAGTGTGAACGTTCGTATGCATGGTCACCAATATGCCCTATCAATGCCTGTGTACATGTATGCAAAACCTCTAATGTCATGTCGCATGTATGCATGTACCAACATATATATATATATAATATAATATAACAAATGGTTTTAACTGTGCATGTATGCCGGTTCACACTTACCAACAACATCCTCAGGATCCGCCTAAGAACAACCTCTTACCACACTTCTAACTTTTCCAGCTCTACCATTCTAACAATTAGCTAACTACAAAATACCCCACTAATACCCTCTTCACACCAAAGTTGTTTTCAAAACAACACCGGCTACTACCCCAACTTGCTAGCTATAAGACCTTACCCACTACACAAGGGAATCCAAACCGGAACCAAACAAAGATAACTAAGGCAAAGATTACTTAGCAAAGTTCCCTGTAATCACCTCATTGCCCTGGAGCTCCAACAGACAAACTCTCTTCCTCGCAGAACCATTATTCTCTTGCCACACCACCGCAGCATCAACCAACAATTTAAGGTCATCACCGTCTCCCTGCGGTAAAGAACCCTGTCTACCCCGAGCTAACTCCAAACAATTCCGTCTCAAATGTCCAACAGACCGACAATTCCAACAAGATCCATCCTTCAAACACCTCACACCTTTCTGCCTTTCTTGCCACCTCCTAACTCTGTCTCGGCCGCGCTCACGACCCTTCTGAGACCCTTTTGCACCCACTGAAGCTGATCTCACCACTTGAGGACAATTCCGCTTCACATGCTCCATAGAACCACAGTTCCAACAAACTCCCACACTCCAACAAACTCCAACGTGACGCCTTCTACAACGGTCACACATCGGCAACCGAGCTACCACTTCTTGGTCATATTGTACTTGACCCACATCAGCACCACCTCCAAAACCTTGATTCAGGCGAACCCTTCCGTCGCGTAACCTTTTACGCCGACCACTCTCAAGGTCGGTACTCACAGCTCTTTTGCTTATACTTTTCCCACCATTATAATCTGAAGCCACACCCCCACGTTGCTTAACCCCTGGAAACTTCTCTCCAAGGTATCTTCTATTAAAGGCAGACACAAAGAACTCCCAATCTATATTGTGGATATTCGTTTCCACCGCCACATATGTCCACCAAGCACAAGCATCCTCCAACATTAACGAGACAACACTTCCCAACTTACAGACGTTGTCACAACCTTCTTGATCCAAAATCGGAAATATACCACCTAACCAAGCCTCGAACGCCTCAGGTGTTGAACCATGATACTCCACATCTCCCAAATCATGCAAACACTGCTTTGACAAACTCTCATGTCCCACAGATGACGACTCTTTCTTCACAGAACCAACTCTCTCATTCTGCCTTACCACCTCAACTCCAAGCACATTTGACTGAAACGAAACACCTCCACCAAAAGGTGAATTCCACCCCTTAAAAACCTGCTCTAAAGCAGCAACCAACGTACCCAACTGCCATTCTCTCACCGATCCCATTGTGCTATTATTAACAAAGCAATGATAACAAAACAAACAAAACGATCAGGCCAGCTTCAAGCAAGGATTCAAGACTCCAACTCCAACATAACACAATAGCTATAATAATAAGGCAATAGGTATCCCGAATTCTCCCCTTTTATAAGTACATAACAATCAATAAAAACATTGATATCACAAACATCGAGCATATCAATCAACAAACTTCAATCATGCTCTCATCAAACAACATTCACCCTTAACAACATCATATCAATATATCATACCCATCACATTTTCATTATTCAGAAAATCAACTCACAACACCAACGTATCACCAACACATGTTAACATTAGCTTACAGAAGAATCGTAACCACAAAGCACGATAAAAACATCAACAATTCACTTAGAAACGTATTTTTCAACCAACTTGCAACCACACATCAGAATAAACACCTAAAACTTACTATAACAACTTACCAAAACTTACTATAACAACTTACCAAAACTTACCATCGCCCTAAATGTTCGCAACTTAGCTCTGATACCAACAAATGTAACCCTCTTAGCCCGGCCTAGACGCTAGACCCGAACTACGAAGATCACATGGGGAAAACCAAAGTCAACCCGAAAGTCAACCTTGATTAACGACCCTTTTTTATTTTATCTTCTCTAGATGCACATTAGACCTATGTGAAAGCCCAAGAACCTTGGAAGAGAAAAACACAGCGATCGGAAAACATTTAAGGACCCAAATGCAAGAAATACACTTTTAGGGACCAAAATGTAAATTTTTGAAAATAAAAAGACATCCAAGATTTTAGTTTCACCAGACCTCAATTAATCATATTACAAGCCTTTCTGCCAAATTTCAGCTTAAAAAGACATCTCAAGCTCAAGCAATTGCGATTACAAATTTCAGGACTAAAATGTAAAGCATGCAGACTTCAAGCAATTCAAAACTGTGTCCAACGGTCACCCGTTTCGAAACACCGACAACCGTTTCGAAACACCCGTGTCAAACACCCGTATCGAAACAGTATTGACCGTTTCGGTACGCGGGTATGTGCCGAACCTAGTTCCGAAACAGACACTTCTAGTAGCAAAAGTGTTTCGAAACACTTCTAGCCGTTCCGAAACGCCCAAGCCATTTCAAGCACCCGTTTCGAAACAGCCAAGGGTGTTTCGATACACCCTGCCCAGAAACAGCAGAAACTTCTGGTTTTTCACCTTAAGACACCCTCAAACATACTTTAAAACATTCCATAACATATCAACAACATGCTAAGCATTATAGTCACACAATTGCATTAAAGGCTACATACAAAACAAGCATTAGGCACACCAACACCCTAATCTCATTCAACACAAGATCTTACCTTAATCAAAGAACATAGCATATCAACATATGAAGAAGAAGATCCAAAAGTTACAAAACAATCTCATAAACAAGTATTAAACCATAAACCGAACTTGGTCAAGATAAAAAAATCTCATTACACAACAACATAAAAGTTTCCCCCCATTGCCTTTATTATCAATAGCTATAAACCAAACATACTTCACAAGTGGATCTCTTCTTGAATCCCTTGCTTCTTGCTGTCCCAAGTTCATTTATCTGCATTGATGGACAAAAAAGGAGCGGAAGCACATAATGCTTAGTGAGGAATGCTCAAAACCACAACACCATCAATGCTTCGAATCATAAAACCATCTTTAAATGTAGACACAATTCAACAAACCAAAGTATTGTTTGAAAACCTCCTTTGAAACAACATTGCTTAAAATCATGCATTGCTCAACATGAAAACCAACATTTAACTTTGATACACTAAGCACTCACCCCAAACAACATTCTTGCAAATACTATCTTTTAAACCTTTCCATGCATAAACACTTCATGCAAAGTTTAAACCAATTTCCTTGGAAATCACTACCACTTCAAACTATACCTTTCTTATGCTTGATAATCGTTTCAAAGCAAAATACCTTTTGGAAATCATATGTTCCTTCTATCTATCTCATGCATTCAACAAATGCAAAACTCACGACAAAGCCACACATGCTTGTTACTCAAAAGCATTTTATAAACTCAAAACCTCATTTGCATAAGCAAAACCCCATTTTGAAAACCACATGTACCATCTAGCTAACACATGCATACAACCTATGCAAATCTCATGGCAAGGCCATATATCTTGACACACAAAAACATTTCATAAAATTGTTATCTCATATGCATTTCTCATTACATACAACATCCCAAGCATTGGTACATGTGACACATTTCATTCTCATATATTTGCATTTTTCATATTCTATTATACACGGATATGCGGACAGCTTGACTCGAGGTCAAGTCCTACCCCGGTGGGATCTCGCCATCGGCTCTCATGGCGGTATCTACCCTCACCATTAAGCTTGGGTATTTCACCAAGTCCTACTACGATGGAATGCCCCTCATCGATTTCACATGGCAATAACTCTTGTTGCCAAAAAGCTTGGTCTCTCACCAAGTCCTACTCCGATGGAATGCCCATCATCGGTCTCATGGCAATAACTCTTGTTTCCAAAAAGCTTGGATAATTCACCAAGTCCTACTCCAACGAAAATCCCATCATTGGTCTCTCTCTTTGGGACGACACCCAAGAGCACGTACGGATTTTTAGTTTATAGTGCACTCTACATCCTATTGATCGATCAATATATCCGGTAATTTTTACATCATCTATGCCAATATATATCATGTTAAACATCAACACATTCGTTGTTTTTAAAGCATGCAACACCTTCCAAGCCAAAAAGCCGAGCAAAGCATTTGAGACACAAATTGACAACTCATACTCACAAGGAATATCAATTTCATGCATCTTTCCTCAAACCAAGTTTGACAACCAACTCACATGCTTTAAAACCATGCTCAAACAACAAATTAAACCACATTGTTAAATCAATCACATCAAAACCCAATTTGATAGTTTTCAAAACAATAATAGCACAATTGAGAGAGAATTCCACTTTAGTTACTTCCGAACTTAAACCGGCGTTTCAATCCTAAATTTAAGTTCCCAAACCTCTTTTCAAAACCATTCCAAAGCTGGAAAACATGATCTCACTCACCGATACACAAAACTATGCTAGCCGACAAGCCTCCCAAGCGTCCGAATCCTCCAACGCCACCTCTATTGCTTCCGGATCATTCTCCCTTGTTTTAGACACATAACAACAGAGGATTAATGCATCACCATTCATTAAAATCACCAGCAACACAACCCAACTCACTGCTCTACCCAAGAACCTCATTTCGGCTACCAAAAACAACCAAAATCACCTCCAAACTCTCCCAAAACAAAGCCCAATCAAGATCTATCAATTCTAACCTTTTATAAACATCCATTAACATCAAAAAGCAACATAAACATAACCTTATACCTCCAGCAACAGCAGATCACCAAAACCACCCCAAAAACCACCATTCTAACAAGCAAAACTTAGGAAAACAAACCTATTCGGGATTTGATTGATAAAATCTCATTTTTAACATCAATTAACATCCAAAATACATTAGAAAACACCCTCAAAATAGAGCCTAACCAAGATCCACGAAAATCTCCGAGATCTCTTCCAAAATCTTGAGTTTTAAGCCAAAATCTTGTTTCCAACATTAAAACCATTCATAATACTTTAATAAAGGATTGACAACTTGGGACTTTCAGTAAAGAACTGAGTATTTAGAGGAGAAGAACAAGCTTACCTCTAAATGATGATTTCTCCTTGATTTGGGAAAGTTTCCATGAAAATTCAATGTAGAAAACAAATAGATTTGATGAAAGATTGATTAGGAATCAAAGAGGCATTTTCTACCCTTGAATGCGGTGGATGGCGGCAGCTTTTCGATAACCTCTATTTTGGCTCTGTCCACCTCTATGCCGCGGCAGCTCAACTTGTGGCATAATACTATACCTTCATCCACCATAAAGTGGCATTTTTCCTAGTTTAAAATAAAATTCGCCTCTTCGCATCTCTCAAGAACCTTCTATAAATTCCCTAAAAATCCTCGAAGTTGTCGCCAAAGACAAAAAAGTCGTCCATGAAAATCTCTAAGAAATCCTCCACCATGTCGGAGATTATTGCCATCATGCACCGTTGGAAGGTTGCTGGTGCATTGCAGAGCCTAAATGGCATCCTCCGAAAGGCATAGGTGTCGTACGAGCATGTGAAGGTGGTTTTCTCTTGGTCCTCCAGTGCGATTGCTATTTGGTTATAACCTGAGTAACCATTAAGAAAATAGTAGTAAGGTTTCCCCGCTAATTTATCAAGCATTTGATCAATAAAAGGTAAGGGGAAGTGGTCCTTCCGGGTAGCTTTGTTAAGCTTCTGGTAGTCCATACAAACCCTCCAACCGATCACAGTCCTGGTTGGGATTAGTTCGTTTTCTTCATTGGTTACTACGATTATTCCTCCCTTTTTGGGCACACATTACACCGGGCTCACCCACTTGCTATCCAAGATGGCGTATATGATTCCAGCGTCGGGCCACTTGATAATTTCTTTCCTCACCACCTCTCTCATACCCTCGTTCAGTCGTCTCTGGGCATCAATGGTCGGCTTATGATCATCCTCCAAGAGTATCTTGTACATGCAAAACGCTAGACTGATGCCTTGGATATCAGCTATAGTCCATCCAATGGCCTTCTTATGCTGTTGTAGCATTTTGATTAGCCGCGGCTCCTGTTCCTGCATTAACTTGGAAGAGATGATTACGGGCAACATATCATTTAAACCAAGAAAGACATATTTAAGCTGCCCTGGCAGGGGTTTAAGGTCTAGTACATGTGGCTTTTCAATGGAAGGCTTCTAGATTACATGTTCATTTGAGGTATAATTTAGAGGCTCGAAGAACTTACCTGGACGTGTGCCTATCCAATTTACCTCCTCAGAACCTTCGATGTCGGATGTTTCTGTGTCTGAGGAGTCACTATCGTCGTTGCTGCCATGACAGTTTTCCAGGTGACTGCGGTGGCAGTGACCAAACTGTCTGTCATGGCGGCTCATCCTGATGCAGGGTTGGTCAAGGATTACTTCAGAGATTGCCTTGCACTCTTCTTCTGCATCAGCCTGTTTTATTGCTTGGAGAACATTGAGTTTGATTTACTGATCATTCACTCTCATGGTCAGTTCTCCTTTCTCAACATCGATCACAATTCTGCCTGTGGCTAGGAAGGGTCGCCCTAGGATGATCAGTGCATTTTCATTTGCTTCACAGTCTAAAACAAGAAAGTCAACAAGAAAAATAAATTTATCCACTCTTACCAGAATATCCTCGATCTTCCCTTCTGGTTGTACGTGAGAGCGGTCTGCCAGCTGTAGCATGACTGTCGTGGGCCTTGCTTGTCCAATACCTAATTTCTAAAACACAGATTTGGGCATTAGATTTATGCTAGCACCAAGATCACAAAGTGCCTTACCCACGAACTTATCGCCAATTATGCACGGTATGATGAAGCTCCTGGGATCCTTCTTCTTTTGGGGTGGATGCTTGTGCAAAATTGTCATACATCCTTCCGTCATCTTCACTATCTCAAATTCCCCAAGTCTGGACCTTTTGGACATTGCGTCCTTGACAAACTTAGCATATCCACGCATCTGCTTGATGGCCTCTAGTAGCGGTATGTTAATGTGTACCTGCTTAAAAATATCATAAATTTGTTTAAGCTGGCACTCTTGTTTTTGCTTCTGTAACCGTTGTGGAAAAGGAAGTGGAGAACGATAATCTTCAAGGCATCCTTCACTTGAAATTTGGATCTGAGGAGGCTTAAGTTTTTCAGCATCTTCTGTCTGCTCCTCTGTCCCTTCTGCTATCGCGTTAGGTGTGTCGACAACATGTTGTCTCTCCTCTGCCGGGGCAGTGTTCACGGCAAGTGTTTCTAGGGTCGGATCTTCACTCAATATTTCTTTCATCTCCGGCCCTTGTAATTGTTTCCGACTTCTAGTTATGATTGCTTTACACTGCTCATGTGTGGGTTTTCTAGTGACCTCAATATCATTAGGGAATCCTCCGTTCTGCCTCAGCTTGATATACTGTGAAACTTGGCCCATTTGTGTCTCTAGAGATTTTAGGTTAGCCTCATGGTTTGTCATCCTCATCTCTGTCTTGTCCATGAATGACTCAGTTTTCTTGACAAAGTGATCCATGTTCGCCATGTATGCTCCCGTTTGTGACATAAAAGTTGCCAAGGTCTGTTCCAGTATACTAGGTGCTACTGCCGGCTACTGTTGTGGCTGTTGTCACGACAGGATTCTGGGTACCCCTTGGTTTTGGTTGTTTTGCACTGGAGGATTCATTGCGTTGTTCGGATTGCTCCAAGAAAACTTTGGATCCTTCCTTCAGTTGGGATTGTTGTTGCGTGTAAAAGAGTATCGCAATTGTAGTGCAAGTGTACACGACGCAAGTAGTAAAGTGATACGAAGTATCGGATATCGTCTCCACAGGGATTGGGCTAATGACTTCACCTTAATTAACTGCACGAAGTAAAAGAGATAGTTTAGAATTGTCACGAGAATAATAAGATAAAAACGTAAATAAAAGGATTGAATTATCAAGATAGAGAGAATGGGCTAGTATTGAATTGCTCGGTAGTGCAGGTATTGAATTGCTTAGGATCTCCAGTTCTGTCGTCGCTCCCGTCGCCAACAGCACCTGTCGCGGCGTCTGTCCGTTGGCTGTCGCGGTAGCAGACACACTAACTCCGTACTTCAAGTTTGGCAAGAATCCCAGATCTGCCTTGCCCTATCCCTAGGCACAAGTCTATCGATGATCACTTCTTTGATGATACCTCCCGGCGTGAATCGAAGGATGAACACCGATGTGTATGAATTCTTCCTTAGCCACTTAACCTCGCCCTATCCCTAGGCACGAGATGGTTCAACTATAAACTAGAGAACGCGCTCTTATTTCTTTCGTATACTTAACTCTCCCTATGCTAAGTAAATGGATAACCTCACAATGCTCTCCCGATGCTCTTGCAAGATGTTAAAACCAAAATAAGAAAACTTGAAGTTTATTTTATTGAACTGAAAAATCCTAAAACAAAGCAACCCTTGCAACTACTTTACAAAACAACCCGTAGCCCTAGGGGGAATTTAGAACATGTCGGTGACGGGTGGACGACAGGGGTTTTTGGTTTCGGTTATGGGGTAATCGGTTGTGCCTCCTAGGTTAAATCTATGCCCTTATATAAGCTTTGGGCTCAAGTCATCTAAGGTAACAAGGATTACAACTTTAATTAAAAGTAAGATTCTAATAAAGACTAAATCTCTAAAGTCTCCTACTTTCCAGCCGCATCCCTATTTTGTGGGAATTCCTTTCCTTAAGCTTTGGCTTGACATATCTTTTGATCCGGGGCTTGGAAAAATATGTGGCTTTCACACGACAGACGAGCAGATTTTTCTCTATCTATCGAGGTCCACTTTGCTTTTCCTCTTCATAAGTCTGCTGTCACCATGCTGTCACGACAGGTCCATGGCAGCTTCGTCTTCTTCGTCTGCTTGTCCAGTTCAGCTCTCCTGCTTCTCTGCCCTGTGCCTGCCTTCAACATCTACTATGGCAGATACCTGCAAAAATAGCCATCTTTCAGTAGAATCCGTGCTTTTAATCCTTTTGTGATGTTTTACTAAAAACTAACCTAAATGCAATGCAATGATGCTTGAATGCAGCAGAAATATGGGTTAAAAAGGGTGTAAATAATAGAACTTTTACACACTCAACAATTGTTATTGTTGGAATCATAATTTCTTGGCTTGTTATAGTTCCCAGCATACATCCCTTCTTCCAGCTGTAAAGGATAATCTTCTGAACTGTGGTTCCCGCTACAGGTTTCACATACCTCTTCTGTATAATATACAACTTTAGAATCTTTCCGCTGCAGATTTTTGACTATCTTTGTGAGGTATGCAACCTGTGATTTCATTGAATTATCAGTTTCATAATCCTTTACATATATTCCTCGTTTGCCCCTCTCCTAGCTGTAGGAAATTGCTCATCGTTCTTTGCTAACTTTTTCAACACTATAATTGCCTCGTCTGGTTCCTTATCCAGTAATAGCCCATTCGTTGCTGAATCTATTCTCAGTCGAGTGTGTGCATTAGCAGCGTTGTAGAATTTGATAACCTAATTCCACACGGGGAATCCATGCATCGGGCAGTTCCATAAAAGAGTTGTAAATCTGTCCCATGCCTCTTGCATTGGTTCGTCATCTTCCTATTGAAAAGTACCAATCTCGTTACACAATCTTTCAGATAAATGAGGAGGATTAAAACGAGAAAGGAATTCACGAGAGAGATCTGCCCAAGTTCTTATTGAACTCGATGTTAATTTATTCCACCAAGTTTTAGCTCTATCTCTCAATGAATGGGGGAATAACCAGAGCCTCAGTACTTCCAAATTTATTTCCTGGAAGTTTGAACGATCAACAGATTTCTTGGAACGTTTTAAGATGTTCTCGGGCATCCTCAGTTGCAGAACCACTAAACTGGCCAGCGAAATTTATCATGTTGAACATGAAAGGTTTCAGCTCGAATTTTTCAGCTTCCATGTCTGGCAAGGTGGTTTCCATTTCAACATGGTCATTGTCCATGTAGTCTCGACGGGTCTGCCGTGCGACAGCGGCAGCAGGCCGTTCATTCCGGGCATCTTGAAGAGGATCAACAATAACTCTCTGGTTATTGTTGTTGGGGTCATCTATCTCGTCGTTTTGCCTTCCGTTCACCATTGCTTCTAGTATCTCCTTAAGATAGTTGTTTCTTGCTATCAAGAGTCGGGTTTGGTTCCTGAGTTGGTACGTGCGTTTGATTTCTGGGTCTAGCTCGTACTCAGGTTCTTTACCTCGTCTAGATCTACACATAAGCAAATAGAAAACCTTGTGAAAAGCACGAGGTAAATAACACCACTAAAACAGAAAAATAAAAAGAAAAGTGCAGTATAAAAGGGTAAAGATATGTTACCAATCCCCGGCAACGGCGCCAAAAACTTGTTGCGTGTAAAAGAGTCCTATCGCAAATAGTGCAAGTGTACACGACTCAAGTAATAAAGTGATACTTGGAGTATCAGATATCGTCTCCACAGGGACTGGAAATAACTATATCCTTGAATTGCTGCACAAGAGAAATAAATAGTTGAATTGAATTGGTGAAATAATCTTGATAAACAACTAAAGTAAAAGAATAAGGAATCAGATTTAGAGAATAGGCTGGTATTTATTTGCTCAGTAGTGCAGGTGTTGCAGTGTTAGAGAAACTTCTGTCTTATGTCGTCGTTCCTGTCGCAGCAGCACCTGTCGCGGCAGAGGTCTGTTGATGTCGCGGCAGCGATCAACAACTCTTTACTTCAAGCTTGGCAAGAATCCCTGTTATGCCTTGTCCTATCCCTAGGCCCAAGTTCTGTTGATGGACACTTCTTGGATGATACCTCCCGGTGTGAATCGAAGGGTGAACACCTATGTTGTTGAATTCTTCCTTAGCCACTTAACCTCATACTTATCCCTAAGCCGAGATGGTTTAACCATAAACTAGAAAACGCGTATTTATTCCATTCGTATGCTTGACTCTCCCGATATCAAACAAATGGATAACCTCACAATGCTCTCCCTATACTCTTGTAAGATATGAAAAACCAGAATAAATAAACTTGAAGCTTTTATTACTTGACATAAAATTCCTAAAACAATACAATCCTTGCAACTACTTTACAGAATCAACCCTAAGCCCTAGAGGGAGTTTAGAACATGGTGAAGAAGGGAAAACGACAAGGGTTTAGGGGAAGACGGCTAGGAATGAGATATCCTTCCCTAGGTCGAATTACATGCCTTAAAATAGGCCTTGGGTCCAAGTTTTCTAATATGGAAAGAATACAATTTCAAATTAAAGTGCAACTCTAATTAAGACTAAATCTTCTGAGTAGATGCCTTGAATTCGTCCTCTTTTCATGCCTTGGGCTTCTTCCTTGAACTTTGGGCTTGGCCTTCATTCTGCCTCAGGGCTCAGAAAAAATATGGGAGTGGTCCACGACAGACCTGCTTGAAATCCTCTATATGTCGAGCTCCACTTCACTTTTCCACCTCAACATTCTGTCGTCATGGTTGCCACGACAGTAGCCACGACAACGTTTGCTTCTCGACTCCAGCTCTGCGATCTGCCTCTACTCCTTTGCTGCCCTGAGTCTGCCGCAACAAATACCTACAAAAGTAACCAAAATTAGTAGCAACTATGCCATTTTATCTAATTGTGATGTATATGCAGAAATCTATCCTAAATGCAATGAATTACGCTTGAATGCAACATAAATATGGGTAAATGATGGGTAAAATATAGAACTTTTATACACTCAACACCAATCCGGAATGTACTCGGTTCTAAAGCTGATCTTCGCCAAGATGCTTTGATGGGTTCAAAAAATAAAGATTGAATTTGACAAAGAATCTAGGGACTTAGAGGTATGTGATCACCCTAATGTTGAGAAAAAGAAAGAATTATAATGGGCGAAAGAAAAACTTGGCCTTGACGTTTAGGGAAAGTCTCAAATGTCGAATTGTGGGATATCACCATCTTTTCATGGGAGTGTGCCTACACGTCAGGTTGAGGTCACGATGATGAATCTGATAGGGATTTAAGGCCTTATCGCCTTTTCTTAAGGAATTTTGGATGACAGTGATGTTCTTATTTCGGACTTGTTCGAACGCTTGACGATGAAGGATTCCCTCCACAGCTTTAAATCAAGGACTGGCATGGTTGACATAACCGAACAATCACAAGATCTCATATGCCAAATCATTCAGAGATTTGAGAATGAAGAAAATGCGAAAAAACTGTGGGGCATGAGTCTACCCCAATGTTGAATTTATAGAAGGATTATCATGATGAGCCCGAGGGTAGATAGCAGTCACGCCCAGTTTTAAGCAAGGGTAGTGCTATAAATTTGGACTTCAACAAATGACAAATTCAAATCCGACCAGTGTAATTCAGCACCTCCTTTCAAGAGGTAGGAAAAAGGAAGATTCAGTAAAGAAAGATGAATATCAAACCTTATGGGAGTAAGAAAAAATATAAGAGGATCATGCGTTCACCCCAGTGTTGAGATTGAAGAAAGCTCATCATGAAGAGCCAACGAAAAGACAACAACTAAGCCCAAGATGAGTGGGGCAGTGCTTCAAAGTGGGACTTCAAGAAGTGACTGATTCTAGTCAAACTAGTATAGGCTAACCATGTCCTGCCAAGGCGAGACAGAAATAAAGACTCAGCAAAGACAGAAAACCCATGAAAGTTAAGGATGATCGACCCAAAAGCCAAGCTTCTTCCCCATCAGCTCTAAAAATGACTCCATTCATGCATCATATTTAGTTAGACATCCCTAGGTTAGAAGCATGCTAACTCATATCATCAAAGCATTTTTATTGTTTTGGCAGATTTTGTAGACTGCACAGGATTTTGACTTGAAACTCCTCGACGATAAGTCCTTAACGAGAAGAACTTAGCTAACGAAGATTCGAAAAAGTTTCCAAGGAAGGGGACTCATTTAGCCGAGGAGAAGGAAAAGTTCGCCAAAAAGAAAGAAAGAGAAAAGAGAGAGAGAAAGAAAAAGAAAAAGAAAAAGAGCCATAGAAAAAGAAAGAGAGCAAAAGTAAGAAAGATAAAAGAGAGAAAAAGAAAGAGAGCAAAAGAAAAAGAGAAAAATAAAGAGAGCAAAAGAAAAGAGAAGAAAGAACAAGAGAGAGAAAAAAAAAGAACGAGAGGAAAGAAGAAGAGAGAAATATAAAAAGAGGAAGAACACAAAAGAGAGAGAGAAAAGAAAACAAAAAAGGAAAAGAAAAGAGAGAGAGATAAAAAAGGGAAGAAAAAAGAAGAAGAGAGAAAAAAGAAGAAAAAGTGAAAACCCGAAAGGGCGCTTCAAGAAAAGAAAGCCTGAAGTGAACACTTGGAAAACGCTTAAAGAGCAAATGTTCAAAACCTCTAAAAGAGAGAAAAAAAGATGGTTGAATCCGAATATAAGATGGGGTACCGCTCCTAAGAAGAAGAAGAAAAAGAAGGATAAGAAGAAGAAAAATAAGGAAAAAGAAAAAAGAAGAAGAAAAAGAAGAAAGCAAGAAATGGCCAAGAACGATCGATTAGAGAAAATAACCGAACAACTTTGAGATGTTTCAGTTCATTAGAAAAAATTCTGAACCGCGACTCCATATTTGATAGAGCTAACCATAGCAAGATTAAAGGGCTCCTAGTGAGAAGAGCTCGATTGACAAAGGTCAAAGAGCTCATAGCGAGAAGAACTCGCTCAAAAAGAAATAAAAAATTCATAGAGAGAAGAATTTACCAGCCTTTTAAGGATTTCAGGCGGAGGATTTCAAACTCGCCGTATAAGGACTTCAGATTGAAGGAGGTAGATACTCAAAGCTCAAAGATTTCGAGCGAAAGATTTCAAACTCGCCACATCAGGATTTCAGAGCAAAAGAGGAAGATACTCAAAGCTCAAGGATTTAAGGCGAAGGATTTCAAACTCACCACATCAGGATTTCAGAGCAAAGGAGGCAGATACTCAAAGCTCAAGGATTTAAGGCGAAGGATTTCAAACTTGCCACGTCAAGGTTTTCGGAGTGAAGGAGGCAGATACTCATAGCTCAAGGTTTTCAAAATAAATGAGGTAGATACTCATAGTTCAAGGTTTTCGGAGTGAAGGAGACTGATACTCATAGCTCAAGATTTCCGAGCAAAGGAGACATATACTCAAAGCTCAAGGATTTCAGGCGAAGGATTTCAAATTTGCCACGTCAGGTTTTCAGAGCGAAGGAGACCGATACTCATAGCTCAAGATTTCCGAGCAAAGGAGGCAGATACTCAAAGCTGAAGGATTTTAGGCGAAGAATTTCAAATTTTCCACGTCAGGTTTTCAGAGAGAAGGAGACAGATACTCAAAGCTTAAGAATTTCAAGCGAAGGGTTTCAAATTCGCCATGTCAAGGTTTTCAGAACGAAGGAGGCAAATACTCATAGTTCTGGCTTTCGAGGAAGAAGAAGGGTGAATAGTTCTATATAGGTGGAACTCGCAGCTCAGAATCTTCAAACATGGAAGTGGGACAAAATTAGTGCTTATGGTCTTTGCTTTATTCTTGTTACACAAGGATAAGCAAAGTGGGGCAACTGTAATCTCTAATTTTTTCCGGGGTACACCCATTTTTATTTTAATAAGTAATGGGCTTTTTATATGCTACTACTATCTATAAATAAAAAATGTGTGATACAGACTTTGTTTAACTTTAACTAGTTTATATATATATATGTTATATTATTTTATAAAAACCCAAAAAATTACTAAGTTACATGTGTTATGGTCTATTATGTTTGTTGGCCATTTGAAAAACCAAAAAAATTATTAATGTATTACTCCCTCCGTCCCACAATTTTTGTCCCTTATTGACTTTTTTTGGTCATTTTTTTAACTTTGACTCATAATTATTTAAAATGTATCATTGATAAAATATATGAAAAAATATATTTTAAAAACCTCTAATCGAGTAGTTTTCACATATATATTTTATAAAAGTTAATTATTTAAAATATTCAATATAATAATAGTTAAAGTTTAAAAATTTTAACTTTCAAAATGTCAATAAGGGATATTTTTATGGGACAGAGGGAGTATGATCTTTAGATTATCCTTATTATTTTTATTGTTGTTTTCTGCTATCATTATTGTTAGTACTATTAATATTATTACCATATCTATCATTTAAGTTATTATATTACGTTATTGTAATCAGAGTATACAAGATATATATATATATATATATATATATATATATATATATATATATATATATATATATATAGATTAATCAATTAAATAAAAGCCCATCCTTATTAAAGAATAATAAAAATTTCCCCAAATTTAAATAAATATCCCATTAAATTAAACAATTCATTTACAATTTTTATAACATATATACATATTTACAAGCCCATTTTGGGCTCAAAATTGATTAAATAGAAAACCCTAATGAGTCTTCTTTGTTTGCAGCCGCCTCATCGGCCACCATCGGATCTAGATCGCATCAGACGGCTCAAATCATCCCTGTAGCACGTGCGAACCACGCAACCAACCCTTCGGCTTCCCAAGCGCGGCACACGCAACTATTCATTTTCTCAACACGAGCGTGGGTTTCACGTGCACCCTTTCAATTCCCGTGACCATTAGAATTCCGGCACCTCAGCGCCACACCAGCAACTACGCTCACCAGCAAAGGACACTGGTCTCCTCCCATTGTACAATCCTCCACCAACATGCAAAACAAAAAGTGAGGAGGGTTAATTCGGGTTTTCAACAGCACATGCCAACAAAAATCAGAAAACAGAGATGCAATACATGAATACAAACAAGATGTTACAAAGATTTTCAGTGGCAATCGAACCAATAGGGAAATTGTAACCATTTTCTTTTTTTGAATCAAATATGTAAATTCGGCTATAAAGCCCGAATGAAACCAAATGTAAAATGGGATCTTTTTTCACATTCTGAGAAATACAAAGCAAAAAAAAAATCGGCAGAGGTATTCTTCTCCATTTTCACATTTGCCTAGATTTTTTAAGGTTCATCTTTTTTCGCCTGTCTAAAATCTGAATCAAAGGTTTTTCTTTTGTAATCTTAAAAGTTTGTTTTCAAAAACAGAGGGGTACCGAAATTTTTAAGTAAAATCTTGTTTTCAAAAATAAAATTAAAAGGGTTTTCAAAGTTTTTTTTGAAATTAAAGATTAGGCTTTTCATTTGGGTTCAGATTTTCAGTCAAAAAATCAAATAAAAAAAGAGTTTTGAGTTTACCTTACGTTTATGGGAGGAGTTGCCGTGCACAAGCGTCTTCGGACGCCGGGGCCTTTGTCGCAAGGAATGGTTACCGATGAACGACCATGGAAAAGTCTCGGTTCAGAGAGCTTAGTTTGGGTATTTGGAACACTTTTAGAAAATGAAAGGGTAAACTAACCTAATGACCACCACATATTATGGTAAATGTATTAAAATGATCACATTAAAAAAAATCGACTCAATTAAATCACCAAACTATTTAGATGGTATCAATGTGACCACCAGCCGTTAAAGGTTAACGGAAGGGTGACGTGGCAGTTAAAAAAATAAGGGTATAATTACACATTTGGTCCTTATTACTTACATACTCTATCAATTTAGTCCTAATTTTAATTTAATAAAATAAATTAATTATTTAATTATTTGGTGACATGTGTCACCATCCTATTGGAGGACTTTAATTATTTTTATTTAATTTAATAAATTAATTTCTTCCTCCAATCAGGTGATGACACGTGTCACCTGATTGGGGGAAAGAAAAATCAAAGGCAAAGAAATGCCATTGTGGGGACTCAAACCTAGGTCTTTCAAGAGAAAATGAGACATGCTTACAGCTAGGCCAAACATGTTTTTGAGATATATGATAGAACGTTTAGTATATGTATTGATCTTTGCAGGGTAAAACTATAAGGGGTTCTTTTCTCTGAAATGCAAAATCTCAAGTTTTCTACCTACTTCATATTAAGTCATTTGAGTGCGTCCAGCAGCTAATTCGTAAGTTTACAAAAGTATTACAAACAAGGTTATGGTCGAATTGGACTAGTAGTGTAAAAAAAATCATTAACACAATGTGCTGCACTTAGAGCAAATCAAGTATTTCCAACCAAAACAGCCAAAGAAACCACCCAATAGACACATGGATGTAAGTAATGGAATTTGAAATGCAAAACATTACCATGTTCATGCAGAGTCTATTGAATGGATAGCATTGATCAGTGTCTCAGAAACAGATCCATCAAGAGTGAAACCCTTCTCCATCATTTCATCCCATACTTTGCAAGCCATAGACAGCTTCTTTTCCCTTATGATCCCTCCAATTATCAATTTGTAAGTCATCTCATCAGGACAGAATCCCTTAGTCTGCATTTCCTCGTATAGACGTAAAGCTTCAGTTACTCTGTTAGACTTGCAAAACCCATTTATGATGGCATTGTATGAAATCACATCAGGGTTAACTCCCTGCATTATCATGTCATAAAAAATACCACAAGCCCTTTCAACTTTCCCACTTTTGCATAGGTGGTCAATAATTGTAGTATAGAAAATACAATCAGGCAACAGATGCATCCTTGACATATAATCAATAAGTTCTTTAGTTACACCGGAAAGCATGTTTGGCCTGCAAAGATTAATACATATACCAAACGTTCTATCATATATCTCAAAAATATATTTGGTCTAGCGGTAAGCATGTCTCATTTTCTCTTGAAAGACACAAGTTTGAGTCCCCACGATGGCATTTCTTTGCCTTTGATTTTTCTTTCCCCCAGTCAGGTGACACGTGTTACTAAATAATTAATTTATTTTATTAAATTAAAATTAGGACTAAATTGATAGAGTGTATAAGTATAAGGACAAAATGTGTAATTATACCCTTATTTTTTTAATTGCCACGTCACTCTTCCGTTAACCTTTAACGGCTGGTGGTCACATTGATACCATTTAAATAGTTTGGTGATTTAATTGAGTCAATTTTTTTTAATATGGTCATTTTAATACATTTATCATAGTATGGTGGTCATTGGGTTAGTTTACACAAAGTGAAAAAGCTTTTTGAAATCCCGTGAAATAAACCCTTTCATTGCTTTATTTCTTTTTTTTTCTCTTTAATTTGATGTCGTGTTTTTTTTCTCTCTTCATATATGCATGCATATACCGTATGTGTGCTCCTATGTAATATATAGTTTATTATACTTTAATATATAAATATGTATATCATATGTAGTTTACGCATAATATATACATATATATACTTACCTTATCATATATATATATATATATATTTAATTTGTTTATTCCGTTCTTATTATATATGTATTATTTTATTTTATGCTTTTAATCCCTGTTCGATCATATGATTCTCCTTTGGTCTTATGGTAACCCGCAACAGGGTATGATCTGTATTATCCATGATACGTTCTAATTTAACTAACCCCTAACTCGTTAGCATCTAACTTTTAATTTCCCATTTTTTTGTTCCATCCGGTCCTTTCCGGATACTTATTTACTTTTCCGCATTTTAAATTCTCGCACTTTAATTTCCCGCATTTATTTTACGCGTTTCTTTTGTTCGACCCGTTCCTCTTTCCAGATTTTATTTATTTATTTTTTCCATGTTTATTCGTTAGCATTTGTGAATTTGTTCATGCACTTATAATTGTTATTCACATGACACGTTATGATTGCATCTTTAACCGATTTAATGTACGGAGAAAGGGAAGTATCTATTAATCCTGATATTTGAGTCATGACCGTCCGAGCTTAAAGAATGTCGATCAAATATTCGGATTAATCCTTACTGTCTCAAGGTAAATGGCGATTAAAATCGGCAAGATCATTACACCATATTTTAACTATTCGCATCATGCATAAAGGTGACATACAAGATTTGAACCCTAAACTAACACGACAATCATACTTATATGATGTCGGTTTATTCTTTAGACCTGAACTTGAACCTGGTGATTCTAGTGTAGAGAAATTGTATTTGAACCTGAACCTGCTGATGCCCATGAAGTTCTTGCAGTTGAGCCTAGATCACAAATAGGATTAAGTTCAAAGAAGGATATAGCTCGTTAATAAGTTTAGTTTCTTTCTATAATCATCCACTTTTCCATTAGGATCATTTGTTGGTTAATATATTTTTATATATTATATATAATATGTTTGAGGACAAGTATAAACTAAGTTTGGGGTATACGATAAGTCTAATATTTGTATATTTTTCACACACACACATATATACCTATTTTTTAGTGTCTAATCCAACTATAAATCCACGTTTTAATAAGTATTTGATTTTTTTAGGGATTTTAACAGCTAAATGATAAAACATGCTTAGAACAAAAGTTTTAGTTACATTTGGATTCTAAGGAGCACTCAACACAAGAAGATGAATCCTACTTCAAGATGAATTTTCACTTTTATATTATATTTGGAGTATGATAGAGTTTAAAATTAAATCTTATTGTAATTCATTCTCCTAGTTGATGTAATGACCTCTATTATAAATAGAGAAGAGAAATCATTCATCCTCATAATTCTTCCTTATTCTCTTCATTGTCACATACCCCTCCATGAGTAGTTAAACCTTTTCTAGTTAAGGTTTGATTCAAGATTATTAATACAAGTTCTTAGTGAGATTTTCTTGTTCTTCATATATCTCAAGTATTTTTATATCTTCTGGGCTTACTCATTACGTATATATTGATTTATAAGCTTTGCATGTTTTTCTTCGATTTATTCTTGTTTATATGCAACAACCAATCAAGACATTATTGGTGTAAGTGGTAAGTAGCATGGGCAACAGGTTTTGAAGGTATAAATTCATATTCGTCGTAAGTTAACGGATTAGTGCTTTGATAGTTTATGTGCATTGGGTCTCTTAAATCAATAAAACTATTTGATTGATTTTAATTCTTATGAGCAATTCTCAAAGGGTTTCAATCTTGATAATAAGGGTAGTAACATTCATGCAGTTCTTAGTGATTATCTAATAATTAAAAGAGATTAGGTTATGCATGTGTTTTTCTTTGGGAATCTATGACCAAGCTATTTAAGATTAATGCAAATTTATCTTTTGTGAAGATCAATGAGCTAAGTCTTAAATTAAGACACTGAGATCAACCTTGACTAGAATCCATCTCTATATTGAATTTCTCTTTATTTTTAATTGCTCTATTTCATTAGTTTTTTAATTCAATCATAAACATAAATCCCCCTTTACTTTAATTGCTTGTTTTATATAAACTTATTCTTTTACCACCCTAAGTGGATTCGACCCTATCACTACTAAAAATCTTAGTTCGAGCAAGTATTTATTTTTACGGCTTCGATAACGACTATCAAAGTCACTTAGTTACTAGTAACAAACAAATCTTTATTCTTCTAAAAGTAACAATTTAGTCACTCAATTATAAGTTTAGGAAAAAATATGTCACTCAATTACAATTATGTGACAAATAAGTCATTTCTCCTTTCATTAACACTCCTCATTTTTTAGTTTGAAAGGAATGGAGCGAGAAGCTGGAGAGTTTTCGAAGGTAGCACAAAGTGTTTCGTCGGAACAAGCTAAGAAGGGAGCACCAAATCTAGCCAGAATAGATTCAACCATCGTCTTTACCACTTTCATTGAAAACCTAAGTAGAAGAGTCTCTAGGAGGGTGCTGTGGGAACTTTGCAACCACTATGGTAGGGTGATGAAGGTGTTCATTCCTTTTGTTAATCAAAGAGAAAAATACAAGTCATCGACCTTTGCTTTTGTGCACTGTGCAACGAGAGGGGATCTAGAGGCAGTGGTTACAAAGCTAAACAACAACAAAATTGATGGAAGAATGGTTCAAGTATCCAAGGCTAAATACTCTAGGGCTAGAGATAGTTAGGCACGAGTCAAATCTCATAATGCCTCAAAAGGTAATAAAGAGGTATATTGTCCAGCCTCCAAAGGGATACCACCCAGGAAGGCTTCGCTCCGAGATTACAAATCGTTCAAAGATGTCCTATTATGGCAAAAAAAACTCTAGCCCGTCTCCAATGGTTATCGAGAAGAAGAAGGAAATAGAAGCCTTCTGGACTTCTAGATTCCAATAGAGAAGATGGAGTGACTCAAAACATCAATGGTTGGGGTGGTTAAAGCTCTATTCAGTATAGACTTTGTGCAGTCAGCGTTGATCAACAAGGGGTTCAGTGTTAAAGTGTCGAAATGGGGAAGTGACTATTACTCAGCCGTCATCACCTTTGAATCCAAGGAAGAAATGAAGGAGGCATGGTCCAAAAAAAAGAAAACCCTGAGTTTTTGGTTTGATATAATCTCCCTGTTGATTCTAGAAGATGGTCATCCGTACGCAATCCTTAAGGTTCAGCTCGAAGGAGTCCCATTGTACTACTAGCATGAAAAATTCTTCTGAGCTCTGGGAAACAAATGGGGTAAGTTTATAAATCTAGATGAGGATACTTTAAGAAGAGATAGATTCGACACGGTGACTATGTTCATCAGAGCCTTCAGTCCTTTGGACATCCCAAACTCGTTGAAAATCAACTCATTAGGTAGACCTTTTTGTTTTGTTTTTTTATCAAAGTTATGGTTAGCAAGTCGGGGAACATCAATCTTCCTCCACAATCAGAAGGAGGGGAGAAAAGATTTGCAAATGAATGGTCAGAGCCTTTTCAGGTTGATGAGTTAGGCAATAACCCTCATTGTGAGTTTGGTCAGACGCAGATCACTGGAGACCAAACTTTGCATAACAGTCCAGTCTGTTCAGCAGCTAAGCCTGTGACGTTTCACCTTCGTTGTAGGAATGGCGGCAACATCTCAAGTCTCTAGATGTGGGCCCCTGGCCATGCAGTCACATCTGCCTCGACCCACGCAAACAATCCGAGCGACAATAATTATTGCCAGTCTGGAACCAACGGGAAAATAACACAAAACATCAGGGATTATGGGCTCACTCAAATCCACCCTGATGGGCTGAAAGATGGGCCTGAAATCGGGCCTTGTTGGAAATTTGGTAAATATTGGGATGATATCTCCTCTCCATCGAGATTTCCCCTCAACTCTTCTGACACGAAAGAAAATATTGTGGTTAAGGATAGTTTGGAGGTTGGCTCAAGGGATCAAACTATTTTGGTCTCTAATGAATTTGTTGGTGATAGCTCAGAGTTTGTGAAGAAACCTTCTCTTTTTTGACTACCGGCGGGTAATTTGTTCAGTGTAACCCAACAACGTTTTATAAGGAGGCAAATTCGTTTAAGTCTAGAAGAAGAAAAAGAGTCACCGAAAGATGATGGGTCTAAACCTAGGTCAATTTCCAAGGTGAAAAATCTCCAGAAAAGAGGGAAACAAAAGAAGTTTGGGAGATTAGCAAGACCTTGGAAGTTAATTTCAAATGAGGTAAATCTGTAGTGGTCTGTAGAATTCTTGAATTAGAGGAGGAGCTTCATAATGGCGTATAACGGATCTATAGGTTGTGTTAAAATAATTAATTTAAGGGTCTTGATTCTTTTAATGAATTTATCAGTAATCTCGTGGAACGTCAGAGGATTTGGAAGGTGAGAAAAAATTTATGCCACGAGTAAACTAATTCGCAAGCAGAAACCTAAGCTTGTGTTCTTTCAAGAGACCAAGCTATCTGACAGTAGTAAGGCACCAAAGAGGAAACTATGAGGTTATGAAAAAGTGGAGATGGCTTTCACTCCAGCAATCGACTTTGCAGGGGGACTGATATGTTTATGGGACTCAAACTACTTTCAGGTACTTGATCAACGTATCTCAGAGAGATTCATTGTGCTAACCGGTATAATTAAGCATTCAAATTTCAAATGTGGATTTGTCAATGTATATGGCCCCTCAACGGACGTAGAAAAGGCCTTTTATTCTCTGAATTCACATCGGTCTTAACTAGTTTTGAAGTGCCATGGTGTATTGGGGGAGACTTTAACATAATCCTTTCGCCATAGGAGAAAAAATTGGTGAAATAAACTATGGGTACATTGAGATTTGTAGAAACTTCTTGCAGGAGCTTGATCTAATGGACTTGCCACTGTTAGATGGAGCTTTTACCTAGAGCAACAATAGAAAACAACCGACGTTCGTGCAACTCGATAGATTTTTAATTCGGGAAGTTTCTCTTTCGCCTTCTCGAATTTATTACAAAAATTTCTCCCAAAGTCCCTCTCAAGTCATAATGAAATTATGTTGTTTGAAGAAGTTATGATCTGGGGGAAAAAGTCATTTAAGGTCTTTAACTATTGCTTTGAAGAAGATGGTTTTGAAGAAATGGTGACTAAGTCATTGCAGGATATCAAACTAAAGAACTCCCGTACGTGGATAGGAGAGATCCTTAAAGGTTCGAAGCAAGCAATTCAGGTCTGGACAAAGAACAACCGTGTGGATTTCAAAAAATCTATAGAGGATCTGGAAAAAGAAATAGGTGCGTTGGAAGATAATCTTCAAAAGAACCCAATAGATATAAGTCTTGCGAAGCAACTATCGGTTTTGCGAACCAAGTTGTGGAATTTGTATATAAATGAGGAAAGAGCTTGGCTCCAAAAATCAAGAGTGAAGTGGATTTGAGAAGGGGATAGGAACACTAAGTTCTTCCACTTTTCAGCATCGAACCGCAAAAGAGTGAATTCGATCCCGTTCATAAGGTAGCTGGTGAGCATATTTCAGACCCGCCAAGGGTCAATGATGCCATTTGTGATCATTTTAAGGGAGAGTACAATCAGAAAACAACAGTAGGAATTGAAAGGCTAAATCTCAATTTTGCAAAGATATCCTATGATCAGGCATTGCTCTAGAAGACAAGTTCTCGGCAGAGGAGAATTGGTATGCAATCTGTGACATTGACACTAATAGTGCTCCCGGTCCGAACGAATTTACTTCTGGTTTCTTCAAACGATACTGGTCAATTCTCAAAGAAGATTTCTTAAGGTTCTTTAATGATTTTCACTTACACAAGAATTGGGAAGAGTGTATTAACTTCTCTTTCATCACGTTGATCCCAAAAAAACATAATCATGCATCCCTGGAGGAATACATGCCAATTAGTCTAGTTGGGGGAGTGTACAAAGTATTTTCTAAAGCTCTGGCTAATAGGCTCTGTCTAGTGTTAAACTCAATTGTTGGTGAATCGCAATTTGCATTCATTCTGGGAAGACAAATATTGGATTGATCATTGATAGCCAATGAAGTTATAGATGATGTATTCAAAGAAGGGTCGAAAAAAGTGGCCCTTAAGGTCGATTTCAGGAAGGCGTACGACTCATTCGACTGAGACTTTTTGCTCTATGTAATGAGGAACACGGGCTTCGGGATAAGTGGTGTGAATGGATTACTATGTGCATCTCAACAGTTTCAATTTCAGTGTTAGTAACGACTCTCTCACTAAGAAATTCAAGAGATCAAGAAGGCTTAGACAGGGTTGCCCATTATCCCATATATTGTTTAACTTAGTAGGGGAAGCCCTTCAATTTGCTACTGAAAAAAGCTATAGAAAAACATCTTTTCTCAGGTTTCTCAATTGGTAGGGGAAATGATCTCAAGGTGTTTCTCACCTTCCTTATACCGATGATCTGATAATATTCTGTGATGCCTCGGAAAACCAAGTAAAAATGTGAAAAGAGTGCTAAGGGTGTTCGAATTGGCCGCAGGCTTACAACTGAATCTGAAAAAGTGCAGGATATTTTTTATCCATGTGGACATGTCGCTGTTAGAATAGTGGGCTGCCTCGTTCAGGTGTGGAGTTGGTTCCTTTCCATCGGAGTACCTCAGACTATCTTTTGGTGCTCGATGAAACTCAGTGGAAATTTGAGAGCCAGTAGTCTCGAAGTTCACTAAGAAGCTCGCAAGTTGGAAAGCTAACTCATTGTCTTTTGGGGCAAGAATTACACTGATCAGATCAGGCCTTTAATGTCTTCCAATGTACTTTTTATCCATTTTCCAGATGCCAACCACAATTGAAAGGAAATTGAACAACCTGTTGTCGCGTTTCCTTTGGGAGGGTCGATTGATAAGAGAAGGTTTCACTAGATTAATTGGCAAGAAATTTGTAAACCAATCGAGCAAGGAGGCCTAGGAGTTGCGGATCTTCAAACTAAAAATAGAGCACTTATAGCGAAAAGGGTGTGGAGATACGGTAATGAACCTGATAGTTACTAGAAGAGAATCATTGATGTAACCCCCTCGGCCCGGTCTAGTAACAAGACCGAATCGGGAGAGTTACACGGGGATAATCGGAGAAAAATCTGAGAATTTCCCTCCGATTAACAACCCTAGATTAAGATTTATCTTGTCTAAATGTAATTTACGGTCCTATGGTGTTAAGGAGGTTAGAGCGGAAGAACAACATCTCAATCAGATGTCTAGTTAAGGATAAACAGTCATGAAGGACCATTTTACAAAGGCAACACTAAGAAGGGGCAAAAAGGTAATTTAACCTTACCAATTAGTTAATTAGTCAAGTTTCAAGCACACGAGGCAAAACCAACACCAACAAGATATATAAACTCATTTAAGAAACATACAAGCATTAGGGACTAAAATGTAACGTTTGGAAACCTTCAAAGATTCCATTTAATCACTTTAACTACATGTGTTCCGGAACATGGATGCCCGTTTCGAAACACGGGCTCTCAACAAAAAGCAAAAACTAGGCTGTTCCAGAACGTCCCTCTTTGTTCTGAAATGGGAGCCTACAATGGCAAAACATACCAAAACGGCACCACCCCAGTTTCGATACGGGTGCCCCAAAAGCCTGACCGTTCCAAAACCATACCAAATGTTATGAAATGTCTAGGCACAGATGGGTTTCAAAAAGTCGTTTTGTCATTCCTAAACATTCCCAACTAGTCCCAACATGCGTCAAACAACATGGCAACACGTTAAACTAGGAAATTAGAGGCAAGGCACCCTAAAACCGGCATCAAACATGCATACCTACACAAAATGGATACATGGCTAAAAAGCTAAAGGAAACACTTATGCTTGGCATTCATAAAGAGGTCAAAAGACAAACCATGGCACACTTCAACATTTTAAACATGTTAACAACAATAACAACCACATAGGAGTTTGGACACCCACACCCCAACACAAAAGTCTAGCATTCCCATTGCCTAAATATTATTACAGCCATGAAAACCATACTTGAGCGAGCAAATGACTCCAAGGCTTCTCGTTTGCCCCACTTACCTCCCGCAGCCACTAACGATATGCATTGTTGGAAAAATGGAGCGTAAGCTTAAAAGCTTAGTGCGCGGAGCTCAAAATCACAACAACAACAATGCAGTTCAAAACATGTATTTAGTTTGAAGACAAAACCATTAAAATGGAAATACAATAAATCGAAAGCACAAGACAAAACCATGGTCTGCACAATCACAACCGTTTCCGGTGGGACTACACATCACTGTTCACAATAACTATCATATTTCCGGTGGGACTACACATCACTTTACTCTTCTACTAGTCACTTCCGGTGGGACTACACATCACCGTATTCAACAACACTCTTCCCTAAACCATCTCGTGAGGCTTTGACAACAACAACAACAACATACAACATTAAAGGAGGTAAAAACAATCTGTATTCCATACAACAACACGAATAAACGCATACACCAACAATCAAAGAAACAAGGCAAAATTAGACAAACTTACACTTGAGTTTAGGTTGGCCCCTAAGGCTCCATCCAAACCCCAAGAAAACTTCTTTGCAACATTTTAAAGCTTCAAAACTTTACCACTCACCACCATAATACCAAAACAAGCTAACAGTCCTCCTTCAAGCTCCCTCATCTCCTGGTGTAGCGTCTGAAGAACCCAAATCCTTATCCACTGCTTCTAGCCAAATCAAAACAAGAATTAATACACTTTTCAACAATCAAACTCATTGAAATCATTTTTGTAAAAAGTCGACAACATCAAGTTTCTGATTTATATCTGAAACTAACCAAAACCATCCTCACTTCTACTCTAACCTCAAGTCAACCAATAATTCATCAATTCATCATCCAAAACATGTTCAAATACTCCAAAAACATCAACCCAACACCATCAAACCATTTGAAGTCCTTCCCTACCATTTCCAAGCCAAAAACCCAAATACCCCTTATTCAAAATTTACCCATTTTCCAAATTCTGGGATTTCTAGTTACACCCATTATCTTAGCATCTTTTACACCCAAAGTATGGTTTATACTCACCCAAAACACTGTTTTATCAACATTCGCTTAAACCCTTCAAAAACCCATTTTCTCCCAAATAGAGGAGCTTGAGAAATCTTTCAAAGTTTTGGAAGGAGATTAATAGAAAATAAGAAAGTGTGAAGGAATATTAGAAATAAAACACTTACCTTGATGAATCCTCAAAAATGATGGAGGTTTGGTGGAAGGAAGCAAAAGTGACGTGAAACTTGTTTTGGAGAAGAAGAAGAGATGGGGAATTTAAAATATAATATTTTATTTTCTTTTTTCATTAAAATCCAATTTCCAAAAACCTATTTGTACCCATTTTACCAAAAACCCCTTTAAAATTTCTCTTTCTTTCAAAAGCTTTAAAGTTTGTTTATTTTAAATTGTTTCCTCAAAATCAACTTAACCCAAACTGGTTTAACCCAAACCCGAATATCTCCCAGGCCCCAAACTCGGGTGTAACAATTGACAACAAATAAAACCACAATCAAGTATCCCTTCTCCCTCCCCAAACCTCCTTGAGACCCTCGTGGTGTTGGCGTGACATCCTTAAGTCATTTTTTGCAGATGATGACTTCGACAAAATGGTTAGAAACAAGATGATGTTTCAAGTTGGTTACGAAAAAAGAATCAAATTTTGGCACGATCCTTGGTTATGTAACCGGCCACTGAAGACCCAATTTCCTTGCATATTTTCTATATCTCTTAACCGAGATGGTTCTATTGCAGATTTTGGAGTGAAAGGTATGGTTGGGTGGGAATGGGACATCCCTTTAAGACGTAGATTGTTTGAATGGGAGGTTCCTCAATGGAATGAGCTTTGTTACTTGATTAATAATTTTACAGGTTCGAATGTGGAGATGGACTGGGTTCGTTGGGACAAGTCCGGGGATGGTGTGTGACACGCGTCGTTTTCGCGTCAAAATTATTCCTTCTTATCAAATTATAAATAAAAGAAATTAAGCGTAGTAAAAGAGAAGTAAGGGTTGATCCCACAAGGACTCAAAAAACTTCCTAATTAATGTAAGAAGAGAGTTGAATGATATTTCAATAAAAGAGGGGTTTTGCAAAATAACAAGAACACAAAGAAATTAAAGCTAGGTTTTACATGAAATAGATTTAGTATTTATGAATAATCCTTAGGCATTAGCTCTGACTCAATTTCTTCTGATCATCGAAAAAGAATTTTTACTTCAGGATTCACGTCAGTTAATTGCCTACAAGGGTCAATCCTTGAGACTACGCTTTTGTAACCGAATACCCAAGTTCTATCTTTGATATCGATTTACAAAGTTGATCTAGTCAACAACAATGTTGTAGATCAAAATCATTTAAGTTCAGTAAAAACTGACTCGGGTTATGTTGTTTCAATAACAATGGTTCTGATCTTAATTTTCTTCTTAGTAATCAATTTACTAAGTGTGTTCCCAGGAATTCGAAAGTGCTTCAATAGCCGATCCTTCCTCCCACATATTGAACCAAAAACATCATTCTGACCAAAGTCAATCTATAGTTTCGAAATCATTTTAGTTTAGAAATCAAACCTTAGAAAACTGAAAGAGACTCCTGAAATTTTGAAAGCGCTTTTCAATCCTCCCGTTGGAATTGAGTCATCGATGTAGCCCTCAGCTTTAAAGAAAATTAGCTAAGCATGATTGTGGAAGAAATCATGCTTAGCATATTTTAAAATAAAAAAATAGAACTTTAAAAAGAAAGTAAGAACAGAGAACAGAAAGGAAATTAATAGATTCAAAGTAAAAAGTGAAACAATGAACAAGAGATGGTTTGAGTCTCACCCCAAAGAGGGTATTTATAGCATCCTAAAACCCTAAAAATACTCTTAAAATGATAAAAGATAATCCAAAAATATTTAAAATACAAAAGATAAATGCTAAGTGATAATAATTAAATCCCAAAATGTTTAAAATTCAAAAATAAAAGTTAAATCCCAATCTTTGATCCTAAACACGACTGATAAGTGCTTGGACGCGGCTAATAGCTTATCACGCGCTGCTGACGTCATCTTCTAGAAGCCTGATAACATGGCGTCGAGTCAGCACATTCATGTTCCAATTCATGCCCACTAATCCAGCCATGAATCTAGAAAACTTGCAAATTCTAGCATTTTTCAGTTTGTTTTCCAGCCATGAAGTCCTGCACAGAAAACCACACAATAGACCACGATTCAGCACCACACATCAACCATTTAAGCGTGATTAGCACTAAAATATTGACCAAACTAGCAACTTGTAGAGCACTTGGGTGTTCTCTATTTAATAGCGCAAGTGCACACTCTTGTCAAGTTATAGTATAAAAGATATCATCTCCCAAAGGGATTGGACAGCTTGATTCGAGTTGTAAGTCCTGCACAAGAAAAGTAAATGCACAATTAAATTGGATGTTGAGGAAGAAAGTAAAATAAAATCACAAATAATAGAAAAGGAAGTGATCAGATTGATAAAGATGGTGGGGTTATGTTGCTGCTTAGTGTGAAACTGCGTTGAATAGGACAAGTCGTTTTGCGCTGCCAGACTCTGCTACCTCGTCGGATGATGGCAGGTAGACTGTTGAGACCCTCTCGCTACCTCGATAGGGGAATGGAACTGTGTCTCGGTGGCAAACTCGACAGAACTACAAGGCTCGGTAGAATGCTTCGGAAGTGACTCCGCTTATGTCTAAGTCAGAGTTCTGTTGATGCCCACTACATATCATACTAGTCGCAGTGTGAATCGTGCAAAGATAGCAATGTTGATTCGTCCTCTTTTTTCAGCCTTAAACCCTTAACCTATGTCTAGGCCGGATTGATCGCACCATATATCGATGAAATCGTACATACTCCTTTTGTGAGTTTGACTCTCTCGATGCCGAACAAATGGATAGAATTCAACTAATATTTCACCTTAATTGAAAACTATAAGAACATGGAATAAGTAAGCCTTGTAATTTTAGTTGCAAAAACAAACTAGAAATCCTAAACAACCGTTCTCACAACTAATTACAACATAACCCAAACCAAGGAGAAATTTAGAACATGTCGTCGAAAAGAAAACCTAAACTATGCCTAAAGAAAACCAACCTATTTAGAGTTACAATAGGTATATATAAGCATTAGCTAGGTATAGTCCTTCTTGAAGTAGAAGTCTTCAAAGTAGCTTTTTACATTAAATGTGGCTTAAAACCCTGACTTCTTTGAGTTGAATATAGACTTTATCACGTTGCCTTGCTTCACAAGTAATCTCGAGATCCTTCTTCGATGGCTCTGCCTGCTGCTACAGACGTCGGAAAATTGAGTGGACAACATCGATAGAATCAAGATTTTCTGCTCTACAGATCGCACTCCGATTTTCCAACTCCATAGTTTGCTGTCTTGGGCAGCAGGTTGGGTGGCGATAGCTACTTGGCAGCTGTTGTCTCTGTCTGGAACTGCATCAGTACAGCTCCTAGGTCTGCTGCCTCAGCATTACGTCCTCATCTCCTCTTTCCCTCTATCAGCCTCTTGTACCTGAAACTAAAACTAAGCTAAAATAGTACATTTTCTTCACCAAATAAAAGATAATCACTAAAAACATGACAAAGTAGAGAAATACTGTAAAGTGCAATGCATGGTCCTAATTATGCCTAATATGCACTAAATAATAGCAATAGCATGAGATGGAATGTGCATGAAATATAAAACTTGTGGACACTTTACACACCCCCAAACTCGAACTATTGCTTGTCCTCAGGCAATGCAACCTAAACATACTTGCCCTTATATTATCCAGAAAGAAAAACATGTTTTGAACTTGATTTAGTACCTCAAGGCCGTGGCACCTATAATAGATTAGTGAAGGGAACTTAGCAAGAAAATAACTCAGAATTAGTTTCTAATGCCAGTGCAGTGTGTGCAGGACTGTGTACAGGCTGAATATGTAGAATAAATAGATAAACAAAGATGATGTTATGATATATAAGGTTGCTACCAAGACAAACACAATTAAGTACAATATTTAATCATGGCAATGGGGACTTCAACTTATCACAACTACTCTGTTAGGTATGAATTTAAGATAAGAGCAAACTACAAAACCCCAAACCCATGGAGTAGAGTCATCCCGTGAAGACTTTCATTCACTCATGCTAATTTGTCCGTCACTTCAAAATTTTCAGATTCATGGACTTTGATAGCAGCGGAGTGTCCTCGCACATGATTCTTCCTAGAGCCTGTTGCGGACACCTCTAGGGTAAGACAACAATGTTTCTTTGTTTTTTTGCTATTGTGGCAGTGCTTTATTTTTCTGTTCATGTTTTCTGCCTCAGCGGCTACCTGCAACCATTGTTAGAACTTTGCAAAGAATTCTAAAAACAAAGCAGGCAGTGTTCATTAGATATTCTAGAAAATTCAGCAAGTAATAGAAGTGATTGACAGTTTTGGAAAATTAACAAAAAATCTAAGTCATTTTGCATGCTTTTCCCATATTAAGTTCAATTTATTTATTGGTGCGAAAATAAGTAATCGGCTAACTATCATAGGCACAAGTTATAACAAATTTTTCTCTTCTGAATAACATTAAGGCAAGTACAATGCAACCTATATGCTACTAAGTATGCCTAGAAAAAAGATGCGAGAGCTATCCCCCCCAACTTAAGATGGGCATTGCCCTCAATGCACAAAATAAAAACAAAAAAATAATAAAAGCAGAAAAATACAAGTGATATATATAAAAAATAGAAGAAATAATTGGCTGAGGTTTGAGAGGAGGCTTGAGTCTTTGCTTCTGAGGAGGAGGAGGATGATTGGATGATTAGGCGGCAGCCAACAGATGTCCTGGCAGTAGACTTGGTAGGGGAGACCTTGGCTGTCCACGGCAGCTGTACTCTTTTTAGAGTGGGATGAGCTTCTTCTTGAGGTTCTGCATAAGGAGCGGCATGAGGTTCTTTGCTTTCTTCCGACTCTGTCTCTTTGTCCACAGGCTCGACGGCTATGATGTGTCGCTTCCTCTTCCTAGTGCCTCCCTCCGTGGGTGCTGTCGGCGGGTCTATCGCCATTGGGATGGCTGCTGCTGCTGCTACTACTGTTGTTGCTGGTGTCGGTGGCTGCTGCTCAATGTCTTTTGATGAGGAAGTGTTCGCCACTGTTGTCACCGTGCAGGGAGGTGAATGGTGTTGTTGATGCTTCTCGGGGAAGTCTGCCACTGTGTTGGAAGCGAAGGTGGCTGAGAATGATGGGTAGTGCGTCGGAGATGGCATATGGCGGCGAAAGGCGATATGGCGGGCATCAACGACTGATGGTGTTCCTTGATCTGGGGCAGCTGTGGCAGCTAAATCTATAGGGTAGGTTGGCAAGGTGGGGCCGTCATCGAGATACTTCTCTAAGAAATGAGCCACAAAGGCTTCTTAGACCTCTCCCACATATTTCATGAAAGTTAGCTGTTGCTGCTCGATTCTCTTGTTGCTGTCGATAAGGGTGCGCAGCAGCGTGAGGACATCATTGGCTAGGGCAGCTTCAGTACTGCTGGGGGCGGCTGGAGTGTCAGGCTGGGCTGTAGAGGGATGGTTGGGGGTGATGGGCTCTGTCTCTGGGGCTTGCATCATCTACATACGGACTCTCCTTGTCCACCCCTCCTTTGTTGTTGTCATCTCATCCCTGGGGTAGGTTGGGATGTTGAAATTGGCACAAAGGTCGGTGATGAGTGACGGGAAGTATAGCCTACCCTTCGTCTTGCTGAAGCAATTGTGGATCTCCTTGCAAATGATCTCCCCAATGTTGATAGGCCTATTCGCCATGATGCTTTGGATGAGTGCAAGGCGCGGCCGGTCAACATTGGAGTTGTGAGAGGTGGGTAGCAGACGTCTCTTGATGAAGGTAATCCACAGCATTGCCTCGGGCAGCAGGTGACAGCGTTGGACAGAGCCGCCATGCTTTTCTGCCAACCAAGGCGTGTTGGGTTTGCACATCTTGGCCTTGAGCTTCTCATAATCGGCAGTCGTCAGTGACTGCCTCCACTCTTCGTGAAGGTTGTCGTTTATATCCAGGCTATAGAAATTTTTGATCACGGTAGCGTTGAGCTTGACAGGTTCCCCTCTGATGAACACGAACGTCATCTCAGGGTGGTGATGGTGGGCATATAACTCCCGGACCATGGTGATGTTGGCTATCTCTGGCTGTCGTGTGAATATTTCCCATCCCTTGTTGTGGATGTTTCGAACAGATTTGGTTCTAGGCTGAGATTTCATGTCTTCCTTGTATAGTGAAATCCTTGCTCCTCCCATATGGCCTGTTTTGCGAACTGGGTTCGGTATCTCCTTTCATCTTCGCGGGAGAAGAAGTGTTGGAAGGTGAGTTTGGGTGTCGATATTGAAGCCATGTTAGTCGGTTGAAGTTTACTGAAACTTGAGAGAAAATAAACTGAGAGCAGTGGATGCAAGAATAAGATAACAAGAAGGTGAACGTAAAGTAAATGAATGAAGTGAGAAGGGTTTAAATAGAGGTTGCCGAGAGGTGCTGTGGAGGCATTAAATGTCTAACGGTCATGTTGTCTCGCGCACGTTACAGGATTTCTGCCCGTTATTTTTGTAGCCGTTGGCAGCTAACCGTTACGTATTTTCTACGATGTTCTTCCCTGGGTTGTCTCGGCAGGATGGTGGGCGGTCTCCTTGCTGGGCCTTCTTCTTGATCCAGCTCTTTTATTCCTAATCTGAAATAAAGATACTTAAATAAAATAAATTTTGGAAATTAAAAATGTGGAAATTAATCTAATCCTAATAAAAATAAATTGCAATAAATTAAACTCTAATCCTAATGCATAAAATAAAAATAAAGAAAGTAAAAAAAAATAGGGTAAACTAACCCAATGACCACCATACTATGGTAAATATATTAAAATGACCACATTAAAAAAATTGACTCAATTGACCACCCAAACTATTGAAATTGGATCAATGTGACCACCAGCCGTTAATGGGCTAACAGAATGTGACGTGGCAGTTAAAAAATTAAAGGTATAATTACACATTTGGTCTTTACTATTTACACATTCTTTCAATTTAGTCCTAATTTTAAACTAATAAAATAAATTAATTAGGTGGTGACAACATGTATACTGAAATTTTTCTTTTTCTCCTCTAAATAGGTGGTGACACGTGTCACCACCTAATTAATTTATTTTATTAGTTTAAAATTAGGACTAAATTGAAAGAATGTGTAAATAGTAAAGACCGAATGTGTAATTATACCTTTAATTTTTAACTGCCACGTCATCTTCCGTTAGCCCATTAACGGCTGGTGGTCACATTGATCCAATTTCAATAGTTTGGGTGGTCAATTGAGTCGATTTTTTTAATGTGGTCATTTTAATACATTTACCATAGTATTGTGGTCATTGGGTTAGTTTACCTAAAAAATTAAGTTATGTTGCGAGTGAATTTGGGTGCCTCTCCCAGACATAACCACTTCCTGAGGTGGTTTGGCTTGTCCTTCTCTCCTGGGGGTCCTTTTGTTCTTGCAGGTGATGTGCTGCTGGGTCTTTCAGCCTGCCCTTGGGTCTGTCGCGACAACTGCTGCCTTGACCTGTCTCTATGTTGATTTTGGCAGCCTTAGCATATGGGCATCCTTCCTTTTCTTTTTCCGATGGTTGTAACATATTTAACTTTATGCTCAGTTTGTCCACTCTCATGGTCAGCTCTCCATGTTCCACATCTATTAACGTTCTACCCGTGGCCAAGAAAGGTCGCCTAAGGATGATAGGGGCTTTTTCATCGGCCTCACAATCTAGGATGAGAAAATCACGGGGAAGAATAAGGTTGCTCACTTTCACAGGGATGTCTTCGATCTTTCCCTTCGGTTGTACAAAAGAATAATCGACAAGTTTCAGCATGACGGAGGTAGGTTTGCCTGGACCAATTCCTAATTTATCGAAGACTGTCTTTCCTTCAGGTTTGTCTTTGATGCTAGCTACCAAGTTGCACAGGGCTTTTATTTCGTGCTTGCTGCCTATTCTACATGGAATAACTAAGCTGCTCGGGTTTGTTTGCTTGGGCGACAGTTTGTTTTGCAGCATTGCCATGCACTTCTCTGTTACATCAACCGTTTTGAATTCCCCAATCCTCTTTCTTTTAGAAACCAAGTCTCTAAGGTATTTGGCATAGTTGGGCATATTTTGAATGGCTTCTATTAGAGGGATGTTTATGTGCACCTGTTTTAGAATATCCAGGAATCTCCTGAACTGGTGCTCTTGCTTTAGTTGCTTAAGCCTCTAGAAAAAGGTGTTGGTAGGCAGATGTCCTCTATACGTTCTTTGCAGGGGAACTTTATCTGTGGAGGATCATCTGTGTCAAGACTGCTGTCATGTTTAGCTGCCGGGGCGGCTGGTGTTGTTGCTGCCGCGACAAGCTATTCTTTCTATGTTGGCTGTGTTTCTGGTTGTTTTTCCACTCTGGGTTCATCCAACTGCTTCCCACTTCTGGTAGATATGGCTTTGCACTGCTCATATGTGGGCTTCGATGTTGCCTCTATGCTGTTGGATGCTGCTCTCAATGTCCTGCTGCTAAAGATCTCCGTAAACTGCCCAAATTGGGTCTCCAAATATTTTATAGCAGCCTTCTAGTTGTTCATCTTCATCTCCGTCCTGTCCATGAAAGACTCAGTTTTATCAATAAATTTGTAACCCCCTTAACCCGGCCCAGACGGTTGGCCCGAATTAAGAAAGTCACACGGGGAAAACCAAAGTCAACCCGAAAGTCAACCTTGATTAACGACCCTTTTCTTTTCTTTTTAATCTTGTCTAGATGCACATTAACCTTAGACGTGATCATACAAACAACATACTCAAAGATCACAATCATCAGAGATCAAACAGGGACCCAAACGAACAAATTACAACTTTAGGGACCAAATTGTAAATTCTGAAAACTTTAAGGACTTAACCAAATTTTAAGTTACCAACTTAAAATTAATCAGGTTTCACGCTTCCCTGCCAAGTTTCAGCTCAAACGGACATCCCAAACTCATACAATTGCACAAACAAGATTCAGGACCAAAACGCAAACAATTCAAAACATATAACCGCCCATGTCAGCCCCCAACGGTCACCCGTTCCGAAACCGATCGACACCGTTCCGAAACACGGGCCGTTCCGGAACCGATCGACCCCGTTCCGAAACACAGCCTTGGCAGAGACCAAACCGTTTCGAAACGGTGCATACCGTTTCGGACGCCTGGGTTCATGTAAGGCACCCGTTCCGAAACGGTGTACACTGTTCCGAAACGCCTGCACAGATTGCAGCAAAATGGCATTCCAAAACATGCAATTAATAATTCAAACATGCTCCAAATGTCACCAAACTTTACCAGCATGCAATTCAACATAAATATAACTTGTAGGCATCATCAAATCAACAATTTAACTTCATATGCAAAAAGCCCCAAATCTAAAGGCATGCTTCCTACACAAGCAACTATTTAAGCACCAACTTTCCAATTCAATTTCATTAAAGCCAAAAACATGTTCCAACAACATCGACAACATTAAAACATACTTGTTCGAACATATACGAACACAAAAACATCAATCCGAGAGATTCTACCCCCATTGCCCTTATTAACTATAGCTATTCACCGAGACATACATCTCAATTGGAGTCCACCTTGAATCCCTTGCTCCTTGCTGTCCAAGCTTCAAGAATCTGCATTGATGGACAAAAAGGAGCGTAAGCACATAATGCTTAGTGAGGAATGCTCAAAACCAAAACACCATCAATGCAGCGGGTCACAAAACACTTTAAAACAACCCGATTTGTTACCAAAACCATATTTGAAAACCCTTTTCAACAACATGCTTAAACCATGCATTGCACACACATGAAATCAAACCTTAGCTTAGCAAGCTAAGAAAACCATCTCAATGTACAACTTGCAAGAACATCCATTTAAACATTTCATGCATAAACACCATATGCAAAGCTAAATTAAAAACCTTGGAAAACACTTCCATTTCAAATTACTCATTCATAACCTTGAACATCACTTCAAGCAAGAAAACCCCTTTTAAACCATTCCCAAGCAATCCAACACATGCATTAACCATAGGCAACTCATGAGCCACAATATCATTATAATCACATGCCTTTTAAAGCAAGTCTTAACTAGACTCCAATGCATTAAGGAGATTTCATGCACGTATGCATCATTTATCAAATGATAATCAACACTTGTTCAACATAACAAGTAAACATGCATTCACTAGCATTAAACACTTTTCATGCAACCATACATCTTTTCAAGCATCTCATGCTTCTTTATGATCAAGAACATTACATTGGCCTCCAAGTGATCATCCACATCCACTTTTCAACTCAACAACCCGATCGGATACGCGGATTCCGAGCGTTGTCCCTACGCTCCATACACCCTACCAATCCAAGGCCTCCCAAATGGACTTTTAAACATCATTTGACCTTACAAGCCTAAAGTTCCCATGTATGGACTTTTAAACACCATACAACCTTAGCTTTTCCCGAGGTTCCCATGCATGGGCTTTTAAACACCATACAACCTCAACATGCACAAGGTCTCCTTGTATGGACTTTTAAACACCATACAACCTTTGCATAACCGATTGGTAGTTGTATAAATCACTAACGAGATCCGGGACACCCCACACAAGATCCACACATGGTCTTACACCGCCATTGTGATCTTAACAAGCACAAGGTTCTCACATATGGACTTTTAAACACCATATAACCTTTGCTCAACCAAGGTCCTCGAATGGGCAACACCTCCATTATGACCTTAACCATCTCGTTAGGATACTTGAAGGGAGCTTTCCGGTCCATTCTTGACCACTCCACCTCCAAGGCGACTTAATTCACGGTGCACCCAATCCTATAGCCGGCTAACTATATCCGATCAACGAACCAAGAACCACTTTCACCACTTGCCAATATAACTATCTTACCATGATAAACCAATGATCCATATGCATAATCACAATGCCAAAAAAAAAAACCATCATCACAATAGTCCAATGATTCACATGCATAGCCAATATGCAAAACCATTACCTCATTAACCCAATGATTCACATGCACAACCAATATGCAAAAAGTAACATTTACCATCATCAATTCACTGTTTTAAAGCATCATACAAAGCCATAGATCAACATGCAACATCATGCATCAAAATCACAATTACCATATACAAAACCAAGGATCTCTTACCTTGAGCATCCTCCACAAATGGTTTTCAAAACCAGCATTAAACCATGCTTAAAGTATGCTTTTAAAACAGATTTAAACCATGCAAAACATATGCATTTCAATCATCAACCACAATAGCTTTTAAAACCAAACACAACACATTCAAGAGCGAAAATCCAATCACTTACTCTTAAGCTTAGCAAAGTTGTTTAGACTTAAACTAAGCTCCCAAAACCTTCAAACCTTGGTTTAAAAGCTGAAAACCCAACTTCACTCACCGATACACAAAACAAGGCTAGCCAACAAGCCTTCCAAGCATCCGAAAACCTTCCGCAACACCTTCAAAGCTCACGGATCAAACTCCCCTGTTTCAAGCACACAACAACAGAGGATTAATGCATCATTATGCATTAAAAACACCAGCAACAAGACTCAACTCGCTGCTCAACACAAATCCAACAATTTGGCTACCAAACACAACCGAAATCACCTCCAAACACTTCCAAAACTTAACCCAGCCAAGATCCATCACTTCTAACCATTTCTAAACATCAATTAACATCCAAAATGATCACAAACACATCCTTATACCTCCAGGTATAACAGATCACCAAAAACACTCCAAAAACAACCAAAAACTCAAGCCAAACTTAGGAAATTCAACCTATCCGGGATTGCATTGATTAAACCTCAACTTCTAATCAATTTAGCATTCATTTAACATCATTTTGACACTTCAAAACACTGCCCAAACAGATCACACGAAAATTTCACCAAAATCACCAAATCTTGCATTTTAAGCCAAAATCAAGATTTCAATTGAAAAGCCATTAACAAAACACAAATCAAGGATTGAGAACTTAGGAATTTCAGTAAAGAACTGATAGTTTAGAGGAGAAGGACGTTCTTACCTCCAAACTTGAATTTCTCCTTTTTAGAGCCAAAATGCTTGATGAAACAACTTGCAATTTGAGAGGTTTTGTAGATGAGATGATTAGGAATCAAAAGAGAATTGAAATGTGTGATTTAGATGCCAAAATCAGATAAGGAAATCTGGAGAAATGTGTTTGGGTGGAGAGAAAATGAGAGAAAAGGAAAATTGAGAGAAAATGGAAAATTAGTTAGGAAATGGTTAAAATGATTTCCCTCCACATTCCATAAACTTAAAAATCAGAATAAAGCCTTAAAATATCTTAGAAAAATCTGGAGAAATCCTTTTTGGAATAATAGCTCCTTAAAGATTCAAAGTTTCAATCCTTTATAAAACTGTCCCGCAACTTTCAAAAATTACATTTTGGTCACTAGCCAAAATGTCAACCTTCCGAACCTCATTTTCCAAAATTGATTTCACAGTTCACCTTTCTATATTAAAATATGATTTTAGAACATTTTTCCATATTTTTAATGCAACCCGAACTAGGCTTTCCTAAATTCACTCTTATATATTCGATCAGCACTTTGACCGAACCGGTCAACGCCCAAAACTTCTGAGCCCAAAACCGGGGCGTTACAAAATTTATTAGTGCGAACAATAAAATCACTAGTTCTAGACATAAAAGTATGAAGAGTTACTTCTAGTGAATTATTGTTTTGCGGCTGCTGAGTCTGTTGTCTGGACAAGTTTTGCTGGTAGCCTCTCTGTTGCTGTTGTGGATTGGCAGCAGTCTTGGGATTGTTCTAGGAGAAATTGGGATGGTTCTTCCATCCAGGGTTGTAGGTGTTTTGGGTAGGTCTGTTGTTCCTCTCGTATCCTCCCATAAAGTTGGCAGATGCAGTACACTCAGAGGAATCATGGTTGCCCCCACACTCATCACAGAATGGCTCCACGGCCTTGGCCTCATAGACTTGCCTAGTCTATTTCATTATGCTCATAACCAAATCTGTGAGCTTATCGAGGCGGGCATTGACAGATTCTGAGGCTTGTACTTCATTCACAGCAGTTGTCCACCTTACGCCACCTCGACGGGCTGTTGGGTACTTGTAATCGTTTTTGGCGGCTTGGTTCAGAAGCCGTAGTGCCTTCTCCGTTGGTCTGTCGAGGATGATTTCGTTGGTTGAGGCATCAATCATCATCCGTGTTGGGTAGTTCACCCCGTTATAGAACATTAATACATGTGTCTAAGCCAGGAAACCATGTAGTAGGCAGTTGTTCAACATCTCTTCGTACCGCTCCCATGTTTCATACATCGGCTCGTCATCCCCTTGTCGGAAGACTGTTATTTCGCAGTCTATTTGTGACATTGGATGGGCTGATATGGTCCGGAAAATCATTGCACAGCTATGTCCATGTGTTGAATGATCCTGCTAGCTGGATGTTTAACCACTATTTTTCCCTATCCCTTAGTGAATAGGGAAATAATCTCAGCCTCGGTACGTCTTTATGGACTCCGTGTATTTTGAATGCTCTGCAGATGTCCAGGAATCCTTTTAAGTGTTGTCGAGCATCTTCTGTGGCAGTCCCTCCAAATTGCCCTAACGTGTTGATCATGTTAAACATAATGGGCTTCAGCTCCAAGTGATCCGCCTTAATCTCAGGTTCTGACACTGTCAGATCGAACCCTCTAAGGTCATGTTCCAAGTAGTCCCTTGTGGTTCGAACATACTGTGGCTGCCTGGGTGGAAGAGGGGGCTGCTGCCTTGGTGGATCTTGATGTTCTTTGGGCGGCGAATCTTGCTGCCCATCCATGCCGTTCACAACATTATTGGCAGGGTTGTCGTTTTCCATGTTTTCCTTTGCCTTTTCTTTTTCTTCTTTAGTTTTCTCTATGGCTACTCTGATTTCCTTCTTGAGCTCACTTGCTCTTCATTTGATATCATCGTAATAAAGGATTTCTCCTTTTGGATTTGCCCTGGTCATACACTAGCAAAGGAAACAATAAAATTCTTTTTATTTGATTAAAAATAAAAATAAAATAAAATTTAAAGAAATAAAAGTGAAGAAATTAAAGACGAATTTCGCTGTTACCAATCCCCGGCAACGACGCCAAAAATTTGTGGAGCGTTTGGGTGTTCTCTATTTATGAGCGTAAGTGCACTCTCCTGTCAAGTTATAGTATAATAGATATCGCCTCCCACAGGGATTGGATGGCTTGATTCGAGTTGTACGTCCTGCACAAGAAAAGTAATTGCACAATTAAATTGGATGATGAGGAAGAAAGTAAAATAAAAAACACAAATAATAGAAAAGGAAGTGATCATATTGATAAAGAGGGTAGGGTTATGCTGCTTCTTAAGTGTGAAACTGCGTTGAATAGGACAAGTCGTTTTGCGCTGCCAGACTCTGCTGCCTCGGCGGATGATGACTGGTAGACTGCTGAGACCCTCTTGCTGCCTCGGTAGGGGAATGGAACTGTGTCTCGGCAGCAAACTTGGTAGAACTACAAGGCTCGGTAGAACGCTTCGAAAGTGACTCCGCTTATGTCTAAGTCAGAGTTCTGTTGATGCCCATTGTAGATAATACGTGTCACGACATGAATCGTGCAAAGACAGCAATGTTGATTCGTCCTCTTTTAGCCGCCTAAAACCCTTACCCTATCTCTAGGCCGAATTTATCACACTGTTTATAGATGAAATCGTACTTACTCCTTTCGCGAGTTTTACTCTCTCGATACCGAACAAATGGATAGAATTCAACTAATCTTTCGCCTTAATTGAAAACTATGAAGAACATGGAATAAGTAAACCTTGTAATTTTATTTGCAAAAACAAACTTGAAATCCTAAACAACTGTTCTCACAACTAATTACAACATAACCCAAACCCAAGGAGAAATTTAGAACATGTTGGCGGCAAGAAAACCTAAACTATGCCTAAAGAAAACCTAAGCTATTTAGAGTTACGATGGGTATATATAGGCATTAGCTAGGTATAGTCCTTCTTGAAGTAGAAGTCTTCAAAGTAGCTTATTACATTAAATGTGGCTTTAAACTCTGACTTCTTTGAGTTGAATGTGGACTTTATCACGTTGCCTTGCTCCGCAAGTAATCTCAAGATCCTTCTTTGGCGGATATGCCCGCTGCTACAAACGTCGGAAAATTGAGTGGACAGCAACAATAGAATCAAGATTTTCTGCTCTACAGATCGCACTCTGATTTTCCAACTCCATAGTTTGTTGTCTTGAGCGGCAGGTTGGGTGGCGGTAGCTACTCGGCAGTTGTTGTCTCTGTTTAGAACTGCATCAGTACAACTCCTAGGTCTGTTGCCTCAACATCACGTCCTCAACTCCTCTTTCCTTCTGTCAGCCTCTTGTACCTGAAACTAAAACTAAGCTAAAACAGTACCTTTTCTTCACCAAATAAAAGATAATCATTAAAACATGGAAAATTAGAGAAATACTGTAAAATGCAATGCATGGTCCTAATTATGCCTAAAATGCACTCAAAAACAACAATAACATGAGATGGAATGTGCATGAAATATAGAACTTTACACTACTCATCAAATTCCCTTTCACTTATCCGATGCTTGTCCTCAATTATCTCAAAATTAAACAAATCTAAGCTCAAGTTCTCATCCTTAATTTCACAAAGTCTCAAAGTTTCAGGTATGACTAAGTATCTAAACATGAAAGAAAATAAAGGAGCAAAAGAGAAATGGCAAGACTTAGAAATAATTTTAGCAAAAATGATATTCCAATACCCTGTTAATAACAGTGATGCAAACCAAGTACCGTCACAAGGAATCGCTCATGTCACTCAAAGTATTTACGGATAGAAAAATCACTCAAGACAAAACTAATTAGAGCATTACCATAGGCTTGTAGTTAAATATAATCTCCAGTACTTAGTATGAACATGATGGAAAAATCAAGAGGTCCTAAAAGGGTTGTAACGGGGCTAAGGTTCGTGTAGGATAAAGGCCGAAAAATAGGGGTTAAAATTTAAGACAAAAATCATCCCAAAATTCTTATTCGAAACTGTTTTTTTCATTCGAATCAAAATTGTAAAGCTGCACTACTTATTCTTTTTTTTACTGTGCATATTCGAATAAATTATGCACTGTATTTTTCTACATTTTTTTCTACTACATATTCGAATCATTTGATGCACTGTTCGAAACTGCTTTTTTTTCTTCTGCAGTGTTAATTCGAATCTATTTTTTTTCTTTTTATAGACAATTTTGTCTTGAAAAAGGGTGACAAAAATAGTGGAAATAGAAGAAATGGTTTAGGCTAAAAATACGGTGAAGCAAGGAAAAGGTCAATGCTCAAAATTGGCTATCTAAGGGATATATATACAAAGGGTATGCTATTTTTTTGGAAGAGAATGGGGTTATATTCCAGTGCCTCTATCACATTTAAGCATCATTCTAAAAAATTGTAATCTCGAAAAGTATTTAAATCACAAGTTTTAGAATGCATCTAATTAGCTAGGCACACTCAAAGAAACAAAAAGCAAAAATAAGTTTACATGCTCATTAGGCTCAAAAGCTCTCATGAATTGTCTTGTATACATAGGTAAGCATCATGTCAATTAACAAAGTAAGGAATGTCACAAGGGTTATATGAAAAATTCCAAGCATGTCATAATCTATTATGAAACCTAAAATTTCTAACAAGAAAAATACCAAAGTCATATGGAAACAAAGGGACTAGGTGAAGCAAAGGATAACAACAAGTAACTTAAATTAAATAAAATTAACAGAACAAGAGAACAATAAATCAAACAAGCAATTACGAGAATTTGACATGGATTTCCACTCCCCCAACTTTAAGCATGATGTTACATTATGCAAATAAAAATGAAAGAGAGGGAATGAGGAAACTCCTTGAACTAGTTACTGCCACGACCGCGCCCACGCCCGCGACGAGACGTGCCCGTCCGAAGATAAGAGTGGATCTCATCAGTGTTTGTTTCGATGGAATTAAGCCTCTCGTTCACGTCCTGTTGTTTGTTGTCATCTTGTGGTGGCCGAGGTATGGGCCTACGGAGGAAAACATGCAAGTTGCGGGGCGTAATGGTTATCGGAGGAACGATGTAAGGCACATCCGGAGTACTCGCAAGCAACCCCATTGAGTCTAAGCACCTAGCATCCAATGCATCCATTGAAAAAACATAAGTAAAATGTGAGGTATCAAATGTCCAGGGAAACAATTGTGAAGTTGGGTTAGTGATATAGGGTCCAAGAATAAGCGGGCGATTAGTTCGTGCTACACGATCAAATGTGTAGGCAAACCAATAACCGAGATTTACCTTAACTTCGACGTGCATACACCATAAAAAGAAAAGCTCAACCTTACTCAAATTTGAAGATGTATCGTTGCGACCGGAATAATTATAGGCGAGGAATCTATGGATGTAGCGAAGAGTCGAGCTATGAATGTATCGGTCCTTTATCGAGGTAGGGTTATACTGGGAACCTGCTTCTCCTGTCAAGGTCTCGTAGGAGAGGTCATTATCAAAGTCATGTGGAATCTAAAGTAAAGTCGTTAGACACCCATGATCTGTGACATCAGTCACGAAGCCCAAATGAAAATTAAATTCTGTAAGGGATATTCGAAAATATTGACCTAACAATCGAAATGAGATCACATCAGGAGTATGAATAGATACAACATGATTCCTACGAAATGAAAACGTAGCATAAAACTTAAATAATAATCCGTAGTTTGTGTTGCATTGAATTGTAGGGTATGTACTCTAACCTATAGCATTGAACATATGCATGAAAGATTCACGCAAATGCAAACTATCTAGTGTATTAGTTGGAATGTACTTACATACTTTGAACTCGCGATGTCGGATTTGGTTGAAACGGGTCAGCTCATCACCCTCGAAATCCAAGTACCCTTGTAAAACTTCCTCGAGTGGAACCGAAAAACGACGTCCACGATGATAACGCTATGGTTACTTTTGTATGTTAGGACGATCGTCGGGTATGGCACTATCGCCCGAGCTTGCTTCATGTGGTGGAGACTCCGGTCGACTAGCATGCGAAAAAGTCGGCTGCTCTGTCCTCGTATAGAATCTCGTAGTGAAATTCTCTGCAAAACCAAGGTCCGGGTGATATATTAGTAATGGTTGGACATTATAAACAGAGTTTACCTTGTCTAAAGGATCCTCGGCTGCCGACGGTATGGAGTAGGATGGAAAGGCGTTCGTCATGGATTAGTTTGATGTGGCAGCGTGGTCGGGGCGATCGGTCGAAGAGGAAACCTGAAGTGGGCTGTGAACTTGCGGTTGGTGGGAAACTGACCGTTCTCGGGAGCGGATGGATCTACCTACCGTGTCCATTGTCGGTAGGGAGTGGAAGGAAGGGGAAAGAGAAACTGGAGAACGCGGCGGCTGGTTGCGGATGGAACCACCCGTTCTGGTTCGCTTGCGTTCTCCCGACCGTGCTTGCAACTGGGCTAGAGAGGGTGCATGAGGTGGTGCGGGGCTGGCGTCTGCTGCGTCTGAACATGCTGGTGGGCTGGCGTGGTGCGGCGATGACAGTGGTGCGGCTTGGAACAACTCCGAGTCACTTGGGATGCCCACGAAGTATGACAGGAGCATGCGACGACGCCCTCCTAGGACAAGGGCTCCGACCGGTCGGGAGACGATGAGCTTGGTCTCTGGTCCGGACCATGGTGATGGCGGCTATTAATAGTTTAGGTTGAAGAAGATGGTGGGAATCAGCTGAGAGTTAGGTTGAAGGGAAATAAAAAATACGATAGTTTTGCTTCTTTGGGGGGGGAATTAGGAGTTGGTTTTGACTTGTGATAAAAGTGGGCCATAGAATATTTTAAAGAGGAAAAAACGATGGTCACGTGAAACAAGAAGGGAATATAGGAAAAATGTTTATTGGTATATGGTGATAAGGGTCTCGGTTTTCTAAAGGAAAATTTTAAATTACCCAAATTAAGATGTGTGGCAGTTAGAATTTACGGGAATTAAAAACTAAAAGGTGGGAGTGTTTGAGTGAAAACTAGAAAGTGATGTGATCTTTAAAAATAATAGAAAGATGGATAAAACGTGCAAATATGTTTTCTTATTATCTTATTTTATTTTATTTATTTAAAATTAGTTTTTGATAAAAACATAAGGATAAGGGATGGGCCCATGGTGGGGTTTAAATTTAAAAATGGATTTTTTGGGTTTTTAAAGGAATGAGGAATAAGTTGAAAATGATATTTTGTTCGGTTATATATATAGGAATATGGGAAATGTAATGGATAGGATGGTGGACCATGGTTATCTCAATTTTTGGGGGAGTTAACCGGTGGGAATTAAGGTGGCATTGGTGTCCACTAACATGCACCACGTTTCAAGAGATTTGCTAACATGTTCCACGTTTAACGTCCTTAGCTCGACGACCTCATTTACACGACCAATTTCTCTAAATAAATTTTGTCAATTAAACCAACCGGTGCATTCTCATAAAATTGTTTTAATCGTTGTCCATTTACTTTGAAGCAATTCTCCGAATCATCTTGAATTTCGACTGCGCCTTGTGGAAATACTTGAGTCACCTTATAGGGTCCGAGCCATTTTGACTTCAGTTTTTCTACAAATTTTTTTAGCTTTGAATTAAATAATAAAACTTTTTGACCAACATAAATGACTTACATGAAATGTTTTTTTTCATGAAATGCTTTTGTTTTTTTCTTGAAAGATCAGTGCGCTATCGTAAGCATTTCTACGAATTCCTTCCAGCTCTTGTATGTGTAACCGTCGTGCTTCCCCTACCGCATCCATTTCCATGTTACACTCTTTAATGACCCAGTACGCCTTGTGCTCTAGCTCGACTGGCAAGTGGCATGGCTTTTCGTACACAAGTCGATACAACGACATTCCTATAGGTCCATTGTAAGTTGTGTGGTATGCCCACAATGCATCGACTAACTTCAAGCTCCAATCTTTTCGGTTTGGTTTGTCAATATTTTCAAGGATGGATTTAATCTCTCGATTCGACATCTCCGCTTGTCCGTTCGTTTGCGGATGATAGGATGTGGTTATCTGCTGAGTAACACAATAATTTTGCATTAATGCTTCTACAACCCGATTGAAAAAGTGTTTCCCTCTATCGCATATGATTGCTCTCGAAGTACCGAACCTAGAAAAAAATAAAATAACGTAGGAAATTAGTCGTTGTTTTAGCATCATTGTTTCGGGTAGCCTTTTCTTCTACCCATTTAGAGACGTAATCGACTACAAGTATAATATAAAAATTTCCAAAAGAAGAGGTAAACAGCCCCATGTAATCGAGTCCCCAAATGTCGAAGACTTCGCAAACATGGATTGGATTGAGCGACATTTCACTCCTTCAGATTAAATTGACAACATGTTGGCACTTGTCACATGCTTTAAAAAACGTAAGCATCTCTAAATAAATTAGGCCAATAAAATCAACACTCAAGAATTTTGTGCGCAGTCCGTTTAGGCTCAAAATGACCTCCGCATGGATAAGAATGACAGAATTTTAAAATCAAATTTACCTCATCCTCGGTGATGCATCGCCTAGTTACCAGATCTGAACATTGTTTCCAGAGATACGAATCGTCCCAAATATAAAATCGGGACTCTTGCTTTAGTCGATTGATTTCATCTCTAGGCAAATCGTGAGGTAACTTACTTGTGGCTAAATAATTCACCATATCAGCGTACCATGGTGTCAATCCTTGCGCTAACATCAATCGTTCTTCTGAGAACTCATCATTAATCGGCGGATCGGATGTAGGAAGGGGTATGCGACTGAAATGGTCCGCGACGAGGTTTTCGCATCCCTTTTTATCTTTAATTTCTAGATCGAATTCTTAGAGAAGTAAAATCCACCAGATAAGCCTTGGCTTTGTTTCCTTTTTTTTCATAAGGTACTTTAAAGTTGCGTGATCAGAAAACACAACAATTTTAGTACCGAGTAAATATGGTCGAAATTTTTCTAAAGCAAAAATAATGGCGAAAAGCTCTTTTTCTGTTGTTGAGTGATTTTTTTGAGCTGAATTCAAAGTGTGAGATGCATAAGCTATAACGTGAGGTTTTTTCCGATCCTTTGGCCAAGGACTGCTTCAACGCTCGTGTTCGACGCATCGCACATCAGTTCGAACGGATAATTCCAGTTTGATGGTTGAACGATTGATGCTGTCACGAGCTTCTCTTTAAGTAAATCGAAGGAAGTCTTGCATTTTTCATCAAAATTAAATGCTTGATCTTTCTGGAGCAACTTGCATAACGGTTGTGCTATCTTTGAAAAATCTTTAATGAACCTGCGGTAAAACCCTGCATGACCCAGAAAAGAATGAATATCCCTCACAGTTGTGGGGTAAAGAAGTGAGCGTATGATATCAGTTTTAGCTTTATCCATAGCAATTCCATTAGATGAAACGATATGTCCTAATATTAAACATGTATAAACCATAAAATGACATTTCTCATAATTTAATACAAGATTAAACTCAAGGCATCGTCGCAAAACGTTTATTAAATTTAACAAACACTCACCAAATGAATTACCGTAAACAATAAAATCGTCTATAAATACTTCAATTCCCTTTTCAATATAGTCGGAGAATATGCTTACCATACACCGCTGAAAAGTAGTCGGTGCGTTACAAAGCCCAAATGACATTCGATGATAGACGAATGTTCCGAATGGACATGTGAAAGTCTTTTTTTCTTGATCTTCGGGCGCCGCAGGTATTTGGAAGAATCCTGAAAAGCCATCAAGACAATAATAATGAGTTTTACCGGCTAAATGTTCTATCATTTGATCTACAAACGGTAATGGAAAATGATCTTTTCGGGTTAAAGAGTTCAACTTCCTGTAGTCGATACAAACCCGCCAACCATTATGAACTCGCGTATAAACTAACTCATCTTCTGAGTTTTGGATTAGCGTCACTCCAGTCTTTTTAGGGACCTCGTGGATGGGACTTACACAATCACTGTCAGAAATCAGATAAATTATATCTGCATCAAGGATTTTTTGTATCTCTTTTTGCACTACCTCCATCATAGGTTCGTTTAGTCGGCGCTGCCCTTTATCGTGAAGGACTCGCCCCTTCTTCGATCTTAATCTTGTGCATACAAGTCGAGGGGCTTAATCCCTTTATATAGGCTATTGTCCATCCAATGGCCTCCTTATAAGCACACAACAGAGTTACAAGATCAGCTTCCTCCTCTTTCGAGAGTTTATTCGATATAATTACAGGAAAGGTTCCGTTCTCTCCCAAGAACACATATTTGAGGTGTTTCGACAACTCTTTGAGTTCGATAACTTGTGCCTGCAAAACCGATGGTAACATTTTAGTTTTTGAGGGAAGTAAAGAAAAACTAGAATTAATTGAAAAAATATTTTCTAACTCCCTTATCTCCTCTATGCGGCAAAGTTCAAGATCCCTGAAAAAATTATCGAAAAAATTAGTTTTAATGAATTCATTAATTAAGGGATCAATAGTATCAATGGGATTAACTCTTTATACCTGATCTAAGTATTTCATTGATTTATACACATCAAATTCTACTACCTCACCATCAAATTCCATCGTTAAAACACCGCTTCTTACATTAATTTTTGTATGGGCGATGCTTAGAAATGTTCGACCCAACAATACTTCTGAGCACGTGTTTGTTATATCGTTCTCCATGTCAATGACATAGAAATCGGCAGGAAAAATTAAAACATCGACTTTCACCAAGAGATTCTTGAGCACTTCTTCTGGATAGATGATTGAACGATCGGCCAACTGAATAGTAGCACGTGTTTCCTTCAAAGGTTCGTTAGTAATTATTTTATAAACGGAAAGAGGCATAACATTAATTCAAACTCCCAAGTCACACATTGATCGGTTAATTGAAACATTGCCTATTTTGCATGGTATGGCGAACATACCTTGGTCTTTCATTTTTTGTGGTAGTTTTCTTTGAAATACCGCATATACATTCTCTCTCAAATTTACCTTCTCATGTCCTGTGAGCTTTCTCTTCGTTGTACAAAGTTCTTTTAAAAATCTAGCATACCTTGGTACTTGCCGAATTATTTCCAGAAGAGGTATGTTAACTTGTACGTTTTTAATACCTCTATTATTTCCTTTTCTTCGGCTCGTTTATCTCGCCTCACCAATCTTGATGGAAAAGGTGGTGTGATTTCATGAGAAGGAGGTGGAGGAGGCGTCTGTGATGAAGTTGTATGTTCGGAGTTTGAAGGTGGTGTTTCATCATCTTCCTTGGTTTGTTCGGTTTCCTTCGCCGGAACTTCAGGGTTGACTATGGTTCCGCTTCTGAGGGTGATAGCACTGACGTTCTTTTTCGGATTTGGTTCCATTTGAGAGGGAAGTCTTTCTTGTGACTCCAATCTTCCCATTGCTTGAGCTAACTAGCTCACTTGTTTATCTAAGTTTTGAAGATGGGTCTCAGTACGGTTCTGGAACTTCTCCTAGGATATTGCCAACCGCTCAACAATGGATTCTAAATTTGACTTCTGTTGTTGATAAGGTTGTTTCTGCTAGTATGACTGATTTGGTCTTTGGTTTTGCGCATAACTAAAGTTCGGATGATCTTTCCATCCAGGGTTATATGAGTTGGCATTGGGGTTATATTGCCTTTGTGGAGGTCTCGGAAAATTCCCCATGGCATTCACTTGCGCAGCGTCCTCTTCTTGCACCTCATTGACTCACCGAGAGGGTTCAGTAGAATGGTGAAACCATTGCGAGTTGGATGTCATAGTTGTTATTAAGGTTCGAGCTACAGTTGGGGTCATGTTGACAAGTGCTCCTCCACTTGCTACATCAACTACCTTCATGTCCATAGGCGTCAACCCCTCGTAAAAGTACTAGAGAAGCGTTTGTTCGGTCAAACCGTGTTGAGGACAGCTGGCGCATAGCTTCTTGAAGCGTTCCTAGTAGTCATACAACGATTTAATATCCTTTTGTCGGATACTCAAGATACTTCGCCTAAGTTCGCTTGCCTTTGTTGCTGGAAAGAACCTGTCAAGAAATAAACGAGTCATATCAGTCCAGGTCGTAACAAAGTTAGAAGGAAGATCAAATAACCATTCTTTGGAAATATCAGATAAAGAAAAAGGAAAGACTCGAAGTTTAATTTGATCTTCGGAAACTCCCTACGGTTTTGTACTTAGACAAACCATATGAAACTTCTTAAGGTGCTTGTGGGGGTTCTCAGAGAGCAAGCCATGAAATTTTGGTAGAAGATGGATCAAACCGGTCTTCAATTGGAACGACGTTGTACCATTTGGGAAGGTTATGCACAAGGGCTGATTGTCATCTGGTGCCTTAGTCAGTTGCTGGATTGTTTGTTCTGCGTCTCCCATTGGATTTTGTTCTTCGTTGGTATTCTCAAAGTGTGTTACGGTTTGGGATGCTAGCTCAAGATCTCGTTGTAATCTCTGCTGGCGCGATCTATTTTGCTTTTCTCATTTTGTTTGTGCGTTCTGACGTCGTGTGAATGTTTTGATTTCCGGGATGTAGTCAACTAGTTCTCCCGGATTCTTCCTGGTCATAAACAAACAAAATTTATCACTAAATTTTTGTCGAAGTCCTCGGCAAAGGTGCCAATTTGACACGCGTCGTTTTCGCGTCAAAATAATTCATTCTTCTCAAATTATAAATAAAGGAAATTAAGCGTAGTAAAAGAGAAGTAAGGGTCGATCCCACAGGGACTCAGAAAACTTCCTGATTAATATATGTTTAATCGTTGAGCCAAGAAGAGAGTTGAATGATATTTTAGTAAAAGGGGGGTTTGCGAAATAACAAGAACACAAAGAAATTAAAGCGAGGTTTTAAAAGAAATTGATTCAGTATTTATAAATAAGCCTTAGGCATTGGCTCTGACCCAGTTTCCTCTAATCATTGAAAAAGAATTTTGACTTCAGGATTCACGTCGGTTAATTGCCTACAAGGGTCAATCCTTGAGACTACGCTTTGGTAACCGAATACTCAAGTTCCATCTTTGATATTGATTTACGAAGTTGATCTAGTCAACAACAATGTTGTAGATCAAAATCTTTTAAGTTCAGTAAAAACTGACTCGGGTTATGTTGTTTCAATAACAACGGTTCCGATCTCAATTTTCCTCTTAGTAATCAATTTACTAAGTGTGTTCCCAAGAAGTCAAAAGTGCTTCTATAGCCGATCCTTCCTCCCACATATTTAACCAAAAACATCATTCTGACCAAAGTCAATCTTTAGTTTTGAAATCATTTTAGTTTAGAAATCAAACCTTAGAAAACTGAAAGAGATTCCTGAAATTTTGAAAGTGATTTTCAATCCTCCCATTGGAATTGAGTCATCGATGTAGCCCTCGGCTTTAAAGAAAATTAGCTAAGCATGATTATGGAAGAAATCATGCTTAGCATATATTTTTTTTAAAAAAAGATAACTTTAAAAAGAAAGTAAAAACGAAGAACATAAAGGAAATTAATAGATTCAAAGTAAAAAATGAAACAATGAACAAGAGATGATTTGAGTCTCACCCCAAATGGGGTATTTATAGCATCCAAAACCCTAAAAATACTCTTAAAATGATAAAAGATAATCCTAAAATATTTAAAATACAAAAGATAAGTGCTAAGTGATAATAATTAAATCCCAAAATGTTTAAAATTCAAAAATAAAAGATAAATCTCAAGCTTTGATCGTAATCTCGGCTGATAAGTTCTCGGATGCGGCTAATAGCTTATCACACGTTGTTGACGTCATCTTCTAGAAGCCTGCTAATGTGGCATTGAGTCAGCCCCTTAATGCCCCAATTCATGGCCACTAATCCAGTCATGAATCCAGAAAATGTGCAAAATCAGCATTTTCTAGTATGTTTTCCAGCCATGAAGTCCTGCACAGAAAAGCACACAATAGACCACGATTCAACACCACAAAGCAACCTTTTAAGCATAATTATCACTAAAATATTGACCAAACTAGCTACTAATCAGTGTGTACTCGGTAAAGGATGTAGGTCACTATAATGAGTCACTAACTGCAGATAGGCTAGACTGGAAAAAATCAGTTTGGCTTGGTATTGCGCCACTAAAGGTGGAGTCTTTCATTTGGTTACTCATTCATCACATGGCTTCGGTGAAAGCTAAGCTCATGAAAAGAGGGTCCTTGTGGAACGATGACATATTATGTCCACTGTGCAAAAATCACCCCGAAACAATCAATCACCTTTTTTTCTCATGCACAATTTCTTGACAGATTTGGAGTCAATTTTGTTCTTTATGGAAGGTGGCATTTACTATTCATGAAGATCCAATCTTATTTTTTTAGGGGTGGAATGAAGTGTGGCAAGATGCTCATAAGGCGCAAGTTTGGAAAATTGTCTCGTTTGTCGTGATTTGGTCGATTTGGCTATTTAGAAATGAAATGGTGTTTAATGGGAAGTCTGTAGATATAATTAAAATGCTACTCATTGTTAAATAGAGATTGGCGTGGTGGCTTAAGGCAAAATACCTGGTCTCATTGATTTTAGTGGACAACTTCATAGCAGATTTGGTGATATGTGAAGCGGTGCTTAGAAGGAAGGCCACGACAAACAGTCCCATGACATGGTGTCCACCTTCGTTGGGCTGTCTAAAATATAACGTGGGTGGGGCAATGAAAGCTGATTGGAGTACAAAAGGTATTGGTGGCGTGTTGAGAAACAATGAAGGGCTGCAATTATCCTCTTTCGCTTATCGGATTGGCGCAGCTCCTTCAATTTTTGCTGAGATTTTAGCCATAAAACATCACTTCCAAAAATTTTGAGTCTCATAGTGGAGTGGCAAATTTAAACTAGTTGTTGAAAGTGATTGGGAAGTTGTGATCGACGGGATCCGAGAACCAACCAAATCTCCGCCTTGCTTCTTGCGTTTGATTACATGGATTGTTGGGTGGTGTATTAACAGATGGACTTGTTTTCGGTACTTTCCAAGAGCTTGCAACTATGAGGCCGACTTACTGGAAAAGAGAAAAATTGACAAAAATGTTTTCCCTCCTCCATATGGGTGAATTTGAATAAGCCGGGCTGGTATCATTTGCTTATAGGCTGTGGGCGGGATTTATTTTGTAAAATATCTTCGATCTAGGCTGCCCAATAAGAATTTTAGTAGGGATCTTACTCTCTGATGGTGGCCTCCCAAAAGGTTGGTGTAAGGACTAACCTCAACAATAAAACATGGGAACTCTTTTCCCCCTTTAAGTCTCGACATCATAGTAGTCGAGTCGATAGCTCGATAGACACATTCAAATCATTATTGAACAACTAACAACTAATACAATATAATTATTATGACCTTAACTATGCCTGCTAGTAGGCACAATCACTTCACTAATGGATTTTTTAGATATAGAAGGTTAAGTTTAATGAATTATTTCAAACTAGGACCAAATTAATAGAATGCATAAGTTCCAATGACTACAATTATAATTATATCAAGTCCTTATTTCAATTTCAATGGCAGAGTGACTTGTTTGACACAAAATTTTAATTTGGTGACTAGCTTGTTCCTAAACCTATAATTGAGTAGTTGAATTGTTACTTTTAGGAGAAAAGTTACATATTTGTTTCTAAACATATAATTGAATTACTAAAGTGTTACTTTTAAAAGAAAATTAATATATATATATATATATATATATTACTAAATGTATAACTAAGTGACATTCGGTGTAATTTACTCTTGCTTTTGGATCCAGTTTCAAGTCTCCACTCTCCTATGTTCATCGACCCAAAGCAACTTAGTTTAAAAATATGATTAAACTAAAATGTGTAATTATTAAAGAATAGATTTATCACTAATAATTTTTCAATTGTTACATCAAATTTTTTCTTCTTAAAATTAATGATCCATTCTATAGCTTTTGATAATTTAAGTAGTTAATTCATAACATTTTAAACTTGAATAATTTAACTAAAAGCTTAGTAGTAATTGAATCATCTACATGATTGTTACATTGATGAATTGGATAAATAGCGGGAACCACCCCCAACAAAATGATGGTTTCAACTATTACAAGACAACCTCTAGAGCAAGTAATTAAAAAAATTTAGTTGACACTGTCCTCCCTTCCATTGTAGGCTTTAAATTCTGTCGGAACAAATTTTCCCTTCCTCCTTTTCTAGTAGGAATTGTTTAAAAAAAATTATTACAAGAGAAGCGTTGAGAGGCATTGTCTAAGAGAGCGGCAAGCTTTGAATTGGTAATTCTGATTGGAATTTCTTCATCTTGGCCTCCTCCCGACAAAAAACCAGGCATGTTTAGCCCATTCTCAAGCTCAACGGCCTCTTCCACTCTTGTCACCACTTGATCAAAGCAGAAATATCGTCCGCATGCCCCATAATCCATGCCTTCATACACCTTAACATGAGCTTTACCCACCTTTTTCACATCTGCAATGGCTAAGCAGCCTTGTTGAAACATCTTCTGTCCACCTGCATTAATCCAACTTATATTACTAGGATATCTTTTACTCTTTTTTTTTTCAATTTATATTCAGGTTTTATGTACCTTTGAGGTATGGTAAAGCATTTGGAAAGGTGGGAGGCATGAGAAGAGCAGGGCAGACAGTAACCAGGTTTACTTTTAGTTCCTTTGCTTTCAACCAAGCTACCTTCTCAGCCTTGGTCTTACCCAATGCAAGCCAAAGCTGTGGTCCAAAACAATTAAACAGATGAAATATGTAGATAAGTAGGCAACATGGGTGTGAAACAATTGATTTGAGAGTACCTTGTTTTGTGTGCAAAATTCTTCACTGCTCCAACAGCTCTCATCAATAATCCGATCAGTGTTTTGGTTCCTCCAAATGGATGCGATTAGAGAAGAAGTGAAGATGCATCTCTTTACATAGCCTGTCTTTGCACAAGCTTCCACCACAGTCTTCGCCACTTGAGTCTCAAGAAACACCATCTGTTCCTTAAATAACCAAACCAAGTTGTGAGCTTACTGAAACACCATCTGTTCCTTAAATAACCAAACCAAGTTGTGAGCTGCAGAACAAACACATGTCTAACACCAAGTTTTGTGAGCTGCAGAACAAACACATGTCTAACAGAGATTCATGTACTTACTGAATAACCAGAGATCCCATGTGGATCAACGAAGGAAGATGTATGAAAAACAGCATGGCAGCCTCTAAAAGCATCACAAAGGCTTTGTAAATCGCCCATCTTGGTCACAACTACACTCTCCAATAGGTTCAACTCCGCCAGATCTTTCATTTCATCAAAATCCACTGTTCAAAGAATTGCAATTCAGGTTATTCAGAATCAGACTCGGTGTTGGAGTGGGGTTAAACAACTTACCTTGGTGTTGAATGGCTACTCGAACAAGGTAACCATGAGACAACAGCTCCTTCACAATGCTAGAACCTAAGCAAGAGTTGCCGCTTGTCACACATATCAGTTTCTTGTCTCCTGCACTCAAACTACAACTAAATACATTCCCAACAACACACTTTTGCTCCTTTCCTGAAATGGGCACCAGCAGTGGTGGTGTTGCCACCTCTACTTCTTCCATCTTCATTTCCTCCTATATTTCATACAGGCTGTGCTCTCAGCCTCAGGATTTTATATGAGAAGTAAGCAAGTGTTGGCGGGTAGGTGGAGAAGATTAGATAGAGACTCACGAGGGTGGTAAGTAAGTGCAGTGAGAATAGTGGATTTATTTCGGATCAAAAAAACAAAAGAAAAGAGAATAGTGGATTTATTCACGTCACACACATATATAAAATACAAGGGTGGAGATCATTAAGGTACAAAATTCATTACGATCGCAAAGTACAGATTTGTTTATAATAAATAATAACAAAAAATAGTATATACTGCTCATCTCCTTGTGTCCTGGCGGTAAAAGTAGAGGTTTATCATCCTTTGGGACTCAGGTTCGAGTACTAGTAATACATATTGTGTGTGCCGTCTTTAAAAAGACTAAAAAAGTTGAAAAACTTTCTAAAAAACATGTTACAAAAGTAAGAAAAAATTTATTATTTTCATACAAAAAGGAGGAGACTAATTACACAAAATTAAAATAAAATATCTCAAAATAAAATAATATAAAGTATATTAATAGAATGAGAAGAACGAGAAGGAAAAGGGAAAATTCTAACTACCAACGGCTTAAAAAACGGCGGAGTAATATAAACCGTTGGATGAAGCCGATTTGAAAAAAGTGGGTGACCTGGTGAACCAGTTACACTAAAATTGGGGGAAATTAAAACACATAGTAGCGGGAAAATTGAGTATTGAGTATAGAACCATTCGCAATAGAAAAAAAAAAGACGCGAAGAAGGGAGTTTTCCATTCGACAGAGAGGTGGGGGAATATGGCGTTCTTACACAAATACTGTATAAGTTTTGTGGGATCATGAACGATTTGGGTTTTGTGGAAATTTTCGGTTGTGATTTGAAATTCTTCTCGACAGACATATAAAAAGGGGAAAATATATTGTTTTGTGTTTATTAGATATGTTCCTTGTTAATGATATAAGTTTGATCGTTACGTACATAATGTTAACATAATTTTCAGATTGAAGTTGGTAGCAATGGAGAAAGTTTGTGAAGCTGGGGTAAATGGTGGACAGGGTACAGGAAGAAAATTGTCAGCATATATGTTGTTCTAGTAAGTTATAGTTGAATGATGGTGGCATTGTTCAAATTCTAAGTTGATAAGCATAATTTAGTTTGTACTCTAACAACGAAATGAACTTTGAACAGTTTCAGTGAATGTAGAAGACTTAAGGGTGGTAAAAAGAAAATGAACAATACTGTAAGTAAGATGACAAAATTGTTATTGTGTTTTGGTATTAGTTTGTAATGTGTTCATGTTATTCAAATTTAATAAGTGCGTTAATATTACAGGCGAAGAAAGCACTAGGGAAGAGATGGTCGAAGATGACTGATGAAGAAAAGAAGTCGTACTTGGATAGGTACAAGGAGCTGAAGGGATCTGAAATGGAAAGCAATAGGAAAGGGAAGTCGAAGAAATTAGTGGAAAAGGGAGAAGTTAAAAAGGCAAGTAGATGTTTATATTTATTTTTATTGAAAGTGGTTATTGCATGAATCATTTGGTGGATATATTTAAGCGTAACATAACGGGAAAATTTGTTGTATTAAATGTTGTAGGAGTTGTCATCGAGGTGCAGTATGAAGAAGGTATCAAGCTTGTTTAAAGAGATGGAGAAGATGAAAATTGACGGTGTTCTTAAGGACATCGGGTTAGGAGCATTACGGGGAATGATTTCGCGAGAAATTAAGCGGGACCTTTGTCGGGAGTTAGCGGAGAAGTTTGATCTTGAAACGTGCACGATAGAATTTAGTGGACACAAGATATATGTTTTGGTAGAAGATGTTTGGGTTTAAAGAACGAAGGTTTAGATGTGGAAGTGGCGACGCGAAATGTAAGTGGAAAGGAACTAGCAAAGAAGTACAAAATCAGCACGAAGATTGCATATAAAGAACTTTTAGAGGAGATACTAAGTGGAGGTTTTGAGGCTGAGGAGTTGAAAGCACGTGTACTATTGTATGTTGTTGGTTTGTTCCTAAGTCCGAATGCCAACCTTGTGCCTTCCATGGAACATTTCAAGTTGTTGTGCGAACCCAAATAGAGGGGGAAGTTAAATTGGTGTAAATATACGTACGATAGGTTACTTGATGGAGTAGCCAAAGTTAAAGCTCGAGATGGGTTGGCATATATGACGGGCTGCATTCCTATCCTAGAGGTAATGTATTATTAAGATTGAGTATTATTTGAACGTAATAGTTGATTGAGGCAAGATTTACCTTTTATAGTAATCGTATGTTTTTATTATTGTTAAATGTAGGTGAGGCTATTCGATTACTGGAATGGAGTTGCAAGTAGAGATTCAGCGTCTGCTGATGAGCGCGGTCGCATACATGCATGGGGGCAAAAGGATGTCAGCAGGATTGGTGGCCGCCTAAAGGAAGAGCGACCGGACAAAAAATTAAAAGTAAATGTCAAAAACAAGTTTGTATTGTATTGGGTTAATGGTTGTAATGACATGAAAGGAATTAATTAGTAATGTTTGTAGGTATTTGCCTCTAATGATGAACGGTGCGCGGAGGGAGAAGACGGTGGAAGCAACAATGGTAGTAATGATGTTATAATGGAGATGTTGCAGAAGGTAATTTCAAAGTTGGGGGAAATAAAAGAGAGTCTCGAAGCTCGCGTTGAGAAGGAAAATAAAATAGAAGAAACTTTGAAGACTTTGAAGGAAGAATCTAAGAATGTTGTGGAAAAGGTTGATGGTTTGTGTGTGGATATGATGTATATGAGGAAGGCTCTGCGCAAAGCTGATGCAAAATTTGGAGTAGGTCTTGACGCAGACGAAGTAATGCCGGACAAACCTGAAGTACAAGAGGCTGAGGAGAATGATGGTCGTAGTAGTGACCCTAACCCGTTGATGATAGAGGATCTGACGTTGGTTAAAGAAGACATCGCAGCAAGCTTCCAGAGAAAGAAAAAGGTATGATGAGTATAAATTTAAGAGTTGTGGTTAACGTTGCATTAATTGAATGTACGAGGTAGTTGTTGTTGATATGTTTGCGGTCAACTTGTAGGGAAACCCAATTGCCGAAGCAAAGTCAAAGGTCAGTGGGAAAGCGAGTCGAGTAGGGGTGAAAACGAGAAATATGAAATAAGTGGGCGTTTGCACACAAGGGCGGTTTCGAGCCTCGGTTGGTTCTAGTAGGCACATGAAAAAAACTTGAAATTGAGTTATTTGTAATATGAATTGTATGATTTAGTTTGGTTTTTAAACGGGTGGATGATTTGGGTTACGTTCGATTAGAACGTTAATCATTTGTACTATTTTATAATGAATGATTATTAAATAACGTACGTTTAAAATAATATATGAATTGGGTAGAAGTTGTAGTACATTAGAACTTATCAAATATTGCATGCTTTAATGTTATTCAATAGTGAGGAACAAATGTTGAAGTGTCGCAGATGTTGACGTATGTTGAAATAGCTGATGGAGTTGGGCCGTCAGCGAAAGCAACATGTGACTATATCTGGAATACAACCTTGACAGAAGGGTAAGCAATCCATATGGCTTATAGAATGTAGTTTGTTTCAATTTAACATGCAATTTTTAAGTGTATGTACAGGAAAATCCTGGTAGATTTTAGTCACCTTTATTTGATTGTATTTGACGCTGATACCTTACGACCAAATTGATGGGTTGGTTCAAGGGTCAGTAAAGAACCCATTTTGTACTAATAAATGAAGTCATTTTGAAGGCAGTGTATAATGACAACTTATTTATGTTATTGGTAACATTTAGGTCATTGATGTTGTTGGTTGGTCGATTGTTGATGAAGATAATAGGACAAAATGTAAAGCAAGGAGAGGGTACATACCTTGCACATTGAGTGTACGTAAAATTTGTTTTCATGTTATTGTTGAATAATAATGGTTTGTGAAACATTGAGAATAATAATGGTTGTCTTGTAGGATCAACTTCAATGAGGGGAATTGGATGGTTCGCAGCTTGCTTCGTATTGGCGTAAGAGTTATGGACCGTCTGGTAGACTTAGCGACTGCAAATTGGTATGAAGAACGAGGAAAAATTTAACTAAACTTTGCAATGTATTACGTAGATATATTATATGGGGTATGCTTATGTGGAGTTTCATTACTGATATGTAATTGATGGCAGGTCTTTATCCTTGTAAATGAAAATAATACTCATTGGTACATGTGCGTTATGGATCTCGAGCGGGAGGAAGCGAAGATACTGGACAGCTTGCCCACAACGCGGGGAAATGCTTCAAGAGTGGGTGTAACACAGAAATTGGTAATAATCGTAAACTTATAAAAATTTACCAATCTTTACTCATGTTAGTCATTATTTAAAAAAGTATGTGTGTCTGTGCATCTAGCTTAAGAAGCTAGGTGAGTGTTTGTTCAATGAGAAGTTTGTAGATGTTTTTGGCTCACCATCAAACGCAATTTTTGATCCCCCAGTGATGGTGGCTAAATGCAGACGTCAAGGCAATGGGTATATTGTACTTCAAAAAGTTGAAATGTATTTTTTTGCTAGCATTTGATATGTTTGTTAATAATTTGATGTTTAAAGTATTATTTCTTTGAACAGAGATGATTGTGGGGTTTATTGCATTCAGTGGATGCTATTATGGCACACAAAACGTGTTGAGGAAGTGGTATGTTCTGCTGTTGTCTGCATACATTTTAATAACTGTTCCATTGAACGAATTATATAATCCAAACTAATGCATCTATTGTTAACACTTGTGTTGCTAGACGGTCGGGGTATGGGACAAAATGCATATTTTGTATGATCTTGTGAATCATGATAAGAATAAAAAGAGGCGGAAAATTGCAGTTGAAACGAAAGCACATGTTGCTCATCTTCAGTCAAGACAATATGTCAGCTGTGTTAGCATTTGTCGGCATCAATGGTGAGGGAGTTATTGCTACGTATGTTGTTCCTTAACCGTTAACTGGCCTTTAAACATTTCAGCTAACGCTCATATCTTTCTGATATATGTTGTGGTTATGAACAAGTTGAAGTTGGAGCGGAGTTGCATTTATTTGGAAGGAAATATCTTTTGTATGTATGAAAAGCACACGAGATAGGAGAGGACCCTTTATTTTGATAATTTTTGTTGATTATTTTTGAATTGGACACAAAGAAGTCGGGCAACATATGGTTGTATAGGATAATTTCCTATTTTGTACATGTACAACACTACTGTCTGACGATGGTCTAGTTCCAAAATGAGAAGTCCTGCATCAGATAAAGTTAATTACAATGGTGTTAATTGTAACAAGAATCGTGTAAAAATGTAGGAAGTTCCATAAAAGTGTACCATGGATGTTGTAGTTGGAGCGATACTAAAAAAATTAAAGTTGTCCTCGTTTGGAAGATGTTGGTCCTAACAGAAATGTGGATGCAAACAAGCGTTAATCATCATATAAACGTTAATAACGTATGGTGATAGTGAAAAGAATCGTGCAAAGTAAGATGAAGTTGTATAAAACTGTACCATGGATGTTCCATGTTGAGGGATATTAAAAAAATTTATGTCATCCTAAAGTGAAAATTAACTGAGATTCGGTTGAGATGCGAACATGTCGACGACATTTGAGATATCAATTTCCTCTTCGGAAAGGCATGTTCTGTCCACAAATGTTGGGGTTGGAAGTTGAAGCTTAAGACGAGGGCATGTGTTTTTATTGTGTCCCTCCAACTTGCAAAAGGAACAATGAAAGATCCGTGACTTTGCACGTTGATTTTTGACATTGGTTTTTCGTTTTGCTTCTTTTCGGTGCGGGTCCCTAACGGGTCGTTTGCCTTCTTTCTTTGATGAAGACTCCTTCAAGGTTGTGGAGTGATCAAATTCAACAGTTAATCTAAGTATCTCATCTTTCGTGCTCTGAAACGTTTCGTCAGCCTGAGATGCAAAGTAGCACAACTGCGTGGATAGTGCTCGCAAAGAAGTGAATTGAGCCATTTGTTTCCTTTTCGGTGGCACGTTTAATTCAACAAATGATGACACCGCAATCTTTGCATCTTTCGTCCACCACGAATGTATTAAACATTTTGGGATCTTAGAGAAGTCTTCCAACTTCATAACGTGTAGCTGATGGCAACATGGAAGGCCGACTGTCTCATATTTCTGCAGGAACATGTTATGTTATGCGTTGCGACCTCAAGAACCACCTCATACAATTCCGAAGGATCCTTATAATTTGTTAACCGATATGTCCAGAAGCCTCCACCTTCGATAGTTGGATGTATAGGACGATACAATGTTTCATTTTTATGTGCGGTCTGAACAAATTTGAATGATGCTCGTGTATATACGTCTGCTGCATTCCTTTCAAGTTCATTCAATTTGGTCATAGGAAAAGGTGTCGCATTTGAACTTAAGAAATCTTCCCTTAACTCATGAATTCGCATCTCATTGATCCCATTATCAATGGCACGAACAACATCTATATATGTCTTCTTAGAAGTGAGCAAAAGATTTAGCGCTGCATTCATAGCTTCGCACCTTTGGGTTGATCGAAGATTGGCGAAGAAATGTCCAGTAAGATATGCTTGTGCCCACATAGCCGTTGTCTGATCCTTCTCTACAGCCCAAGGATGATGTTCGACGTTAAACTGTTTAACAACTGACCTCCACTCCCGATCAAATTCCTCAGTTGTACACCAAGATGACATGCATCTCTTAAATGCGGAAGTAAATTTTGTGTCACCAACGTTTGCCTGAGCATTTCGTGACAGATGCCATGAGCATATGCGATGGCAAGCAAGCAGGAACACCGTTTTTATTTCTTTGTGCATGGCCCTATCACCATCTGTGACAACTGAAACTGGAGCCTTGTTACACATTGCCTCTGCAAATTGTCTCAGTACCCATTCAAAATAATCATCAGTCTCGTCAGCTAGAATTGCAACACTGAAGATAATTGTTTGGTGTTGGTGATTGACACCAAGAATAGGCATTAGAGGTCGGCCATAGATATTACCTTTGTACGTCGTGTCAAATGCAATGACATCACCAAATCATGCGTAGTTGGACCTCGATGTTGAATCACACCAAAAACGATTATGCAACGCCCCTGAGTCATCAAGATCGTATTACATGCAGAACCTGGTATCCTGCTCTTTCTTCAAGTCAAAGTAAGTTAGGACGACATTTACATCACCGTCACGAATTTCTTTAGCGTTTGACTGATGCACTGAGTTGTACAAGTCTTTCCTTATGAAACCAACATTGTGGAAACCAGCTGATTGTTGCGTGAAAAAATTCATAATATGTGATGTTTTCACCCCCACATTTTTCAATGCACGTGCCTCATTTAGATCACCCTCTGTAACTTCTTGACTAGACCGAAGAAACGGTTGCATAATAGGTGGGCACAGCTCGTGATTATGTGCATTATAAAAAAATGATATCCGCCACTGATCCGAATCGCGACATTGAACAACAATTTTTGCCTTGCAACTGATGCGTGTTATAGCGCGGGGCGCACGTTTACGATCAACATCATTAACAGAATCTCTGCGTTTGCTTGCCCAGCTGCAACAAATTTCTTGTGATATTAATGAACCAAGGCCATCATACCTTGTTGTTGATCGACACACACTGAACCCACAATTTATTGCGTATTCTTTATAATACTCCCATGCAGCCTCACGAGAGTTAAACATCAAACCATCTAAATTTTCTGGCATTAGCGGTTCATTTGATGTGTGTCCATGAGCCATATTATTCTCTCCAATGTTGTCATCCATGTATGATACAAATATTGAAGAGTGTGTACGAACCTAAAGTTTATTGCATACCGTTGAAATCAATTAGTACAATACACATATGAAAAACATGGGAGCACTAGGTTTAGACATTTTTCTTACCTTCACCTCCAATGTTCTGGTTGAGGAGAGAGTTTAGGAGATGTATGGAACTAACACTTGAAGAGGAGAGAGTTTGAGTTTAATGAAGATGCCCTCTCTGGTAATAAAAAGGAAATAGCTTAGTTGGTGGTAACATTTATTATGCACCAACTGTCTTGGTTGGATGAAATAAATACGTTGGGATTAGGTTTTGAAACCACCATAATTGAGGTTTCGATACCCCATTCAGGACCTAGTCTTTCTGCCAAACCGGCATCAGAACCAGAAAATAAGGTTTCGATACCCCCTTCAGGAAAAACGAAATACGTCTTTATGCCAAATCACCATCGGAACCAGAAAAAAAAGGTTTTGATACCCCCTTCAGGAGCAACAAAATACTTCTGTCTGCCAAACCAGCATTGGAACCAGAAAAAAGGTTTCGATACCCCCTTCAGGAACAAAAAAATACTTCTTTCTGCCAAACCAGCATCGGAACCAGAAAAGAAGGTTTCGATACCCCTTTTAGGACCAGTGAAATACGTGTTTCTGCCAAACCAGTATCGGAACCATACAACGCGGTTTCGAAACCCCTTCACAACCCAAAAAATCAGCACCCAAACCCCTGTGGGGGGATTTGAAACCGGGTTAGCAAGTTTTCGAGGGAGAGCATGTAACGCCCCGGTTTTGGGCTCAGAAATTTTGGGCGTTGACCGGTTCGGTCAAAGTGCTGATCGAATATATAAGAGTGAATTTAGGAAAGCCTAGTTCGGGTTGCATTAAAAATATGGAAAAATGTTCTAAAATCATCTTTTATTATATAAAAGTTAACTGTGAAATCAATTTTGGAAAAAGAGGTTCGGAAGGTTGACATTTTGGCTAGTGACCAAAATGTAATTTTTGAAAGTTGCGGGACAGTTTTATAAAGGATTGAAACTTTGAATCTTTAAGGAGCTATTATTCCAAAAAGGATTTCTCCAGATTTTTCTAAGATATTTTAAGGCTTTATTCTGATTTTAAAGATTATGAAATGTGGAGGGAAAATCATTTTTACCATTTCTTAACTAACTTTTCTATTTCTCTCAATTTTCCTTTTCTCTCATTTTCTCTCCACCCAAACACAATTCTCCAGATTTTCTTCTCTGATTTTGGCATCTAAATCACTCATTTCAACTCTCTTGTGATTCCTAATCATCTCTACAACAAAACCTCTCAATTTGCAAGTTGTTTCATTAAGCATTTTGGCTCTAAAAAGGAGAAATTCAAGTTTGGAGGTAAGAACGTTCTTCTCCTCTAAACTATCAGTTCTTTACTGAAATTCCTAAGTTCTCAATCCTTGATTTGTGTTTTGTTAATGGCTTTTCAATTGAAATCTTGATTTTGGCTTAAAATGCAAGATTTGGTGATTTTGGTGAAATTTTCGTGTGATCTGTTTGGGCAGTGTTTTGAAGTGTCAAAATGATGTTAAATGAATGCTAAATTGATTAGAAGTTGAGGTTTAATCAATGCAATCCTGGATAGGTTGAATTTCCTAAGTTTGGCTTGAGTTTTTGGTTGTTTTTGGAGTGTTTTTGGTGATCTGTTATACCTGGAGGTATAAGGATGTGTTTGTGATCATTTTGGATGTTAATTGATGTTTAAAAATGGTTAGAAGTGATGGATCTTGGCTGGGTTAAGTTTTGGAAGTGTTTGGAGGTGATTTCGGTTGTGTGTGGTAGCCAAATTGTTGGATTTGGGATGAGCAGCGAGTTGAGTCTTGTTGCTGGTGTTCTTAATGCATAATGATGCATTAATCGTCTGTTGTTGTGTGCTTGAAACAAGGGAGTTTGATCCGTGAGCTTTGAAGGTGTTGCGGAAGGTTTTCGGATGCTTGGAAGGCTTGTCGGCTAGCCTTGTTTTGAGTATCGGTGAGTGAAGTTGGGTTTTCAGCTTTTAAACCAAGGTTTGAAGGTTTTGGGAGCTTAGTTTAAGTCTAAACAACTTTGCTAAGCTCAAGAGTAAGTGATTGGATTTTCGCTCTTGAATTGTGTTGGGTTTGGTTTTAAAAGCTATTGTGGTTGATGATTGAGATGCATATGTTTTGCATGGTTTAAATCTGTTTTGAAAGCATATATTAAGCATGGTTTATTGCTGGTTTTGAAAGCCATTTGTGAAGGATGCTCAAGGTAAGAGATCCTTGGTTTTGTGTATGGTATTTGTGTTTTTGATGCATAGTGGTGCATGTTGATCTATGGCTTTGTATGTTGCTTTAAAACAGTGAATTGATGATGATAAATGTTACTTTTTGCATATTGGTTATGCATGTGAATCATTGGATTAATGAGGTAATGGTTTTGCATATTGGTTATGCATGTGAATCATTGGATTAATGAGGTAATGGTTTTGCATATTGGTTGTGCATGTGAAACGTAGGATTAACATGGCAAGATAGTTATGTTGGCAAGTGATGAAAGTGGTTCTTGGTTCGTTGATCGGATATAGTTAGCCGGCTATAGGATTGGGTGCACCGTGAATTAAGTCGCCTTGGAGGTGGAGTGGTCAAGAGTGGACCGGAAAGCTCCCTTCAAGTATCCTAACGAGATGGTTAAGGTCATAATGGAGGTGTTGCCCATTCGAGGACCTTGGTTGAGCAAAGGTTATATGGTGTTTAAAAGTCCATATGTGAGAACCTTGTGCTTGTTAAGATCACAATGGCGGTGTAAGACCATGTGTGGATCTTGTGTGGGGTGTCCCGGATCTCGTTAGTGATTTATACAACTACCAATCGGTTATGCAAAGGTTGTATGGTGTTTAAAAGTCCATACAAGGAAACCTTGTGCATGTTGAGGTTGTATGGTGTTTAAAAGTCCATGCATGGGAACCTCGGGAAAAGCTAAGGTTGTATGGTGTTTAAAAGTCCATACATGGGAACTTTAGGCTTGTAAGGTCAAATGGTGTTTAAAAGTCCATTTGGGAGGCCTTGGATTGGTAGGGTGTATGGAGCGTAGGGACAACGCTCGGAATCCGCGTATCCGATCGGGTTGTTGAGTTGAAAAGTGGATGTGGTTGATCACTTGGAGGCCAATGTAATGTTCTTGATCATAAAGAAGCATGAGATGCTTGAAAAGATGCATGGTTGCATGAAAAGTGTATGATGCTAGTGAATGCATGTTTACTTGTTAAGTTGAACAAGTGTTGATTATCATTTGGTAAATGATGCATGTGTGCATGAAATCTCCTTAATGCATTGGAGTCTTGTTAAGACTTGTTTAAAAAGGCATGTGATAATGATGTTGTGGTTCATGGGTTGTCTTTGGTTAATGCATGTATTGGATTGATTGAGTAAATGATTTTAAAAGGTTTCTTGCTTAAATGGTTTTTAAGTATAAGAAGGGTATGTTGTGAAGTGTGAATGTTTTCCAAGGTTTTGATTTAACTTTGCATATGGTGTTTATGCATGGACTGGTTAAATGGATGATTATGTCAATTATGCTTTGAAAAGGTTTTCTTAGCTTGCTAAGCTAAGGTTTGGTTTCATGTATGTGCAATGCATGGTTTAAGCATGATGTTGAAAAGGAGTTTTCAAACATGGTTTTGGTTTGTCAAATCGGGTTGTTTTTAAAGTGTTTTGTAACCCGCTGCATTGATGGTGTTTTGGTTTTGAGCATTCCTCACTAAGCATTATGTGCTTACGCTCCTTTTTGTCCATCAATGCAGATTCTTGAAGTTTGGACAGCAAGGAGCAAGGGATTCAAGGTGGACTCCAATTGAGATGTATGTCTCGGTGAATAGCTATAGTTAATAAGGGCAATGGGGGTAGAATCTCTCGGATTGATGTTTTTGTATTCGTATATGTGCGGACAAGTATGTTTTAATGTTGTTGATGTTGCTGAATCATGATTTGGTTATAATGAGATTGTTTTGGTAAGATTGTGCTTATTTGGTTGCTTGTGTAGGAAGCATGCCTATAGAATTGGGGCTTTTTGCATATAATGTTGTTCTGACGTTATGTTGGTGCTTGCAAGTCTTATATATGTTGAATTGCATGCTGGTAAAGTTTTGTGGCAATTGGAGCATGTTTGAATGATGAATTGCATGTTTTGGAATTGCATTTTGCTGCAATCTGTGCAGGCGTTTCGGAACAGTGTGCACCGTTTCGGAACGGGTGCCTTGAATGAACCCAGGCATCCGAAACGGTATGCACCGTTTCGAAACGGTTTGGTCTCTGCCAGACCCCCGTTGCGGAACGCGTTGCGGAACGGCCCCGAGTTTCGAAACGGGCTCTGCCTGTTTCGGAACGGGTGACCGTTGGGGGCTGACATGGGCGGTTAAATGTTTCAAAATGTTTGCATTTTGGTCCTAAAACTTGTTTGTGCAATTGTATGAGTTTGGGATGTCCGTTTGAGCTGAAATTTGGCGGTGAAGCATGAAACCTGATTAATTTTAAGTTGGTAACTTAAAATTTGGTTAAGTCCTTAAAGTTTTCAGAATTTACAATTTGGTCCCTAAAGAGTTAAATTGTTCAATTGGGTCCCTGTTTGATCTCTGATGTTTGTGATCTTTGAGTATGCTGTTTGCATGATCACATCTAAGGTTAATGTGCATCTAGACAAGATTAAAAAGAGAAAAAAAAAGGGTCGTTAATCAAGGTTGACTTTCGGGTTGACTTTGGTTTTCCCCGTGTGACTTTCTTAATTCGGGTCAACTGTCTGGGCCGGGTTAAGGGGGTTACATTTGGTGGTATCAGATCTGAGTTGCGAATGCTTGGGGAAAACGGTAAGTTGTTGTGATGTATGCTTGTTGTTTACCTTGATGTGTGGTTGGAAGTTGGTTGAAACATGTGTTTCTGAGTATGCTGCTGATGTTTCTGAGCAAATTGTTGATGTTTCTGAGCATGTTGCTGATGTATGCAAGCATGTTTTGTGGTTATGCATCTTGGTTGAGCTTATGTGGATATGTGCTGATGCTGTGAGCTGATGTTATGCATGATGAAAGTGCTATGAGTATGTTATGTTGATAATATGCTGTTGCAAATGGAAGCTGTTTGATGTAAGCATGATCAAAGTATGTTGTTTGATATGCTTGATGTTGTGATATCCATGTTGTGTTGACGGTTATGTCATGAAAAGGGGAGGATTCGGGATACCCATTGCCTTATTAATATAGCTATTGTGTTATTTGGAGTTGGAGTTTGAATCCTTGCTTAATGCTGGTCTAACTGGTTTGTTTGCTTGTTGTGATTGTTTGTTGTTGTTAGTAGTATGGCAAAATCGATGGAAGAATGGCAGTTGGGTAAGATGGTTGCTGCCTTGGGGCAGGTTGTTAAGGCTTGGAATTTACCTTTCTGTAGAGGTGTTTTGTCTCAGTCTTCTGTGCCTGGAGTTGAGGTGGTTAGGCAAGGGAAAGAAGTTGGTTCTGTGATGAAGAGTTCATCATTTGTTGAGTAGGAGGTGTTGGGGACATCTCAGGCTGAGGTAAAGGTAAAGTCAGTGGATGTGCTGGCTGTGGGATGTGTGGGTTTGCCGAAGCAGCGTTTGCTTGATTTGGGTGCTGTGGAATATCATGGTTCTTCACCGGAGATGTTTGAGGCCTGGTTGGCCAGTGTGATTCTGATCTTGGATCAGGAAGGCTGTGATTATGCTTGTAAGCTGGGAAGTGTTGTTTCTTTGATGCTGGAGGATGCGTGTGCCTGGTGGACATCTGTGGCGGTGGCGTCACATATTCCTGATATTGATTGGGATTTCTTTGTATCTGCTTTTTGTGAAAGGTATCTTGGAAGGGAATTTCCAAGGGTTGAGCAATGTGAAGATAGTGCTGTTGTGGAGCAAGTGTTGCTTGAGCAAGGAGTGGAGGTTCAGCCACCGGTATGCGACCGTTGTGAAAGGCGCCATGTTGGAGGTTGCTGGGGCGCGGGTGCTTGTTGGAATTGTGGTTCCAAAGTGCATATTAAGCGTGATTGTCCTCTTGGAGTGAAGTCAGATTCGGTGTTAGCCAAAGGGTCTTTGAAAGGTCGTGGGCACGGCCGAGGCAAGGTTCAGAGGTGGCAAAAAGAGCAGAAGGTTGTGAAGAGTTTGGGAAAAGAGAATTGCTGGAAATGTGGGTCTGCTGGACACATGAGACGTGATTGTTTGGGGTTGGCTCGGAACAGTCAAGGTTCCTTACCGCAAGGAGTTGATGTTGACCCTGGTGTGTTAGCTGGTGCTGCAGTTGTGCCGCAGGAGGTTGATGGTTCCGCAAGGAAGAAAGCTCGTCTGATGAAGCTTCAGGGAGGTGTTGTGTTTTCAGGTAACCTTGTGACGTAATCTTTGCTCTAGTTACCTTAGTTTGGTTTCTGTTGGTTTTCCTTGCGTGGTAAGTTTAGTCTTGTTGCTAGCATGTTGGGGTAATGGTAGTTGTTTGGAAACATCTTTGGTGTGAAGAAGGCTTAGTGAGTATCTGGTGGTTAATGGTTGTTGGTATGGTGGAGTTAGAAAAGCTAGAAGTGAGGTAGGAGGTTGTTCTTAGACGGATTTGAGGTTGTTATTGGAGGGTGTGAACTGGCATTCATGCACAGTTAAAATCATTGTTATATGCTATATTATATATGTTGGTCCATGCATACATGTGGCATGACATTAGAGGTTTTGCATACATGTACATCAGGCATTGATAGGGCATGTAGGTGATCATGCATACGATGTTCACACTCGCTAATAACTAATCGAATCTGTTAGTGTGGTGGTTGGTTGGGATGATGGGTTTTTAGAGGTTGTTTTGGTGCTGAGTGAGGGTTAGAAGTAATATCAAGCTAGATGCTAGTAGTGGTGAGAGTGGGGTATAGCATGTTAGTGGAAGGATAGTGTTTGTTGCTTAAGGAGTTTAGTGGTCTGGTGGTGAAGAGTACTGGTTGAGGTTAGTATCGGTTAAGTGGGTTGTGTAGCAAAAAGGAAGTGGTAGTTCCTTGGTGCTAGTGATGTTGCAGTTTTGCGGTTGTGTTTTCAGGTGCTGAAGTAGCCTAGTATTTAAGTTGTTGTGAAAGGGTTGTGATGGTAAGTGCTGGTTCTTAGCAACCTTTGAGGAGTTGAGGAGTTGTTATGTGTGTTTTGATTAAGCAATGTTCTGGTAATGCAAGTGTTATGGTTGAAGTTTGAAGTGAAAGGGCTATGAAAGATCGAAGGCTTTTGTTGGTCGTGTGGGTTCTTGTGAGAAGTGGTTGGCTGGTTGTGGTTAAGAAAGTTCCGTTTGAAGTCAGCTGGTGGTGTGTGGAATGGCTGGCGGAGTCAAGTTGGGGTTGTGATGTAATTCTTGGAATCTGGGTGAATGGTCCTGGTGAGTTGTTGTGGTGATGTTAGCGGCAGATGTGAAGGATTATCAGCTTTTGTTGAAGAGTTGAGTAACCAGTTGACGTTTAAGGATTTTTGTTTGTTGGGAAAATCCTTGGAAGAGGTTGGGAGTTTGCAAGATTTTTAGAAGCAGAAAAGTTTGCATAGTGGCTGAATTGGATTGGTTGTTGTCTCTGTGTAAATAAGTCTTGGGGTTGTGTGTTACAGTGATGTGTGCTGTAAGAGCTGGAGTTCTTCAGGTTGATGTTGGGGCTGTGTACAGTCCGGTTATGTGAAAGGTTAAGTTGTGGCTATCCTTGAGTGTTCTGGGTTTTGTGAACAACATGTGGGGTGTTGTGTTCGGTGGAGTTTTGTGTGGGAAGTGTTCAGTGTTGGTTGAGGCTTTTGTGTTGCCTTGTGTGTTGCTTGGAGAAGGTTGTTGTTCTCTTTTCGCCGGTTGAAATTTCGAGGACGAAATTTCCTAAGGGGGGGAGAGTTGTAACGCCCCGGTTTTGGGCTCAGAAGTTTTGGGCGTTGACCGGTTCGGTCAAAGTGCTGATCGAATATATAAGAGTGAATTTAGGAAAGCCTAGTTCGGGTTGCATTAAAAATATGGAAAAATGTTCTAAAATCATCTTTTATTATATAAAAGTGAACTGTGAAATCAATTTTGGAAAAAGAGGTTCGGAAGGTTGACATTTTGGCTAGTGACCAAAATGTAATTTTTGAAAGTTGCGGGACAGTTTTATAAAGGATTGAAACTTTGAATCTTTAAGGAGCTATTATTCCAAAAAGGATTTCTCCAGATTTTTCTAAGATATTTTAAGGCTTTATTCTGATTTTAAAGATTATGAAATGTGGAGGGAAAATCATTTTTACCATTTCTTAACTAACTTTTCTATTTCTCTCAATTTTCCTTTTCTCTCATTTTCTCTCCACCCAAACACAATTCTCCAGATTTTCTTCTCTGATTTTGGCATCTAAATCACTCATTTCAACTCTCTTGTGATTCCTAATCATCTCTACAACAAAACCTCTCAATTTGCAAGTTGTTTCATTAAGCATTTTGGCTCTAAAAAGGAGAAATTCAAGTTTGGAGGTAAGAACGTCCTTCTCCTCTAAACTATCAGTTCTTTACTGAAATTCCTAAGTTTTCAATCCTTGATTTGTGTTTTGTTAATGGATTTTCAATTGAAATCTTGATTTTGGCTTAAAATGCAAGATTTGGTGATTTTGGTGAAATTTTCGTGTGATCTGTTTGGGCAGTGTTTTGAAGTGTCAAAATGATGTTAAATGAATGCTAAATTGATTAGAAGTTGAGGTTTAATCAATGCAATCCCGGATAGGTTGAATTTCCTAAGTTTGGCTTGAGTTTTTGGTTGTTTTTGGAGTGTTTTTGGTGATCTGTTATACCTGGAGGTATAAGGATGTGTTTGTGATCATTTTGGATGTTAATTGATGTTTAAAAATGGTTAGAAGTGATGGATCTTGGCTGGGTTAAGTTTTGGAAGTGTTTGGAGGTGATTTCGGTTGTGTTTGGTAGCCAAATTGTTGGATTTGGGATGAGCAGCGAGTTGAGTCTTGTTGCTGGTGTTCTTAATGCATAATGATGCATTAATCCTCTGTTGTTGTGTGCTTGAAACAGGGGAGTTTGATCCGTGAGCTTTGAAGGTGTTGCAGAAGGTTTTCGGATGCTTAGAAGGCTTGTCGGCTAGCCTTGTTTTGAGTATCGGTGAGTGAAGTTGGGTTTTCAGCTTTTAAACCAAGGTTTGAAGGTTTTGGGAGCTTAGTTTAAGTCTAAACAACTTTGCTAAGCTCAAGAGTAAGTGATTGGATTTTCGCTCTTGAATTGTGTTGGGTTTGGTTTTAAAAGCTATTGTGGTTGATGATTGAGATGCATATGTTTTGCATGGTTTAAATCTATTTTGAAAGCATATATTAAGCATGGTTTATTGCTGGTTTTGAAAGCCATTTGTGAAGGATGCTCAAGGTAAGAGATCCTTGGTTTTGTGTATGGTATTTGTGTTTTTGATGCATAGTAGTGCATGTTGATCTATGGCTTTGTATGTTGCTTTAAAACAGTGAATTGATGATGATAAATGTTACTTTTTGCATATTGGTTATGCATGTGAATCATTGGATTAATGAGGTAATGGTTTTGCATATTGGTTATGCATGTGAATCATTGGATTAATGAGGTAATGGTTTTGCATATTGGTTGTGCATGTGAAACGTTGGATTAACATGGTAAGATAGTTATGTTGGCAAGTGATGAAAGTGGTTCTTGGTTCGTTGATTGGATATAGTTAGCCGGCTATAGGATTGGGTGCACCGTGAATTAAGTCGCCTTGGAGGTGGAGTGGTCAAGAGTGGACCGGAAAGCTCCCTTCAAGTATCCTAACGAGATGGTTAAGGTCATAATGGAGGTGTTGCCCATTCGAGGACCTTGGTTGAGCAAAGGTTATATGGTGTTTAAAAGTCCATATGTGAGAACCTTGTGCTTGTTAAGATCACAATGGCGGTGTAAGACCATGTGTGGATCTTGTGTGGGGTGTCCCGGATCTCGTTAGTGATTTATACAACTACCAATCGGTTATGCAAAGGTTGTATGGTGTTTAAAAGTCCATACAAGGAAACCTTGTGCATGTTGAGGTTGTATGGTGTTTAAAAGTCCATGCATGGGAACCTCGGGAAAAGCTAAGGTTGTATGGTGTTTAAAAGTCCATACATGGGAACTTTAGGCTTGTAAGGTCAAATGGTGTTTAAAAGTCCATTTGGGAGGCCTTGGATTGGTAGGGTGTATGGAGCGTAGGGACAACGCTCGGAATCCGCGTATCCGATCGGGTTGTTGAGTTGAAAAGTGGATGTGGTTGATCACTTGGAGGCCAATGTAATGTTCTTGATCATAAAGAAGCATGAGATGCTTGAAAAGATGCATGGTTGCATGAAAAGTGTATGATGCTAGTGAATGCATGTTTACTTGTTAAGTTGAACAAGTGTTGATTATCATTTGGTAAATGATGCATGTGTGCATGAAATCTCCTTAATGCATTGGATTCTTGTTAAGACTTGTTTAAAAAGGCATGTGATAATGATGTTGTGGTTCATGGGTTGTCTTTGGTTAATGCATGTATTGGATTGATTGAGTAAATGATTTTAAAAGGTTTCTTGCTTAAATGGTTTTTAAGTATAAGAAGGGTATGTTGTGAAGTGTGAATGTTTTCCAAGGTTTTGATTTAACTTTGCATATGGTGTTTATGCATGGACTGGTTAAATGGATGATTATGTCAATTATGCTTTGAAAAGGTTTTCTTAGCTTGCTAAGCTAAGGTTTGGTTTCATGTATGTGCAATGCATGGTTTAAGCATGATGTTGAAAAGGAGTTTTCAAACATGGTTTTGGTTTGTCAAATCGGGTTGTTTTTAAAGTGTTTTGTAACCCGCTGCATTGATGGTGTTTTGGTTTTGAGCATTCCTCACTGAGCATTATGTGCTTACACTCCTTTTTGTCCATCAATGCAGATTCTTGAAGTTTGGACAGCAAGGAGCAAGGGATTCAAGGTGGACTCCAATTGAGATGTATGTCTCGGTGAATAGCTATAGTTAATAAGGGCAATGGGGGTAGAATCTCTCGGATTGATGTTTTTGTATTCGTATATGTGCGGACAAGTATGTTTTAATGTTGTTGATGTTGCTGAATCATGATTTGGTTATAATGAGATTGTTTTGGTAAGATTGTGCTTATTTGGTTGCTTGTGTAGGAAGCATGCCTATAGAATTGGGGCTTTTTGCATATAATGTTGTTCTGACGTTATGTTGGTGCTTGCAAGTCTTATATATGTTGAATTGCATGCTGGTAAAGTTTGGTGGCAATTGGAGCATGTTTGAATGATGAATTGCATGTTTTGGAATTGCATTTTGCTGCAATCTGTGCAGGCGTTTCGGAACAGTGTGCACCGTTTCGGAACGGGTGCCTTGAATGAACCCAGGCGTCCGAAACGGTATGCACCGTTTCGAAACGGTTTGGTCTCTGCCAGACCCCCGTTGCGGAACGCGTTGCGGAACGGCCCCGAGTTTCGAAACGGGCTCTGCCTGTTTCGGAACGGGTGACCGTTGGGGGCTGACATGGGCGGTTAAATGTTTCAAAATGTTTGCATTTTGGTCCTAAAACTTGTTTGTGCAATTGTATGAGTTTGGGATGTCCGTTTGAGCTAAAATTTGGCGGTGAAGCATGAAACCTGATTAATTTTAAGTTGGTAACTTAAAATTTGGTTAAGTCCTTAAAGTTTTCAGAATTTACAATTTGGTCCCTAAAGTTGTAAATTGTTCAATTGGGTCCCTGTTTGATCTCTGATGTTTGTGATCTTTGAGTATGCTGTTTGCATGATCACATCTAAGGTTAATGTGCATCTAGACAAGATTAAAAAGAAAAAAAAAGGATCGTTAATCAAGGTTGACTTTCGGGTTGACTTTGGTTTTCCCCGTGTGACTTTCTTAATTCGGGTCAACCGTCTGGGCCGGGTTAAGGGGGTTACAGAGCAGTTATTTTTTCAAAATTTTTTGTAATATTAAAAGCCGCGAACCCCTCCTTCTACTCAACTCCAAATAGAAAACCCTAAAGTATGAATACCAGAGTCGACTCGAAGAACTGATTCTCATCCAATCTGAAATACAAAGTAAGTTGTACTCAAACTTGACATCCACACGATTTGGTGCTTGAAATCCACAATATCCGCACTATTTGGTGCGTGAAATCCACACTATTTGGTAAGTCAGTCTAACATTACTGACTGTGTTTAGGGTGAATCGAAATCTGGTATTTTTTTTGCATCTTCGTTACTTTTATATAAACATACGTCTTTTAAAGTTGCTTCTTTTGCATGAATTTTTTTTGCAGGGAAGCTTAACCGTGTAGTTGTAGCTCTTTATTGTGTTAGATATGCCTCCTAAAAAGAATCCCGGTAGAGGTAAAGATAAACGACCTAGATATGAACGGGCTGCTTCTTCAGGTTCTCAAGAAGCTCCTCCACCTCCAAATATTTTGCTGCTTTGCTTAAAGGGTGACGATGGTCTTCACCGTTACCATGAAATTTATGCTGCAAAAAAGATTAGACAGGAGCGAACAATAGACTTAGATTTCTTGACTTCAGAGGAGTATTAGTTCGATTTCTAGGAACTTTTTGTTGAATGGGGATGAATGAAGTATCTAGATATTAAACCCATTGTATACGAAAACCTTGTCAGCTACTTCTATGCGAATGCTACACTTGTTCATGATGGAAGAACACAAACCGAGGTTGTAGCGATTGACTCATATCTAATGGGCACGAAAATTAGGTTAACTGAAGACATTATTGCTAGATTCCTAGGTGTCGAAAATAGTGGAGAGTGGTATGAAACAGAGCGTGTCCCTATTAAGTTTGATGATGATAACCCCACACATCTTCATATCTCTTGTTCAACTCATTAGCAACCCTGCAAGTGGCTCCATCAATTATGCCTGTGTTCTAAGCCACATATTTGACTGTTTAAATATTAACATCACCTTGGACACCCCAATTCCGCTGAAGAGTAAAATTGATGAAACAACTACTAGGAAGACAGGTTGGACGTTCAATGGGATTGAATGGGTGCATAAAAGAGATGAAGATGAAGCAAGAATTGCCGGAGGAAATGAAGCTGCAGCGGATGCTCCACCTTCCATCACACTTGAGTCCCTCTATGTTGTTGTCACGAGTGGCTTTCAGAACTTGGATGCATTTATTCGCTCTACTCATGCACAGACTGAAGCTCGTCTTGCGAACTTAGAAGATCGTGTTCAATCATTGGAGCGTGATAAACATCAACATGAATCTCCACCAACATCGGCTCCTTATGCGCCAGAGCATGAAGATGGTTAGGCTATTCTGCATTGTATAACGAGTTTCTTGTAATACACCTTGTACCGAAAAATATTTATTGTTCGATGAACATTGTTTACTTTTCTTTAAACTTTGAGTGTGTTCGTGAACATTGTTCGATGTTTATTGTAATATACAATGGTTCAGCTCCCTTTGCCTTTGGTTTAGCCTTGCATTTTGTTTATTTTTCTTTAAACTTTGATTGTATTCGTGAACATAGCATTGGATTGTTTGAATACAGATTATATCCCATGTAATTCAAGAGAAGAGCAATATCATCAACAAGATGGTCCAGTTGAAGGGCATGATCATGCGAGTGCTCCGGCAAAGACGCCTGAAGTGAGTCAAACTTACGTGCGTAGAAAGCTTCATCGAGTTGGCATAACACCAAGTAATGCAATAGGCTCTGATATTCAGAGACCCAGGCGTGCTCCTCAAATGTATGGGTAACTTCTGTCTGCTTTTCTTTAACGCATCTTTATAAACTTCTACTCATTCGAAGGCATTCGTTTCAATTATGCAGGATCAGGATATATGCGAGGAACATCCCAAGAACCCATATATATATTTGTCAAAAATCTGAGCCGTGTGTGGGCTGCTATGCCTGAGTATAACGAAACAAACACGGTGGTGGTTGACGACTCACCAAATAAAATGATTAATAATCCGGTCAATAAATAACTCAACCTATTTCTTTTTACTTTCAGCCATGTATCAATGAATCTTTTTTAAAGTAATTATGTTTTCGATTATGTTCATGTCTCAGGACCACACCTACATATGTCCTAAATCCTACAAGGAACTAGATGAGACAACTGATAAAGCATTAGGTAAAACTTCTGAGCTCAAGCATCTTCATTAAAAAGTTGGACCATTTTCTTAAACTCAAAGCTAATTATATAATTAATGTACTTGCATTTGATCTTAGAAAAAGGTGGTTCCATTCGGGTCTATATAGAAAACTTGGCTGCAGCAGACAATGTTCAAGAGTATGTCAAGCATCATCCTTTTGTTGATTGACTGCATGTCATCCCGATCGTTGATTCTTTAAAAATTTTGCCCATTCGAGTAATTATCTGTATTATATGTTTCTTAGTGTTCTTTATTTGTGTAAATACAACAAACACTGCTTAATATGTTCAAATCGCAATGTAAAATTTTGTTTCTTATTCAGAAATGATTCAAATTGTACTTATGTCATTATATGTTAAAATCTGATGAACAAACAACAAACCTAGCCAAATTTTTTAAAAGATCGCTAAAGTGGAATGAAATTTTTCCCAAACTGTGAAACTAGCACTGAAACCCCATATAGGTGGTTTCGATGCCACCTATATAAATGAATTTTTTTCCCCAAACTGTGAAACCAACACCGAAACCCCATATTGGTGGTTTTGATGCCACCTATATAAATGAATTTTTTTTCCAAACTGTGAAACCAGCACCGAAACCCCCTATAGGTGGTTTTGATGCCAGCTAATGGAATGAAATATTTTAACAAACTGTGAAACCAGAACCGAAACCCCCTATAGGTGGTTTCGATGCCACCTACTGGAATGAATTTTTTTCCAAATTGTGAAACCAGCACCGAAACCCCTATAGGTGGTTTCGATGCCACCTACTGGAATGAATTTTTTTAATTACATTGTTTAAGGATCACATTAAATTTAAGGATGAAGTATATTTATAAAACAAAAATTAACTGAACTCCCAAGTGCTTCAATTACACATTAAAATAAAAGAAAAATGAAACAAAAATAATGGAGCCTCCTCAATCCTCATCCTTGGCCAGGGAAACGACCTCCATGCCCTCTGCCGCCCATGGCACTTGTACGAGCCTCTCCTTGTGAACTGTGCTGACCAACCACCTCTGTATATGATCGCATCTCAATCTTCACCCTATAGTTGCCTAATGAACAAAACATGTATGCATAAGTATAAGCAGAAGTGCCTTTTGTATAAAATAATAAAATAATGGAAAAAACTTTGAGTATGTCGGTTGAAGTTATCGATGTCTTCTTTCGCAGCCATATAACCATAAAGTTGGCGATGTGTGGTTGGACCATACAAGAAGCCCTGACAATGTTGCCAAGCCTCTCTATCGAAACCTTGGGCAGCAAACTGGGTATGCAGACGCTGAGCATCGAAATAACCTGTTGTCGTGCTCTAAAAAATCAGAAGGCTCATCCCACGATGGCCTTCTGGACCGTATGAATGGCGAGCCTTAGCTACAGTACGATAGGAACTGAAATAGTCAAGAAGCTCTTGGGTTCCTATACCAAGCCACTGAAACAAAAAATTAAAGAAATAAGAAGTTAAGGAATTCTAATATTCATGAAAACACAATTCAGAAGTTATATAACTACCTTCTCATTTGCATCTTGATGAAGCCTTGTGTTCATTATTATCACCATGAGTGGCCACAATATTTAATGATCTGCTTCCTCGCTACTTGAAGGCAGGGGGGGGGGGAGACAATAGCAGCATCATCTCTCAAACCACTCCATTGGCCAAAATCATGACCTTGAGGAACAACCGAAGTACCCCTTCTACGCAATTCCTCGTCCGATAGCTGACCAAGTTAGCGATGAAGTTTCAGCTTTGGTCCGCCTTTGGTTTTGGCATGTGTCAGTAGGGACTGAAGGCCACGAAACCTGTGAATGGCACCAGGACCTCCTTGGCATGCTGGACACTGCCATTGAGTAGAAGGGTCGTTGATGGTGTTCATTCGATCGAAGGTCTCGAAGAACTTGTTGAACCATCTGCTGGTTTTCATTGACTCATGGCTTTGTTGTTCCCCCTCTTCATCAGAATCAATATAAAAATCATCATCGCTGTTTGATGATGTCTCGAAATCAAGTTTCCTCTTTGCCAATGGCTGAGGATTGTGACCATAACCTCTGCTCTAACTCATTCTATAATAGAAGATGGTGAAGGTGAAGAAGAATTGATTATAGAAATAAACGGAGGGTTGAGTATATTAAGTTGAAGATGTTGTAAAGAGTCAAGAGAAGAGTTTCTAATTTATAGGGAATTTCAGTTGGGAGGGAAATTGAAAACTTAGAAGGGAAAGTGAGAAGGCACAATGCAAAGGTACATGAACATGAAACGGTGCATGTGATACAAGTGAAAAGAGATGAAACTGAAAAGGTAGATTCGTTCTGGGGGGTATCGAAACCAGCTTTATACAGGATGACCAGTAAATGGTGCATGTGATTACAGTAAAAAGACACAACACTGAAAAGGCAGATTCCTTTTAGAGGTGTAACACCCGGGTTTAGGGGTTAGGTGAAATAATATTTTAATATTATTTGGGCTCGGGTTTATAATTAAAATAATCTTTTAAGTTTCGGGTTTCAAAAATAAATATTTGAAATTGGACCAAATTGAAGGAATTGTAAAGTGGAGAGTTTTTAAAGAGGAAAGAAGATAGCCATTCATTAATGGTCTTTTGGTAATTTGCCCATCTTTTAATTTAAATCCCCTTTTCCTATCATCCTTTCACTATTCACTCTCTTCCCCAAACCTCCCCAACGTGAAAATAGAGCTCTCTCCTCTTCATCATTACTCCATCAAAAAGCTCATCCATTTCAACTCATTTTTGGAAGAAGCGGGAACTTGCGTTGGTGAAGCATCGAGAGGAAATCCGGAAACGTGAGGGTGGTTGCTTGCTTGGCTTGGAGCTTGGAAGCTTAGGTGAGTGGTTAAACGTTTTACGTGGTTTTTAAATGGTTGGTTCGAGTATATGGACTAGGTCGGGCTTGGTAGACCCACCTAGAGTTAGGATTAGGGTGGTATCCTAATCCTAAACTTGATCTAGAGCCATTGGATGAACTTGTATTTGAATGTTTATGCCTCGTATGACTTGTAATATGATTGATTTATGTATAAAGTGTTATACATGTGAGATGAGGTATGATTTGTAATGCTTATGGCATGCATGGAAATGGTTCATGATTGTGATCATGGTGAGTACGTGCTAAGCACGAAATTGATTGAAATGGATAATGTGGAATGAGTTAAAAGTTGGCACTAGTATACTTGAGTACAAATGATCGATCATTAGGATGTTAGTGTGCACACATGAGTCTAAAGTCGCGCGTGGCCTTGGTGGCGTTGAGTCACCTAGGAGGAGTACGGGTTCGCCCGGAAATTGTATTTATATATAGTCGATGATGAGTGGAATCCCATCGACGGGGCGCGAGGATGAGTGGAATCCCCTCCGCGAGACCGGTGATGAGTGTAATCCCACCGTGAGGTAAAGTGGTTGTTGGATGTGAGTTCCAACGGGTTTATCTGTGTATTCGAGTCATAGCTAGGTGCCAATATTGATTGATATGTGTATCAATGTGTTGTAGAATGTGATCTCTACTTGGATGCTTATATGTGTTACATATGTGGTGAAATAGAGCTTGTTGAGCATGGCATATATTTGAATATTGTTCATGCATCTTTAACTTGTGGCTCTTCAGGATTCTTGGTAATTATGCTTTTACCTTGGCTAAGATCGTACTTGGACCCTGCATTGTTGAGATCCTTAGTTCGTGAGTTGCTAGGAGCAAGAAGGGGGCCTCCAAGTGTGCTTGTGGTGCTTGTTGGGCTGCCAAGTATGAAATTTTAAATTAGGATGTAATGGTCAAGCAATGGGACATGTAATCGTGTTATGATGTTTTTAGATCATGTTGCTATGGTTGTTGTTTAGGAGCATGTTAGACTCCTCGTGTGTGCTTGTTAAATTGTCTTTTGGGTTGTATGCTATGCTTGAAACCATGTTAGTATTTTGCTACCTAAAATTGCCTAAGTGTTGGACATGTTGAGGCTATTACCTTTAATGATATGTATGGATGTATGGTTTGTGATGTTGTGCCTTAGTGTTAGTCTTGTTATGATGATGTTCAAGCATGCTTGTATGTTGGTTTGCCTTAGGATTATTTGTTAGTGTGTTGTTGGAGGTTTGGTGGGGTTTAGGGGCACCCTTGTGCCTTAAACCAGCCAAAACCAGTCTACAGATAGGGGGCGTTTCGAAACAGGTCACCCTGTTTCGATACGGTCCCTTTGTTTTTGGTCGAGCGTTTCGAAACGGATAGGGGCTGTTTCGGTTCACTTTTGCTACTGTAATTTTGAGAAATTGACGAGATGAAGGTGTTCCGAAACGGGTCTATGGTGTTTCGAAACGGTCAATTCTCGTTGACCACGAGAAGTTGACCAGGGAAGGTGTTTCGGAACGGTTGACCCCCGTTCCGAAACGGCATCCTCGTGTGGGCTTTGAAGTGTTGACCAGGTCAAGGCGTTTCGATACACCTTGAGGGTGTTTCGAAACGGCATGTTAAATTACATAAAAATGGGTTGTTTTGCTTAGGTTGTTCGAGTTGTTGCCTTGAGAATGTTTGTCTTCCGTTGTTATGATCACATAGGAATTAAATGTGCATTTAGAGAAGATTAATTTTAAAAGAAATTTTCTGGGTCGTTAACCGAGGAGGAACCTTAACGGGTTTCGCTTTAGTTTTCCCCGTGTGGCCCACTCAGACTGGTCAAGCGTCCAGACCGGGACGAGGGGGTTACACTTGTTGGTATCAGAGCCTAAGGTTACCGAGACCTTGGGCAGGTAAGTGAGGTAAGTTTAAGTTTTGAATTGATATGCACGGTGTTTGCTTGCTTTGTAAGTATGATTGCTTGTATGGCAAGTATGTTGATTGTTTGTTTAAAAGCATGTTGTTTGAGAGTCCCATTGCTACTATTACATCGGAAAAGAATTTTAAGTGAGGGAAACGTACTTGAGCACTTGGAAGCCTTGCCTTGCTAACCCGATCTTGTATATTTTGTTTGTTGTGGTTGTAGTTATCGTTTGTGAGCGATGTCTAGGCCGAGGGGTAGGCCGAGAGTGGTTCGTCAGGAACCACGTGTTGCGGCTCCTGTTGAGCCGGTGATGATTGTGGAGGCTCATATAGATGGGTCGGTGGCCGCGGGAGTTGGGGCTCCTCCATCACCTCCACCACCTCCTCCGCCTGGAGCTGGGGGCGAGGATGGAGCTGAAGGAGAGGGACCTCAAGGTGGCCAAGGTCTAGCTGGAATTGATATTACTCCGCTAGTGCAAGAAATAGCGGGAGCATTTCAGGCCGCGGTTGCGGGAGCTCAGGCTGCAACTCAGCCTAGGTGTGACGATGCTAGTTTACCTTTAGAGAGGCTCCGTAGCTTGGGGGCCGAAGAGTTCAGGGGATCTACTCCAGAGAGGTCGGAGCTATGGTTGGAGAAGACAGTTCGTATCTTAGCTCAGATGGGTTGCGTGGGCGCACGTAGATAGGGCTGTGTGATTTCCTTGCTTCAGGGTGATGCCTACACCTAGTGGGTTACCATTACTACTGGAGTTCCAGAGGCAGAGATTGATTGGGATTTCTTTGAGTCCGCTTTCAGGAAGAGGTACTTGGGACTGAGATACTTAGATGAGAAGAAGCGAGAGTTTATGGCCCTTACTCAGGGAGATGCTTCTGTGACAGACTATGAGATCCGTTTTGTTCGCTTGAGTCAGTACGCTCCAGAGTTGGTTCCTACTGAAGTGGAACGCTGTAACCGTTTCCGCTATGGGTTGAGCGAAGAAGTCAAGAGGTACACGTTAGCTTCTGACTACTCAGACTTTGATGCATTGGTCGCGAGGGCCAAGGATTTAGAGCACAGTTTGGGGTCGGCCAAACGATCTGGTGGTTCTAGTTCTGATAAGAGGCATAACCACTTTGACAGTAGAGATGCCAAGAGGCATAGAGGTGGCGGACATCAGTTTGACCATAGACGTGGCGGTGGCCATCATGGTAGGGGCCATCAGGGCCATAGAGAAGGAGGGCGTTTGCCCGAGTGTACCCGTTGTGGGAGACAGCACACTGGTGCGTGTTGGGGTAACTTCCATGCTTGTTGGAACTGTGGTTCGATGGACCACTTTAGGAGGGATTGTCCGCATCAGGTGGCACATGCACCGAACATTGCTCAGGCTCTTGCGAGAGCGAATGATTTTCAGAGAGGCTGTTGGCGCGGTCGTGGCTACTTCCAGCCTAGGGCTGATGCACCTAGGGTAGATGCTCAGAGAAACCTTGCTCATGTTGTGGCAGTGCAGCCAGAGGCGGGAGGACCAGCGAGAGTTTATGCTCAGAGAGAGGCCGTGAACGACACTGATGTGATAGCAGGTAATTTTGAGTTACAGTCTATGTCTTTGCTTTCTTTGGTTGATTCGGGTTCTACACATTCCTACATTTTGAGTGAGCATGCACATAAGTTAGATATACCTGTTGAGATTTTAGATGTAGGTATGCATGTGACTAGTTCTTTTGGTGAGACAGTTGTGGTTAGACGTATGTGTAAGAGATGTCCACTGAAGATTTAGGGCCATGTGTTCTCTGTTGATATGATGGAACTTCCTTTCTATGGCTTTGATGTTATTCTGGATATGGACTGGTTGGTTGAGCATCGGGCTAGTGTGGATTTTGAGACGAAGAGGATTTCTTTGAAGCTTTCTGATGACTACGAGGTAGTAGTAGTAGGCGATACATTAAGTTCTTGTCTAATGTGGTGTCAGCTTTAGAGGCTCGTAGGTTGATGGACTCCGGATGTGGGGCTTACTTAGCTTATGTTATGAATCCGAATATGAGTGAAGCTAGATCGAAAGATATTAGAACAGTTTGTGACTTTCCAGATGTGTTTCCTGAAGAGTTACCGGGTTTACCTCCTGACAGAGATGTTGAGTTTGTGATTGAGACTGTTTCAGGGTCTAATCCAGTTTCGATAGCTTCGTATCGTATGGCTCCGAAAGAGTTGAAAGAATTGAAGAGTCAGTTGCAAGAATTATTAGACCGTGGTTTTATTAGGCCTAGTAGTTCTCCTTGGGGTGCTCCCGTGTTGTTTGTGAAAAAGAAAGATGGTAGTATGCGCATGTGTATTGCCTATAGACAGTTGAATCAGTTGACTGTGAAGAACAAGTATCCGTTGCCTCGCATAGATGATTTGTTTGATCAGTTGAGAGGTGCTTCAATTTTCTCGAAGATAGATTTGAGATCCGGGTACAACCAGGTTAAAGTGAAAGAGTGTGATGTCCCGAAGACAACTTTTAGGACTAGATATGGTCACTATGTGTTTCTTGTGATGCCGTTTTGGCTCACGAATGCACCTACAGCATTCATGGACCTGATGAACAGAATTTTTAGAGACTATCTAGACCGTTTTGTATTTGTTTTCATTGATGACATACTTGTGTACTCGAAGACAGAAGAAGAGGATGATGAGCACTTGAGATTTGTTTTATAGAGATTGTTGAGCAATCAGTTGTATGCGAAGCTTAGTAAATGCGAGTTCTGGATTCGAGAGGTTTTATTTCTTGGCCATGTTGTTTCGGCCGAAGGTATCCGTGTTGATCCATCGAAGATTGAGGCTATTGTTGAGTGGAAACAACCTAAGTCTGTGACCGAGATTAGGAGTTTCCTAGGATTATCCGGTTATTATAGGAGGTTTGTTGATGGTTTCTCTAGAGTAGCTGCTCCTTTGACTAAATTGTTGTAAAAAGGAGTTAAGTTTGAATGGTCAGATGCAAGACAGAAGGCCTTTGAGAAATTGAAAGAAGCTTTGACAAATGCTCCAGTGTTAGTGCAACCTGTTCCAGATAAGGAATTTGTGATTTACAGTGATGCTTCCTACGTAGGTTTAGGGTGTGTTTTGATGCAAGAAAGAAGAGTTGTTGCTTATGCTTCTAGACAGTTGAAGATTCATGAGAAGAACTATCCTACTCATGATATAGAGTTAGCCGTGGTTGTTTTTGCATTGAAGATTTGGCGTCATTACTTGTATGGTGAAAAGTGTATATTTTACACCGATCACAAGAGCTTGAAGTATTTGATGACACAGAAAGAGTTGAACTTGAGACAGAGAAGATGGCTTGAGTTGTTAAAAGATTATGATTTGACCATTGAGTACCATCCGGGTAAAGCGAATGTAGTAGCCGATGCTTTGAGTAGAAAAGTGGCCGTTGAGTTGAGAGCTATGTTTGCTAGATTGAGTTTGTCCGATGATGGTGGGTTGATCATCGAGTTTCAAGTGAAGCCTTCTTTGATTCAGTTAATTAGAGAGAAGCAATTGCAAGATGTGAGTTTAGTTCCTCATGTTCAGGACATAGCCGAAGGAAGACCGATCGAGTATAGTTTCAGTGTTGAGAGCTTGTTATGCTTTAGAGATAAAATTGTTGTACCAGAAGATGTTGAGTTGAGACGTCAGATTCTGAGTGAAGCACATTCGAGTCCCTTTTCTATGCATCCGGGTAGTACTAAGATGTATCGTGACTTGAAAAATGATTACTTCTGGGTTGGTTTGAAGAAGGACGTAGCCGAGTATGTGAGCCGTTGTATGGTTTGTCAGAGAGTGAAGGCAGAACATCAGGTTCCTTCAGGTTTGTTACAGCCTCTGAAGATTCCGGAATGGAAATGGGAAAGAATCACCATGGATTTTTGTCGGGGTTGCCTTTGTCTCCTTCGAAGAAGAATTATGTTTGGGTAATTGTTGATAGGTTCACTAAGTGTGCTCACTTCTTAGCAGTGAACACTACAGATTCCTTAGACAAGTTGGCAAACTTTTACATCCGTGAGATTGTGAGACTTCATGGAGTTCCAAAGTCTATTGTTTCCGATAGAGATCCTAGATTTACTTCGAGGTTCTGGGGTTGCTTGCATAGTGCTCTAGGTAGTTGTTTGCATTTCAGCACGTCTTATCATCCACAGACCGATGGGCAGTCAGAGCGAGTGATACAGATTCTAGAAGATATGCTTCGTTGTTGTGTGATTGACTTCTAGGGTTCTTGGGAGAAGCACTTACCGTTAGTTGAGTTTGCTTACAACAACAGTTATCAGTCTAGTATTCAGATGGCTCCCTATGAGGCTTTGTATGGTAGACGATGTAGGACTCCGATTTGTTGGGCTGAAACAGGTCAGAGATTGTTACCTATGCCAGATTTGCTTATGGGGACTACAGACAAAGTGAAGTTGATTTGTGACCGTTTGAAAGCAGCTTCCGATCGTCAGAAGTCTTATGCGGATTTGAAGAGGAAAGAGATTGAGTACTTTGTGGGTGAGAAAGTGTTTCTGAAAGTATCTCCGTGGAAGAAGGTAATAAGATTTGGCCGGAAGGGCAAGTTGAGTCCGAGGTTCATTGGTCCTTATGAGATAGTTGAGCGGATTGGGTCGGTAGCTTACCGTTTGAGGTTACCTTCTGAGTTAGAGAAGATCCATGATGTCTTTCATGTGTCTATGCTTAGGAGATATAGATCGGATCCTTCTCATGTTATGCCCGTTGAAGAGATAGAGTTGAATCCGGATTTGTCGTATAATGAAGAGCCTGTTGAGATACTTGCTTCTGATAGCAAGGTGTTGCGTGGTAAGACCATAGAGTTGGTCAAGGTGTTGTGGAGACATATAGGTGTGGAAGAGGCCACGTGGGAGAGGAAAGCTGATATGGTTGAGCAGTTTCCGTATTTGTTTTCGTCAGGTAATTTCGGGGACAAAATTCCTTAAGTGGGGGAGAGTTGTAACACCCGGGTTTAGGAGTTAGGTGAAATAATATTTTAATATTATTTGGGCTCGGGTTTATAATTAAAATAATCTTTTAAGTTTTGGGTTTCAAAAATAAATATTTGAAATTGGACCAAATTGAAGGAATTGTAAAGTGGAGAGTTTTTAAAGAGGACAGAAGATAGCCATTCATTAATGGCCTTTTGGTAATTTGCCCATCTTTTAATTTAAATCCCCTTTTCCTATCATCCTTCCACTATTCACTCTCTTCCCCAAACCTCCCCAACGTGAAAATAGAGCTCTCTCCTCTTCATCACTATTCCATCAAAAAGCTCATCCATTTCAACTCATTTTTGGAAGAAGCGGGAACTTGTGTTGGTGAAGCATCGAGAGGAAATCCGGAAACGTGAGGGTGGTTGCTTGCTTGGCTTGGAGCTTGGAAGCTTAGGTGAGTGGTTAAACGTTTTACGTGGTTTTTAAATGGTTGGTTCGAGTATATGGACTAGGTCGGGCTTGGTAGACCCACCTAGAGTTAGGATTAGGGTGGTAGCCTAATCCTAAACTTGATCTAGAGCCATTGGATGAACTTGTATTTGAATGTTTATGCCTCGTATGACTTGTAATATGATTGATTTATGTATAAAGTGTTATACATGTGAGATGAGGCGTGATTTGTAATGCTTATGGCATGCATGGAAATGGTTCATGATTGTGATCATGGTGAGTACCTGCTAAGCACGGAATTGATTGAAATGAATAATGTGGAATGAGTTAAATGTTGGCACTAGTATGCTTGAGTACAAATGATCGATCATTAGGATGTTAGTGTGCACACATGAGTCTAAAGTCGCGCGTGGCCTTGGTGGCATTGAGTCACCAAGGAGGAGTACGGGTTCGCCCGGAAATTGTATTTATATATAGTCAATGATGAGTGGAATCCCATCGACGGGGCGCGAGGATGAGTGGAATCCCCTCCGCGAGACCGGTGATGAGTGTAATCCCACCGTGAGGTAAAGTGGTTGTTGGATGTGAGTTCCAACGAGTTTATCTGCGTATTTGGGTCATAGCTAGGTGCCAATATTAATTGATATGTGTATGAATGTGTTGTAGAATGTGATCTCTACTTGGATGCTTATATGTGTTACATATGTGGTGAAATAGAGCTTGTTGAGCATGGCATATATTTGAATATAGTTCATGCATCTTTAACTTGTGGCTCTTGAGGATTCTTGGTAATTATGCTTTTACCTTGGCTAAGATCGTGCTTGGACCCTGCATTGTCGAGATCCTTAGTTCGTGGGTTGCTAGGAGCAAGAAGGGGGCCTCCAAGTGTGCTTGTGGTGCTTGTCGGGCTGCCAAGTATGAACTTTTAAATTAGGATGTAATGGTCAAGCAATGGGACATGTAATCGTGTTATGATGTTTTTGGATCATGTTGCTATGGTTGTTGTTTAGGAGCATGTTAGACTCCTCGTGTGTGCTTGTTAAATTGGCTTTTGGGTTGTATGCTATGCTTGAAACCATGTTAGTATTTTGCTACCTAAAATTGCCTAAGTGTTGGACATGTTGAGGCTATTACCTTTAATGATATGTATGGATGTATGGTTTGTGATGTTGTGCCTTAATGTTAGTCTTGTTATGATGATGTTCAAGCATGCTTGTATGTTGGTTTGCCTTAGGATTATTTGTTAGTGTGTTGTTGGAGGTTTTGTGGGGTTTAGGGGCACCCTTGTGCCTTAAACCAGCCAAAACCAGTCAACAGACAGGGGGCATTTCGAAACGGGTCACCCTGTTTCGATAGGGTCCCTTTGTTTTTGGCCGAGCGTTTCGAAACGGATAGGGGCTGTTTCGGTACACTTTTGCTACTGAATTTTGAGAAATTGGCGAGATGAAGGTGTTCCGAAACGGGTCTATGGTGTTTCGAAACGGTCAATTCTCGTTGACCATGAGAAGTTGACCAGGGAGGGTGTTTCGGAACGGTTGACCCCCGTTCCGAAACGACATCCTCGTGTTTGGCTTTGAAGTGTTGACCAGGTCAAGGCGTTTCGATACACCTTTAGGGTGTTTCGAAACGGCCTGTTAAATTACATAAAAATGGGCTGTTTTGCTTAGGTTGTTCGAGTTATTGCCTTGCGAATGTTTGTCTTTCGTTGCTGTGATCACATAGGAATTAAATGTGCATTTAGAGAAGATTAATTTTAAAAGAAATTTTCTGGGTCGTTAACCGAGGAGGAACCTTGACGGGTTTCGCTTCGGTTTTCCCCGTGTGGCCCACTCGGACCGGTCAAACGTCCGGACCGGGACGAGGGGGTTACAAGAGGTATCGAAACCATCCTTAGGTGATTTCGATGCTACCTACTGGAATGAAAATTTTGTTGATACTGTCAAACCAGCACAGAAACCCCATATAGGTGGTTTCGATGCTACCTAGTGGAATGAATATTTTGTTTATACTGTCAAACCAACACCGAAACCCCATATAGGTGGTTTCGATGCTACCTAGTGGAATGAAAATTTTGTTGATATTGTCAAACCAGCACCGAAACCCCATATAGGTGGTTTCGATGCTACCTAATGGAATGAAAATTTTGTTGATAATGTCAACCCAGCACCGAAACCCCATATAGGTGGTTTCGATGCTACCTAGTGGAATGAATACTTTGTTGATACTGTCAAACCAGCACTGAAACCCCATATAGGTGGTTTTGATGCTACCTAGTGGAATAATTTTTTTTACCTTGTTGTAAGGAATTGTGTTTGTACACAATTTCTTACAATGGGTGGAGCAAATTTACCCCCACACAAAAATTCATATGGAATTGGGTATATACATAATTTCTTATAATTTCAGTAAGAAACTAAGTATATTGGGTAAGAAATTGTGTACAAACATAATTCCTTACTTATTTTGTACCAAATTGTGCATTCTTGTAAGCAATTGAGTACAAACATAATTTCTTACAAAGGTTTGAGCAACTTTACCCCAACAAAAAATTCGTAAGGAATTGGGTATATACCAAATTTCTTATAATTTCAGTAGGAAACTAGGTATATCGAGTAAGAAATTGTGTACAAACACAACTTCTTACCTATTCTGTACCAAATTGTGCATTCTTGTAAGAAATTGAGTACAAACACAATTTCTTACAAAAGTTTGAGCAACTTTATCCCAACAAAAAATTCGTAAGGAATTGGGTATATACCTAATTTCATATAATTTCAGTAGGAAACTAGGTATATCGGGTAAAAAATTGTGTGCAAACACAACTCCTTACCTATTCTGTACCAAATTGTGCATTCGCTTAAGAAATTGAGTACAAACACAATTTCTTACAAAGGTTTGAGCAACTTTACCCCAACAAAAAATTCATAAGGAATTGGGTATATACCTAAATTCTTATAATTCCATTAAGAAACTAGGTATATCGGGTAAGAAATTGTGCACAAACACAAATCCTTACCTATTTTGTACCAAATTGTGCATTCTTGTAAGAAATTGAGTACAAACACAATTTCTTACAAAGGTTTGACCAACTTTACCCAACTAAAAATTTTGTAAGGAATTAGGTAAATATCTAATTTCTTACCATTTCAGTAATAAAATATGTATATTTAGTAAGAAATTGTGTAGAAACACAACTCCTTACCTATTTTGTACCAAATTGTGCATTCTTGTAAGAAATTTAGTACAAACACAATTTCTTACAAAGGTTTGACCAACTTTGTTCAACTAAAAAATTCATAAGGAATTTGGTATATACCTAATTTCTTACCATTTCAGTAAGAAAATAAGTATATTTAGTAAGAAATTGTGTAGAAACACAGATTCTTACATATTTTGTACCAAATTGTGCATTCTTGTAAGATATTGAGTACAGACACAATTTCTTACAAAGGTTTGACTAAGTTTGTTCAACTAAAAAATTCGTAAGGAATTTGGTATATACCTAATATCTTACAATTTCAGTAAAAGAAAATAGGTATATTTAGTAAGAAATTGTGTAGAAACACAAATCCTTACCTATTTTGTACCAAATTTTGCATTCTTGTAAAAAATTGAGTACAAACACAATTTCTTACCAAGTTTGTTAAAAAAATCGTCAGGAATGTGGTATATACTTAATTGCTTATAATTTTAGTAAGAAATTAGGTGTATCGGGTAAGAAATTGTGTTCAAACACAACTCCTTACTTATTTTGTACCAAATTGTGCATTATTATAAGAAATTGTGTATACATCATTATTTCACGTAAGATACTAAGTTTTAGACTCAATTTGTTACTTTATAAGGAATTGTGTATATACGGTTATTTTTACAATTGTTGTAACAAATTAGGTACAAGCTTTATAAGAAATTATGTTCAAAAATTGGCCAGGTTAACCGGTTGTCGTCTTTTAGCTGTCTTTTATCTGTCGTTTTGCAGAATCACCCAAAGGTAAAGAGAATGAAAAGATAGCTGTAATCAAGGATGAAGAATATTATATGAAAATAAGAAGAGGAGCGAGGTATACAGGGGCTGACGTAATGGGGTAGTGGATGCCCCCCCTAATTTTGAAAAAAATGATACATAGTCCTTTAAAATTTTAAAATTTTTAATTTTGTCCCTTAAAAAATTAAAAAAAATTCGTATGATTTTTAAATATTTTTAATTAAGTACACTCTTAAATTTTAAAAATTCTCATTAAATCATAAAAGTTTTTGAAAATTTTAGTTAGACCCCGTTTAAAAAAAATAAACATTTCAAAATTTTAATTTATAGACTAAAGGGTCAAATTTGCCCCTGTAATAATCTGAAATCAACAATGTTGCCCCTATTTTTTTCTCGTAATTTTTCTCTCAAAGTCAATCAATTGCAGCAATGTTTCCCTTTGACCGACGTTGACCGTTAAAGTGTTGACGTGGTAGTTAACGATGAAGTCAATCATGCAATTTTGCCCTCAAAGTCATTTAATTGCAGTAATTTTGCCCTCGGTTTATTTAGTTTTTGAATAAAATTGGATAAATAATTTAGTTTTTTCGACTTGAACTTTTACAAATAGAATATATAAAAAATCGATTAAAAATTCGGTGTAAATATTCTTTGGGTCCCTGGTAATTTTAAGAATAAGTAAAGTGAGAACTCTCACAAAAAATTAAAACATTCTTCATTTTTTACAAAAATCCATAAACTTAATAAAAATAAAAAAGATTTTGAAAAAAATATTGAAAATAAAATCTAATATAAAAATTAAAATGTATTAAAAATTATAAAATGATAAAATATAAATTTAAAAATTAAAATGTATTTAGTATTAAAAAATGAACAATTTTACCAAATTTTCTTTCGCTTTTCTACATCAATTTTGATTTTTTTTATATTTATATTTTTGTTGTGAATAAAATAAAGAAGAACAAGAATAAGAACAAGAAGAACAACGAGATGAGAGAAAGAGGGAGATTTGTATTATTCTCAAATATAGACTTGTATACAATGCCTTCAATGAATTATCTATTTATAGGCATAATAAGTACATAATACATTAAACTCTAATTCATAGAGATAATATTCCTAATAATAAATAAATCAAACTCCTTTGATAAAGTTCTAATCATGATAGACATCAACATAGGTAAATATTCATAACACTCCCCCTTGGATATCTATGAAGATAATGTGCCTCGTTAAAACCTTACTAAGATAAAAACCCAGTGGGAAAAAAATTCTTTAGTGAAGAAAAAAGAGTACACACATCTTTGATACGCATAACATGTTGCCTCATTAAAAACCTTACCAGGAAAAACCATTGGGACAAAACCTCGGTTAAGGAAAAAAGAGTGCAACGCGTATTTACTCCCTCTCATGCAAACATCACAGAAGATCTTTGAATCTTCATAATTTAATCTTGAATATCATTTTTCTAAAGATCGTGAGGGATGAAACTTTAGAGTAATATGTTCCATGATGTATCCACTTTCAAACTGAGATAAACATCTTGCATTATCTTCACACAAGATAGCTTTTATCATATCTTGTAAAAGTAAATCCACATATCTTTTGGATATGTTGGGTCAATGGTCTTAGCCAAACACATTTTTTTGGCTTGCCTCGTGCATAACAATTATTTCTACGACATTTGAGGAGGCATCAATGAATGTTTGAAGATCTAAATGTAATGATCTTTGTATAATCATAGATATTTCTTGACCAACTAATATATAGTGCTTCAAGACCAAGAAAAAATATAATTATCTTTAATCACATCCAACAATCTTACAACTATTGGGATACTCAATAGATATGCTCTATTCATATTGAATCTTCTTTAAGATTCTTTCAGCTTATGTCTATTCATAGACAAAAGAAATATATAAAAATGTTCGATCTTCAGGTCGAGATAAACTTGATGTCAAGATTCAAGTACTTGTATTGAAAGTACTTCATGAGTTTCCAATTTGAAGCTCTTTAGGAGTTCTAAAACTATCATAATGGATCTTGATCCAAACTCCTTTATAAAATACATAAGGAAATTTGATCATTCTTATAGTATTTTCTCAATTAGTATTCACTAAGGCGATTATACCAAATGCGCCAAAATATTCATGAGACATGTCTAAATAAATTTCCTCATAAATTTCCAAATGCTTATAGCATTTTAGATCCTTCAAGAATAAATATGGATCCACAAATAATTAGACGCATATAAAATTTTCAAAACTGCCAAAGTAATTGCATCCACCATGAAGTAATTAAAACTTTTCATAATCGTAGTTCAAGTCGTATTTACGACTACTTAATTGTGCCTCACTTGCATTACACCTTTAGGTGTTTGGACTGCTGGTCCAAATACTTCTATTTTTGAAGTTCAAAGCGTCTTTCAACATTGGCCAATTCAATATCTATACTTCTGGATAGATTTTATACAAGATCCTCGATTTCTTTCTTTACTTCTATAGAAATATTTTATGTAAAATTGTTTGTAAAATCGTTGTCGACAACTTTCCAATTTTCTGGTTCCATTCTCGTATTGACATAACTCATCGAGATCTCTTCAAGATTTCAATCTTTATTTCAGGTACCTGAAACTCTTATAGAGTTTTATTATTTGTTATGTTTTGGGTCTCTTCAGGAGCACCCGCCTCCAATATATGACCATCTCATATTACTTTCTATTTACGAGAATTTTGATCATTGGAACCATTTCAACTATCATGCTTCAGGCATGATTTACATTCTCTCGCTCTAACATGTAATTTAAACTTAGAGCATTTCAGCTGATATATGAGACTTAATTACTCTCATTGGGTCAGTAAATATGTCTGGCAGTTGACATGTAATAACATGAATAATCTTATGAACATCTAGTTCATATACGAGGATCTAGATAATGATAATTCATTTTCCTCTATCCAGCTGATTATTATCTCCCCCTGATGTTGAGAAAAATAAGGTCATAAATGATTCTCCAATTAATGTTTAAGAATTTAAACATAAAAGAAGACTCGTACTCAATATATATTCTCAACCCTTTTTATTTACCCATTTTGTGCGTTGTGGTGGAGCAATTCATATCGCATATTCAAAAATCATAAAATGGGAAATGTATGGTTTCTGACCAAAAACCAATCAAAACAGGGAATTTATTATAACTCGTTGGCTTGATGCGTATAAGTGTTGCTATATGGAAACACCATATAAATAATAACTCTTTTGTTCTCATAGTTTAGCTATTAAATAGGAGGCATCCAATTGAAATTTTGCTAAACTATATTTTTCATAATCAATAGGCTTTGTAACAACTGATATAGCCTAAAATATAAACTCACTAGCTTTTCAAGACGAATAGTCTAACTGCATAATCTGAACCTTTTAGAATCAATCTCACAAACTTCTAGTTGTAAGTCGATAAAACAATGTAGATGCATCTACTAAAATCATATAAAATTTTCCACATTTGTGGATACATGTGCCCATATTTCGTTCAGATATGCAAGACATACAATCTTAACTTCAGTACAAGAACTTTAAGTTCTAATTCTTTTGGTAAGTGGGATCATCTATATCCTTTGAGAACAAACAACACAAGAACTTCAAGTTCTTTTAGTAAGTGGAATTTAAACAATTCCTTTAAGCAACACAAGAACTTCACGTTCTTTAATAAGTGGAATTTAATCCATTCCTTTGAGAATAAGCACCACAAGAACTACAGGTTCTTTTAATACATGTGCATGTAAATCTCAATAATTTCTGCACCATTATTGATCAGGATGGTCTAACCAATCATGCCAACTATATATATGTGTGTATATATCTCTGAATTTGTAAACTTCTTGTTTACCATAACATGTAATTCAATCTTACTTGTACATGTCTAGTACGACCATCAAAATTGTTCCTTTAAATAGGAATATATTTAGCTCTTTCGGAGCTTTCAATTGAAATTATCTTTTGGTAGCAATATATAGCTCTCCTAGGGCTTTCAACTGACTTTTTGGCTACCAGAACTTATATTCATATTGGCTTATTTCAAATGCCAATTGATAACATATGTTATCTATAATTCCCAAAGGGATAGTTTGAGAACTCATATTGCTCTCTTTATGACTTTGATGAGTATAACGCACTGTGAATATGGAATAAAGTTCCATTTGACAATAACATATTTGCTCAACTAGAGCCTTTTGTGATATTAGTACTTCCGGATATAGTACTCACATTATTCCCTTACATTTTAATCGAGAAATGCATAATTGTGCACCTTTCAAAATGTGCTTTGTTTCATTTACTTCAGGTAATGAAAATATGTACTTTGTATCATTCACTTCGAGGAATGAAAAATATAAAATATAGCACATCATATCAAGTCGATTATCTATCAGAGATAAACTTTCAAGTGCTCTTCCGAAGTATTGATATTTTAGTACTTTGAGAAATACTACTCATATTTCCCCTTGCATTTAAATGAGAAAAATATCTCTTATGCTTAAGTACAATATGAGTACTTGCATTATCTGCTAGGCATAAATAGCCACAATTCTAGGCATAAATAGCCACAATTCATTGTATATTTTATTCCGGAAGTAATCATATTCTTCAAATAATAAATTAACATAAAACATAAATAAATAATATGTGAAATAAATAAACATAAAGCAAACTAACATAAATAAATAATAAATAAAACGAATTAACATAAAATAAATAAAATAAACCAATTATTCCTGTTAGAGGTTATAAGGGAAATAAAATAAATGGTAAATTATTCCCAAGGGTTATGAGAAAATTAACAATATCCAATTGAGTTGGACCAATAACGCCATAATTATTTTCGCCATAAATAAATTTTGTTTATATTTTATTTTATTTATCATTCATGATTATCGATAAAGTCCATAATACTTTGGCGTTTGACAAGTATGAAACCAATGGTTTATAACATCACATTGGTAAAAGGATTTCACTTCCTTAGAATGATCTTTATCACTCTTGTCATCCTTATAACTTTGCTACCAGCGGGTAGAAGTATTCTTAAAACGACTATATTTTTCATGTGTATATTCATAGCCTCGACCACGACCACAACTTTTAATGTGATTTTTTATTCCTTCCATAATATAATCTCACATTCACTTCAGGGAATGGAGTAGAGCCAGTGGGCCTTTAAAACCTTTTTCACACATCCTTATCACAAAGAACAAAGATTTAATCCTCGTACGCGGCATTGTTAAACCTGTCCATAAGGTCCTTTAAAAACCTCCTTTGAGACCAGTAGCCTCGCAGAACGGGATGTCCAGCCAATTATACTTGGATTATATCGAAATTATGTCTCTAATTGAATAATGATTTATCATGTTTGCATTCACTTCAGGGAATGAAAAAGATCCAATAATCGCATGGAATAAACATCATGCTTGCATTCACTTCAGGGAATGCCCCATCATTGATAATTGCATGGAATAAACATCATGCTTGCATTCACTTCAGGGAATGCCCCATCATTGATAATCGCATGGAATAAACATCATGCTTTGCATTCACTTCAAGGAATGCCTCCCATAAAACTTTTTGGATCAAGAAGAATTTTCGTAACTTGAAATTGGGAGAAGTCTATGGTCAAGTTTTTCAACGAAGAAGAAATATTGCTTTCGAGCAAATATAGACTTTATAATAATCTTCTTGTAAATTCAAAATCATCATGATTTATCTCACTTTAAAATAATAATATATAGAATAAAAATAAAACTAAAATTTACCGATATTGATTTTTCTCTCGTGGACAATGGAGACATAGCATATGACCGAGATAGCTTCTCATAGTCCCTTTATATCACATCTCTTTCCAAGCCATTTAAGCATATCATGTAAAACTCAAAACACGATTAAAAATATTAACTTTTACCAAATAAAATGACATAAATAATAATATGAAAAATATCAAATATAATCATATAAGTAAAAGTATGAATAAGCATACCGCTAATTAATCCTTTTAGAAACAAGAGAAAACACACGTAATTTACACCAAACGCAACCTCTTCGTCTTTGTCGATTCATCTTTTGGTTTGTGAGAAGCCACAAATTTATCTCTTTCCAATGTTCGAATAAAATCAAACATACTTCCAAAATTTTCAAAAATTAAAACAAAGTTAAAATATAAAGAGAAAGACAATCGGTAACTAAATAAAATAAGGAGAAAAAAAAAACTTATCTTTGGTTTATTCTATAATCAAATTCTTCCCGGTAACTTCTTTTGAATTATAATGATGAAGACCTCAGTTGATTAGAGTCTCGTGCTGATAACGTGTTGTGAATAAAATAAAGAAGAACAAGATTAAGAACAAGAAGAACAAAAAGATGAGAGAAAGAGGGAGATTTGTATTATTCTCAAATATAGACTTGTATACAATGCCTTCAATGAATCATCTATTTATAGGCATAATAAGTACATAATACATTAAACTCTAATTCATAGAGATAATATTCCTAATAATAAATAAATCAAACTCCTTTGATAAAGTTCTAATCATGATAGACATCCACATAGATAAATATTCATAACAATTTTATCATTTGATGAAATTGTTCATTTTTAATACTTTTAAATTTTTTTTGTATTTATATTTTTATTATTTTATAATTCTTAATACATTTTAATTTTTATATTAATTTTTATTTTCAATAATTTTTTTGAATATCATATTTATTTTTATTAAGTTTATAGATTTTAAAAAATTGAATAATATTTTAATTTTTTGTTAGAGTTCTCACTTTGCTTATTTTTAAAATTAGCAGGGAACCAAAGGATATTTACACCAATTTGTTAATCGATTTTTCATATATTCTGTTTGTAAAAGTTCAACTTGAAAAACTAAATTAGTTATCCAAATTTATTCAAAAACTAAATAAACTGAGGGCAAAATTGCTGCAATTGAATGACTTCGACGGCAAAATTGCACAATAACTGCACTGTTAACTGCATGGTCAAATTTGACCCTTTAGCCTAATTTATACATCAATTTTTTTAAAAAAATTAAGTAGACCTCTTTAAACCCCATTACCAAGACCCGTCTTTAGAGGTACACAAAATATTGATAACATAGAAGAGAGTGCATATTCAAAATTTTAGAGATCATATTTTTAAAAAGAAATCATAGATTGTAAAATAAACATATTTAATAAAAAAATTCAGTGCTTGAGAGAGAAACAATTTGGTTAGTGATTTTTGTTTTGGGAAGAAAATGAAATTTCTTCAAGACTCTAGCACTAAAAAAATTCTACCCTTAAATCTCTAAACCCTAAGCATAAATTTTAACCTTAAATCTTGAACCCACTTTTTTAAAGGAGGGGACACCAAAAGAGGCATAGTTTGAGGGCCGACGAATTTCATCCTTAAACATAGGAACAAAAATCACATGCCCCATAATTATGCCTCTTTCTACGCCCCACACTAAAAAACAATAAAAAATTAATTCTAAACCCTAACCCTAAATTCTACATCATAAACCCTACACCCTAAAAATACATCATACCCCTAAATCTTGAACACTAACCTTAAACTCTAAACCCACTTTTTTTAAAGTTGAGCATAAAAAAGGGCATAGTTTGGGAGCAAACGATTTTCATCCTTAAACGTAAGAACAAAAATTCTCTACCCCATAATTATGCCTCTTTCTATGCTCCACACTAAAAAATTAATTCTAAACTCTAACCTAAATTTCACATCCTAAACCCTACACCCTAAAAATACACTCTATCCCTAATTTCCTAAATCATAACCTTAAACCCTAAACCCACTTTTTTAGTGGGGACATCAAAAGAGGCATAGTTTGAGAGCGGGCGATTTTCATTCTTAATCGTAGGAACAAAATTCATTTGTCCCATAATTATGCCTCTTTTTATGTCACATACTAAAAAACACTAAAATATAATTTTAAACTTTAATCCTAAATTCTACGTCTTAAACTTTAAACCTCACACCCTAAAAATACACTCTATTCCTAATTTTCTAAACTCTAACCTTAAACCTTAAATTTATTTTTTTTAAGTGGCGCACCAAAAACATATTTTGGGAAGAGGATTTCTATAGTAAACGTAAATCAGATTAAGCAATGGGTAAAATCGCTTTAAAACTTCAACTATATGCTTTCAATATATGTAGCCGAAAATAGATGCCTTTTATAATCTACATCTCAACTGCTACCTTCACAACCACAAAGCTTCCTATGCTAAAGCTATTGCGATACGTTTGAACACTCTTTTTGCTTTGACTGCTGGTTGGGATAAAGTTGTCTTTAAATATGATAACATGGGTGTTATTTCTTGCCTTAACTCCAAATCGTTTATCGCATGGAAATCAGATGCAGTTAAGAAAGACATTTCTACTCTTATTGCCTTCTTTCCCTTGTTTTTCCTTCTGCTTCGCTAACCTTTCTTGTAACAGGGTTGCAGATTGGGTGGCGAAATCTTGTCTTAAGGGGCATGTTCTTTTGATTGGCAAGTTATCCCCCTCCTGATCTCTGTCGTTTATTGTAATCGCTTTTTATAAATGAAATGCTCTTTTTATCTTTAAAAAAAACCACAAAGCTTTCGATAGATAGAAAGTCGAACAAACAAAAAGAATTTAATATATATTTCATTACATCTTTACATTTTTTTTCTTAGTTACTCGTTTTTCATTATTTTCTCTATCTCATTTATGGACGATAATATAATCTGAATCTGGTTCGATTCGAAGAAAAAATTTGATCCAAATCTGATCGAGAAAAGTCCAAATCCGTATTCGAAAAAAGGGTCTGAGTCCTAATAGGAGGTGGATCAGATATGGACATTATCATGATTCGATTCAAATCCGATTCGAATCTGATCTAAATTCATAGTTGATCCGAATTAGATCTATATTTGAACCCGAATGAAAATATTTAAAACTTTTTAGACTTTTTAAAAAAATATAAGACCAAAGCCCAAATAACCCGTTAAACTTTAAACATTCGAAAACCCTTGTCTAACTCTTAATTTCTCATTGTCTACAACCCCTTCTCTCTTAATTTTCTACCGTTGAAAACTTAATGCCTAATATCAACGACAAGTCTTTTGTTCAACTTTTCGTATTTTGAAGTAATGTTTGTTCATAATCATAGTTTACTCTAATCTTTTGATTACTTAAAGCTTTAGCTTCAAAAATGGAATAGAATTGAAAATTATTTATTTTTGTAGAAATTTGATGCAAAATTGAGTAACCAGACAAAGAGGATTTTGAAACGGTACTTTCAAAATCACCATTTATGCTTAATGTCACGGGTCAGAGTTTTGGCGCAGGGACATAGCCCCCGTGCGGCAACCCAGGGCTCTTACCAGCCCGGGGCTCAGCCTTATCCGCTCGATGCTTACTGGTTTCGCCCTCCCATGGGCTCATCAGGAAAGCGGGGACAACTCCCGACCAGTGTGGTGCCTACCAGCACGCCCCGTCCTAAGGGACTGAACGGCTGTACGGCACGTACTACACCCTTATTGCTATCCCGCATCCCGCATTAAGCACAGCCAGCAAGCATCCTGTCACGGTCTCGAGCATCACGCGAATAGGACCGTGACAAACTCCCCCACTTGAGTCATGCACGCCCTCGTGCATTGGGAGTAAGCTCTTTACCCTCTTCTTTTTTTGTTAGCCGGGATCTAGTGTGCAATTTCCTGCCTGCTCGCCCTCATTACTGAGGTTCTGCGAGTGCTTGGCGAACTTTCGCTGTAGCTTCCTGCCTACCCGACCTCATCTCTAGAGGCCCCACTCGCGAACACCCCTTATCGGGTGCGAGACAAACGCTCGTCCACTTTGACTCGCTACACGCAGCACATGGAGCGCTTGGTAAGCTCACAGCTAGCACACAGACTAGCTCTGATACCATCTGTCACGGGGTCAGAGTCTTGGCGCATGGACATAGCCCCCGTGCGGCAACTCAGGGCTCTTACCAGCCTGGGGCTCAGCCTTATCCGCTCGATGCTTACTGGTTTCGCCCTCCCATGAGCTCATCAGGGAAGCGGGGACAGCTCCCAACCAGTGTGGTGCCTACCAGCACGCCCCGTCCTAAGGGACTGAACGGCTGTACGACACGTACTACACCCTTATTGCTATCCCGCATCCCGCATTAAGCACAGCCAGCAAGCATCCTGTCACGGTCTCGAGCATCACGCGAATAGGACCGTGACAAACTCCCCCACTTGAGTCATGCACGCCCTCGTGATGGGGAGTAAGCTCTTTACCTCTTCTTTTTTTGTTAGCCGGGATCTAGTGTGCAATTTCCTGCCTGCTCGCCCTCATTACCGAGGTTCTACGAGTGCTTGGCGAACTTTCGCTGTAGCTTCCTGCCTACCCGACCTCATCTCTAGAGGCCCCACTCGCGAACACCCCTTACCGGGTGCGAGACAAACGCTCGTCCACTTTGATTCGCTACACGCAGCACATGGAGCGCTTGGTAAGCTCACAGCTAGCACACAGACTGACTCTGATACCATCTGTCACGGGGTCAGAGTCTTGGCGCATGGACATAGCCCTCGTGCGGCAACCCAGGGCTCTTACCAGCCCGGGGCTCAGCCTTATCCGCTCGATGCTTACTGGTTTCACCCTCCCATGAGCTCATCAGGGAAGCGGGGACAGCTCCCAACCAGTGTGGTGCCTACCAGCACGCCCCGTCCTAAGGGACTGAACGGGTGTACGGCACGTACTACACCCTTATTGCTATCCCGCATTAAGCACAGGCAACAAGCATCCTGTCACGGTCTCGAGCATCACGCGAATAGGACCGTGACATTAACCTACTAACTATCACTTAATCTTTGTTCTTCCCTTCTTTCTTTTTTTCAACATATTATCACTTAATCTGTGTTAGCATCGTTTATGTATTGTAATTTTTTTATGAAATTGGACTGAAACATGTTAATTTTTTTATTAGAAAAAATTTATGGTACTTTGCACTCTTTTCACTAACAATATGTTCTTTTTATTACTCTATAGTCGTTTGTGGGGAAGTGAGTTCTTGCTTCATTTTAGTGTTTTAATATGAATTTTTATGTTTTTTTCCTGAATCAAGAATTGAGTCCGATCTATATTTATAAATGTTGATATTTGTTTTAAATATAAAGATTAGTAAATTTAGTTTGTGTTCCATGTTGTTTGAGTTTTAACATTACTGGCGGTTGAATCAACCCTTGATTTGTTTATCTTTCACTTATAAGAATTTTAGCTTTTCAATTGTAGTTTTAAAATTCAATAGTTTTTGGTTATTGACCATTTTTGTAACCCCTCGTCTCGGCTTGGGCTACCGATCTGTCCGAGTGGGCTATACAGGGAAAACCGAGACGAAACCCGTTTTAACAACCCGAGAAAACTTTTTCTTTAATTATCTTGTGTAGATGAATTCAAATAGACCTATGTGAGAAGCGACAACGGAAAACAAGACTAAACCATACAAACGACACGTAATTGATTTAAATTTACCATGTATTCAAGTTAGTTTGATTCTTTGCACACGCGACCAAAGCATACATAAACGATTACTAACAAGGCTCACAAGAAAGCTAACATCGAACAGGGTCTAATGCTCAACACTTGAGAACCTTTAAAGGTGTCAAAAGCCCACATTTCAGGCCTGTGTTTCGAAACAGGCTTGCCCGTTTCGAAACACGGGCCCCATTTTTAAAAGTCAAACACCCGTACCGAAACGCATCCACCCCGTTTCGGAACATGGGTCTATTTCGCCTAGACGTTCCGAAATACATTTCGGAACATGCCTTCATAGTAGCAAAAATATTTCGAAACTCGTATCGAAACAGGGGTTCACAGTAGCCAAACCGTACCGGAACGCATTTCGATACGGGTGTCCCTGGAACCACACCCGTTCCGAAACAACCTCCCTCGTTCCGAAACGCCTGCAACCAGTGAGTTTCCAAAATCAGTTTTAAGCATCTCTAAACAATCCCAAACGACCCCAACGACTTCAAGAAGCAAGACACAACATGCGCACACAACTCTAGAGGCATACACCCTAGTACAAGATGCTTAAACACTTAACTCACATGTACATAAAGGGCAACCAAAAGGATAACCAAGCATTCATTAAGGTATAAAGCAAGCGAGTTCCCAAGCCTTAGAACAAACACATAAGCATTCATGATAGGCATCATAAGCATGGTTTACAATCCAAAATAAGGCATCAACAAGCCCCACCAAAGTATCAACATATTAAAGGAGTCATAACAAGCTCCTAAACACAAGGCTACAACACAAATCCCATTGCTTATCCATTACATCTCATAACTTAAAAGTTCATACTTGAGGATAAGATAGCGCACTTGGAAGCCTTCTCCTTGCACAAGCAACCCACGAATTAAGGATCTGCATTGTCGAACAAAAGAGAGCGTAAGCGTAAAGCTTAGTGAGGGTAAGCTAATAAAACAAACCTCGACAATACAGGGTCCAAGCACGAGCAACAAAGCAAGGAAGAATGCATGTTTCCTTACCTTCGGGACCACATGAATCACATATATGAAAGGCATGATCATAACATCAATTATCATGCCATGCTCAACATATCCATAATACAACCATATGAATAAACATTTAACAAAACGTATTGGCACCTAGTTATGACCCGAATACGCGGATTACAACCGTTGGAATTCACATCTAACAACTCAACCATTACATAACTTCACGGTGGGATTACACTCATCACCGTTTCACGTGGAGGGGATTCCATTCATCCTCACGCCCCGTCGATGAGATTCCACTCATCACCGACTAAATTATAAGAGAAGATTTCCGGGCGTACCCGTACTCCATCTTGGTGACTATCATCAACAAGACCACGCGCGCATTTCGACACTCGTGTGCACACTAACATTCTAATGATCGATCATTTGTACCCAAGTATACTAGGGCCAATACTAACTCATTTCATAGCTCAACATCACAACATTCTTACCAATTTCCGTGCTTAGCACGTACTCACCATGATCCAACATCATGCATCCACATTCCAACAATCACATGCATATCACAATGCATAAAACATCATGCCTCAAAACACATGTAAATTACCATATACATAACAACATCAATCACAATAAATATGGAACAAGAGGCATAATCACACAATATTCAAAGTTCATCCATAGGTCTCTAACTAAAGCTTGAGATTAGACTACCAATCTAATCCCAACTCTAGGTGGGTTTACCAAGCCCGACCTAGGTCGACATGCTCGAACCAACATTTGAAAACTAATTTAGAATCGAAGAACCACTCACCGATCTTTCCAAACACAAGCAAACAATCGATCAAGCTCCCAACGGTTCCGGATTGATCCCCAAAGATTCTCCAACACCAAATCTCGATGCTAGTCAATCAAAGCCAACAAAACAAACACAAATCAGCCCATAAATCACTATAGCAACCCTCGGAGCAAAAAACAAGCATTTAGCCAACTAAGAACACCCTTAACATGTATTTTCGAGCAGCCCATTTGCACAGCTAATAACCATTGATTACAACCCCCTTTTCACTCTCATAAGCTTCCAAAATAACCCCTAAACATCATACAATCATCACCCATCAATTTCCACACAAAACAGCCCCAAAACCCATCTTTTGAACCACCTAAAACCTTTCTAAAACCCATATCCGAAAATCCTTATAAAACCAAGTAAAAATCATATATGTTGGACCATTTGTGTTACTAAACACTTATCTAACTTCAAAGAATCAAAAGCTTACATAAAGGTTAATAAAGTTTGGATTTTTAACTTAGAATCCAAAAATCTCAAGGTACAAAATAATGGGTTTCAATGAAAACTAAAAACATGAATAGCAAGGGGAAGATGAGGACAACTCAAAAACGTTATTACCTTTCAAAAATCACCAAGGATGAAGAAGGTTGGTGATGGAATAGTGACTTCCAATGGAGGGGAGGAGTTTCACGTTGGTTTTGTTTTGGGAGGTAGAAGATGATAGGAAATTTGGGGTATTTGAAATAAAAGGGTTTTATTTTACAAAGACCATGTAATTACAAAACTGCAATTAATGAAAAATGGCCATCATCCAAGACTCTAAAAATCCATGGAATTTCGGGCTTTAAATCAAAAATCGGGTCCAACATATTAAATAAATTTTAAAAAGAAAAAGGAAAACCCGAAACATTATTTTAATATTTTAATTCACCCGACCCCTAAACCCGGGTGTTACAACTCTCCCCCACTTAAGGAATTTCGTCCCCGAAATTACCTGACGGAAACAAGTACGAAAACTGCTCAAGCATATCCACTTTCCTCTCCCACGTGGCCTCTTCCACGCCTTTATGTCTCCACAACACCTTGACCAACTCGATGGTCTTGCCAAGGAACACCTTGCTATCAGAAGCAAGTATCTCAACCGGTTTTTCACTGTAAGACAAATCTGAATTCAGTTCTATCTCCTCAACGGGCATAACATGAGACAGATCTGATCTATATCTCCTAAGCATCGACACATGAAATACATTGTAGATCTTCTCTAACTCTGAAGACAATCTTAAACGGTAAGCTACTGGCCCAATCCGCTCAACTATCTCATACGGACCTATAAACCTCGGACTCAACTTGCCTTTCTGGCAAAATCGCATTACCTTCTTCCATGGAGACACTTTCAGAAACACTTTCTCACCCACTGTAAACTCAATCTCTTTTCTCTTCAAGTCTGCGTAAGATTTCTGACGATCGGAAGCTGCTTTTAGACGGTCACAAATCAACTTCACTTTATCAGTAGTCCCCTTAAGCAAATCCGACATAGGTAACAACTTCTGACCCGTTTCGGCCTAACAGATCGGAGTCCTACATCACCTACCAAACAATGCCTCATAAGGAGCCATCTGGATACTAGCCTGATAACTGTTGTTGTAAGCAAACTCGACTGAGGGTAAATGCTTCTCCCACGAACCCTGGAAGTCAATCACACAACAATGGAGCATATCCTCTAATACTTGTATCACTTGCTCTGACTGACCATCTGACTGCGAATGATACGAAGTACTGAAATGCAAATGACTACCTAGGGCACTATGCAAACAACCCCAGAACCTCGATGTGAATCTCGGATCTCTGTCTGATACAATAGACTTCGGAACTCCATGCAATCTCACAATCTCGCGGATATACAAATCTGCCAATTTGTCTAGAGAATCAGTGGTGTTCACTGCTAAAAAATGGGCACACTTAGTGAATCTGTCAACTATCACCCAAACTGAGTTCTTCTTCGAAGGAGACAAAGCCAACCCTGACACAAAGTCCATAGTGATTCTTTCCCACTTCCATTCCGGAATTTTCAAAGGCTGTAACAAACCTGAAGGAACTTGATGTTCTGCCTTTACCCTCTGACAAACCATGCAATGGATCACATAATCGGCTACATCCTTCTTCAAACCAACCCAGAAATAATCACTCTTCAGATCTCGGTACATCTTAGTACTGCCCGGATGTATAGAAAAGGACTCGAATGTGCTTCTCTCAGAATCATACGTCTCAACTCAACATCTTCGGGTAGGACCACTCTGTCTCTGAAACACAACACATTCTCATTATTGAAAATGTACTCTTTCGATCTACCTTCTGCAATGTCCTGAACATGTGAAGCTAAAGATACATCTTGCAACTGTTTCTCTCTGATCGTCTGAATCAACGAAGGCTTCACTTGCAATTCTGTAATCAAGCCACAATCCCCTGATACACTTAGCCTAGCAAACATAGCTTTCAACTCAACTGCAACTTTTCTGCTCAACGCATCGACCACTATATTTGCCTTACCCGGATGGTACTCAATGGTCAAATCATAGTCTTTCAACAGTTCAAGCCATCTTCTTTGTCTCAAGTTCAGCTCTGCTGAGTCATCAGATACTTCAAGCTTTTATGATCAGTGTAAACCGTGCACTTATCACCATACAAGTAGTGACACCAAATCTTCAACGCAAACACAACTGCTGCTAACTCAATGTTGTGCGTAGGGTAGTTCTTCTCGTGCACCTTAAACTGTCTCAAAGCATAAGCAACAACTCTTCTTTCTTGCATCAGAACACAACATAAACCTATGTAGGAAGCATCGCTATAGATCATGAACTCTCTCCCTGAAACTGGCTGTACCAACACTGGAGCATTTGTCAAAGCTTCTTTTAACTTCTCAAAAGCACTATGTCTCGCATCTGACCACTCAAACTTAACTCCCTTTTCCAACAATTTAGTCAACAGAGCAGTTACTCTAGAGAAACCATCAATGAACCTCCTATAATAACCAGCTAGTCCTAGGAAACTCCTAATCTCTGTCACTGACTTAGGTTGTTTCCACTCAACAATGGCGTCAATCTTCTTCGGATCAACTCGGATACCTTCAGCTGACACAACGTGGCCAAGAAACACAACCACTCTGATCCAGAACTCGCATTTACTCAGCTTAGCATACAATTGATTACTCATCAATCTCTGCAAAACAAGTCTCAAATGCTCATCATGTTCTTCTTCTAATCTCGAGTATACAAGGATGTCGTCTATGAAAACAACTACAAATCGGTCTAGATAGTCTCGGAAAACTCTATTCATCATATCCATCAAAGTTGTTGGTGCATTCGTGAGCCCAAACGGCATCATAAGAAACTCATAATGACCGTATCTAGTCCTAAAAGTTGTCTTCGGAACATCACATTCTTTTACCTTCAACTGATAGTACCATGATCTCAAATCTATCTTCAAAAACACTGAAGCACCTCTCAACTGATCAAAGAAGTCATCTATTCACGGCAACGAATACTTGTTCTTTACTGTCAACTGGTTCAACTGCCTGTAGTCGATAAACATCCGCATACTGCCATCATTCTTCTTTACAAACAACACGGGAGCACCCTAAGGCGAACTACTAGGCCTAATAAAACCTCGGTCTAACAACTCCTGAAGCCGACTTTTCAATTCTTTCAACTCTTTCGGAGCCATACGGTACGGAGCAATAGAAACTGGAGTAGACCCTGAAACAGTCTCAATCACAAACTCTACATCTCTGTCAGGAGGCAAACCTGGTAACTCTTCTGGAAACACATCCGGATAATCACAAACTATCCTGATATCTTTCGGTCTAACCTCGCTCATAATCGGATTCATCACATACGCTAAATAAGCCCCACAACCAGAGTCCATCAACCTATGAGCCTCTAAAGCCGACACAACATTCGACAAGAACTTAACGTTCTCGCCTACTACCACTACCTCATAGTCATCAAAAAGCTTCAATAAAATTCTCTTTGTCTCAAAATCTACACTAGCTCTGTGCTCAACCAACCAATCCATACCCAAAATAATATCAAAACCGTAGAACGGAAACTCCATCATAACAACCGGAAACACATGACCCTGAATCTTCAGCCGACACCTCCAATACATCCATCTAACTACAACTGTCTCACCGAAGGAACTGGTCACATGCATCCCTACATCTAAGATCTCAACAGGTATGTCTAACTTCTTTGCATGCTCACTCAAAATGTAAGAATGAGTGGACCCCGAATCAACTAAGGAAAGTAAAGACATGTACTGTAACTCAAAATTACCTACTATCACATCTGTGTCATTCCCTCCCTCTCTCTGTGCGTAGACTCTAGCTGGTCCACCGGCCTCTGGCTGAACTGCCACTACATGGGAAGATTCCTCGGTGCCTCTATCCTAGGTGCATCAGCCCCCAGCTGGAAGTAACCACGACCGCGCCCACGACCTCTCTGATAGTCAATCGCTCTCGCAGGAGCCTGAGCCTGAATCGGTGCCTGTGCTGCCTGATGCAAACACTCTCTCCTAAAGTGGTCTCTCGATCCATAGTTCCAACAAGCATGATAGTTCCCCCAACACTTTTCTGAATGTTGTCTCCCACATTGGGCACACTCGGGCAAACGCCCTCCAGCTCTCTGGCCCTGATGGCCCCTGCCATGGTGGCCACCGCTACGCCTATGATCAAACTGTTGTCCACTACCCCGATGCCTATTGGCATCGCCATAGTCAAAATTGTTGTGCCTCTTCCCTAAACTAGATCCTCCCGAACGCTTGGTCAGCCCCAAGCTATGCTCGATATTTTTGGCCCTAGCGATCAAGACATCAAAATCAAAATAATCTGTAGCCAAGGTGTACCTCTTGACCTCCTCATGAAGTCCATACCTGAACCGATCACAATGGTCCCTCTAAGTAGGAACCAACTCCGGAGCATACTGACTCAATCGGACAAAGCGGATCTCCTAGTCTGTCAATGATATGTCTCCCTGAACAAGAGCAATAAACTCCCGCTTCTTCTCATCTAAATATCTCGGGCCCAAATACCTCTTCTTGAAAGCGGTCTCAAAGAAATTCCAACTAATCTCGGCCTCAGGCACGCCGGTAGTAATGGTGACCCACCAGGTGTAGGCATCACCCTGAAGCAACGAAACCACACAACCCAACTTACGAGCCCCAACACATCCCATCTGAGCTAAAATACGAATTGTCTTCTCTAACCACAACTCTGATCTCTCAGGCGTAGATCCCCTGAACTCATCCGCTCCGAGGCTACGAAGCCTCTCTAAGGGTAAAATAGCATCATCTCCTCTCGGTTGAGCTGCAGCCTGAGCCCCGACAACTGCAGCCTGAAACGCTCCCACTATAGCTTGAACTAGCGGAGCCATATCTATCCCTGCAGGACCTTGGCCAACCTGAGGTCCCGCTCCCTCAGCTCTAGCCTCGCCTTCCACATCAGGCTGAGGAGGTGGTGGTGGTGGAGAAGCTCCGACTCCAACAGCAGGCTCTTCCACAAGAGCCTCTACTCCAACAACTGGCTCACCAGCAGGAGCCGCAACACGGGGTTCTTGACGAAGCAACATGGGTCTACTTCTAGGCCTCGACATAACAGCTCACAGACAACAACTGCAACAACAACATACAAAAAAATAGAGTTAGCAAGGGCAAGGGTCCAAGTGGCTCAAGTATGTTTCCCTCACTTAAAAATCTCTTTTTCCGATGTAATAGAAGCAATGAGACTCAACTCAACATATTTCAAACAACACACACATACGATCAATTAAGCAAACATCAAAGCATACTTGATAAGCAAGCAAACATACTTACATGGCAAGCAGACACCGTGCAATTTCAATACAAGAATTCAACTTACCTCACTTACCTGCCCGAGGTCTCGGAAACCTCAGGCTCTGATACCAACAAGTGTAACCCCCTCGTCCCGGCCTGGTAGACCGACCGGTCCAAGTGGGCTATACGGGGAAAACCGAGGCGAAACCCGTTAAGGCTCCACTTCGGTTAACAACCCGAGAAAACTTTTTCTTTAATTATTTTGTCTAGATGAATTCAAATAGACCTATGTGAGAAGCGATAGCGTAAAACGAGACTAAACCATACAAACGACACGTAATTGATTTAAATTTACCATGTATTCAAGTTAGGTTAATTCTTTGCACACGCGACCAAAACATACATAAATGATTACTAACAAGGCTCACAAGAAAGCTAACCTCGAACAGGGCCTAATGCCCAACACTTGAGAACCTTTAGAGATGTCAAAAGCCCACATTTCAGGCCTGTGTTTTGAAACAGGCTTGCCCTTTTCGAAACACGGGCCCCAGTTTAAAAAGCCAAACACCCGTACCGAAACGCATCCACCCCGTTTCAGAACAGGGGTCCATTTCGCCTAGACGTTCCGAAACACGTTTCGGAACATGCCTTCATAGTAGCAAAAACGTTTCGAAACTCGTATCGGAACAGGGGTTCACAGTAGCCAAACCGTACCGGAACGCGTTCCGTTACGGGTGTCCCTGGAACCACACCCGTTCCGAAAAATCCTTCCTTGTTCCGAAACGCCTACAACCAGTGAGTTTCCAAAACAATTTTTAAGCATCTCTAAACGATCCCAAACGACCCCAACGAATTCAAGAAGCAAGACACAACATGCGCACACAACTTTAGAGGCATACACCCTAGTACAAGCATGCTTAAACACTTAACTCACATGTACATAAAGGGCAACCAAAAGGATAACCAAGCATTCATTAAGGTATAAAGCAAGCAAGTTCCCAAGCCTTAGAACAAACACATAAGCATTCATGATACGCATCATAAGCATGGTTTACAATCCAAAATAAGGCATCAACAAGCCCCACCAAAGCATCAACATATTAAAGGAGTCATAACAAGCTCTTAAACACAAGGCTACAACACAAATCCCATTGCTTATCCATCACATCTCATAACTTAAAAGTTCATACTTGAGGATAAGATAACACACTTGGAAGCCTTCTACTTGCACAAGCAACCTACGAACTAAAGATCTGCATTTTCGAACAAAAGAGAGCTTAAGCGTAAAGCTTAGTGAGGGTAAGCTAATAAAACAAACCTCGACAATGCAGGGTCCAAACACGAGCAACAAACCAAGGAAGAATGCATGTCTCCTTACCTTCGGGACCACATGAATCACATATATGAAATGCATGATCATAATATCAATTATCATGTCATTCTCAACATGTCCATAATAGAACCATATGAATACACATTTAAAAAAATATATTGACACCTAGCTATGACCCGAATACGCGGATTACAACCGTTGGAACTCACATCCAACAACTCAACCATTACATTACCTCACGGTGGGATTACACTCATCACCATTTCACGCGGAGGGGATTCCACTCATCCTCACGCCCCGTCGATGGGATTCCCCTCATCACCGACTAAATTATAAGAGAAGATTTCCGGGCGTACCCGTACTCCATCTTGGTGACTACCATCACCAAGACCACACGTGCATTTCGACACTCGTGTGCACACTAACATCCTAATGATCGATCATTTGTACCCAAGCATACTAGTGCCAATATTAACTCATTTTATAGCTCAACCTCACAACATTCTTAAAAATTTCCGTGCTTAGCACGTACTCACCATGATCCAACATCATGCATCCACATTCCAACAATCACATACATATCACAATGCATAAAACATCATGCCTCAACACACATGTATATTACCATATACATAACAACATCAATCACAATAAATATGGAACAAGAGGCATTATCACACAATATTCAGAGTTCATCCATAGGTCTCTAACTAAAGCTTGAGATTAGACTACCGATCTAATCCCAACTCTAGGTGGGTTTACCAAGCCCGACCTAGGTCGACATGCTCGAACCAACATTTGAAAACTAATTTAAAATCGAAGAACCACTCACCGGTCTTTCCAAACACAAGCAAACAACCGGTCAATCTCCCAACGGTTCCGGATTGATCCCCGAAGATTCTCCAACACCAAATCCCGATACTAGTCATTCAAAGCCAACGAAACAAACACAAATCAGCCCACAAATCACTGTAGCAACCTTCGGAGCACAAAATAAGCATTTAGCCAACTAAGAACACCCTTAACATGTATTTTCGAGCAGCCCATTTGCACAGCTAATAACCATTGATTCCAACCCCTTTTTCACTCTCATAAGCTTCCAAAATAACCCCTAAACATCATACAATCATCACCCATCAATTTCCACACAAAACAGCCCCAAAACCCATCTTTTGAACCACCTAAAACCTCCCTAAAACCCATATCCGAAAATCCTTATAAAACCAAGTAAAAATCATATATGTTGGACCATTTGGGTTACTAAACACTTATCTAACTTCAAAGAATCAAAAGCTTACATAAAGGTTAATAAAGTTTGGATTTCTAACTTAGAACCCAAAAATCTCAAAGTACAAAATAATGAGTTTCAATGAAAACTAAAAACATGAATAGCAAGGGAAAGATGAGGACAACTCAAAAATGTTATTACCTTTCAAAAAATCACCAAGGATGAAGGAGGTTGGTGATGGAACAGTGACTTCCAATAAAGGGGAGGATTGGTTTTGTTTTGGGAGGTAGAAGATGATAGGAAATTTTGGGTATTTGAAATAAAAAGGGTTTTATTTTACAAAGACCATGTAATTACAAAACTGCCATTAATGAAAAATGGCCATCACCCAAGACTCTAAAAATTCATGGAATTTCGGGCTTTAAATTAAAATTGGGTCCAACATATTAAATAAATTTTAAAAAGAAAAGGGAAAACCTAAAACATTATTTTGATATTTTAATTCACCTGACCCCAAACCCGGGTGTTACAATTTTTTTTAGTTTTTTTAAATGGCAACCTCAAATGTTTGACATTTCTTAGCATATCTCTAGTCATTAAATTTGTTTATGTCTTATGCCAATCGTTTATAATATGCTTGATTATATATAAAAGTCCCTGTTCTCAAGCTTGTCACGGGAACTCTGCATGTTTAATATACTGGAATTATTTAGATCACAATTTGCAACTTCTTTTTAAAAGGTAAAATACCTTTATTTAGAAACAAATATAGTCAATAACAAAGTTAGGAAAAACGGAGTTGTCAAAATTTATGTTTGTTGTATTAAAAGACGTGGGCAAAATTGAGAGTTAAAAAATTGTATAGGCATTTGTGTTGTATTAAAAAATTGTCCTATATTGATGCTGGTTCAAAAATGGAGGCAAATTTGGGCGTATAAGGGCATTTATTTTTTATTTAGGATTATAGGGTACATTGGGGAAAATTTGGGGAGATAGGCCACCTCCTAGTGGCGAGGTTAGACCACGTCACCTCCTCCTGGCGAGGTCAGGCTGAATCCATGCCACAACTCAGCGTCCCTGTCACGGCTCATGCATGAGCCTCTGCACGGCTCAGTCTTGCGCATCGTTTCAATCTGCATGAATGAGAATAATGAGGGTGGGACCTCGCCATTTACATATGGCGTGGTCCTATTCACATGCAGAAATATACATTGCAAAATCACGTGAAAGCTGGCTGGTGAATTTGGAATTTAATTTTTTTTACATTATTGAGTGTGTATAAATAAATGGGGAGAGTTAAACGAGTGTGTAGAGAAGAAGTTAAAGAGAGTTAAATGAGTGTTGTATGTTAGTGTAGGAAGAGTGTGTAGAGAAATTGTGACGAGAAGAAGTTGAAGCTGTCCTAGTTTTGATTGTTGGTTGGAACAAAAAAAGCTAGTTTTTCGATTTTTTTAATCTGGTAAGTGCATGCATTTTTTAATCTGGTTTTTAAAGTTAGTTTTTTTACTTTGTGTATTAGTCACACATTTTAGGTTTAAGAGCTATGACGTGATTATTCCTTGCAATCATGTTAGAGGAAACACGCAATTTTCGGGATCGTATTGCATTTCACTGAACATGTATATATATTTTGAGTGTAACTATTTTAAGTATATTTTTAGTGTAACTATTTGTACATGTGTATATTTAAATATATTTGAATCTATACTAGAATAATATGACTTAAATTGAAATATATTTGAAATAGAAATCATTACATGTGTATATTTTCACATAATAAAACATGAATATGAATACTTAAGGATCGAGGGTCTTAGCCTTTACGAACTCTTCCAAAACCTTATTAACACATTTCATATTTATTTTAAGTACCTAAAGAAATAATAATAATAATAATAATAATAATAATAATAATAATAATAATAATAATAATAATAATAATAATTTCAAACGATAATATGATTATTTAGTTTTTACAAATAAAATTGTTTATATAAAATTTCTCTTTTTAAATGTACATTTTATGAAATAATTACTTTTCATAAATTTAATTAATTTATACATCAAAAAATTATTTAAAGAAAATAAATTATATATATAAATCAAATATTTAATTATAAAATAAATATTTTTTTCACATATTATTATTCACCTAAAAATATTGTTTATAATTTTTTTTTTTTAAATTTAAAATTATCAACTACACCAAATTTAATGGGAAAAAGTAGGAACTAATATTTATTTTACATTAGACTACATTGATTTTTCTCTCTATATATATATTATTTTAATTACCCAAAGAAATAATAATAATAATAATAATTTTAAAAGAATATTAATTATTAAAAAGATTTATTTTAATAAGGAATAATATTTTAATAAGAAATAATCATTCTTTATTATAATTTTGAGAAGAAAATTAATTATTAAAATATGTAAATTATAAATATTAAAAAATTAATAATATTTTAAACGAATTCTTATTATAAAATTATAATATTCAATAACACAATAATATATGAACTTTTGTATTATTATTTTAATAAGAAATAATATTCGTATAGATCAAAAATTGTAGAACTAAGTGTTTTGATATAATATTTAAAAAATGTTTCGGACTAGATTGAAAAGAATTTAAAATATATTTTTAGTCAAAAACAACTTGAAAATATGTTTAAGGGTTTTAAAAGGCTTTGGAATGATTTAAAGTACATTTAAAGTAGTGAAAAACAAGTTTTTCAAGTGCTCATACTGATACGGTCTGGTACCGTACCGATACGCCTTAGGGTTTCAACTACATGATTTTTCCAGTAGTCAAAACTCGTACTGATACGCTTAGCCATATCGATACGGTGTGTTTTGAAACAGCCCAAGAGCTAGTCGCGTACCGATACACCAAACTACCCCAACGGTCATATTTCCCAACAGTCTTTTAAACTGCAGGACCGTACTGATACGCTAGGTAAGCATATCGATACGCATCAGCTGAAGTGCACAACGACTACTTCCTTATCGGGACCGTATCGATACGATTTGAAGGGTATCGATACGCCAAACGCAGAACTGCATTTATAGTGGGAAATAAAGGCTCCAACGGTTCCAATTCAACCTCAACGGCTAGTAAAAGCTACAAACTCAAAGAGGAGTATAAAAGGGACCTCCAAGCATCTAGTAATGGTTAATGCTTCAATTGTAATACAACATATGATCAAGAATTTGTCTTAGGGCTTTATTGTTCAATTTTTTGTATAGACAACACTTGTGAGCCTTATTGTCAAATTTTCTCAAGTTTTTAGGTTTTGGGTGAGAGCTTTAATTATGCAAACATATACCGTCTAGAGGGATTTCTAGTTTGCTAAGTCTTTCTTGTGTAAGAGAGTGTTTGATCAAGCTTTGGGTAGAAAGCTTGATCGTTGTAATAGTTTCCTCCTAAGCCGAGAAAAGGGGACGTAATTCTTAGTGAATTTGTTTGGAAATCCTTAGTGGGAAGCTAAGGTAGTGGATGTAGACCTTGGTTAGAAGGTTGAACCTCTATAAATCCTTGTGTCTATTGCATATCTTTCTATTCCCACAAAACACCCAATTATCCAACTTCTCCACACTTGGCGAGCAAGAACGGTTGAAGGAATCGAGCACCGAAAAACCCAACAAAAATGTTGAAGTTAATACAAATTTTTTATGTATATATATTCGAATGATAATTGTTTTTTAGCTGTAGAAATAGAAAATGACATCTGAAGGAGTTTTGTTGTACCGTGACCATGAGCACATTTCATCTCATATTCACGATGAGCAAGTAAGTAAATATTTTGTAATTTAAAATTTCATATTTATTATGTAATTGTTATAATACGAAATTATAATGAATTAATTACAGGGTGTAGAGTCTGATACAAGTTGCCCGCATATTGATACGCCTAGGCAAATGTTTGAAGGCCGTATCGATACGCGGGGAAGCATATCGATACACTTTTCCAATCTTTGGATACTGTCAATTCGCGTATCGATACGGGCTTGGGTGTACCGATACCCGTTAGTTATTTTCTGTTAAAAGTATCTTTTGATGTTCTAGAAAGTTGCATTATGGTCCCTGAATGTTGTATGATCAATTAGTTGAGTTTGGGTGATCCGTTTGTAATGAAATTGACATGATGGTTTTTTACTTGACTAATTAAGGTTTGCTAATCCTAAAATTGGATTAGTTCCTGTATTTTATGGAAATTACAGTTTAGTCCCTAATTTATGAAATTTAAGCTTTTGAACTCCTAATCGAACTCCGATCGCTGTGCCGTTTTCTTCTAAGTGCTTTGTTGAACATATAAGATATTAATATGCATCTAGAGAAGATAAAAAGAAAAAAGGTTGTTATTCGAGGTTTACTTTAATGAGTTAAGTTTGGTTTCCTCTGTGTAATCTTCTTAGTTCGAGTCGGGCGTCTAGGCCGGGCTAAGGGGTTACATTTGTTGGTATTAGAGTCAGGTTACGAAAGAATTGGGGATGATGGTAAGTGAAATTGGTATGTTTGATGTTTGATTCAATGTTAGATGGCATGTTGTTTGAAAAATCATGTTTTTGGTTGAATGTTGATGTTTATGCCATGCTTGGTTGTTATGAATTGTATGGGAAGTCAAATATAATTGTATGTTGATGATGTGGATAATGTAAAGTATGATGAATGTGATATGCTATTGTATGCCATGTTATGCTTGAGGGAAATCAGGATGCCCATTGCCTTATTACACTAATTGAATGTTTTAAATTAGTTTGTTAACTTGGATCCTTATTTGAGGCTAGCCTAAATCATGGTTTGATTTGTTTTTGTTGTTAGGCCTTGTTAAAAATAGCACAATGGGTTCGAGGAGAGAGCTTAGATCGAATACGATCGTGCCTGCGCTTGAGCAGGGTAATCAGGGGGTTGAGAACCCGTCTGATGAGACTCTACCTTCGCCACCAACACCTGGAGGTGGAGAGCCGGAGCAACGTGGACAAGCTGGTCCAGGATTGGGTGATCTAGCGCCACTGGTTCAGCCGATCACCGGAGCGTATCAGGCTGCGGTAGCTAGAACGCAAGTACAGGCACCTGCAACTGGGCAAGTGGGTTTGCCTTTGGAAAGGCTGAGGAATTTGGGAGCCGTTGAGTTCCATGGTATGTCTCCTGAGGCATCAGAGGCGTGGTTAGCTAGTACGATCCGCATTATGGATCAAATGGGCTGCAGTGATGTGCGCAAGCTGGGGTGCGCAGTTTCCTTGCTCCAGGGTGATGCTTATAGTGTGTGGACGACTATCACCGCTGGTTTTGAGCCCAATGAGGTGGATTGGGAGTTCTTTCAGAGTGCCTTTAAGAAGTAGTATCTTGGTGTGAGATACTTGTATGAGAAAAAGTGCGAGTGTTGAGTGTGTAAAAGTTCTATTATTTACACCCTTTTTAACCCATATTTCTGCTGCATTCAAGCATCATTGCATTGCATTTAGGATAGTTTTCAATTAAACGTCACAACTATATAAAAGGCACGGATTCTACTAAAAGATGGCGTATTTTGCAGGTAGCTGCCAAGGTTGACGATGAAAGCAGGCGCAGGGCAGATAAGCAGGAAAGCTGAACTGAACAAGCAGCTGAAGAAGACGAACCTGTCATGGACCTGTCGTGACAGCATGGTGACAGCAGATTATTGAAGAGGAAAAATGAAGTGGACATCGATAGATAGAGAAAAATCTGCTCGTCTATCGTGTGGAAGCCAAATAATTTTCCAAGCCCCGGATCAAAAGATATGTCAAGCCAAAGCTCAAAGGAGAGGAAATCCCTAAAAGCAAGGATGCGGCTAGAAAGTAGGATACTTTAGAGATTTAGTCTTTATTAGAATCTTACTTTTAATTAAAGTTGTAATCCTTGTTACCTTAGATAACTTGAGCCCAAAGCTTATATAAAGGGCATAGATTAAACCTAGGGCATAGCCGACTACCCCATAACCGAAACCAAAACCCTGCCGTCCACCCGTCACCGACATGTTCTAAATTCCCCCTAGGGCCACGGGTTGTTTTGTAAAGTAGTTGCAAGGGTTGCTTTGTTTTAGGATTTTTCAAGTTCAATAAAATAAACTTCAAGTTCTTTTATCTTGGTTTTAATATCTTGCAAGAGCATCGGGAGAGCATTGTAAGGTTATCCATTTACTTAGCATCGGGAGAGTTAAGTATACGAAAGAGATAGAAGCGAGTTCTCTAGTTTATAGTTGAACCATCTCGTGCTTAGGGATAAGGCGAGGTTAAGTGGCTAAGGAAGAATTCATACACATCGGTGTTCATCCTTCGATTCACGCCGGGAGGTATCATCAAAGACGTGTTCATCGACAGACTTGTGCCTAGGGATAGGGCAAGGCAGATCTGGGATTCTTGCCAAGCTTGAAGTACTGAGTTAGTGTCTGCTGCCGCGACAACTAACGGACAGACGCCGCGACAGGTGCTGTCGGCGACGGGAGCGACGACAGAACTGGAGATCCTAAGCAATTCAATACCTGCACTACCGAGCAATTCAATACCAGCCCATTCTCTCTATCTTGATTTCTCAATCCTTTTATTTACGTTTTACTTTATTATTCGTGACAACTTTCTAAAATATTTCCTTTACTTCGTGCAGTAAATCAAGGTGAAGTCATTAGCCCAATCCCTGTGGAGACGATATCCGATACTTCGTATCACTTACTACTTGCGTCGTGTACACTTGCACTACAATTGCGATAGTCTATTTTACACGCAACAAGTTTTTGGCGCCGTTGCCGGGGATTGGCAACATAACTACATCTTTCTTTTATTGCACTTTTTGTTTTTATTTTTTTTATTTTTGTTTTTGTTTTTAGTTTTTCTTTAATTTTTATTTTGCGTTTTCAACTCTTGCTTTTCACAAGGTTCTCTTGTTTATGCGCAGATCGAAAAGAGGCGAAGATCCTGAGTATAAGTTAGATCCGGAAATCGAACGATCATTCAATCTCAAGAAACAGATTCGCCATCTTTTAGACAGGAACGAATACCTTGAAGAATAGCTAGAGCAGATGGCCCGTAACCAGCCTGCTGGAGGAGACATACCGCCTGTCGGCGATCCGCCTGGGGCAGGTGGACGACGGTCATGTCGTGACTACATGCTGAATGACCATGTAGAGCTGGAGACCACACTGCCGGATATTGATGTTGATAACTTTGAACTTAAACCTATCATGTTTAGTATGATCAACAACGCTGGACAGTTTAGTGGTTCTGCGACAGAAGATGCTAGGGAGCATCTCAAAACGTTCCAGGAGATCTGTGGTTCGTTTAGGCTACCAGGAGTTAGTCCGGAGATACTGAGGCTTCGGTTATTCCCCCATTCATTAAGGGATAGAGCTAAAACTTGGTGGAATAAACTTACACCGGGTTCCATTATGACTTGGGCAGATCTAACTCGTGAATTCTTATCTCGTTTTAATCCTTCACATTTATCTGAGCGATTACGTAACGAAATTGCTACTTTTCAACAGGAAGATGACGAGCCGATGCACGAGGCCTGGGACAGATTTACTACTCTTCTACGGAACTGCCCAATGCATGGATTCCCCGTCTGGAATCAGGTAACTAAGTTTTATAATGCTGCTAACTTACAAACTCGCATTCGCATTGATTCTGCAGCAAATGGACTATTATTGGATAAAGATCCGGACGAGGCATTACAAGTTCTGAAGAATCTAGCTAAGAATGAGGAGCAGTTTCCGACAGCTAGAAGAGGGGGTAAACGGGTACTTGCTGTCAAGGACTATGAGGCTGACAGCACTATGAAATCACAGGTAGCATTCCTCACTAAAGCCATGAAACACTTATTGAATGAAGAGGACTTACGAGGGTTTGCTGTCGAGGAAGTTTGTGCTACTTGTGAGGGAAACCATAGTAGGGATGAGTGCCCTATAAACATAGAAGAAGGGAAATATGTTGGAAATTACAAGCCAAACTACAATTCCAACAACTACAACCCTAATTGGAGGAAAGATCCCAAATTTTCCTGGAGTAATCCTAACAATGCCCTAAATCCGCAAGCATATAATCAGAATCAGGGGGGTCCTAGATTGTTGACGCGACAGCAACTGCAGCCGCAGAACCTGCCGCCTCAGCAACAACAGCAGCCACCACCTGCCACGAGTAGTGTATTGGAGCAGACTCTGGCTACCTTTATGTCTCAGACTGGCACGTATATGGATAATATTAATCAGTTTGTCAAGAAGACGGAAAATTTTATGGACGAGACTAAGATGAGAATGACAAACCATGAGGCCACCTTGAAATCTCTAGAGACACAAATGGGTCAGGTATCGCAGCATATTAAACCGAGGCAGAATGGAGGTTTCCCTAGCAATACCGAAAATGCTAGACCACCCCCACATGAGCAATGTAAGGCAATTACTACTAGGAGTGGGAAAAAGCTACCGGGGCCGGAAAAAGAAGTTGATACAGAAAAGGACCCTGCTTTGAACAAACCTGCCGAGGAAGCTGCCCCGACAGGTAATAAACAGACTGCTGCCGATGAGCCTGTCACGACAGCAGAAGCGACAGAGGAGAAAAAGGAAGATTATCGTCCTCAGATTCGCATGCAGTGGGAAGGACGCATTGCTGATTATCGTCCTCCACCACCTTTTCCTCAACGGATACAACAAGCTAAGAATGAATCTCAACTCAAAAAAATTTATGATATTTTTAAACAGGTTCATATTAACATACCGTTGTTAGATGCTGTTAGGGAGATGCCAGGTTATGCTAAATTTCTCAAGGATGTAATGTCTAAAAAATCTAAACTTGGGGAATTTGAAACAGTAAGGATGCAAGAGGGTTGCATGAGTATTCTTCATCGACAACCACCCCAGAAAAAGAAGGATTCAGGGAGCTTCCTCATACCTTGTGTAATCGGCGATAAATTTGTGGGTAAGGCACTTTGTGATCTTGGTGCTAGTGTTAATCTAATGCCCAAATCTGTTTTTCAGAAACTAGGTATTGGCAAGGCGCGGCCCACGACAGTTACCCTACAGCTAGCCGACCGCTCTTACGTTCACCCCGAAGGAAAAATTGAAGACATTTTGGTAAGAGTGGATAAGCTTATTTTTCCTGCTGACTTTCTTATTTTAGATTGTGAGGCAGATGAGAACGCACCAGTCATCCTAGGGCGACCCTTCTTAGCCACGGGAAGATCGTTGATTGATGTGGAGAAAGGAGAACTCACCATGCGCGTGAACGATCAAGAAATTAAGTTGAATGTTCTCCAAGCAATGAAACATGCCGATGTGGACGAGGAATGCAAAGCCATCATCGAGGTGACCTTTGATTACCCCTGCATCAGGTCAGGCTGCCGAGATATAAAATTTGGTCACTGCTGCGGTAGCCATCTAAAGACCTGTCACGACAGTGACGACGACAGCTCCAACGACAGTGACCCCTCTGAATCCGATACATCTGATACTGAAGGTCATGAGGAGGTAAACTGGTTAGACCATCGTCCAGGTAAGTTATTCGAACCTTTGAATTACACTTCGGATAACCATTTAATCCAAAAGCCCTCGACTGTTGAACCACCTGTCTTAGAACTTAAGCCCCTGCCAGGGCAGCTTAAATATGCTTATCTTGGTTGTGATGACACACTGCCTGTAATCATCTCTGCTAAGCTGCCGCAGGAACAGGAACGACAGCTGATCGACATGTTGAGGCAGCATAAAAGGGCGATAGGATGGACGATAGCAGACATCCAAGGCATTAGTCCGGCAATCTGTATGCACAAAATCCTCCTAGAGGAAGATCATAAGCCGACTATTGATGCCCAAAGGCGGCTAAACCTTGCGATGAAGGAGGTAGTGCGTAAAGAGATAATCAAGTGGTTAGATGCTGGTATTATTTACGCCATCTCCGACAGCAAATGGGTAAGCCCGGTGCAATGTGTTCCCAAGAAAGGAGGCATGACTGTAATAACCAACGAAAACAACGAGTTAATCCCAACCAGGATTGTGACCGGTTGGAGGGTTTGTATGGACTATCGGAAGCTTAACAAAGCTACCCGAAAGGACCACTTTCCTTTACCCTTTATTGATCAAATGCTGGATAGATTAGCGGGTAAACCTTACTATTGTTTTCTTGATGGTTATTCAGGATATAATCAAATTGCTATTGCACCAAAGGACCAAGAGAAAACGACTTTCACATGCCCCTACGGTACGTACGCATTTAGGAGGATGCCATTTGGACTCTGCAACGCACCTGCCACCTTCCAAAGGTGCATGATGGCTATATTCTCGGACATGGTTGAGGACTTCCTAGAAATCTTTATGGATGATTTTTCTGTCTTTGGAGACGATTTTGAGAGTTGTCTAGGCAGTTTACAAAAGGTGCTCGAAAGATGCGAAAAAGCTAACTTGGTTTTAAATTGGGAAAAATGCCACTTTATGGTGGATGAAGGGATAGTCTTAGGCCATAAGATTAGCTGCCGTGGGATAGAAGTCGACAGGGCAAAAATAGAGGTCATAGAGAAGCTGCCGCCGCCAACCACAGTCAAGGGCATTAGGAGTTTTTTAGGGCATGCTGGTTTTTATAGGAGATTTATTGCCAATTTCTCAAAAATCACGAAACCCCTATGTCATCTCCTAGAGCAGAACCGACCCTTTGACTTTAATGAAGAATGTACTGAAGCATTCAAGGTTCTGAAGGAAAAGTTAGTGACAGCCCCCATAGTACAGCCACCAGACTGGACGCAACCGTTTGAAATTATGTGTGATGCTAGTGACTATGCTGTCGGGGCAGCACTTGGGCAGCGCAAGGACAGGCTATTTCATGTCATATATTACGCCATCAAAACATTGAATGATGCCCAAGTAAATTATACCACCACGAAAAAGGAGCTGTTAGCTGTGGTGTTTTCCATCGACAAGTTTCGTTCTTACATACTTGGAACGAAGGTTATAATACACACCGACCACTCTGCCCTCAAATATCTATTTGCAAAAAAAGGATGCAAAACCTAGGTTGATACGATGGATATTACTATTACAAGAGTTCGACCTTGAGATAAAAGATAAAAAGGGGACAGAAAATCAGGTGGCAGATCACTTGTCGAGGTTGGAGACGGGACAGAGTCTACCGCCAGATGAGACACACATACTGGAGACCTTCCCAGATGAGCAGCTCTTTGCTGCCGCAATAGCTGTCGCGACAGCCATGGCGGCAGGTAAGTCTTCTAACCTTCCTTGGTATGCTGATTTTGTTAATTTCATAGTTAGCGGAATATTACCTTCTGATCTTACTTACCAAGCCAGGAAGAGGTTTCAAAATGATGTTAAACATTATTATTGGGACGAACCTCTTCTTTTCAAAATGTGCGCAGATCAGGTTATAAGGAGATGCATACCACAAGAAGAACAAGAAGACATTCTCCATCACTGTCATGCTTCACAATATGGAGGACACTTAGGAGGCAATAAAACTGCTGCCAAGGTGCTGCAGTCAGGGTTCTACTGGCTGACACTGTATAAGGACGCACAGGAATTTTACAAAAACTGTGACAGGTGCCAGCGGACAGGTAACATCTCGAGGAGAAACGAGATGCCACTGCAGAATATTTTAGAAGTCGAAATCTTCGACGTTTGGGGGATTGATTTTATGGGACCTTTTCCATCTTCTTGTGGAAATCTTTACATCCTCCTAGCAGTGGATTATGTCTCCAAGTGGGTAGAAGCAATCGCAACTCAAAAGAATGATGCCAAAACAGTCCAAAAATTTTTGCACAAAAATATCTTTTCTAGATTTGGCATCCCTAGGGCGATTATCAGTGATGAAGGGAGACATTTTGACAACAGGGTAATTGCTGCCGCCTTGAGAAAATATGGTGTCAAGCACAGGATCGCGACAGCATACCACCCACAGACCAATGGACAGGCTGAGATATCCAATAGGGAAGTAAAGAACATTCTTGAAAAAATGGTTAAACCAACTAGGAAAGATTGGTCTTTGCTTCTGAATGATGCATTATGGGCATACAAAACAGCTTTCAAGACTCCATTGGGCATGTCTCCATACCGTTTGATTTATGGGAAAACCTGTCATCTGCCTGTCGAGATAGAACACAAGGCATATTGGGCGATCAAGGCAGTAAACATGGACTTGGACAAGGCAGGCCAGAAAAGGTTGTTGGATTTGAATGAGATAGATGAAATACGGACAATGGCCTACGACAATGCAAGGATTTACAAGGAAAAAACTAAGAAGTGGCATGACAAGAAGTTGCTGCCACGACAGTTCTGCCCAGGGCAGCTTGTGTTGTTGTTTAATTCTAAGTTGAAACTCTTTCCAGGGAAACTCAAATCTAGATGGTCTGGCCCATTTCAAGTAGTTCAAGTTTTTCCCCATGGTGCCATTACAATTCAATCACTAAAGGACGGGCACCAATTCAAAGTCAATGGACAACGCCTCAAGCACTATCAAGGGACTGAAGCCCCAGGAATACAGGAAGTGGTTACTTTAGGTGATGCCCCACAAGGCATCCCTAATTTAACCTAATTCTTTTATTTTTATTTTTATTATTAATATTATTTATTAGGAATTAGATTTATTTTATTCGAATAATGTTTTGTTTTTAATTTCAGTTTTTAGGAAATAAAGCAAGTGAGAAAGAAGAAGTGGCCCAAGCCCACCGCCCATCCACCAGTCCAATTAAGCCCATTTATGATAACCTGTCGTTTCGGCTGCCGGCGCAGACGGAGTTGACAGGCTGTCAACAGACGCACAGCAGACGAAGAATCGTGCGGCAGACGCACAGCAGAGGCATTAATGCCCGTCAGACGCGTCAAACACTCTACATTCAATCTGCCGCTCCGTTATTCCCGCCTGCCGTTGCGACATTAAATGGGCAGCTCCCCAACAGCTATATAAACCCCTTCTCCTTTTCATTTTGCATCACTTCAGATTTTCTCTCTTGCTATTCTCTTCTAGTTTTACCTATTTTCTTTCGTTTTCAGCCCTTGCAACCAAAAATGTCTTCACGACAAACCCGTCAGAACGCTGCTGCCGCTTCCTCTTCCGCAGCAGCATCCCCATTCGCTAACAAGGAACTTTGGGAGGAGCGAAGCTTCATCTACAACAGAGATGCCCCTCTGTTTGGACTCCGGCCGTTCATCATGCAGGCCATAACAGCTCAACTGTGGGAAGACTTCGCCGAGCAGCCGGCAGAACTTAATGACACCCTAGTCAGGGAGTTTTATGCGGCGATCGAAAGCAAGACGGCGACATCTGTCACCGTCCGAGGAGTGACAGTCCCTTTTACCGCCAGCAGCATCAACCATGTCTTCGGCCTCTTCTTTGGCCCCAATGATGATGCACATCAACAGTTTTGGGACAGCCTCGACGCTGCCGGCCACGATGCTGTCATGAGGGAGTTGACAGAGGCGGGAACGACATGGAGCACAAGTAAGAAGAACCCCCATTCTGTCAATAGGGGGCAGCTACTACCTGAGGCAAAGCTATGGAACGCTTTTATCAAAAAGCGTATCCTGCCCTCGTCCCACCATACGACAGTCAACAGGCAGAGGCTGGCCCTCATCCACTCTATCATGCACAACAGGCCCATCAATGTGGGCAGGTACATGCGGGACAGCATTCTCGACTGTGCTTTCCGATCAGACTCACGGCTCTGCCTGCCCTGCACCATCACTGCCCTCTGCCGCTGCGCTGCCGTACCGGAGGAAGACTCAGACAAAATCAAGAAGGGCAGCGGCTGGACAGACAGCAACATCTCCAGCCTCATGGAGCTGGTAGTCGTATCGCCCCTCAACGCTTTCGATCCAAACGCCCCTCCTGCTGAGTCTGATGATGAGCCTGCCACCGAGCCTGCCACCGAACCTGCCCCAGAAGCTGCCACCAACACCGCTCCGGTAGATCAGAACGCCCACATCCTTGCTGCCGTCTTGCGGATCGAGGAACGCCAGATGGGCTTAATGACATTCATCCGAGACTTCTCCAATGCCACGGTAAAATTCATTACCAATACTTTGAATTTTTCGGATGTCTTTTTCCCCACCTTCCCCGCCCATTATTTCAATATCCCATCCCCTACTCCCACACCACCTGTCTCTCCCCATGGAGAATCTGCCTCCTCCACACCTTCCCCGACGGCCGCCGGCAGCCCACCGGCAGACACCTCCCCTCGAGGAACAAAGCGAGCTGCCACTGACGACAGCCCCCTTGTCCGGAGGAACTTGGACAGCGCCTTCACACGGGTGAAACGTATTAAGCATGTCGCAGACAAGCAAAGGCTGTCCAAAGCCATCATGACCACCAGCTGGGACAGCAGCAGCAGCAGTTCCGATGTCAGGCTAGTGGAGCCACCTGCCCTTCAACCTGCTGACGACCCTGTCCCCCAACCGGAGGAAGACCCTGCCCCTCAACAGGCTGACGAATCTGTCGATCAACCTGCTCCGGAACCTGCCCAGCCACCACCTCAACGCAGACGCCGACATCAGATCCGCGTCAGCAGCAGCAGCGAGGACAGCGAATAAAATTTAAGTTTTTATTTCTTTTTTCTCCTCTTATTGCTGCCTGCCCTTATATAATTGCGATGTACTTTTTTATCTTGTTTTTCGTTATTTGTTTTTATGTTATTTTGCATTGAGGGCAATGCAACCCTCGAGTTTGGGGGTGACAACCCTCCATATTTAATGGCATCTTTAGCACATCTTTTGTTTAACTGTTGTGTCTTTTTATTTACTTATTTCTTTAAAAAAAATCAGAAAATTAAAACTGTTGGCTTAAAACTGTGAAGTTAGCTTACCTGTCATGACGGCTCTGTCGTGGCAGCATCTTTAGGACAGGTTAAGGAAAAGTTTAGAGCCTTTCTATAGTTCTGAAAACTTAAACACTTTTGTGACTGTTATATTGCTTAGATTTCTTTTAGCCAAACTAGAATAGGATGCTTAGAACTTGAATAGCCCCTAGAGGTGCCTAACACTGGCTCTAGGAAAGAAGTTTAGCAAAAGAAAAGCAAAAACCTAGAGGTGCCCGAAACCGGCTCTAGGAAGCTAACTAGAGGTGCCCAAAACTGGCTCTAGAAAATTCTAGCTTAAAAATAGAAGAAAAAGAAGCATGAAAATGTGCCTTCTAAAAAAAATAAACTTTGGCATAAAGATTTGAGTTAAGGAGTTGAATATTCTAGCGAAACTACGAGAGTCTCAGCATATAACTGTTCACAAGCATGCACACACTGCACGAGAACTATAGGGAGATTCCGGACAGATCCTAACCTTTCCGACAGGTTGCTGCCACCATAGAGAGTGAGCGACGGGTAAGGGACAGTTCACTGTTTGAAGGCCAACACAAAAATTTTTTCATTTTTTCTTTAGGTTTAATTGCTTGAGGGCAAGCAAAGACTTGAGTTTGGGGGTGTGTTGAGTGTGTAAAAGTTCTATTATTTACACCCTTTTTAACCCATATTTCTGCTGCATTCAAGCATCATTGCATTCCATTTAGGATAGTTTTCAATTAAACATCACAATTATATAAAAGGCACGGATTCTACTAAAAGATGGCGTATTTTGCAGGTAGCTGCCAAGGTTGACGATGAAAGCAGGCGCATGGCAGATAAGCAGGAAAGCTGAACTGAACAAGCAGCTGAAGAAGACGAACCTGTCATGGACCTGTCGTGACAGCATGGTGACAGCAGATTATTGAAGAGGAAAAATGAAGTGGACATCGATAGATAGAGAAAAATCTGCTCGTCTGTCGTGTGGAAGCCAAATAATTTTCCAAGCCCCGGATCAAAAGATATGTCAAGCCAAAGCTCAAAGGAGAGGAAATCCCTAAAAGCAAGGATGCGGCTAGAAAGTAGGATACTTTAGAGATTTAGTCTTTATTAGAATCTTACTTTTAATTAAAGTTGTAATCCTTGTTACCTTAGATAACTTGAGCCCAAAGCTTATATAAAGGGCATAGATTAAACCTAGGGCATAGCCGACTACCCCATAACCGAAACCAAAACCCTGCCGTCCACCCATCACCGACATGTTCTAAATTCCCCCTAGGGCCACGGGTTGTTTTGTAAAGTAGTTGCAAGGGTTGCTTTGTTTTAGGATTTTTCAAGTTCAATAAAATAAACTTCAAGTTCTTTTATCTTGGTTTTAATATCTTGCAAGAGCATCGGGAGAGCATTGTAAGGTTATCCATTTACTTAGCATCGGGAGAGTTAAGTATACGAAAGAGATAGAAACGAGTTCTCTAGTTTATAGTTGAACCATCTCGTGCTTAGGGATAAGGCGAGGTTAAGTGGCTAAGGAAGAATTCATACACATCGGTGTTCATCCTTCGATTCACGCCGGGAGGTATCATCAAAGACGTGTTCATCGACAGACTTGTGCCTAGGGATAGGGCAAGGCAGATCTGGGATTCTTGCCAAGCTTGAAGTACTGAGTTAGTGTCTGCTGCCGCGACAACTAACGGACAGACGCCGCGACAGGTGCTGTCGGCGACGGGAGCGACGACAGAACTGGAGATCCTAAGCAATTCAATACCTGCACTACCGAGCAATTCAATACCAGCCCATTCTCTCTATCTTGATTTCTCAATCCTTTTATTTACGTTTTACTTTATTATTCGTGACAACTTTCTAAAATATTTCCTTTACTTCGTGCAGTAAATCAAGGTGAAGTCATTAGCCCAATCCCTGTGGAGACGATATCCGATACTTCGTATCACTTACTACTTGCGTCGTGTACACTTGCACTACAATTGCGATAGTCTATTTTACACGCAACAGCGAGTTTATGTTGCTTGTACAAGGAAATCTTTCTGTGGCTGAGTACGAGGTCCAGTTCGTACGTCTAAGCCAGTATACGCCTGAGTTGATGCCGAGTGAGAGGCATCATTGTGATCGCTTCCAATATGGGCTGGTGCAGGAAGTAAAGACCGTTATGTTAGCTACATACTACACAAATTTTTATGTGCTCGTATGTCGAGCTAAGGACATCGAGCAGAGCTTGGGTTTGGTATCTCGTGGAGGTGGTTCTAGCTCTGGTAAGAGAGCAGCTGATTTCAGTTTCGTAGGTGGACGGAACAAAAGAGGCTGAGATTGGAGGCATCAGCCTGATGTGAGGTGCTCTAGGATGAGGTGGACAGGCTCAGGGTGGACGAGTGAGGTCCGAGCAACACACGTGTTGGATGTATGGATCGAGGGACCATCTGAGGCGAGATTGTCCACGTCCGGCTAGAGAGGCACATACTCTTGTTGTAGTGACAGGGAATTCTTGCTGGAACTGTGTTTCAGCAGATCATATGAGGCATGAGTGTCCTCTGTTGGCCGGTGGAGGCCAGGGACGTGCACCTGTTGTTGCTGCACCTCAGAGAGGCCGTGGGCACAGCCAAGGCAATTTTCAGGGGAAAGATGAGGATCAGCATGGTATCGCTCATGTAGTAGTAGTTCATCCTGAGGGAGGCGGTCATGCGAGGGTTTATGCTCAGCGCAAGGGGCACAATGACACCGATGTTATCACAGGTACCTTTGTTCTACAGTCTTTATCATTGTTGGCATTGATTGATTCTGGATCCACACATTCTTATATCTTAAGTGAGCATGCACATTTGCTTTATATACATGTTGAGTTGCTTGATGTAGGAATGCAAGTGACTAGTTCTTTTGGTGAGATTGTGGTCACAAGAAAGTTGTATCGGAGGTGTCCTTTATCTGTTCAGGGTCATGTCTTTCTAGTGGATTTGATAGAGTTACCCTTTTATGGATTTGATGTGATTCTTGGTATGGATTGGTTGTCTGAGCATAGAGCAGTAGTTAACTTTGATGTTAAGCGAGTCACCTTAAAGCTTGCTGATAATTATGAGGTGGTGATTGTAGGCGAGAATGTGAAATTATTGTCTAATGTTGTTTCGTCTTTGGAAGCAAGCCATATGCTAAGGATGGGTTGTGATGCTTATCTTGCATATGTGATGAATCCTAGTGTAAAGGATGTACGTGTGCAAGACATCAGAACCGTTTGCGATTTTCCGGGTGTCTTTCCGAAAGAGTTGCCTGAGTTGCCGCCAAATAGGGAAGTTGAGTTTGGTGTCGAGTTGTATGAGAATAAGACTCCGGTGTCCATTGCTCCTTACTGAATGGCACCTAAAGAGCTAAAAGAGTTGAAGACGCAACTTTAGGAGTTGCTTGATCGATGGTTTATCCGGCCGAGTGTATCACCTTGGGGTACGCCGATGTTGTTTGTAAAGAAGAAAGATGGGACAACGCAGATGTGTATAGATTATCGGCAACTGAACAAGTTGACGATCAAAAACAAGTATCCCTTGCCAAGGATTGATGATCTTTTTTATCAGTTTCGAGGAGCCTCGGTGTTTTCTAAGATTGATTTGTGGTCAGGGTATTACCAGTTGAAGGTGAAGGATGTTGACGTACCTAAAACGACGTTTCAGACGAGGTACGGACATTATGTGTTCTTAGTGATGCCTTTTGGTTTGACCAACGCACCTGATGCTTTCATGGACATGATGAATCACGTATTCCATGAGTTCTTGGATCAGTTTGTAGTGGTGTTTATCGATGACATCCTTGTGTACTCTCGTACCGAGGAGGATCATTATAGACATCTAAGGATAGTGTTGCAAGTGTTGTTGGAGAACTAGCTTTATGCTAAGCTGAGTAAGTGTGAGTTTTGGCTTAGGGAGGTAGTCTTCCTTGGACATGTTATAACGGCTTAGGGTATTTGTGTTGATCCGCATAAGGTATCGGCAGTGATGAATTGGAAAGTGCCTAAATCAGTGACGGAGGTACAAAGTTTTCTAGGCTTGGCTGGATATTACCGTAGGTTTGTTGAAGGTTTCTCGAAGATTTCTGCACCTTTGACCAAATTGTTGCAGAAGAATGTTCACTTTGAGTTGACAGATGCGAGGCCGCAAGCTTTTGAGAAGCTGAAGGAAGCTTTGACACAAGCTCATGTCCTGATTCAACCTGAGTCTGGTAAGGAGTTTGTAGTCTACAATGATGTGTCCTATGTTGGTTTGGGTTGAGTGTTGATGCAGGAGGGTAAGGTAGTGGCGTATACATCTAGATAGTTGAAGGTGCATGAGCGTAACTACCCTACTCATGATCTTGAGCTCGCGGCTGTTGTGTTTGCTTTGAAGATTTGGAGGCATTGCTAGTATGGCGAGAAGTGTGTGGTATTCATAGATCATAAGAGTTTAAAGTATCTTATGTCTCAAAAAGAGTTGAATCTTAGGCAACGTCAATGGGTGGAGTAGCTTAAGGATTATGATCTGTCGATCGAGTATCATCCTAGAAAGGACAATGTTGTGGCCGATGCTTTGAGCAGGAAGGTGGATGTGGAGTTGAGGGCGATGTTTGCTCGCTTGAGCATATCGCGTGATGGTGGTCTTGTTGCTGAATTGCAAGTGAAGCCATCCTTGATTTAGTTGATCAAGGATAAGCAGTTTCTTGATGATTCCCTTATTCCTCATGTTCAGGATATTCTAGAGGGTAAGCCTTCAGATTTCAATTTTACTGAAGATGGTGTTTTGTGTTTTGGGAGTCAAATAGTGGTGCCAGATGATGTTGAGTTGAGGTGCATTATTCTGACTGAAGCTCATAGTAGTCTTTTCGCTATGCACGCTAGTAGTACGAAGATGTATAATGGTTTGAAGGATGAGTTCTATTGGGTGGGGTTGAAGAAGGATGTTGCCGAGTTTGTTAGTAAATGCATGGTTTGTCAGCGAGTGAAGGCTGAACATCAGGTTTCTTTTGGGTTGTTATAGCCTTTGAAAATCCTAGAATGGAAGTGGGAAAAGGATTACCATAGATTTCGTGTCTGGGTTGCCTTTGTCACCATCGAAGAAGAATTCTATTTGGGTGATTGTTGATCGCCTTATGAAGTGTGCACATTTCTTGCCTGTGCATACTACGTATACCTTGGATAAGCTAGAAGAGCTGTATATTGCTGAGATTGTGCGGTTGCACGGTGTGCCAAAGTCTATAGTGTCAGATAGAGATTTGAGGTTCACATCAAGGTTTTGGGAGTGTTTGCATCAAGCCTTGGGTACACGGTTGAATTTCAGTACTTCTTATCATCCTCAGATGGATGAACGGAGCGTGTTATCCAGGTGCTTGAGGACATGTTGAGATGTTGCGTTATTGATTTCCAAGGTTCTTGAGAGAAGCACTTGCCTTTGGTTGAGTTTGCTTACAACAATAGTTACCAGGCAATCATTCAAATGGCTCCATACGAGGCTTTACATGGAAGAAAGTGCAGAACGCCTCTTTGTTGGGCGGAAACTGGACAAAAGTTGATTTCGATGCCGGCTATGTTGAAAGGAACCAACGAGAAGGTGAAGCTCATTTGTGAGCGCTTAAATGCAGCATCATATCGGGAAAAGTCTTACGCGGATCTGAAGCGCAAGGAGATTGAGTTCGCGGTTGGCAAACGCGTGTTCTTGAAAGTATTGTCTTGGAAGAAGGTGATGAGATTTGGGCATAAGGGTAAGCTTAGCCCGAGGTTTATTGGACCTTATGAGGTTTTGGAGCGTGTTGGCCATGTGGCTTACCGGTTGAGGTTGCCTCCCGAGTTGGAAATGATTCATGAGGTGTTTCATGTTTCGATGTTGCGGAGGTATAGATCGGATCATTCACATGTGATGCCTGTTGAGGAGATAGAGCTGAATCCGAATTTGTCTTCTGACGAGGAACCGATGAGGATCCTGGATTCGAGCAGCAAAGTTCTTCGTGGCAAGATGATAGAGCTTGTGATGGTGTTGTGGCGACACCAAGGAGTTGAGGAGGCCACTTGGGAAAGCAAGGCGGACATGTTGAAGCAGTTTCCGCACCTTTTTCCTTAAAGGAAAATTTCGAGGATGAAATTTCCTAAGTGGGGGAGAGTTGTAATGCCCTAGTTTTGGGCCTAGATTTTTTAGACATCAGACTGGGCCGGTCGGGTACGGTTCGAATCGTATTAGGAGGTTTAGGGAAATCAAGGATTGGGAAAGGATAAAAATAAGAAAAAAATTTGCTAAAATCCTCTAAAATCATGTTTGAGAGGTTGGTCAAATCAATTTTACAAAATGAGTTTTGGAAGTGGTACATTTTGGGTAGTGACCAAAATGTAAAGTTTTAAAACTGTGGAAAATTGCAAATTCAAAAGAGGGGTCAAAATCTTAGAATCTTTAGGGAGCTTTTTTGAAAGTACACATTCCCTTAAATTGACATGTGTTTTAAAAGAGTTTTAATATAATTGATTTAAAAGGAATTTTATTTTAATTAATAAAATGGTAAATAAGGAGGTTTTATTTCACGTAACTAACTTTCAATTCTCATTTTCAGCAAAATCCATTTTCTCAAACCTTTTCTCCATATTTCTTTTCTCCCAAACACTCTCTCTTTAGTTTCTCATCTTTTTCCAAGAATTCTTTTCAAGTTCTTCAAGATTTGTGAAGCAAAAACTTGTCAATCTTTAAGAAAGGCAAGGATTGGAGGTAAATCTAGCTCTCAACCTCTAATCTAGGTTCTTTATTAAAATTTCCAAGATTATTGGCTCATAGTTGTTGTTTTTAACTGAATTTTGATTATAGTTTTGATTTAATATCAAAATCTTGCAAAATAAAGGTTTAAATCTTGATTTTCGGAGTGTTGTTGATGAGCTCTGTTTTAGATTGATTCTAATTGAGTTTTGAGATGAATATGATGCTGAAAAAAGTGTTTTAATAATATAGATCCTGAAATCTTTGAGATCCTTGAGTTTTATGATAGTTTTAGTTGGGTTCTTGAGGTGTTTTGATGGTGTTATGATTGCTGGAAGTATAAGGAAGGGTTTATGTTTTTTTAGATGTGTTTTGATGATTGTTAATGGTTGGGTGTGATGTATGTTGATTGGGCTTTGTTTAGGAAGTAATCGATTGAGTTTTTGGTTGTTTCAGATCAGTAAATTGGTGTAGTTTTGCTGAGAAACGAGTTTGTATTTAGTTGCTGGTGTTGGGATGCATTTTAATGCATTTGGATCTCTATTTTGATGCTCCAAAAACAGAGGATCTTGATTCGGAAGCAAGCGAAGCATTTTTGGAGGCTTCGGATGAGTGATCTTCGCGTCGGCAAGTGAAGTTTCGTGTATCGGTGAGTGGAAAAGGATTTTCTAGCTTTGAAACGCTTTGAGCGTGGTTTTAGAAGCTTAGTGTAAGTTTGAAACACTTAGCAAAGCTCAAGAGTAAGTAAATCGAACGTCTCTCTTGAAATGTGCTATGTTTTGGTTTAAAATGCACTTGATTTGAATGTGGTTTGATTATTGTTTTAAAGCATGATTTGAGCATTGATGATGCTAGTTTTTAATGCCATTTTTTAAGGATGCATATGGTAAGTGCTCCTTGGTTTATATGATTTTCTGCGTTTGGTTTAAGCATGTTAATGCTTGTGAAAATGGCATTGTTGTTTATGCTTGTAAAATAGTGAAATGATGATGATAAATAATTATATTAGCAAGTGATGGAAATGGTTTTTGGTTAAATTAATCGAATATAGTTAGTCGGCTATAGGATTGGGTGCACTATGAATAAAGTCGCATTGGATGACGAGGGGTTGTGATTGTGCCGTAAACTCCATCCAAGTACCCTAACGATTGAGGGTAAGTTCACAACGGTGGATGGTTTAATCCCGTGTGTGAATCTTGTGGTTTGTGTCTCGTGCTCTCGTTAGTGGAATTATACAACTACCGATGAGTGATGTTGAGGGGTTGTGATTGTGTCATTAATCTTCATCACGAGTGTTGAGAGGTTGTGATTGTGCCATTTAACTCCACCTTATGAATCTGGTAGTGTGTATGAAGCGTATGGGACAACGCTTGTAATCCGCGTATCCGATTGTGTCAATTGTGTTTGTTTTGATATGGTTTGTTATTGATCATGTAACGCCCTGGTTTTGGGCCTAGATGTTTTAGGCACCAGATAGGACCGGTCGAGAACGGTTCGAATCGCGTAAGGTGAATTTAGGAAATCAAAGATCGAGATAGGATAAAAATGTTATAAAAATTTCTAAAATCCTGTAAAAATATATTTAAGAGGGTGGTCAAATCAATTTTACAAAAAGGGTTTTGGAAAATGGACATTTTGAGTATTGACCAAATTTAAAAGTTTCAAAACTGGGAAAATGTGATTTTTAATGTGGAGGCCAAAATCTTAGAATCTTTAGGGGGATTTAAGTCAATTTGACCTTTTCTCAATATGACATGTGTTTTAAAAGGTTTTTAATTAAATGGATTTAATTAGATTTATATTAATGAATTAATATAGTTAGTTAAAGTGAGATTTCTAATCACGTAACTACCAACTCTTTCTCATTTTCAGCCAAACACTAATTCTCTCATCTTTTCTTAGAATTCTTTCTTCCAAAAAGTCTCTCAACATTTTCTAAACCATTTTCAAGAGATCTTTTCTAATTTTTCAAGATTTTGCTAAGGAAAACTTGTCATTCATTGAGAGACGCAAGGATTGGAGGTAAATCCTGTTCTCAACCTCTAATCTAAGTTCTTTTTGAAATTTCCGAGATATTTGGCTTCTAAATACTATTTTTGGTTGAGTTTTCATTATAGTTTTGATTGGAGATCAAAATCTTGTAAAAACATGATTGAAATCTTGATTTTCGGACTTGTTGAGTTAGGCTCTATTTTGTGTTGATTTGTATTGAGTTTAATGTTGATTAATATGTTAAAATGATGTGTTGATAACATAGATCTCGAAATCCTTGAGTTTCTTCATAGTTTTAAGTGAGATTTTGGGGTAAAATGATGGAATCTTGCTTGCTGGAGGTATAAGGATGAGTTAGATTGCTTTTTAGATGTGTTTTGATGTTGATAATTGTTTGGAAGTGATGTATGTTGGCTGGGCTTGCTTTTTAGATTGCTTTTGGAATGTGTTGTGAATTGTTGCTGGTTTTAGAATGCATTTTAATGCATTTAGATCTCTGTTTTGATGATGTGAAAACATGGCATCTTGATCTGGAAGCAAACGAGGTGTTGTTGAAGGCTCCGGAAGAGTAATTTTCGTGTCGGCGAGCAAGGCTTCGCGTATCGGTGAGTGGAAAAGCAGTTTCTTGCTTTCTAACGCTTTGAGCGTGATCTTGGGAGCTTAGTGTAAGTTTGATACACTTAACTAAGCTCAAGCGTAAGTGGTTTAGAAATCTCTCTTGGAAATGTGCTATGATTTGATGAAAATGCACCCTACATAAATGTGGTTTTGTTTACTGTTTTAAGCATGTTTAAGCATGGTTTAAATGCTGGATTTTAATGCCATAATGTTAAGGATGCACTAGGTAAGTGGTCCTTGGTATTTTATATAACTATGCATATGATGTTAAGCATGTGTGCTTGTGGAAATGGCATTGTGGTTATGCTTGTAAAATAGTGAGTTAATGAGGTTAAATGATTATATTGGCAAAAGATGAAAATGGCTTTTGGTTACTTTAATCGGATATAGTTAGCCGGCTATAGGATTGGGTGCACCGTGAATAAAGTCGCATTGGATGTCGAGGGGTTGTGACTGTGCCGTAATCTCCATCCATGTACCCTAACGATTGAGGTTAAGATCACAACGGTGAATGGTTAAATCCGTGTGTGAATGGTTAAGAATTGCCTGGGTTGCCACCAAACAGAGAAGTTGAGTTTGGTATTGAGTTGTACGAGAATATGACTCAGGTGTCCATTGCTCCTTATTGCATGGCATCCAAAGAGTTAAAAGAGCTGAAAACACAATTGCAAGAGTTGTTGGATCGAGGCTTCATTCGGCCGAGTGTGTCACCTTGGGGTGCACCCGTCTTGTTTGTGAAGAAGAAAGATGGGACGATGATCTCTGTGATCAGTTTCGAGGAGCCTCGGTGTTTTCTAAGATATATTTGAGGTCGGGGTATTATCAGTTGAAGGTGAAGGATGTGGACGTACCTAAAACAACTTTTCGGACGAGGTACGGGCATTATGAATTCTTAGTGATCCCGTTTGGTTTAACCAACGCGTCTGCTGCTTTCATGGACATGATGAATCGTGTATTCCATGAATTCTTGGATCAATTTGTGGTGGTGTTCATCGATGATATCCGTGTGTATTCGCGTACCGGGGAGGATCATGATAGGCACTTGAGAATTGTTTTGCAAGCGTTGTTGGAAAATCAGCTGTATGCCAAGCTGAGTTAGTGTGAGTTTTGGCTTAGGGAGGTGGTCTTCCTTGGCCATGTTGTATCAGCTGGGGGTATTCGCGTTGATCCGCACAAGGTAGAAGCTGTGATGAGTTGAAAAGTGCCTAAGTCTGTGACAGAGGTACGAAGTTTCCTTGGATTGGCTGGGTACTACCATAGGTTTCTCGAGGGTTTCTCGAGGAAAGAAGCACCTTTGACCATGTTGTTGCAAAAGAATATTCGCTTTCAGTGGACAGATGCGAGACAACAAGCTTTTGAGAAGCTGAAAGAAGCTTTGACGCAAGCTCTTGTTCTGATTCAACCTGAGTCTAGTAAGGAGTTTGTGGTCTATAGTGATGCGTCCATTGTTGGTTTGGGCTGCGTGTTGATGCAGGAGGGTAAGGTAGTGGCCTATGCATCTAGGCAGCTGAAGGTGCATGAGCTCAACTACCCTACTCATGATCTTGAGCTTGTGGCTGTGGTGTTTGCCTTGATGATTTGGAGGCATTACCTCTATGGAGAGAAATGTGTTGTGTTCACGGATCATAAGAGCTTGAAGTACCTTATGTCTCAAAAGGAGCTGAATCTTAGGCAATGTCGTTGGGTGGAGTTGCTTAAGGATTATGATCTGACGATCGAGTATCTCCCGGGCAAGGCTAATGTTGTGGCCGATGCTTTGAGCCGGAAAGTGGCTGTGGAGTTGATGCCAATGTTTGCTCGCTTGAGTATTTCGCGTGATGGTGGTCTTATTGCAGAATTACAAGTGAAACCATCTCTGATTCAGTTGATCAAGGATAAACAATTGCTTGATGATTCTCTTGTTTCGCATGTTCAGGACATTGCGGAAGGTAGACCTTCGGATTTCAGCTTTAGTGGTGATGGTGTTTTGTGTCATGGGAGTCGAATAGTGGTGCCAGATGATGCTGAGTTGAGGCGCACTATTCTAACCGAAGCTCATAGTAGTCTTTTTACTATGCACCCTGGCAGTACAAAGATGTATCCTGATCTGAAAGATGAATACTACTGGGTGGGGTTGAAAAAGGACGTGACTGAGTTCGTTAGTAAGTGCATGGTGAGTTTGCGGTTGGCAAACATGTGTTTTTGAAGGTGTCACCTTGGAAGAAGGTGATGAGATTTGGGCGTAAGGGTAAGCTTAGCCCAAGGTTCATTGGACCTTACGAGATTTTGGAGTGTATTGGTATTGTGGCATATCGTTTGAGATTACCTGCAGAATTGGAGAAGATACATGATGTGTTTCATGTCTCCATGTTGAGGATGTACAGATCGGATCCTTCGCATGTGATGCATGTTGAGGAGATAAAGTTGAATCTGGATCTGTCGTATGATGAGGAACTAGTGAAGGTTCTAGATGTGAGTAGCAAAGTTGTTCGTGGTAAGACAATAGAGCTTGTAAAGGTGTTGTGGTGACACCGAGGAGTTGAGGAGGCCACGTGGGAAAGCAAAGCGGACATGTTGAAGCAGTTTCCGCATCTCTTTCCATCAGGTAAGAATTTCGAGGAGGAAATTTCCTAAGTGGGGGAGAGTTGTAACACCCTAGTTTTGGGCCTAGATGTTTTAGACATCAGATCGGACAACGATTCGAATCGCGTAAGGTGATTTTAGGAAATCAAGGATCGAGATAGGATAAAATGTTTTAAAAATTGCTAAAATCCTCTAAAAATATATTTAAGAGGGTGGTCAAATCAATTTTAAAAAAAGGGTTTTGGAAAATGGACATTTTGAGTAGTGACCAAATTGTAAAGTTTCAAAACTGGGAAAAATGTGATTTTTAATGTGGAAGCCAAAATCTTAGAATCTTTAGGAGGCTTTAAGTCAATTTGACCTTTTCTCAATATGACATGTGTTTTAAAAGGTTTTTAATTAAATGGATTTAATTAGATTTATGTTAATGAATTAATATAGTTAGTTAAAGTGAGATTTCTAATCACGTAACTACCAACTCTTTCTCATTTTCAGCCAAACACTAATTCTCTCATCTTTTCTCAGAATTCTTTCTTCCAAAAACTCTCAACATTTTCTAAACCATTTTCAAGAGATATTTTCTAATTTTTCAAGATTTTGCTAAGGAAAACTTGTCATTCATTGAGAGAAGCAAGGGTTGGAGGTAAATCCCGTTCTCAACCTCTAATCTAAGTTCTTTATTGAAATTCCCAAGATATTTGGCTTCTAAATATTATTTTTGGTTGAGCTTTCATTATAGTTTTGATTGGAGATCAAAATCTTGTAAAAACATGATTGAAATCTTGATTTTCGGACTTGTTGAGTTAGGCTCTATTTTGTGTTGATTTTTATTGAGTTTAAAGTTGATTAATATGTTAAAATGATGTGTTGATAACATAGATCCTGAAATCCTTGAGATCCTTGAGTTTCTTGATAGTTTTAAGTGAGATTTTGGGGTAAAATGATGGAATCTTGCTTGTTGGAGGTATAAGGATGAGTTAGGTTGCTTTTTAGATGTGTTTTGATGTTGATAATTGTTTGGAAGTGATGTATGCTAGCTGGGCTTGGTTTAGGAAGCAATCGATTGAGTTTTCGGTTGTTTTGGATGGGTAATTTGGTGTAGTTTGGGTAAGCAACGTGTTGTGAATTGTTGCTGGTGTTAGAATGCATTTTAATGTATTTAGATCTCTATTTTGATGATGTGAAAACATGGGATCTTGATCCGGAAGCAAACGAGGTGTTGTTGGAGGCTCTAGAAGAGTAATTTTCATGTCGGCGAGCAAGGCTTCGCGTATCGGTGAGTGGAAAAGCAATTTTCTGCTTTGTAACACTTTGAGCGTGATCTTGGGAGCTTAGTGTAAGTTTGATACACTTAACTAAGCACAAGAGTAAGTGGTTCAGAAATCTCTCTTGGAAATGTGCTATGTTTTGATGAAAACGCACTTGACATAAATGTGGTTTTTTTACTATTTTAAGCATGTTTAAGCATGGTTTAAATGTTGGATTTTAATGCCATAATGTTAAGGATGCACTAGGTAAGTGATCCTTGGTATTTCATATGACTATGCATATGATGTTAAGCATGCGTGCTTGTGGAAATGGCATTGTGGTTATGCTTGAAAACAGTGAGTTAATGAGGTTAAATGATTATATTGGCAAGTGATGAAAATGGTTTTTGGTTACTTTAATCGGATATAGTTAATCGGCTATACGATTGGGTGCACCGTGAATAAAGTCACCTTGGATGTCAAGGGGTTTTGATTGTGCTGTAATCTCCATCCAAGTACCCTAGCGATTAAGGTTAAGATCACAACGGTGAATGGTAAAATCCGTGTGTGAGTCTTGTGTATGTGTCTCGTACTCTTGTTAGTGGAATTATACAACTACCGATGAGTGATGTTGAGGGGTTGCGATTCTGCCATTAATCTCCATCACATGTGTTGAGGGGTTGTGATTGTGCCATTGATCTCCACCTTGTGTAGTCCGGTAGTATGTATGAAGCATGTGAGACAATGCTTGTAATCCGTGTATCCGATTGTGTCTTGTGGTTATTTGGTTTATGGATTATCACTTGTGAGCCAATATAGTGTAAATGAATAATGGAAGCATGAGATGCTTGTATATGATGCAATGATTCATGAGATATTTGTGTAGGATGCAAGAATGCATGAGAGGCTTGTTAAAGCATGAGCAAAGGTTTAATTGTTGTATAAAATGGTGCATATGTGCATGTGGTTAGAAAGTGCATTGAGGTATTGAGAAGACATGTTTTATAAAATGGCATGAGATGTAAAGTATTGGTTTTACAAAATATGAGACATGCATTGATGAATGTTATTTAGCGACCCTCACTAAGTTTGTGCTTACGCTCTTTTGTTTCATTAATACAGTAAACCAGGCTTTGAAGGCAGAAAGTAAGCAAGAGGAATACAAGCTTCTAATCTTACAAAGTATGTGGCTTTACTTCGGTGTAATAAAAGGCAATGGGTGGGGTTTATGCAATTGCATGGTTGAGAATGTTTTCCCTTTACTTTGGGCATGTTTGATAGTTACTTATGAGATGTAATTGGCCTTTATGGTTTGATTTTGGTTGTGGATGATGGTTTTGGCTTGTTATTGTTTTAGTGGACTAGGGAGCATGCCTTTAGTTCCTATACTTGCATGTTGGTTGCCATGTTATAGCTAAGGCCTCAAAATGATGATTGTTAGTGTGTATCCATGTTTTATGTATGATGTGGCATGTCTCGGGAATGATTTGAATGTGAATAAGCATAAAAAACCAGCAAAATCTGTTGTTGCAGGGGGCGTATCAGAACGCCCTTGCATGTTTCGGAACAGGGGCCTGAAATGGCTATGAAGTTTCAGAACGGGTGAGGACGTATCGAAATGATTTTGCTACTCGAAGGGAGTGTTTCGATACGGGTCTCGGAACGCACCCGAGTATCGAAATGGTCAACCCTGTTTCAAAACGACCGTTTCGGTACAGGGCCATCCGTATCGAAACGCCTGACAATTGGGTTTGAATTTTGAACTGTTTTGTGTTTTTGTGTTTCTTACATTCTGGTTCCTAAATATTGGTTGCTTAATTCAATGAGTTTGAATGATCCGTTTGAGTTGAAATTTGACCTTATGGCATGTTATATGATTAATTCTGGACTAGTAACATTAAAACTCGTTTAGTCCTTATAATTCTGAAAATTTACATTTTAGTCCCTAAAAGAAGATTCTATTCATTTGAGTCCCTGTTCGGGTTCCGTTCGCTGTGCCGCTTCCGCAGAGATAATTTGCTAAACATATAGGTTAATATTGAGCATCTAGAAAAGATAAAATATAAAAAGGGTCGATAATCAAGGTTTACTTTCGGGTTGACTTTGGTTTTTCCCGTGTAATCTTCGTAGTTCAGGTCAAACGTCTAGATCGGGCTAAGGGGGTTACAGATCACTTACGAGCCAATATAATGATGTTGACTAATGATCTAATCATGAGCAAAGGTTTTTGCTTTTAAAATTAATGATGCTTTGAGCATGTGGATTTGAAAGTGGAAATGATGTTTTTAAGTGCATGATTTAAAGGAAGGCATATGTTTACAAATAATGATGAAATGGTATTATAAAATGCATTGATGAGTGTTTGTTGTTATAGCGGTCCTCACTAAGCTTTATGCTTACGCTCGTTTATTTCATCAATGCAGAGAATTGAGCCTTTTTGGCAGCAAGAGAGCAAGGGGAAATCCAAGTGATTTGTGTTAAGCAAAGTATGTGCTTTCACTTTAGTGTAATAAAAGGCAATGGGAGGGATTTCTACTCATGGATTTGTTTGGTGGTGCTAAACACCTTGAGCATGTTTGGTTTGTGTTTTTGGACTTCTAAATGGTCTTTATTTGGTTTGTGGTCTTGTATTTGGTGTTTGTCTATGCTATGGTTTATGTTTAAAAGCATGCTTGAGTTGTTAAATGTGTTTTGAGGGCTGTTGGAAGTTCATTTCTGGTATGTGTATCGATACGCTAAGGCTATTTTCAGGCATTTCAGCTTAGGGGTACCGATACGAGTTGCCCGCGTATCGGTACGCCTAGGCAAAGGTTTGAAGGGCGTACCGATACGCGGGGAAGCGTATCGATACACTTTCCCCATATTTGGCTACTTCCATTTCACGTATCGATACGGGCTTGGGTTTACCGATACCCGTTACTTATTTTCTGTTAAAAGTATCTTTTGAAGTTCTGATAAGTTGCATTATGGTCCCTGAATGTTGTATGATCAATTGGTTGAGTTTGGGTGATCCGTTTGTGATGAAATTTGACATGATGATTTGTTACTTGACTAATTAAGGTTTGGTAATCCTAAAATATGATTAGTTCCTGTATTTTATGGAAATTACAGTTTAGTCCCTAATTTATGAAATTTAAGCAATTGAACTCCTAATCGAACTCAGATCGTTGTGCCGTTTTCTTCTAATTGCTTTTCTGAACATATAGAATATTAATGCGCATCTAGAGAAGATAAAAAGAAAAAAGGGTCGATAATCAAGGTTGACTTTAACAAGTTGACTTCGGTTTTCCCCGTGTAATCTTCTTTGTTCGGGTCGGGCGTCTAGGCCGGGCTAAGGGGGTTACAAATAGCTATTTGTAATCTTCTTTTCTCTCAATTTTCCAGAAATCTTTTGCTCTCAAATTCTCTTTTTGTTTCCTATCATTTCTCCATTGATTTCTTTCATTTTCCTTCAATTTTCTTCAAGCAAAACTTGCTAAATTTAAGGAGAAGCAAGGATTGGAGGTAATTTTCGTGGTATCCCTCTAATCTAAGTTCTTTAATGAAATTCTAAATATAATTGACTCTTTAATACTGATTTTGATTGAGGTTTTGTTGTTAGATTGATAAAATCTTGATGAAAAATTGGTTTAAAAGGTGATTTTCGGACTTTTATTGATTTGGCTAATTTGAGATTGTTTCCAAATGAGTTTTGAAAGGTTTTTGATGTTGAAGTGGAGTCTTAATCATATAGATCCCAAAATCCTTGACATCTTTAGTTTTTGAAGTGTTTTTGGGTGAGTTTTTGAGGTATTCTTGGGTAGTTCGAGTTGCTGGAGGTATAAGGTTGGTTTTGGATAATGATTAATGCTTAGAATGTGTTGTATGAGTTGGGTAATGGTTGGGCTGAGGTTTGAGGTCAATCGATTGAGTTTTCAGTTGTTTTGGATGGGTGTTTTGTTGCTTTAGAGGGGGCTGCAGGATTTCTTGTGTGTGCTGGGGTTTTGGATGCATTTTAATGCATTGAACCTCTTTTTTGATGTGTTGAAAACATGGGATAGTGATCCGGAAGCAAACGAGGTGTTTTTGGAGGCTTCGGAGGATCGGTAGTTGCATCGGCAAGCGTGGTATCACGAGTCGGTGAGTGGAATTTGGTTTTCCAGCATGGAAACATTTTTGAAAAGGTTTTGGGAACTTAATAAGAGCTTGAAACGCTTTATTAAGTTCAGAAGTAAGTAAATCAGAATTTCTCCCTCGGTTGTGCTAGTTATGAGCCTTTGGTTGCACTTGATTTTAAATGTATTCACCTACTGTTTTAAAGCATGTTTTGAGATTATAAATTTTGTATGATGATGCCATGTGGTTTAAGGATGCACTAGGTAAGTGATCCTTGTATGCTTGTGTTGATGCATGAGATTTTAAGCATAGTTAAATGCTTGTTTATGGCTTATCATGTATGCTTTGTAAAAACAATGAGGTATGCATGAGATATGGATTATATTGGCAAGCGATGTTGGGTAAAGTGTTTTAAAAATGAAATCGGATATAGTTAGCTGGCTATAGGATTGAGTGCACTATAAACAAGTCACCTTGGATGTTGAGGGGTTGTGATTGTACCGAATACTCCATCCAAGTACTCTAACGATTGAGGATTGTTTAAGGTTGCAACGCTTGAGGGTAGCTCTCGGGTGCGAACCTTGTGTGTGTCCCGTATCTCATTAGTGGGTTATACATTTACCGATGAGTGGTGTTGAGGGGTTGTGATTGTACCGAATACTCCACCACGGGTGTCAAAACGATGGAGGGTCGCTCTCGTGTGTGAGCCTTGATATGCCGGTGAAGTATATGAAGGGTGTGGGGCAACCCTTGGTAATCCGTGTATCCGATACTTTGATTTTGAGTTTGTTGTTATCACTTGTGAGCCAATATAATGGATTTGGATAAGGTGGAAAAGTTGCTAATGCGTGGTTTGAAAGATGCATGTTTTGGTTTAAGCTTAGCATAAGGGAGTTTATGCTTGGAAGGCTTGAAATACGAGTAGCAATGATTTAATTGCTGAATTTGTATGAATCACGATGCATGATGTTTATTACAATGAGTTTGACTAAAAAGTGCATGATTTGTTAAGAAAGGCTTGCTGGTTTTGAAAAGAGTGAAAAATGGTTTTGCGCATTGATGACGTTTGTGGTTTTGAGCAATCCTCAGTAAAATTGTATGCTTATGCTCTTTATGTTTGATCAATGCAGATAATTAGACTTTTGGTGGCAGCATCTTCAAGGAATCACACCAAGACTTTTCGCTAAAAGTATGTTGCATACTTGAACTATGTAATAAAGGCAATGGGGGTGTCTAATGCATTGAATGTAAATGATTTGTTGATATCTAGTTTTGAGCAAGTTTATGATGAATATTTGGATTTGTAAATGGCCATTGAGTATTGGTTTGTGCTTGTAATTGGTTTTTAGCCTTTTGGTGTTTTTGACATCTAGAAAGTATGCCTTTAGTTCTATAACTTGCAAGAATGATGCTATGAGGTAGCTTGTGCTTCGTATTGGTGGTCATTGATGTGTATTCATATTGTAAGTATGTTGGAGCATGTGTTGGGATGGTTCTAGAGGGTAAAAATTCATTTGAACCAGCTTTTTGGAAAGTTGCAGGCCTAGGCGTTTCGGAACGCCCTTACCTGTTTCGGAACAATGGCTTGTAATGGCCTTGGTGTTTTGGAATGGTGAGGCTCGTTCCGGAACATTTTGCCTCTATGAACCATTGTATCGAAATGTGTCATTAAGGGTTTCGAAACAAACCCGCATATCGAAACGGTTAACCATGTTTCGAAACGGTCGTTCCGATACGAGGTCTTCTGTTCCGAAACACTTGACCGTTGGTTCTATATTTGAATTGTCTTTAGTTTTGTATTCTTGCATTTTGGTCCATGTTTTCCTTGTTTGTGATTGAATGAGTTCTAAATGTCATTTTAAGCCGAGATTTAACCTTTGAGCATGTAACGAACTTAATTAAGGGTTGGTAACTTGAATTTGACAAAAGTATTTATAATTTTCCAAATTTACAAAATGTTCCCTAAACCTTAATCGGCTTTTATTAATTGGCGAATGTCTTGATGTTCTATCCGCTACTTGTGTATGTTCACATAGGAACCTAAGATGCATTTAGATAAGATATAAAGAAAAAAGGGTCGGTTATTGAGGTAAACTTTCTTGGTTTACTTTAATAATCACCGTGTGATCCGTTCGGTTCGGTCTATCTGCCAAGCCGGGTCGAGGGGGTTACAAGTTCATGGTAGTGTTTATCGATGGTATTCTCATGTACTCGCGTACCGAGGAGGATCATGATAAGCATTTGAGAATTGTTTTACAAGTGCTGTTGGAGAATCAGCTATATGCTAAGCTGAGCAAGTGTGAGTTTCTACTCATGAAGGTAGTTTTTCTTGGACATGTGGTGTCAGCTGAAGGTATTCGGGTTGATCCACACAAGGTCGAGGCGGTGATGAGTTGGAAAATGCCTAAATCAGTGACGGAGGTGCGAAGTTTCCTTGGGTTGGCATGATATTATCGAAGGTTTGTCGAGGGATTTTCTAAGATTGCTGCTCCTTTGACGAAGTTGTTGCAAAAGAATGTTCGCTTTGAGTGGATGGATGTTAGGCAATAAGCTTTTGAGAAGTTCAAGGAAGCTTTGATGTAAGCTCCTGTCTTGATTCAACCAGAATCAGGGAAGGATTTTGTAGTATATAATGATGCCTTGTATGTTGGTTTGAGTTACGTGTTGATGCAAGGTGGGAAGGTTGTAGCTTATGCGTCTAGACAGTTGAAGGTGCATGAGCACAACTATCCTACTCATGATCTGGAGCTAGCTGTGGTGGTGTTTGCATTGGAGATTTGGAGACACTACCTTTAAGGTGAGAAGTGTGTGGTTTACACCGACCATAAGAGTTTGAAGTATCTTATGTCTCAAAAGGAGTTGAATCTAGGCAACGAAGGTTGTTGGAGTTGCTTAAAGATTATGATTTGACAATTGAGTATCATACTTGAAAGGCCAATGTTCCGACCGATGCTTTGAGTAGGAAGGTAGCTTTTGAGCTGAGAGCGATGTTTGCTCGGTTGAGCTTATCACCTAATGGTGGGTTGATAGCCGAGTTGTAGGTGAAACCTTCCTTGATTCAGTTGATCAAGGAGAAGCAAATGCTTGATGATTCGTTAGTGCCTCATGTTCAGGATATAGCTGATGGTAATGCAACAGACTTCTGTTTCAATGATGATGGATATCTATGTTTTAAAAGTCAAATAGTTGTGCCGGAAGATGTTGAGTTGAGGCACACTATTTTTACTAAGGCTCATAGCAGTCCTTTTCCTATGCATCCTGGTGGTACTAAGATGTATCGTGGTTTGAAGGATGAGTACTATACAGCCTTTGAGGATACCGGAGTGGAAATAGGAGAGGATTACGATGGATTTTGTATTCGGTCTGCCTTTGTCACCATCTAAGAAGAACTTCGTATGGGTGATTGTGGACCGTCTTACGAAGTGTGCACATTTCTTGGTTGTGCATACTACGTACACGTTGGATAAGCTGGCGGAGTTGTATATTGCTGAAATTGTTCGTTGCATGGTGTGCCTAAGTCCATAGTGTCGGATAGGGATCCGAGGTTTACAGCAAGATTTTGGGAATGCTTGCATCATGCGTTGGGTACACGTTGAATTTCAGCACTTCATATCATCCTCAGACCGATCTTCAGTCGGAGCGAGTTATCCAGGTGTTGGAGGACATGTTGCGATGATGTGTGATTGATTTCCAAGGTTCTTGGGAAAAGCATCTGCCTTTGGTTGAGTTTGCATATAATAACAGTTTTCAGGCAAGTATACAAATGGCTCCGTATGAGGCCTTGTATGGGAGAAAGTGTAGAACGCCTCTTTGTTGGGCTGAGGCAGGGCAAAAGTTGATTTCCTTGCCGGATATGCTTAAGGGAACAACTGCGAAGGTGAAACTCATCTGTGAGCGGTTGAAGGCTGCATCGGATCGTCAGAAATCTTACACGAATTTAAAGCGTAGGGAAATTGAGTTTGCGGTTGGAGATCGCGTGTTCCTTAAGGTATCGCCTTGGAAGAAGGCGATGAGGTTGTGGAGCGAGTTGGTCCAGTGGCTTATAGGTTGAGGTTGCCTCCCGAGTTGGAGAAGGTCCATGATGTTTTTCATGTTTCTATGTTACGGAGATACATATCGGATCTGTCGCATGTGATGCCAGTTGATGAAATTGAGTTGAATTTGGATTTATCCTATGATGAGGAACCGGTGAGAGTTCTGGATTCGAGTAGCAAAGTTCTTCGTGGTAAGATGATTGATCTTGTGAAGGTGTTGTGGTGACACCGAGGAGTTAAGGAGGCCACATGGGAAAGCAAGACAGACATGTTGAGGCAGTTTCCGTATCTTTTTCCTTTAGGTAAAATTTCGAGGACGAAATTTCCTAAGTGGGGGAGAGTTGTAATGCCCCGATTTTAGGCCTAGCTGTTTCGCGAGTCAGGTTGGCCGGTGGAACCGGTAATCGGTTGCTCGAATCGTTAAAGGGAGGTTTAGGGAAAATAAGGTTCGAGATGAGATAAAAATATGATAAAAATTCCTAAAATCTTCTAAAATGGTATTTAAGAGGTTGGTTAAATCAATTTTGCGAAATGAGTTTTTAAATCTATACATTTTGGGAAGTGACCAAAATGTAAAGTTTTAAAGTTGTGGGAAAACTGTATTTTTCAAAAAGAGTCAAGATCTTAGAATCTTCAGGGAGATAATTGGCAATTAAGCCTTTTCTCTAATTTGGAATGTGTTTTAAATTGTTTATCAAATATTGAAATGGCTTTAATTAATTTAATTAAAGAGTTAGTTATTTTGTTCAAATATTTTGATGATCATTTTCATTCTATTGCTTACACTTCAGCCAAACACTCTCCATTTTCTCTCAAATTCCATATTTTCTTCACTCTCAAATTCTCTCTTGATTTCAAACTTCATTTTTGTGATTTCTCTCAAATTCTTCAAGATTCTTGAAAGCTAAACTTACCAAATTAGAAGAGAAGCAAGGATTGGAGGTAAATTTCGTGCTAACCCTCTAATCAAGGTTCTTTAATGAAATTCCAAAGATATTTGGCTCTTTATTCATGTTCTTAATTGAGGTTTCATTGTAGTTTTAATAAATTGTTGAAATCTTGTTGAAAAAGATGATTAAAATGTGATTTTCGGAGTTATGTTGATTTGGTTTGTTTGAGATGATTTCTAAATTAGTTTTGAAAGGTTTATGATGTTGAAATAGAGTCTTAATCATGTTAATTCCGAAATCCTTGAGATCCTTGGTTTTTAAGGTGTTTATAGTTGGGGTTTTGGGGTGTAATGTGGAATCTGAGTTGCTGGAGGTATACAAATGGTTTTAGGTTGCTTTTAGATGTTGATTGATGCTTAAAATGTGTTGGATGTGTTGGTTGATGGCTGGGCTTAGGTTAGAGATCAATCAAATGAGTTTTTGGTTGTATCGATTGGGTAAATTGATGCTTTAGAGCAGGGCTGTGGGTTTCCTTTTGAGTGATGGTGTTTTAGATGCATTTTAATGCATTGAACCTCTGTTTTTATGTGTTGAAAGCAGGGGATAGTGTTCCGGAATCAAACAAAGTGACTTTGGAGGCTTTAGATGGGTGATATATGCGTCGGCTAGTGTGGTTTCGCAAGTCGGTGAGTGGAACTTGGTTTTCCAGTGTGGAAACATTTTCGAAAAGGTTTTGGGAACTTAGTAAGAGCTTGAAACACTTTACTAAGTTCGGAAGTAAGTAAAGTGAATTTCTCTCCCGGATTGTGCTAGTTTGAGCCTTTGGTTGCACTTGATTTTAAATGCGTTTACCTACTGTTTTAGAGCATGTTTTGAGTATATAAAATGTGTTTGATGATGCCATGTGGTTTAAGGATGCACTAGGTAAGTGATCCTTGTATGCATGAGTTGATGCATGAGTTTTGAAGCATGGTTTAATGCTTGAGTTATGGCTATCATGAATGCTTGGGAAAAATAGTGAGATATATAAGAAATGTGGATTATATTGGCAAGTGATGATGTATAAAGTGTTTTATAAATGAAATCGGATATAGTTATCCAGCTATAAGATTGAGTGCACTATAAACAAGTCGCCTTGGAGGTTGAGGGGTTGTGATTGTATCGAAAACTCCATCCAAGTACCCTAACGATTGAGGATTGTTTAAGGTTACAACGGTTGATGGTAGCTCCCGAGTGCGAACCTTGTGTGTGTCCCCGTCTCTCGTTAGTGGGCTATACATCTACCGATGAGTGGTGTTAGGGGTTGCAATTGTACCGAATACTCCACCACGGGTGTCACAACGGTGGAAGGTTCTCTCGTGTGTGAGCCTTGAGATGCCGATAAAGTGTATGATGGGTTTGGGACAACCCTTGGTAATCCTTGTATCCGATATGTTTTTGAGAATGTTGTTAATCACTTCTGAGCCAATATAATGGAATGAGATGTTATGGAAAATGTTGTTGATGCATATTATGAAAAATGCATGTTTTATTTTAAGCTTAGCATAATGGTGTTTATGCTTGGAAGGCTTGATATTTGTGTAACAATGGTTTAATTGCTGGAAAAATAAGTGGTTTATGTTGCATGATGATTAGCATGCTGATTTTGATGATAAAATGCATGGTTTTCAAAGGAGGCATGATCGCTTTGATAAGAGTGAAAATAGTTTTGTGCATTGATGATGTTTTTTGTTTTGAGCAATCCTCACTAAGCTTGTATGCTTATGCTCTCATTGTTCATCAATGCAGATAATTAGGAGTCTAGAGGCAGCAATAACAAGAGACCTTTCCAAGAGATTGCTATAAAAAGTATGTTGAGATTTTGAACTAGTGTAATAAAGGCAATAGGGGTGTCAAATGCTATAAATGTTGATTGTTTGGTATTTTTGACAAGTCGTCGTTTAACCGGTCAAAAATAAATATTTAACCTCTTTCAACAATAAATAAAATAAAGAAATTGAGTAGATATAGGGAAAGAGGGTCGATCCGCGAGGATATTAGCTGGAATTATTGACTGAAGATTGCTTCGATTACTACTTCCAGGAATATCTGCAGAATAATTAAATAAAATAGGGGGAGTGATTTTATATTGGATGAAGTAAAGTAATAAAATAAAATGCAAGAATTAAAATAATAAGAAAAACCAAGTATGTGAAATAGCCTCGAACCAGCAACTTCAATTCTTTCGATCACTGAAATAGATTTTTATTTCGGGGATCATGTCGGTTACAGTCTACGAGGCCCAACCCGTCGTAACTTGTTTCTCTCTCGAGTAACCAATCCTCCCAAGTCTATCTTCGAAAGATGGTTCTTAACTAAATCAACCACGTCTATCGCCGTTAAAATATTTAGAATAAAAGAAAGAAAAACCGACTCAAAAATTGTCTAAAATAGAATCGCTTCTGATTTTATCTTTCCTTAGCGAACCGCCGCTAAGAGTGTACACAGGAAGTCGAAATTTGCCACAGGCCGATCCTTCCTCCCAACTATGTTTTTAAACGATTCCAGATCAACGAGCTCTTTTTGATTTGAAAAACGGTTAAAAACCTTTAGTAAGGCCGATTGCCAAACTATCTAAGCAAAAAGATAAAAATTATTTCCCAAAAGAATTTAAGCAAGTTCAATTCTCACGAATCGAATTGACTTGGCTAGTTCTTGGCTTAAAAGATTTAGCTAAGCATGATATTGATTATCATGCTTAACTTGGTTTTTGTAAAAATAATTAAATAACATAAAATAAATGAAACAAGAAAATAGAAGAAAAGAACTTGGATTAAAACTGAAAATGTTTACAAGATAAAAAGTCAAAGCTAGAAGATGATCACTAAAATGATTGATGATCTAAGCCTTTACCAAGGGGTGGTATTTATAGGCTTAAATTTACAAAGATAAGGTGATGATGTAATTTAAAATAATAAACAAAAGATAAAACAATTCAAATGTTTTGAAATTTAAATGCAGGAAATCTAAATGGATAAGCTGATAAGATCTCTCATAACGTTCCAAAAGCTTCTAGAAGTTGCCACGTCATTGCCACGTCACTGCCACATCAGACGCGTCGTGCCCGGTGTCGTGCCCGGTGTCGTGCCCATGATGCCAGTCATGACAGAATTATAATAAAAAATGCATAAATGCCCCATTTTCACTACTATTTCCAGAATTGGATCCCTGCACAAAATATAACGAAAACAACATGTATTAAGCATCAAGAAGTCCCAATAACAAGAAAAATAGCAAATGAAATATGTCATATTTGAGAACTCATCAATTTTCTAGTTTGGTGCAAGTTTGATATGTGTAGTTGGTTATGTAAATGGCCTTTAAGTTTTGGTTTATGCTTGGAATTGAGATTTGACCTTTTGGTGCTTATTTCTCTTAGGAAATATGCCTTTAGTTCTCTTTGATATTGTTAATGATGCTTTGATGATGTCTTTGCCATGTACTCTTGTGTGTTGATGTGTAATTGAGTTGCAAGTATGTTTGTGTATATGTCGGATTATGTAAACGTCCTCGATCGTTTCGAAATGGGGACTTGAAAATGCTTTGGGGTTTTGAAATGGTGAGGCCTATTTCGATACATTTTGTCTCTATGAAACCCTGTTCTGAAACGGGTCTAAGACGGTTTCGAAACGGGTATCATTGTTTCGATACGCTCGTTCCGATATGGGGCTCGCTATTCCGAATTGAGTGGCCGTTATTTCAATTTTTAGAATATTCTAAGTTTTTGTTTCTAGGTGTTTTGGTCCCTATTAGTCATGTATGCAATTAAATGAGTTCTAATGGTTATCTTGAGCTGAGTTTTACAAAGAAGCATGTAATGAACCTAATTAAAGGATGGTAATCTGAATTTGGTAATAATCCTTTTCAAATTGTCAAATTTGTGAAATGGTCCCTAGTCCCGAATTTGGTGTTAATCGTTGAGCGTTCGTGATGTCGTTTGATCCACTGCTTTGATTGAACACATAGGAACCTAACTTGCATCTAGACAAGATAAAAAGAAAAAAAGGTCGTTTATTGTGGTAAACTTTCCAGGTTTACTTCAGTATTCCCCGTATGACTCGTTCGGTTCGGTCTATCAGCTAAGCCAGGTCGAGGGGGTTACAAATTGGCTTCATTCAACAGCAACATCAAGAAGGATGATTTGTTTGAGTAGATTTCCATGGAGCCTACATATTTACAAGGAAGAAATTGGGTTCATTGGAAGCCAATATCCCCGTTGATGAGCCCGAACCTGAAGCTCTTTACATGCTACAGATAGGTAATGCAAGTGACCTTCACAAGATATTTAGGTGATACAACCGTGTAGGGGTTACTAACATCGAGTTATATGTAAAATTTGATGAAGGTTTGATTGGTGAAAGGATAAAGTTAATTAAAGAATGGAGAAATTGGTTGGAACAACTTCAAAATTACTTGATATATGTAGTCCACATTAAATTGAAGAACTGGATCCTAGGCTTCGCACATTTAAATGAAAAAGAAGCAGGAACAGTAACCGAAAAAATAATATCTTTGAAGTTGAAAATCGAAATTCTTAGAATTCAAAGTTAAAATAATCGTTAAAGATTGAAACTTAAATAGCAGTTCCGAAACATTATCGCAATCATTGCAGCATAAGACAGGTAATTAGTATTGGAACTACACGTAAAATTCTAATACTTTTGAAAAAAAAAGTTTATGCAGAATGGCTACTCCAACAAGAAATGTTAAGTAAAAGTTAGAATAAATGTTGCAACCAGGGCAGTACTAACAACTTCAAAACACGTATGTGCCCTCTTAATTCTCATTCTTATTGAAGAAGTTGTTTATCTAGAAGCTCATAAATCTTATTTCCACGCTTCCAGCAGCAACGGTCTTTCGGCGGAGTAGTATAGTCATGATGGAAGTTCCGAGTACAGTAGGCGATGGTAAAGTTGAAGGAGATAGTATATAGAGTTCGAACGTTCATGCGCTCCACGTACAATGACAAGGAGCGGTTGTAAGGCTAGAGTAGTGGTCTGTGCAGAAGCTCCGAATAGATGGATAGTAAAATTGTCTGATAACGAACATAACCATGAACTTTTTCCACCATCTATGACACCCTTCCTTCATTCGCATCGATCTGTTACAGAGGCTGATATTGTAAAGGCTTCAACATTGCAAAATGTCGATGTCGGAACATAAAAAATTGTGAAATTCTTCATGCAACAGTCTGATGGTTATCAAACTGCTGGTTTTACTAAGAAAGACCTATACAATGCCCTCCAGAAAATAAAAGCTAATGAAGTTATTGATGGGGATGTGAATGCCGTACTAGGTTACTTCGACATGAAGAAAGAGTTAGATTCTGGTTTGTTCATGTAAATCTCAGTCAACGCTTCAGGTTGTTTGCGTAATCTAATTTGGACTGATTTAACTTCTAGAGGTGACTACGCCATATTCAGTAATGTTATTGCATTTGACACCACATACAAGGGTAATGCATGCGGTCGACCTCTTATGCCCATCGTTGGTATAAATCACCACCGTCAAACAATTGTGTTTGTTGTTGATGTCCTTGCGGACGAGACCACATATACGTTTGAATGGGTCTTAGATAAATTTGTGAAAGCTATGTTGAAGAAGTCTCCACTTTTAGTTGTTATCGATGGCGATAGAGCAATGCAGAGGGTGATCCAAAATGTTTTTCCCGAGGCTAAACATCGAATATGTTCTTGGCATATAGCTCGTAATGCACAAGAAAATATTGGGGATCCAAATTTTACAAAGGAATTTAGCAGATGCATGCATGCTTGGTGGACACCTAAGGAATTTGATGAAGAATGGGGGAAAACTATTGAGAAGTTTCATTTGGAAAAGAACCAATGGGTGTTGGAGAAGACCAACACCCAACACGTATGGGCACAAGCTTATTTGACAGGTATTTTTTTGTAAACATGCGGTCAACCCAAAGGTTCGAATCTTTGAATGTGTCTCTGTCTATTTTCTTAAGTGCAAGAAGACATATTTAGAGTTTATTCATTCAGTTGAAGACGCCATATGTCAAATCTGCCTAGAAGTGTTGAACTCAAATTTTGATTGTACATAGAGTAAGCCGATATTATTGTCAGAATTGAAAGAGCTAGAAGGCCATGCAGTTGAAGTATATAAAAGAAAATCGTTTAGGATCTTTTGAGAGGAACTTAAGCACGAGACATTGTATAGTGTATCACGACATGAAGATGACGGCAACAGTGTTAGTCGTATTTATCTGAGGAAATATAGAAAATCGGGCAAGCAATATGAAGTACAATTTGATGTTGTGACGGAAGCTCTAACATATTGTTGTAAATTTAAGACATTCGGGTTTCCATGTAAACATCAACTACACGTGCTGAAGATGCTAGATAGAACACGGATCCCAGATTCATTGATTCTAAATCGATGGACATAGAATGCGAAGGTTGTTGCCCCATCATTTGTTAACTTCAATGTTCCTGCTGAAGCGAAATGCATGGCTCAGTTCTCTTCTTTTCAATCGCATGCAAATAAAGTTTTCCATCTTGCAAAAAAATAGAGAAGACGCCTATCGACGAGCAAAGGATGGGATTCATATACTGCAGACCGAAATCGAGGCATCTTCTATGTTGAATGATTCTCATAATCAAACGACACCACTCAAAAGAGTTCAGGGCCTGTTATGGAAGAAAGGCAAAAGTCCATATACAAGGTAGAAAAAAGTTGGAAGCAAGAGTAGGCGTCATTGTTTACTTTGTAATTCAAAAGGGCATAATAAAGTGACATGTCCTGATTTGAAGTGAGGATTGGCAACACCATCATCCACATGTAATGATGATTTTTATGCTCCAGACATGGAATTTTCAAATAATGAGACGAACAACATGCATTTGATCGATAAAAACGTTAGTCCATATTTTATTAAATTACATGTTTGCTTTTATTCACCGGTCAATTATAACGTGCGAAACGATTTTTTTGTCTTGTTAGGAGTAGGAGGAAGTATGGATGAGTGACTATGGAGCTTCAAACAATCCCACTCAAATTGCAAAAGAATACTAGTGCTATCATCTTTTTTGAGCTTTTGAACGTTATGTAATAATTATATGTTGAAAGAATACTATCATCTTTGGTTATGAATGTTTTGATTTGAGAAATCTGTAAGTAGTATATATGCTGTGATGATATGTATAATAATCGATAAATTGGTTTGATTTGGTTCTATAAAGAGTAATTTATGTTATAAAGTAATTAAAAATGTATAAGTAAGGTAATGACATGAAATGTTGAATTGAGCATGAGCACGATGTAGCGTGCATTTTACAAGTTTTTATAGGCTTAGAATTAGACCTTGTACATTACATGATTTACTTTGTGTTTACTAAAGATGTAATTAATCTTAAAACAAGTGATAGTAGACCAATTATGTGATGATTTGTATGCTTCTTGACATGGTTGTCTTTGTATATATAATACAATAAAAAAGTAAACCTGAAAAGAGATGTGCAATGTAACTGGTCGCAGAAAGTGTGTGTGTGTTCTTTGTAATTGGACGAGTGTGGAATGTTTACATATACAGTTTCGAGCTTGTCACGGGAAACCTAAAATATTACATGTTGTACTAGCGATTTTAGTTTAAGGTGCGAATGGCTAGTATCAAAACCCAATTGTCAATGGTTGGATATGATTTTACATTTTTTGTTCTCGGTCGGCCCAAAAACCCAATATTATCACATGCCCTTACTGCATGAACGAGTAGGAATTTAATTTGGGTGTGTTAAATAAAAAATTTGAAAGTGGCAGTTAATTAAATAATTTAGAAACATGGTTTTCCAGTAAACAAGAGATTGGTCTATTATAAGTAGGGTTTAGGTGTTCTTAGGTTGAATTATAATTTAAATTGTTTGAACCTAAATTACAATAATTATATGGTTTTGGGCTAAATTACAACAATTTGAAACAAAAATTAATATGTTGCATAGTAAATTACAAAAATTATAAGGTTAGGAGTAAGTATATCATTTAAATCAATGGAGTCCCAATTTATCTTATAATTATAGGGTATGTATAGATTGTATGGTTTACGATGAGCTAAACACCAAACCCTAAATATACAAATTAATCTTGTAAACTACTAACTATAAAGTACACCATAAACACTAACTTGATAAATGTAAGCTCCAAACCATAAACCATAAACCCAAAAATAAAAATAAAAATCATCTCATAAACCCTAAACCATAAACTATGTACCAATTAAATCTTCAACCAAAAATCCTTAAAGCCATTAAAATGAATCACAGCAAACCAATAACAGTAAGTTAGAACATAGTAGTTAGTCTTACCTTAGGAACTAAAATGAACACAAATATTTGCATATTAAAAGTTTTATTGTAAGAAAACATATAAATAATATGTTTATTCTTAATGTTTGAGAATGAACAAGTAAAACATGTGCTGAAAGGATAGTCATGGTTTAAATATTGTATACGACGAGTATCAAACGTTTGCTTATACAATATTTTCGATGTCAAACTCGACTTTTAAGTATTCATGGTTTAAATATTGTATTCATCAGAAATGTCTTTTTCAATTGTTGCATTGGGCAGAGCGATTTTTGAGAAACTTTTTAGTGTGTCGTTCCAAACTAGACTTTTAAGTATCGAAACAGTAAATTGAAATTGAAATTTGGAACAATACTTTATTGATTTTCAGTTCATTTATCATGAACATTGTTCAAGACTATTTTAAATAGAACCGAAACACATATAAGTATAGGAATTTTAAAAAGTGGCCTATATCCCTGGCCAAACCACAAACATTTAAACTGCAAAACTGAAGGCCCTAAAAATCAATCTCATAAAGACGTAAATCAGAACCATGTTACTCTCACTATTTTTTTATTATGTACGGTTTATGATAAAATTTAAATCTTAGGAAATTATATGAACACAAATAGCACATAGATAATTAAAATTATTAGGGTAAAAATTAAATCTTAGGAAGTAAATAATATTATAAGAACGCTAATGTTTGTGAGAATTAACAAGTATAACATGTGGTGAAGGAATATTTGGGGTTTTAAAAGAGTATAATAAAATGAAGAGCGTCTCCAACGTTTGTGGAAAAAACTAAAAAAATTACATATTTTAGTTTCGATTTCAGTTAAAATTTTGCTATATAATAGGTAGCGAAATGCAATTTTAGTTAAAATGGTCTAGGTATGAATAAGGTAATTAACGTGTTAATTCAGATTCAGTTGAACTTTAAGACGGGTCATGCAATGAAAGGAACTTTTAGGTTTTTATTTAATTGAATTGAGTCCTAATTTTGTTTGTAGTTGAAAGTGGAGGTGTAGATTTTGAACCCTTATATGGAAGAAATTATGTCAAGGGTCATTCCGGGAACGTTATCTATTGGACCGCCCACTAAAAATCACTCATCTCATTATTATTTTTCATGTAGAGTTATAAGTAATAATGTTTGATGTCAAGTACAAAAAAATTATTGGGTTCGGAGAATATTATAGTAAAAGTTATAAATAAATATAGGTCAATTTTGGATAGAATTATAAATAAACGGCAGGTGAAGGAATTTTTTCCATCTAAATAGAGTATAATAATACGACGTGTTTTGAAGGTTTGCATTTACAGTATCAAACTTTTCACGTCCTATCTAAAATATGACATGTTTTTCTAATGATTTCAGTTAATCTTTTGCTTTATAAAAATCGAAACCAATATTATTAGGTTCGAAACTAGTTAAAATTTTTGTTTCCCGCTCCGAACAGTATTTACTGTTGTAATAGTAAACTACTAATTGGTTGTTTCACGGATTCTGTAATCCCAAAAGACATTGTCGTTTCACTGTCAATTTCAAATCTTTGTAAGACTGTAACCTGTTTAGATACGTCGGCAACATATGTATATGTCTTTTCATGTTGTATTGAGCAGAACTATTGCCAAAGTGTTCTTAATATTCAGTTCTAAAACGGTAATGAAATTCCGCTACTCCGACTATTAACCGACAATTGCAACTAGACTTTACAGATTTTCAGTTTACGTAGCATATGCAAAGGTCCGAAACATTTGTAATAGTCCCAAAAGTATTAACCAAACTGAACAAGTAATAAACCCTATCGCGAATTCGTGGCCTACGTGGAATATGTTTTTTTGTAGAATCTAGACTTTTTAATGGTTGAAATTTAGTAGCTAAACCTTAAATCAGACAAAACAATCTCGCAATTCAGTAACTATTAACTTCACTATAAACTTTGTAAACCCTAAATCATAAATCTTAAATCCTAAACAAATAAAAATTCATCTCGTACAGTAATAACTGTAGACAACTCCAGAATCCCTAACTCGGTAATAGTTTGACCTAAATCCTAGACAAAAGTACCTTAAAGACGTTAAATTAAATCTCATAAACCATCAACTCACATACGAGTTTGTCCGTTAAATTTATTTCATACACTAAGGTAAACAATAAACCCTACACCATTAATAATAATCTAGAATCCCAATCAATATTAACTTCACCATAAAATTAAACCCAATAACAAATTGTAAACCCTAATTCGTAAATCTTAAACCTCAAAGCAGTAAAATTATATCTCATGAAGTAATAGGCTTGGACAACACCTTAAACCCTAACAAAGTAACAATAAGACTTAAATCCTAAACAAAAAAAACTTAAAGTCGTTAAGCTTTATGTCATAAACCACCAACTCACAAGGTGATTAGTTGAGGCGAGCAATGCTTGCCGTAACTGTGGCAAAATATTATAATGTGTGGAATTTACTGTTAACAGTAAATTGAAACCATTCAAAATAATCTCACAAACCGCTAACTATTAACTTCTCCATAAACCTAATCCGAGACACGATCATTGTAAACCCTTAATTTTAAATCTTAAACCCTAAAGAAATAAAAATTTATCTCGTAAAGTAATAAACATAGACAAAACCGTAAACCCTAACGCAATATCAATAAGACCTAAATCCTAAAGGATAAAAACTTAAAGCCGTTAAATTTTATGTCATAAACCAACAAGTCAAAAGATGGGACGTTTCTAACATGCTGCAACTTGCATGAAAACCATGAGGTTCAAATATAGCAATTCCTTGTTTTGTAAGGTTTGATCGGTTAGTTTACAAAGTGAATAGTGTAGTGTTTAAAGGAAAGTATTTCAAGAAGAGATTCCCTTTTGCCCGAAATTTCTAAAAAAATATATATAAGTTCTCATTCTCACCGTTAATATTCCTTCATAAGAACATCTCATTTATGAAAATTAGTTATTTCCTAACTTTAAATTGTTTAATATTAATATTTTCAAATTTAAGAACACATCATAAAACAAAGTAAACAAAATCTTAACATTAGTTCATATTAAAAAGTTTCTTCTTAATATTATTAATTTACAAACTGGGTGGTCAACAGGGAATTATTATATCATGGGTCCTTCGAAGCACGTTAAACTCGGGCAAATTTTAATGGTTTGGGTATATGGTTCCAACCTTATCACGTTAAACCGAAACCAATCCTGGAAATTTATCCTAATGTTTACACTTGAAAATTTGGTTGAGAAGAGACGTCCATTGTTTACCAAATGGTGACATTAGTGGCGACAAATAAAAAAGTTGTAGTATCGGAAATTTAATAGACGCATCCATATATTAAAAAATTGAACATTAGAAGATATGGCCAACACATAAACATTTCAACCCATAATCGTCCTCGCATACTTTGCAAAGCACTGTGGATTCCTCTTGTAAATTAGAGCAACACCCGCACACTCAAAGTGAGGAGCGTCTGCGTTTGGAGTACACAACAAAGTCAATATAGCCTTAACAATGTCCACATGTTTGGTACAATGGCACCAACTTTCACGCTGCAGGATGTCCAACCTAATGGCGCCGAACTCAGTAATGTTTGGATGGAATAGATCAGCATCAAATGTAACAACAATCTAGAAAAACATAAAAACAATTATCCATTAATTGTGCTAGTGTAAAAAAAAATTGACCAAGATAAAACTTCAATCTTGTGAGGATAATTACCCTAGGAGGAGAAAGAGGATAGCCAGCCAGTAAGATAAAGAAAACGTCAAATTCATGGCCTTCGTAAGGGTTGCTAGCACGTGCAGCCATGTGAAGTCAATAACAATACCAAGATCTATCAACATATGTCATTAGTAAATTAAAATAATGATATTTACAATATTTAAGAAAAAAGTACCATACAATAAAAGAAAATGTAACCTATGATAGGGTTTTTTACCAGAAAGAAGAAAAAGGGATACTTTAGGAACCTGCCAGACATCATTACGCATATGCCTTTCAATACAAGCAAGCACCATCGCGGTCATGTTTATTAGAGATTTCAGTTTAATATGGGTAGAAGAAGGATGCAAAACATAAAGCAGTGGTATTTATAAGGAAATTGTGGTTGTTCATATTTCAACCCTAGTGGTTTAAAAGATTACCAACCAATAAGCTTTTTTTTTCGTCTGGAACTACTAAACCTATAATGGTATTGGATGTTCTTAAATTTTTAGTAGGTCTTCACTCATGTTAGTAGTGAAACCTAAATTAGTAGTTTTGAAACCGAGCGACAATTCTCATTTTGTTACCTTTATGACTGTGGCGGGTTGGAAGGAATTCAAATTTAAGACGCATCTTTTCAGTGTTAATACTGAAACTCTTTATGCCCGAAAATGTTTACGATGTTACGTTATTAAAGAGATCCAACCCTCCAACAGCTCACAATTTTTTTCATACTTTTAGTTGGAATCTAATTCTACTAGTGTCGAACAACTATTACATAGCTCCGAAACCGATGCTCTGAACAACTTTAATCACATTGCAAAAGGCTCATTTCCCTATATATATTTTCTTTTCTTTGTCAGTCTAATATAATCTTTGACTCTTTGTATAAGTCTTTTTCAATTTTCAAATAAGTATGAAAATGTAATGGATCATTCACCCACTCAACCAACCCAATAATTAAATCAATACATTTAAGATTGTCGGTTTATACCATTGCTTGGAAACCATGTTTCTAATATTATATGTATTATAAACATCAATCTATTTTTTCTATTATAAATAGGAGTACCTTGCTTATGCGAGTGGTCTATTTATTCATTTGTAGGTTGATTCTGTACATCATTATATCAAGAGTACTGGTGGGCGGTGGCGATGAATCCAATGCAGATACTTCATTTTTTAGCTCCAGGAGAACTTTTGTTTTTAGATTTCTCGTGTCGGCAAGCAATGGTATTTGAAAGGTTATGAGTAGGCATTGTTTTTGTAATGCACAACAACTGACAGAGTACTTTGAAAGCTTTTCGAAGGAGGCTACTGTGAAACCGATAAATTGATTTTGATATAACTAAAGAATTTAAGGACTAATTTGAAAAAGCGAAAACGAATTTTTAAGTCCTCAAACCTCTATATATTTAAAGAAAAAATGGTTATGTTAAAAACTCAACTTGTCAAAAGTTTTCTAAGTGTTTTTAAAGCCAAAACAATGATTATCGAGTAACCGTTTCAGAATGGCCATTCGGCGTTCCGAAAACACTTTTGAAACTGTTAACCACTGTTTCGAAACGGGTTTCGAAACAGATGAAGAACATCGGAACGATTTGACCCGTTTTGATACGGTAGTATCGAAACGACCTCAAACGTTTCGAAATAACATTCAAACCTGGTTTTAAACTGATTTTAAACTTGTCGTTAAGGCGTATCGAAATGCCTTCAATCCGTTTCCATACAGGCTTTGACAGTGGAAAAGTTTTTCAAAACGAGTTTTGAAACGGGCTCTTAGCGTATCTGTTGAGTGGATCAATGATATGATATAAGCCAAGAGGGGGTGAATTGGATTTTTGAACTTTTGGTGGTGGAGTGGAAAATTAAAATTGATAGACAAGAGAATTTAGAGTGGTTGAAGTTCCAATCGAACTCTACATCCACTACCTTAGCTTCACTAAGGATTTTCCAACTATCCACTAATTGTTCTTCCTCTTTTTTAGGCTCAGGAGGTAACCATTACAAAATCGGTCAAATTTTCTACCCAAAATTTGACCCAATTCTCACACAACAAAACAAAGATGATGAAGGCTAAAACAAGTGTCTCTCAATACAAAATTTAGCCCAATTACAAGCACTCAACCCAATTGAATAGATAAGAATGAAAATTGCAACTTCACAATTGGGGTTTACTAGAAGTAATGGGAATTTGGCACAAATGCTTGGCTTTGATGTTTGGATGTTTCTTTTGAGATCAATAGTTGTTGATGAAGCTTTTAGAGGTCCCTTTTTTATACCTTCTCATTGAATTCTAGCAGTTGGGGTTGTTGCATTCATCAATAGAGCCGTTGGGATGTTATCTTCCCTACATAAATGCAGTATACAACCACTCGTTTCGAAATGCCCGATCCTGTTTCGAAACAGACCAAAAAAGAAAGTGTCGTTGGGGTGTATTAAATAGACCGTACCAAAACGGGCACGATCGTTTTGATACGCTAAGAGCCGTTTCGAAACACTTAGCCACTGTCAAAGCCCGTATCGAAACGGTTTGGAAGCGTTTCGATACGCCTTAATGACAAGTATAAAAATAGTTAAAAACATTAACGGTTATATTTTAAAACTAGGTTTGAATGCCGTTTCAAAACATTTGAGGTCGTTTCGATACTACCCTATCAAAACGGGTCAAACTGTTCTGATGTTCTTCACTCGTTTCGAAACATAGGTTGGCAGTTTTAAAAGTGTTCCGGAACGCGCAAAGGTCGTTCCGAAACAGTGACTCGAAAATCACTGTTTAGGCTTCAAAAACACTTAGAAAAGTTTTGACAAGTTGAGTTTTTAACTTAACCATTTTACTTTAAATATATTGAGAGGTTTGAGGACTTAAAAATTTGTTTTCACTTTTTCAAATTAGTCCTTAAATTCTTTAGTTATATCAAAATTAGTTTATCGGTTTCACAATCTCCCCCTTTTTGATATAACAAAGCCAAAGTTAGAATTTTTAAGAGTTTTGAAATCTTGAATACATTCTAACTCCCCCTCAATTTAAGATGGGTTTTAAAGTTTTGAAAATTTTTAAAAATCTTAAAATTCAAGTTTTAAAAACTCAAAACCATTTAAAAACAAATTTTGGCTCTTATATTTTCTCCCACTTTTTGTTAGATCAAAAAGAATAATAAACAAGGCTCAAAGAGAAGAAACAAGGTTAAAAGCAAAAGCAACATAATATAGATTCATATAATTCAAATCCAAACATAAAACTTAAACAATAAGATTCAAAGCTCAATCCCAAACAAAGTAATCAAAGCATAGGTTCATGAAAAATAAATAAAATAGAGGTGCAAACTTAATCCTAATATGATAATCTAATATGCGATACAATAAAAAAGATCCTAAGCTTCGTCATCGTCACCATCAACATCCGAGGAATCATCATCGTTCCTAGCTTGAGAGCGACGAAAGGTCATCCATTGACCATAAAAGGTAGAGAATGACAAGTCCATTGATTGATGTTGATTCTCAAGGGAGGTGACACGATTCTCCACGAATTGCAAACAATTATTAATAACACCAAGGCCCGACTCCATTGTATTGAACCGCTCGGTGAGAAAAGTCATAAGAGCTTCATTGTTGGGACCCGGAGCTTGAGGTTGTGGTTCAACTTGAGGAGGAGGGGCATGCCTATCAACTTGTTCCCATTGGCCAAGATTGTTGTAATGGAACCCGGACTTGTGGAGAGAAGCTTCACCAATCTTTTGCTTACGGGGTTCCGGAGAATCATATGAGTAATCAAAATTGAGCATGCCAAAGATATAGCTCAAAACAGTCCCATATGTAAAGGATTTGAGAGCATCGTTTCACGAAGCTTCACATTGTTGACCATTTCGGCGAACATAATCTTAACAAGATTTGGGCGCTCTCCAAGGCGAAAACACTCAAAGCCAAAAATAATCAACTTGACGAATATGAGCGAATTTACCTCCGGAGGGGCGAATAAACCACGAGATCATCAAGTGGAGGAACCGATCATGAGCATCCAAGGAAAGCACGAAACCGGTGTGAGCACCAAAATGAGTCTCATTCTTGATACCTTCGTTCTTAAGGCCAAGAGAAGACTCTAAAAAGGGTATGTCGAAGACGAACCTCTTCCCTAAGAGAAAGGACTCAATGCCAACAAATTCAGAGTGATCCTCATTATCAACAAGTTGAGCATTTGAGTAGAAGATGAGAACCATGTGCTCATAGACAATATCCAGAATGTTCAAGAAAGCCATGAAACTCCATTCTTGAAGACGCTTTAGATAACGGAAGGCGAAATGCTCCGAATCAAGGAACGGAACATCAACCACACGTTCACGATGAACGACAATCTCCTTGACATAAGTGATACGTTCCCTCATCTCTGGAGTCCGAAGACTTTTGAGAAAAAGCTGGGTGAGATTAGGACGGATACCGGCTTGACTAGCATCACTCGTTTGACCCATCTTACGTTTGTTGTTAGCGTTTTCCATTAAAAATCCTAAAAACATAAAGCAAGCAATTTTAAAATTAAGATGTATGCATGAATATCCTTAATTCAATCCAATGACAAATACCATTTAGGTTTTAAAAAATTTAAGAATATAGATACACATATATTAAAAAATTTAAGAGAAAATAATTTTTTAAAAAATACGAATTAAAAATAATATATTCGAACCAAAAAATTGAATATTTTGAAATTTTTTTACAAGATTTGAAAAACCTAAGTTGCAAAACATATAATCTATACAAAATTTAAATTTTCTAACCTAAAATTCGAATAAAAATTAAAGGAAAAAGAAAAGGAGGAAAATATACCTTAGATGGGGATTTTGGATGAATAAATGGAAAATCTTGCACAACATTGTTGATGCTTGCTTAGACTTGAGTTTGTGTGTAAAAGCCCTCAAGATTTGATGAAAAACAATAAGGTTTAGAGGGTTTTTATATGGGAAAATCGGGTTAGGGTTTTTAGGGTTTTGAAAGAGTTTTAAATTAAAGTAAATTTTAACATTAAAAGCCCTCTTTAAAGTTGTCTACATACCCGTTTCAGAACATGCACGATCATTCTGAAATGCGGGCATCGAAACGTTGACTGACGTTTCCAGTCCAGCTGACCGTTCCGATACAGCTTTAACCGTATCGAATCCCACGTTGACCCCTATCGAAACTCATTTTGATACACCCCTTGGCAGTGGCAAAACCGTTTCAAAACCCTTTTAAGGCGTTTCGAAACACCCTTCTCACATATTGATCTTTTAAGGCACTCGTATCGAAACAGTTGGACCCGTTTCGATACACCTAGGCCTAGAAGTGCATATGAGGTTCTAATATTGTAGAAAAATGGATTTCATGAAGCCATATATGCATAAATGACATGAATGAGCAGGAAAGATGTAACACTAAAAAAAATGCTTTAAAGCAAAAAGGAAGACGGATTTGTAGTTGCGGGGTTTTGAACCCACGACCTCACCACATCCTTCACCCATGTATGTTTAACCATTGAGCCAAGTGTCCTTTTCTGTCAAGGGTTTGACTACTTTAATGTTTGAGTTAAGTTTGGGAGGCTTAAATAAGATCTATTAAAAACAACGTGTCTGTCCACCTACCCATTTAATTTTTTTTGTTGGAATCAATAAGATGAGTTTCCAGAGAATTCTAAAACCCAACCGACACCTCATCGTCTCCGTCCGAGCTCGCCCACCGCGCCGCCGTGAGAGTCACCGCCGGCATCATCAGAAGCGCCACGACATCGTAACCTCGCCCTTAGCTTCCACGCGCGTCGTCGAGCCACATTTCGTCGGCAAATCCCCGTTTGAAGCGGCTGCGAGAAACCCAATCGTCGCCGCTGTTTCTTGCTTTTTCCGGCCTTGGTTGCCGTCCGTTCGCGAGACGGACACAAGATCCGGGCTCTTGACGTGGAGGGGAGCAAAACCCTATTAACCGATAATCGACCCGACGCCGGCAAGTCCCTCATCGGAGTTACGCGACTTCCGGCGATTTTGAGCACATGTAAGGTAAAATTTGGCCTATTTTCGATTGGTTTCGTGGAAGTCTGGGTTGTGTTGGAATGTTTGACTGAGAAGCTATGTTTTTTTCTGGCAGAAACGACGCGAAAAGAGCTTTCCGGCGATGTTCTGGTGGCCGTCCGGCGACCTTCGGGTTCTTTAAAGGTAAGATCTGGGCCGTGTAGACCGAACCGGTCTGAACCGGTTGAACCGGTCAACTCGGTCAAACCCGTTGACCCGACCCAACCCGTTGACCGAGTCAACCCAGTGAGTCAACTCGCCCGAGTCAACCCAGTGAGTCAACTCGCCTGAGTCAACCCAGTGAGTCAACCTAGTCAACCAGTGAGTCCGATTTTGAAGCCCGTTTCTTAAAATTCTAACCCAAAAGCCTCCGAATTGAACCTTGAACTCGATTCTTCTTATGTATTTTAATATTCAATTATGAGCAATGTGAATAAGGACTGAAGTTGGAATTTGTGCGATTGAAGGTATTCGAATTTCCTTGTATTCGGGATGTGGACGACGTCGCATTCGGGTTTGAGAGTGATCGAATGGAGTACCATGGTTGACTGATATAGAAAGGATTTAAGGTAATACACTACTACCCCTTGTATGCCTTTTGAACATGTTGATATTCGGTTAACGCAAGCATGTTTATGATGACGTATACTGTAAATTCCGTTAAATTGAATCAGATTCAAGCAATAAGTATGGATATTAATAAGACCAAATTATCCGAATAAGATTACTAATGGACAAACAATATCAGAAGTTCTAATAGTTAAATTCTGTTAATCCGCAACTCAATCAACATTGTGTAAGAATCGAGGCCTAGGATACGGAGTGAGAGATATTAATTATGAAATTACGAAAATGCCCCTAGAGCATAAGTATGACTAAACTACCCCTCTAGTAAAGGAAATGACCTAAAATCTGCATTCGACCTGATTACGCAATTTACACTACCCAAGATGTATGTTTTATTTGAAAGACTTCGGCATCATTATGCAATAAGTGTGATACGAACTTGGATAATCTCTCAAACTCTGTATAACACATGAATGAGAATTCTCTGGAAATATTGTTGAAATCCTAAGTCGATCCTTATGACAGTAATGCGTGAACTAAATGAGAATGATCGTAATGACCAAAAAGATAATAATGCCCTCGAGCACCGAAATGTCTGATTAATTTGAATGACGTTATACCCTCAAGCTCTATATTGAATGAATCGTTTGTAAAGGGGCCGAAGAGTTAGGACGCCTTAATCTCGTTTGAGTGCGTGAATGATGGAGGTAACAAATGGTAATTCAGAAAGAAATGGTAGATTTATCTCAGTCTAAAAATAACCGAAATACCCTCATGAGTTAATCAGTAACTAGGTATTTGACGAAATTCTGGATTTGTTAATAAGACTTAAATAGCTAAGGCTCCCTTAAGTGTTGAGAAATACGACACGTGTATGCCCATCGCTCACCATATCGATGTAAGGTAGGAAGATCCGCATATATTGTATGTTCGATTACTCAAAGTTAAACCGTATAGTAAAGTATGAGGGCGACTGCTCAGACATACAATATAGTCAGTGTTAAGTTCTGATGCACGCTAATTACCCATATCTGAACGTTGGTAAGTATTGTCAAGTTGGGTTACGCCACATTAAACAAATTCTGGAGATATAATAAATTGTTAGAGTCCTTGAGAATTATAACTTTTGTTTTGATATGATTGTGTCATAATATAAATTTTTGTCATGACAGTCAAATAACTAAAAGGCCATGATAGCCTAAATAATTGGAACATCACTGAAAATATCTGATAATTTAAAAGACTTAAATTTAGAAATTTTTGAATGTCCGGTTAGAAAATTAATGATCAAATGGGATACCCGAGTTTTGTGAACCATTGCTTTTAATGTTGGTAAAATTACCAGAATGTCCATGAACGTTGAAATGACCATAATGCCCCTGGTAGGCTTAAATGGCTAAATCACTCATGATATGCCTAAACTCTCAAGATCCTGATGTATCCCCTCCGGAATATTTGGGCTAAATCGTTAGTATGAACCCCTTTTAGTAGGGGTCACGTTTTAGAAATCCGTTCAAATCATCAGAAGTTTAATATGCCCCTTCCGTAAATGCCAAGTATCTCCAAGATATGATCTGTCCCACCTAGTGTGTTCCATGTGTGTTATATTCTGTTGATTGGATTGTATAATGATTTAATCATGAATAATATTATGTTTCATGAACTTGATATATGATACATTTTCTGCCTACTTGATGTATGTCTGCTCAATATGCATACTTGTTATGTGATGGCTTTGATCTATGATGATATTGTCTGACTGTCTGTTGAACTTGATAGTATGATCTGTTAGCTTGACCTATGATGGTACAATCTGTTTGCATAATGAATGATGAAAATGTTTGTTATGCTCGATAGTATGCCCATTTATCTGTCAAAATCATGAATCTTCTGTTTCTGATACTCTGAATAGAATACGTCTGTCACATGTATTATGTTACTCATGTCTGGAATCTGAATACCGATTGTCATCTGGGGTATACTGTTGGGTTATGATATGAAGTCTCTGTTGGTACAGCCCTGATCAAGCTGGTAAATCCTTATGGACTCAAGGTCTCCCCTTGAGTGGCACCTATGCCCATCGGGCCTAGGGTAAGTCCTTATGGACCTAAGGCATCCCCTTAGGTGGCACCTATGCCCATCGGGCATATGGTAAGTCCTTATGGACTCAAGGTCTCCCCTTGAGTGGCACCTATGCCCATCGGGCCTAGGGTAAGTATTTATGGACCTAAGGCATCCCCTTAGGTGGCACCTATGGCCATCGGGCCTAGAATAAGTCCTTATGGATGCAGTTCTGGGGGGACTGCATATTGGTGTAAGGTTGGAGGGTAGTTACTAGTAAACCATTGCATGCACTTGAACATTCGCATTGAATTGTTATGTGTTCTCATGATATGATTGGTATGCATTTATGCCTTTTTGATATGCACTTTTTGGGACACACTAGACTTAAAATTCGTTTTCATCTTCGTAATCTATCAACTTGTATAATTCCCGTTTGTTACTCAATTATTGAATAAAGAACAAGTACCATTAATCTCAAGTATAACTTTACCCTGAAATAACGGAAAGGAAATGAAGAATGTCACTTCTTGGATCATCATGAAAATGTTATGCCTACCGTATGTCTGCATGAACTTATAGCATCTTTTGGTAGTTCTGTATTACTGATCTTTTCCAAGCTCACGTTGTTTTTACCATCGCAGGTTAAAAGATTATATCATGACCTAATGTTTGACATCAGTGTTCGGAGTTCCCTCGGCGTTGCCTCTAGAGTACGGTACTGTATAGTTAGCGGGCATGTATGTCATGTATTGTTTTATGTCAGTATCTGTAAAATACTTTCTGAAATTTCTGTTATGTGTTTAAATGATTTTCCTGAAATTGTATTTTAAACAGAAGTTGATTTTACGGTTTAATAAGTGTTTTGAGAAAGAAAAATGTTTTCATGTGTATTTTCACTGTGGGTCGCTCTTGTGACCCTAATGTGACTTCCTAGGATCCGTTGTAACGCATAGGCGGGTCTAGGGGGTTACATTTAGTGGTATCAGAGCTTAGAGTTGCGTCATTCTAAGTAGATCGGCCGATCGCCTGTCGTAGGGTGTCTGGTCTGTGCATGCCCCTAGATCATAACCGTACTCCCCCGAGCCGAAACTCTGATGTTGAATCCTTTCTCCTGAAATAACAAAATCAGAGTATTCTGCCTTCCATAGCTCAACATCTACTTACAGGAAATGTCTATAACGTTCGTCTGTGTTTTGAATTAAATGGTTGAATTTGGATCTGGATAAGGAACTTGAGATGGTTTGTAGTTGTGAATCAGATTAAGAATAAATGTTTGATCATGCGGGATAACCGATGTAAGATTTCATGAAAGGTTATTTCGGTGATAACGATTGTGTATGAAAATACCCTAACGGAATTGTGATATAAAAAAAACTCTATGAACTTCAGAGAGAAGTGTTTGCGATTGTGTCGAAAGTGTATATTCGGTGGTACTTTTTTTAAACACGAAAGAAACAATTGTCTGAATATTACGTTGAAGGTAAGTGATATCCGTTAATGACCTTAGTTGTGTTTGATTAGTATGAAGAAAGGCATCTCCTCCATGGTGTGGCTTGGTATATCGATAAATATCATCCCTAACTGAAATTTGGTGTCACATCCTGATTCTCGAAGGCCTTGGTTGAGGCCTTGAGTACTCGTCTGTATTTCAGGTACCACTTTTCTTCCATCAATTGATATTCAACCTAGTAGAATGATTAAGATTATAGAGAAGATACATCAAGTATTTAAGATTGACTTCTGTAGTAGTTGGAAAGATTCCGACCCTTAGTTGAGACCATTATAATAACAATTATGAGACCAGTGTTCGTTTGACTTCATAAGTTCAGTATGGATTCACATGTTGTATTCTGATTGGTTGGCCTGAGATGTGTAATGGGTCCAAAGTCAATTTGAGTAACTAAGGACACTCCCAGATTGATCCGGAATTGTTTGCGAGTCCCGAGAAATAAGGATACCCTGATGGAATAGTTTAAGTACATGAATGATGAAAAAGCAATTTTTGCATTTCTCTGACTCTAGTAAATTTCGAGGACGAAATTTCTTTTTAGGAGGGGAGAATTGTAACACTAAAAAAAGAAAAAGAAAAAAAGAAATGCTTTAAAGCAAAAAGGAAGACGGATTTGTAGTTGTGGGGTTTTGAACCCACAACCTCACCACATCCTTCACCCATGTATGTTTAACCATTGAGCCAAGTGTCCTTTCCTGTCAAGGGTTTGACTACTTTAATGTTTGAGTTAAGTTTGGGAGGCTTAAATAAGATCTATTAAAAACAACGTGTCTGTCCACCTACCCATTTAATTTTTTTTGTTGGAATCAATAAGATGAGTTTCCAGAGAATTCTAAAACCCAACCGACACCTCATCGTCTCCGTCCGAGCTCGCCCACCGCGCCGCCGTGAGAGTCACTACCGGCATCATCAGAAACGCCACGACGTCGCAACCTCGCCCTTAGCTTCCACGCGCGTCGTCGAGCCGCATTTCGTCGGCAAATCCCCGTTTGAAGCGGCTGCGAGAAACCCAATCGTCGTCGCTGTTTTTTGCTTTTTCCGGCCTTGGTTGCCGTCCGTTCGCGAGACGGACACAAGATCCGGGCTCTTGACGTGGAGGGGAGCAAAACCCCCTTAATCGATCATCGACCCGATGCCGGCAAGTCCTTCATCGGAGTTACGCGACTTCCGGCGATTTTGAGCACATGTAAGGTAAAATTCGGCCTATTTTCGATTGGTTTCGTGGAAGTCTGGGTTGTGTTGGAATGTTTGACTGAGAAGCTATGTTTTTTTCTGGAAGAAACGACGCGAAAAGAGCTTTCCGGCGATGTTCTGGTGGCCGTCCGGCGACCTTCGGGTTCTTTAAAGCTAAGATTCGGTCCGTGTAGACCGAACCGGTCAACTCGATCAACTCGGTCAAACCCGTTGACCCGACCCAACCCGTTGACCGAGTCAACCCAGTGAGTCAACTCGCCCGAGTCAACCCAGTGAGTCAACTCGCTCGAGTCAACCCAGTGAGTCAACCTAGTCAACCAGTGACGTCAGCATGACGTCAGCGTTGACTTTGACCGCCGACGTCAGCGTTGACTTTGACCAAAAAGTCAACTTTTTCTGAAAAGCCCTATTTTATGTTTTTCGACGTCCTGAGTCCGATTTTGAAGCCCGTTTCGTGAAATTCTAACCCAAAAGCCTCCGAATTGAACCTTGAACTCGAGTCTTCTTATGTATTTTAATATTCAATTATGAGCATTGTGAATAAGGACTGAAATTGGAATTTGTGCGATTGAAGGTATTCGAAGTTCCTTGTATTCGGGATGTGGACGACGTCGCATTCGGGTTTGAGAGTGATCGAATGGAGTACCATGGTTGACTGATATAGAAAGGATTTAAGGTAATACACTACTACCCCTTGTATGCTTTTTGAACATGTTGATATTCGGTTAACGCATACATGCTTATGATGACGTATACTGTAAATTCCGTGAAATTGAATCAGATTCAAGCAATAAGTATGGATATTAATAAGACCAAATTATCCGAATAAGATTACTAATGGACTAACAATATCAGAAGTTTTAATAGTTAAATTCTGTTAATCCGCAACTCAATCAACATTGTGTAAGAATCGAGGCCTAGGATACAGAGTGAGAGATATTAATTATGAAATTACGAAAATGCCCCTAGAGCATAAGTATGACTAAACTACCCCTCTAGTAATGGAAATGACCTAAAATCTGCATTCGACCTGATTACGCAATTTACACAACCCAAGATGTATGTTTTATTTGAAAGACTTCGGCATCATTATGCAATAAGTGTGATACGAACTTGGATAATCTCTCAAACTCTGTATAACACATGAATGAGAATTCTCTAGAAATATTGTTGAAATCCTAAGTCGATCCTTATGACAGTAATGCGTGAACTAAATGAGAATGATCGTAATGACCAAAAAGATGATAATGCCCTCGAGCACCGAAATGTCTGATTAATTTGAATGACGTTATACCCTCAAGCTCTATATTGAATGAATCGTTTGTAAAGGGGCCGAAGAGTTAGGACGCCTTAATCTCATTTGAGTACGTGAATGATGGAGGTAACAAATGGTAATTCAGAAAGAAATGGTAGATTTATCTCAGTCTAAAAATAACCGAAATACCCTCATGAGTTAATCAGTAACTAGGTATTTGACGAAATTCTGGATTTGTTAATAAGACTTAAATAGCTAAGGCTCCCTTAAGTGTTGAGAAATACGACACGTGTATGCCCATCGCTCACCATATCGATGTAAGGTAGGAAGATCCGCATATATTGTATGTTCGATTACTCAAAGTTAAACCGTATAGTAAAGTATGAGGGCGACTGCTCAGACATACAATATAGTCAGTGTTAAGTTCTGATGCACGCTAATTACCCATATCTGAACGTTGGTAAGTATTGTCAAGTTGGGTTACGCCACATTAAACAAATTCTGGAGATATAATAAATTGTTAGAGTCCCTAAGAATTATAACTTTCGTTTTGATATGATTGTGTCATAATATAAATTTTTGTCATGACAGTCAAATAACTAAAAGGCCATGATAGCCTAAATAATTGAACATCACTTAAAATATCTGATAATTTAAAAGACTTAAATTTAGAAATTTTTGAATGTCCGGTTAGAAAATTAATGATCAAATGGGATACCCGAGTTTTGTGAACCATTGCTTTTAATGTTGGTAAAATTACCAGAATTTGCATGAACGTCGAAATGACCATAATGCCCCTGGTAGGCTTAAATGGCTAAATCACTCATGATATGCCTAAACTCTCAAGATCCTGGTGTATCCCCTCCGGAATATTTGGGCTAAACCGTTAGTATGAACCCCTTTTAGTAGGGGTCACGTTTCAGAAATCCGTTCAAATCGTCAGAAGTTTAATATGCCCCTTCCGTAAATGCCAAGTATCTTCAAGATATGATCTGTCCCACCTAGTGTGTTCCATGTGTGTTATATTCTGTTGATTGGATTGTATAATGATTTAATCATGAATAATATTATGTTTCATGAACTTGATATATGATACATTTTCTGCCTATGTAACGCCCCGGTTTTGGGCTTAGAAGTTTTGGGTTTGGACCGGTTCGGTCAAAGTGCTGTTCGAATATAAAAAGGTGAAATTAGAAAAGTTTCTCTCAAGCCAAACACCTTTTCTCCAGAGTTTTTCCTCTGATTTTGTCACCTAAATATCTCTTTTCAATTCTCTTTTGATTGCTAATCATCTCATCAATAAAACCTCACCATTTGCTAATTGGATTTTCAAGATTTTGGTTCCAAAAAGGGAGAAAACTCAAGTTTGGAGGTAAGAATGTCCTTCTCCTCTAAACTCTCAGTTCTTTACTGAAATTCCTAAGTTCTCAATCCTTAATTGATTATTTATAAATGGTTTTAAAGTTGTGTAGTGGATCTTGGCTTTAAATGCAAGATTTGGTGATTTTTGATGGATTTTCGTATGATCTGATTGGGCTGTGTTTTAAGGTGTTAATTTGATGTTAAATGAATGTTAATTTGATTGGAAGTTGAGTTTTAATTAATGCAATCCCGGATAGGTTGAATTTCCTAAGTTTAGCTTGTGATTCTTGGTTGTTTTGGAGAGATCTTGTGGATCTGTTGTTGCTGGAGATATAAGGATGTTGTTAGGTCCTTTTTAGATGTTAAATGATGTTAAAGGATGTTTAGTTTTGATGGTTCTTGGCTGGGCATTGTTGAGGAGTTGTTTGGATGCATTTTCGGTTGTGTTTGGTAGCCGAAAATGGAGTGTGGATGAGAGCAGCGAGTTTAGGTGCTTTCATTGAAGCTATTAATGCATGATGATGCATTAATCCTCTGCTTTGATGTGTTTAAAACAGGGGAGTCATCTTTGGATCCAAGTGGTGGTGATCCGGAAGCTTGATTTGTGTTTCGGCAAGAGGCGAAACGGAATCGGTGAGTGGAATTTGGTTTTCGGCTTTGAAACCAGTGTTTTGAAGGTTTGGGAGCTTAGTTTAAGTCTAAGCAACTTAGCTAAGCTCAAGAGTAAGTTTTCGGAAAAACTCTCTTGGTGATGGCCATGGTTTTTGATTGTATGCAATGTGTTGTTTGCATGATTTTAAATCTGTTTTGAAAGCATATCTAGCATGTTTATTTGCTGAGATTATAAGCCATGAGTTAAAGGAAACTCAAGGTAAGAGTTCCTTGTTTTTGAACATTGTTTAAATGTGGTTTGGTGCTTAAAGATGCATGATGTTTATGGCTTTGTAAAATGCTTTAAAACAGTGAGATATTGATGATAATGATACATATTGGCAAGTGATGGTTAAGGTCACAAAGGTGGTTAAAAGTCCTTGTGTGAACCTTGTATATTTAAGAACATCAAGGTGGTTAAAAGTCCTTGGATGGTTCTTGGTTAAGATCACAAAGGTGGTTAAAAGTCCTTGTGTGGATCTTGTAAAGTTTAAGAACAACATGGTGTTTAAAAGTCCATGGTTGGTTCTTGGTTAAGGCTCAAGGTGGTTAAGAGTCCTTGTGTAAGCATTGGTTACTTAAGAACTCCAAGGTGTTTAAAAGTCCTTGGGAGATTCTTGTTAAGGACACAAAGGTGGTTAAAAGTCCTTGTGTGGTCCTTGCCATGGTGTTTAAAAGTCCATGGGCCATGGTGTTTAAAAGTCCATGGGGATAAGATCACAATGTTGTTTAAAAGTCCATGTGTGGATCTTATGTGAATTGTATCACTTGTTGCCAATATGACTTGTTATGAACTTGAAGCATGAGATGCTTGTTTTAAATGTTAAAGAGCATGTTTAATGTTGCTTGAAGTATGGTTTATAAATGTGTTTTATAAATGCATTATTGAATGGTTTTAAATGAGCATTCCTCACTAAGCTTTTGCTTACGCTCTCTTTCTCTTTTCTTAAACCAATAATGCAGAGCATTAAAGTGCATTGAGGGCAGCAAGGAAGGCAAGCAATCAAGTGGAAACTAAGCTCAAGTATGGAAAGGTTTTCTAACACTTTTAGCTTTTGGCATTTGGCAATGGGGGACCTATGTGGATGTTTTGGGAGATGTTTTGAACTCCCTAAGTTTGTTTAATGTTGTTAATAATACTGGATTTTGTAATTGGCCATTATGTGGTTGGTTTGGAGATTTAATGCATGAATGGTTTGCTAAGTAGGAAGCATGCCTTTAGATTTGGGGCTTTTCATACTTGATGCTATGATGATGATTGGATGATGCATTTATGTTCCTTACATGTTGAATGTCTTGCTGGTAAAGTTTGGTAGCATTTGGAGCATGTATGGTTGATCAATTGTGTGTTTTAGCAGCCAATTTTCTGCATTCTGTGCAGGCCGTATCGGAACTGGAGCTACCGTTTCGGAACGGGTGCCCTGTAATAGCCCAGGCGTCCGAAACGGAAGACACCGTTCCGAAACGGAAAGTCCTCTGCCAGCCCTCGTTTCGGAACCCGTTGCGGAACGGTCCCGCGTTTCGAAACAGGTTCTCCCTGTTTCGGAACACCTGACCGTTAGGGGCTGACATTGGCAGTTATATGTTTTGAAATGTATGCGTTTTGGTCTTGAATCTTGTTTGTGCAATTGTATGAGTTTGGGAAGTCTGTATGAGCTGAAAATTTGCAGAGAAGCATGAAACTTGACTAATTACAAGTTGGTAACACTAATTTGGGTTAAGACCTTATAATTTACAGAATTTACAATTTGGTCCCTAAAGTTGTAAATTGTTCAATTGGGTCCCTGTTTGATCTTTGATGTTTATGATCTTTGAGCATGCTGTTTGAATGATCATAACTAGGGTTAATGTGCATCCATACAAGTTTAAAAAGAAAAAAAGGGTCGTTAATCAAGGTTGACTTTCGGGTTGACTTTGGTTTTCCCTGTGTGACTTTCTTAATTTGGGTCAACCGTCTAGGCCGGGTTAAGGGGGTTACATTTGGTGGTATCAGAGCTGAGTTCTCGAGTAATTGGGAATGGTTTTATGGTTGATTTGAATATGTATGCTTTGTATGCTTGTTGAGTGAAAGCATGTTGAAAGAATTGTATATGTGTTGTAATTGAGTTGTATGCTGTGATGAAGCATGTTGTGGGTACCCATTGCCAAATCAAAGCTAATGAAATGATGTTGATTTTAAATGAAAATGAGCTTGAGTACTTGGATTGCTTACCTTGCTGGGCCTGACTTTGTTTGTTTGCATTGTGATTGCATTGTTAGAGTATGGCACCTCGTAGAGAGTTGAGGAGTAATGTGCGAGCTACGACTCAGAATGAGAATGAGAATTAGGAGAATGCAGGAAGTGCGGTGTTACCTCCTCCTCCACCTGGTGGTGGTGGTGCTGAGGGTGGAAGAGCTGAAGCTGCAGCTGGTGCTGGGGTCGCTGGACCTGAGGCTGGTCAGGGGCAAGCTATGCCTGACATGACGATGTTGGTGCAAGCTATTGCTGGTGCTTTTCGAGCGGCAGTAGCTGGAGCTCAAGGAGCTGGGCATCAGGGAGATGCTGGAGTTAGACTACCCTTGGAACGTCTACGCAGTCTTGGTGGGACTGAGTTTAGGGGTTTGTCTACGGAAGGTTCTGAATCCTGGATGGAGAGTACCGAGAGGATCTTGGGTCAGATGGGTTGCACTGATGTGCAGAAGCTGGGCTGTGTAGTATCTTTACTACAAGATGATGCTTATACGTGGTGGACAACCACTATCGCTGGGATGGCTGATGCTGATGTAACTTGGACATTCTTCCAGAATGTGTTCAAGAGAAGGTATCTAGGTGTGAGGTACCTAGATGAAAAGAAGATGGAGTTCATGTCTCTTACCCAGGGAGCATGTCTGTGGCTGAGTATGAAGTGCAGTTTGTTCGACTCAGTCAATATGCGCCTGAGTTAGTCCTTAATGAGCGGGCGAGGTGCGAAAGATTCCGTTATGGTTTAGTGACGGATGTGAAGATGTATGTGCTGGCTATCGAGTATGATGATTTTGATGTGCTGGTGGGCCGAGCCAAGGATATTGAGATGAATTTGGGTTTATCTGCTAAAAGTGCTGGTTCTAGTGCTGGAAAGCGAGCTGCTGAGTATAGTTCCGGTGGTGGACGGAACAAGAGGGGACGTGATCAGAAGTATCAGTCCTCGACTAAGCGAGGTGGTGGATCATCTGCTCGAGGAGGCAATGCTAGAGCTGATCCGAGTGCGTGTTGGATTTGTGGTTCACGTGGTCATTTGAAGCGTGATTGTCCTCGTGCTGTGAGGGAGGTGCAAGCTCCTGTTGTGGCAGCTGGTAACGGGTGCTGGAATTGTGGATCTGCGGATCACTTGAGGCGAGAGTGTCCTATGTTGGCTGGTGGCCAAGTGCGTGCTCCTGTTGTTGCTGCACCGCAGAGAGGTCGTGGGCGCGGCCGTGTTAACTTTCAGCGAAGAGAGGAAGGTGGCGAGGAGTGGCCCATGTTGTGGCTATTCAGCCTGAGGGTGGTGGTCAAGCTAGGGTGTATGCTCAGCGGGAGGGGAGGAATGACGCGGATGTGATTGCAGGTACTTTTACTTTGCAATCCTTGTCATTGCTTTCCTTGATAGATTCTGGATCTACGTATTCATATATTTTGCGTGAGCATGCTGAATTGCTTGGTTTGCCTGTTGAGTCTTTGGATGTTGGTGTTCGTGTCACTCGTTCTTTTGGTGAGACTGTTGTGACTCGAAAGCTTTATAGAAGGTGTCCCTTGGTTGTTCAAGAACATGTTTTTCATGTTGATCTTATGGAGTTGCCTTTCTATGGTTTTGATGTAATCCTTGGCATGGATTGGCTTGCTGAGCATCATGCTATTGTGGATTGTGAAAATAAGCGAGTTTCGTTGAAGCTTGCGGATGATTATGAAGTTGTTGTGGTTGGTGAGAATGTGAAGTTTCTTGCCAATGTGGTGTCTACCTTGGAGGCGAGCAGGATGCTGAGGCAAGGTTGTGAAGCTTATCTAGCTTTTGTGATGAATCCTAGCTCTAGGGAGTTGCGGGTGCAAGATATCAGGGTTGTGCGAGAGTTTCCTGGTGTGTTTCCTGAAGAGTTGCCTGGTTTACCTCCTAATCGCGAGGTGGAGTTTGGAATTGAGCTGTATGAGAATACAACTCCTGTGTCCATTACCCCTTATAGAATGGCACCTAAGGAGCTGAAGGAGCTGAAGACGCAATTGCAAGAATTGGTTGATCGTGGTTTCATTCGGCCGAGTGTGTCGCCTTGGGGTGCACCGGTCTTGTTTGTGAAGAAAAAGGATGGCACTATGAGAATGTGCATTGATTATCATCAGCTGAACAAGTTGACTATCAAGAATCGGTATCCTTTGCCGAGAATTGATGATCTCTTTGATCAATTTCGGGGAGCAGCTGTGTTCTCCAAGATTGACTTGAGGTCAGGGTATTATCAGTTGAAGGTGAAGGATGTGGATGTGCCTAAGACAGCTTTCAGGACAAGGTATGGGCATTATGAGTTCCTTTTGATGCCGTTTGGTTTGACAAATGCTCCTGCTGCTTTCATGGACATGATGAACCGTGTGTTTCATGAATACCTGGATAAGTTCGTTGTGGTATTCATTGATGATATCCTCGTGTACTCGCGTACTGAGGAGAAGCATGAAGAGCACTTGAGGATTGTGCTGCAAGCTTTGTTGGAGAATCAGCTTTATGCTAAGCTGAGCAAGTGTGAGTTTTGGCTTAAGGAGGTGGTGTTTCTTGGGCATGTAGTTTCTGCTGAGGGGATTCGTGTTGATCCTCAGAAGATCGAGGCGGTGATGAATTGGAAGGTTCCTAAGTCTGTTCATGAGGTTCGTAGTTTCCTTGGTTTGGCAGGATACTACCGGAAGGTTTGTGGATGGGTTTTCTAAGATTGTTGCACCTTTGACGAAGTTGTTGCAAAAGGATGTTAAATATGAATGGACGGAAGCGAAACAGTAGGCTTTTGAGAAGCTTAAGGCGGCTTTGACGCAAGCTCCTATCTTGGTTCAACCTGAATTAGGGAAAGAGTTTGTGGTCTACAGTGATGCGTCCTATGTTGGTTTGGGATGTGTGCTGATGCAAGAAGGTAAGGTGGTTGCTTATGCATCGCGGCAGTTGAAGGTGCATGAGCGCAATTATTCTACGCATGATATTGAGTTGGCTGCAGTGGTTTTTGCTCTGAAAATCTAGAGACATTATCTGTATGGTGAGAAGTGTACTGTGTACACGGATCACAAGAGTTTGAGGTATCTGATGTCTCAGAAGGAGTTGAATCTCAGGCAGCGGCGTTGGTTGGAGTTGCTCAAGGATTATGATTTGACGATTGAGTACCACCCTGGAAAAGCTAATGTTGTTGCGGATGCCTTGAGTAGGATGGTAGCTGTTGAGCTGAGGGCTATGTTTGCTAGTTTGAGTATTTCGCGTGATGGTGGTCTTGTGGCTGTGTTGCAAGTGAAACCATCTTTGGTTCAGTTGATCAAGGAAAAACAGTTGATGGATGATTCCTTGGTGCCGCATGTTCAGGATATTGCGGAGGGTAGGCCTTCGGATTTCTGCTTTAATGATGATGGTGTGTTGTGTTTTGGGAGTCGAATAGTAGTGCCCAATGATGCTGAGTTGAGGCATGCTATTCTGACTGAAGGTCATAGTAGTCCTTTTGCTATGCACCCTGGTAGTACTAAGATGTATCGTGATCTTCGTGATGAGTACTATTGGGTGGGTTTGAAGAAAGATGTTGCGGAGTTTGTGAGCAAGTGTATGGTGTGTCAGCGAGTTAAGGCTGAGCATCAGGTTCCTTGATGTGAGCACACCTTCACCAACACATGTTGGCGATCCGGAGGTCTTACCGTTAGGACCAATTACGCGATCTAGGGCGCAACGTTTCAGGGAAGCTATGTTCCTTATTTGTGCTAATATTTCTGAATCATTCGATAATATTTGTGCCTTAAACGATAAGACTTTTAATGTGTTGCATGCTAATATGTGACTTATTTAGGTTATACTATTTATTAAGTATGTTTAAGAATGTATATAATATGTTAATAATGTTTTGGGATAATATAATATAACTTATGATGTATTTTTTTTAATGTGTTTATTTTTATATGTGTGTGCAGCCAATACACGTACATGCAATTAAGGGGCAACATTCGAACCAACCTTGCATATGTGTGTGACATTTTTGGACAAGCATAAGGGAGTTTTTCATGAAAAACAAAGCAAGCCATGCACGTGAAATACAACAGCCGGCAATCTCCATGAGATCAGCAAAGGAATTGCACCACACGTGGAAATGTCTTGTGCAGCAATTTAAATCTCCAATTGGAGGGCACATTTTACATGTGCAAATTTCTTGAAATTTGAATTATACGCACATTTTCCATGTGCCCTTATCCACATTGGTTCCTTTGCACGGCTGAAAATCATTGCCGCCTTAGGAAGTTAATTTTTGATCATTAATTTTTCAAACCATTTGAATGGCAGCCACAAATAGGTATAACCGGCCATGTTCCTTTGCATTCTATATATGTAATTTGAACTCCTTTGTAAGGTTACCAACTTATGAAATAAAATTATACTTGAGAGAATTTTCTCTTTTCGGTTCTTTTTAGAACTATTCGACACTCAAACTTGTTTGTTTGTCATTGATACTTCGGGTTCCTAAATTGCTATTTAGCGGGTCCAAGTCCTTTCGACGTTAAACAGATTCGATTCGGGTTTGCTCAGTAGATTGTGCAGGTTCTTTCGAGTTTAGCGTTTCCAACATCAGTTGTTTTCGAAGCCTTCTTCACCATCGTTGAAGTTCTTTCCAAACGCCAAAATTATCATATTACTCTATATTATTTTTATTTTTATTTTGTTCATCTTTAAGTCCCTATTTAAAATAAATATGTCGCATAATTTTTGTTGTTTCCTTGTTGTTTTTATTGCAGGAACGTGCCTACAACACTCCTAGATCCGTAACAAACGAGGATAGTCCGTTTCGGCAGACTGTCCCTTATTATGTGGTATCAGAGCCTAGGTTGTTGGATTCGTTGTAAGTTTCTGCAAATTCGAGTCAAAAAAAAGAAGAAAAAAAGCATTCGAATTAAACAAAAAAAAATTTCAGCATTCGAATATAAAAAAAACAGAATTTCGAAAAAAAACAAAAAAAAACAGATTCGAATAAAAAAACAGATTCGAAAAAAAAACAGATTAAAAAAAACAGATTCGAACAAAAAAAAAACAGATTCGAACAAAAAAAAAACAGATTAAAAAAAAACAGATTCGAATATAAAAAAAACATTTTAGATTCGAAAGTGTTTATATATATATATGTATTATTGTTGTTGTGTTCCTATTGTAAATGATGAAATTTGTACGAGTTTGTAATGTAACTTTGATGTGCTCGGAAATCAACCGAAGTGAACTATGCTTGTTTGTTCGGTAATAGGAAGGTTGTAAGCACGTCTTCGCAGTAAGGTTCTCTAAACTCTTCATTTTCCATCTTTTGGTTCTTTTTTTTTGTTGTGTCATTATCCTTTTCATCTTTTCTTTAATTTTCAGTCTTATTTCCTTTTTTTTGTGTCACCTTTTTTTTTTCCTTTGTTTCCTTAAACGTTGTTTCCTTGTAGCCAACACCGTTGTAACAAGTTTCGAGACGTTGGATTAGTTCTTTAAAGAGCTGATTACGAGAAAGTGTAAGGGAAAAAGGCATTGAGCGTTGTGAGAACAGAAGGGGACACAAAAAGAGCCATTCAAGTATTCTCCCGAGTGAAACACGAGCGCTGAGTGTTAATTTTTGAGTGCACTGTTCTTTGGAGTGACATCTGCGAGACTTTGATTGAGTGTTCTGTGAGGTCCTTTTTGTTTGTTTTTTTTACTGACCTATAATAGTGTTTTCTTTTGTTTGTTTGTTTTGTTGTTGATTATGGCAGGTTCCGATGATCACACGGTTGAACAGGATACACTGATTCCTCAAATGCAAGCCTTAGAGAGAATGATGCAACGAGTAGTGGCTACCGCCTTAGAGCCATTACAGTCGAGGATGGATAGGTTTGATGGAGGATCCAACTCTGTTAATGATGTGTTGAACGAAAATGAAGACGAACGGTCACCGAGGCAGCATATTCCTAGACAAGGACGTGTGCAACAGGTAGACGATAATTTGACTAAAATTAAGATTGCTATTCCTTCTTTTCAGGGACACTCAGATCCTGATGCATACTTGGCTTGGGAAAGCAAAGTGGAGCACATTTTCGAGTGTTATAATTACTCAGAACATAAGAAGGTTCGATTAGCAGCAACAGAGTTTGTTGATTATGCCTTGATATGGTGGGACCAGCTATTGCTTAGTCGTAGACGTACTGGTGATGATCCAGTTGCAACATGGATCGAGATGAAGCGACTAATGCGTAAAAGGTTTGTTCCTATTCATTATCATCGTGATTTGTTTCAAAAATTGCAAAACTTGAAACAGAGAAGTAGGAGTGTTGAAGATTATTTCAAGGATATGGAAATGGCTATGATGCGTGTGAATATCGAGGAAGATCGAGAAGCTACCATGGCACGTTTTCTAGCAGGGTTGAACACCGAGATTGCCAATGCTGTTGAGTTACAGCATTATGTCGAGGTTGATGACATGGTGCAGATGGCAGTAAAGATTGAACGACAGCAGCGCAGGAAGTCTTCAAATTGAGGTAACCCTTCTTTTAAATCCTTTTCAAATCCATTATATACTCCTAACAATTCCAGGAAGCAAGCACCACAACAACCACTTCGGATTCGTGAGCAAGGCGAAACCAGCAAACCAAAGGCCCCTGTTGCTGATAATGGGCGTGGTAAGCATCAAGTGGTGGCGCAAGAGCGAGCACGAGATATCCAGTGTTTCAAGTGCCTTGGGAGAGGACATGTTGCTAGTCAATGTCCTAACCGGAGGGTTATGTTGATGCGAGATGATGGTGAGATTGAGTCAGATTCCGATGAGGAAGTGCATGATGTCCCTACTGAAGAGGAAGACGAGACCAACCTAGAGGTTCCTGAATCTGGTAAGGTAATGGAACTTTTGGTTATTAAAAGAAGTCTTAATGTGCAACAGGTACCGGATGATCTACAGCGTGAGAATATCTTTCACACACGATGCAAGGTGCAAGACAAGGTATGTGTTGTGATTATTGATAGCTGTAGTTGTACTAATGTTGCCAGTTCAGTGATGGTTGACAGGTTAGGTCTAAAAACGACAAAGCATCCTCATCCATATAAGTTACAATGGTTGAATGATGGTGGCGAGCTTAAGGTGACCAGACAGGCTATTGTACCATTTTCGATCGGAAACTACAAGGACGAGGTCCTTTGTGATGTTGTTTCCATGGATGCTACTCACCTACTATTGGGACGCCCTTGGCAGTATGATAAAAGGGCAATGCATGATGGTTATACAAATCGTTACTCTTTTATGCATGCAGGTAAGAAGATCACTTTGGCTCCTTTGACACCGAGTCAAGTGTTCAAAGATCAGGCAAGCTTGAAAAAGAGTAAAGAAACTGCAAAAGAGAAGAAGAAGATGTCCGTGTATGCGAGCAGTAGCGAAATTAGGAAATGTCTTTCCTCTCAACAATCTGTTCTTATTTTGATGTTTAAAGATTATTGTTTATTGACAGATTTTCCTACTGATCTACCTTCACCGATTTTGACACTTTTGCAGGAGTTTGAGGACGTGTTTCCAGCTGAAACACCGAAGGGATTGCCACCTCTTCGTGGCATTGAGCACCAGATTGATTTCATTCCAGGTGCTACTATTCCGAACCGGCCAACTTATCGAACCAACCCTGAAGAGACGAAAGAGCTTCAAAGACAAATTACCGAGTTGATGGACAAGGGTTACATTCGAGAGAGCTTGAGTCCGTGTGCTGTTCCGGTGCTGTTAGTGCCGAAGAAAGATGGTTCTTGGAGGATGTGGGTAGATTGTCGAGCTGTGAACCAGATCACAATTAAGTATCGTCATCCCATTCCAAGACTTGATGACATGTTGGACGAGCTTTGCGGAGCCGTCATCTTCTCCAAAATTGACTTAAGGAGCGGCTATCATCAGATTCGCATGCGAGAAGGCGATGAGTGGAAAACAACCTTCAAAACAAAGCTAGGTTTGTATGAATGGTTAGTAATGCCTTTTGGTTTAACTAATGCACCTAGTACTTTTATGCGTTTGATGAATCATGTTCTGCGATCCTTCATTGGTAAATTTTGTGTTGTATATTTTGATGATATCTTGATCTATAGCAAGTATTTACAGGATCACGTAGGACATTTGAGAGCTGTTCTGCAGGTTTTGTGAGAAGAAAGATTGTTTGGTAACATGGAGAAGTGTGTATTTTGTACTGACAAACTCACATTTCTTGGTTACATTGTTAGTTCTCAGGGAGTTGAAGTTGATCCTGAGAAGATAAAGGCAATTCAGGAATGGCCACGACCGACATCGATTACTCAGGTTAGATCGTTTCATGGATTAGCGAGTTTTTATCGACGGTTTGTTCCTAACTTCAGTTCTATTACCGCCCCCTTAACCGGGATTATAAAGAAGAATTCAGTCTTCTCATGGGGTAAAGAACAAGAAGATGCCTTTTTAAAAATTAAAGATTGTTTGACTAGAGCACCTGTGTTAGCATTACCTGATTTTGATAAAACGTTTGAAATTGAATGTGATGCTTCTGGAATTGGTATAGGTGCTGTTTTGATGCAGGAAAAGAGGCCCATTGCTTACTTTAGCGAGAAATTGAGTGGTGCTACATTGAACTATCCGGTTTATGATAAAGAGATGTATGCACTGATTCGGGCATTGGAGACATGGCAGCATTATTTGTTGCCTAAGGAGTTTGTGATCCACACCGACCACGAGGCTTTACGTTACATCACAGGTCAGCATAAATTGAATAAACGACACGCTAAGTGGGTTGAATTCTTAGAATCTTTTCCTTATGTCATTTGTTACAAAAAGGGGAAAGAAAATGTCGTTGCTAATGCATTGTCACGTAGGTATGCACTTTTGAGTTACCTTGATTCACATCTGATTGGTTTTGCATATATTCATGATTTATACCCTGATGATCCTGATTTTAGAGATAAGTTTAATGCTTGTTCGAAAGGTGCAGATGGAAAGTTTTACAGGCATGATGGCTATCTTTTCAAGGAAAACAGGATTTGCATTCCCCAGGGTTCGATGCATGATATTCTGATCCGTGAGGCGCACGAAGGTGGATTGATGGGTCATTTTGGAGTCACCAAGACGTTACATACCTTGAAAGAACATTTGTTTTGGCCGAAGATGCGTAGAGATGTTGAAAGGTATTGTGAACGTTGTGTGACTTGTAGAAAAGCAAAATCGAAGGCTTCACCACATGGTATGTACTTACCTTTACCTATTCCTGATTCCCTTTGGACTGATATATCGATGGATTTTGTTTTGGGATTGCCTCGAACTAGGACAGGTAGAGATAGTATATTTGTTGTGGTTGATAGATTCTAAAAAATGGCACATTTTATTGCTTGTCATAAAACTGATGATGCTGTTAATGTGGCTAACTTATTCTTTAGGGATGTTGTACGTTTACATGGTATTCCTAGGTCGATTGTTTCTGACAGGGATGTGAAGTTTTTGAGTCACTTCTGGAGGACTCTTTGGAGCAAATTAGGTACGAAACTCATGTTTTCTACTACTTGTCATCCCCAGACTGATGGACAAACTGAGGTTGTTAACAGGGTTTTATCTACTTTACTTCGTTCCATCATTAAAAAGAATATTAAGACTTGGGAAGATTGTTTGCCACATGTTGAGTTTGCTTATAACCATGTTGTACATTCTGCTACTAAAATGTCACCATTTGAGGTTGTTTATGGTTTTAATCCTATTACGCCTCTAGATATGTTGCCTTTGCCACAGGAACAGGTGACGAACAGGGACGGTCAAGCGAAAGCAGAATACGTAAAGAAGTTGCATCAACAGGTGAAGGAGAACCTTGAACGAAGGACTCAGTAGTACGAAAGGCATGCAAACAAAGGAAGGAAGCGAGTCACCTTCGATGTTGGTGATTGGGTTTGGGTTCATTTCCGAAAGGAAAGATTTCCAACCCAAAGGCGGTCCAAGCTGTTACCGCGAGGAGATGGTCCTTTTCAGGTGTTGGAGAAAGTGAATGACAACGCCTACAAGTTGGATCTACCGGGTGAATATAAAGTAAGTGCCACATTTAACGTTTATGATTTAACCCCTTATGGTGATTCTACAGATTTGAGGACAAATCCTTTTCAAGAAGGGGGGGATGATGTGAGCACACCTTCACCAACACATGTTGGCGATCCGGAGGTCTTACCGTTAGGACCAATTACGCGATCTAGGGCGCAACGTTTCAGGGAAGCTCTGTTCCTTATTTGTGCTAATATTTCTGAATCATTCGATAATATTTGTGCCTTAGACGATAAGACTTTTAATGTGTTGCATGCTAATATGTGACTTATTTAGGTTATACTATTTATTAAGTATGTTTAAGAATGTATATAATATGTTAATAATGTTTTGGGATAATATAATATAACTTATGATGTATTTTTTTAATGTGTTTATTTTTATATGTGTGTGCAGCCAATACACGTACATGCAATTAAGGGGCAACATCCGAACCAACCTTGCATATGTGTGTGACGTTTTTGGACAAGCATAAGGGAGTTTTTCATGAAAAACAAAGCAAGCCATGCACGTGAAATACAACAGCCGGCCATCTCCATGAGATCAGCAAAGGAATTGCACCACACGAGGAAATGTCTTGTGCAGCAATTTGAATCTCCAATTGGAGGGCACATTTTACATGTGCAAATTTCTTGAAATTTGAATTATACGCACATTTTCCATGTGCCCTTATCCACATTGGTTCCTTTGCACGGCTGAAAATCATTGCCGCCTTAGGAAGTTAATTTTTGAACATTAATTTTTCAAACCATTTGAATGGCAGCCACAAATAGGTATAACCGGCCATGTTCCCTTGCATTATATATATGTAATTTGAACTCCTTTGTAAGGTTACCAACTTTTGAAATAAAATTATACTTGAGAGAATTTTCTCTTTTCGGTTCTTTTTAGAACTATTCGACACTCAAACTTGTTTGTTTGTCATTGATACTTCGGGTTCCTAAATTGCTATTTAGCGGGTCCAAGTCCTTTCGACGTTAAACAGATTCGATTCGGGTTTGCTCAGTAGATTGTGCAGGTTCTTTCGAGTTTAGCGTTTCCAACATCGGTTGTTTTTGAAGCCTTCTTCACCATCGTTGAAGTTCTTTCCAAAACGCCAAAATTATCATATTACTCTATATTATTTTTATTTTTATTTTGTTCATCTTTAAGTCCCTATTTAAAATAAATATGTCACATAATTTTTGTTGTTTCCTTGTTGTTTTTATTACAGGAACGTGCCTACAACACTCCTAGATCCGTAACAAACGAGGATAGTCCGTTTCGGCAGACTGCCCCTTATTATTCCTTCAGGGTTGTTGCAACCGTTGAGAATCCCTGAGTGGAAGTGGGAAAGGGTTACCATGGATTTTGTATCTGGTTTACCTTTGTCACCATCGAAGAAGAATTCTGTGGGGGTGATTGTGGATCGCCTGACGAAGTGTGCGCATTTCTTGCCTGTGCATACTACGTTTTCTTTGGATAAGCTTGTGGAGCTGTACATTGCTGAGATTGTGCGGCTGCATGGTGTGCCTAAATCGATTGTGTCGGATAGGGATCCGAGGTTCACATCGCGTTTCTGGCAGTGTTTGCATCAAGCTTTGGGTAGAGTTTGGAGGATATGTTGAGGTGCTGCGTGATTGAGTTTCAGGGCTCTTGGGAGAAGCGTTTGCCTTTGGTAGAGTTTGCTTATAACAATAGTTATCAGGCAAGTATTCAAATGGCACCTTATGAGGCTTTGTACGGGAGGAAGTGTAGGACTCCTCTTTGTTGGGCTGAAACGGGTCAAAAGTTGGTTTCGATGCCGGCTTTGTTGAAAGGAACCACCGAGAAGGTGAAGCTCATTTGTGAGCGTTTGAAGGCAGCTTCTGATCGGCAAAAGTCTTACGCGGATTTAAAGCGTAAGGAGATTGAGTATGCGGTGGGTGACCGTGTGTTCTTGAAGGTTTCGCCTTGGAAGAAGGTGATGAGGTTTGGCCGGAAGGGTAAGCTGAGCCCTAGGTACATTGGACCATACGAGGTGATTGAGCGTGTGGGTCCTGTTGCGTACAGGTTGAGGTTACCTCAAGAGTTGGAGAAGATTCATGATGTGTTTCATGTTTCTATGCTCCGGAAGTACAGATCTGATCCTTCGCATGTGATGCCTGTGGAGGAAGTGGAACTGAATCCGGATTTGACCTATGATGAGGAACCGGTGAAGGTTCTGGATTAGGATAGCAAGGTTCTTCGTGGCAAGACCATTGAGTTGGTGAAGGTGTTGTGGAAGCACCGTGGTGTTGAGGAAGCCACGTGGGAGCGAAAGGATGACATGCTGAAGCAGTTTCCTTATCTCTTTCCTTCAGGTAAATTTCGGGGACGAAATTTCTTAAGGGGGGGAGAGTTGTAACGCCCCGGTTTTAGGCTTAGAAATTTTGGGTTTGGACCGGTTCGGTCAAAGTGCTGTTCGAATATAAAAAGGTGAAATTAGGAAAGCCTAGTTCGGGTTGCATTAAAAATATGGAAAATGTTCTAAAATCCTCTTTTAATATATATAAGTGAATTGTGAAATCAATTTTACAAAATGAGGTTTGGAAGGGTGACATTTTGGCTAGTGACCAAAATGTAATTTTTGAAAACTGCGTGACTGTTTTAGAAAGGATTGAAACTTTGAATCTTTAAGGAGCTATTTACCCAAAGGGAGTTTCTCCATATTTTTCTAAGATATTTAATGATTTAATTCTGGTTTTTAAACAAAAGAAAAGTGGAGGGAAGTTATTTCCAACTAATTTTTCCTAAAATCTCATTTCCATTTTCTCTCATTTTTCTCTCAAGCCAAACACCTTTTCTCCAGAGTTTTTCCTCTGATTTTGTCACCTAAATATCTCTTTTCAATTCTCTTTTGATTGCTAATCATCTCATCAATAAAACCTCACCATTTGCTAATTGGATTTTCAAGATTTTGGTTCCAAAAAGGGAGAAAACTCAAGTTTGGAGGTAAGAACGTCCTTCTCCTCTAAACTCTCAGTTCTTTACTGAAATTCCTAAGTTCTCAATCCTTAATTGATGATTTATAAATGGTTTTAAAGTTGTGTAGTGGATCTTGGCTTTAAATGCAAGATTTGGTGATTTTTGATGGATTTTCGTATGATCTGATTGGGCTGTGTTTTAAGGTGTTAATTTGATGTTAAATGAATGTTAATTTGATTGGAAGTTGAGTTTTAATTAATGCAATCCCGGATAGGTTGAATTTCCTAAGTTTAGCTTGTGATTCTTGGTTGTTTTGGAGAGATCTTGTGGATCTGTTGTTGCTGGTGATATAAGGATGTTGTTAGGTCCTTTTTAGATGTTAAATGATGTTAAAGGATGTTTAGTTTTGATGGTTCTTGGCTGGGCATTGTTGAGGAGTTGTTTGGATGCATTTTCGGTTGTGTTTGGTAGCTGAAAATGGAGTGTGGATGAGAGCAGCGAGTTTAGGTGCTTTCATTGAAGCTATTAATGCATGATGATGCATTAATCCTCTGCTTTGATGTGTTTAAAACAGGGGAGTCATCTTTGGATCCAAGTGGTGGTGATCCGGAAGCTTGATTTGTGTTTCGGCAAGAGGCGAAACGGAATCGGTGAGTGGAATTTGGTTTTCGGCTTTGAAACCAGTGTTTTGAAGGTTTGGGAGCTTAGTTTAAGTCTAAGCAACTTAGCTAAGCTCAAGAGTAAGTTTTCGGAAAAACTCTCTTGGTGATGGCCATGGTTTTTGATTGTATGCAATGTGTTGTTTGCATGATTTTAAATCTGTTTTGAAAGCATATCTAGCATGTTTATTTGCTGAGATTATAAGCCATGAGTTAAAGGAAACTCAAGGTAAGAGTTCCTTGTTTTTGAACATTGTTTAAATGTGGTTTGGTGCTTAAAGATGCATGATGTTTATGGCTTTGTAAAATGCTTTAAAACAGTGAGATATTGATGATAATGATACATATTGGCAAGTGATGGTTAAGGTCACAAAGGTGGTTAAAAGTCCTTGTGTGAACCTTGTATATTTAAGAACATCAAGGTGGTTAAAAGTCCTTGGATGGTTCTTGGTTAAGATCACAAAGGTGGTTAAAAGTCCTTGTGTGGATCTTGTAAAGTTTAAGAACAACATGGTGTTTAAAAGTCCATGGTTGGTTCTTGGTTAAGGCTTAAGGTGGTTAAAAGTCCTTGTGTAAGCCTTGGTTACTTAAGAACTCCAAGGTGTTTAAAAGTCCTTGGGAGATTCTTGTTAAGGAGACAAAGGTGGTTAAAAGTCCTTGTGTGGTCCTTGCCATGGTGTTTAAAAGTCCATGGGCCATGGTGTTTAAAAGTCCATGAGGATAAGATAACAATGGTGTTTAAAAGTCCATGTGTGGATCTTATGTGAATTGTATCACTTGTTGCCAATATGACTTGTTATGAACTTGAAGCATGAGATGCTTGTTTTAAATGTTAAAGAGCATGTTTAATGTTGCTTGAAGTATGGTTTATAAATGTGTTTTATAAATGGATTATTGAATGGTTTTAAATGAGCATTCCTCACTAAGATTTTGCTTACGCTCTCTTTCTCTTTTCTTAAACCAATAATGCAGAGCATTAAAGTGCATTGAGGGCAGCAAGGAAGGCAAGCAATCAAGTGGAAACTAAGCTCAAGTATGGAAAGGTTTTTTAACACTTTTAGCTTTTGGCATTTGGCAATGGGGGACCTATGTGGATGTTTTGGGAGATGTTTTGAACTCCCTAAGTTTGTTTAATGTTGTTAATAATGCTGGATTTTGTAATTGGCCATTATGTGGTTGGTTTGGAGATTTAATGCATGAATGGTTTGCTAAGTAGGAAGCATGCCTTTAGATTTGGGGCTTTTCATACTTGATGCTATGATGATGATTGGATGATGCATTTATGTTCCTTACATGTTGAATGCCTTGCTTGTAAAGTTTGGTAGCATTTGGAGCATGTATGGTTGATCAATTGTGTGTTTTAGCAACCAATTTTCTGCATTCTGTGCAGGCCGTATCGGAACTGGAGCTACCGTTTCGGAACGGGTGCCCTGTAATAGCCCAGGCGTCCGAAACGGAAGACACCGTTCCGAAACGGAAAGTCCTCTGTCAGCCCTCGTTTAGGAACCCGTTGCGGAACGGTCCCGCGTTTCGAAACAGGTTCTCCCTGTTTCGAAACACCTGACCGTTGGGGCTGACATTGGCAGTTATATGTTTTGAAATGTATGCGTTTTGGTCCTGAATCTTGTTTGTGCAATTGTATGAGTTTGGGAAGTCCGTATGAGCTGAAAATTTGCAGAGAAGCGTGAAATTTGACTAATTACAAGTTGGTAACACTAATTTGGGTTAAGACCTTATAATATACAGAATTTACAATTTGGTCCCTAAAGTTGTAAATTGTTCAATTGGGTCCCTGTTTGATCTCTGATGTTTATGATCTTTGAGCATGCTGTTTGAATGATCATAACTAGGGTTAATGTGCATCCAGACAAGTTTAAAAAGAAAAAAAAGGGTCGTTAATCAAGGTTGACTTTTGGGTTGACTTTGGTTTTCCTCGTGTGACTTTCTTAATTCGGGTCAACCGTCTAGGCCGGGTTAAGGGGGTTACAGCCTACTTGATGTATGTCTGCTCAATATGCATACTTGTTATGTGATTGCTTTGATCTATGATGATATTGTCTGACTGTCTAATGAACTTGATAGTATGATCTGTTAGCTTGACCTATGATGGTACAATCTGTTTGCATGATGAATGATGAAAATGTCTGTTATGCTCGATAGTATGCCCATTTATCTGTCAAAATCATGAATCTTCTATTTCTGATACTCTGAATAGAATACATCTGTCACATGTATTATGTTACTCATGTCTAGAATCTGAATACCGATTGTCCTCTGGGGTATACTGTTGGGTTATGATATGAAGTCTCTGTTGGTACAGCCCTGATCAAGCTGGTAAATCCTTATGGACTCAAGGTTTCCCCTTGAGTGGCACCTATGCCCATCGGGCCTAGGGTAAGTCCTTATGGACCTAAGGCATCCCCTTAGGTGGCACCTATGCCCATCGGGCATAGGGTAAGTCCTTATGGACTCAAGGTCTCCCCTTTAGTGGCACCTATGCCCATCGGGCCTAGGGTAAGTCCTTATGGACCTAAGGCATCCCCTTAGGTGGCACCTATGCCCATCGGGCCTAGGGTAAGTCCTTATGGATGCAGTTCTGAGGGGGACTGCATATTGGTGTAAGGTTGGAGGGTAGTTACTAGTAAACCATTGCATGCACTTGAACATTCGCATTGAATTGTTATGTGTTCTCATGATATGATTGGTATGCATTTATGCCTTTTTGATATGCACTTTTTGGGACACACTAGACTTTAAATTTGTTTTCATCTTCGTAATCTATCAACTTGTATAATTCCCGTTTGTTACTCAATTATTGAATAAAGAACAAGTACCATTAATCTCAAGTATAACTTTACCCTGAAATAACGGAAAGGAAATGAATAATGTCCCTTCTTGGATCATCATGAAAATGTTATGCCTACCGTATGTCTGCATGAACTTATAGCATCTTTTGGTAGTTCTGTATTACTGAGCTTTTCCAAGCTCACGTTGTTTTTACCATCGCAGGTTAAAAGATTATATCATGACCTAATGTTTGACATCAGTGTTCAGAGTTCCCTCGGCGTTGCCTCTTGAGTACGGTACTGTATAGTTAGTGGGCATGTATGTCATGTATTGTTTTATGTAAGTATCTGTAAAATACTTTCTGAAATTTTTGTTATGTGTTTAAATGATTTTCCTGAAATTGTATTTTAAACAGAAGTTGATTTTACGGTTTAATAAGTGTTTTGAGAAAGAAAAATGTTTTCATGTGTATTTTCACTGTGGGTCGCTCTTGTGACCCTAATGTGACTTCCTAGGATCCGTTGTAACGCATAGGCGGGTCTAGGGGGTTACAAAAGACATGTATAAACAAAAGCATACTCCCCCTAACTATTAGCAAGGATGAAATTAGGAGTAAAAATACATAAACATGGCATTTTCAAGAAATCCAGCAATTTAAGCACAAAAAATGTCCTAAAAGGTCATGAAAGGCTAGTTAGACCTAATTCTCTCCTAAGGGACCAAAAACGCTCCTTATCCAAAGGCTTTGTAAAAAAGTCCGCTAGTTGGTTTAAGGTGTCAACGAACTCTATAGCAACATCTTCCTTAAGGCCATGATCTCTAATGAAATGATGCCTTATTTATATATGTTTGGTTCTAGAGTGTTGGATTGGATTTTTAGTTAAGCATATGGCACTAGTGTTGTCACACTTAAGGGGTATGGTTTCAACTTTAATACTATAATATAAGAGTTTTTGTTTCATCCAAAGGACTTGAGCACAACAACTCCCTAAGGATATATACTCAGCTTCGGTGGTAGATAGAGCTACACTATTTTGTTTATTAGAGAACCAAGATATGAGCATACTACCTAAGCATTGACATGTTCCTGAAGTACTCTTCCTATCGATTTTACACACCCCATAATCCGCATCCGAATAAGCATGAAGGTTGAAGGTTGAGTCTCTAGGGTACCAAAGGCCTAAACAAGGAGTATCTCTAAGGTACCTAAAGATTCTCTTAACGGCTATAAGATGAGACTCTCTAGGACTAGCTTGAAACCTAGAACACAAGCAAACACTAAACAATATATACGGTCTACTTACGGTAACGTAAAGCAAAGATCCAATCATAAAGCGATAAAGCTTAGAGTCAACACACTTACCTCCTTCATCTTTGTCAAGCTTTGTAGAAGAGCTCATTGGTGTGGCTTGAGGCTTTGCATTCTCCAAGCCAAACTTTTTGAGCATATACTTGATGTACTTTGCTTGATTAATGAAGGTGTCATCCTTCCTTTGCTTGATTTGGAGTCCCAAAAAGAATGAGAGCTCATGTCACATCCCAAAAACCGGTCTAGTCAGAATTAGATTCCGGTGACCGAGTATTTTATATCGATTGTATTATTTATTCAATCTTATTTAGATTATTCGAGTTAATTTATGGTTTATTATTATTATTATTATTATTATTATTATTATAAAAAAGAATGGGATACCGTGGCAATTCCTCCATTTGAAAGAATTGCCTCAAGGCAATCCACGTACCCATGGAATCAGGCCACTCGACCATTAGGGATTAAATGTGGCAATTGCCACTTGCGTGGCTTTTTACAAGGAAATAAGTTGGCCGAAAGCCACACGTGGCCCAAGCAAATAAATTTCAATTCCAATTTCATGCCATGATACAATATGATGTGGGGGAAATTAGCGGATTTAAGGGCGGCAATTTAGAGTATAAATAAGGGTCTTGGTAGGCATTGGTCACCCACGAAAAAGTGAGAAAGAAATTCAACAAAATTAAGTAAGATAGACCGAGTGAGAAGAGAAATAAATATACGATCCAGTGATTGATTGGTTGTTTGATATTTTCGATATAATAATATCGAATTTCTGCCGACGTCGGGGAAAGCTCAAATCCTTGGTTGGTCTAAGTTTTGGGATCGAGTCTGATTAATATTTTTATATTTATTCGATATTGTCTTGTCGGTCCTAACCGATTCCTATTTAATCTAGTTCAAGAAGTCGAGGAAGAACAACCGTCAACCAAGGAAAAGAACGTCATTATAAGGGAATCCTAATATCGAGGTGAGTGTAGTTGTGTCAAGGGATAAGCTCGGTGACGTCCCGTTGCATTATTTATGATTATGTTTGCATTTGTTAAGGGCTCACGTAGAACAACTATGTTCGAATGGCAAATTTGGTATGTGCCTTGCATTACTTTGATATGTTCGAATATGACTATGATATGCTACATGTATGTGAAAATAATATGAAATGCTACCTGATATGAAGCTACGACTTATCTTGTTATTTGATATGATATGATCTGAAAATCATGGACTATGTGAATTTGTGTATTTATGGACATTGGATACAATTGGCATGCCATAGGGTTATTCGAGCTCACCATGTAAGGGAGGACTACGGTCCAGGGCTACAGCCTATATGTGGGAGATAAAAGGATGGATGTGTAAGGGATATATGGAGCTACGGCTCATTTTCTGATTTATGATATGGTGTACAAGGAATCCGTGTATCCAATGGTACCAATATAATATGTGTTCGATACGTTATGCCATGCCATGCTCATGATAGGATATATGATTATATTATGATATGTCTATTGGATTATATCAATGTTATGTATTTGTTCATCATTCCATTCATAATTGTGGACATCCATTACATTTGTTGAAACTACCTCACTAGGCTATGTAAGCCTAACACTCGTGTGTCTCATGCATTTCAGGACCATAATGAATTTCGACCTCCGATCATGATGTTGTGTGTAGAACTAGTGTTTTGATATAATAATTGAAAAATGTTTTGGACTAATTTGAAAAGAATTTAAAACTTGGTTTTAAGTCCAAACAACTTGAAATTATGATTGAGCTATTTTAGAGGGTTTTTGGCAATGTTTTTGCTATTTTTAAAGAGCCAAACTTTACTTTTCAAGCTACCCGTATCGATATGGTTGTACACGTACCGATACTTTTTTGCCTCAGTTTGGTCACTGCCAAAACCCGTATCAAAACAGGCTTGGTTGTTTCGATACGGATCGGGATCGTTTCGATATGCCTGGTAAGCGTACCGATCCCCTTTCAACCACCCCAACGGCTATTTTCCCAACGGTCATTTAAAAGTGAACCCGTACCGATACGCCCTCAAGCGTATCGATACGCCCAGACTAGCAAGAGCCCAACGGCTAGTTTCTGATGAAGGCCGTACCGATACGGATCCAAGCGTATCGATACGGATGGCTACAAAACAGCATTTATGAAGGGAAATAAAGTCCTCAACGGCTCCAAATCATCCCCAACGGCTAGTAACGGTTATAAACTCAATTGGGAGTATAAAAGGGACCTCCAAGCATCTTGTAATGGTTAATGCTTCAATTGTTACAACATTTGTAACACCCCAATTTTGGGCTTAGAAGTTTTGGGTTTGAACTGGACCGGTCGGATTTTCGGTTCGAATATAAAAGGTGGTTTTAAGGAAAGCCTAGTTCGGGATGCATTAAAAATATGGAAAATATCCAAAAATCCTCTTTTATTATATATAAGAGAGTGGTGAAATCAATTTTAGAAAACGGGGTTTGGAAATGTGACATTTCAAGTTAGTGACTAAAATGTAATTTTTGAAAAGTTGGTGACTGTTTTAAAAGGATTGAAACTTTGAATCTTTAAGGAGCTAATTTACCCAAGAAGGGTTTTCTCCAGATTTTTCTTAATATTAAAGATTTAATTAATGATTTTTAATTAAAGGAAAAAGGGGAAATAGATATTTTGATGTCATAACTAACTTTTCTCAAAATTTTCCATTTCTTTTCTCTCAATTTTTCTCTCACCCCAAACACATTTCCCCAGCCACTTTTCCTCTGATTTTTACATCTAAAGATGAGATTTTAATCTCTATTTGGTCTCTAATCATTCCTACACCAAATTCTCATCATTTGCTTATTGAATTTTCAAGAATCTTGGCTTTAAACAAGGAGAAACTCACATTTAGAGGTATGAACGTCCTTCTTCTCTAAATACTCAGTTCTTTACTGAAATTCCCAAGTTCTCAATCCTTGATTTGAGTTTTATTAAAGGTTTTGATGTTGTGATCTTGATTTTGGCTTAAAATGCAAGATTTGGATTTAATTTTGAAGAAATTCGTAATAATTGATTGGGCTCTGTTTTGAGATGTCTTTTTGATGTAATTTGGATGTCTAAATGATGTATAATTGAGGTTTGATCAATGCAATCCCGAATAGGTTGATTTTCCTAAGTTTTTACTTGTGAAAATGGTGGTTTTTCGGGTGATCTTTGTGTTTTGTTAATGCTGGAGGTATAAGGACGTGTTTGGGATCATTTTGGATGTTAATTGATGTTTAAAAATGGTTAGAAGTGATGGATCTTGGCTGGGTTAAGTCTTGGAAGTGTTTGGAGGTGATTTCGGTTGTGTTTGGTAGCCGAAATGTTGGATTTGCAAAGAGCAGCGAGTTTAGGTGTGTTCATGGTGTTTTTAATGCATTATGATGCATTAATCCTCTGTTGTTATGTGCTTGAAACAGGGGAGAATGATCCGTGAGCAATAGAGGTGGCGTTGAAGGTTTCGGATGCTTGGAAGGCTTGTTGGCTAGCCTTGTTTTGTGTATCGGTGAGTGAAGTTGGGTTTTCACCTTTAAAACCAAGGTTTGAAGGTTTTGGGAGCTTAGTTTAAGTCTAAACAACTTAGCTAAGCTCAAGAGTAAGTAAATGGAATTTCTCTCTTGGTTGTGTTATGAATTGGTTTTTAAAGCACTTGTGATTGTTGGATGCAATGCATGTAATTTGCATGTTTTAAATTCTGTTTTGAAAGCATATTTTAGCATGGTTTAATGCTGGTTTTGAAAGTCATGTGCGAAGAATGCTCAAGGTAAGAGATCCTTGGTTTTGAACATTGGAATTGTGGAATTGATGCATAGTGTTGCATGTTGTTTAATGGCTTTGTTTAATGCTTCAAAACAGTGAATTGATGAAGGTAATTGGTGGTTTTGGCATTTTGGTTATGCTTGTAAAAACAATGGATTTAATGTGGTAAAATGGTTATATTGGCAAGTGATGTAAGTGGTTCTTGGTTACTTTAATCGGATATAGTTAGCCGGCTATAGGATTGGGTGCACCGTGAATAAAGTCGCCTTGGATGTCGAGGGGTTGTGATTGTACCGTAAACTCCATCCAAGAATCCTAGCGATTGAGGAAATTGGTGTCACCACGATGGAGGTTGGCTCTCGTGAGTGGGCTTGGTTTAGTGCCACTACGATGGAGGTTGGCTCTCGTGGGTGGGCTTGGTTTAGTGCCACCGCGATGGAGGATGGCTCTCGTGGGTGAACCTTGTTAAAGTCACCATGATGGAGGATGGCTCTCATGGCTGGACTTTGTTAAGCGTCACAACGGTGGAGGGTTGCTCCCGTGTGTGAGCTTGGTTAAGGTGATTACAATGGTTGTGGTAGCTTCCATGTGTAAGCCTTGTGATGTGTCCCGTCTCTCGCTAGTGTATTATACAACTTCCGATGAGTGATGTTGAGGGGTTGTGATTGTACCGTTAAACTCCATCACGGGTGTTGAGGAGTTGTGATTGTACCGGTAAACTCCACCTTGTGTTGTTCGGAAGTGTGTATGAAGCGTGTGGGACAACGCTTGTAATCCGCGTATCCGATTGTGTATTGGGTCTTATGTGTGGTTAAGATCACAATGGTGGTTAAAAGTCCATGTGTGGATCTTGTGTATGGTTAAGATCACAATGGTGGTTAAAAGTCCATGTGTGGGTCTTGTGTAATGAAGCATGTGATGCTTAAAATGATGCAAGGTTGCATGGAAAGTGTGTAATGTACAAAGAATGCATGTATTGCTTGTTAAACATGAACAAGTGTTTATTTTCTATTGAGAATGATGCATATGTGCATGGAATCTCTTTAATGCATTGAAGTCTTGTGAAGGCTTGTTTAAAAGGCATGTAATGCAAATGTTGAGTTTGTGGTTCATGTATTGCATTTGTTTAATGCATGTGTTAGATTGAAGGGGAAAGTGGTTTTCAAAGGTTTCTTGTTTTTAGATGATTTTCAAGTATGAGAAAAGTATAATGTGAGGGGGAAGTGTTTTCCAAGGATCTTGTATTTAACTTTGCATATGATGTTCATGCATGGAAAGGTTAAATTGATGGTTTTGCAAGGATGTGCTTTGAAGTGAGATACTTAGCTTTTCTAAGCTAAGGGTTGGTTTTCATGTTTGAGCAATGCATGATTTAAAGCATGTTGTTAAAAAGGGTTTTCAAACATTGCTTTGGTTTATCGAATTGTGTTTACTTTTAAAAGAGGTTTTATGACTCGCTGCATTGATGGTGTTTTGGTTTTGAGCATTCCTCACTAAGAATTATGTGCTTACGCTCCTTTTTGTCCATCAATGCAGATTTTTGAAGTTGGGACAACGAGAAGCAAGGGATTCAAGGAGAGCTCCACTTGAGATGTATGTCTCGGTTAATAGCTATAGATAATAAAGGTAATGGGAGGAGAATCTCTTATGTTGATGTTTAATGAGATTGTGTATGTTGGACAAGTTTGGTTTATGATTTTGAACTATGTGGTTTAACGCTTGCAACGTTTGAATCTTCTTATTCTTAAGTCGTTATGCTATGCTTCTTGTTTTAAAAGCATGATTGAGTGTTGGATGTGTTGAATGAGTTGGTGCACCTAGGGGTGGTTTTGTATCTAGATTTTGATGCAAATTGGTAGGTGTGATGCTTGGCATGTTGTTGATTTATTGTGGGATTGTTTGGAGCATGTTTGATGGGGTTTAAAGGTGTTAAAATAGGCCAATCTGCTGTTTCTGGGAAGGGTGTTTCGAAACACCCTTGCCTGTTTCGAAACATGCCCTTGTTTTGGCCTGGGTGTTCCTGAACGACCTAGACCATTTCTGAACACTTTGGCTACTGCCAAGGGGTGTTCCTGAACGGCCTAGACCCGTTTCGGAACACTTGACCATTGGGCATAAAATTTGAATGGTTTTGAGGTTTGCAAGCTTTACGTTTTAGTCCCGATTCTTGTATGTGCAATTGCTTGAGTTTGAGATGTCCGTTTGAGATGAAATTAGGCAGAGAGGCATGAAACATGACTAATTTCATAATGGTAACTTAAAAATTGGTAAAGTTCTCTTAATTTTCAGAATTTACAAATTGGTCCCTAAATTTGTATTTTGTGCAATTGGGTCCCTTATCGTTTTCCGATTGCTGTGATTTTTGAGTATGCTTATCTCAAGAGTATGCCTAGGGTTAATGTGCATCTAGACAAGTTTAAAAAGAAAAAAAAGGGTCGTTAATCAAGGTTGACTTTCGGGTTGACTTTGGTTTTCCCCGTGTAATCTTCGTAGTTCGGGACAACCGTCTAGGCCGGGCTACGGGGGTTACATTTGGTGGTATCAGAGCTGAGTTGCGAATGCTTTGGGAAATGGTAAATTGTTGTGATAAGTGTTTAATGTTTATTCTGATATGTGGTTGAAAGTCGGTTGGAAAGTGTGTCTTTGTGCGAATTGTTGATGTTTTTAGCATGCTTTTTTATTGTGAATTTTCATTGAGCTAATGTGGATTTGTGCTGATGTTATGCTGGTGATGTAAGCTGATTTTATGAATGATGAAAGTGTGATTGGTATGATATGTTGATATTATGCTATTGCGAGTGAATGTTATTTGATGAGAGCATGATCGAAATATGTTGATTGATATGTTCGATGTTGTGATGTCCATGTTTTTATTGACTGTTATGTCATGTAAAAGGGGAAAATTCGGGATACCCATTGCCTTATTATTAAGCTATTGTGTTATTTTGGAGTTGGAGTTTTGAATCCTTGCTTAAAGCTGGTCTGATCGATTTGTTTGTTTTGTTATGATTGTTTGCTGTTAATAGCATGGTGAAATCGATGAAAGAATGGCAGTTAGGTGAGATGGTTGCTGCTTTAGAGCAGGTTGTTAAGGCGTGGAATTCACCTTTTAATGGAGGTGTTTCGTCTCAGTCTTCAGTGCCTGGAGTTGAGGTAGTAAGGCAGGAGGAAGAAGTTGGTTCTATGATGAAGAGTTCATCACCTATAGTTCAAGAGGTGTTGGGAACTTCTCAGGCTGTGGCAAAAGTAAGGCCTGTAGACGTGCCGGCTGTGGGATGTGCGGGTTTGTCGAAACGGCGTTTACATGGTTTGGGAGCTGTGGAGTATCATGGTTCGACACCTGAGACGTTCGAGGCCTGGTTGGCCAGTGTAATTCTGATTTTGGATCAGGAAGGTTGTGACTATGCTTGTAAGCTGGGAAGTGTTATCTCATTGATATTGGAGGACGCTTGTGCCTGGTGGACATCTGTGGCGGTGGCATCGCATATCCACGATATAGATTGGGACTTCTTTGTGTCTGCCTTTTATGAAAGGTAACTTGGAGAGAAATTCCCAAGGGTTAAGCAACGTGAGGGTGTGGTTTCAGTTTATGAAGGTGAGAAAAGTTTAAGCAAGAGAGTTGTAGGTACTGACCTCGGGAGCGGTCAGCGTAAGAGGCGACGTGATAGAAGGTTTTGCTTGAATCGAAGCTTGGATGGTAGTGCAGATTTGGGGCAAGTGCTACTTGATCAAGGAGGGATAGCTCGGTTGCTGATGTGTGACCGATGTGGGAAGTGTCATGTTGGAGGTTGTTGGGGCGCAGGAGTTTGTTGGAACTGTGGTTCTAAGGAGCATGTGAAGCGAAGTTGTCCTCACGTGATGAGATCAGCTTTAGTGGTAGCAAAAGGGTCAAAGAAGGGTCGTGGGCGTGGGCGAGACAAAGTTCGAAGGTGGCAGGAAGGACAGAAAGGTGTGAGGAGCTTGGAGAATGAAACCTGTTGGAATTGTGGGTCTGTTGGACATTTGAGACGTAATTGTTTGAAGTTGGCTCGGGGTATTCAGGGTTCTTTACCGCAGGGAGATGGTGATGATCTTAATGTGTTAGTTGATGCTGCAGCGGTGCGGCTGGAGAATGATGGTTCTGTGAGGAAGAGAGCTTGTCTGTTGAAGCTCTGGGGCAGTGAGGTGTTTACAGGTAACCTTGTTAAGTAACCTTTGCTCTAGTATCTTAGTTTGGTTTCAGTTGGTATTTCCTTGCATAGTGGGTATGGTCTCGTAACTAGCATGTTTGGGGTAGTAGTTGGTGTTGTTTTGAAAACAACTTTAGTGTGAAGAGGGCATTAGTGAGTATCTTGTGGATAATGGGTTGTTAGAATGATGGAGTTGGTCAAGTCGGAAGTGAGATAGGAGGTTGTTTTTAGGCGGATTCTGAGGATGTTATTGGTGGGTGTGAACCGACATACATGCACAGTTAAAATCATTTGTTATATGTTATATTATATATGTACTGGTCCATGCATACATGTGACATGACATTAGAGGTTTTGCATGCATGTACATCAGGCATTGATAGGGCATATTGGTGACCATGCATACGAACGTTCACAGTCGCTGATAGTTAATCGGGTCCGTTAGTGTTGTGATAGAGTTAGATTGGATGGGGGTTTTAAAAGTTGTGTTGGTGCTAGGAGAATGTTAGAAGTAATGGAAGGTATTAAGTGAGTTGTCAGTAATAGTGAGTGCGGTATAGCATGTTGGTAGAAGGAAAGTGTTTGGCGCTTAATGAGTTTAGCGGTATGGTGGTGAGGAGATTACCGGTTGAAGTTAGAATCGGTTAGAGTGGTTGTGAATAGCTGGTAGAAGTGGTAGTTTCTTGGTGTTAAGTGATGTAGTAAGTTAGTGGATGTGTTCCAGAGTGCTGAGGTAACTTGGCATTGATGTAGTAGTAGAAGGGTTGTTTATGTAGGTGATGGTTCATAGCAACCTTTGAGGAGTTGAGAAGAGGTTTTGTTGTGGGTTGTAGAAAAGGGTTAGCCCGGGAGAATAGAAGTTTCGTAACCTAAATATGTATGTATAGGTTGGGCGATGTTCTAGTAAGGCAAGTGTTGTAGTCAAAACTTGTAGTGGAAAGGCAATGTAAGATCAAAGGCCATTGATGGTTGGACGGGTTCTTGTGAGAAGTGGTTGGCTGGTTGTGAATAAGTAAATTCCGTCTGAAGACAGCTGGTGGTGTGTGGAACGGCTGACGGAGTCAAGGTTGGGGTTTTGTGATGAGATTTTCGGATGTTAGGTGAGTAGTCCTGGTGAATCGTTATGGTAATGATAGCGGCGGATGTGAAGGAATGTCAGCAATACGTTGAGAAGTTTGGGTAAGCAGTTTGTAACCCCCTTAACCCGGCCTAGACGGTTGACCCGAATTAAGAAAGTCACACGGGGAAAACCAAAGTCAACCCAAAAGTCAACCTTGATTAACGACCCTTTTTTTTCTTTTTAATCTTATCTAGATGCACATTTAACCTATGTGTGATCATACAAACATCATACTAAAAGATCACAAACATCAGAGATCAAACAGGGACCCAATTGAACAAATTACAACTTTAGGGACCAAATTGTAATTTCTGATAAATAAAAGGACTTAACCCAAATTGAAGTTTCCATCTTGAAATTAGTCAGGTTTCATGCTTCTCTGTGAAATTTCAACTCAAAAGGACATCCACAGCTCATGCAATTGATCATACAAGATTCGGGACCAAAACGTAAACAATTCAAAACATATAACTACCATGTCAGCCCCCCTAACGGTCGACCGTTCCGAAACAGGTTGACCTTGTTCCGAAACACGGGCCGTTCCGAAACGGGTTCCGGAACGTGGCTCGGTAGAGGCCAAACCGTTTCGAAACGGTGCACACCGTTTCGGACGCCTGGGTTCGTATAAGGCACCCGTTCCGAAACGGTGCATACTGTTCCGAAACGCCTGCTCAGATTTCAGCAAACAAGCATACCAAATCATGCAATTGGTCATTCAAACATGCTCCAAACATCACCAAACTTTACCAGCATGCAATTAAACATATATAAGACTTATAGGAACCAACAAATCAACAAACCAACTTCATATGCAAAAATCCCCAATTCAATGGTCATGCTTCCTACACAAGCTAGCCACTCAAGCATCAAACTTGCAAAACAAGCATATAAGGTTCAATCCAAAAACCAGCATTTTAAACAACACACAACATACTTAGGGAGTCTCAAACACCTCCCAAATCATACACATTGGTCCCCCATTGCCAAAACATACAAAAGCTAAATGTTTAACAAAACCTTCCATACTTAGAGCTTCTCTTGAACTTGATTGCTTGCCCTTCCTTGCAGCCCCTTTAAGTACTCTAATGCTCTGCATTATTGAATTAAGAAAACGTGGAGAGCGTAAGCAAAAGCTTAGTGAGGCATGCTCATTAAGACAATTCAATAATGCATTTAAAACCATTTATAAATCATGCTTAAAACCAATCCTTGTACATGCTCAAAAGCATACTTTAAATCAAGCAAACACATGCTTCATGTCATATATCAAAACAAGCATCTCATGCTTCTTACATACTTAACATGTCATATTGGCTCAAGTGATACATTTCATTTCATAAAACAAGTTCAACAAACTTTCCCAAGGACTTTTAACCACCTTGGCCCCAAGGACTTTTAAACACCTTGGCCATGGACTTTTAAACACCATGAATGAGGACCACACAAGGACTTTTAACCACCTTTGTGTCCAATGCTTGAATCACCCCAAGGACTTTTAAACACCTTGGCCCATGGACTTTTAAACACCATGGAAGGATCACCTAAGGACTTTTAACCACCTTAGTGTCCGCAACATGAACCATCCAAGGACTTTTAACCACCTTGATGTTCATAAGTAACAAGGCTCACTCAAGGACTTTTAACCACCTTAGTGACCTTAACATTTTCAAAACATCACTTGCCAATATACATCATAATCATCATTTAATCCACTGTTTTAAAGCATTTAATCCAAGCCAATTTCATCATGCATTTTAAAGCATTATTCCACATTTAAACAATGTATAAAAACAAGGTACTCCTACCTAGAGTTACCTTCAACGTATGGCTTATATCATCAGCAAAATTCATGCTAAAACATGCTTTCAAAACAGTAATCAAAACATGCAAATCATCACTTTGCAAAACATCAAGTCATGGCCACCACTAGAGAGAAAATCCGAAAACTTACACTTGAGCTTAGCAAAGTTGTTTAGACTTAAACTAAGCTCCCAAAACCTTCAAACCTTGGTTTAAAAAGCTGGAAATCCAATTCCACAATTGCACTCACCAATTTCCACTTTGCTTCAAGCCAAAGCACCAAATCAAGCTTCCGAATCAACCAAACTTGAATCCAATGATGCCTCCCCTGTTTCAACACATCAAAGCAGAGGATTAATGCATCATCATGCATTAATTGCTTCAATGAAAGCACCTAAACTCGCTGCTCTCATCCAACCTCCATTTTCGGCCACCAAACACAACCGAAAATGCATCCAAACCACTTCTAAACAAAGCCCAGCCATAAACCAGCAAAACCTTACTTCCATTAACATCAATTAACATCTAAAACCAATCTATTAACAACCTTATACCTCCAACAACACCAGATCACCAAGATCACCTCAAAAGCTACCTTAAAACACAAGCTAAACTTAGGAAACTCAACCTATCCGGGATTGCATCAATCAAAACTCATTTCCTTATCAATTTAGAGATCATTTAACATTAAAAACACCTCTCAAATCACAGATTTAACAGATCAAACGAAAATCATGTGAAATCACCAAAATCTTGCATAATTAGCCAAGATCTATAAATCAACTTAAAAGCCTTTAATTAAACATCAATTTAGGATTGAAAACTTAGGAATTTCAGTAAAGAACTTGAAGTTCAGAGGAGAAGGACGTTCTTACCTCCAAACTTGAGTTTCTCCTCTTTTTGGAATGAAAATCCTTGATGAAACTTGTAGAAATTGAAGAGGTTTTGAAGATACAATGATTTGCAATCAAATGAGAGTTGAAAGGAGGAATTTAGGTGAGAAAATCAGAATCAATTCTCTGGAAATGGAGTGTTTGGGTTGAGAGAAAAAGAGTGAAAGAAAATGAGAAGTTAATTGAGAAAATAGCAAAAATGAGATTTCCCTCCTTTATGAAATCTTTAAAATCAGAATTATAACTCAAAATATCTTAGAAAAATCTGGAGAAACTCCCTTTGGGTAAATAGCTCCTTAAAGATTCAAAGTTTCAACCCTTTATAAAACAGCCACCAAACTTTCAAAAATTACATTTTGGTCACTAGCCAAAATGTCACCCTTCCAAAACTCATTTTCCAAAATTGATTTCACAGTTCACTTAATTATATTAAAAGATGATTTTAGAACATTTTTCCATATTTTTAATGCAACCCGAACTAGGCTTTCCTAATTTAACCTCTTAAGATTCGAACAGCACTTTGACCAACCGGTCAACGCCCAAAACTCCTAAGCCCAAAACCGGGGCGTTACAACTCTCCCCCCCTTAAGAAATTTCGTCCTCGAAATTTACCTGAAGGAAAGAGGTAAGGAAACTGCTTCAGCATGTCTTCCTTCCGCTCCCACGTGGCTTCCTCAACACCTCGATGCTTCCACAGCACCTTCACCAACTCAATGGTCTTGCCACGAAGAACCTTGCAATCCGAATCCAGAACCCTCACCGGTTCCTCATCATAGGTCAAATCCGGATTCAATTCCACCTCCTCCACAGGCATCACATGCGAAGGATCAGATCTATACTTCCGGAGCATAGAAACATGGAACACATCATGAATCTTCTCCAACTCCTGAGGTAACCTCAACCGATACGCGACAGGACCTACACGCTCAACCACCTCATATGGTCCAATGTACCGAGGGCTCAACTTACCCTTCCGGCCAAACCTCATCACCTGCTTCCAAGGCGAAACCTTCAAGAACACACGGTCACCCACCGCATACTCTATCTCCTTACGCTTCAAATCCGCGTAAGACTTTTGCCGATCAGAGGCAGCCTTCAACCTCTCACAAATAAGCTTCACCTTCTCGGTGGTCCCTTTCAACAAAGCAGGCATCGAAACCAACTTCTGACCAGTTTCAGCCCAACAAAGAGGAGTCCTACACTTCCTCCCATACAGAGCCTCATATGGTGCCATCTGTATACTCACCTGATAACTATTGTTATAAGCGAATTCAACCAAAGGCAGATGCTTCTCCCAAGAACCTTGGAACTCAATCACACAGCATCTCAACATATCCTCCAAAATCTGAATAACTCGCTCAGACTGACCATCCGACTGAGGATGATAGGATGTACTGAAATGCAACCTTGTACCCAGAGCTTGATGCAAACACTGCCAGAAACGCGATGTGAACCTCGGATCCCTATCCGACACAATCGACTTAGGCACACCATGCAACCTCACTATCTCAGCAATGTACAGCTCTGCCAGCTTATCCAAAGAGAACGTAGTATGCACAGGCAAGAAATGCGCACACTTCGTCAAGCGATCCACAATCACCCAAACAGAATTCTTCTTGGATGGAGACAAAGGCAAACCAGATACAAAATCCATGGTAACCCTCTCCCACTTCCATTCAGGGATTCTCAACGGTTGCAACAAACCAGAAGGAACCTGATGTTCAGCCTTAACTCGCTGACACACCAAACACTTGCCCAAAAACTCTGCAACATCCTTCTTCAAACCAACCCAATAGTACTCATCACGAAGATCACGATACATCTTAGTACTACCAGGGTGCATAGCAAAAGGACTACTATGACCTTCAGTCAGAATAGCATGCCTCAACTCAGCATCAGCAGGCACTACTATCCGACTACCAAAACACAACACACCATCCTCATTAAAGCAGAAATCCGAAGGTCTACCCTCCGCGATATCCTGAACATGAGACACCAAGGAATCATCCAACAACTGCTTATCCTTGATCAACTGAACCAACGATGGTTTCACTTGCAACTCAGCAACAAGACCACCATCTCGCGATATGCTCAAGCTAGCAAACATCGCCCTCAGCTCAACAGCTACCTTCCTACTCAAGGCATCCGCAACAACATTGGCCTTTCCAGGATGATACTCAATCGTCAGATCATAATCCTTGAGCAACTCCAACCAACGCCGCTGCCTAAGATTCAACTTTTTCTGAGACATCAGATACCTCAAACTCTTGTTATCCGTGTACACAGTACACTTCTCACCATACAGATAATGTCTCCAGATCTTCAGAGCAAAAACCACCGCAGCCAACTCAATATCATGCGTAGGATAGTTGCGCTCATGCACCTTCAACTGCCGCGACGCATAAGCCACAACCTTACCCTCTTGCATCAGCACACATCCCAAACCAACATAGGACGCATCACTATAGACCACAAACTCTTTCCCTGATTCAGGCTGAATCAAGATAGGAGCTTGCGTCAAAGCCAACTTCAGCTTCTCAAAAGCTTGCTGCCTCGCTTCCGTCCACTCATACTTAACATCCTTCTGCAAAAGCTTCGTCAAAGGAGCAGCAATCTTGGAAAAACCATCCACAAACCTCCGGTAGTATCCCGCCAAACCAAGGAAACTACGGACCTCATGAACAGACTTAGGAACCTTCCAGCTCATCACCGCCTCAATCTTCTGAGGATCAACACGAATCCCCTCAGCTGAAACAACATGTCCAAGAAACACCACCTCCTTAAGCCAAAACTCACACTTGCTCAGCTTAGCATAAAGCTGATTCTCCAACAAAGCTTGCAGCACAATCCTCAAATGCTCTTCGTGCTCCTCCTCAGTACGCGAGTACACGAGGATATCATCAATGAACACCACAACGAACTTGTCCAGGTATTCATGAAAAACACGATTCATCATGTCCATGAAAGCAGCAGGAGCATTTGTCAAACCAAACGGCATCACAAGGAACTCATAATGCCCATACCTTGTCCTGAAAGCTGTCTTAGGCACATCCACATCCTTCACCTTCAATTGATAATACCCTGACCTCAAGTCAATCTTAGAGAACACAGCAGCTCCCCGAAATTGATCAAAGAGATCATCAATCCTCGGCAAAGGATACCGATTCTTGATAGTCAACTTGTTCAGCTGACGGTAATCAATGCACATCCTCATAGTGCCATCTTTCTTCTTCACAAACAAGACATGAGCACCCCAAGGCGACACACTCGGCCGGATGAAACCACGATCAAGCAGCTCTTGCAACTGCGTCTTCAGCTCCTTCAGCTCCTTAGGTGCCATTCTATAGGGAGTAATGGACACATGAGTCGTATTCTCATACAGCTCAATCCCAAACTCCACCTCGCGATTAGGAGGTAAACCAGGCAACTCTTCTGGAAAAACACCAGGGAACTCCTTCACAACACGAATGTCTTGCACCCTCAGCTCCTTAGAGCTAGGATTCATCACAAAAGCCAGATAAGCTTCGCAACCTTGCCTCAGCATCCTGCTCGCCTCCAAGGTAGACACAACATTAGCAAGAAACTTCACATTCTCGCCAACAACAACAACTTCATAATCATCCGCAAGCTTAAGCGAAACCCGCTTATTCTCACAATCCACAACAGCACGATGCTCAGCAAGACAATCCATACCAAGGATCACATCAAAACCATAAAAGGGCAACTCCATAAGATCAACATGAAAGACATGCTCTTGAACAACCAAATGACACCTTCTATACAGCTTACGAGTCACAACAGTTTCACCAAAAGAACTAGTGACACGAACACCAACATCCAAAGACTCAACAGGCAAACCAAGCAGTTCAGCATGCTCACGCAAAATGTATGAATGAGTAGATCCAGAATCAATCAAAGATAGCAATGACAAAGATTGCAAAGTAAAGGTACCTGCAATCACATCTGCATCATTCCTTCCCTCGCGCTGAGCATACACCCTCACTTGGCCTCCACCTTCAGGCTGAATAGCTACAACATGAGCTACCCCTCGGCCACCTTCCTCACGCCTCTGGAAATTACCACGGCCGCGCCCACGACCTCTCTGCGGTGCTGCAACAACAGGAGCACGATCTTGGCCACCAGCCAACCTCGGACAATCACGTCTCAAGTGGTCCGCAGAACCACAGTTCCAGCATCCATTTCCACCAGCATTACCAGCTGCCACAACAGGAGCTTGCACCTCTCTCACCGCACGAGGACAGTCACGCTTCATGTGACCACGAGAACCACAAATCCAGCAAGCACTAGGCTCAGCCCTAGCAAAACCTCCTCTGGCAGGTGCACCTCCACCTCTCTTGGCTGAGGACTGATACTTCTGATCGCGTCCCCTCTTGTTCCGTCCACCTCCGGAACTATACTCAGCTGATCTCTTCCCAGCACTTGCTCCAGCACCTCTAGCAGACAAACTCAGGTTCATCTCAATATCTTTGGCTCGGCCCACCAAAACATCAAAATCATCATATTCAGTGGCCAGCACATACATCTTAACATCCGTCACAAGACCGTAACGAAACCTCTCGCACCTCGCCCGTTCATCGGGTATCAGCTCTGGTGCATACTGACTAAGCCGTACGAACTGCACCTCGTACTCAGCTACACTCATGCTCCCTTGGGTAAGAGACATGAATTCCCGCTTTTTCTCATCCAGATATCTCACTCCCAGATATCTCCTCTTAAACACATTCTGAAAGAATGTCCAGGTAACATCAACTTCAGCCATCCCAGCTATGGTGGTCGTCCACCACGTATAAGCATCGTCCTGCAGCAAGGATACAACACAGCCCAACTTTTGCACATCCGTGCAGCTCATCTGACCCAAGATACGCTTGGTACTCTCTAGCCAAGCCTCAGAACTCTCAGCCGACAGACCTCTAAACTCAGTCCCTCCAAGACTGCGCAGACGCTCCAAAGGCAATCTGACTCCAGCATCTCCCTGATGCCCAGCTCCTTGAGCTCCAGCTACTGCTGCTCGAAAAGCACCCGCAATAGCTTGTACCAAAGCAGACATGTCAGGCATAGCTTGCCCCTGACCAACCTCTGGTCCAGCAGCTCCAGCACCAGCTGCAGCTTCAGCTCGCTCACCTCCAGCACCACCATCCGGCGGAGGAGGGGGTGACACAGCACTACCAGTGTGCTCTTCATTCTCATTCTCGTTGGGAGCCGTAGCTCGCGCACTACCTCGTAACTCTCTACGTGGTGCCATACTTTTACCATGCAATCACAATGCAAAATAAAACAAGTCAGGCCCAGCAAGGTAAGCAATCCAAGTATTCAAGCTCAATTTCATCAAAATCAACTTCATTTCATTAGCTTTTGTTTGGCAATGGGTACCCTCAACATGCAACATCATAGCATACATCTCAAATGCATCAACATCTCAAACCACTGAACATGCTTTCAAACAACAAGCATACAAAGCATACATACATCTATCATGCATACATTCATTCCCAATTACTCACAACTCAGCTCTGATACCACCAAATGTAACCCCCTTAACCCGGCCTAGACGGTTGACCCGAATTAAGAAAGTCACACGGGGAAAACCAAAGTCAACCCGAAAGTCAACCTTGATTAACGACCCTTTTTTTCTTTTTAATCTTATCTAGATGCACATTTAACCTATGTGTGATCATACAAACAGCATACTAAAAGATCACAAACATCAGAGATCAAACAGGGACCCAATTGAACAAATTACAACTTTAGGGACCAAATTGTAATTTCTGATAAATAAAAGGACTTAACCCAAATTGAAGTTACCATCTTGAAATTAGTCAGGTTTCATGCTTCTCTGTGAAATTTCAACTCAAAAGGACATCCACAGCTCATGCAATTGATCATACAAGATTCGGGACCAAAACGTAAACAATTCAAAACATATAACTACCATGTCAGCCCCCCTAACGGTCGACCGTTCCGAAACAGGTTGACCCTGTTCCGAAACACGGGCCGTTCCGAAACGGGTTCCGGAACGTGGCTCGGTAGAGGCCAAACCGTTTCGAAACGGTGCACACCGTTTCGGACGCCTGGGTTCGTATAAGGCACCCGTTCCGAAACGGTGCATACTGTTCCGAAACGCCTGCTCAGATTTCAGCAAACAAGCATACCAAATCATGCAATTGGTCATTCAAACATGCTCCAAACATCACCAAACTTTACCAGCATGCAATTAAACATATATAAGACTTATAGGAACCAACAAATCAACAAACCAACTTCATATGCAAAAATCCCCAATTCAATGGTCATGCTTCCTACACAAGCTAGCCACTCAAGCATCAAACTTGCAAAACAAGCATATAAGGTTCAATCCAAAAACCAGCATTTTAAACAACACACAACATACTTAGGGAGTCTCAAACACCTCCCAAATCATACACATTGGTCCCCCATTGCCAAAACATACAAAAGCTAAATGTTTAACAAAACCTTCCATACTTAGAGCTTCTCTTGAACTTGATTGCTTGCCCTTCCTTGCAGCCCCTTTAAGTACTCTAATGCTTTGCATTATTGAATTAAGAAAACGTGGAGAGCGTAAGCAAAAGCTTAGTGAGGCATGCTCATTAAGACAATTCAATAATGCATTTAAAACCATTTATAAATCATGCTTAAAACCAATCCTTGTACATGCTCAAAAACATACTTTAAATAAAGCAAACACATGCTTCATGTCATATATCAAAACAAGCATCTCATGCTTCTTACATACTTAACATGTCATATTGGCTCAAGTGATACATTTCATTTCATAAAACAAGTTCAACAAACTTTCCCAAGGACTTTTAACCACCTTGGCCCCAAGGACTTTTAAACACCTTGGCCATGGACTTTTAAACACCATGAATGAGGACCACACAAGGACTTTTAACCACCTTTTTGTCCAATGCTTGAATCACCCCAAGGACTTTTAAACACCTTGGCCCCAAGGACTTTTAAACACCTTGGCCCATGGACTTTTAAACACCATGGAAGGATCACCTAAGGACTTTTAACCACCTTAGTGTCCGCAACATGAACCATCCAAGGACTTTTAACCACCTTGATGTTCATAAGTAACAAGGCTCACTCAAGGACTTTTAACCACCTTAGTGACCTTAACATTTTCAAAACATCACTTGCCAATATACATCATAATCATCATTTAATCCACTGTTTTTAAAGCATTTAATCCAAGCCAATTTCATCATGCATTTTAAAGCATTATTCCACATTTAAACAATGTATAAAAACAAGGTACTCCTACCTAGAGTTACCTTCAACATATGGCTTATATCATCAGCAAAATTCATGCTAAAACATGCTTTCAAAACAGTAATCAAAACACGCAAATCATCACTTTGCAAAACATCAAGTCATGGCCACCACTAGAGAGAAAATCCGAAAACTTACACTTGAGCTTAGCAAAGTTGTTTAGACTTAAACTAAGCTCCCAAAACCTTCAAACCTTGGTTTAAAAAGCTGGAAATCCAATTCCACAATTGCACTCACCAATTTCCACTTTGCTTCAAGCCAAAGCACCAAATCAAGCTTCCGAATCAACCAAACTTGAATCCAATGATGCCTCCCCTGTTTCAACACATCAAAGCAGAGGATTAATGCATCATCATGCATTAATTGCTTCAATGAAAGCACCTAAACTCGCTGCTCTCATCCAACCTCCATTTTCGGCCACCAAACACAACCGAAAATGCATCCAAACCACTTCTAAACAAAGCCCAGCCATAAACCAGCAAAACCTTACTTCCATTAACATCAATTAACATCTAAAAACAATCTATTAACAACCTTATACCTCAAGCAACACCAGATCACCAAGATCACCTCAAAAGCTACCTTAAAACACAAGCTAAACTTAGGAAACTCAACCTATCCGGGATTGCATCAATCAAAACTCATTTCCTTATCAATTTAGAGATCATTTAACATCAAAAACACCTCTCAAATCACAGATTTAACAGATCAAACGAAAATCATGTGAAATCACCAAAATCTTGCATAATTAGCCAAGATCTATAAATCAACTTAAAAGCCTTTAATTAAACATCAATTTAGGATTGAAAACTTAGGAATTTCAGTAAAGAACTTGAAGTTCAGAGGAGAAGGACGTTCTTACCTCCAAACTTGAGTTTCTCCTCTTTTTGGAATGAAAATCCTTGATGAAACTTGTAGAAATTGAAGAGGTTTTGAAGATACAATGATTTGCAATCAAATGAGAGTTGAAAGGAGGAATTTAGGTGAGAAAATCAGAATCAATTCTCTGGAAATGGAGTGTTTGGGTTGAGAGAAAAAGAGTGAAAGAAAATGAGAAGTTAATTGAGAAAATAGCAATAATGAGATTTCCCTCCTTTATGAAATCTTTAAAATCAGAATTATAACTCAAAATATCTTAGAAAAATCTGGAGAAACTCCCTTTGGGTAAATAGCTCCTTAAAGATTCAAAGTTTCAACCCTTTATAAAACAGCCACCAAACTTTCAAAAATTACATTTTGGTCACTAGCCAAAATGTCACCCTTCCAAAACTCATTTTCCAAAATTGATTTCACAGTTCACTTAATTATATTAAAAGATGATTTTAGAACATTTTTCCATATTTTTAATGCAACCCGAACTAGGCTTTCCTAATTTAACCCCTTAAGATTCGAACAGCATTTTGACCAACCGGTCAACGCCCAAAACTCCTAAGCCCAAAACCGGGGCGTTACACAGTTGATGCTTAAAAAAATTTTCTTGTTGTGGTAGTCTTTGAAAGAGGTTGAGTAGTTTTTCAAGGAGTTTTAGAAGCAGTGAAGGTTGTGAGTCACATGGTGGCTGAACTGGATTGGTTGGTGTCACTGTGTGAACAAGTTTTGGGAGTTATGAGTTAAGGTGGTGTATGCTGTAAAAGTTGGAGGTTCTTCAGGTTGTTGTTGGGGCTATGTGCAGTCCGGAAGTGTGAAAGGTTAAGATGTGGTTAACATTTGAATTTTCTGGAATTCGTGAACAGTATGTGGTGGTGTTGAGTTTGGGTGGAGTTTTGTGAGGAGAGTGTTCAGTGGTGGTTAAGTCTCCTGTGTTGCTTTGTGTGTTGCTTTGAGAAGTTTTGTTGTTCTCTTTTCGGCAGTTGAAATTTCGAGGACGAAATTTCTTAAGGGGGGGAGTGTTGTAACACCCCAATTTTGGGCTTAGAAGTTTTGGGTTTGAACTGGATCGGTCGGATTTTCGGTTCGAATATAAAAGGTGGTTTTAAGGAAAGCCTAGTTCGGGATGCATTAAAAATATGGAAAAATATCCAAAAATCCTCTTTTATTATATATAAGAGAGTGGTGAAATCAATTTTACAAAACAGGGTTTGGAAATATGACATTTCAAGTTAGTGACTAAAATGTAATTTTTGAAAAGTTGGTGACTATTTTAAAAGGATTGAAACTTTGAATCTTTAAGGAGCTAATTTACCCAAGAAGGGTTTTCTCGAGATTTTTCTTAATATTAAAGATTTAATTAATGATTTTTAATTAAACGAAAAGGGGAAATAGATATTTTGATGTCATAACTAACTTTTCTCAAAATTTTCCATTTCTTTTCTCTCAATTTTTCTCTCAGCCCAAACACATTTCCCCAGCCACTTTTCCTCTGATTTTTACATCTAAAGATGAGATTTTAATCTCTATTTGGTATATAATCATTCCTACACCAAATTCTCATCATTTGCTTATTGAATTTTTAAGAATCTTGGCTTTAAACAAGGTGAAACTCACATTTAGAGGTATGAACGCCCTTCTCCTCTAAATACTCAGTTCTTTACTAAAATTCCCAAGTTCTCAATCCTTGATTTGAGTTTTATTAAAGGTTTTGATGTTGTGATCTTGATTTTGGCTTAAAATGCAAGATTTAGATTTAATTTTGAAGAAATTCATAATAATTGATTGGGCTCTGTTTTGAGATGTCTTTTTGATGTAATTTGGATGTCTAAATGATGTATAATTGAGGTTTGATCAATGCAATCCCGAATAGGTTGATTTTCCTAAGTTTTTACTTGTGAAAATGGTGGTTTTTGGGGTGATCTTGGTGTTTTGTTAATGTTGGAGGTATAAGGACGTGTTTGGGATCATTTTGGATGTTAATTGATGTTTAAAAATGGTTATAAGTGATGGATCTTGGTTGGGTTAAGTCTTGGAAGTGTTTGGAGGTGATTTCGGTTGTGTTTGGTAGCCGAAATGTTGGATTTGCAAAGAACAGCGAGTTTAGGTGTGTTGCTGGTGTTTTTAATGCATTATGATGCATTAATCCTCTGATGTTATGTGCTTGAAACAGGGGAGAATGATCTGTGAGCAATAGAGGTGGCGTTGAAGGTTTCGGATGCTTGGAAGGCTTGTTGGCTAGCCTTGTTTTGTGTATCAGTGAGTGAAGTTGGGTTTTCAGCTTTAAAACCAAGGTTTGAAGGTTTTGGGAGCTTAGTTTAAGTCCAAACAACTTAGCTAAGCTCAAGAGTGAGTAAATGGAATTTCTCTCTTGGTTGTGTTATGAATTGGTTTTTAAAGCACGTGTGATTGTTGGATGCAATGCATGTGATTTGCATGTTTTAAATTCTGTTTTGAAAGCATATTTTAGCATGGTTTAATGCTGGTTTTGAAAGTCATGTGCGAAGGATGCTCAAGGTAAGAGATCCTTGGTTTTGAACATTGGAATTGTGGAATTGATGCATAGTGTTGCATGTTGTTTAATGGCTTTGTTTAATGCTTCAAAACAGTGAATTGATGAAGGTAATTGGTGGTTTTGGCATTTTGGTTATGCTTATAAAAACAATGGATTTAATGTGGTAAAATGGTTATATTGGCAAGTGATGTAAGTGGTTCTTGGTTACTTTAATCGGATATAGTTAGCCGGCTATAGGATTGGGTGCACCGTGAATAAAGTCGCCTTGGATGTCGAGGGGTTGTGATTGTACCGTAAACTCCATCCAAGAATCCTAGCGATTGAGGAAATTGGTGTCACCATGATGGAGGTTGGCTCTCGTGAGTGGGCTTGGTTTAGTGCCACTACGATGGAGGTTGGCTCTCGTGGGTGGGCTTGGTTTAGTGCCACCGCGATGGAGGATGGCTCTCGTGGGTGAACCTTGTTAAAGTCACCATGATGGAGGATGGCTCTCATGGGTGGACTTTGTTAAGCGTCACAACGGTGGAGGGTTGCTCCCGTGTGTGAGCTTGGTTAACGTGTTTACAATGGTTGTGGTAGCTTCCATGTGTAAGCCTTGTGATGTGTCCCGTCTCTCGCTAGTGTATTATACAACTTCCGATGAGTGATGTTGAGGGGTTGTGATTGTACCGTTAAACTCCATCACGGGTGTTGAGGGGTTGTGATTGTACCGGTAAACTCCACCTTGTGTTGTTCGGAAGTGTGTATGAAGCGTGTGGGACAACGCTTGTAATCCGCGTATCCGATTGTGTATTAGGTCTTATGTGTGGTTAAGATCACAATGGTGGTTAAAAGTCCATGTGTGGATCTTGTGTTTGGTTAAGATCACAATGGTGGTTAAAAGTCCATGTGTGGGTCTTGTGTAATGAAGCATGTGATGCTTGAAATGATGCAAGGTTGCATGGAAAGTGTGTAATGTACAAAGAATGCATGTATTGCTTGTTAAGCATGAACAAGTGTTTATTTTCTATTGAGAATGATGCATATGTGCATGGAATCTCTTTAATGCATGTAATGCAAATGTTGAGTTTGTGGTTCATGTATTGCATTTGTTTAATGCATGTGTTAGATTGAAGGGGAAAGTGGTTTTCAAAGGTTTCTTGTTTTGAGATGATTTTCAAGTATGAGAAAAGTATAATGTCAGGGGGAAGTGTTTTCCAAGGATCTTGTATTTAACTTTGCATATGATGTTCATGCATGGAAAGGTTAAATTGATGGTTTTGCAAGGATGTGCTTTGAAGTGAGATACTTAGCTTTTCTAAGCTAAGGGTTGGTTTTCATGTTTGAGCAATGCATGATTTAAAGCATGTTGTTAAAAAGGGTTTTCAAACATTGCTTTGGTTTATCGAATTGTGTTTACTTTTAAAAGAGGTTTTATGACTCGCTGCATTGATGGTGTTTTGGTTTTGAGCATTCCTCACTATGCATTATATGCTTACGCTCATTTTTGTCCATCAATGCATATTTTTGAAGTTGGGACAGCGAGAAGAAAGGGATTCAAGGAGAGCTCCACTTGAGATGTATGTCTCAGTTAATAGCTATAGATAATAAAGGTAATGGGGGGGAGAATCTCTTATGTTGATGTTTAATGAGATTGTGTATGTTGGACAAGTTTGGTTTATGATTTTGAACTATGTGGTTTAACGCTTGCAACGTTTGAATCTTCTTATTCTTAAGTCGTTATGCTATGCTTCTTGTTTTAAAAGCATGATTGAGTGTTGGATGTGTTGAATGAGTTGGTGCACCTAGGGGTGGTTTTGTATCTAGATTTTGATGCAAATTGGTAGGTATGATGCTTGGCATGTTGTTGATTTATTGTGGGATGGTTTGGAGCATGTTTGATGGGGTTTAAAGGTGTTAAAATAGGCCAATCTGATGTTTCTTGGCAGGGTGTTTCGAAACACCCTTGCCTGTTTCGAAAGAGGCCCTTGTTTTGGCCTGGGTGTTCCTGAACGGCCTAGACCGTTTCTGAACACTTTGGCTACTGCCAAGGGGTGTTCCTTAACGGCCTAGACCCGTTTCGGAACACTTGACCGTTGGGCATAAAATTTGAATGGTTTTGAGGTTTGCAAGCTTTACGTTTTAGTCCCGATTCTTGTATGTGCAATTGCTTGAGTTTGAGATGTCCATTTGAGATGAAATTTGGCAGAGAGGCATGAAACATGACTAATTTCATAATGGTAACTTAAAAATTGGTAAAGTCTTCTTAATTTTCAGAATTTACAAATAATCCCTAAATTCGTATTTTGTGCAATTGGGTCCCTTATCGTTTTCCGATTGCTGTGATTTTTGAGTATGCTTATCTCAAGAGTATGCCTAGTGTTAATGTGCATCTAGACAAGTTTAAAAAGAAAAATAATGGTCGTTAATCAAGGTTGACTTTCGGGTTGACTTTGCTTTTCCCTGTGTAATCTTCGTAGTTCGGGACAACCGTCTAGGCCGGGCTACGGGGGTTACAACATTATGATGTTAAAATTTTTCTAGAGCTTAAATTGTTTATTTCTTGGTTAGACAACACTTGTGAGCTTACATTGTTAAATTTGCTCAAGTGTTTAGGTTTTGGGTGAGTGCTTAGAATTGCAAACAAACACCTATTAGAGGGATTTCTAGTTTGCTAAGTCTTTCTTTGTACAAGAGAGTGTTTTCTCAAGCTTTGCGTAGAAAGCTTTGAGGGTTGTAAAGGTTGCCTCCTTAGCCTAGAAAAGGGGACGAAATTCTTAGTGAATTTGTTTGGAAATCCTTAGTGGGGAGCTAAGGTAGTGGATGTAGACCTCGGTTAGAAGGTTGAACCACTATAAATCCTTGTGTCAAATTGCCTATTTTTCACCTCCCACTAAAACACCCAATTATCCAACTTCTCCACACTTGGCGAGCAAGAACGGTTAATCGAATCGAGCCCCTAAAATCTCAACATTGTGGTTGCAAGTCACTCTTACGAAACACATGTATGTTAATTTTCTGCCCTGAACTTCTAGTATGGTGGCATATGGTCTAGACATGTCATATGTGTGCTTTTTGATAGAATAAGGCTGTGCAAGAGTTAAATATGGTATTATCATGTTCGAGAATGGTTAAAACTAGTAAAATGAGCTTATACGTGCTAAAAGGTGAAAATTAGGTAAATCGATTTGAAATCCCTTAAAATTTGACATGCTATCAAAAATATAGATTTTAGACTTTCTGGTAAAACTTGGTAAGGTTTGGAAACTGTTTGATAGGCTAACCCGAAAAAAAACATATTTGAATAATTTACAAACAGTCAATAAATATTGTATCGTCTCATCGGATAGGTAAATGACCTCCTTTGGTAATGATATTTCAAAAGCTAATAATTAGTAAGTTTAATTTCAGTATGGTAACACGAATTTAGATAAGGACCCCTAATTTGTAAAAATTACAATTTAGTCCCTAAGTTCGAAAAAGTTTAAAATTGACCCAAATTTGAGTAAGTTGTTAATAAGTTAATGTCTTAAGTCTTAAAAGAGATTAATAAAATACTCTGAAATGATTTCTGAACTCTGAATTAAGTTCTAATCTTTAAATATGTTTTTCTATAACATTGTCCGACCCGATTCTCTACCAGGCCGAGAAGAGGGTGTTACAATTGAGGTATCAAAGCCTAGGATTAGTCGATTCTAGGACTCACCAGGCATCCGTTATGTGTCTGTGTCTGCATATGCCACCTAGGAGTTTATTTGTATATGTTGTTTGTGACTTGCAACCAACACGATTTAACCTTTTCTATTTGATTAAATTAAGAAATATCTACGACCAACAATAGACATATCACAATAAAACCACATCTCGATTCTATGCAATCCTTTATTAGTAAACCATTTATTGGGAAGTATACCTTAGTATTTAAGCTTGTCACTTTTGAGATAGTCATCTCTAACCCACTAGGAGGTAGTGTGGTTATACGTTTGATTTATAAAGCTTGTTCTCTGAGTACCCAAGGGATCCTATTTCCGACCGATTTGATGGCCTTGCCTTTTCGTGAGTCTGATCTTATCGTAGGTCTTGATTGGTTAGCTGAACATCAAACCTGGGTAAACCATTTGAAAAAGAAGCTATATCTTCGTGGACTCGATAAAGAAAGCATAACTTTGATGAAAACCAAACTCAAGCCTAACAAGACTATCAAGTATGCAATAGAGTCTAAAGAAAATTCCAAAACTAAAAAATGTGTAGATGATGAAAAATTCCCTAGCGTATTCCCCGATGGACTTTCGGGATTCCCTCCCACTCGTAAAATAAAAACTCGGGATAGAAGTACAACTTGAAACTACTCCGGTTTCCATTTTGAATGGCTCCTCTAGAGTTAAAGGAATTAAAAGCTCAAATTGAAAACCTTCAAGATAAGGGACTCGTCCGACCGAGATCCTCACCCTGGGGAGCACTAGTTTTGTTTGTAAAAAAAAGGAAAGATGAATCGATACGTCTGTGCATTGACTATCGCCAGTTGAATAAAATAACGATTAAGAATAAGTATCCGTTTCAGAGGATCGAAGATCTCTTCGATTAATTGAAAGATATTTATGTCATTTCTAAGTCAGAACTGTGATCCGGGTACTATAAAATGTTAGTAAAGGAGTTTGATGTTTCAAGGACTATCTTCCGGACTAGACATGGTCACTACGAATTCCTAGTGATGCATTTTGGGCTCACAAACGCATCTACAGCCTTCATAGATTTGATGAACCGCGTATTTCGGCCCTATCTTCGTGACGTGTTCATAGAAAACATTCTGATCTATTCTAAAGATTCTACTGCTCATGAAGGACATCTCTGGATTGTACTTCAGACTCTCCGGGAGAAACAGCTATACGCTAAAATTCAGTAAATTCGAATTCTGGCTATCTGAAATATCATTTTTGGGACATGTGATCTCTTTTGCGAGAATATAAGTTTACCTAAAGAAGATCCGTGTAATCCTTAATTGGATCGCTTTTTAGCTGAACTAAGTGTTCAGTCAATCATTGCAAGCACTCCAAGAATCCAACGAGGAGTTGCGAACCCTTATCGCTAAGGACAAACCAAATATTGACTTTGCTATGAATTTTAAAAGGTTGTTTTACTTTTGAAACCGTATTTGTGTCCTCTATGATGATAGTCTTCGGAATCAAATCCTAAGTAAAACTCATTTGAGCCCTTTCTCTGTTAATCCTAGAATTATCAAGACGTACAAAGATCTAAAGGAGTTATTCTGGTGGTTTGGTATAAAAGGTGAAATCACAGAATTTGTAGCTAGGTGTTTGACCTACCAATGGGTTAAAGCCGAGCACAAGACGCCTACTGGTTTCTTGCAACCCATTGAGCTTGCACAATGGAAGTGGGAGCATATTGCGATGAATTTCGTAAGCAGCCTACCAGTGACACCGGAGAAGAATTATGCATTTGGGTCATTATGGACCGATTCACCAAACTTACTCGTTTTCTTCTGGTAAGAATGGACTTTAGCTCACCTAAACTCGTTGAGTTGTATATTCGTGAAGTGACATTGTCCATTTGTACGAATTTCCTATGTCCATTGTTTCCGAAGGTGAGCCCTGTTTCGCGTCTCGGTTTTGGAGGACCTTGCATGAGACCTTGGGAACGGGAGTGCATCTTAGCACCACTCTCCATCTTTAAATCGATGGCCAATCCAAGAGAGTTATTCAAGTAACTCTAAAATCCATTTTAAGTTAAATATGTAAATGTTTGGTAGCAACTCAATTCTTCCTTGTAAATTCTGGAAGATACGTTACGAGCCTGTGTTATCAATTTTGGAAATATGTGGGAGTAATCCCTGCCATTAATGGAGTTTGCATACAACAATAGTTACCAAGCTTCGATTAAAATGACCCATTATAAAGCTCTTGATAGAAAAAAATGTAGAACCCCTCTTTGGACCAAGCTTGGTGAAGGCAAAATAATAGTCTTTGGCTTATTTTAGGAAACCGAAGAAAGGGTATCCATCATTCGTTATCGACAGAAAGCCTACACAAATTTGAAAAGAATGGACATTCAATATGACGTTGGTGGGAAAGCCTTCCTTAAAGTTTCTCCGTGGAAGAAGATCCTTCGTTTTGATAAAAAGGGGAAACTAAGTCCTCATTTCATAAACCCATTTGAAGTGATCAAAAAAGTAGAACTTGTTGCCTACCGACTAGCTCTCCCCGAGAAGTTAAGTCAAATCCACAATGTTTATTATGTGTCTATGCTACGGAAGTACCGATCAGACCCTTCCCATGTGATCGAGTCGGAGTCTGTAAAAAATTCAGCCCGATCTGACTTACGAGTAAGAAGCTGTTCAAATCCTCGCACGAAAAGGCAAGAGGTTTCAAAATAAATTTGTACCCTTTGCGAAAGCTTTACGGCGAAGTCATTCGGGTGAAAAGACAACATGAGAACCCGAGGAGACTATGCAGAAACAATATCCTCATCTACACGCCTAAAGTGAAAATTCGAGGACGAATTTTCTTAAGGGGAGGAGAGTTGTCACATCCCAAAAACCGATCTAGTCGGAATTAGGTTCCGGTGACCGAGTATTTTATATCGATTGTATAATTTATTTGATCTTATTTAGATTATTCGAGTTAATTTATTATTATTATTATTATTATTATTATTATTATTATAAAAAAAGAATTGGATATCGTGGCAATTCCTCCATTTGAAGGAATTGCCTAAAGACAATCCACGTACCCATGGAGTTAGGCCACTCGGCCGTTAGAGATTAAATGTGGCAATTGCCACTTGCGTGGCTTTTTACAAGCAAATAAGGTGGCCAAAAGCCACACGTGGCCAAAGCAAAGGATTTTCAATTCCAATTTCATGCCACGATACAATATGATGTGGGGGAAATTAGAGGATTTAAGGAAGGAAATTTAGAAAATAAATAAGGGTCTTGGGAGGCATTGGTCACCCACGACAAAGTGAGAAAGAAATTCAACAAAATTAAGTAAGATAGACCGAGTGAGAAGTGAAATAAATATGCAATCCAGTGATTGACTGGTTGTCCGATATTTTCGATATAATATCAAATTTCTGCCGATGTCGGGGTAAGCTCAATTCCTTAGTTGGTCTATGTTTCGGTATCGAGTCTGATTAATATTTTTATATTTATTCGATATTTTCTTGTCAGTCCTAACCGATTCCTATTTAATCTAGTTCAAGAAGTCGAGGAAGAACAACCATCAACTAAGGAAAAAACGTCATTATAAGGGAATCCTAATATCGAGGTGAGTGTAGTTGTGTCAATGGATAGGCTTGGTGCTGTCTCGTTGCATTATTTATGATTATGTTTGCATTTGTTAAGGGCTCACGTAGAGCAACTATGTTCGAATGGCAAATTTGGTATGTGTCTTGCATTACTTTGATATGTACGAATATGACTATGATATGCTACATGTATGTGAAAATAATATGAAATGCTACCTGATATGGAGCTACGGCTCATCTTGTTATTTGATATGATATGATCTGAAAATCATGGACTATGTGAATTTGTGTATTTATGGACATTGGATACAATTGGTATGCCATAGGATTATTCGAGCTCACCATGTAAGGGAGGACTACGGTCCAGGGCTACGACCTATATGTGGGAGATAAAAGGATGGATGTGTAAGGGATATATGGAGCTACGACTCATTTTCCGATTTATGATATGGTGTACATGGTATCCATGTGTCCAATTGTACCAATATAATGTGTTCGATACGTTTTGCCATGCCATGCTCATGATAGGATATATGATTATATTATGATATGTCTATTGGATTATATCTATGTTATGTATTTGTTCATCATGTCATTCATAATTGTGGACATTCATTACATTTGTTGAAACTACCTCACTAGGTTATGTAAGCCTAACATTCGTGTGTCTCATGCATTTCAGGACCATAATGAATTTCGACCTCCGGTCGTGATGTTGCGATTGCAAGTCACTCTTACGAATCACATCTATGTTAATTTTCTGCCCTGAACTCCTAGTATGGTGGCATATGGTCTAGACATGTCATATGTGTGCCTTTTGATAGAATAATGCTATGCAAGAGTTAAATATGGTATTATCATGTTCGAGAATGGTTAAAACTAGTAAGATGAGCTTATACGTGTTAAAAGGTGAAAATTAGGTAAATCGATTCGAAATGCCTTAAACTTTGACATGCTATCAGAAATATAGATTTTAGATTTTCTGGTAAAACTTGGTAAGGTTTGGAAACTGTTTGATAGGCTAACCCGAATAAAAACAGATTTGAATAATTTACAAACAATCAATAAATATTGTATCGTCTCATCGGATAGGTAAATGACCTCCGTTGGTAATGATAATTCACAAGCTAATAATTAGTAAGTTTAATTTCAGTATGGTAACACGAATTCAGATACGGACCCCTAATTTGTTAAAAATTACAATTTTGTCCCTAAGTTTGAAAAAGTTTAAAATTGACTCCAATAGGAGTAAGCTGTTAATAAGTTAATGTCTTAAGTCTTAAAAGAGATTAATAAAATACCCCGAAATTATTTTTGAACTTTGAATTAAGTTCTGATCTTTAAATATGTTTTTCGATAACATTGTCCCACCCGGTTCTCTACCAGGCCGGGAAGGGGGTGTTACAGCTCCCTCATCATGCTCATCTCGAATTCACCTTGCATCAACTTAGCAAACTCTTTGCAATGACACTCATTAGTAGATCCAAAAATAATATCATCAACATATATTTGTACTACTAAGATGTCATTTTATACTTTTTTATGAAAAGTGTAGTGTCCACCTTACCTTTTTCAAAATCTTTTTCAATCAAAAAATTTGAAAGTCTTTCATACCAAGCTCTAGGAGCTTGTTTTAAACCATAAAGAGCTTTAGTTAGTTTGAAAACATGATTTGGAAATTTTAAGTCTTCAAAACCCGGTGGTTGTTCCACATACACTTCCTCATTTATAAAACCATTTAAAAATGCGCTTTTAACATCCATTTGAAAAAGCTTGAAGTCATGATAACATGCATATGCAAGCAACATCCTAATAGCCTCCATTCTAGCTACGGGTGCATAGGTTTAATCAAAATCTATTCCCTTTTCTTGAGTGTATCCTTGAGCAACTAATCTAGCTTTATTTCTCACAATGTTTCCACTCTCATCTAGTTTGTTCCTAAATACCCATTTAGTTCCTATAGTAGATTGATTACTAGGCCTTTCAACCAATGTCCAAACATTACTTCTCTAAAATTGATTTAACTCTTCTTGTATAGCCATAATCCAAAAGTCATCTTTTAATGCTTCCTTTATATTCTTAGGCTCTATGCATGAGATAAATGCAACATGGTTCATAAGTTTAAGAGAAGATCTAGTAGTTACCCCCTTGGATGGATCACCCAAGATTTCACCACCTTTGACATAGTTGAACTCCCTTGGGTAGCTCACTTCCTTTTCCTCAAGAGCCAAGTCCTTCAAGGCTTCAATAGGTGGATCCTGTGTATCTTCTTCTTTTGTTGGAATCTCATCGTCCTTTGAAGTTTGTCCTCCATCAAAGGCATCAATGATTCCTACATCATCATCATCATCACAAGAATCCTTCCTTGGAAGGAGTTTATCATCGAATACAACATGAATAGAGTCTTCTACTACTAAAGTTCTCTTGTTAAATACACGATAGGCTTTAGAGTTTAAGGAATATCTTAAGAAAATAGCTTCATCACTTTCTGCATCAAATTTTACCTAAGTTATCTTTTTCATTATTTAAAACAAAACACTTGCAACCAAATGGATGAAGATAACTAATGTTATGCTTTTTAGATTTTAAAATCTCATATGGTGTTTTCTTTAAAAGTGGCCTAATCATTATTCGGTTTACAATGTAGCAAGCGGTGTTTGTGGATTCCGACCAAAAATATTTAGGTAAATTGTTTTAACAAAGCATGGTTCTAGCAATTTCTTGTTAAGTTCTATTTTTCCTCTTAACTACCCTATTTTGTTGAGGAGTTCGAGGAGCCGAAAAATTTTGGCTAACGCTATTTTCATTTAAAAACTCTTCAAAACTAAGATTTTGAAATTCGGCTCCATGATCGCTTCTAATATGAGAAATTTTAAGTTCAAGATCATTTTGAGTTAATTTTGAAAATGTGATGAATTTTTATAAAGCCTCATCTGTAGTACTTAAAAATAGAACCCAAATAAATCTAGAATAGTCATCAACAAGTACAAATGCATAAGATTTACCACCCAAGCTCATAGTTCTAATCGGCCCAAATAAATCCATATGAATAAGTTGTAAGCACCTACTTGTAGAAACATCATTAATGGATTTAAAGGATGACTTATGTTGTTTACCCTTAGAGCATGCATCATGTGCAACAAAGCATGCATGGGATGAATGAATGTCATCTAAATGCACCATGTAAATATTACCTATGCGATGACATATGAGCATTATTTTATTTGATTTAATGTCAACAATTTTACACTCATTTTTATCAAACAAGAAATTAAACCCTTTATCACATAATTGACTAATGATCAATAAATTATGTTTAAGACCATCGACATACAAAACATTTTCAATGAGAATAGTAGAGTGATTACCTATGGAGCCAATACCTTTAATGTGGCCTTTGGAGTTGTCACCAAATGTCACTACTCCTCCATTTTTTGGCTTTAAGTCCATGAATCTACTCTTGTCTCCGGTCATATGCCTCGAGCATCCACTATCAAGGTACCACGAATTTTGACTTTGTGCTTTGGCCTTGTAGCAGTTCTCCCCCTACAAACAAAAATATTAAACTTTGGTTTTTGGTACCCAAATCATTTTGGGTCCACAAGTGTTAGCTCCCAAAAGCTTGGTTCCCTTAGGAATCCAAGGTGACATACCAACAACATTATTAAACTTGACGAGTTCCTTAGGAACCCATACACTCCTAATCTTTTTAGTTCTATTATGTCTATGAAAGCTATTTTGTTTGTAGTTATGTGTCTTTCTTTTAGGTTGGTTAGTTTTAAAGGATTCACCTATCTCACTTTTCATACTACCAACATTCTTGAAAGACTCCTTGAGCTTGTTAAGCTCATCTAACACATTTTGGTGCTCACTATTGCATTGAGAAATAAGATTATTTAGGTCTACATTTTTATCTTGGAAGAATTTAAGTTCATCTTGCAAACCTAAGATCTTTTTCTCAAATTTTAAATTAGCATGAGAAAGTGAGTCATTCTTAACATTTAATTCGGAAATAATCTTTTTATTTCTTATAACCGACTCTTTATATTTCTCAACTAATTCATCATATACCTCTTGTAACTCATCATAAGCATCATGCAATTCATCAAATGTAAAATCAAAAGATGATGAGTTAGAGGTTACCATGGAGGAATCCTCCTCAAGTGCTATAAGGCAAAGGTTGGCCACTTCATGTTCGTCATCCTTGGATGACTCCTCGTCACTCCAAGTAGCAAGCTTGGCTTTTAGCTTCTTCTACTTCTTCTCAAAGCCCTTCTTCTTTAGTTGAGGGCATTCCGAACGAATGTGACCGGGTTTTTTGCACTCGAAGCAAATGATTTGATCCCTCTCTTCTTCTTTGTTTACTGGTTTTGAAGTCCATTTTTATTTGCATCTTCCTTCCTCTGTTGGACCTAATAAACTGTGAGAACCTTTTGGCTATCATAGTCAATTCTTCTAGGTCATCCTCCTCACTAGAAGTGCTCTCCTCATGTAGTGAAACTTTGAGAGCAACTCCTATCTTCTTCTTCTTTCCTACCTCTAGCTTCTCTACTCTTTTCTCTTCCTTCTTCCTTTCATCTTCCCTTACTTGCTTCATTATCTCGTGAGTTAGGAGAGAACCCACAAGCTCATCAAGTTTGAGTGTCTTCAAGTTTTTGGCCTCAATGATGGCGGTTCTCTTCCCATCCCAAGATTCAGGAAGTGAGTAGAGTAGTTTCCGGACTAGTTTGTCTTCCGGGATTGTCTCTCCAAAACCCTTAAGCCTGTTGACAATTGTTGAGAAGCGATCGAACATCTTGGACACGGTTTCGTCGGGCTCCATTTTGAAATTCTCATACTTAAGATTGAGAATTCCAATCTTGGTCTCCTTCACATCACTAGTTCCTTCATAAGTGGTATCTAATGTATCCCACACTTCCTTGGCACTTTCTATGGAAGAGACTTTGGAGTAGATGTCGGAACTGAAAGAGAAAAAAAAACATGTGAAGAACTTTCTTGTTGATTTGGATCTTCTTAATCTCTTCTTCACTCATCTAAATCTTCTTCTTTAGAACCAATCTTCCTTCATAGTCTCTCTTCAAAGAAATATAGGGACCACCTTCAATGACATCCCAAACTAGATAATCGTTGGATTTGATGAAGAGGCGCATCCAGTTCTTCCAAAATGGATAGTTATCACCGTTGAAGAATATTGGCTTTGTGGTTGATTGAGACTCGTACATGCTTGACCCGGAGGTAGATGCCATGACTTTATTTTTGGATGATCACACTCTTCCTAGGAACTCCTGTTGTGGTTGTTAATCCTTCAAAGTGGTAGGCTCTGATACCAATTGTTGAGTGGATCAATGATATGATATAAGCCAAGAGGGGGTGAATTGGAGTTTTTGAACTTTTGGTGGTGGAGTGGAAAATTAAAATTGATGGACAAGAGAATTTAGAGTGGTTCAAGTTCTAATCGAACTCTACATCCACTACCTTAGCTTCACTAAGGATTTTCCAACAATCCACTAATTGTTCTTCCCCTTTTCTAGGCTAAAGAGGTAATTGTTACAAAACCGGTCAAATTTTCTACCCAAAATTTGACCCAATCCTCACACAACAAAACAAAGATGATGAAGGCTAAAACAAGTGTCTCTCAATACAAAATTTAGCCCAATTACAAGCACTCGACCCAATTGAATAGATAAGAATGAAAATTACAACTACACAATTGAGGTTTACTAGAAATAATGGGAATTTGGCACAAATGCTTGGCTTTGATGTTTGGATTTTTCTTTTGAGATCAATAGTTGTTGTTGAAGCTTTAAGAGGTCGCTTTTATACCTTCTCATTGAATTCTAGCCGTTGGGATGTTATCTTCCCTCCATAAATGCAGTTTGCAACCACCCGTTTCGAAACGCTCGATCCTGTTTCGAAACAGACCAAAAAAAGAAAGAGTCGTTTGGGTGTATTAAATAGACCGTACCAAAACGGGCACGATCGTTTCGATACGTTAAGAGCTGTATCGAAACACTTAGCCACTGTCAAAGCTCGTATCGAAACGGTTTGGAAGCGTTTCGATACGCCTTAACGACAAGTATAAAAACAGTTAAAAATTTCAACGGTTATATTTTTAAAATCAGGTTTGAATGGCGTTCCGATGTTCTTCACACGTTTCGAAACATAGGTTAGCAGTTTCAAAATTGTTCTGGAACGCCCAAAGGCTGTTCTGAAACGGTGACTCGAAAATCACTGTTTAAGCTTCAAAAACACTTAGAAAAGTTTTGACAAGTTGAGTTTTTAACTTAACCATTTTACTTTAAATATATTGAGAGGTTTGAGGACTTAAAAATTTGTTTTCTTTATTTTCAAATTAGTCCGTAAATTCTTTAGTTATATCAAAATTAGTTTATCGGTTTCACAGTATCGAAACGATCGTGCCCGTTTCGGTACAGTCTATTTAATACACCCCAACAACTCTTTCTTTTTTGGTCTATTTCGAAACAGGATAGGGAGTTTCAAAACAGGTGGTTGCAGACTGCATTTATGGAGGGAAGATAACATCCCAACGGCTCTATTGATGAATGCAACAACCCCAACGACTAGAATTCAATGAGAAGGTATAAAAGGGACCTTTAAAAGCTTCAGCAACTACTATTGATCTCAAAAGAAACATGCAAACATCAATGCCAAGCATTTGTGCCAAATCCCATTATTTCTTGTAAACCCCAATTGTGAAATTGTAATTTTCATTCTTATCTATTCAATTGGGTTAAGTGCTTGTAATTGGGCTACATTTTGTATTGAGAGATACTTGTTTTAGCCATCATCTTCTTTGTAATTCTTGTGTGAGGACTGGGTCAAATTTTGGGTAGAAATTTTGACCGATGTTGTAACGGTTACCTCCTAAGCCTAGAAAAGGGGAAGAACAATTAGTGGAATTGTTGGAAAGTCCTTAGTGAAGCTAGGGTAGTGAATGTAGAGTTCTATTGGAACTTGAACCACTCTAAATCCTCTTGTCCATCAATTTTTATTTTCCACTCCACCACAAAAAGTTCAAAAAATCCAATTCACCCCCTCTTCGCGTATATCATATCATTGATCCACTCAACAATTGGTATCAGAGCCTACATCTTTGAAGGGTTAACAACCACAATAGGAGTTCCTAGGAAGAGTGTGATCATCCAAAAATCAAGCCATGACATCTACCTCCGGGTCAAGCATGTACGAGTCTCAATCAACCATAAAATTGTCTTTCTTCAACGGCGATAACTATCCATTTTGGAAGAACCAGATGCACCTCTTCATCAAATCCAACGATTATCTAGTTTGGGATGCCATTGAAGATGGTCCCTATGTTCCAATGAAGAGAGATGAAGAAGGAAGATTGGTGCTAAAGAAGAAAATTGATATGAGTGAAGAAGAGAGAAAGAAGATTCAAATCAATGATAAAGTTCTTCACATGTTGTTTTGCTCTTTCGGCCGCGACATCTACTCCAAAGTTTCCTCCATTGAAAGTGCCAAGGAAGTGTGGGATACACTAGAGACCACTTATGAAGGAACAAGTGATGTGAAGGAGACTAAGATTGGAATTCTCAATCTTAGCTATGAGAATTTCAAAATAGAGCCGAACGAAACCGTGTCCAAGATGTTCGATCGCTTCTCAAAAATCATCCACGGGCTTAAGGGTTTTGGAGAGATAATCTCAGAAGACAAACTCGTCCGGAAGCTACTCTACTCACTTCCCGAGTCTTGAGATGGGAAGAGAACCGCCATAGTTGAGGCCAAAAATTTGAAGACACTCAAGCTTGACGAGCTACTGGATTCCCTCCTAACACATGAGATAATGAAGCAAGGAAAGGAAGATGAAAAGAAAAAGGAAGAGAGAAGAGTGGAGAAGCTAGAGGTAGAAAAGAAGAAGAAGATAGGAGTTGCTCTCAAAGCTTCACTACAGGAGGAGAGCACTTCTAGTGAGGAGGAAGACCTAGAAGAATTGGCTATGATAGCCAAAAGGTTCTCACGGTTTATGAGGTCCAACCGAGGAAGGAAGATGCAAAGAAAAATGGACTTCAAAACCAAAAACAAAGAAGAAGAGATGGATCAAATTATTTTCTTCGAGTGCAAAAAACTCAGTCACATTCGTTCGGAATGCCCTCAACTAAAGAAGAGGAGCTTTGAGAAGAAGAAGAAGCTCAAAGCCAAGCTTGCTACTTGGAGTGACGAGGAGTCATCCGAGGATGACGAACATGAAGTGGCTAACCTTTGCCTCATGGCACTTGAGGAGGATTTCTCCATGGTAACCTCTAACTCATCATCTTTTGATTTTACATTTGATGAATTTCATGATGCTTATGATGAGTTACAAGAGGTATATGATGAGTTAGTTGAGAAGTACAAAGAGTCGGTCATTAGAAATAAAAAGATTATTTCTGAATTAAATGCTAAAAATGACTTTCTTTCTCAAGCTAACGTAAAATTTGAGAAAAAGATCTTAGGTTTACAAAATGAGCTTAAATTCTTTCAAGATGAAAACGTAGACCTAAATAATCTTAATTCTCAATGCAATAGTGAACACCAAGAGGTGTTAGATGAGCTTAACAAGCTCAATGAGTCTTTCAAAAATGTTGGTAGTGTGAAAAATGAGATAGGTGAATCCTATAAAACTAACCAAACTAAAAGAAAGACATATATCTACAAACAAAATAGCTTCCATAGGCATAATAGAATCAAGAAAATTAGAAGTGTATGGGTTCCTAAGGAACTCGTCAAGTCTAATAATGTTGTTGCTATGTCACCTTGGATTCCTAAGAGAACCAAGCTTTTGAGAGATAACACTCGTGGACCCAATATGATTTGGGTACCAAAAACCAAAGTTTAATATTTTTGTTTGTAGGGGGAGAATTGCTACAAGGCCAAAGCACAAAGTCAAAATTCATGGTACCTTGATAGTGGATGCTCGAGGCACATGACCGGAGACAAGAGTCGGTTCATGGACTTAAAGCCAAAAAGTGGAGGAGTAGTGACATTTGGTGACAACTCCAAAGGCCACATTAAAGGTATTGGATCCATAGGTAATCACTCTACTATTCTCGTTGAAAATGTTTTATATGTCGATGGTCTAAAACATAATTTATTGAGCATAAGTCAATTATGTGACAAAGGGTTTAATGTCTTATTTGATAAAAATGGGTGCAAAATTGTTGACATTAAATCAAATAATATTATGCTCATTGGTCATCGCATAGGTAATATATACATGGTGCATCTAGATGACATTCAAACATCCCATGCATGCTTTGTTGCACAAAATGAAAATGATGCATGGCTATGGCATAGGAAACTAGGACATGCTAGCATTAGTGTTTTAGAAAAATGGTATTAGGCACAATTTTTCAGCTCCTTGAACTCCTCAACAAAATGGGGTAGTTGAGAGGAAAAGTAGAACTTTACAAGAAATGACTAGAACCATGCTTTGTGAAAACAATTTACCTAAATATTTTTTGGCGGAAGCCACAAACATCGCTTGCTACATTGTAAACCGAGTAATGATTAGGCCACTTTAAAGAAAACACCATATGATATTTTAAAATCTAAAAAGCCTAACATTAGCTATTTTAATCCATTTGGTTGCAAGTGTTTTGTTTTAAACAAAGGAAAAGATAACTTAGGTAAATTTGATGCTAAAAGTGATGAAGCTATTTTCTTAGGTTATTCCTTAAAATCTAAAGCCTATCGTGTATTTAATAAGAGAACTTTAGTAGTAGAAGAGTCTATTCATGTTGTATTCGATGATAACCTCCTTTTGTGGAAGGATTCTTGTGATGATGATGATGATGATGTAGGAATCCTTGATGACTTTGATGGATGACAAAATTCAAAGGAGGATGAGATTCCAACAAAAGAAGAGGATGTACAAGATCCACCTCTTGAAGCCTTGAAGGATTTGGCTCTTGAGGAAAAGGAAGTGAGCTACCCAAGGGAGTACAACTATGTCAAAGGTGGTGAAATCTTGGGTGATCCATCCAAGGGAGTAACTACTAGATCTTCTCTTAAACTCATGAATCATGTTGCATTTATCTCATGCATAGAGCCTAAGAACATTAAAGAGGCATTAAAAGATGACTTTTGGATTATGGCTATGCAAGAAGAGTTAAATCAATTTGAGAGAGGTAATGTTTGGACATTAGTTGAAAGGCCTAGTAATCAATCTACTATATGAACTAAATGAGTATTTAGGAACAAACTAGATGAGAGTGGCAACATTGTGAGAAATAAAGCTAGATTAGTTCCTCAAGGTTACACTCAAGAAGAGGGAATAGATTTTGATGAAACCTATGCACCCGTAGCTAGAGTGGAGGCTATTAGGATGTTGCTTGCATATGCATGTTATCATGATTTCAAGCTCTTTCAAATGGATGTTAAAAGCGCATTTTTAAATGGTTTTATAAATGAGGAAGTCTATGTGGAACAACCACCGGGTTTTGAAAACTCAAAATTTCCAAATCGTGTTTTCAAACTAACTAAAGCTCTTTATGGTTTAAAACAAGCTCCTAGAGCTTGGTATGAAAGACTTTCAAACTTTTTGATTCAAAAAGGTAAGGTGGACACTACACTTTTCAGAAAAAGGTATAAAAATGACATCTTAGTAGTACAAATATATATTGATGATATTATTTTTGGATATACTAATGAGTGTCATTGTAAAGAATTTGCTAAGTTAATGCAAGGTGAATTCGAGATGAGCATGATGGGGGAGCTCTTATTCTTTTTGGGACTCCAAATCAAGCAAAGGAATGATGGCACCTTCATCAATCAAACAAAGTACATCAAGGATATGCTCAAGAAGTTTGGCTTGGAGAATGCAAAGCCTCAAGCCACACCGATGAGCTCATCTACAAAGCTTGACAAAGATGAAGGAGGTAAGTGTGTTGACTCTAAGTTTTATCGCTCTATGATTGGATCTTTGCTTTACCTTACCGTAAGTAGACCGAATATTTTTTTAGTGTTTGCTTGTGTGCTAGGTTTCAAGCTAGTCCTATAGAGTCTCACCTTATAGCCGTTAAGAGAATCTTTAGGTACCTTAGAGATACCCCTTATTTAGGTCTTTGGTACCCTAGAGACTCAACTTTCATGCTTATTTAGATGCGGATTATGGGGGTGTAAAATCGATAGGAAGTGTACTTCGGGAATATGTCAATTCTTAGGTAGTATGCTCATATCTTGGTTCTCTAAGAAGCAAAATAGTGTAGCTCTATCTACCACCGAAGCCGAGTATATATCCTTAGAGAGTTGTTGTGCTCAAGTCATTTGGATGAAGCAACAACTCTTAGATTATGGTATTAAAGTTGAAACCATACCCTTTAAGTGTGATAACACTAGTGCCATATGCTTAACTAAAAATCCCATCCAACACTCTAGAACCAAACATATAGAGATAAGGCATCATTTCATTAGAGATCATGTCCTTAAGGAAGATGTTGGTATATAGTAGGTTGACACCTTAAACCAATTAGCGGACATTTTTACAAAGCCTTTGGATAAAGAGCGTTTTTGGTCCCTTAGGAGAGAGTTAGGTCTAACTAGCCTTTCTTGACCTTTTAGGACCCTTTTGTGCTTAAATTGCTTGATTTCTTAAAAATGCCATGTTTATGTGTTTTTACTCCTAATTTCATTCATGCTAATAGTTAGGGGGAGTATGTTTTTGTTTATACATGTCTTTCCTACTCATTCATGTCATTTATGCATATAGGACTTCATGAAATCCATTTTTCTGCAATATTAGATCTTCATCTGCACTTCCAGGCCTAGGTGTATCGAAACGGGTCTAATTGTTTCGATACGGTTGCTTAAAAGAGTGATCTGTGAGAAGTGTGTTTCGAAACGCCTTAAAAGGGTTTCAAAACGATTTTGCCACTGCCAAGGATTGTATCGAAACAAGTTTTGATACGGGTCAACACAAGGGGTTTGATATGGTCAATGCCGTATCGGAATGGTCAACCAGACTCAAAACGTCAGTTAACATTTCAGAACGATCGTGCATGTTCCGAAATGGGTATGCGGACAGCTTTAAAGAGGGCATTTAATGATAAAATTCACTTTAATTTAAACCTCTTTAAAAACCCTAAAAAACCATAACCCATTTTTCCCTATAAAAACCCTTTAAACCTCATTGTTTTTCATCAAATCTTGAGAGCTTTTACACACAAACTCAAATCTAAGCAAGCATCATCAATCTTGTGCAAGATTTTCCATTCATTCATCCAAAATCCCCATCTAAGGTATATTTTCTACTTTTTTTTCTTTTTCCTTTGATTTAATTCGATTTTTAGGTTAGAAAATCTCAATTTTGTATAGATTATATGTTTTGCCTCTTGGGTTTTTCAAAACTTGTAAAAAAAATTCAAAATCTTAATATTTTGGTTCGAATATATTATTTTTCACTCGTATTTTTTTAGTTTTTTCAAAAGTTGTTTTTTCTCTTAAATCTTTTTCTAAAATCTTTTTAAACCTAAATGGGATTTGTTATTGGATTGAATTGAGGATATTCAAGCATACACTTTAATTTCAAAATTGCTTGTTTTATGTTTTTAGGATTTTTTAATGTAAAACGCTAACAAGAAACGTAAGACGGATCAAGCGAGTGAAGCTGCTAGTAAAGCCCATATCCATCCAAATATCACCCAACTTTTTCTCAAAAGTCTTCAGACTCCAGAGATGCAGGAGTGTTACACTTATGTCAAGGATATTGTTGGTCGTTGCGAGCGTGTTGTTGATGTCCCATTCCTTGATTCCGAACGTTTCACTTTTCGCTATCTAGAGCATCTACAAGAATGGCACTTCATGGCTTTCTTGAACATACCAGAAATTGTCTACAAGCACATGGTTCTCATCTTTGACTCCAATGCCCAGCTTGTTGATAATGAAGATCACTCCGAAGTTATTGGCATTGAGTCCTTTCTCTTGGGGAAGAGGTTCGTCATCGACATACCCTTTTTAGAGACTACTCTTGGCCTTAAGAACGAAGGCATCGAGAATGAGACCCATTTTTGGTGCTCACACCGGTTCCGTGCTTTCCTTGGATGCTCATGATCGGTTCCTACACTTGATGATCTCGTGGTTTATTCGCCCCTCCGGAGGTAAATTCTCTCATATTCGTCAAGTTGATTATTTTTGGCTTGAGTGATTTCGTCGTGGAGAACGCCCAAATCTTGTTAAGATTAGTTCTCCGAAATGGTCAACAATGTTAAGCTACATGAAACCGATGCTCTAAAATCCTTCACCTATGGGACTGATTTGAGCTATATCTTTGGCATGCTCAATTTTGATTGCTCATATTACTCTCCGGAACCCCGTAAGAAAAAGATTGGTGAATCTTCTCTCCACAAGTTTGGGTTCCATTATAACAATCTTGGCCAATGGGAATGAGTTGATAGGCATGCCCCTCCTCCTCAAGTTGAACATCAACCTCAAGCTTCGGGTCCCAACAATGAAGCTCTTATAGCTTTCCTAACCAAGAAATTCAACACAATGGAGTCGGGTCTTGGTGCTACTAATAATCGTTTGCAATCCGTGGAGAATCGTCTCACCTCCCTTGAGAATCAACATCAATCAATGGACTTGTCATTCTCTACCTTTTATGGTCAATGAATGACCTTTCGTCGCTTTCAAGCTAGGAACGATGATGATTCCTCAGATGTTGATGGTGATGATGACGAGGCTTAGGGTCTTTTTTATTGCATCGCATATTAGATTATCATATTAGGATTAAGTTTGCACCTCTATTTTATTTATGTTTCATGAACCTATGCTTTGATTACTTTGTTTGGGATTGAGCTTTGAACCTTATTGTTTAAGTTTTATGTTTGGATATTTGAATTATATGAATCTATATTATGTTGCTTTTAACCTTATTGCTTTTAACCTTGTTTCTTCTCTTTTAGCCTTGTTTATTATTCTCTTTGATCAAACAAAAAGGGGAGAAAATATAAGAGCCAAATTTTGTTTTAAGTCATTATTGAGTTTTTAAAACTTGAACTTTAAATCTTTTCAAAAACTTAAAAACCCATCTTAAATTGAGGGGGAGTTAGAACGTCTTCAAAAATTCAAAACTCTTAAAAATTCTAACTCGGTTTTGTTATATCAAAAAGGGGGAGATTGTGAAACCGATAAATTGATTTTGATATAACTAAAGAATTTAAGGACTAATTTGAAAAAGAGAAAACGAATTTTTAAGTCCTCAAACATCTCTATATATTTAAAGAAAAATGGTTATGTTAAAAACTCAACTGGTCAAAAGTTTTCTAAATGTTTTAAAGCCAAAATAGTGGTTTTCGAATCACTATTTCGGAACGGCCATTGGGCATTCTAAAACACTTTTGAAACTGTTAACCTCTGTTTTGAAACGGGTTTCGAAACGGATGAAGAACATTGGAATGGTTTGACCCGTTTCGATACGGTAGTATCGAAACGGCCTCAAACGTTTCGAAACGACATTCAAATCTGGTTTTAAAAATATGACTGTTGAAATTTTTAACTGATTTTAAACTTGTCGTTAAGGCATATCGAAACGCCTCAAAGCCATTTCGATACAGGCTTTGACAGTGGCAAAGTGTTTCGAAACGAGTTTCGAAACGGGCTCTTAGCGTATCGAAACGATCATGCCCATTTAGGTATAGTCTATTTAATACACCCCAACGATTCTTTCTTTTTTGGTCTGTAACACCCCAATTTCGGGCTTAGAAGTTTAGGGTCTGAACCAGACCGGTCTGATTTTCGTTTTGAGTATAAAAGGAGGTTTTAGGGAAAGCCTAGTTCAGGATGCTTTAAAAATATAGAAAAATATCTAAAAATCCTCTTTTAATATATATAAGAGAGTGGTGAACTCAATTTTACAAAATAAGGTTTGGAAATACTACATTTCGGTGTAGTGACTAAAATGCGATTTTTGAAATGTTTAGTGGTGACTGTTTTGTAAGGATTGAAACTTTGAATCTTTAAGGAGCTAATTTACCCAAAAATGATTTCTCCAGATTTTTCCTTAATTTGGGTGAATTAATTGATGTTTTAATTAATTAAAAGAGAAGAGAAACAACCTTTTTGGAATTTCATAACTACCTTTTCCTAAATTTTTCTCATTCCTTTTTCTCTCAAAATTTCATCATCCAAACACTTTTCTCTAGCAACTTTTGCATTGATATTCACTTCAATTGATGAGATTTCTATCATCAATTAGTTCATAATCAATCTTGCATCAAATCCTTTTGATTTCCTCATTGGATTTTCAAGTTCTTTGTGATTGTTTGGGCTTAAAACTCAGTTCTTTACAGAAATTCCCAAGTTGTCAATCCTTAATTTAAGTTTATAAATGGTTTTAATGTTAGAAACTTGATTTTGGCTTAAAACTCAAGATTTGGAAGAAATCTTGAAGAATTTCGTTGTGATTGTTTGGGCTCTGTTTTGAGATGATTTTTTAATGTATTTTGGATGTCTAATGATGTGGAAATGAGGTTTTATCAATGCAATCCCGAATAGATTGTATTTCTTAAGTTTTTGCTTATGAAAATGGTTGTTTTTGAGGTGTTTATGGTGTTCTGTTATGGCTGGAGGTATAAGGACGAGTTTAGGTTTATTTTGGATGTTAATTGATGTTTAGAAATGGTTAGAAGTGATGGATCTTGGCTAGGTTAAGTTTCGGAAGAGTTTGGAGGTGATTTTGGTTGTGTTTGGTAGCCGAAATGTTGGTTTTAAGTAGAGCAGCAAGTTTAAGTGTGTTGGCTGAATATTTCAATGCATGATGATGCATTAATCCTCTGCTTTGATGTGCTTAAAACAGGGGGGACATCTTCGGACACTTTTGGAGTTGATCCGGAGGCTTAATCGGCGTTTTGGCAAGCTAGCGAAACGTGATTGGTGAGTGGAGTTGGGTTTCCAGCTTTGAAAAAATTATTTAAAGGTTTTGGGAGCTTAGTTTAAGTCTAAACAACTTAGCTAAGCTCAAGAGTAAATTTTCGGAAAAACTCCCTTGGATGAGCCATGAAGCGGTTTGATGCATTGGTTATAATTTGCATGTTTAAATTCTGCTTTAAGAGCCCTCAATCATGCTACTTCAGCTATATGCTTAACACATGCAAGTAGATCCGTCATGTAACCCCCATAACCCGGCCTAGACGGTTGACCCGAATTAAGAAGTTTACACGGGGAAAACCAAAGTCAACCCGAAAGTCAACCTTGATTAACGACCCTTTTTTTCTTTTTAATCTTATCTAAATGCACATTAACTCTAGATATATTCATAAGATCAGCATACTCGAAGATCATCGCAATCAGAAAACATTTAGGGACTCGATTGCACAATTTATGAATTTAGGGACCAAAACGTAAATTCTGGAAATTATAAGGACTTAACCAACTTTTGAGTTACCATTATGAAATTAGTCATATTTCATGCTTCTCTGCCAAATTTCAACTCAAACGGGCATCTCAAACTCATTCAATTGCACATACAAAGTTCAGGACCAAAACGCAAGGATTTCAAAACATTTAACCAACAAATTCAGTGCCCAACGGTCGAGTGTTCCGGAACGGGGATGATCCGTTCCGAAACGCGGGACTGTTCCGAAACGAGTTCCGAAACAGGGCTTGGCAGTAGCAAAACCGTTCCAGAACGGTTTTACCCGTTTCGAAATGCCTAGGCCATTTCAGGCCCTCCGTTCCGATACGGTAGCACCTGTTCCGAAACAGGCTGCCCAGATTGCAGAAATTTTGCTGGTTTATTACTTAATTGATCCATCAAACATGCTCCAAAGACAACCAAATTATACCAGCAAGTCATTCAACACTCAAAGAACATAATTGCATCATTCTTTCACAAACATGGCATCAATTATGGAAAAACCCAATTCTATAGGCATGCATCCTATATTAGAAACCACACAAACACCAAAACATCCAAAACAACCTCAAAAAGGCCATTTACATGTTCCATCATTATTGAAAGCATAAAACCAACCTAGGGAGTCCAAAACATTTCCCAAAACAACCATTTAGGTTCCCATTGCCAAATGCCCAAAAGCTAATAGTGGTAAGAAAACATTCACCATACATGAGCTTAGTTCTTCACTTGGATTCTTGACCTCTTGCTGCCCCTTCAAGCACTTTAATGCTCTGCATTATTGGTTTAAGAAAAGAGAGAGCATAAGCACATAGCTTAGTGGGGAATGCTCATTTAAAACATCACAATAATGCATTTATAAAACTCCTTTTCAAAACCTTTAGTTTAAACCACATTCGATCATGCACAAATGTAAACAAACCAAGCATTTCATGCTTCAAATCATTAACATGTCATATTGGCCTCAAGTGATAATCATAACCATCTTTCCATTCAAACACAATGACAACAAACAACAACAATCGGAATCGGATACGCGGATTACAAGCGTTGTCCCTACGCTTCATACACACTACCAATCTCAAGGTGGAGCATGGTACAATCACAACCCCTCAACACCCATGATGGAGACTATGGTACAATCACAACCTCTCCACATCACTCATTGGTAGTTGTATAAATTCACTAACGAGATCACGGGACATACAACACAAGATCCACACATGGACTTTAAACCACCATTGTGATCTTAACAAACACAAGGTCCTCAAATGGAATTTTAACGACCATTATGACCTTACCATACACAAGGTCCACACATGGAATTTTAACCACCATGATGACCTTAACACAAGACCCACCCATGGACTTTTAACCACCAAGGTGTTCTTAACATCTCGTTAGTGTAATTGGATGGAGTCTACGGTACAATCACAACCACTCCACATCCAAGGCGACTTTATTTACGGTGCACCCAATCCTATAGCCGGCTAACTATATCCGATTCAAGTACTTTAAAACCAAGACATCACTTGCCAATATACATCATTTAACAACATTAATCCACTATTTTAAAGCATTTGACAAAGCCATTATCATCATGCATCATTATGCATCAAAACCACATTTATCAATGTACAAAAACAAGGATCTCTTACCTTGAGCATCCTTCAATACATGGCTTATAAAATCAGCAATAAACATGCTCAAAATATGCTTTCAAAACAGAATTTAAACATGCAATTAAAACACATTGCATTCAACCAACACATGGTTCATCAACAAGAGAGTTTTTCCGAAAACTTACTCTTGAGCTTAGCTAGTTGTTTAGACTTAAACTAAGCTCCCAAACCTTCAAAACATTGATTTCAAAGCTGAAAACCAAACTTCACTCACCGATTCCGTTTCGCCACTTGCCGAAACACCAATCAAGCTTCCGGATCAACACCACAAGGATCCGAAGATGTCTCCCCTGTTTTAAACACATCAAAGCAGAGGATTAATGCATCATCATGCATTAATATCTTCAACCAAGACACCTAAACTCGCTGCTCTCATCAACACTCACATTTCGGCTACCAAACACAACCGAAATCACATCCAACATCACTACAACACTACCCAGCCAAGATCCATCAATTCCAAACATTCATAAACCTCAATTAACATCCAAAAAGGATCTAAACACATCCTTATACCTCCAGCTATAGCAGATCACCAAGATCACTCCAAAAAATCACCAAAAACTCAAGCAAAACTTAGGAAAATTAACCTATTCGGGATTGCATTGATTAAACCTCAATTTCTCATCAATTATACATCCATTTTACAACAAAAACACATCTCAAAACAGTACCCAACCATTTCATACGAATTTCATCAAAATAAAGCAAATCTTGCATTTTAAAGCCAAGATCAAGAACACAATTGCAAAACCTTTAATAAAACACAAATCAAGGATTGAGAACTTGGGAATTTCAGTAAAGAACTGAGAATTTAGATGAGAAGGACGTTCATACCTCTAAACTTGAGTTTCTCCCTTTTTGGAACCAAAATTCTTGAAAATCCACTAAGCAAATGCTAAGGTTTTGATGTAGAAATGATTAGAGATCAAATGAAGGTTGAAATCTAATCTTTAGTTGTCAAAATCAGAGGGAATTTTGCTGGAGAAATGTGTTTGGGTTGAGAGAAAAGTTGAGAGAAAAGAAAATGGAAAATTTGAGAAAGTTAGTTAAAATGACAAAATATCTTCTTCCCTCCCTTTTTACCTTAATTAAAACCATTAATAAATTGATTAATACTAAGAAAAATATGGAGAAACTCTTCTTGGGTAAATAGCTCCTTAAAGATTCAAAGTTTCAATCCTTTTTAAAACAGTCACCTAGTTTTCGAAAATTACATTTTGGTCACTAACCCAAAATGTCACACTTCCAAACCTCATTTTGTAAAATTGATTTCACCATTCTCTTATATATAATAAAAGAGGATTTTAAGACATTTTTCCATATTTTAATGCAACCCGAACTAGGCTTTCCTAAAAATCACCTTTTATATTCGAACCGCACTCAGACCGGTCCTGTCCAAACCCAAAACTTCTAAGCCCAAAATTGGGGTGTTACAACTCTCCCCCCCCCCCTTAAGAAATTTCGTCCTCAAAATTTACCTGAATGAAAGAGATACGGAAACTGCTTCAACATGTCATCCTTCCGCTCCCACGTGGCTTCCTCAACACCACGATGTTTCCACAACACCTTTACCAACTCAATGGTCTTGCCTCGAAGAACCTTACTATCCGAATCCAGAATCTTCACCGGTTCCTCATCATAGGTCAAATCCGGATTCAATTCCACTTCTTCTACAGGCATCACATGTGAAGGATCAGATCTATACTTCCGAAGCATAGAAACATGAAACACATCATGAATCTTCTCCAACTCTTGCGGTAACCTCAACTTGTACGCAATAGTACCCACACGCTCAACCACCTCGTATGGTCCAATGTACATAGGGCTTAACTTACCCTTTCGGCCAAACCTCATCACCTTTTTCCAAGGCGAAACCTTCAAAAACACACGGTCACCCACCGCATACTCAATCTCCTTACGCTTCAGATCCGCGTAAGACTTTTGCCGATCAGAAGCTGTCTTCAAGCGCTCGTAAATGAGCTTCACCTTCTCGGTGGTTCCTTTCAACAAAGCTGGCATCGAAACCAACTTCTGACCCGTTTCAGCCCAACACAGAGGAGTCCTACACTTCCTCCCGTACAAAGCTTCATAAGGTGCCATTTGAATACTTGCCTGATAACTATTATTATAGGCAAACTCCACCAAAGGCAAATGTTTCTCCCAAGAGCCCTGAAACTCAATCACGCAGCACCTCAACATATCCTCCAAAACCTGGATAACACGCTCGGACTGACCATCCGACTGCGGATGATAAGATGTACTGAAACTCAACCGTGTACCCAAAGCCTGATGCAAACACTGCCAGAAATGCGATGTAAACCTCGGATCCCTATCCGACACAATCGACTTAGGCACACCATGCAGCCGCACAATCTCAGCAATGTACAGCTCCGCAAGCTTATCCAAAGAGTATGTAGTATGCACAGACAAGAAATGCGCACTCTTCGTCAGGCGATCCACAATCACCCACACCGAATTCTTCTTCGATGGCGACAAAGGCAAACCAGATACAAAATCCATGGTAATCCTTTCCCATGTCCACTCAGGAATTCTCAACGGTTGCAACAACCCTGAAGGAAACTGATGCTCAGCCTTAACTCGCTGACACACCATGCACTTGCTCACAAACTCAGCAACATCTTTCTTTAAACCAACCCAATAGTACTCATCACGAAGATCGCGATACATCTTAGTACTACCAGGGTGCATAGCAAAAGGACTACTATGACCTTCAGTCAGAATAGCACGCCTCAACTCAGCATCATTGGGCACTACTATTCGACTCCCAAAACACAACACTCCATCATCATTAAAACAGAAATCTGAAGGCCTATCCTCCGCAATATCCTGAACATGAGGTACCAAGGAATCATCCAACAACTGCTTTTCCTTGATCAACTGAACCAAAGATGGTTTCACTTGCAACTCAGCCACAAGACCACCATCACGCGAAATACTCAAACTGGCAAACATAGCCCTCAACTCAACAGCTACCTTCCTACTCAAGGCATCCGCTACAACATTAGCTTTACCCGGATGATACTCAATCGTCAAATCATAATCCTTGAGCAACTCCACCCAACGTCGTTGCCTAAGATTCAAATCCTTTTGAGACATTAGATACTTCAAACTCTTGTGATCCGTGTACACAGTACACTTCTCACCATACAGGTAATGTCTCCAGATGTTCAAAGCAAAAACAACCGCAGCCAACTCAATGTCATGCGTAGGATAATTGCGCTCATGCACTTTCAACTGCCGTGACGCATAAGCCACCACCTTACCCTCTTGCATCAACACACATCCCAGACCAACATAGGACGCATCACTATACACCACAAACTCTTTCCCTGATTCAGGTTGAACCAAGATAGGAGCTTGCGTCAAAGCTGCCTTAAGCTTCTCAAAAGCCTGCTGTCTCGCTTCCGTCCACTCATACTTAACATCCTTCTGCAACAACTTCGTCAAAGGTGCAGCAATCTTTGAAAACCCATTCACGAACCTCCGATAATATCCCGCCAAACCAAGGAAACTACGGACTTCATGAACAGACTTAGGAACCTTTCAATTCATCACCGTCTTAATCTTCTGAGGATCAACACGAATCCCTTCAGTAGAAACCACATGACCAAGAAACACCACTTCTCTAAGCCAGAACTCACACTTGCTCAGCTTGGCATAAAGCTGATTCTCCAACAAAGCTTGCAACACAATCCTCAAATGCTCTTCATGCTCCTCCTCCGTACGCGAGTACACGAGGATATCATCAATGAACACCACAACAAACTTATCCAGGTATTCATGAAATACCCGACTCATCATGTCCATGAAAGTTGCAGGAGCATTTGTCAAACCAAACGGCATCACAAGGAACTCATAATGCCCATATCTCGTCCTGAAAGCTGTCTTTGGCACATCCACATCCTTCACCATCAACTGGTAATACCCTGACCTTAAGTCAATCTTCGAGAACACAGCTGCTCCCCGAAATTGATCAAAAAGATCATCAATTCTCGGCAATGGATATCGATTCTTGATAGTCAACTTGTTAAGCTGACGATAATCAATGCACATTCTCATAGTGCCATCCTTCTTCTTCACAAGCAAGACCGGTGCACCCCAAGGTGACACACTCGGCCGAATGAAACCACGATCAAGCAACTCCTGCAGTTGCGTCTTCAGCTCTTTCAACTCCTTAGGCGCCATACGATAAGGGGTAATGGACACTGGAGTTGTGTTTTCATATAGCTCAATCCCAAACTCCACTTCGCGATTAGGAGGCAACCCAGGCAACTCCTCAGGAAACACACCCGGAAACTCTCGCACAGTCCTGATATCTTGCACACGCAACTCCTTAGAGCTAGGATTCATCACAAAAGCGAGATAAGCTTCACAACCTTGCCTCAGCATCCGGCTCGCCTCCAATGTAGACACCACATTGGCAAGAAACTTCACATTCTCACCAACCACAACTACCTCATAATCATCCGCAAGCTTCAACGAAACTCGCTTATTCTCACAATCCACTACAGCTCGATGCTCAACAAGCCAATCCATACCAAGGATTACATCAAACCCATAAAAAGGTAATTCCATAAGATCAACATGAAAAACATGATCTTGCACAACCAAAGGACATCTTCTATAAAGCTTTCGAGTCACAACAGTCTCGCCAAAAGAACTAGTGACACGCATACCAACATCCAAAGACTCAACAGGCAAACCAAGCAATTCAGCATGCTCACGCAAAATGTATGAGTTTGTAGATCCAGAATCAATCAAGGAAAGTAATGACAAGGATTGCAAAGTAAAAGTACCTGCGACCACATCCGTGTCATTCCTCCCCTCCCTCTGAGCATACACTCTGGCCTGGCCACCACCCTCAGGCTGAACAGCTACAACATGAGCCACATTCCGTCCACCTTCCTCTCTACGCTGAAAATTACCACGGCCGTGCCCACGACCTCTCTGCGTGCAACAACTCAAGGAGCACGTCCTTGGCCACCACCGGCCAACAGAGGACACTCCCTCCTCATGTGATCAGCGGATCCATAGTTCCATCACGATTTGCCAGCCGCCACAATAGGAGCCTGCACTTCCCTCGCCGCTCGAGGACAATCATGCCTCAAATGGCCACGCGAACCACATGTCCAGCATGTGTTCAGATCAGCTCTTGCCTTGCCTCCCTGAGCAGGCACACCACCACCTCGCTTAGCCGAAGACTGATACTTCTGATCACGTCCCCTCTTGTTCCGTCCACCACCGGAACTATACTCAGCAACTCGCTTACCGGCACTAGAAACAACACTTCTAGAAGATAAACCCAAATTCATCTCAATATCCTTTGCCCTACCAACCAGCACATCAAAATCATTATACTCAGCAGCCAGCATATAAGTCTTCACTTCCGTCACCAAACCATAACGGAACCGTTCACACCTCTCCCGCTCATCAGGAATAAGCTCAGGTGCATACTGACTGAGTCGGACAAACTGAACCTCGTACTCAGCCACTGTCATGCTCCCTTGGGTGAGAGACATGAATTCCCTCTTCTTTTCATCCAAATACCTCACACCCAGGTACCTTCTCTTGAATATGTTCTGAAAGAACGTCCATGTCACATCAGCATCCGCCATCCCAGAGATAGTGGTTGTCCACCAAGTGTAAGCATCGTCTTGCAACAACGATACCACACAGCCCAGCTTCTGCACATCAGTGCAATTCATTTGCCCCAAGATTCTCTTGGTACTTTCCAACCAAGACTCAGAACCTTCACCAGACAAACCCCTGAACACAGTCCCTCCCAGACTGCGCAAACGCTCCAAAGGTAGTCTAGCATTAGCATCTCCCTGATGCCCAGCTCCTTGAGCTCCAGCTACTGCTGCTCGAAAAGCTCCAGCAATAGCTTGTACCAGCATTGTCATGTCAGGAATTGTAACGCCCCGGTTTTGGGCTTAGAAGTTTTGGGCTTGGACCGGTTCGGTCAAAGTGCTGTTCGAATATAAAAAGGTGAAATTAGGAAAGCCTAGTTCGGGTTGCATTAAAAATATGGGAAAATGTCCTAAAATCCTCTTTTAATATATATAAGTGAACTGTGAAATCAATTTTACAAAATGAGGTTTGGAAGGGTGACATTTTGGGCTAGTGACAAAAATGTAATTTTTGAAAATTGCGTGACTGTTTTAAAAAGGATTGAAACTTTGAATCTTTAAGGAGCTATTTACCCAAAGGGAGTTTCTCCAGATTTTTCTAAGATATTAAATGATTTATTTCTGGTTTTTAAACAAAAGAAAAGTGGAGGGAAGATATTTTCCTATTTCCAACTAACTTTTCCATTTTCTATTTTCTCTCATTTTTTCTCTCAAGCCAAACATCTTTCTCCAGAGCTTTTTCCTCTGATTTTGTCACCTAAATATCTCTTTTCAATTCTCCTTTGATTGCTAATCATCTCATCAACAAAACCTCACCATTTGCTAATTGGATCTTCAAGCTTTTTGATTCTAAAAAGGGGAGAAACTCAAGTTTGGAGGTAAGAACGTCCTTCTCCTCTAAACTCTCAGTTCTTTACTGAAATTCCCAAGTTCTCAATCCTTAATTGATGATTTATAAAGGGTTTTATAGTTGTATCCTTGATTTTGGCTTAAAATGCAAGATTTGCTTGATTTTGATGAAAATTCGTATGATCTGTTTAAGCAGTGATTTGAGGTGTATTTTTGATGTTAAATGAATGTTAATTTGATTAGAAGTTGAGGTTTAATTAATGCAACCCCGGATAGGTTGAATTTCCTAAGTTTAACTTGTGTTCTTGGTTGATTTTGGAGTGATCTTGTGGATCTGTTATAGCTGGAGGTATAAGGATGATGTTAGATCCTTTTTGGATGTTAAATGATGTTTAAGGATGTTTAGATTTGATGGATCTTGGCTGGGCAATGTTGTGGAGTTGTTTGGATGCATTTTCGGTTGTGTTTGGTAGCCGAAAATGGAGTGTAGATGTGAGCAGCGAGTTTAGGTGCTTTCATTGAAGCTATTAATGCATGATGATGCATTAATCCTCTGCTTTGGTGTGTTAAAACAGGGGAGTCATCTTTGGATCCAAGAGGTGGTGATCCGGAAGCTTGATTTGTGTTTCGGCAAAGAGGCGAAACGGAATCGGTGAATGGATTTTGGTTTTCGGCTTTGAAACCAATGTTTTGAAGGTTTGGGAGCTTAGTCTAAGTTTAAACAACTTTGCTAAGCTCAAGAGTAAGTTTTCGGAAAAACTCTCTTGTTGAGGAGCCATGAGATGGTTGGGTGCAATGTGATTGTTTGCATGTTTTAAATTCTGTTTTGAAAGCATATCTAGCATGTTTATTTGCTGAGATTATAAGCCATGTGTTGAAGGAAACTCAAGGTAAGAGTTCCTTGTTTTTGAACATTGTTTAAATGTGGTTTGATGCTTAAAGATGCATGATGTTTATGGCTTTGTTTAATGCTTTAAAACAGTGGAATATTGATGATAAATGATGCATATTGGCAAGTGATGTTTTGAAAAAGGTTAAGGTCACTAAGGTGGTTAAAAGTCCTTAGGTGAGCCTTGAAGGTCACAAAGGTGGTTCTCCTTAAGCCAGAACTCACGCTTGCTCAGCTTAGCATAAAGCTGATTCTCCAACAAAGCTTGCAAAACAATCCTCAAATGCTCTTCATGCTCCTCCTCAGTACGCGAGTACACAAAGATATCATCAATGAACACCACAACGAACTTATCCAGGTATTCATGAAACACATGATTCATCATGTCCATGAAAGCAGCAGGAGCATTTGTCAAACCAAACGGCATCACAAGGAACTCATAATGCCCATACCTTGTCCTGAAAGCATGTCTTCCTTCCGCTCCCATGTGGCTTCCTCAACACCTCGATGCTTCCACAACACCTTCACCAATTCAATGGTCTTGCCACGAAGAACCTTGCTATCCGAATCCAGAACCTTCACCGGTTCCTCATCATAGGTCAAATCCGGATTCAAAACCACTTCCTCCACAGGCATCACATGCGAAGGATCAGATCTATACTTCCGGAGCATAGAAACATGGAACACATCATGAATCTTCTCCAACTCTTGAGGTAACCTCAACCGATACGCAACAGGACCCACACGCTCAACCACCTCATATGGTCCAATGTATCTAGGGCTCAACTTACCCTTCCGGCCAAACCTCATCACCTTCTTCCAAGGCGAAACCTTCAAAAACACACGGTCACCCACCGCATACTCTATCTCCTTACGCTTCAAATCCGCGTAAGACTTTTGCCGATCAGAGGCAGCCTTCAACCGCTTACAAATGAGCTTCACCTTCTCGGTGGTCCCTTTCAACAAAGCCGGCATCGAAACCAACTTTTGACCAGTTTCAGCCCAACAAAGAGGAGTCCTACACTTCCTCCCATACAGAGCCTCATAAGGTGCCATCTGTATACTCGCCTGATAACTATTGTTATAAGCGAACTCAACCAAAGGCAGATGCTTCTCCCAAGAACCTTGGAACTCAATCACGCAGCACCTCAACATATCCTCCAAAATCTGGATAACCCGCTCAGACTGACCATCCGACTGAGGATGATAGGATGTACTGAAATGCAACCTTGTACCCAAAGCTTGATGCAAACACTGCCAGAAACGCGATGTGAACCTCGGATCCCTATCTGACACAATCGACTTAGGCACACCATGCAGCCTCACAATCTCCGCAATGTACAGCTCTGCCAGCCTATCCAAAGAAAACGTAGTATGCACAGGCAAGAAATGCGCACACTTCGTCAGGCGATCCACAATCACCCAAACAGAATTCTTCTTCGAAGGAGACAAAGGTAAACCAGATACAAAATCCATGGTAACCCTTTCCCACTTCCATTCAGGGATTTTCAACGGTTGCAACAACCCAGAAGGAACCTGATGTTCAGCCTTAACTCGCTGACACACCAAACACTTGCTCACAAACTCTGCAACATCCTTCTTCAAACCCACCCAATAGTACTCATCACGAAGATCACAATACATCTTAGTACTACCAGGGTGCATAGCAAAAGGACTACTATGACCTTCAGTCAGAATAGCACGCCTCAACTCAACATCAGCAGGCACTACTATCCGACTACCAAAACACAACACACCATCCTCATTAAAGCATAAATCCGAAGGTCTACCCTCCGCGATATCCTGAACATGAGACACCAAGGAATCATCCAGCAACTGCTTTTCCTTGATCAACTGAACCAAAGATGGTTTCACTTGCAACTCAGCAACAAGACCACCATATCGCGATATGCTCAAGCTAGCAAACATAGCCCTCAGCTCAACAACTACCTTCCTACTCAAGGCATCCGCAACAACATTAGCTTTTCCAGGATGATACTCAATCGTCAGATCATAATCCTTGAGCAACTCCAACCAACGCCGCTGCCTAAGATTCAACTCCTTCTGAGACATCAGATACCTCAAACTCTTGTGATCCGTGTACACAGTACACTTCTCACCATACAGATAATGTCTCCAGATCTTCAGAGCAAAAACCACTGCAGCCAGCTCAATATCATGCGTAGGATAATTGCGCTCATGCACTTTCAACTGCCGCGATGCATAAGCCACAACCTTACCCTCTTGCATCAGCACACATCCCAAACCAACATAGGATGCATCACTATAGACCACAAACTCTTTCCCTGATTCAGGCTGAACCAAGATAGGAGCTTGCGTCAAAGCCGCCTTAAGCTTCTCAAAAGCCTGCTGTCTCGCTTCCGTCCACTCATACCTAACATCCTTCTGCAACAGCTTCGTCAAAGGAGCAGCAATCTTGGAAAAACCATCCACAAACCTTCGATAGTATCCCGCCAAACCAAGGAAACTACGGACCTCATGAACAGACTTAGGAACTTTCCAGTTCATCACCGCCTCAATCTTCTGAGGATCAACACGAATCCCCTCAGCTGAGACCACATGCCCAAGAAACACCACCTCCTTAAGCCAGAACTCACACTTGCTCAGCTTAGCATAAAGCTGATTCTCCAACAAAGCTTGCAAAACAATCCTCAAATGCTCTTCATGCTCCTCCTCAGTACGCGAGTACACAAGGATATCATCAATGAACACCACAACGAACTTATCCAGGTATTCATGAAACACACGATTCATCATGTCCATGAAAGCAGCAGGAGCATTTGTCAAACCAAACGACATCACAAGGAACTCATAATGCCCATACCTTGTCCTGAAAGCTGTCTTAGGCACATCCACATCTTTCACCTTCAACTGATAATACCCTGACCTCAAGTCAATCTTAGAGAACACAGCAGCTCCCCGAAATTGATCAAAGAGATCATCAATCCTCGGCAAAGGATACCGATTCTTGATAGTCAACTTGTTCAGCTGACGGTAATCAATACACATTCTCATAGTGCCATCTTTCTTCTTCACAAACAAAACCGGTGCTCCCCAAGGTGACACACTCGGCCGGATGAAACCACGATCAAGCAGCTCTTGCAACTGCGTCTTCAGCTCCTTCAGCTCCTTAGGTGCCATTCTATAGGGAGTAATGGACACAGGAGTTGTATTCTCATACAGCTCAATTCCAAACTCCACCTCGCGATTAGGAGGTAAACCAGGCAACTCCTCAGGAAAAACACCAGGAAACTCCTTCACAACTCTGATATCTTGCACCCTCAACTCCTTAGAGCTAGGATTCATCACAAAAGCTAGATAAGCTTCGCAACCCTGCCTCAGCATCCTACTCGCCTCCAAGGTAGACACCACATTGGCAAGAAACTTCACATTCTCACCAACCACAACAACTTCATAATCATCCGCAAGCTTAAGCGAAACTCGCTTATTTTCACAATCTACCACAGCACGATGCTCAGCAAGCCAATCCATACCAAGGATCACATCAAAACCATAAAAGGGCAACTCCATAAGATCAACATGGAAAACATGTTCTTGAACAACCAAGGGACACCTTCTATAAAGCTTTCGAGTCACAACAGTTTCACCAAAAGAACTAGTGACACGAACACCAACATCCAAAGACTCAACAGGCAAACCAAGCAATTCAGCATGCTCACACAAAATGTATGAATGCGTAGATCCAGAATCAATCGAAGAAAGCAATGACAAGGATTGCAAAGTAAAGGTACCTGCAATCACATCTGCATCATTCCTTCCCTCACGCTGAGCATACACCCTAGCTTGGCCTCCACCTTCAGGCTAAATAGCCACAACATGGGCTACTCAACGACCACCTTCCTCTCGCCTCTGGAAATTACCACGGCCGCGCCCACGACCTCTCTGTGGTGCAGCAACAACAGGAGCACGCTCTTGGCCACCAGCCAACCTCGGACAATCTCGCCTCAAATGGTCTACAGAACCACAATTCCAGCATCCATTACCAGCTGCCGCAACAGGAGCTTGCACCTCCCTCACAGCACGAGGACAGTCACGCTTCATGTGACCACGTGAGCCACAGATCCAGCAAGCACTCGGATCAGCTCTAGCATTACCTCCTCTAGCAGGTGCACCACCACCTCTCTTGGCTGAGGACTGATACTTCTGGTCACGTCCCCTCTTGTTCCGTCCACCTCCGGAACTAAACTCAGCTGATCTCTTTCCAGCACTTGCTCTAGCACTTCTCGCAGATAAACCCAAGTTCATCTCTATGTCCTTGGCTCGGCCCACCAACACATCAAAATCATCATATTCAGTGGCCAGCACATACATTTTCACGTCCGTCACAAGACCATAACGAAACCTCTCGCACCTTGCCCGTTCATCAGGTATCAGCTCCGGTGCATACTGACTGAGTCGCACAAACTGCGCCTCATACTCAGCCACACTCATGCTCCCTTGGGTAAGAGACATGAATTCACGCTTTTTCTCATCAAGATATCTCACTCCAAGATATCTCCGCTTGAACACATTCTGGAAGAATGTCCAAGTAACATCAGCTTCAGCCATCCCAGCTATGGTGGTCGTCCACCACGTATACGCATCGTCCTGCAGCAAGGACACAACACAACCCAACTTTTGCACATCCGTGCAGCTCATCTGACCCAAGATACGCTTGGTACTCTCTAGCCAAGCTTTAGAACTCTCAGCCGACATACCCCTGAACTCAGTCCCACCAAGACTGCGCAAACGCTCCAAAGGTAGTCTAACTCCAGCATCTCCCTGATGCCCAGCTCCTTGAGCTCCAGCTACTGCTGCTCGAAAAGCACCCGCAATAGCTTGTACAAACATAGACATATCAGGCATAGCTTGCCCCTGACCAACTTCTGGTCCAGCAGCTCCAGCACCAGCTGCAGCTTCAGCTCTTTCTCTCCCAGCACCACCACCAGGCGGAGGAGGGGGTAACACTGCACTACCAGTATTCTCTTCATTCTTGTTCTCATTGGGAGCCGTAACTCGCACACTACCTTGTAACTCTCTACGTGGTGCCATACTTTTACCATGCAATCACAATGCAAATAAAACAAGTCAGGCCCAGCAAGGTAAGCAATCCAAGTATTCAAGCTCAATTTCATTCAAAATCAACATCATTTCATTAGCTTTTGTTTGGCAATGGGTACCCTCAACATGCTACATCACAGCATACAACTCAATTGCATCCAAATCACAAGCCACTAAACATGCTTTCAAACAACAAGCATACAAGGCAAACATACTTCAATCATGCATACATTCATTCCCAATTACTCGAGAACTCAGCTCTGATACCAGCAAATGTAACCCCCTTAACCCGGCCTCGACAGTTGACCCGAATTAAGAAAGTCACACGGGGAAAACCAAAGTCAACCCGAAAGTCAACCTTGATTAACGACCCTTTTTTCTTTCTTTTTAATCTTGTCTAGATGCACTTTAGTCCTAATTGTGATCACACAAACATCATACACAAAGACCGCAAACATCTGAGATCAAACAGGGACCCAATTGAACAAATTACAACTTTAGGGACCAAATTGTAATTTCTGATAATTAAAAGGACTTAACCCAAATTAAAGTTACCAACTTGAAATTAATCAGGTTTCATGCTTCTCTGTGAAATTTCAGCTCAAAAGGACTTCCAAAACTCATACAATTGCACAAACAAGTTTCAGGACCAAAACGCAAACAATTCAAAACATTTAACTGCCAATGTTAGCCCCCAACGGTCGTTGTTGCGTGTAAATAGTATATCGCAATTGCAGTGCAAGTGTACACGTCGCAAATAATAAAGTGATACGAAGTATCGGATATCGTCTCCACAGGGATTGGGCTAATGACTTCACCTTGATTTACTGCACGAAGTAAAGGAAATATTTTAGAGAATTGTCACGAATAATAAAGTAAAACGTAAATAAAAAGATTGGGAAATCAAGATAGAAAGAATGGGCCGGTATTGAATTGCTCGGTAGTGTAGGTATTGAATTGCTTAGGATCTCCAGTTCTGTCGTCGCTCCCGTCGCCGACAGCAACTGTCGCGGCGTCTGTCCGTTAGCTGTTGCGGCAGCAGACACTAACTCAGTACTTCAAGCTTGGCAAGAATCCCAGATCTGCCTTGCCCTATCCCTAGGCACAAGTCTGTCGATGAACACGTCTTTGATGATACCTCCCGGCGTGAATCGAAGGATGAACACCGATGTGTATGAATTCTTCCTTAGCCACTTAACCTCGCCTTATCCCTAAGCACGAGATGGTTCAACTATAAGCTAGAGAATACGCTTTTATCTCTTTCGTATACTTAACTCTCCCGATGCTAAGTAAATAGATAACCTCACAATGCTCTCCCGATGCTCTTGCAAGATGTTAAAACCAAGATAAAAGAACTTGAAGTTTATTTTATTGAAACTGAAAAATCCTAAAACAAAGCAACCCTTGCAACTACTTTACAAAACAACCCGTAACCCTAGGGGGAATTTAGAACATGTCGGAGACAGGTTAACGGCAGGGTTTTTGGTTTCGGTTCTGGGGTAGTCGGCTATGCCCTAGGTTTAATCTATGCCCTTTATATAAGCTTTGGGCTCAAGTTATCTAAGGTAACAAGGATTACAACTTTAATTAAAAGTAAGATTCTAATAAAGATTAAATCTCTAAGGTATCCTACTTTCTAGCTGCCTCCTTGCTTTTAGGGATTTCCTCTCCTTTGAGCTTTGGCTTGACATATCTTTTGATCCGGGGCTTGGAAAATTATTTGGCTGCCACACGACAGACGAGCAGATTTTTCTCTATATATCGATGTCCACTTCATTTTTCCTCTTCAATAATCTGCTGTCACCATGCTGTCGTGACGGGTCCATGACAGGTTCGTCATCTTCAGCTGTTTGATCAGTTTCGCCTTCCTGCTTATCTGCCCTTCGCCTGCCTTCATCGTCAACCTTGGCAGCTACCTGCAAAATACACCATCTTTTAGTAGAATCCGTGCCTTTTATATAATTGTGATATTTAATTAAAAACTATCCTAAATGCAATGCAATGATGCTTGAATGCAGCAGAAATATGGGTTAAAAGGGTGTAAATAATAGAACTTTTACGCACTCAACACACCCCCAAACTCAAGTCTTTGCTTGCCCTCAAGCAATTAAACCTAAAAAAATGAAAATTTTTGTGTTGGCTTTCAAACAGTGAACTGTCCCTTACCCGTCGCTCATTCTCTATGGCGGCAGCAACCTGTCGGAAAGGCTAGGATCTGTCCGGAATCTCCCTATAGTTCTCGTGCAGTGTGTGCATGCTTGTGAACAGTTATATGCTAAGATTCTCTTAGTTTCACTAGAATATTCAACTCCTTAATCTTGAATTTTTATGCCAAAGTTTATATTTTTTTTTTAGAAGGCACATTTTCATGCTTCTTTTTCTTCTATTTTCAAGCTAAAATTTTTCTAGAGCCAGTTTTGGGCACCTCTAGTTAGCTTCCTAGAGCCGGTTTCGGGCACCTCTAGGTTTTTTGATTTTCTTTTACTAAACTTCTTTCCTAGAGCCAGTGTTAGGCACCTCTAGGGGCTATTCAAGTTCTAAGCATCCTATTCTAGTTTGGCTAAAAGAAATCTAAGCAATATAACAGTCACAAAAGTGTTTAAGTTTTCAGAACTATAGAAAGGCTCTAAACTTTTCCTTAACCTGTCCTAAAGATGCTGCCACGACAGAGCCGTCATGACAGGTAAGCTAACTTCACAGTTTTAAGCCAACAGTTTCTGAAAATATATATATATATATATATATATATATATATATATATATATTTTAAACTAAAGGCAATTAAAAAGACACAACAGTTAAACAAAAGATGTGCTAAGGATGCCATTAGATATGGAGGGTTGCCACCCCCAAACTCAAGGGTTGCATTGCCCTCAATGCAAAACAACATAAAAACAATTAAAGAAGAAAAAAAAGAAAAGTACATCACAATTATAAAGGGCAGGCAGCAATAAGAAGAGATAAAAGAAATAAAAACTTAAATTTATGCGATGTCCTCGCTGCTGCTGCTGACGCGGATCTGATGGTAGCGTCTGCGTTGAGGAGGTGGCTGGGCAGGTTCTGGGGCAGGTTGATCGACAGCTTCGTCAGCCTGTTGAGGGGCAGGATCTTCCTCCGGTTGGGGGACAGGGTCGTCAGCATGTGGAAGGGCAGTTGTCTCCACTAGCCTGACATCAGAACTGCTGCTGCTGCTGCTGCTGTCCCAGCTGGTGGACATGATGGCCTTGGACAGCTTTCTCTTGTCTGCCACATGCTTGATACGCTTCACCCGTGTGAAGGCGCTGTCCAAGTTCCTCCGGACAAGGGGGCTGTCGTCAGTGGCAGCTCGCTTTGTTCCTCGAGGGGAGGTGGCTGCCGGTGGGCTGCCGGCTGCAGTTGGGGAAGGTGTGGAGGAGGCAGATTCTCCATGGGGAGAGACAGGTGGTGTGGGAGTAGGGGATGGGATATGGAAATAATGGGCGGGGAAGGTTAGGAAAGAAACATCCGAAAAATTCAAAGTGTTGGTAATGAAGTTTACCGTAGCATTGGAGAAGTCTCGGATGAATGTCATTAAGCCCATTTGGCGTTTCTCGATCCGCAGGACTGCAGCAAGGATGTGAGCATTCTGATCTGCCGGAGTGGTATTGGTGGCAGCTTCTGGGGCAGGTTCAGTGGCAGGCTCGGGGACAGGCTCCTCATCAGACTCAGCAGGGGGGGCGTTGGGATCGAAGGCGTTGAGAGGCGATACGACTACTAGCTCCATGAGGCTGGAGATGTTGTTGTCTGTCCAGCCGCTGCCCTTCTTGATGTTGTCTGCGGCTTCCTCCGGTACGGCAGCGCAGCGGCAGAGGGCGGTTATGGTGCAGGGCAGGCAGAGTCGTGAGTCTGAGCGGAATGCGCAATCTAGAATGCTGTCCCTCATGTACCTGCCCACATTGATGGGCCTGTTATGCATGATAGAGTGGATGAGGGCCAACCTCTGCCTGTTGACTGTCGTGTGGTGGGATGAGGGCAGGATACGCTTTTTAATAAAAGCGTTCCATAACTTTGCCTCTGGTAGGAGCTGCCCCCTGTTGACAGAATGAGGGTTCTTCTTACTCGTACTCCACGTCGTTCCGACTTCTGTCAACTCCCTCATGACAGCATCATGGCCGGCAGCGTCCAGGGTGTCCCAAAACTGTTGATGGGCATCATCGTTGGGGCCAAAGAAGAGGCCGAAGACATGGTTGATGCTGCTGGCTGTAAAAGGTACTGTCACTCCCCTGACGGTGACAGATGTTGCCGTCTTCCTCTCGATCGCCGCATAAAACTCCCTTACTAGGGTGTCGTTAAGTTCTGCCGGCTGCTCAGCGAAATCTTCCCACAATTGAGCGGTTATGGCCTGCATGATGAACGGCCGGAGTCCCAACAGAGGGGCATCTCTGTTGTAGATGAAGCTTCGTTCTTCCCAAAGTTCCTTCTTAGCGAACGGAGATGCTGCTGCGGAAGAGGAAGCGGCAGCAGCGTTCTGTCGGGTTTGTCTTGAAGACATGTTTGGTTGCAAGGGCTGAAAATGAAAGAAAAGAGATCAAAGTAGAAGAGAATAGCAAGAGAGAAAATCTGAAGTGAGGAAAAATGAAAAATAGAAGGGGTTTATATAGCTGTCGGGGGCTGCCCATTTAATGCCGCAACGGCAGGCGGGAATAACGGAGCGGCAGATTGAATGTTGCGTCTGACACGTCTGATGGACATTAATGCTGCGTCTGCCGCACGATTCTTCGGCTGCTGTGCGTCTGTTGACAGCCTGTCAACTCCGTCTGCGCCGGCAGCCGAAACGACAGGTTATAAATGGACTTTATTTTGGGCTGATGGATGGGCGGTGGGCTTGGGCCACTTCTTCTTTCTCACTTGCCTTCTTTATTTCCTACAAACTGAAATTTAAAAAAAACAAAACATTATTCGAATAAAATAAATCTAATTCCTAATAAATAATAATAATAAAAATAAAAATAAAAGAATTAGGTTAAATTAGGGATGCCTTGTGGGGCATCACCTAAAGTAACCACTTCCTGTGTTCCTGGGGCTTCAGTCCCTTGATAGTGCTTGAGGCGTTGTCCATTGACTTTGAATTTGTGCCCGTCTTTTAGTGATTGAATTGTAATGGCACCATGGGGAAAAACTTGAACTACTTGGAATGGGCCAGACCATCTAGATTTGAGCTTCCCTGGAAAGAGTTTCAATCTAGAATTGAACAACAACACAAGCTGCCTTGGGCAGAACTGTCGTGGCAGCAACTTCTTGTCATGCCACTTTTTAGTTTTTTCCTTGTAAATCCTTGCATTGTCGTAGGCCATTGTCCGTATTTCATCGATCTCATTCAAATCTAACAGCCTTTTCTGGCCTGCCTTGTCCAAGTCCATGTTTACTGCCTTGATCTCCCAATATGCCTTGTGTTCTATCTCGACAGGCAGATGACAGGTTTTCCCATAGATCAAACGAAATGGAGACATGCCCAATGGAGTCTTGAAGGCTGTTCTGTATGCCCATAATGCGTCATTCAGAAGCAAAGACCAATCTTTCCTAGTTGGTTTAACCATTTTTTCAAGAATGTTCTTTACTTCCCTATTGGATATCTCAGCCTGTCCATTGGTCTGTGGGTGGTATGCTGTCGCGATCCTGTGCTTGACACCATATTTTCTCAAGGCTGCAGCAATTACCTTGTTGTCAAAATGTCTCCCTTCATCGCTGATAATCGCTCTAGGGATGCCGAATCTAGAAAAGATATTTTTGTGCAAAAATCTTTGGACTGTTTTGGCATCATTCTTTTGAGTTGCGATTGCTTCTACCCACTTGGAGACATAATCCACTGCTAGGAGGATGTAAAGATTTCCACAAGAAGATGGAAAAGGTCCCATAAAATCAATCCCCCAAACGTCGAAGATTTCGACTTCTAAAATATTCTGCAGTGGCATCTCGTTTCTCCTCGAGATGTTACCTGTCCGCTGGCACCTGTCACAGTTTTTATAAAATTCCTGTGCATCCTTGTACAGTGTCGGCCAGTAGAACCCTGACTGCAGCACCTTGGCAGCAGTTTTATTGCCTCCTAAGTGTCCTCCATATTGTGAAGCATGACAGTGATGGAGAATGTCTTCTTGTTCTTCTTGTGGTATGCATCTCCTTATAATCTGATCTGCGCACATTTTGAAAAGAAGAGGTTCGTCCCAATAATAATGTTTAACATCATTTTGAAACCTCTTCCTGGCTTGGTAAGTAAGATCAGCAGGTAATATTCCGCTAACTATAAAATTAACGAAATCAGCATACCAGGGAAGGTTAGAAGACTTACCTGCCGCCATGGCTGTCGCGACAGCTAGTGCGGCAGCAAAGAGCTGCTCATCTGGGAAGGTCTCCAATATGTGTGTCTCATCTGGCGGTAGACTCTGTCCCGTTTCCAACCTCGACAAGTGATCTGCCACCTGGTTTTCTGTCCCCTTTTTATCTTTTATCTCAAGGTCGAACTCTTGTAATAGTAATATCCATCGTATCAACCTAGGTTTTGCATCCTTCTTTGCAAATAAATATTTGAGGGCAGAGTGGTCGGTGTGTATTATAACTTTCGTTCCAAGAATGTAAGAACGAAACTTGTCGATAGAAAACACCACGGCTAACAGCTCCTTTTCCGTGGTGGTATAATTTACTTGGGCATCATTCAATGTTTTGCTAGCGTAATATATGACATGAAACAGCCTGTCCTTGCGCTGCCCAAGTGCTGCCCCGACAGCATAGTCACTAGCATCACACATAATTTCAAACGGTTGCGTCCAGTCTGGTGGCTGTACTATGGGGGCTGTCACTAACTTTTCCTTCAGAACCTTGAATGCTTCAGTACATTCTTCATTAAAGTCGAAGGGTCGGTTCTGCTCTAGGAGATGACATAGGGGTTTTGTAATTTTTGAGAAATTGGCAATAAATCTCCTATAAAAACCAGCATGCCCTAAAAAACTCCTAATGCCCTTGACTGTTGTTGGCGGCGGCAGCTTCTCTATGACCTCTATTTTTGCCCTGTCGACTTCTATCCCACGGCAGCTAATCTTATGGCCTAAAACTATCCCTTCATCTACCATAAAATGACATTTTTCCCAATTAAGAACAAGATTAGCCTTTTCACATCTTTCAAGTACCTTTTGAAGGTTGCCGAGGCAGCTCTCAAAATCGTCTCCAAAGACGGAAAAATCATCCATGAAGATCTCAAGGAAGTCTTCTACCATGTCGGAGAATATTGCCATCATGCACCTTTGGAAGGTGGCAGGTGCGTTACAGAGGCCGAATGGCATCCTCCTGAATGCAAATGTTCCGTAGGGGCATGTGAAAGTCGTTTTCTCTTGGTCCTCCGGTGCAATAGCAATTTGGTTATAACCTGAATAACCATCAAGAAAACAATAATAAGATTTACCCGCTAATCCATACAAACCCTCCAACCGGTCAAAAGATATTTGGCTTGACATATCTTTTGATCCGGGGCTTGGAAAATTATTTGGCTGCCACACGACAGACGAGCAGATTTTTCTCTATCTATCGATGTCCACTTCATTTTTCCTCTTCAATAAAGGGTAAGGGAAAGTGGTCTTTTCGGGTAGCTTTGTTAAGCTTCCGATAGTCCATACAAACCCTCCAACCGGTCACAGTCCTGGTTGGGATTAACTCGTTGTTTTCATTGGTGATTACAGTCATGCCTCCTTTCTTAGGAACACATTGCACCGGGCTTACCCATTTGCTGTCGGAGATGGCGTAAATAATACCTGCATCTAACCATTTAATTATTTCTTTACGCACTACCTCCTTCATTGCAAGGTTTAACCGCCTTTGGGCATCAATAGTCGGCTTATGGTCTTCCTCTAAGAGGATTTTGTGCATACAGATTGCCGGACTAATGCCCTGGATGTCTGCTATCGTCCATCCTATCGCCCTTTTATGCTGCCTTAGCATGTCGACCAGCTGTCGTTCCTGTTCCTGCGGCAGCTTAGCAGAGATGATTACAGGCAGTGTGTTATCACAACCAAGATAAGCATATTTAAGCTGCCCTGGCAGGGGCTTAAGTTCTAAGACAGGTGGTTCTACAGTGGAGGGCTTTTGGATTAAATGGTTATCCGAAGTGTAATTTAAGGGTTCGAATAACTTACCTGGACGATGATCTAACCAGTTTACCTCCTCATGACCTTCAGTATCAGATGTATCGGATTTAGAGGGGTCACTGTCGTCTGTGCTGCCGTCGTTGCTGTCGTCGTCACTGTCGTGACAGGTCGATAGATGGCTGTCGTAGCAGTGACCAAATTTAATATCTCGGCAGCCTGTCCTGATGCAGGGGTAATCAAAGGTCACCTCGATGATGGCTTTGCATTCCTCGTCCACATCGGCATGTTTCATTGCTTGGAGAACATTCAACTTAATTTCTTGATCGTTCACGCGCATGGTGAGTTCTCCTTTTTCCACATCAATCAACGATCTTCCCGTGGCTAGGAAAGGTCGTCCGAGGATGACTGGTGCGTTCTCATCTGCCTCACAATCTAAAATAAGAAAGTCAGCAGGAAAGATAAGTTTATCCACTCTTACCAAAATATCTTCAATTTTTCCCTCGGGGTGAACGTAAGAGCGGTCGGCTAGCTGTAGGGTAACTGTCGTGGGCCGCGCCTTTCCAATACCTAGTTTCTGAAAAACAGATTTGGGCATTAGATTAACACTAGCACCTAGATCACAAAGTGCCTTACCCACAAATTTATTGCCGATTACGCAAGGTATGAGGAAGCTCCCTGGATCCTTCTTTTTCTGGGGTGGTTGTCGATGAAGAATACTCATGCAACCCTCTTGCATCCTTACCGTTTCAAATTCCCCAAGTTTAGATTTTTTAGACATTACATCCTTGAGAAATTTAGCATAACCTGGCATTTCCCTAACTGCATCTAACAACGGAATATTAATATGAACCTGTTTAAAAATATCATAAATTTTTTTGAGTTGAGATTCATTCTTAGCTTGTTGTATCCGTTGGGGAAAAGGTGGTGGAGGACGATAATCAGCAATGCGTCCTTCCCACTGCATGCGAATCTGAGGACGATAATCTTCCTTTTTTTCCTCTGTCGCTTCTGCTGTCGTGGCAGGATCATCGGCAGCAGTCTGTTTATCACCTGTCGGGGCAGCTTCCTCGGCAGGTTTGTTCAAAGCAGGGTCCTTTTCTGTATCAACTTTTTCCGGCCCTGGTAACTTTTTCCCACTCCTAGTAGTAATTGCCTTACATTGCTCATGAGGGGGTGGTCTAGCGTTTTCAGTATTGCTAGGGAAACCTCCATTCTGCCTTGGTTTGATATGCTGCGATACTTGACCCATTTGTGTCTCTAGAGATTTCAAGGTGGCCTCACGGTTTGTCATTCTCATCTTAGTCTCGTCCATAAAATTTTCCGTCTTTTTGACAAACTGATTAATATTTTCCATATATGTGCCAGTCTGAGACATAAAGGTGGCCAAAGTCTGCTCCAATACACTACTCGTGGCAGGTGGTGGCTGCTGTTGTTGTTGAGGCGGCAGGTTCTGCGGCAGGTTCTGCGGCTGCAGTTGCTGTCTCGTCAACAATCTAGGACCCCCCTGATTCTGATTATATGCTTGCGGATTCAGGGCATTGTTAGGATTACTCCAGGAAAATTTGGGATCCTTTCTCCAATTAGGGTTGTAATTGTTGGAATTGTAGTTTGGCTTGTAATTTCCAACATATTTCCCTTCTTCTATGTTTATAGGGCACTCATCCCTACTATGATTTCCCTCACAAGTGGCACAAATTTCCTCGACAGCAAACCCTCGTACTTCCTCTTCACTCAATAAGTGTTTCATGGCTTTAGTGAGGAATGCTACCTGTGATTTCATAGTGCTGTCAGCCTCATAGTCCTTGACAGCAAGTACCCGTTTACCCCCTCTTCTAGCTGTCGGAAACTGCTCCTCATTCTTAGCTAGATTCTTCAGAACTTGTAGTGCCTCGTCCGGATCTTTATCCAATAACAGTCCATTTGCTGCAGAATCAATGCGAATGCGAGTTTGTAAGTTAGCAGCATTATAAAACTTAGTTACCTGATTCCAGACGGGGAATCCATGCATTGGGCAGTTCCGTAGAAGAGTAGTAAATCTGTCCCAGGCCTCGTGCATCGGCTCGTCATCTTCCTGTTGAAAAGTAGCAATTTCGTTACGTAATCGCTCAGATAAATGTGAAGGATTAAAACGAGATAAAAATTCACGAGTTAGATCTGCCCAAGTCATAATAGAACCCGGTGTAAGTTTATTCCACCAAGTTTTAGCTCTATCCCTTAATGAATGAGGGAATAGCCGAAGCCTCAGTATCTCCGGACTAACTCCTGGTAGCCTAAACGAACCACAGATCTCCTGGAACGTTTTGAGATGCTCCCTAGCATCTTCTGTCGCAGAACCACTAAACTGTCCGGCGTTGTTGATCATACTAAACATGACAGGTTTAAGTTCAAAGTTATCAACATCAATATCCGGCAGCGTGGTCTCCAGCTCTACATGGTCATTCAGCATGTAGTCACGACATGACCGTCGTCCACCTGCCCCAAGCGGATCGCCGACAGGCGGTACGTCTCCTCCAGCAGGTTGGTTATGGGCCATCTGCTCAAGCTGTTCTTCAAGGTATTCGTTCCTGTCCAAAAGATGGCGAATCTGTTTCTTGAGATTGAATGATCGTTCGATTTCCGGATCTAACTTATACTCAGGATCCTCGCCTCTTTTCGATCTGCGCATAAACAAGAGAACCTTGTGAAAAGCAAGAGTTGAAAAACAAAAACAAAAATAAAAATAAAAACAAAAAGTGCAATAAAATAAAGGTGTAGTTATGTTGCCAATCCCCGGCAACGGCGCCAAAAACTTGTTGCGTGTAAATAGTATATCGCAATTGCAGTGCAAGTGTACACGTCGCAAATAATAAAGTGATACGAAGTATCGGATATCGTCTCCACAGGGATTGGGCTAATGACTTCACCTTGATTTACTGCACGAAGTAAAGGAAATATTTTAGAGAATTGTCACGAATAATAAAGTAAAACGTAAATAAAAAGATTGGGAAATCAAGATAGAAAGAATGGGCCGGTATTGAATTGCTCGGTAGTGTAGGTATTGAATTGCTTAGGATCTCCAGTTCTGTCGTCGCTCCCGTCGCCGACAGCACCTGTCGCGGCGTCTGTCCGTTAGCTGTTGCGGCAGCAGACACTAACTCAGTACTTCAAGCTTGGCAAGAATCCCAGATCTGCCTTGCCCTATCCCTAGGCACAAGTCTGTCGATGAACACGTCTTTGATGATACCTCCCGGCGTGAATCGAAGGATGAACACCGATGTGTATGAATTCTTCCTTAGCCACTTAACCTCGCCTTATCCCTAAGCACGAGATGGTTCAACTATAAGCTAGAGAACACGCTTTTATCTCTTTCGTATACTTAACTCTCCCGATGCTAAGTAAATAGATAACCTCACAATGCTCTCCCGATGCTCTTGCAAGATGTTAAAACCAAGATAAAAGAACTTGAAGTTTATTTTATTGAAACTGAAAAATCCTAAAACAAAGCAACCCTTGCAACTACTTTACAAAACAACCCGTAACCCTAGGGGGAATTTAGAACATGTCGGAGACAGGTTAACGGCAGGGTTTTTGGTTTCGGTTCTGGGGTAGTCGGCTATGCCCTAGGTTTAATCTATGCCCTTTATATAAGCTTTGGGCTCAAGTTATCTAAGGTAACAAGGATTACAACTTTAATTAAAAGTAAGATTCTAATAAAGATTAAATCTCTAAGGTATCCTACTTTCTAGCTGCCTCCTTGCTTTTAGGGATTTCCTCTCCTTTGAGCTTTGGCTTGACATATCTTTTGATCCGGGGCTTGGAAAATTATTTGGCTGCCACACGACAGACGAGCAGATTTTTCTCTATCTATCGATGTCCACTTCATTTTTCCTCTTCAATAATCTGCTGTCACCATGCTATCGTGACGGGTCCATGACAGGTTCGTCATCTTCAGCTGTTTGATCAGTTTCGCCTTCCTGCTTATCTGCCCTTCGCCTGCCTTCATCGTCAACCTTGGCAGCTACCTGCAAAATACACCATCTTTTAGTAGAATCCGTGCCTTTTATATAATTGTGATATTTAATTAAAAACTATCCTAAATGCAATGCAATGATGCAGCAGAAATATGGGTTAAAAGGGTGTAAATAATAGAACTTTTACGCACTCAACAGTCGTCCGTTCCGAAACTGGTAGACCCCGTTTCGAAACACGGGCCGTTCCGCAACGGGTTCCGGAACACGGGCTGGCAGTGGCCATACCGTTTCGAAACGGTGCATACCGTTTCGGACGCCTGGGTTCATTCAAGGCACCCATTCCGAAACGGTGCACACTGTTCCGAAACGCCCTGCACAGATTGCAGCAAAATGCATTCTAAAACATGCAATTGATCATTCAAACATGCTCCAAATGCTACCAAACTTTACCAGCATGCAATTCAACATATATAAGACTTATAAGCATCAACAAATCATCAAAACAACATCATATGCAAAAAGCCCCAATTTTATAGGCATGCTTCCTACACAAGCTAGCTACTCAAGCACAAAACTTCCAAAACAAGCATGTAATGATCAAATACAAAAACCAGCATTCTTATCATCATCCAACATACTTAGGGAGTTCCAAACACCTCCCAAAACATACACATTGGTCCCCCATTGCCAAATTACCCAAAAGCTAAAATGTATAACAAAACCTTCCATACATTGAGCTCTACGTGTACTTGAATGCTTGCCCTCCTTGCTGCCCTCAAGGTTCACTAATGTTCTGCATTATTGAATTAAGAAAACGAAGAGAGCGTAAGCAAAAGCTTAGTGAGGAATGCTCTTAAAAACCATTCAATAATGCATTTAAAAACATTTACAAATCATGCTTTAAATCAACCTTTGCACATGCTCAAAGCATACTTAAAACAAGCATCTCATGCTTCATAACACAACATGTCATATTGGCTCAAGTGATAAATTCCATTTCATTAAAACAAGTTCATCAACTTCCCAAGGACTTTTAAACACCTTGGCTCCAAGGACTTTTAAACACCTTGGCCATGGACTTTTAAACACCATGAAAGAGGACCACACAAGGACTTTTAACCACCTTTGTGTCCAAAGCTTGAATCACCCCAAGGACTTTTAAACACCTTGGCCCCAAGGACTTTTAAACACCTTGGCCCCATGGACTTTTAAACACCATGGCCCCATGGACTTTTAAACACCATGGAAAGGATCACCTAAGGACTTTTAACCACCTTAGTGTCCGCGACAAGAAACATCCAAGGACTTTTAACCACCTTGATGTTCTTAAATAACAAGGCTCACTCAAGGACTTTTAACCACCTTAGTGACCTTAACCTTTTCAAAACATCACTTGCCAATATACATCATTTTCATCATTCAATCCACTGGTTTTAAGCATTAAATCAAGCCATATTCATCATTCATTTAAAAGTATCAAACCACATTTAATCAATGTACAAAAGCAAGGAACTCCTACCTAGAGTTTCCTTCAACATATGGCTTAAAACATCAGCAATTACCATGCTAAAACATGCTTTCAAAACAGTAATTAAAACATGCAAATAACCATTTTGCATCACAACAAAATCATGGCCACCACTAGAGAGTAATTCTGAAAACTTACACTTGAGCTTAGCAAAGTTGTTTAGACTTAAACTAAGCTCCCAAGACATTGGTTTCAAGCCGAAAACCCAATTTTCACAAACGCACTCACCGATTCCACTTTGCTTCAAGCCAAAGCACCAAATCAAGCTTCCGGATCAACAACTCTTGGATCCAAAGATGCCTCCCCTGTTTCAACACATCAAAGCAGAGGATTAATGCATCAACATGCATTAATTGCTTCAATGAAAGCACCTAAACTCGCTGCTCTCATCCACACACCATTTTCGGCCACCAAACACAACCGAAAATGCATCCAAACCACTTCTAAACAAAGCCCAGCCATTAACCAGCAAAACCACACATCCTTTATCATCATATAACATCTAAAAACAACCTATTAACATCCTTATACCTCCAGCAACATCAGATCCACAAGATCACCTCAAAAACAACCTTGAATCACAAGCTAAACTTAGGAAACTCAACCTATCCGGGATTGCATCAATCAAAACTCAATTCCTTATCAATTTAGAGTTCATTTAACATCAAAAACACATCTCAAAACACAGATTAATCAGATCTAACGAAAATCATCAAAAATCACCAAATCTTGCATTATAAGCCAAGATCCATTTCACCACTTAAAAACCTTTAATAAAACATCAATTAAGGATTGAAAACTTAGGAATTTCAGTAAAGAACTGATATTTTAGAGGAGAAGGACGTTCTTACCTCCAAACTTGAGTTTCTCCTCTTTTTGGAATCAAAAACCTTGTTGAATCAAGTAGCAATTGAAGAGGTTTTGAAGATATGTTGATTAGGAATCAAATGAGAGTTGAAAGGAGGGATTTAGGTGAGAAAATCAGATCAAATTCTCTGGAGAGAATGTGTTTCGGTTGAGAGAAAATGAGAGAAAGAAAATTGAGAAAAGTTAGTTGCAAAAATATCCAAAATAGCCAAATGGCTTTCCCTCCACTTTTAATATCATTTAAAATCAGAATTTAGTCTTAAAATATCTTAGAAAAATCTGGAGAAACTCCCTTTGGGTAAATAGCTCCTTAAAGATTCAAAGTTTCAACCCTTTATAAAACAGCCACAAAACTTTCGAAAATTACATTTTGGTCACTAGCCAAAATGTCACACTTCCAAAACTCATTTTCCAAAATTTATTTCACAGTTCACTTAATTATATTAAAAGATGATTTTAGAACATTTTTCCACATTTTTAATGCAACCCGAACTAGGCTTTCCTAATTTCACCTCTTTAGATTCGAACAGCACTTTGACCAACCGGTCAACGCCCAAAACTCCTAAGCCCAAAACCGGGGCGTTACATGTTTGGTAGGTCAATTGTGGGTTTAAACAGCCAAATTTCTGCAATCTGTGCTGGCCGTATCGGAACGGGAGCTACCGTTTCGGAACGGGGGCCCTGTAATAGCCCAGGCGTTCGAAACGGAAGACACCGTTCCGAAACGGAAATGCCTCTGCCAGGCCTTGTTCCGGAACACATTGCGGAACGGTCCCGCGTTTCGAAACGGGTTCTCCCTGTTTCGGAACACCTGACCGTTGGAGGCTGACATGAGCAGTTATGTGTTTTGTAATGTTTGTATTTTGGTCCTGAAACATGTTTATGCAATTGTATGAGTTCGGAATGTCCGTTTGAGCTGAAATTTGGCAGAGAAGTATGAAACCTGACTAATTATAAGTTGGTAACATTAATTTGGATTAAGTCCATATAATTATCAGAATTTACAACTTGGTCCCTAAAGTTGTAAATTGTTCAATTAAGTCCCTATATGTTCTCTGATGGTTATGATCTTTGAGTATGCTGTTTGTATGATCACATATAGGGATAATGTGCATCTAGACAAGAGTAAAAAGAAAAAAAAGGGTCGTTAATCAGGGTTGACTTTCGGGTTGACTTTGATTTCCCCGTGTAATCTTCTTAATTCGGGTCAACCGTCTAGGCCGAGTTAAGGGGGTTACATTTGGTGGTATCAGAGCTGAGTTCTTGAGTAATTGGGAATGATTGTGTGCATGATTGAAGTATGTATGCCTTGTATGCTTGTTGGGTGAAGGCATGTCGAGTGGTTTGTTTATATGTTGCAATTGAGTTGTATGCTGTGATGAAGCATGTTGTGGGTACCCATTGCCAAATCAAAGCTAATGAAATGATGATGTATTTAAGTGGAAATGAGATTGAGTACTTGGATTGCTTACCTTGCTGGGCCTGACTTTGTTTATTTGCATTGTGATTGCATTGTTAGAGTATGGCACCTCGTAGAGAGTTGAGGAGTAATGTGCGAGCTACGGCTCAGAATGAGAATGAGAATGAGGAGAATGCAGGAAGTGCGGTGTTACCTCCTCCACCTGGTGGTGGTGGTGCTGAGGGTGGGAGAGCTGAAGCTGCAGCTGGTGCTGGGGTCGCTGGACCTGAAGCTGGTCAGGGGCAAGCTATTCCTGACATGACGGTGTTGATACAAGCTATTGCTAGAGCTTTTCAAGCAGCAGTAGCTGGAGCTCAAGGAGCTGGGCATCAGGGAGATGCTGGAGTTAGACTACCCTTGGAACGTTTGCGCAGTCTAGGAGGGACTGAGTTCAGGGGTTTGTCAGCTGAAGGTTCAGAATCTTGGTTAGAAGGTACCAAGAGGATCTTGGGTCAGATGAATTGTACTGATGTGCAAAAGCTCGGCTGTGTAGTATCCTTGCTACAGGATGATGCTTATACATGGTCGACAACCACTATTGCTGGATGGCAGAAGCTGATGTAACTTGGACATTCTTTCAGAATGCGTTCAAGAGAAGGTATCTAGGTGTGAGGTACCTAGATGAAAAGAAGAGGGAGTTCATGTCTCTTACCCAAGGGAGCATGTCTGTGGCTGAGTATGAAGTCCAGTTTGTCCGACTCAGTCAATATGCACCTGAGCTTGTTCCGGATGAGCGAGAAAGGTGTGAAAGGTTCAGTTATGGCTTAGTGGCGGAAGTTAAGATGTATGTGCTGGCTACCGAGTATGATGATTTTGATGTGCTGGTGGGTCGAGCAAAGGACATTGAGATGAACTTGGGTTTATCTTCTAAGAGTGCTAGTTCTAGTGCTGGGAAGCGAGCTGCTGAATATAGTTCCGGTGGTGGACGGAACAAGAGGGGACGAGATCAGAAGTATCAGTCCTCAGTTAAGCGAGGTGGTGGTGCGTCTGCTCGGGGAGGCAATGCTAGAGCTGATCCGAGTGCGTGTTGGACATGTGGTTCACGTGGTCATATGAAGCGTGATTGTCCTCGTGCTGTGAGGGAGGTGCAAGCTCCTGTTGCAGCAGCTGGTAATGGGTGCTGGAACTGTGGATCTACGGATCACATGAGGCGAGAGTGTCCTATGTTGGCTGGTGGCCAAGTGCGTGCTCCTGCTGTTGTTGCACCACAGAGAGGTCATGGGCGCGGCCGTGGTAATTTCCAGCGGAGAGAGGAAGGTGGTCGGGAAGTGGCCCATGTTGTGGCTATTCAGCCTGAGGGTGGCGGCCAAGCCAGGGTGTATGCTCAGCGTGAGGGAAGGAATGATGCGGATGTGATCGCAGGTACTTTTACTTTGCAATCCTTGTCATTACTTTCCTTGATTGATTCTGGATCTACGCACTCTTACATATTGCGTGAGCATGCTGAATTGCTTGGTTTGCCTGTTGAGTTTTTGGATGTTGGTGTGCGGGTCACTAGTTCTTTTGGTGAGACTGTTGTGACTCGAAAGTTGTTTAGAAGATGTCCTTTGGTTGTTCAAGAACATGTTTTTCATGTTGATCTTATGGAGTTGCCTTTCTATGGTTTTGATGTAATCCTTGGTATGGATTGGCTTGCTGAGCATCGTGTTGTTGTGGATTGTGAGTATAAGCGAGTTTCGTTGAAGCTTGCGGATGATTATGAGGTGGTTGTCGTTGGTGAGAATGTGAAGTTCCTTGCCAATGTGGTGTCTACCTTGGAGGCGAGCAGGATGCTGAGGCAAGGTTGTGAAGCTTACCTAGCTTTTGTGATGAATCCTAGCTCTAAGGAGTTGCGTGTGCAAGATATCAGAGTGGTGAAGGAGTTTCCTGGTGTGTTTCCTGAGGAGTTGCCTGGTTTACCTCCTAATCGCGAGGTGGAGTTTGGAATTGAGCTGTATGAGAATACAACTCCTGTGTCCATTACCCCTTATAGAATGGCACCTAAAGAGTTGAAAGAGCTGAAGACGCAGTTGCAAGAGTTGCTTGATCGCGGGTTCATTCGGCCAAGTGTGTCGCCTTAGGGTGCACCGGTCTTGTTTGTGAAGAAGAAGGATGGCACTATGAGAATGTGCATTGATTATCGTCAGCTGAACAAGTTGACTATCAAGAATCGGTATCCTTTGCCGAGGATTGATGATCTCTTTGATCAATTCCGGGGAGCAGCTGTGTTCTCTAAGATTGACTTGAGGTCAGGGTATTATCAGTTGAAGGTCAAGGATGTGGATGTGCCTAAGACAGCTTTCAGGACAAGGTATGGGCATTATGAGTTCCTTGTGATGCCGTTTGGTTTGACAAATGCTCCTGCAGCTTTCATGGACATGATGAATCGTGTGTTTCATGAATATCTGGACAAGTTTGTTGTGGTGTTCATCGATGATATCCTCGTGTACTCGCGTACTGAGGAGGAGCATGAAGAGCATTTGAGGATTGTTTTGCAAGCCTTGTTGGAGAATCAGCTTTATGCTAAGCTGAGCAAGTGTGAGTTCTGGCTTAAGGAGGTGGTGTTTCTTGGGCATGTGGTTTCTGCTGAGGGGATTCGTGTTGATCCTCAGAAGATTGAGGCGGTGATGAACTGGAAGGTTCCTAAGTCTGTTCATGAGGTTCGTAGTTTCCTTGGTTTGGCGGGATACTACCGGAGGTTTGTGGATGGGTTTTCTAAGATTGCTGCACCTTTGACGAAGTTGTTGCAGAAAGATGTTAAGTATGAATGGACGGAAGCGAGACAGCAGGCTTTTGAGAAGCTTAAGGCGGCTTTGACGCAAGCTCCTATCTTGGTTCAACCTGAATCAGGGAAAGAGTTTGTAGTGTACAGTGATGTGTCCTATGTTGGTTTGGGATGTGTGTTGATGCAAGAGGGTAAGGTGGTTGCTTATGCATCACGGCAGTTGAAGGTGCGTGAGCGCAATTATCCTACGCATGATATTGAGTTGGCTGTGGTGGTTTTTGCTTTGAAGATCTGGAGACATTACCTGTATGGTGAGAAATGTACTGTGTACACGGATCACAAAAGTTTGAAGTATCTGATGTCTCAGAAGGAGTTGAATCTTAGGCAGCGGCGTTGGGTGGAGTTGCTCAAGGATTATGATTTGATGATTGAGTACCATCCTGGAAAAGCTAATGTTGTAGCGGATGCCTTGAGTAGGAAGGTAGCTGTTGAGCTGAGGGCTATGTTTGCCAGTTTGAGTATTTCGCGTGATGGTGGTCTTGTGGCTGAGTTGCAAGTGAAACCATCTTTGGTTCAGTTGATCAAGGAAAAGCAGATGCTGGATGATTCCTTGGTGCCGCATGTTCAGGATATCGCGGAGGGTAGGCCTTTGGATTTCTACTTTAATGATGATGGTGTGTTGTGTTTTGGGAGTCGGATAGTAGTGCCCAGTGATGCTGAGTTGAGGCGTGCTATTCTGACTGGAGGTCATAGTAGTCCTTTTGCTATGCACCCAGGTAGTACTAAGATGTATCGTGATCTTCGTGATGAGTACTATTGGGTGGGTTTGAAGAAAGATGTTGCTGAGTTTGTGAGCAAGTGCATGGTGTGTCAGCGAGTTAAGGCTGAGCATCAGGTTCCTTCAGGTTTGTTGCAACCGTTGAGAATCCCTGAATGGAAGTGGGAAAGGGTTACCATGGATTTTGTATCTGGTTTACCTTTGTCACCATCGAAGAAGAATTCGGTGTGGGTGATTGTGGATCGCCTGACGAAGTGTGCGCATTTCTTGCCTGTGCCTAAGTCGATTGTGTCGGATAGGGATCTGAGGTTTACATCGCGTTTCTGGTAGTGTTTGCATCAAGCTTTGGGTACAAGGTTGAATTTTAGTACATCCTATCATCCTCAGTCGGATGGTCAATCTGAGCGTGTTATTCAGATTTTGGAGGATATGTTGAGGTGCTGCGTGATTGAGTTCCAAGGCTTTTGGGAGAAACATTTTCCTTTGGTGGAGTTTGCCTATAACAATAGTTATCAGGCAAGTATTCAAATGGCACCTTATGAGGCTTTGTACGGGAGGAAGTGTAGGACTCCTCTTTGTTGGGTTGAAACGGGTCAGAAGTTGGTTTCGATGCCGGCCTTGTTGAAAGGAACCACCGAGAAGGTGAAGCTCATTTGTGAGCGTTTGAAGGCAGCTTCTGATCGGCAAAAGTCTTACGCGGATTTGAAGCGTAAGGAGATTGAGTATGCGGTGGGTGACCGTGTGTTTTTGAAGGTTTCGCCTTGGAAAAAGGTGATGAGGTTTGGTCGGAAGTGTAAGTTGAGCCCTAGGTACATTGGACCATACGAGGTGATTGAGCGTGTGGGTCCTGTTGCGTATAAGTTGAGGCTACCTCAAGAGTTGGAGAAGATTCATGATGTGTTTCATGTTTCTATGCTCAGGAAGTATAGATCTGATCCTTCGCATGTGATGCCTGTGGAAGAAGTGGAATTGAATCCGGATTTGACCTATGATGAGGAACCGGTGAAGATTCTGGATTAGGATAGCAAGGTTCTTCGTGGCAAGACCATTGAGTTGGTGAAGGTGTTGTGGGAGCATCATGGTGTTGAGGAAGCCACGTGGGAACGGAAGGAAGACATGCTGAAGCAGTTGTAACGCCCTGGTTTTGGGCTTAGAAGTTTTGGGCTTGGACCGGTTCGGTCAAAGTGCTGTTTGAATATAAAAAGGTGAAATTAGGAAAGCCTAGTTCGGGTTGCATTAAAAGTATGGGAAAATGTCCTAAAATCCTCTTTTAATATATATAAGTGAACTATGAAATCAATTTTACAAAATGAGGTTTGGAAGGGTGACATTTTGGGCTAGTGACCAAAATGTAATTTTTGAAAACTGCGTGACTGTTTTAAAAAGGATTGAAACTTTGAATCTTTAAGGAGCTATTTACCCAAAGGGAGTTTCTCCAGATTTTTCTAAGATATTAAATTATTTATTTCTGGTTTTTAAACAAAAGAAAAGTGGAGGGAAGATATTTTCCTATTTCCAACTAACTTTTCCATTTTCTATTTTCTCTCATTTTTTCTCTCATTTTTTCTCTCAAGCCAAACATCTTTCTCCAGAGCTTTTTCCTCTGATTTTGTCACCTAAATATCTCTTTTCAATTCTCCTTTGATTGCTAATCATCTCATCAACAAAACCTCACCATTTGCTAATTGGATCTTCAAGCTTTTTGATTCTAAAAAAGGGAGAAACTCAAGTTTGGAGGTAAGAACGTCCTTCTCCTCTAAACTCTCAGTTCTTTACTGAAATTCCCAAGTTCTCAATCCTTAATTGATGATTTATAAAAGGTTTTATAGTTGTATCCTTGATTTTGGCTTAAAATGCAAAATTTGCTTGATTTTGATGAAAATTCGTATGATCTGTTTAAGCAGTGATTTGAGGTGTATTTTGATGTTAAATGAATGTTAATTTGATTAGAAGTTGAGGTTTAATTAATGCAATCCCGGATAGGTTGAATTTCCTAAGTTTAGCTTGTGTTCTTGGTTGATTTTGGAGTGATCTTGTGGATCTATTATAGCTGGAGGTATAAGGATGATGTTAGATCCTTTTTGGATGTTAAATGATGTTTAAGGATGTTTAGATTTGATGGATCATGGCTGGGTAGTGTTGTGGAGTTGTTTGGATGCATTTTCGGTTGTGTTTGGTAGCCGAAAATGGAGTGTGGATGTGAGCAGCGAGTTTAGGTGCTTTCATTGAAGCTATTAATGCATGATGATGCATTAATCCTCTGCTTTGGTGTGTTAAAACAGGGGAGTCATCTTTGGATCCAAGAGGTGGTGATCCAGAAACTTGATTTGTGTTTCGGCAAAGAGGCGAAACGGAATCGGTGAGTGGATTTTGGTTTTCGGCTTTGAAACCAATGTTTTGAAGGTTTGGGAGCTTAGTCTAAGTTTAAACAACTTTGCTAAGCTCAAGAGTAAGTTTTCGGAAAAACTCTCTTGTTGAGGAGCCATGAGATGGTTGGGTGCAATGTGATTGTTTGCATGTTTTAAATTCTGTTTTGAAAGCATATCTAGCATGTTTATTTGCTGAGATTATAAGCCATGTGTTGAAGGATGCTCAAGGTAAGAGATCCTTGTTTTTGAACATTGTTTTAATGTGGTTTGATGCTTAAAGATGCATGATGTTTATGGCTTTGTTAAATGCTTTAAAATAGTAGTATATTGATGTTAATGATGCATATTGGCAAGTGATGGTTAAGGTCACAAAGGTGGTTAAAAGTCCTTGTGTGAGCCTTGTTTATTTAAGAGCAACATGGTGGTTAAAAGTCCATGGTTGGCTCTTGGTTAAGATCACAAAGGTGGTTAAAAGTCCTTGTGTGAATCTTGTGAATTTTAAGAACAACATGGTGTTTAAAAGTCCATGGTTGGTTCTTGGTTAAGGTTACAAAGGTGGTTAAAATTCCTTGTGTAAGCCTTGGTTATTTAAGAACTCCAAGGTGTTTAAAAGTCCTTGGGATATTCTTGTTAAGGACACAAAGGTGTTTAAAAGTCCTTGTGTGGTCCTTGCCATGGTGTTTAAAAGTCTATGGGCCATGGTGTTTAAAAGTCCATGGGTATAAGATCACAATGGTGTTTAAAAGTCCATGTGTGGATCTTATGTGAAATGTATCACTTGTTGCCAATATGACATGTAATGAAAGTGAAGCATGAGATGCTTGTTTTAAATGTTTATGAGCATGTATAAATGTTGCTTGAAGAATGGTTTATAAATGAGTTTTATAAATGCATTATTGTGTGGTTTTAAATGAGCATTCCTCACTAAGCTTTTGCTTACGCTCTCTCTCTTTTCTTAAACCAATAATGTAGAGCATTAAAGTGCATTGAGGACAGCAAGGAGGGCAAGCAATCAAGTTGATAACTAAGCTCAAGTATGGTGTAGGTTTCTTAAATACTATTAGCTTTTGGCATTTGGCAATGGGGGACCTATGTTGTTGTTTTGGGAGATGTTTGGAACTCCCTAAGTTTGTTAAATGTTGTTAATAATGTTGAAACATGTGAATGGTCTTTATGAGCTGGTTTAATCGAGTTGATGCTTGAATGGTTTGCTAAGTAGGAAGCATGCCTATAGATTTGGGGCTTTTCATGTTTGTTGTCATGTTGATGTTTTATTGGTGCAATTATGTTACTTGTATGTTGAATGTCTTGCTGGTAAAGTTTGGTTGCATTTGGAGCATGTTTGGTAGGTCAATTGTGGGTTTAAACAGCCAAATTTCTGCAATCTGTGTTGGCCGTATCGGAACGGGAGCTACCATTTCGGAACGGGGGCCCTGTAATAGCCCAGGCGTTCGAAACGGAAGACACCGTTCCGAAACGGAAATGCCTCTGCCAGGCCTCGTTCCGGAACACGTTGCGGAACGGTCCCGCGTTTCGAAACGGGTTCTCCCTGTTTCGGAACACCTGACCGTTGGAGGCTAACATGAGCAGTTATGTGTTTTGTAATGTTTGCATTTTGGTCCTGAAACATGTTTATGCAATTGTATGAGTTCGGAATGTCCGTTTGAGCTGAAATTTAGCAGAGAAGTATGAAACCTGACTAATTATAAGTTGGTAACATTAATTTGGATTAAGTCCATATAATTATCAGAATTTACAACTTGGTCCCTAAAGTTGTAAATTGTTCAATTAAGTCCCTATATGTTCTCTGATGGTTATGATCTTTGAGTATGCTGTTTGTATGATCACATATAGGGATAATGTGCATCTAGACAAGAGTAAAAAGAAAAAAAAGGGTCGTTAATCAGGGTTGACTTTCGGGTTGACTTTGATTTTCCCCGTGTAATCTTCTTAATTCGGGTCAACCGTCTAGGCCGGGTTAAGGGGGTTACAGGAATAGCTTGTCCCTGACCAGCTTCAGGTCCAGCGCCCCCAGCACCAGCACCAGCAGCAGCTCCTTCACCCCCAGCACCACCACCACCAGGCGGAGGAGGTAAATCCACCACATTTTCAACATTCTCCTCATTCTCATTTTGAGCCACAGCTCGCGTATTAATCCTCGTTTCTCTACGAGGTGCCATTCACTAACAATGCAATCACAATGCAAATAAACAAAGTCAGGCCCAGCAAGGTAAGCAATCCAAGTACTCAAGCTCATTTCCAATTAAAAACAAATCATTTCATTAGCTTAGATTTGGCAATGGGTCCCTTTATCATGCTTCACCACAACATACATCACAATTGTAACATACTTACAATTCACACAACATGCTTTCATTCAACAAGCATACAAAGCATATACACACTCATCACCCACACAATCATTCCCAAATACTCGAGAACTCAGCTCTGATACCACCAAATGTAAACCCCTTAACCCGGCCTAGACGGTTGACCCGAATTAAGAAGTTTACACGGAGAAAACCAAAGTCAACCTAAAAGTCAACCTTGATTAACGACCCTTTTTTTTCTTTTTAATCTTATCTAAATGCACATTAACTCTAGATATATTCATAAGATCAGCATACTCGAAGATCATCGAAATCAGAAAACATTTAGGGACTCGATTGCACAATTTATGAATTTAGGGTCCAAAACGTAAATTCTAGAAATTATAAGGACCAAATTTTGAGTTACCATTATGAAATAAGTCATATTTCATGCTTCTCTGCCAAATTTCAACTCAAACGGACATCTCAAACTCATTCAATTGCACATACAAAGTTCAGGACCAAAACGCAAGGATTTCAAAACATTTAACCAACAAATTCAGTGCCCAACGGTCGAGTGTTTCGGAACGGGGATGATCCGTTACGAAACGCGGGACCGTTCCGAAACGAGTTCCGGAACAGGGCTTGGCAGTAGCAAAACCGTTCCGGAACGGTTCTACCCGTTTCGAAACGCCTAGGCCATTTCAGGCCCTCCGTTCCGATACTGTAGCACCTGTTCCGAAACAGGCTGCCCAGATTGCAGAAATTTTGCTGGTTTATTACTTAATTGATCCATCAAACATGTTCCAAAGACAACCAAATTATACCAGCAAGTCATTCAACACTCAAGGAACATAATTGCATCATTCTTTCACAAACATGGCATCAATTATGGAAAAACCCAATTCTATAGGCATGCATCCTATATTAGAAACCACACAAACACCAAAACATCCAAAACAACCTCAAAAAGGCCATTTACATGTTCCATCATTATTGAAAGCATAAAACCAACCTAGGGAGTCCAAAACATCTCCCAAAACAACCATTTAGGTTCCCATTGCCAAATGCCCAAAAGCTAATAGTGGTAAGAAAACATTCACCATACATGAGCTTAGTTCTTCACTTGGATTCTTGACCTCTTGCTGCCCCTTCAAGCACTTTAATGCTCTGCATTATTAGTTTAAGAAAAGAGAGAGCATAAGCACATAGCTTAGTGAGGAATGCTCATTTAAAACATCACAATAATGCATTTATAAAACTCCTTTTCAAAACCTTTAGTTTAAACCACATTTGATCATGCACAAATGTAAACAAACCAAGCATTTCATGCTTCAAATCATTAACATGTCATATTGGCCTCAAGTGATAATCATAACCATCTTTCCATTCAAACACAATGACAACAAACAACAACAATCGGAATCGGATACGCGGATTACAAGCGTTGTCCCTACGCTTCATACACACTACCAATCTCAAGGTGGAGCATGGTACAATCACAACCCCTCAACACCCGTGATGGAGACTATGGTACAATCACAACCTCTCCACATCACTCATTGGTAGTTGTATAACATCACTAACGAGATCACGGGACATACAACACAAGATCCACACATGGACTTTAAACCACCATTGTGATCTTAACAAACACAAGGTCCTCAAATGGAATTTTAACCACCATTATGACCTTACCATACACAAGGTCCACACATGGAATTTTAACCACCATGATGACCTTAACACAAGACCCACCCATGGACTTTTAACCACCAAGGTGTTCTTAACATCTCGTTAGTGTACTTGGATGGAGTCTACGGTACAATCACAACCACTCCATATCCAAGGCGACTTTATTCACGGTGCACCCAATCCTATAGCCGGCTAACTATATCCGATTCAAGTACTTTAAAACCAAGACATCACTTGCCAATATACATCATTTAACAACATTAATCCACTGTTTTAAAGCATTTGACAAAGCCATTATCATCATGCATCATTATGCATCAAAACCACATTTATCAATGTACAAAAACAAGGATCTCTTACCTTGAGCATCCTTCAATACATGGCTTATAAAATCAGCAATAAACATGCTCAAAATATGTTTTCAAAACAGAATTTAAACATGCAATTAAAACACATTGCATTCAACCAACACATGGTTCATCAACAAGAGAGTTTTTCCGAAAACTTACTCTTGAGCTTAGCCAGTTGTTTAGACTTAAACTAAGCTCCCAAACCTTCAAAACATTGATTTCAAAGCTGAAAACCAAACTTCACTCACCGATTCCGTTTCGCCACTTGCCGAAACACCAATCAAGCTTCCGGATCAACACCACAAGGATCCGAAGATGTCTCCCCTGTTTTAAACACATCAAAGCAGAGGATTAATGCATCATCATGCATTACTATCTTCAACCAAGACACCTAAACTCGCTGCTCTCATCAACACTCACATTTCGGCTACCAAACACAACCGAAATCACATCCAACATCACTACAACACTACCCAGCCAAGATCCATCAATTCCAAACATTCATAAACCTCAATTAACATCCAAAAAGGATCTAAACACATCCTTATACCTCCAGCTATAGCAGATCACCAAGATCACTCCAAAAAATCACCAAAAACTCAAGCAAAACTTAGGAAAATTAACCTATTCGGGATTGCATTGATTAAACCTCAATTTCTCATCAATTATACATCCAATTTACAACAAAGACACATCTCAAAACAGTACCCAACTATTTCATACGAATTTCATCAAAATTAAAGCAAATCTTGCATTTTAAAGCCAAGATCAAGAACACAATTGCAAAACCTTTAATGAAACACAAATCAAGGATTGAGAACTTGGGAATTTCAGTAAAGAACTGAGAATTTAGAGGAGAAGGACGTTCATACCTCTAAACTTGAGTTTCTCCCTTTTTGGAACCAAAATTCTTGAAAATCCACTAAGCAAATGCTAAGGTTTTGATGTAGAAATGATTAGAGATCAAATGAAGGTTGAAATCTAATCTTTAGTTGTCAAAATCAGAGGGAATTTTGCTGGAGAAATGTGTTTGGGTTGAGAGAAAAGTTGAGAGAAAAGAAAATGGAAAATTTGAGAAAGTTAGTTAAAATGACAAAATATCTTCTTCCCTCCCTTTTTACCTTAATTAAAACCATTAATAAATTGATCAATACTAAGAAAAATCTGGAGAAACTCTTCTTGGGTAAATAGCTCCTTAAAGATTCAAAGTTTCAATCCTTTTTAAAACAGTCACCTAGTTTTCGAAAATTACATTTTGGTCACTAACCCAAAATGTCACACTTCCAAACCTCATTTTGTAAAATTGATTTCACCATTCTCTTATATATAATTAAAGAGGATTTTAAGACATTTTTCCATATTTTAATGCAACCCGAACTAGGCTTTCCTAAAAATCACCTTTTATATTCGAACCGCACTCAGACCGGTCATGTCCAAACCCAAAACTTCTAAGCCCAAAATTTGGGGTGTTACACGTCATTTAGTTAGGAACGAAGATAGTAGACCGGTAGAGAGAGGGCTTTAGCGATGCTCGACTGTTAAGGAGAGGTAGGTAAAGCAGCCTTAACTTAACCATCCAAAAGCAATTATAGAAATTTCGTAGAGAAAGTGAACCACTTTCGTTGTAGCGCTTCCATCTCAAAGCTTGATTTCAGGCGGGTTCAACCCCCTGGCGTCGAGATCTCTTTCTTTCTCCCATGCAGTTCGTCGGTCAAAACCAACGATTCTATTCTCTATAGGTCTTTTTTTAGTTTGACTTATATCAATACAATGAAAGAACCGCCCCTTCCTATTTGTTTGTCCTGTCAGATAGAAAGATAATTAGACCCCAGGGTTGATCTAAAAACCATGTGTTGAAGGATGCTCAAGGTAAGAGATCCTTGGTTTGACATATTATAAATATGGTTTGATGCATAGTGATGCATGATGATAAATGGCTTTGATTAATGCTTTAAAACAGTGAATTGTTGATGGTAAATGATGTATATTGGCAAGTGATGTAATGGTTTTAAAGTACTTGTATCGGATATAGTTAGCCGGCTATAGGATTGGGTGCACCGTGAATAAAGTCGCCTTGGATGTGGAGGGATTGTGATTGTATCGTACACTCCATCCAAGTACCCTAACGAGTGAGGTAAGATCACAACGGTGGTTAAAAGTCCGTGTGTGGATCTTGTGTTATGTGTCCCTTGCACTCGTTAGTGGAATTATACAACTACCGATGAGTGATGTTGAGGGGTTGTGATTGTACCGTTAAACTCCATCACGGGTGTTGAGGGGTTGTGATTGTACCGTTAAACTCCACTTTATATTGTTCGGTAGTGTGTTTGAAGCGTGTGGGACAACGCTTGTAATCCGCGTATCCGATTGTGTTTTGTGTTGTAAATGGTTATGAATTATCACTTGAAAGCCAATATGATGAGTTGAATGTAATGAAGCATGAGATGCTTGTAAAGTATGCAAGGTTGCATGAAAAGAGATGAGCATGTGATTAAAAGCTTTGTTGAAAGTGTTTTTTAAGATGCATTATTGTGTTGTTTTATTTAGAGCATGTCTCACTAAGAAATTGTGCTTACGCTCTCTCTCTCTTGTACCAATAATTCAGATAATTGAAGTGTTTAAGGGCAACAAGGAGGCTAGAGTGTCCAAGGGAAACCAAGCTCATGTATGGTGATGTTTTCATACACTATTATTTTGGTAATTTGGCAATGGGAACCTAAGATGTATTTTGGGAAGTGTGTTGAACTCCCTAGTTTGTGGCATGATGCTTTTGATGTTTTGAATTTGTATGTGGCCTTTTAATGCTTGTTTTGGAGATTGGTTGATTGTTTGGTTTTGGATAATAGGAAGCATGCCTATAGACATGTGAAATTCCATGTTTGATGCCATGAATGTGATTAGGAGTTGCAAGCATGCTCTATATGTGTATGATGACTTGATGGCATGATTGGGAAGTCACTAGGTTTTGTTTGAGTGGATTTATGTATGAAAAACCAGCAAAATCTGCAGCTTCTGGGCAAACCGTATCGGAACACCCACTGGCGTTTCGAAACGGGGGCCTGTAATGGCCTTCGTGTTTCGGAACAGCTGGAGGCTGTTCCGAAACGATTTGGCTAATGGAAGGCCATGTTTCGAAACTAGTCTCGAAACCAACCCGTGTTTCGGAACGGTCAACGCCGTTTCGAAACAGGTGACCGTTGGGCACTGATTTGAATGGTGTTGAGGTTTGCAAGCTTTACGTTTTAGTCCCGATAATTGGAATTGCAATTGCATGAGTTCGAGATGTCCAATTAAGATGAAATTTGACAGGGAAGCATGTAATATGACTAATTTAATATTGGTAACTTTAAAATCAGTTATGACCTTCTAATTTTCAGAATTTACATTTTGGTCCCTAACATTTGTATATTGTGCAATTGAGTCCCTTATTGAAATCCGATCGCTGTGCTTTATGCGTATATGTTTCTCAAGTGTTCGCCTAGGGTTAACATGTATCTAGACAAGCTTAAAAAGAAAAAAAAGGTCGTTAATCAAGGTTGACTTTGATTTTCCCCGTGTAATCTCCGTAGTTCGGGTCAACCGTCTAGGTCAGCCTAAGGGGGTTACATGGTCTGTTTCGAAACAAAATCGGGCGTTTTGAAACGGGTGGTTGCAGACTGCATTTATGGAGGGAAGATAACATCCCAACGGCTCTATTGATGAATGCAACAACCCTAACGACTAGAATTCAATGAGAAGCTATAAAAGGGACCTCTAAAAGCTTCAGCAACTACTATTGATCTCAAAAGAATCATCCAAACATCAAAGCCAAGCATTTGTGCCAAAATCTCATTATTTCTTGTAAACCCCAATTGTGAAATTGTAATTTTCATTCTTATCTATTCAATTGGGTTTAGTGCTTGTAATTGGGCTACATTTTGTATTGAGAGATACTTGTTTTAGCCATCATCTTCTTTGTAATTCTTGTGTGAGGATTGGGTCAAATTTTGTGTAGAAAATTTGATCGATATTGTAACGATTACCTTCTTAACCTAGAAAAGAGGAAGAACAATTGGTGGAATTTTTGGAAAATCCTTAGTGAAGCTAAGGTATTGGATGTAGAGTTTGATTGGAACTTGAACCACTCTAAATCCTCTTGTCCATCAATTTTTATTTTCCACTCCACCACCAAAAGTTCAAAAAATTCAATTCACCCCCTCTTGGCTTATATCATATTATTGATCCACTCAACAGCTACAACAAATACTACTGTAAAATGTTGTTGGTTCTACTTAGGAAGGCTTAGCGGAATCTTGAAGCTGTTGATGTGTGTTGCACTTTCCATGTTGGATGATTTCAAAATCTAAATTGTCTAGTAGTTGGTTTATTTGTTAGGATTACATTGTTTGATATTAATATGGAGGAAAATATGACCAACTTCTCCGTCTAATTTATGAATGGTTATCTTTATGGATGTCTATCATGATATGAAGTTTATGTTTATCATTATGATTATTGTTTTCATTTATTTGAGTTTAATGTATTATGCATTTTTATACCTATAAATAGATGATTTGATGAAGGCATTGCATCATGTCTATATTGAGAATAAATGATTTTTATGCACAACATAATAAATGATTTTTAAAGAAAATGTCGCACTTTCTAATAGGTTTCAAAATTATAAAAAAAGTATTTTAACAAATATATTAAGTCTTTAAACAAAATATCCATATATTATATTTTTCAAAATTAATTAATAAATGCGATGTTTGTGAAGTTCCACGTGGCCACACGATATGGAAACGACGTTATTAAGGAGTTTCCCATCTACAACGTACCAATTCTTTTCATTTTTTCAGTTGGAATAATTTAAATATAAGAGAGGAAGAACCGACGTTATCAGGTCCTTAACTCACATACGTTCCCAATATATATGCGTCTTTTCGCTGTCAGTCTCAAATCTCCATCATCCATTCCAATACGTCAGTAGCAGTCCGGACTTTTCAATTGTTGCATTGGGTATCGGGTTCAACACTCAACAATAATCTACTAATTATGAAATGGAAATTTTGATACAGGATGAAAGTTCCGATACGCACTCAACCAACCCCAAAAAATGAAAGTTGTCCAATAAAGTTTTCGGTTTAGAACAACATATGGGAAAAATTTTCTACTAAATACTATAATAAGAAATTATTAGATGGACCCAGCTCACCACGTCATCCATGGCCAATCTAATGAAATTCATCCATTTCATAGTTTATGTTTTCAAGTTTAGGGTTTACAATGTATTGGTTTTAGTTTCAATTTTAGGGGTTGTGGTTTAGAGTTTCATATTGATGCTTTAATTATTATTGTTTTGGGTTTCAAGTTTACGATTTGTGGTTTAAGGTTTTATATCGATGGCTTAATTTTTAGTGATTTGGGTTTCAAGTTTAAGATTTGCGGTTTAAGGTTTCAAATTGATGGTTTGGTTTTTAGTTTTTGGGTTGCAAGTTTAAGATTTTTAGTTTAGGGTTTTAAGTTTCAATTTGCAATGCTAGGCTTTACGGGGTTTGTGGTTTATTTAATCTTGTATGTATTTTAAGGTTTCAAGTTTAGGGTTTATGGTTTTTGAGTTATTAGTTTTAATTTTGGGGTTTATGTGTTTACGGTGTAGTGTTAAAATAATATGTTTTAGCGTTTAAGATTTCATGTTTAGTTGTTTAGGGTTTATGGAAAAATTATTTAAAATTAAAAATAGGGCTAAGTTGAATTAATGTGTAAATAATAAGGGTTAATTTTATTTTATTTTTCGAATAAATATTAAATTGTTTAATTGTAGTAAAATAATTCGCGTATAAGTATAATAGAGTACACAACATTTTTTTATCACAAGTGTAAAGAACATAAATGTAGATGCATGTACGTTAGACTATATTATTAGAGTATAATAATATGATATGAATCGAACGTTTACATTTACGGTGTCAAACTTTTAACGTCAAACTTTTTTCGTTCCCGCCCGAAACTGTCTTATCATGTATTGTATTAAACGTCACATATATGACTGCAATTTCCAACCTAAACTGAAATTATTAGGCTAACTTGTTACATTTTTTTATTTTACATATCAAGTACGACATTGTATATAGAAATGTGTGCTAGTCGTCGAATTACTGAGAAGCCACCTAAGTTGCAGGGGTAGGTCTATGTTTCCTGCCCGGTTCAGTCTTTTCAGTTTTAATATTAAACTGAAACTCTTAAAAGTTGCATTGATTTTTCCAATACAAAAGGCGCATGTTACCAATATATATGTGTCTTTTCTCTGTCAATTTTGAATCTCCATAACCGTTCCGATACGTCGGTAGCATTGCTTTGTATTTTCAGTTGTTGCATTGAGTACAACAGGTTTCCAATAAGTGTGAAATAGAAGTTCCGAATCTTGATGAAAATTCAGAAACTCAATGAAAAAAAGCCAAAAAAAGTGTGGAATCTGTTATGAATATCTTTATCCATATATTAAATGAGACTTTTATGTACTTTATTATTATCAGGGTTTAATACCCATTGGAATTAGTGTTTCCGTCTTATGCCTGTAAATATAAAGTTTGGAGAAAGAATAGTATACAATCCTACATTGAGAATATAATACAAGTCTCTCATCCTTGTTCTTGTTCTTCTTTACTTTATTCAGAACACAATCAAGTTATTCGGTTTAAAACAACCATATTTTTTCTATTATAAAAAGGAGTGAAGGCAAGGAAAACCTCATCAATTGCTATCAATTGCAGTTGTTCTCTTGCTCTAAATTGGTCGCGGGTCCGAAGGAAAAAAATGCAATTGTAGTTACTCATGCCAACAAACCACGTACCTTAAAAGTTCTTTAAGAAAGACATTTTCAAGATATTGTGATTTGTTGGTATATGTAGTTGCATTGTAACGCCCCATGTTTAGGGCTCGGAAGTTAATGAGCCGGTTGTAAATTGGTTTCGGTTTTTAAAATGATGTTTCGGGACTATTTTTAAATGAAAAGCATTTTTAAAAGGGATTTTTGTGGGAAAAGGATTGATGAGTGATTACTTGTGTAATTTCCCTAAAGCTCTTTTATTAGGTTGCCTAAAGTTTAGTTAAAAGGTTTTTATCTTATTTTCAAATCAAAAAGAACTATCATCTTTTTCAAAGGCAAAAATACGTAACTTTTCAAGAGCAAGCATTTCTTCATCAAATCTTCAGTTGTGGTGATTTCTTCAAGGTAAACGTCTTAATCTATTGGCCTTTACTAGTTAAGATAGATTTCAACTTAGTTTTTCATTTACCAAATGATTTCTAAGTTTTCCCTAAAACCCAATATTTTGAAATGGTGATTTTTTGATAATTTTCAAGTGGGCTTTGATTTCTGTGTTTTGGGTGGTTATAAATCATATTTTGTTGTTGATAAAGAGTTGAAATGTGGTTTTAATCAATAAAACCCGAAACTAGGTGCAATGGGTATGTTTTGAAGGTGAAAAGTGGTGTTTTGGCTTAGTTTTGTGGTGAAAGGAGGGCTGGAGGTATACAGACCTAAGATGACTGTTTTTAGATATTAATTGGTGAAATTTGAAGGTTAAAAATGATGGGTAAAGTCATATTGTGTTTGGATGATGTTTTGGCAACGTTTCGGTTGATTTTGGCTTTGTTTTGATTGAGTAAATGTGTTGATTGATGGATTGTTGCTTTTCAGTGACTTTTGGTGTTAGAATATGTATTGATACTTTGGTTTGAAGTGGTTAGGAGCAAGGGAAATGGTTTTGGACGCAACACCGGGTATTGAGGAAGCTTGAAACGGCATTTCGATCATCTTTCGTACGTTGGCTGGTGATTGGAAATTGTTTGAAACTTTATGATGTTTAAGGAAGGTTTCTTAGGGTTTGGGTGGAGCCTTAGGGGCCAGCCTAAACCCCAAGTGTAAGTGTAGTTGTTTCGTGTCTTGTTTCGTTAAGTGTCGATGAATGTGTTTATACACGTTGTTGGTTGAAATGCATTTGCTTTTATCACCTTTTTAATGTTGTTGTGTTGTCGTAGTTGTTGTCGAGCTTCACGTGATGGTTAATTATTGTTGAATACGGTGATGCGTAGTCCCACCGGAGAGGACTAGTAGATGAGTACGGTGATGTGTAGTCCCACTGGAAATATGCTAGTTGTTGTGTACGGTGATGCGTAGTCCCACCAGAATTGGTTATGCATGTGCATACCATGTTTTGTCTATGTTTCCATTTATCGTACTTCCTCCTTAAATGGTTTTGTCTTTAAAACTACATATATATATATATATATATTTGAACTACATTGTTGATGTTGTGTTTTAGAGCTCCGCTCACTAAGCTTTTAAGCTTACGCTCTTTTTTCCAACAATGCAGATCGTTAGTAGCTTTGAAGGCGAGCAGAGCAAGGGAGGAGTTCTTGGAGTTCTTTGCTAGCTCAAAGTTTGGTTTTCTTAGTTGTAATAATACTTAGGCAATGGGAACGCAAGACTTGTTGCTATGGAGTTGGTGTCCAAACTCTTATGTTTTGATATTGTTAATGTTGTTAACATTTTTAAAGTGTTGAAGTATGCTTGATTTGGCTTTTGACCTTTTTGGTGGATGTTAAGCATGTTTGGTTGTTTATAAACCTTGTTGGGTGAATTGAGCCTTGTTGCACGTTTGATTGCCTTAAATGAGTGTTACTTGATTGCTTTATGTTGGCTCGTGTATGTATGCATGTTTAGAGGTCTTAAGTTTGTGTTATGGTGTTGCTTTTTGGCTTAAACAAGCAAATTTTTGTATTGTGGAGTTAGGGGTATTGATATGGTTGGTGCCGTATCGATACGACCTTCATGCTTTAAGCTAAGCGTATCGATACACGGGAAGGTGTACTGATACCATTTTTGCTACTGGAAATCTGAGAATTTAACGAGAAATTGAGGGTATTGGTACGGGACTGAGTGTATCGATACAATCCTCTAAAGTTGGCTTGGGAGTGTTGATTTTTGGGAGCGTATCGATACCATCCTTGGAGGGTATCGATACGGTTTCACAAAGTTGACTTTAGGGGGAGTTGACCGTTAAAGGCGTATCAATACGGTCCTTAGGTGTATCGATACGGCCTGAAGTAAATGGCTAAAAACCTATCTTTTAATGTCTGGTCTGCTTGGTTCGTATCAATACGGTCCTTAGGTGACTATTGGGAGTGTTGATCGTTGGGAGCGTATCGATACCATTAGTTGTTTGCTTTTCTCACATAGGATCAACTAAAGCATATAGACAAGATAATTTAAAGAAAAAAAATAGGGTTGCTAATCGGAGTGAGATCCTTATGAGTTTCGCTTTGGTTTTCCCCGTGTAACCTGTTCGGTTCAGTTTGTCGGCTAGGCTGGGACGAGGGGGTTACATACATAACTTGCATTTGTATATCACTACATTCTTTGGGTGAGTTGACATTATTTTTTAGATTTTCTTCCGTGTTTTGTTGAAGATGAATGACAAATCACAATATCATGAATGGTCTGGTTTTCTGCAACTGTGCATGAACGGGTAGATGCCATGCACACCATGAAAGATCTTGGTGTGCCGATGAAAACTTTGCATAGACTTCATTACATAGATCTTGGCGGCGTGGTGTTAGTTCTTCAATTTTCCGTGTCGACAAACAATGGTATTTGAAATGCTAGTAGCCTTTTGAAGGGATGAACACCGAAACACAGAGTATTTGGAAAAATGCTCTCAACTTTAGTCTGACAACTGATGTCTGTTGGTGTTCGGAAGTACATCCGAAGGAGGCGGCCAATGAAATGCGGATTGTCAAGTTTTTGATGTGTATTAGCATTTTAGCCTTTTCCCCGTTTAAGTTATCAAAGTTTTTCTACAACAATGATGGGGTTTGTGTAAAGAACAACAAATTAGTGTACGGCTAATAAACGCTAGGATGTCTCGCACTCTCGCTAAAGAACAACAAGTTAGTGTAAAGCTAATGAACGACAAATCACAATATCTTGACTAGACTGGTCTTCTTGAAGTTCCGACAAACTGGACTTCTTCAAGAAATTTCACAATAGCTTATTTAGATCCTCAAACCTACAGCAGCTCTGTTGTGTTTATAGTATTTGAGAAAATGCTCTGAACATTTGTCTGACTTGTTCGTTTGTGGAACTACATTGGAATTATGGGGCCAATGTTGAGCGGATTGTGGAAGCTTTGGATGAGTCATGGCATTTGCCCCTTTTCCCTGTTTAAGTTATCAAAGTTACGAACTTCACCTTTGAAATCACAAATGAAACATGTTTGCCTAATGATTTCAGTTTAAGTTGGAAATTACAAGTGTCAAAACCGCAATATTAAGTCTCGAAACTATCTTGAAATTCTGATTCCCGCCTAATACAGTCTTTTGAGTTATATTATTAAACTAATACCCCCCTTAAAATATCATACACCCTAACTGCTACTTTAAAAATAAACTAAAACGTGATGGTCACTATGTTTGCAAACGTAAGTTAAGAAGGAGGAAACAAAAGTGGATATATAGACTCTGAATTTGAGGCGACCGAAATTCCCACCTGCAGTTGTTGAAAGCTAGTCGTGTTGTTGAAGACATCTTGGTCAGATAACAATCCAGGAAGAAGATTTTTTGGGTGTTCTAACCATTGGAATAGATTTCACAAATCAGGTACTTTTTTGCAATGGTCTGAACCACCAATGAGTCCGCGTGCCAAGGAACTTATTCTTGGACCCTGAAGGAAAGTCTGGGTGAATGGTAGGGGAAGAAGAAACAAAAGGATTGCTTGATAGGTTATGTTGTATTGACTTGGTTTTCTCAGGGATAGGAGATTAAGGTTGATCTTCAGCCTGCTTTTTAGAAGGTTGAAGAAGACAAATGGTAGGTCCCTTTTCACATATGCACTGTCATTTTTGCTTTAAATGACATTTAACTCACAGAAATTGACATATCCATTTGATACGACGAGTATCGAACGTTTGCAAAAACTGTTTGGAACCTATTTTCCAAATTTTTCTTTCGGCATAACATTTGTTTAAATAAATAATAATAATATTAAAAGTGTCAAACATTTTCAATGATCGACTTTTCGTAACAAAACTACTACTGTACAATATAATTTGTCTTTTGTACAATTGGTGTTAAGTTGTGACTGTACAACAAAATTGTATCGCAAAAATAGGGGTCATATCCCCGCTACATAGCACGAACGAAGATCGACTATTGACTTTTTGAACATCAAACCATACCTGCTTACATGCATTATTTGACCTCAATTAATTAATGCAGAAACTAACATTTCTTAAAATAAACACTTATCGTCCGTCAAGATGAGACCAATTATCGTTTATGATAAAAAGTTTTCCGACGGTTAACAATCGAAGTAGAATATGTTGTCAACCTAAGCCAAAGTGTGGACCAATTGTGGGACTAACACCCTCAGCATTAGAAATTTATCAAAACCCAATTTTGTTAGACCATCATAAAATATAAAATCAATAAGTATGATTCCAAATCGAATTAATATGATGTAATTTTCAAAATATAATTGTTTAGAAATGAACCTGACTCATTCCAGTATGGTTCAAGGCCCCTTCTTTTGTCGTGTAATAGTTGTCGGCTGTTTATAGCCCTTTCTCTTCATCTTTTTCTTACGTGCTACCACCTCGTCGTTCAGATTCTTCCTTTTTTGGTTTTCTACATCCGTACACAGATGGAACAACAACTTCATCATGTTACATTCTCCAACTACCTATAATTTGAAATAAACAAATATGTTACAGCTCAAAACTGAACATTAAGGTCACTCAATGTTTGATTATACATGAAACAGTAATGATAATCATTCACTTACGATATTCGACGGGTTTTCTATTTCGGTACCTTACCGTATGCCTCTCATCCATGAAATATTGAATATACCACAATCATCCCTATCAAGTTCGATGCGATTTTAGTCATTTAATTACCAATTTGATGATAAAAATAAAGAATATGGAAAGTTGGATACCCATTTCCTTGTGTCTTGACTTTAGGACGTTTAAACTTCAGCTTGTCAAACGCCACCTTCGCTGTGCCAAATAGGTTAACGAATTCCTTATTCTTAGCATATTTCGCTAACGTGCTTATTTGGACGTCAATAACATAAAATCATAACAATACATTTCATTCATGCACGCTAATAACATGCATTGCTAACAAGGCGACACAGTAATTGGATGAGTTTTCACCATTGTCTTAACTGCTTCCTCCCTACGCAGAGTTGTCGGAGTTTCCCCTAAGTTATCTAGTAGCCAAATTTCACCAAGATCCATATGAATCACACACAAGTACCAATGGGCATTCTCATAATTCATGGGGAAGAATACCTACAAATATTGTGACCTCAACTTCTTAAAGTTTACCATATCCCAAAACAACTTAACATGTTTCAATGAACAGATTACGTCTTACAATATCAGCGCCAGTTATACACACCCAACGTTGCGTTTGTGCCTGACAGAACACTACAAACCATTGCACTCCGGCCTTTGGATTTGATAGAACAAAACTCTACAGTAAATATAGTATGTTACTTACAATCAAGAACAATTTATCGACAAACACTTATGGCATAAAAACTGTGTAAGAAGGTTAAGGATCAAATTTAACATACATCAAAACTAGAAGGCATAAAGACTTGTCGTTTACTCTCTTATTTTGCCACCTTGTGATTCTCGAACAATGACACCATATCAATAATCATGAAAATTTAAAAAACAATAATGACCACAATGCAAAACAGATTCTAATTGTTTCATATAATTTCAAGGTATACGCAATATTTATTAGACTAAGTGACTAACCGTATCGTCGACCCATGTATGTGGTCGTAACACATCCATGTCCGCTACATTGGCATCAATGATGTCGCATATAATCACCACATAGCTGGAAACAAACATTCTATTATGCCTTTGATTTTAAATTTCACAATATAACAAATTAAAGTTATAAAGTTGAAGGCTTACTCTTGCAGTAATGGGGTATTCCATAAATAATCACATTAGGCTCGTTCTAGCTCACCAAGCCCATCAGGTAGTACAACACACGGTAATGTCTTTGACCCTTCATCTTTATCCTTTCACAAGAAGAATGATATGATGGTAACCACGACAATCATAATTCATGTAAACGAAAACAAAAAATCATAACCCTAAAGGGACAACGTTTAATTCGATGGCCTTAACCACCAAAATTGTATTGTTTCCACTGTTCCCTTCGATGGGCTTAAGCCCTAATATTCGATGCCCAATGTTCAATGAAATATGGCAAGCGCCATCTGCCATTATTAACGTACACAATACACACAACCAATAATTACCATTGCGAATGGTAATTACACAGAATAATTTTTCCCAATTAATTTCAAAACTTTATGCAATTGAATGGTTATCCTTTGAGAGTCAAGGGGATTTTCGACTAACCTGCCTGCCTTCCTTGTCAGCCTACAATGGAACAATAATAAAGTCAATCCAAGCCCATAGGTCCATGGAAAAGATGAAATTGATCTTTAAAATTTAATTGTAGCTTTTACCTCTTTTTTCACTGGTGCTGGACACTCAGATTTTATATCTTCATCTATGCTTTAAGTTCTTAGGGTATTTTGAACTTGGAACAATGAGTATCTGCTTCTGATGTCTTTGTAGGAATACGACTCTAAACAGGTGACGTCCACATAAATTTGCACTCAACAACCCTATTAATTTCACTCAAAATATAGGCCTTATCAACCAACCTATTCCTTGACATCATCTGCAAAGAATCATTCATGTCGTCCAACATTTGTTTCACAACCTCATGAAGACCAATGATTTTGACTTCTAAATCATTTATTTTCAGTTCATAAAAGTCCATTTTCTCCTCCACAATCTTCTTCAAGCTGGTCATCTCGGCCCGGACATGTTCAGAAAGACTACAAAATTTCTCTCCCAACATCGTATCATCAACCCTTCTCATACTTTCTGATTTCTCTACGCCTTTAATTTGCTTTTCAAATCCCACTTTCACAATCTCTTTTAGCCCATTCACCTTAGACATTAGTTGCTCCCCACATTCAAATTTCTTCTCAATTCCCCTATTCACGACCTCTTTTACCTCAGACATCATTTGCTGAAGCATATCCGACATCATTTCCCTCGTTGCATCGCCATCGTTGTATACTGCAATATCGTACTCCGCAGAAGCAACCTTGAAAAATAAATAAATATTAAAATTTAACCTTCCCCAAAATAAATTAGTACTACTATGACATATTATGTATTACCTTACGTCTCTTCGAAGCTTTCCTGCCTTTGCTTGCTTCCATAACATTAGGTTTGTCAACAATTTCAGGTAATGGCTACTTCCAGACAATAATCTTCACCGTGAAAGTATATTATTAATTAACCATGATCGCAATTGACATAATAGACGAATAATAATCTAGCACATACCTTTGGTATATTCACAGCTCGGGCGCTCTTCAAGCGGGCATAAACACATGCGGCCTCTGACTGCACCCAGTGCAGAATGCGAGCCTTACCACCATAGAAGTTGCACTGGCTATGCTATCAATTCTGACCAATAATCATATAGCCTAACCTAAATTCCATATCATTCACAACACAACATTAATTTATATGAAAATACTCAGTTCCACTTATTTCTCATTACTAATGCTATTTAAACTTTACCTTTAAGACAACAATGCACCCTTTTAGGTAAAAGTGCCTTCTCGGCCTCCATATACAACTTATTCTGTCAATAAGCGTATCATAAACATACTTGGCCCAATTCATTTTTTCCTATAAGCAATCGTCGCACAACAACTTCAACAAATCTTAACTTGGTTGTGTCTCAGTAGTAAGACACAAAAAAACTCTAATAATGTATAGCAACACCCTAGCTTTCAAAGCATCCCCTTCAAAAAAGCCATAAAGTACATCATGATTGATTTTATCAAATGCTAAAAACGTGCTGAGCTTATACTTTTCACCCAGTTCTTTACCTTTCTCCCTCGACACCACTTCTTTAACATCAACATCCTCATTCTTCAGGCCCAATATAGCTTCTACATCTTCAACTGATACAGCAATGTTATGTCCATCAAACTGAATAACACTCCTTCCAACATCAAAACTTTCCATCAATTCCTCATATAGGTCCCAGTGTAGAATGCACGATTTTATAAAAACTAAGGACCCAAAACCAAATTCATCAAGAACAGGATCAATCCCTTTCATCTTCATTCCCTTTACAAACTCGTCCAATTGCTTTTGACTACACCTTGTGTCAAAATACGTCTACAGGGAATAACATAACAACTTCCCACGTCAATCTCAATATAAACGATTATAATCTATCAAAGAAACAATGTAAAGACTGCTATTCCCTATTACCTTCTTCAATAGTCTTGATTTTGATTCTTTGTATGCCGCCTTCTCATTCTCAGTTTCATCAATGTAAGGTTGTTTGTCTTCCTTCGGCATTTCATTCCATTTCTTGCCTAACTCTTTCCTAACCTAAGAATGAAAAATTCAAATGAATTTAACATTTTACACATCATAAAGCACTGAAACCTACCTCATGAGTCACTTTTTTGTCACTTTGCTTCATCCTTATACATTCACCTTTACTGTAAAACATGAAAAAACCAAAGGTATGCATTCAGTAATTCTGTATTTCGATTCAATAAGAACACGTAAATATCAACTTACTAAAACTGCATGTAGGGAGGAACTGTTTTCCTTCCGTGTGGCTTCTCACATATGGACAGGATCTCATACGAACCTTTCTTAGCAAGTTCGTTATCAACAACTTCATTACCATCTTTATTAGCAAAGTCTTTAGGAACTTCATCATTACCATCTTTATCAGCAACTTCCTCGGCAAATAATTTGCCAACTTAATTATTAGCATATTTATCACCAACTTCTTTACCAACATCATCTACAACATCGTCAAAAACGGGATTCAGATTTACAGTACTCATCCTAAGGATTAAATCATCAAAAGAGTCGGTGCAGAAACAAACCAACTCACTCATAAATATACTCATCCTCATTACAAACAAATATAACCTTTTTGTAAAACCTATGTTTGATTTTGATATAACTAAGTATGTTAAGGACTAAATTGAAAACTTGAAATTGATTTCTAAGTCCCTTCAATAATTTATAAATCACCAACACTTTAAACAGATTTGAAAAACTCAAACTCCTAATATTTTCTAAGTGTTTCAAGGCCAAAGTATTGAAAATCGTTCAGGTGTACCGATACGCCTCCAGTCGTATCGATACCTTTTTTACAAAGTTGGCTACTGGAAAGACGCGTTTCGATACGCTCTTAACCGTATCGAAACAGCGTATTGAAACAGATTCAATTTGTATCGATACACCCCTCTGCAAAAACTGAAGAAGTTTGAATGGTGTACCGATACGGCTTAACCCATATCGATACGGTTTTAACTAAATTTTTAATTCGAAGTGTTTTAAATGTTTTCGACCGTTGGTGTCAGTCGTTAGGTAACTAACATTTAAAGTGGCAGTTGTCCCGTATCGATACAGTGTACCGTCGTATCGAAACGGAGACTTCCAGTGAGCAAAGTTGAGAAAAAGGTATCGATATGGTCCCTTCTGTATCGAAACAATCCCTATCCCGTACCGCTACGCTTACGAGCGTTTCGATACGCCCTCTTTATTATGTACAACGACTCTTTTTGTTTTGAGACAGGTATCGGTACGGCTCCCCGTGTACCGATATGGATAGCTGCAGAAGTGCATTTATGGTGGAAAAAGAGGGTCCCAACGGCTATAATCAATACCCTAACCACCCAAACGGGTAGAATTGATAGAGAAGGTATAAATTGAAGCTCATTGAAGACCAGCAACAACTATTGCATTAAAGATAAACATCCAAGCAAAAATCCAACCTCAAGTGTACCTATTTTTCCAATTTCTTGTAAACCCCAAATTGAGTCGTATTCAATTCTTATTCTATCTTCAAATTTGGGTTGAGTGTTATACTTCAAGGGACAATATTGTATTTGAGAGATATATTTCTTGTCCACTTTCTTCTTTGTTTATTTGTGAGGGTTTGGTCAAATTTTGGGTAGAAAATTTGACCGGTTGTGTAAAGGTTACCTCCTAAGCCTTGAAAAGGGGAAGAACAAATTAGTGAATTGTTGCAAATCTTTAGTGGTGGCTAAGGTAGTGGATGTAGAGTTCATTTGGAACTTGAACCACTCTAAAATCCTTTGTTCTTCAATTTTTGCTATCCTTTCACTCCAACAAAGTTTTAAAATTCCAATTCACCCCCTCTTGGTCTTTATCAATCCATCGATCCACTTATCAATTGGTATCAGAGCCTAGCTCTTTGAAGGATTAACAACCACAAGAGGGTTTCCTAGGAAGAGTGTGATCATCCAAAAATCAAGTCTTGACATCTACCTCCGGATCGAGCATGTACGAGTCACAATCCACCACAAAACCACCATTCTTCAATGGTGACAACTATCCATTTTGGAAGAACCGGATGCGCCTCTTCATCAAGTCCAATGATTACTTGGTTTGGGATGTCATAGAAGATGGTCCTTACATTCCATTGAAGAGAGATGATGAAGGAAAGTTGGTTCTAAAGAAGAAGATCAAGATGAGTGAAGATGAGAGGAAGAAGATCCAAATAAATGACAAAGCTCTTCACATGCTCTTTTGTTCTTTCGGTCCCGACATCTACTCCAAAGTATCCTCCATTGAAAGGGCCAAGGAAGTGTGGGATACTCTAGAGACCACCTATGAAGGAACCAATGATGTGAAGGAGACCAAGATTGGAATTCTCAATCTTAGTTATGAGAATTTAAGATGGAGCCCGACGAAATGGTGTCCAAGATGTTTGATCGCTTCTCAACCATCGTCAACAGGCTTAAGGGCTTTGGAGAGACTATCTCGGAAGACAAACTTGTTCGGAAGCTACTCTACTCACTTCCCGAATCTTGGGATGGGAAGAGAACCGACATCATCGAGGCCAAAAACTTGAAGACTCTAAAACTTGATGAGCTAGTGGGTTATCTCCTTACTCATGAAATAATGAAGCAATGGAGGGAAGATGAAAAGAAGAAAGAAGAGAAAAGAGTGGAGAAGCTAGAGGTAGAAAAGAAGAAGAAAATGGGAGTGACTCTCAAAGCTTTATTACTTGAGGAGAGCTCTTCTAGTGAGGAGGATGACCTTGAAGAATTGGCTATGATAGCCAAAAGGTTCTCTCGATTCATGAGGTCCAACCGTGGAAGGAATATTCAAAGAAAGATGGACTTCAAGGGTAAAAGAAAAGAAGAAGAGAGGGATCAAATCATTTGCTATGAGTGCAAAAAGCCCAGTCACATTCGTTCGGAGTGCCCTCAAATCAAGAAGAAGGGCTTTGAGAAGAAGAAGAAGAAGATCAAAGCCAAGCTTGCTGCTTGGAGTGGTGAGGAGTCATCCGAGGATGACGAACAAGAAGTGGCCAACCTTTGCCTCATGGCACTTGAGGAAGATTCCTCCATGGTAACCTCTAACTCATCATCTTTTGACTTTACATTTGATGAATTACATGATGCATATGATGAGTTGCAAGAGGTTTATAATGAGTTAGTTGAGAAATACAAAGAGTCGGTCATTAGGAATAAGAAAATCATTTCGGAATTAAATGATAAAAATGACTCACTCCCTCAAGCTAACTTAAAATTTGAGAAAAAGATTTTAGGTTTGAAAGATGAACTTAAATTCTTCCAAGATGAAAATGTAGACCTGAATAATCTTATTTCTCAATGCAATAGTGAACACCAAAAGGTGTTAGATGAGCTTAACAAGCTCAAAGAGTCTTTTAAAAATGTTGGTAATGTGAAGTATGAAAAGGTGAATCATCTAAAACAAACCAACCTAGGAAAAAGACTAATAACTACAAACAAAGTAGCTTCTCTGGACATAATAGAACTAAAAAGATTAGAAGTGTATGGGTTCCTAAGGAACTTGTCAAATATAATAACATTGCTGCTAGGTCACCTTGGATTCATAGGTAATCACTCTACCATTCTTATTGACTTAAAGCAAAAAAGTGGAGGAGTAGTGACATTTGGTGACAACTCCAAAGGCCACATTAAAGGTATTGGCTCCATAGGTAATCACTCTACCATTCTTATTGAAAATGTCTTGTATGTCGATGGTCTTAAACATAATTTGTTGAGCATAAGTCAACTATGTGATAAAGGGTTTAATGTCTTGTTTGATAAAAATGGGTGCAAAATAGTAGACATTAAATCAAATAATATTATGCTCATAGGACATCGCATAGGTAACATTTACATGGTGCATTTAGATGACATACATACATCTCATGCATGCTTAGTAGCTCAAAATGAAAATGATGCATGGCTATGGCATAAGAAACTAGGACATGCTAGCGTTAGTGTTTTATAAAAATTAGTTTCCCTAGATCTAGTTAGAGGTTTACCCAAAATTAAGTTCTCGAATGATAAAAATTGTGATGCATGCTCTAAGGGTAAACAACATAAGTTATCCTTTAAATCCATTAATGATGTTTCTACAAGTAGGTGTTTACAACTTACCCATATAGATTTATTTGGGCCTATTAGGACTATGAGCTTAGGTGGTAAATCTTATGCATTTGTTCTTGTTGATGATTTTTCTAGATTTACTTGGGTTTTATTTTTAAGTACTAAAGATGAGGCTTTAGAAAAATTCATCACTTTTTCAAAATTAACCCAAAATGATCTTGAACTTAGAATTTCTCATATTAGAAGTGATCATGGAACCGAATTTCAAAACTTAGGGTTTAAAGAGTTTTTAAATGAAAATAGTATTAGCCACAATTTTTCGGCTCCTCGAACTCCTCAACAAAATGGGGTAGTTGAGAGGAAAAATATAACTTTACAAGAAATGACTAGAACCATGCTCTGTGAAAACTATTTACCTAAATATTTTTGGGCGGAAGCCACAAACACCGCTTGCTACATTGTAAACCGAGTAATTAGTAGGCCACTTTTAAAGAAAACACCTTATGAGATTTTAAAATCTAAAAAGCCTAACAGTAGCTATTTTCATCCATTTGGTTGCAAGTGTTTTGTTTTAAATAATGGAAAAGACAACTTAGGTAAATTTGATGAAAAAGTGATGAAGCTATCTTCATAGGATAATCCTTAACCTCTAAAGCCTATCGTGTATTTAACAAGAGAACTTTAGTAGTAGAAGAATCTATACATGTTGTATTCGATGATAACCTCCTTCCAAGGAAGGATTCTTGTGATGATGATGATGTAGGAATCATTAATGCCTTTGATGGAGGACAAACTTCAAAGGAGGATGAGATTCCAACAAAAGAAGAGGATACACAAGATCCACCTCTTGAAGCCTTGAAGGACTTGGCTCTTGAGGAAAAGGAAGTGAGCTACCCAAGCAGTTCAACTATGTCAAAGATGGTGAAATCTTGCGTTATCCATCCAAGGTGGTAACCACTAGATCTTCTCTTAAACTTATGAACCATGTTGCATTTATCTCATGCATAGAGCCTAAGAATATCAAAGAAGCATTAAAAGATGATTTTTGGATTTTGGCCATGCAAGAGGAATTAAATCAATTTGAGAGAAGTAATGTTTGGACATTAGTTGATAGGCCTAGTAATCAATCTACAATAGGAACTAAATGGATCTTTAGGAACAAACTAGATGAGAGTGGTAACATTGTGAGAAATAAAGCTAGACTAGTAGCACAAGGTTACACTCAAGAAGAGGGAATAGATTTTGATGAAACCTATGCACTCGTAGATAGAATGGAAGCCATTAGGATGTTGCTTGCATATGCATGTTATCATGATTTCAAGCTTTTTCAAATGGATGTTAAAAGCGCATTTTTAAATGGTTTTATAAATGAGGAAGTGTATGTGGAACAACCACCGGGTTTTGAAGACTCAAAATTTCCAAATCATGTTTTCAAACTTACTAAAGCTCTTTACGGTTTAAAACAAGCTCCTAGAGCTTGGTATGAAAGACTTTCAAACTTTTTGATTGAAAAAAGTTTTGAAAATGGTAAGGTGGACACTACACTTTTCATAAAAAGGTATAAAAATGACATATTAGTAGTGCAAATTTATGTTGATGATATCATTTTTGGATCTACTAATGAGTGTCATTGCAAGGAGTTTGCTAAGTTAATGCAAGGTGAATTCGAGATGAGCATGATGGGGGAGCTCTCATTCTTTTTGGGACTCTAAATCAAGCAAAGGAAGGATGGCACCTTCATCAATCAAGAAAAGTACATTAAGTATATTCTCAAGAAGTTTGGCTTGGAGAATGCAAAGCCTCAAGCCACACCTATGAGCTCATCTACAAAGCTTGACAAAGATGAATGAGGTAAGTGTGTTGACTCTAAGCTTTACCGTTCTATGATTGGATCATTGCTTTACCTTACCGCAAGTAGACCAGATATCTTGTTTAGTGTTTGCTTGTGTGATAGGTTTCAAGCTAGTCCTAGAGAGTCTCACCTTATAGCTGTTAAGATAATCTTTAGGTACCTTAGAGATACTCCTTGTTTAGGTCTTTGGTATCCTAGAGAATCCATCTTCAACCTTCATGCTTATTCGGATGCGGATTGTGGGGGTGTGAAATCGATAGGAAGAGTACTTTGGGAACTTGTCAATTCTTAGGTAGTATGCTCATATCTTGGTTCTCTAAGAAACAAAATAGTGTAGCCTTATCTACCACCGAAGCTGAGTACATATCCTTAGGGAGTTGTTGTGCTCAAGTCCTTTGGATGAAGCAACAACTCTTAGATTATGGTATTAAAGTTGAAATTATACCCCTTAAGTGTGATAACACTAGTGCCATATGTTTGACAAAAAATCCCATCCAACACTCTAGAACCAAACATATAGAAATAAGGCATCATTTCATTAGAGATCATGTCCTTAAGGAAGATGTTGTTATAGAGTATGTTGACACCTTAAATCAACTAGCGGACATCTTTACAAACCCTTTAGATAAAGAGCGTTTTTGGTCCCTTAGGAGAGAGTTAGGTCTAACTAGCCTATCTTGACCTTTTAGGACCTCTTTTGTGCTTAAAATTGCATGATCTTGTGAAGTTGCATGTTTGTGTGTTGTAGCTCTTGAAAATATCCATGCCTATAGCTAGGGGGAGTATGATTCTATTAAAATATGCTTAGAACTGTTCATTAATCATTTGCATTCTTTTAAGAGATGTTAGAATCGAGTTTTTGGTTGTTCTTCAAGCCTAAAATGTATTTCTGGGCATAGGGTATCGATACGGCCTTAAGCGTATCGATACGAGTACTGTATTAGCTTCCCATACTTCATTTTTTCCTTAAACGGGTATCGATACGGTTAAACCTATTTCGATACGAGCAACAATCGTTTCGATACGATCCTTCAACGGGCATTTTTATTGGAATTACATTTTTACCCCCGTATCAATACACCCTCAGGCGTATCGATACGCGATTGCACAGACAACTATCAATTGGCATTTAAGAGTTTAACTTTTACCAAAATTAAAATTTCTCAAAATCTTAGAAACCTTAGCCGTTTTCACTCTATAAATAGCCTCTTTTTCCCTCATATTTTCACACTATAACTCAAAATTCTCTAGAGGGTTTTCAAAATCAAGCAAAGCTCTAAGGCTTTTCATCAATTGGGTGCTAAGCTTTTCTTCCATTCCTCTCTAATCGATATCAAGGTAAAACTCTTTCTTTTTCTTTTGATTTTCTTTTTTAATTTTTTTATTTAAAAGTTTCTTTTGTTTTGTTTTTATTTTGTCTTCTCAAACCAAACTCTCTTTTCAAAATTTGTTTTTTTAAATTTTTTTAACAATGATTATTGGTTTTCAATGAGTTGAATGAAGAAATCTTAATGCATACATTGTTTTTATCTAGTTCATGGAACCTTCTAGGAAGAGAACACGCACTAGTGAAGCCGATGAAGAATCCAATACCGGAGGTGGTGCTCGTCCGAATCTTACTCATATCTATCAACTATCTTTTCAATCCCCCAGAGCTCTCAACTATTTTCGCCAATTTCAAAACTATAAGATCCGTCCGGAGAGGGTAATCTCTATTCCTTTTCTTAACTCGGAGCGCTTCAAATTTGAATATCTACCTTTGCTCCAAGAATGGAAATTTATGGATTTTCTCACTATTCCCGGGTTTTACTTTCGCATTTTGGTTTTAATCTTTTATGCTAATGCCAAATGTTGTGCCAATCGAGATGGTGTTGTTACGGCCGTTATTTCTCATCTTATGGGTAAAAAGATCACTATAGATGTTCAATCTATTTGTGATGTGTTCAAGTTGGAGGATGAAGGTTATGATGATGAGAATGCCCTTAGCAATGTTCTAAGTCGTTCCGTCACCGCCCTAAATGCTCAGGATCGAATCCTCCATTTGATGGTCTCTTGGTGGTTTAGGCCCTCGGGAGGGAAGTATTCCACTATTCGCCAAGTGGATGATTTTTGGATTTGATGCCTCGGTGAGAGAAAACGTCTGAACCTTGCTTGTATCATGTTTGCGGAGATTGTCTATCTCGTGAAACATCGCCACACCACACTTGTCACTTCCTTCACCTATGGCATGGCCCTAAGTTACTTCTTCCAACAAAAGGAGATTGATTGCTTGCATTACTACCCAACTCCCCTCACCGATCATATCGATGAACGCTCTCTTGCAAGGGGTAAGTTCCATTACTTTAATGGTAATTGGTTACGTCTATCCGAGCTCCCTAGTGAGGCCGCGGAACAATTTGTTAATCCTCAAGTTGAACAAGTTCCTCAAGCTCCTCCTCCACCTTCTATGGACTCCCTCATGACTTATCTCAATAAGCAATTCACGGGTTTGCGCACGGGAATGGCTTCAATCGATCAAGTTATGAATTCGGACTTTACCGCTATTGATACAAGGTTTACAAGCCTTGAAGATCGGATGAAGAACGTGGAGTCTCGACTCACTTCTCTTGAGGGCGGTCACAACTCAATGAATATCTCTCTCACCGTTTTCCATTACGAGTGGCGTCAAACCTTGAGGAATGATGATCCAATTGAGGAAGATGATGAAGAAGGCGATGGAGATGCATAGTAGCCTATCTTTGCATACCATTCATATCATTTAGGATATTTATTTTATGCACCTTTGTTTTATGTCTTTAGGATTAAGTTTGAATTATTCTACAACCTATGCTTTGATTTTTTTTCCGTTATTTGGATTTTTAGGTTGATGTTATCCTTTATTTGAACTTAATGATATTATGTTGCTTGCGTATTTATACATTTTGCCTATTTATGCACTTTACATTATGTCTCAATTCTTTTTGATCTAACAAAAAGGGGGAGAGGGAAGCTCACAACACTTAAAAATTTTGATTTTCAAACTTAAAAGTTACCCAGCTAATATTAAGGGGGAGTTATTTTGCAAAGTTTTTCAAAGTATCAAAAATTTCAAGTTTTGGTTTTGTTATATCAAAAAGGGGAGATTGTAAAACCTATGTTTGATTTTGATATAACTAAGTATGTTAAGGACTAAATTGAAAACTTGAAATTGATTTCTAAGTCCCTTTAATAATTTATAAATCACCAACACTTTAAATAGATTTGAAAAACTCAAACTCCAAATATTTTTCTAAGTGTTTCAAGGCCAAAGTATTGAAAATCGTCCAGGTGTATCGATACGCCACAAGTCGTATCGATACCTTTTTTACAAAGTTGGCTACTGGAAAGACGCGTTTCGATACGCTCTTAATCGTATCGAAACAGCGTATCGAAACATATTCAATCTGTATTGATACGCCGCTCTGCAAAAACTGAAGGAGTTTGAATGGTGTACCGATACGGCTTAACCTGTATCGATACGATTTTAACTGAATTTTTAATTCAAAGTGTTTTAAATGTTTTCGACCGTTGGTGTCATTCGTTAGGTAACTAACATTTAAAGTGGCAGTTGTCCCGTATCGATACGGTGTACCCCGTATCGAAACGGAGACTTCCAATGAGCTAAGTTGAGAAAAAGGTATCAATACGGTCCCTTCCGTATCGAAACGATCCCTATCCCATACCGATACGCTTACGAGCGTTTCGATACGCCATCTTTATTATGTACAACGGCTCTTTCTGTTTTGAGACATGTATCGATATGGCTCCTCGTGTACCGATACGGATAGCTGCAGAAGTGCATTTATGGTGGAAAAAGAGGGTCCCAACGGCTATAATCAATACCATAACCACCCAAACGGCTAGAATTGATAGAAAAGGTATAAAATGAAGCTCATTGAAGACCAGCAACAACTATTGCATTAAAGATAAACATCCAAGCAAAAATCCAACCTCAAGTGTGCCTATTTTCCAATTTCTTGTAAACCCCAAATTGAGTTGTATTCAATTCTTATTCTATCTTCAAATTTGGGTTGAGTGTTGTACTTCAAGGGACAATATTGTATTTGAGAGATATATTTCTTGTCCACTTTCTTCTTTGTTTATTTGTGAGGGTTTGGTCAAATTTTGGGTAGAAAATTTGATCGGTTGTGTAAAGGTTACCTTCTAAGCCTTGAAAAGGGGAAGAACAAATTAGTGAATTGTTACAAATCCTTAGTGGTAGCTAAGGTAATGGATGTAGAGTTTATTTGGAACTTGAACCACTCTAAAATCCTTTATTCTTCAATTTTTGCTATCCTTTCACTCCAACAAAGTTTTAAAATCCCAATTCACCCCCTCTTGGTCTTGATCAATCCATCGATCCACTCAACACTTTTTAAGTTAAAGTTGATGGCAACTTACCATTTTAAAAACCGAAAGAGGAGAAAATTTATAGTTTAAACAGATTTCATCCAACAATAAATGGAATTCCATACCAAAATTTCAAAACACAAACCCTAGATTTCAAGTATTCCACAAATAAACAAAAAAAGTTAGGGTTTTGCTTTGCTTGTTACCTTCGCAATGGAGACGATTGCACAGGTTCAGTTGTAGACCTAAGTTCAGTTTTCGATCCTCTGAAGTGACTGAAACGTTTTTCCTAATTTCAGAGGGTTCTTCAGATTTTTAGATGGGAAAATGAATTCTAACCCTAAAATGTTACTAAACAAGTGAAGGTCCGATTCTCATTCTATGAGCCCAAGGGTTTTATTCTCTACGAGTAGCGAAACGACATCGTACATGTCGAGACCTGAAAGAAACACTGGAAATATGAATCGTTACACTGAAAATATTATCATCTTCAACTTTAGGTCGTGAAACTTACTATACAAACATGTATTCTTAAAGTCACTTTAAGCATTTCTAGTTTACACTTTTTCTACAGGTTCCGCAACATGTACAAAAGTACCGATATTAGGAGAAAAACGTCAACTGTTATGTGTTAACCCTTAAATGTTACTTTCACATCACATTGTTTCGTTACTCAATATCAAATTCTGAGATATCTTCTTCCAACATTACTTGTCAAATACTTCACTAACAATTTGGGTTTAAACTATTAACTACTAATTCCGATACATATTTCATAGTTTCGAAACATATGCATCATTTTATCTTTTTACGTTGGAACACAATTTTTCTCCCCATACAGTTGCAAAACATCATACAACGTCCCGATACTTACCGACAATGTAACACCCCAAATTTTCCTTAATTCGGAAAACCTAAAATTTAAAATCCCTAATTCATAAACCCTAACATTTGGGAATTTAAGTCTCAAACCCTAATTTTAATTTAAGGATAAATTGGGAATAAAATCAGGTTTTAGTGACTGTTATATGATAATAATAAAGCTTTGTACCCATTTTGTGAACCCTAGATATCCCAAGGTCACGTATTGTTATTTACACATAAAATTGGGTATTAACCCTTGTTATCAGGTTTTGAAACCAGTGGCCGCTCATCTCATCTCTTTATCGATAGCACATCTCTCCCCACTTTCTTTTTCGTTCGAACTCGGGTAAAGGGCTTGTTGTCACTCATTCAGAAAACCGACACCATAGTCTTCTTCCCCATTGCGTTATAAGAAAACCCCAACCCTCGGATACCCATCACCGGCCACCGTTAGCGAGAGATCGGTAAGAAACTGCTCGGTTGTTCCCTTGTTCTCCTCCATGTAGTCTTAGTTGGGCAAACCCACACCTTCGGTTAACCCTTATCGACCATCGTCATTCGAATCTCCTCCACTGTCTGAACAAAATGCTTCCCTCGAATCTTGCTCGTTGTTATTGTTTCGCAAGAAACGGCAAAGAACCGTTCGGTTCTCTTTTGCGCTGCCATCATCCTTCTGTCGTGTTCTGGATTAGTCAAACCATGTCACGTGCTCCTCCACTCTCCATCACCGGTTGAGTTTGGGTAAGCCTTTGTGTTTGTGTTGCAAATGGGTGTTTTTGAGTTGTGGGTTATGGTTCGATTTTAGATTTTGTTCTTGTTGTAGCCGTGAATAACCAGTGTGGTCGTTGTCGTCCTTGTCGATATGGGTCGCGCCGTCAAGGGTTTCATAAACCCTTGTTTTTTCAGTCAAATTTGTTAGCAGGCCATCAGATTTGGCCGAGAGAGTGACCAAGCCGTGAGGCTTAATTGGGTTGGGTTTTGGGCTATGTGTGTTTTGGTGGAGACCATTGTTATCACAATCTTTGACATCAAACTATGTGGTATATTGAGCCTTGTACGTTAGAGACCATGGCCCAAACAAATAATTGGATCAGACCGAACCTTGTGAACCAGACCGAACCAAACGAATGTGTTGACCCGTTGACTGAATTGGACCATTGACATGAACTGGATTTGACTCTTTGACATGAAAGTTAACTTTTGACCAATTTGACCGAATTGGACTTTGGCACGTTTGACCAGAGTTGACTGTTGACTTTGATCAGTTTGACTAGTTGACTTTGACTGTTAACCAAGAGTTGACTTTTGCAGACATCCTTCCTCTAGACCTTTTTTGACGTCTTGAATCCGAATTTGCTGCTCGTTTTGTCTAATTTGAACCAGAAAAAACTTTTTTGCTAATTTCAATTAATTATGACATAAAATTTATTAAGTTGTAGATTTCAGAATCTGATACAAAATATTCTCGTGTTCAGGTATCGACACTGAGGCTGACGAGTTATCTCATCCTGTTCAGACCGATCGTGTACGTTCTTCGAGATATTTACGTGAGTATATCTTTTGTTCAGTTCTTAGTGTTTTAGTCGGTGGCTTAGTGGTAGTAATAAATGCTAATGTAGTGTTACCCTTCGTAGGTTCTGATCCAGCTAGATCTGAGGGTGAGACACGCTTTTCTTGGCATTAGAATTGTTGCTAAAGGTGTGTTTCTTGGGGTGTTTTAAATAAATGTTTTATTCTTGCTTGATTTAATTATCTGAATTGTGTTTTGAGACTGTATGAAGCATCATGCATCATATATAAATCGTGCTTTTAAATCAAGCATCTGATTTTCGGAAAATGTGACACTCATAAGAGTTCAGAATTTATGGTTTTAAGAAAATCATATCATGAGTCATGTGATCGAAATAGTGTTTAGAAAATGTGAGGGCAACCTCCACTCTGGCGAGGGAAACCTCCACTCTAGCGAGGGCAACCTACACTCTGTATGATATCGGACAATCGGGTATTGAGTCATGCATCAAACATCATAGCATTTATGAATTTGATTTATCGGATACAATGTGTTTCAGAAATGAATTTATCGGAAAATAAAATATTGTTTTGTTTTTAGTTTTGTGTGCACTTAAGGACACACTAAGCTCTTTAGCTTACTCCCCCTTAGTCTTTCTTTCAGATACTCAGGCCATAGGTAAATTTGTACTTGGAGAATCTCGTATTTTTACTCGGATATTAAATTATTCAGTAGGAACTCTTTCCAAATATTTTAGATTATTGTTTTAACATCACTTTGAGATATTTTGTAATTTCGGACATTGGAATATTTAATTTGGGATAATGTTTGAGCTTGCATTTTCAATTTAATTCAGATGTTTTTTAATGAAATATTCAATATATGTTTTAATGATCGAGTTTCATAAATATTTGAGAAATTTTACGTTAATTATTATTAATTAATTCAATTATATATTTTAAAATAATTTTAAACCTAAAATTTAAAACTTGAGAGAAAAGTTTTCAAACCTAACTTCCTAGATTCGACCCATTTTTTCTGGGTCGAGTTTAGGAGGTTACAGACAACGACCTCTTCCTGTTTTCGCGTGTTTTTAATGGGAATCTAGATTTAACGGTCAAAATCAGAATTTTTTCCTTCCGACGGCTATAACATCCCGCCGTTCATTAGCCGTAGACTAACCTCCTTTGTTTTAGACAAGACCAAAAGAGTTACACTCACTTGCATGGATTTTGTTCCAAAGGGAAAAGAGGGCAATTTGGGAATAACAAAGCAAAAAAAAGGAGAAAAAAAATAATTTCCAAAACGGAAAAACGTTAAACGTAGCTATATCATTTCCACATGATAATAACAATTAACAATGTAGAATTTCAGCAATAATAATAATAATAATAATAATAATAATAATAATAATAATAATGAAGAATAGAGACGTGAAGGAATGCGTGGTGTGCCTTCCCACCTCTTAAATTTCACACACTAGCAGTCCAGGATTCAACTCCCTCATTCTCTCCTTCTCAAACTCTTCTTCAGGTTAACTCTCTATCTCTCTCTCTTCCGCTCCTCTTTGGGTCTTTCTTTCTTCTAATGGATTTCCTTTTTTTTCTGTAAATCAGCAGGTTTGTGTATATATATATATTGTGATGATGGGCATAGGGAGAATGGTGGTTTGCTTGAAATCCAAACTCAGGAGCCTGAAGATGACGAAGAAGCATTACGACAAGGTGGAAAAGAGCGAGAGCATGAGGCTCGAAATCAGGAGCAGGAAAGCCCGGAAGCTCATCCAACAGACCCTCAAGATTGCCGATTCCCCCACCACCAAGACTTTTGCTTTCTGACCCCAGTCCACCCCTCCCCTGTAATCCAGTTCCTGTATGTTGTTTACTTGGATATGAATGAATATGCAGTTAGGGTTACCAAAAGCACAACTAAAGTTATTTAATTCTGAAACCAACACTATATGCGTATTCCCTTGAATATAATTTAATTGAATTTTTAATATAACTTTCTATCTTCTTGTAAACAAGAATTTTATAGTTTTAAACCAAATGCTTTCCATCTACCCACGTTTTAAAGCAGAGACCAGACAAAACATTCGGTAATGGGATGATATTGGTTTTCCATAAACCTTTGGCTCAGAAGCTAAGATATTAGTTTCATACAGTATGCATGGCAGCAGCCAAACAACAGATTACAAAACTATTTGGAAATGAAGCGCACATCAATGCAACATTATTGATATGACTCAGAGGAAGGCATGGAATATTGTCCACAGAAAGACAAACATTAGGGAGAAGAAATAAAGTACATATGCTTATATTATTATATTTATTAAAAACTATACTAAAATTATCAACTAAATGAAGGATGGGAAAATAACACTTAGGAGAAAACCCTAGCACCGCTCTTCCCTTTACAATCCAACTTTCTTTCTTTTCTTGGTTCTTGATTTATCGATGATGGCTTTAGTTTAGTGCTTATCGTCACCGTCGATAATTCTTTTTTCTTATTTTTATACAAGCTATTGTTTTTTTTTATATTTTGATGTTCTTTTAGTTTTTATCTGCATTTTAGTATGTTTTTTTCTGCCTTGTGGCATGCTTTTCTTTTGTTTTGTAGCATGTTTCTGCCTTATGGCATGTTATCGTTTACCGTTGTGGTAGATCTGCATTTGTGGATACATTTTTCACGACGTTAGGCTCTGATTTGCAGATTATCGGTGATCTTCTGTAGTTTAATCACTTTTTGTGGTACGTTTGATGACGGAGTCAGATCTGTTTTACGAAGCAGCCTCCAAGATTGTTGGTTTTGCTCACCACGCCTACTTCAATCATGAAGCATGTAGGTGAATGGAGACAAGAAGTATTGCTCTATACTTTTATTTCTCCGATGTTTCATCTTTATCTCTGTTTTGTAGCCCATTGGAGGTGTTTTGCTAGTAAGATATTTTGTTTTCTAATTTTTTTCTTTTCAATTTAGATTTATTTTATTTTTGTTTTTTCTGCTACAATTTCATTTCTTTTGAACAATTTTTTATTTTATTTTAATTTTTAATAAAATTTAGCCGGTATATTGTTAAAAATATAAAATGGTAAATGCATGCACTATGTATATATGAGGCCATGATTCGGTAATTCTTGCCACGTGAATATGATGTGTCAACGGTGGGACATCATCCATTAAAAAAATATAACATTATGTAACATATCCTTTCCAAAGATAACAAAAAATATTTGTCCACGTCCCCATTACAGATTTCACTGCCAAAAGCTGTCCATAAAAAACATTATTGCTGATGTAAAAACACTTTATTTTTGTGAAATATTTTTGCTGGTCATAGAGCATGATATAAACTTCATCCGTTGTTCTACTAATCTTGTCTGGGTAGAATGGTTGGCAAAAACTTTCTGCAACCTAAATCCAGAGCAAAAAGTTGTAATGATGGTGACATACTAGGCAGTGTGGTATGAGCGTAACAAATTAATTCATGATGGAACTATAGCATCAATGAATGGCACAAAAGCTTTTATCAGGGCTTTTATTCGAGAATATGAAGATGTTAACACAATTTGCCCTCCAAGAATAGTGAAACGGGAGAAAAAGTGGGAGGCTCCTGCAGAGAATTGGATAAAGTTTAATTTTGATGTTGCATTTGATATACACACAAAGGAATCTGTTTCCGCAGCGATTAGGCGAAATCATGCAGGGCTTATTATGGCTTCTTGTGTAACTCATCACAATCATGTTCTAGATGCATTTGTGGCTGAAGCTTTAGCATGTTTGCAGGCTGTGACCTATGCCAAAGACCTTGGTTTCGATAAAGTTGTTATTGAGGGTGACAACATCGCGGTGATAAAGAAAGTCTGCTCAGCGTCGGTGGATGGATCTGTGATTAGTCCTATCATCCATGATATTAAGTCTATTGCAGGACAGTTTGAGAGCATTGAGTTTCGGTTTGTTTCAAGAAAGATTAATCAAGTTGCTCATACCCTAGCAAAATAGGGTAAAGGGCAACAAGGTGGCTGTTACTGGATAGAAGAAGCACCACCAAGGACTTCAGCAGCAGCATTGGATGCAGAAAGCATTACTGAAGTTTAAATATTGCTGAGACCTTGGTTTTCTTGGCCGTGTATGTTGATGTCAATGTAGCTCGTTGACTGCACTCGGAGAATTTCTTTAATTGCATTTCTAAGATGCTCTTCGACTCCCTTAGTTTTGGAATTTGTTGGTTTTGTTTGTTGGTTTTGTTTGTTATGTAGGGTTTTTAGTTTAGGTGTGTTGTTAGGTTGCTTTGTTTGTCTTTTATTTGTTCTGTATTTGTTTGTTTTAACCCTATAATCCAAAACCAGCTCATTCATTCCAAAAAAAAAAAAAAAACATTTGAACTCCCCTTTCGGTAGTTATCACAAAAACCATATGCATCAAAAGAGCATGAAACGCGTCCCACCTAAAACTGAACTACACTGTTTTGGCAGTTATTTGCTGTCATGTTGCATTGTGGGTCTGGGATTACAATACTATCTTTCTATTTTTCTTAATGTACATGTTTTTCTTCACAAAAAAAAGCTGTATATTTCAGTAATCATTTCAAAAGATCGATTGTGAAGTTCTCACAAGAAAAATAGGCCGTGAAACTAGAGCACCGGTTGATATTAGGTATATACAGAGTTAAATATCCATACGTAGAAAAAGCAAAAAGAATAAGCTTGCATTTTGAATCGTACGATTTTTATTTATGAAAAATGGAAACCGCAATCCAAATTACTCATAAAACTAGTTCATTGTATTACAAAAACATGTTATAGTAGCATACTTTGCTCGATACAAACTAGGGGCGTAAATGAGCCGAGTCGAGTTCGAGTAGTGTTTAGCTCAGCTCGACTCATTAAGAATTCGAGTCAAGTTCGAGCTTGACTCAAGTTTGAGTATGCTGAGCTTGACCCGGCTCGTTAAGAACTCGAGCCGAGCTTGAGCCATGTCCAATCGAGTATTAATCAAACTTTGATCGTGTCGGACTGGAGTAGCTCGCGATATATCTTATTTCACTTACAACCCTGTTATCATTGATCAAATTGCATGATTTCATTGTAAATAGAATCATACAAAATAAATATTTCCATGTGAATTGTTAAAAACCGCCTATCATAGCAGGGGAAAAAAGTACACCTGAAATATAAAGAAATTTAAACTAAAAATAAACTAACATAAAAACCAAAAACCCTCAAACTACATTTTAATGCACTTTAATTTTAAAAGCTAAAGAAATAGTTTATTATATTTTCGAGTAGCTCGCGAGCTTTTCGAGTCAAGTATCAAGTAGCTCAGCTCGATTCGTTAAGAACTTGAGCCGAATTCGAGCTCGAGTAGCTTGCGATCTGTCTTGTTTCATTTACCACCCTAATACAAACATAACATAAATATAGTAATGGCTAAAGAAGGAAATTGTTAATCAGATTAACACCATCTACCAAGTACTATACCTGTGTAAATGTTGAATTATATAATTCTCACCTCCTAGCAGGATTTCCACCACGAGTGGGTGGCTCGTATATGTTTCCAGCTCGACCAGGAGGTGTTGCAGATCCATAAGGTCCGTTATTCTGGGTTGTTGTTTGTCCGTGTGGCCCAGCAAGACTTCTTGCTGCTGCATCACAGGTTGCACCCTTGGATGGATCATTTAGAGATCCTCTTTGGGTGTCATAGCCAGCTCCTCTTTGTCGATCATAGACATGGGTTCTTTGACCGTCGTAACTAAGTCCTCTCTGTGCGTCATAAACTGGCAACCTTTGTGAGTCATAACCAGTCGCTCTTGACAAATCATAGACAGGTCCTCTAGGCATCTCGTAGCCGGACCTCATAGGTGCAGGTCCTGACCCGGATTGACTTCCTACATAAACAGAATTGGCACCTACATTTGCACCAATAGCAGCAGGTGGTAGAGCCCCATGTCTCTGTGATGCAGAATGAGAAGAATGTCATTTATCTACAAGATAGAAGAATTATCAGAAGAAACACAATTCTCAATACATTGAATCACGGATGCAATGAAATTAGCAACCATGGAGGCAGAGTGAGAAGAACTCTACTGCTGTTTGTGCAGTTACTGTTCCATAATCCATACTTTGAAAAATGCTAATTAATCCATGTTTGTATAAACAAGTATCAACTTTGATATAATGTAATTTATACTAGCAGTTGACCCATACTCACAACCATTCATATTTCAGCACAGACAGATTTATGCCATCATGGAAGATTACACACCTGGTGAATACCATAACAATCTTCATATGCATTTCGTCCCACAGGATGTCCAGAAGCATCATTCTCGTTGTTTGCTGTGGCACCGCCATATTGCCCAACTGCATTTGGTTTCATATATGAGCCATCAACATTGGTAATAAGGGGGGGGGGGGGGGGGGGGGCTTAAAGAGAAAAGATCACAAGAAAGGATACCGATTCTTTTGTCAACATTAGAAGCATTCATCAGCTCGGCTCTAAGCTTCTCCACTTCCCTAGTCATGGTCATATAATTTTTCTCCATCACCTGAAGAGATTCAAGGTGATCATTATAAAGTTTCTTCTCATAGTCAAATGTAGCCCTGCAAGATCAAGAATGGGTTATCACATATTTGTGACATGTGGAACTTAAACAACTCCAGAAAGAAAGATCTGAAAGAACTTCAACTGAATGACCAGGCATGCTCAGGGAGGAGAAAGAGGAAGGAAAACTTTTTGAAAAGAAAAAACTACAGCGGACTTCCAAACAATAGAAAAAAAAAAGTTTTAGTATTAATTTCCTGTTCAATAACAACCTGCAATGCTGATATTCCTGTCTGAGGCTCTCAAGTTCTGCCATCAGAGCTGGAATATGTTGCACATCTACATGAGCTCTCTGAATCTCTTGATTTAATTGATGCACTTTGGACAAAAGTTCTTCCCTAGCTAAAACCAAATTCTGAGCTTCAGAATGTCCCTGCTGCAACTCTTTCTTAACAGGCTCAGCTGCTTTCAATTCAGTCTCCATCTTAGTTATTTTATCTGTAAGGCCCTTCCTTTGTTGTTCTCTTTCAGATGTTACGGCTCCAATCTGAGCATGCAAAATCTGCAACTCATGCTGTGCAGCAGCAAGTTCCTGTCTCAATGTCCCATGGGTAGCAGCGATTCTCTGGTTTTCTGTACCAAGTCTCTGCATCTCCACATGCTGTGCAGCAAGCTTTTGTTCCATGATTTCTGGAGGTGGCAACATATCAAAATGTGGAAAAGGACCTGGACGGGGTGGAATTCCTAGACCAAATGGTTCAGAATGTACCATGCCAGGGCCTGGGAGACGATGCCTCAGATGAGGGGGTGGAATTCGACCTTTACTTCCCATTTTTCGTGGCTACTGTATGACCTGAGGAAAGAAATCTGACCTATAAGTTCTAAGAGCACTGCCATGTTCCCACTTTGATTTGACTTCATAAAGAAACTTGAAAACTACTCATGTGGCATGAATAAGTTAATAACAATTGGATATTATTGCAATGCTTTGGGACTTTTGTCCATACATGCAACACAACACAGTCAAGTAGCAATAAAAACAACAGAACAATTGAGCCTAAATTCAAAAGACAAAACTTTATGTAATAGGTAGAATACTTCAATGAACAATTAAAATTATAATTATCATCAAAGTGATTCTTCCTTTGCGAGATCCTATTTCATTGCATTTCACTCATGCAATTTTTGAAGTTGAAAGACCATATCATCACAAGGTCCAGTATATTATATGTAAAGTTGATCCACTGTAGACACTTACCAAACAACCAATCGTATAAATAAGAAAAATGCCATAAAGAGAACATCAAAACTCATAACATACAGTAAAAGGACCCTTATCTACAACTAAAGTGGTAAGCCCGGCCAACAGCAATAGGAATCGCTTGTTTGTTTCCATCTCAATATCAATGTAGCTCAAAAGCCTAAGCAGTCAACCTCTCGTCCAATTCAAAATAAGGCCTCCTCTAACTACCACTAAATCCATCCAACTACCAAAATTTATATTTCCACAAGCTAAATTCTAGAAGATGGGGTAGGTTCATCTGGAACCAAATGAAGTCATATACCAGTCATGGAAAGTCTGCGAATTGGATCCAGAAAAAAATGTAGTAATCATCACAGGAAGATTCAGAAGCCTAACAAAAAGATTCAGGTGTGATTAGCCCTAACTTGAATTTCACATTAAAGATACCAATAACAGTTTTACATTTTTTCCCTTTCCCCTTTTCTGCATCTTCTCAATCGAAGTTGTCAATCCCAACAATCGAAAACAAAAAAGAAGCTTCTAGAACATTAATAGCCTGGCTATATAAAGTACATCCTATTTGCAAACAAAGGGATGATATGACAATCCTTAGTTGCTCTTGCTCATAAACGAAGAAATCATTTTGGTCCAAGTAAAGATGTTAACTAGGTATTAGAAAAGCAACTTAACAGAATATTCAGAACGTTTGGTGTCCAAGGGAATTTTGATCATTTTTGTTTTTCTAGACAAATAATTAGGGCTTTTATGTCGACTTGAGTTTACCCTAGAAAAGTCATGGAAACTCCATTCCCTTATTTCTACTCTGTTCTCTCTACTACTCAAGATACAAATAACAGCAGAAGAGCAAAACCACGAGTTTATTTCCTTGTCATTCCACTGCCTCAGAAAGTTCCAGCATATCTTTCCCTGATATCCTACTCTCAGAGTTCCAATCCCTGTCCCTAAATTCCTAACATAAACCTTAAAAACTGTAATCTATAAGCAAGAAGGCTTCTCCAAAGGAATCCTAAAGCAGAAATACTTTCCAATCTATAAGGGATGGTAACGATTAACGAAGGAGCATACAATCGATGACAACTATAACCAAAATAAAACACAGGCGCAGGTATCTCTCGTTATGTATGTAGAACACAAAACATTATCTTCCTAAAGCCAAATAAAGCTTATTTGAATTCTACAGATTTGAATGGCATTCGCCATTGTAAAGCAACTGTTCACACACACATGCATATACATACATTTAGATGCGTAAGTACATAGTGTTATCTGTCCAATGGCAATATCACTTAGCTGAATAAATCAAACCTTTTCTACACAAATTATAAAATAAATAAAAAAATCCAAGAAATACAACAGTTTTCGCCCATAAGAAAGAAAGCTCCATTCATTCAATAATAATAATTGCTAGATTTTCAGAGATTCATTGCAAAATCCACCGTGAAATGTGATTTTTATGATCGTTTAAATATATTTAATTTTCAACTTAGGAATATCAACAATGAATTTCTTATCTCTGGAATTTCAATTCATTAAAGTAAAGCTAAACCCTATAAACAATTAACAAGAACATCACCGGAACTTTTAATTACAAAAGAAAAAGAGAAATACAGAAAATCCAGCGACGATATGGAGTTTGGGAATACCCGAGTAATGCAGTTCGTCCTCAAGATTGTTGCACAGATTTCCAATCCAAGGAAATAATAAAGCCCTCTATAGATTACATACTTTTCTTTTATTTCTCGCTTTCTTTTTATTCCCTTCACTGTAATGGAATTCTACTTTCCTTGAAAATGATAATGAGTAAATTACAGAAAAAGTCACTTAATTATAAGTAAATTTATATTTTGGCCAACAACACCTTAAAATATTACAATTTAATCACTCGAGTATCTATTTTGTAATAAAAAAATGAGAAAACTACACTAATGGTCACCAAACTATGTCTATTTTCCTGTTTTGGTTACTAAACTAATTTTTTTGTCAAAAATCCCAAACGTTACGGTGATGCTTGCGTAGATTTTTCTAAAACATTTTTAATATATTTTGTTATTTTTCTCTCCCCACATATTATTTTTTAAAGACTTTATTCCAGTCAATACAAATTGACAAAGAAAATAAATCAGATTAACCTACAGGCAAATGCATTAGCCTCTGGACTAAACCACACATAAGATTAGATTTTACCACATTTTGTTTTAAATTATAAAAAAAAAACCCAAAACCCAAAACAAAATTTTAAATGGAAAGGCCTGGAAAAAACTAACGTTTATTGTTTTTTATTTTTATAAGTGAAAGTATATGTTATACAACAAGATTTAAAATACTTTAAAGTTTTGTTTGATTAATATAAATTCATAATATATAGATACAAATAAATAATAATTATTAATTTATGTATTTTTAAAATAAAATTTAATTTAAATGTATTTATTTCTCGTTAAAATCTGGGTAAAAATATAGGAAAAGTAATACTGAATTAAAAATTAAAGTGAATAAAAATATTCAAATGATATTTGAAATATATATTTATTTTGGGGTTTGTTTTTATAATTTAAAATTAAGTTGTAGTGATATATGTTTGTGTATATGATTCAGCCTGGTGACTTAGGTCTTCCTGCTAGATTCCTGGGGACTTGAGTTCGGTTCCAGCCCTTCCCATTTAGAATTTTTTTTGGGGTTTTTTTAGGAATTTTTCTTTAGGTTAAAATAAATTTGTAATAAAATATAAGGTAAACTACACTGGTGGTCACCCAACTATCACCGTTTTTTTATTTTGGTCCCCCAATTAATTTTTTCGTCAACCTCCCGTTACATACTTCTCTTGTTTTGGTCCCCGCCGTTAAATACCTAACGATTTTGCTGACTTGGCTTATTTTATGTTTTCTCTAATTTCCAGGTCATTTATTTATTATCTAATTGAGAACACACGTGTAAAAGAAATTTGAAACGACATTTATAAAAGTAAACACCATTCTAATCAGATTACTTGTTTGAACAAAATTAAAACTAATAGTATTCTTAGGGTTCTTCTTCTCTGGAGAAATCACACCCAAAATCAAATCACAAATAAAGTTTAAGCGAATCTAATCTAAATTAGGATATATTCTGACAACGCGAAATAGTTTGGAAACTGAGAATCAAAGAGAAATCATGCCCTCTGTACGGTACGTTTATAATTTTTACCCCTCTTTTAAAATACTCCTTAAATTTATGTAAATTTTCTTTAATATTTTTGAAATAGTAACAATGTTGAAACTTAAAAAGTATTGTAAAATGATTGTTGATGTTGGTTTCTTTTTATTGATCTTGAAACTTATTTAAAGAGTTAAAAGTTGACTGATGTTTCTTTTACTGATGTTTACCTTTAATCGAAAGAAGCTATATTTTTGTCTTTACTGTTGGACCACTACAACTTTTTAGGATTTTTTATGTATATGAAGAGTGGAAAGTACAATTATTAGTTTATTCATATAATCTAGTTTTTTTGTATTGAATGCAAGTTACAGTGGTTGGTAGATTTTGTTTTCTAAAATTCTTTATGTAGATGGGTTCATGTGCATTACAATATTTTATTGTGTATTTATATTTTAATCAAATGTTAATATATATAAATTTGAATGTTATTTGCTAGTAAGCATATGCTTATACTTGTATTATGAAGCATGGTTTGATGCTTGGAAATGTGGTTTATTGGTAATGCTTTGAAAATAGAGAGTTTATGTTACATACGAATTATATTAGCAAGTGATGTTGTGAAATTGGTTTATAAATGAAATCGAATAAAATTAGCAGGCTAAAGGATTGAGTGCACTATAAACAAGTTGCCTTGGATGTTGATGGGTTTATACGATGTACCGAATACTCCATCCAAGTACCCTAATGATTGAGGAAAGTGTATGGTGTCTCGTCTCTCGTTAGTGGGGTTATATATCTACCGATAAGTGGTGTTGAGGGGCTTATATGGTGTACCGACTACTCCACCACAGGTGTCACAACGGTGGAGGGTAGCTCCCATGTGTGAACCTTGAGATGCCGGTGAGAATGTATGAAGTGTTGGGACAACACTTTAGAATATGTGTATCCGATGTGGTTTTTAGAGATGAGCTTGTTAATGATCACTTGTGAGCCAATATAATTGATGATGTATTATGGTTTGGTCTATGATGCATACTGTGTAAAATGCATGTTTTACTCTTTAAACTTTGCATTTGTTGGCTATGCATGGGAAGGCTTAAATTGAGTGTTGAAAAAGAGGTTTTTATTGATGAGATCGTAACACGTGTCGTTGAGGTTTATATACTAATTTTTTATTAAGGTAAGTGCATGGTTTTGAAGGCATGATGGTTTTCAAATGATGTATTGAGACATTTGAAATGAGAATTTAATGTGTTTTTGGAAAATGGTTTAAATGCATTGATGATGTTTTGTTTTTGAGCACTCCTCACTAAGCCTTGTGTGCTTACGCTCAACTTTTGTCCATCAATGCAGATAATTGAGGTTTGGAGGTAGTAAGAGGCAAGGGAATTCCAAGAGACTTCGCTTGAGAATTGTAACCCCCTCGTCCCGGTCTGGCCGGATGATCGGTCCGAGTAGGCTACACGGGGAAAACCGAAGTGAAACCCGTTAAGGTTCCCCCTCGGTTAGCAACCCTAAAAATTTTCTTTCATTTTAATCTTGTCTAAAGGCATGTTAATTCATAAGTGATCACGTCAGCGGAAAACATCAATAAAGAAGCACATTCGAACCATAACCACACTTCAAACAGTCCATTTTACATTTACAGGGCAGTCCGTATCGATACACCAATCAAGGGTATCGATACGCCTTGACTAGGTCAACTCAAACAATCAACTCAGGGAGGACCGTATCGATACAGCCCTTGAGCGTATCGATACGCCCCTCTCGGTCAACATCTCGTGGTCAACGAGATAAACCCGTACCGATACGCCCCAACACCGTACCGATACGCCAAAAACTCACCAAATTCTCAGAATTCCAGTGAGCAAAAACCATATCGATACACCCCGTGTATCGATACGCCCAGCCAAATCTGAGTCCTATAGGCAAGACCGTATCGATACGGCCCTTAGGCGTACCGATACGCCCTGCTCTGCAATTCTTCATTTTCAGCAAAAACTCACAAGACTCTAGCTATATATGCAAATTATGACTTCCCTAGCCACATAAAAACATCCATACAACACGCCACAACCAAGAACTTACATGTAGAGCAACTAGGATGAACAAAAACACATATACATCATGGCAACCACACAAGGGATAGATTTTGCATATATGGGCATGCTTAAGAGTTCACAAAGCCACAAGGCCTCATGTCATCACATACAAGGTTTACATGCCAACCAAAGGCAACTTAAAACATCCAAGGGCATGTCCATCCATCACAAGCATTCAAAAGACATAGCATGGTTTACAAATCCAAACGAAACATAAACATCAACAACATTTATGAGTCATACAACGCTCATACAAAACATAGTAGCCCCATTGCTAAACTACCACTTTAATTACTAAATCATACTTGAGCAACTATACTTGGAAAGCCCCTTCGCCTTGCTCCTTGCTAACACCACGCTAATGATCTTCATTGTTGAAAATGAGAGCGTAAGCTAGGAGCTTAGTGAGGATGCTCTAAAAACCAAAAACAACAACAATGCAGGGTTCAAGCTTGCAATCCTTAGCATCACACACAACATACATAGGCATCATCAAGGCAGCCTAGCTAGTCTTTCAAGAGTCATGAATATGGCATCCTACATCATATTAAGCTCAACAACATAATTCAATTATCTCAACATCATAATCATAAGAGCAAATTTCATTGGCCACTATTAGTTTACTCGGATGTGCGGATTTACTCTCGACAATAACATTACCTCGGTGGGATTACACTCATCACCGGACCTTGCATGGGTGGGATTCCACTCATCACCACATGCCCTACGGATGGGATTCCACTTATCATCACGTATAATATAAATAAATTTCCGGTGGAATATTACATCACCTGTAACGCCCCGGTTTTGGGCTTAGAAGTTTTGGGCGTTGACCGATTCGGTCAAAGTGCTGTTCGAATCTAAAAAGGTGAAATTAGGAAAGCCTAGTTCGGGTTGCATTAAAAATATGGAAAAATGTTCTAAAACCCTCTTTTAATATATATAAGTGAACTGTGAAATCAATTTTGCAAAATGAGGTTTGGAAGGGTGACATTTTGGCTAGTGACCAAAATGTAATTTTTGAAAACTGTGTGACTGTTTTAGAAAGGATTGAAACTTTGAATCTTTAAGGAGCTATTTACCCAAAGGGAGTTTCTCCAGATTTTTCTAAGATATTTAGTGTTTTAATTCTGATTTTTAAACAAAAGGAAAGTGGAGGGAAGTTATTTCTAACTAATTTTTCCTAAAATCTCATTTTCCTTTCTCTCATTTTCTCTCAACCCAAACACCTTTCCTCCAGAGTTTTTCTTCTGATTTTGTCACCTAAACATCTCTTTTCAATTCTCTTTGGATTCCTAATCATCTCATCAACAAAACCTCACCAATTGCTAATTGGATTTTCAAGATTTTGGTTCTAAAAAGGGAGAAACTCAAGTTTGGAGGTAAGAACGTCCTTCTCCTCTAAACTATCAGTTCTTTACTGAAATTCCTAAGTTCTCAATCCTTAATTGATGTTTTATAAATGGTTTTAAAGTTGTGTGATGGATCTTGGCTTAAAATGCAAGATTTGGTGATTTTTGATGAATGTTCGTTTGATCTGTTAAAGCAGTGATTTGAGGTGTGTTTTTGATGTTAAATGAATGTTAATTTGATAAGGAATTGAGTTTTAATTAATGCAATCCCGGATAGGTTGAATTTCTTAAGTTTAGCTTGTGATTCTTGATTGTTTTGGGGTGATCTTTTGGATCTGATGTTGCTGGAGGTATGAGGATGTTATTAGGTTCTTTTTAGATGTTAAATGATGTTAAAGGATGTTTAGTTTTGATGGTTTATGGCTGGGCTTTGTTGAGGAGTTGTTTGGATGCATTTTCGGTTGTGTTTGGTAGCCGAAAATGGAGTGTGGATGAGAGCAGCGAGTTTAGGTGCTTTCATTGAAGCTATTAATGCATGATGGTGCATTAATCCTCTGCTTTGATGTGTTTAAAACAGGGGAGTCATCTTTGGATCCAAGTGGTGGTGATCCGGAAGCTTAATTTGTGTTTCGGCAAGAGGCGAAACGGAATTGGTGAGTGGAATTTGGTTTTCGGCTTTGAAACCAGTGTTTTGGAGGTTTGGGAGCTTAGTTTAAGTCTAAGCAACTTAGCTAAGCTCAAGAGTAAGTTTTCGGAAAAACTCTCTTGGTGATGGCCATGGTTTTGGTTGTAATGCAATGTGTTGTTTGCATTATTTTAAATCTGTTTTGAAAGCATATCTAGCATGTTTATTTGCTGAGATTTTAAGCCATGTGTTGAAGGAAGCTCAAGGTAAGAGTTCCTTGTTTTTGAACATTGTCTAAATGTGGTTTAATGCTTAAAGATGCATGATGTTTATGGCTTGGTTTAATGCTTTAAAACAGTGGATATATTGATGATAATGATGCATATTGGCAAGTGATGGTTAAGGTCACAAAGGTGGTTAAAAGTCCTTGTGTGAGCCTTGTATATTTAAGAACATCAAGGTGGTTAAAAGTCCTTGGATGGTTCTTGGTTAAGATCACAAAGGTGGTTAAAAGTCCTTGTGTGGATCTTGGAAAGTTTAAGAACAACATGGTGTTTAAAAGTCCATGGTTGGTTCTTGGTTAAGGCTCAAGGTGGTTAAAAGTCCTTTACTTAAGAACTCCAAGGTGTTTAAAAGTCCTTGGGAGATTCTTGTTAAGGACACAAAGGTGGTTAAAAGTCCTTGTGTGGTCCTTGCCATGGTGTTTAAAAGTCCATGGGGATAAGATCACAATGGTGTTTAAAAGTCCATGTGTGGATCTTATGTGAAACGTATCACTTGTTGCTAATATGACTTGTTATGAACTTGAAGCATGAGATGCTTGATGAAATGTTTATGAGCATGTTTAATGATACATGAAGCATGGGATGCTTGTTTTAAATGTTTAAGAACATGGTTAATGTTGCTTGAAGTATGGTTTTTAAATGAGTTTTACAAATGCATTATTGAATGATTTTAATGAGCATTCCTCACTAAGCTTTTGCTTACGCTCTCTCTCTTTTTCTTAAACCAATAATGCAGAGCATTAAAGTGCATTGAGGACAGCAAGGAAGGAAGGCAATCAAGTGGAAATTAAGCTCAAGTATGGAAAGGTTTTCTTATACACTTTTAGCTTTTGGCATTTGGCAATGGGGGACCTATGTGGATGTTTTGGGAGATGTTTTGAACTCCCTAAGTTGTTTAATGTTGTTAATATTGCTGGATTTTGTAATTGGCCATTATGTGTTGGTTTGGAGGTTTTAGTACATGAATGGTTTGCTTGAGTAGGAAGCATGCCTTTAGATTTGGGGCTTTTCATATATGATGATATAATGATAAATGGTTGATGCAAATATGTCTCTTGTATGTTGTATGAGTTGCTGGTAAAGTTTGGTAGCAATTGGAGCATGATTGGTTGGTCAATTGTGTGTTTAAGCAAGCAATTTTCTGCACTCTGTGCAGGCCGTATCGGAACAGTGGCTACCGTTTCGGAACGGGTGCCTTGTAGTAGCCCAGGCGTCCGAAACGGGAGACACCGTTTCGAAACGGAAAGCCCTCTGCCAGCCCTCGTTTCGAAACATGTTGCGGAACGGCCCTGCGTTTCGAAACAGGCTCTCCCTGTTTCGGAACATCCGACCGTTGGGGGCTGACATTGGCAGTTAAATGTTTTGGAATGTTTGCATTTTGGTCCTGAAACTTGTTTGTGCAATTGTATGAGTTTGGGATGTCCGTTTGAGCTGAAATTTGACAGAGAAACATGAAACTTGACTAATTACAAGTTGGTAACATTAATTTGGGCTAAGACCTCATAATTTACAGAATTTACAATTTGGTCCCTAAAATTGTAAATTGTTCAATTGGGTCCCTGTTTGATCTCTGATGTTTATGATCTTTGAGCATGTTGTTTGAGTGATCATAACTAGGGTTAATGTGCATCTAGACAAGTTTAAAAAGAAAAAAAAGGGTCGTTAATCAAGGTTGACTTTCAGGTTGACTTTGGTTTTCCCCGTGTGACTTTCTTAATTCGGGTCAACCGTCTAGGCCGGGTTAAGGGGGTTACATCACCGTACTCCTCCTTGATGACTCAACGCCATCAAGGCCACGCGCGTTTTGACTCAAATGTGTGCACACTAATCCTAATGATTGATCATTTACACCCGGTAAGTTAACTAGTGCCAATCTCTTTAAACCACATCACAAAAATCATCATTCATATCATTAAACTATCATCATACACAACAATGTATATACATTCGAGGTCAACACATACTATGAAAGATCAAGATAGGCATTAGGAAATCAAAACTCATTTCAATTAAGAAGTCAAACTACCAATTTAACTTCTACCTTGGAATGGTCTACCAAACTCATTCCAATACCTCCACAACACACACTTGAACCAACTTTAAAACAAATTTAAAGTTTTACTCATTACCCTTCCTTAGCAAACCAAGCAAGCAAATCAAGCCTCCTCAATTTCCCGGATTCGATCTCGATGCTTCTCCGAAGTTTCCTCTAGCTTCTAGCCAATCAAAACACAAACATCACTCACCAATTCAATGCTAAATTCAGTCACAAACTCCAACCCATAAACACAAGCCAAACTCCACCAATTTCAAACTCAACTAGTCACAAAACTTCCATTTTCGAGCTCCCCCGATACCCAGCTGAAAAACCATGATTTCTAACACCCAATTGGCATCTAAAAGGTCCCAAAACACTTCCCTAATAACCCTATACCATCAGCCCTTCAACGTAACCCTAAAACACACCAAAAACCCAATTTTAGACACTTCAAAAATTGCTCCAAAGACCCACTTCGGGTTTTCACCCAAATCCAACCATTTCAAGACATTAAGTGTATTTTGATGAGATTAAACCAAAACCCAACCCAACTCAACAAATCAAAATCAAATGAAAAACCAATTAAAAATCAAAACTTTCATCAAACTTGAAAATTACAAAAATGGGTAGTTTTGAAATCTAAGACCATGAAAATGAAGAGGATGATGAGGAGAATTCAAATGTGAAATTACCTTAAAAAATGCCTTTGAATTGATGGAGAAATCAAATGGAATAGTAACTTGGGGTTTTTGGGAGGGTTTAGTTGTGTTTCACGTTGGGTAGGAGAAAGGGGGAAGACAACTTTATTTTATTTTTTTGTTCCTTTTTTATTCAAAAAGTGGTCTTCCACCTTTTTCACTTTATTTACAAAATTGCCACCATTTTTAATTTAAATCCCAATTAAATCAAGACTAAGGTCAATTTAATTAAAATCGATTTTACCGACTCGAACCAACTCACGCGACTAACTCCTAACCCCAAAACACGGGTGTTACAACTCTCTCCCACTTAAGGAATTTCGTCCCCGATATTACCTGACTGAAAGAGATACGGAAACTGCCTCTCCATATCCTCCTTCCTCTCCCAAGTTGCCTCGTCCACCCCTCGATGTTGCCACCGCAGTTTCACTAACTCAATCGATCTACCCCTCAACACCTTACTGTCAGAAGCTAGGGTCTCAACTGGTTCTTCCGCATAAGTCAAATCTGGATTCAATTCAATCTCTTCTACATGCATAACATGCGATGGATCGGACCTATACTTACGGAGCATCGAAACATGGAATACATCGTGTATCTTCTCTAGCTCAGATGGCAAACGCAACTGATAGGCAACTGGACCAACCCTCTTCACAATCTCATACGGTCCTAAGTACCTCGGACTCAACTTTCCTTTTCGGCCAAATCTCATTACTTTCTTCCACGGAGACACTTTCAAGAAAACCTTCTCACCCACTAAGAACTCAACTTCCTTCCTCTTCAAGTCGGCATAGAACTTCTGCCTATCCGAAGAAGCCTTCAATCGATCGCAACTCAATTTCACCTTGTTAGTTGTCCCCTTGAGCAAATCCGGCATAGGTAACAACTTTTGTCCTACTTCGGCCCAACAAACTGGAGTTCTACACTTCCTACCATACAAGGCCTCATACGGAGCCATCTGAATACTCGACTGATAGCTATTATTGTAAGCAAACTCAACAAGAGGCAAATGCTTCTCCCACGTACCCTGAAAATCAATGATGCAACAACGCAACATGTCCTCTAAAATCTGTATAACCCTCTCTGACTGACCATCTGACTGATGATGATAAGACGTGCTGAAATTCAAACGGGTACCCAAAGCTGTATGCAGACACTCCCAAAATCGGGTTGTAAACCTCGGATCTCTATCGGACACAATAGACTTCGGCACACCATGCAGTCTAACAATCTCACCAATGTACAGATCGGCCAATCTATCTAAGGTATAAGTGGTATTGACTGCCAAGAAGTGAGCACACTTCGTAAAACGATCTACTATAACCCAAACTGAGTTCTTCTTCGTAGGAGTCAAAGGCAAGCCCGAAACAAAATCCATGGTAATATTCTCTCATTTCCATTCTAGAATTCTCAACGGTTGCAACAAACCTGAGGGAACCTGATGTTCCGCCTTCACTCTCTGACACACCATACACTTGCTCATGAAGTCGGCCACATCTCTCTTCAAACCAACCCAAAAGTACTCATTCTTCAAATCACGGTACATCTTCGTACTTCCAGGATGCATAGCAAACGGACTACTGTGTGCTTTAGTCAAGATCGTACATCTCAAGTCACTGTCTTCTGGCACAACTATCCTATCGTTGAAACACAAGACCCCATCGGTACTGAAACTGTAATCTGAAGGTCTACCCTCGACCACATCTTGCACATGAGGTGCCAAAGATCTATCTAGGAGCTGCTTCTCCCTAATCAACTGGCCTAGGGTAGGTCTAACCTGAAGCTCGGCTACCAAGCCACCATCTCCAGACAAGCTCAATCTAGCAAACATGGCTCTCAAGTCTACGACTACCTTTCTACTCAAGGCATCGGCCACTACATTGGCCTTACCCGGATGGTACTCTATCGTAAGATCATAGTCTTTTAGCAACTCTAACCACCTACGCTGTCTGAGATTCAAATCTTGCTGAGTTATGATGTACTTCAAACTCTTGTGATCTGTGTACACTGTGCATTTCTCACCGTACAAATAATGTCTCCAAATCTTCAGAGCAAACACAACTACAGCTAACTCTATGTCATGGGTCGGATAATTGCGCTCGTGAGTCTTCAACTGTCTTGAGGCATAAGCCACCACTCTTTTGTCTTGCATGAGAACACAACCTAGGCCTACATAAGAAGCATCACTGTAAACCACATAGTCTTTCCCAGACTCTGGTTGAATCAAGATCGGTGCTTGGGTCAAAGCTTCTTTCAATTTCTCAAAGGCTCTCTGTCTTGCATCTGACCACTCAAACTGAACACTCTTCTAAAGCAACTGCGTCAATGGAGTGGCTAACTTCGAGAAACCTTCTACGAATCTTCTATAGTATCCAGCTAAGCCTAGAAAGCTACGTACCTCTATTACTAACTTCGGTTGCTTCCATTCAACAATGGCCTCTATTTTCTTCGGATCAACTCTAATCCCATCGGCTGACACTACATGCCCTAGGAAGACTACTTCTCTGATCCAGAACTCACACTTGCTCAACTTCGCATACAACTGATTATCTAGCAAAGTCTTCAAAACTAGTCTCAAGTGTCGGTCATGGTCTTCTTCGGTACGTGAATACACCAAGATGTCATCTATAAAAACAACTACAAACCGGTCTAAGTACTGATGGAAGATCCTATTCATCATATCCATAAAAGAATCCGATGCGTTAGTCAACCCAAAAGGCATGACTAAAACTCATAATGACCATACCTAGTTCTAAAGGCCGTCTTCGGTACATCAACCTCTCTTACCTTTAGTTGGTAGTAACCGGATCTCAAGTCAATTTTCGAAAAGACTGATGCCCCTCTCAACTGGTCAAACAAATCATCAATTCTAGGCAAAGGATACTTATTCTTCACTTTTAACTGATTTAACTATCTGTAATCTATACACATTCTCATGCTTCCATCTTTCTTCTTTACAAACAAAACTGGTGCACTCCAAGGTGAAGAACTAGGTCGAATAAAGCTTCTATCTGTCAACTCTTGCAACTGAGTCTTCAACTCTTTCAGTTATTTTGGTGCCATACGATACGGAGCAATCAAAACATGAGCTGAATCGGAATAAGTCTCAATAGTAAACTCTACCTCTCTATCCGGTGGTAACCCTTGTAACTTTTCCGGAAACACACTAGAAAAGTCACACACTGTTCGAATGTCTTGATGTCTAACCTCACTCATGTTCGGATTCATCACATAGGCCAAGTATGCTTCGCAACCCATCTCAACTAACCTCTTAGCCTCTAGAACTGAAACCACATTGGATAAGAACTTCACGTTCGCACCCACCACTACAATCTCATAATCATCTGTGAGTCTCAAAGAAATCATCTTAGTTTCAAAGTCTATCCTAGCTCTATGCTCAGTGAGCCAGTCCATACCCAAAATCACATCAAAGCCATAAAAAGGTAGAACCATCATATCCACTGGAAACACATGTCCCTAAACCATCAACGGACACCTTCGGTACATCTTTCTAACTACTACCGTGTCCCCAAAAGAACTAGTAACACTAACTCCTACCTCTAATATCTCACAAGGCAATTTGAACAACTGTGCATGCTCACTCAATATATAAGAATGTGTAGACCCGGATTCAATCAAAGAAAGCAAACCCAAAGACTGTATCGAGAAGTTACCTGCGATCACATCTGTGTCATGCTGATCCCCACACTGAGCGTAAACTCTGGCCTGACCTCCGCCCTCTGGCTGGACTGCAACTACATGTGCTATGTTCCTCTGGCCATCATTTCTCAGCTGGAAGTTACCTCTACCACGCTCACGGCCTCTCTGAAAGTCATTGGCTCTAGCAGAAGCCTGAGCTGGTGCCTGCCCCACCTGATGTGGACAGTCACGTCTAATATGATCCCTAGCTCTACAACTCCAACACGAGTGGAAATTCCCCCAACACTCACCGGTGTGGTTCCTCCCGCAAGTAGCACATGTGGGCAACTTCCCACCGGCTCTCTGGCCATGTTGGCCCCTACCGTGGTTACCTCCATCACGCCTATGGTCATAGTGATACCGGTTGTCCCGATGCCTCTTGGCATCACTTCTATCAAAGTCACTAGATCTCTTACTTGAACCAGAACAACCAGATCGTTTGGTCAAGCCCAAACTGTGCTCTAAGTCCTTGGCCCTCGCGACCAACACATCAAAATCAGTGTAGTCCGAAGCTAGAGTGTACCTCTTGATTTCTTCATTCAACCTATAACGGAAATGGTTACAACGTTCCACTTCAGTAGGAACAAGCTCATATGCATACTGACTCAGTCTAAAAAATCAAATCTCATAGTTGGTCACAGACATACTCCCCTGAAGCAAAGCCATAAATTCCCTTTTCTTCTCATCAAGATATCGAGAACCCAAATACTTCTTACGGAATGCTGACTCAAAGAACTCCCAAGTGATCTCAGCCTCTTCCATGCCCGTAGTGATATTGACCCACCAAGTGTAGGCATCACCCTGAAGCAAGGACTCAACACACCCTAACTTGCGGACCCCGGTACATCCCATTTGTGACAAGATACGGACGGTCTTCTCTAGCCACATCTCTAACCTCTCCGGTGTCGACCCTCTGAACTCTTCACCTCCCAAACTGTGGAGTCTCTCCAAAGGCAACCCAGTTGTAACCCCCTTAACCCGGCCTAGACGGTTGACCCGAATTAAGAAAGTCACACGGGGAAAACCAAAGTCAACCCGAAAGTCAACCTTGATTAACGACCCTTTTTTTTCTTTTTAATCTTGTCTAGATGCACATTAACCCTAATTGTGATCACTCAACAACATATTCAAAGATCACAAGCATCAGAGATCAAACAGGGACCCAATTGAACAAATTACAACTTTAGGGACCAAATTGTAATTTCTGATAAATAGGAGGACTTAACCCAAATTAAAGTTACCAACTTGAAATTAGTCAGATTTCATGCTTCTCTGTGAAATTTCAGCTCAAAAGGACTTCCCGAATTTATACACTTGCAAAAACAAGGTTCAGGACTAAAACGCAAACAATTCAAAACATTTAACTGCCAATGTCAGCCCCCAACGGTCACCCGTTCCGGAACTGGCAGAACCCATTTCGAAACACGGGCCGTTCCGCAACGCGTACCGGAACACGGGCTGGCAGTAGCCAAACCGTTTCGGAACGGTCCCTCCCGTTTCGGACGCCTGGGTTTGTTTAAAGCACCCGTTCCGAAACGGTAGGTACTGTTCCGAAACACCCTGCACAGATTGCCCCAAAATGCACACTTAAACATGCAATTAATCATCCAATCATGCTCCAATTACCACCAAACTTTACCAACATGCAATTCAACATATATGAGACATACATGCATCAACAATTCAACAAAATAACATCATATATGAAAAGCCCCAAATCTATAGGCATGCTTCCTACACAAGCAAACCATTCAAGCATAAACTTCTAATTCAAGCACGTAAAGGCCAAACTCAAAAACCAGCATTCTCAACAACATTCAACATACTTAGGGAGTTCAAAACCTCTCCCAAAACATACACATAGGTCCCCCATTGCCAAATTACCAAAAGCTAAAATGTACTTAATAAAACCTCCAAACTTTGAGCTTTGCTTCCACTTGAATACTTGCCTTCCTTGCTGCCCTCAAAGTACTCTAATGTTCTGCATTATTGATTTAAGAAAAAGAAAGAGAGCGTAAGCAAAAGCTTAGTGAGGAATGCTCAAAAAAACCATTCAATAATGCATTTATAAAACACTTTATAAATCATGCTTCAAATCAACATTTACACATGCTCAAAAGCATACTTTAAACAAGCATCTCATGCTTCATAACATAACATGTCATATTGGCCACAAGTGATACATTCCATTTCTTTAAAAACAAGTTCATCAACTTTCACCCCAAGGACTTTTAAACACCTTGGCCCCAAGGACTTTTAAACACCTTGGCCCCATGGACTTTTAACCACCATGGAATGGACCACACAAGGACTTTTAACCACCTTTGTGTCCGTATCAAGTTTCACCCCAAGGACTTTTAAACACCTTGGCCCCAAGGACTTTTAAACACCTTGGCCCCATGGACTTTTAAACACCATGGAAAGGATCACACAAGGACTTTTAACCACCTTTGTGTCCGTAGCAAGAATCATCCAAGGACTTTTAACCACCTTGATGTTCTTAAGTAAACAAGGCTCACTCAAGGACTTTTAACCACCTTAGTGACCTTAACCTTTTCAAAACATCACTTGCCAATATACATCATTATCAACAATTTATCCACTGTTTTAAAGCATTAAACCAAGCCATATTCATCATGCATTTAAAAGCATCAAACCACATTTAATCAATGTTCAAAAACAAGGAACTCTTACCTTGAGCTTCCTTCAACATATGGCTTACAAAAACAGCATTAACCATGCTAAATCATGCTTTCAAAACAGAGTTTAAAACATGCAATAAACCACATTGCACAACAATCAAATCATGGCCACCACTAGAGAGTATTTCCGAAAACTTACACTTGAGCTTAGAAAAGTTGTTTAGACTTAAACTAAGCTCCCAAGACATTGGTTTCAAAGCCGAAAACCCAATTTCACTCACCGATTCCACTTCGCCCCTTGCCGAAGCACCAATTCAAGCTTCCGGATCAACAACTCTTGGATCCAAAGACGCCTCCCCTGTTTTAACACATCAAAGCAGAGGATTAATGCATCATCATGCATTAATTGCTTCAATGAAAGCACCTAAACTCGCTGCTCTCATCCAACCTCCATTTTCGGCCACCAAACACAACCGAAAATGCATCCAAACCACTTCTCAACAAAGCCCAGCCACAAACCATCAAAACCAAACATCTATTAACATCATTAAACATCTAAAAAGAACCTACTAACATCCTTATACCTCCAGCAACATCAGATCCACAAGATCACCTCAAAAACAATCAAGAATCACAAGCTAAACTTAGGAAACTCAACCTATCCGAGATTGCATTAATCAAAACTCAATTCCTTATCAATTTAGAGTCCAAATAACATCAAAAACACATCTCAAATCACAGATTTAACAGATCAAACGAAAATCATCAAAAATCACCAAATCTTGCATTATAAGCCAAGATCCAATTCACAACTCAAAAGCCTTTAATAAAACATCAATTAAGGATTGAAAACTTAGGAATTTCAGTAAAGAACTGATAGTTTAGAGGAGAAGGACGTTCTTACCTCCAAACTTGAGTTTCTCCTCTTTTTGGAATCAAAAACCTTGATGAATCAAGTAACAAATGATGAGGTTTTGTAGATATGTTGATTAGGAATCAAAAGAGAGTTGAAAGGAGGGATTTAGGTGAGAAAATCAGAAACAATTCTCTGGAAAGAAAGTGTTTGGGTTGAGAGAAAATGAGAGAAAGGAAAATAGAAAGTTAGTTATCAAAATAGCCAAAATGGCTTTCCCTCCACTTTTGATATGTTTTAAAATCAGAATAAATCTCAAAATATCTTAGAAAAATCTGGAGAAAATACTTTTGGAATAATAGCTCCTTAAAGATTCAAAGTTTCAACCCTTTATAAAACAGTCACCAAACTTTCGAAAATTACATTTCGGTCACTAGCCAAAATGTCACCCTTCCAAAACTCATTTTCCAAAATTGATTTCACAGTTCACTTAATTATATTAAAAGATGATTTTAGAACATTTTTCCATATTTTTAATGCAACCCGAACTAGGCTTTCCTAATTTCACCTTTTTAGATTCGACCAGCACTTTGACCAAACCGGTCAACGCCCAAAACTCCTAAGCCCCAAACCGGGGCGTTACAACTCTCCCCCCCTTAAGAAATTTCGTCCTCGAAATTTACCTGAAGGAAAGAGATAAGGAAACTGCTTCAGCATGTCTTCCTTCCGCTCCCACGTGGCTTCCTCAACACCTCGATGCTTCCACAGCACCTTCACCAACTCAATGGTCTTGCCACGAAGAACCTTGCTATCCGAATCCAGAACCTTCACCGGTTCCTCATCATAAGTCAAATCCGGATTCAAAACCACTTCCTCCACAGGCATCACATGCGAAGGATCAGATCTATACTTCCGGAGCATAGAAACATGTAACACATCATGAATCTTCTCCAACTCTTGAGGTAACCTCAACCGATACGCAACAGGACCTACACGCTCAACCACCTCATATGGTCCAATGTACCTAGGGCTCAACTTACCCTTCCGGCCAAACCTCATCACCTTCTTCCAAGGCGAAACCTTTAAGAACACACGGTCACCCACCGCATACTCCATCTCCTTACGCTTCAAATCCGCGTAAGACTTTTGCCGATCAGAGGCAGCCTTCAACCGCTCACAAATGAGCTTCACCTTCTCGGTGGTCCCTTTCAACAAATCCGGCATCGAAACCAACTTTTGACCAGCTTCAGCCCAACAAAGAGGAGTCCTACACTTCCTCCCGTACAAAGCCTCATAAGGTGCCATCTGTATACTCGCCTGATAACTATTGTTATAAGCGAACTCAACCAAAGGCAGATGCTTCTCCCAAGAACCTTGGAACTCAAACACGCAGCACCTCAACATATCCTCCAAAATCTGGATAACCCGCTCAGACTGACCATCCGACTGAGGATGATATGATGTACTGAAATGCAACCTTGTACCCAGAGCTTGATGCAAACACTGCCAGAAACGCGATGTGAACCTCGGATCCCTATCCGACACAATCGACTTAGGCACACCATGCAGCCGCACAATCTCAGCAATGTACAGCTCTGCCAGCTTATCCAAAGAAAACGTAGTATGCACAGGCAAGAAATGCGCACACTTCGTCAGGCGATCCATAATCACCCAAACAGAATTCTTCTTCGAAGAAGACAAAGGTAAACCAGATAAAAAATCCATGGTAACCCTCTCCCACTTCCATTCAGGGATTTTCAACGGTTGCAACAACCCAGAAGGAACCTGATGTTCAGCCTTAACTCGCTGACACACCAAACACTTGCTCACAAACTCTGCAACATCCTTCTTCAAACCCACCCAATAGTACTCATCACGAAGATCACGATACATCTTAGTACTACCAGGGTGCATAGCAAAAGGACTACTATGACCTTCAGTGAGAATAGCACGCCTCAACTCAGCATCAGCAGGCACTACTATCCGACTTCCAAAACACAACACACCATCATCATTAAAGCAGAAATCCGAAGGTCTACCCTCCGTGATATCCTGAACATGAGACACCAAGGAATCATCCAGCAACTGCTTTTCCTTGATCAACAGAACCAAAGATGGTTTCACTTGCAACTCAGCAACAAGACCACCATCTCGCGATATGCTCAAGCTAGCAAACATAGCCCTCAGCTCAACAGCTACCTTCCTACTCAAGGCATCCGCAACAACATTAGCTTTTCCAGGATGATACTCAATCGTCAGATCATAATCCTTGAGCAACTCCAACCAACGCCGCTGCCTAAGATTCAACTCCTTCTGAGACATCAGATACCTCAAACTCTTGTGATCCGTGTACACAGTACACTTCTCACCATACAGATAATGTCTCCAGATCTTCAGAGCAAAAACCACTGCAGCCAGCTCAATATCAAGCGTAGGGTAATTGCGCTCATGCACTTTCAACTACCGCGATGCATAAGCCACCACCTTACCCTCTTGCATCAGCACACATCCCAAACCAACATAGGATGCATCACTATAGACCACAAACTCTTTCCCTGATTCAGGCTGAACCAAGATAGGAGCTTGCGTCAAAGCCGCCTTAAGCTTCTCAAAAGCCTGTTGTCTCGCTTCCGTCCACTCATACTTAACATCCTTTTGCAACAGCTTCGTCAAAGGAACATCAATCTTGGAAAAACCATCCACAAACCTTCGGTAGTATCCCGCCAAACCAAGGAAACTACGGACCTCATGAACAGACTTAGGAACTTTCCAGTTCATCACCGCCTCAATCTTCTGAGGATCAACACGAATCCCCTCAACTGAGACCACATGCCCAAGAAACACCACCTCCTTAAGCCAGAACTCACACTTGCTCAGCTTAGCATAAAGCTGATTCTCCAACAAAGCTTGCAAAACAATCCTCAAATGCTCTTCGTGCTCCTCCTCAGTACGCGAGTACACGAGGATATCATCAATGAACACCACCACGAACTTGTCCAGGTATTCATGAAACACACGGTTCATCATGTCCATGAAAGCAGCAGGAGCATTCGTCAAACCAAACGGCATCACAAGGAACTCATAATGCCCATACCTTGTCTTGAAAGCTGTCTTAGGCACATCCACATCCTTCACCTTCAACTGATAATACCCTGACCTCAAGTCAATCTTAGAGAACACAGCAGCTCCCCGAAATTGATCAAAGAGATCATCAATCCTCGGCAAAGGATACCGATTCTTGATAGTCAACTTGTTCAGCTGACGGTAATCAATGCACATTCTCATAGTGCCATCTTTCTTCTTCACAAACAAGACCGGTGCTCCCCAAGGTGACACACTCGGCCGGATGAAACCACGATCAAGCAACTCTTGCAACTGCGTCTTCAGCTCCTTCAGCTCCTTAGGTGCCATTCTATAGGGAGTAATGGACACAGGAGTTGTATTCTCATACAGCTCAATTCCAAACTCCACCTCGCGATTAGGAGGTAAACCAGGAAACTCCTCAGGAAAAACACCAGGAAACTCCTTCACAACCCTGATATCTTGCACCCTCAACTCCTTAGAGCTAGGATTCATCACAAAAGCTAGATAAGCTTCGCAACCTTGCCTCAGCATCCTACTTGCCTCCAAGGTAGACACCACATTGGCAAGAAACTTCACATTCTCACCAACCACAACAACTTCATAATCATCCGCAAGCTTCAGCGAAACTCGCTTATTCTCACAATCCACCACAGCACGATGCTCAGCAAGCCAATCCATACCAAGGATCACATCAAAACCATAAAAGGGCAACTCCATAAGATCAACATGAAAAACATGTTCTTGAACAACCAAGGGACACCTTCTATAAAGCTTTCGAGTCACAATAGTTTCACCAAAAGAACTAGTGACACGAACACCAACATCCAAAGACTCAACAGGCAAACCAAGCAATTCAGCATGCTCACGCAAAATGTATGAATGCGTAGATCCAGAATCAATCAAAGAAAGCAATGACAAGGATTGCAAAGTAAAGGTACCTGCAATCACATCCGCATCATTCCTTCCCTCACGCTGAGCATACACCCTAGCTTGGCCTCCACCTTCAGGCTGAATAGCCACAACATGGGCTACTCCACGACCACCTTCCTCTCGCCTCTGGAAATTACCACGGCCGGGCCCACGACCTCTCTGTGGTGCAGCAACAACAGGAGCACGCACCTGATCACCAGCCAACCTCGGACAATCTCGCCTCAAGTGGTCTGCGGATCCACAATTCCAACATCCATTACCAGCTGCCGCTACAGGAGCTTGCACCTCTCTCACAGCACGAGGACAGTCACGCTTCATGTGACCACGTGAACCACAGATCCAACAAGCACTAGGATCAGCTCTAGCGTTGCCTCCTCTAGCAGACGCACCACCACCTCTCTTAGCGGAGGACTGATACTTCTGATCACGTCCCCTCTTGTTTCGTCCACCTCCAGAACTAAACTCAGCAGCTCTCTTGCCAGAACTTGCTCCAGCACCTTTCGCAGATAAACCCAAGTTCATCTCAATGTCCTTGGCTCGGCCCACCAACACATCAAAATCATCATACTCGGTGGCCAACACATACATTTTCACATCCGTCACAAGACCATAACGGAACCTCTCGCACCTTGCCCGCTCATCAGGTATCAGCTCAGGTGCATACTGACTGAGTCGCACAAACTGCACCTCATATTCAGCCACACTCATGCTCCCTTGGGTAAGAGACATGAATTCACGCTTCTTCTCATCAAGATATCTCACTCCAAGATATCTCCGCTTGAACACATTCTGAAAGAATGTCCAAGTCACATCAGCTTCAACCATTCCAGCTATAGTGGTCGTCCACCACGTATACGCATCGTCCTGCAGCAAGGACACAACACAACCCAGCTTTTGCACATCCGTGCAGCTCATCTGACCCAAGATTCGCTTGGTACTCTCTAACCAAGCTTCAGAACTCTCAGCTGACATACCCCTGAACTCAGTCCCACCAAGACTGCGCAGACGCTCCAAAGGTAGTCTAACTCCAGCATCTCCCTGATGCCCAGCTCCTTGAGCTCCAGCTACTGCTGCTCGAAAAGCACCCGCAATAGCTTGTACCAACATAGACATATCAGGCATAGCTTGCCCCTGACCAACCTCTGGTCCAGCAGCTCCAGCACCAGCTGCAGCTTTAGCTCTTTCTCCCTCAGCACCACCACCAGGTGGAGGAGGAGGTAACACCGCACTACCCGTGTTCTCCTCGTTCTCATTCTCATTAGGAGCCGTAGCTCGCACACTACCTCGTAACTCTCTACGTGGTGCCATACTATTACCATGCAATCACAATGCAAATAAAACAAAGTCAGGCCCAGCAAGGTAAGCAATCCAAGTATTCAAGCTCAATTTCATTCAAAATCAACAACATTTCATTAGCTTCGATTTGGCAATGGGTACCCACATCATGCTACATCACAGCATACAACTCAATTGCATCCAAATCACAAGCCACTAAACATGCTTTCGAACAACAAGCATACAAGGCAAACATACTTCAATCATGCATACATTCACTCCCAATTACTCGAAAACTCAGCTCTGATACCACCAAATGTAACCCCCTTAACCCGGCCTAGACGGTTGACCCGAATTAAGAAAGTCACACGGGGAAAACCAAAGTCAACCCGAAAGTCAACCTTGATTAACGACCCTTTTTTTTTCTTTTTAATCTTGTCTAGATGCACATTAACCCTAATTGTGATCACTCAACAACATATTCAAAGATCACAAGCATCAGAGATCAAACAGGGACCCAATTGAACAAATTACAACTTTAGGGACCAAATTGTAATTTCTGATAAATAGGAGGACTTAACCCAAATTAAAGTTACCAACTTGAAATTAGTCAGATTTCATGCTTCTCTGTGAAATTTCAGCTCAAAAGGACTTCCCGAACTCATACACTTGCACAAACAAGGTTCAGGACTAAAACGCAAACAATTCAAAACATTTAACTGCAAATGTCAGCCCCCAACGGTCACCCGTTCCGGAACAGGCAGAACCCGTTTCGAAGCACGGGCCGTTCCGCAACGCGTACCGGAACACGGGCTGGCAGTAGCCAAACCGTTTCGGAACGGTCCCTCCCGTTTCGGACGCCTGGGTTTGTTTAAAGCACCCGTTCCGAAACGGTAGGTACTGTTCCGAAACACCCTGCACAGATTGCCCCAAAATGCACACTTAAACATGCAATTAACCATCCAATCATGCTCCAATTACCACCAACCTTTACCAACATGCAATTCAACATATATGAGACATACATGCATCAACAATTCAACAAAATAACATCATATATGAAAAGCCCCAAATCTATAGGCATGCTTCCTACACAAGCAAACCATTCAAGCATAAACTTCTAATTCAAGCATGTAAAGGCCAAACTCAAAAACCAGCATTCTCAACAACATTCAACATACTTAGGGAGTTCAAAACCTCTCCCAAAACATACACATAGGTCCCCCATTGCCAAATTACCAAAAGCTAAAATGTACTTAATAAAACCTCCATACTTTGAGCTTTGCTTCCACTTGAATACTTGCCTTCCTTGCTGCCCTCAAAGTACTCTAATGTTCTGCATTATTGATTTAAGAAAACGAAAGAGAGCGTAAGCAAAAGCTTAGTGAGGAATGCTCAAAAAAACCATTCAATAATGCATTTATAAAACACTTTATAAATCATGCTTCAAATCAACATTTACACATGCTCAAAAGCATACTTTAAACAAGCATCTCATGCTTCATAACATAACATGTCATATTGGCCACAAGTGATACATTCCATTTCTTTAAAAACAAGTTCATCAACTTTCACCCCAAGGACTTTTAAACACCTTGGCCCCAAGGACTTTTAAACACCTTGGCCCCATGGACTTTTAACCACCATGGAATGGACCACACAAGGACTTTTAACCACCTTTGTGTCCGTATCAAGTTTCACAAATGATGAGGTTTTGTAGATATGTTGATTAGGAATCAAAAGAGAGTTGAAAGGAGGGATTTAGGTGAGAAAATCAGAAACAATTCTCTGGAAAGAAAGTGTTTGGGTTGAGAGAAAATGAGAGAAAGGAAAATAGAAAGTTAGTTATCAATATAGCCAAAATGGCTTTCCCTCCACTTTTGATATGTTTTAAAATCAGAATAAATCTCAAAATATCTTAGAAAAATCTGGAGAAACTACTTTTGGAATAATAGCTCCTTAAAGATTCAAAGTTTCAACCCTTTATAAAACAGTCACCAAACTTTCGAAAATTACATTTTGGTCACTAGCCAAAATGTCACCCTTCCAAAACTCATTTTCCAAAATTGATTTCACAGTTCACTTAATTATATTAAAAGATGATTTTAGAACATTTTTCCATATTTTTAATGCAACTCGAACTAGGCTTTCCTAATTTCACCTTTTTAGATTCGACCAGCACTTTGACCAAACCGGTCAACGCCCAAAACTCCTAAGCCCAAAACCGGGGCGTTACACCAGTACCCTCTCCCTGAGGCTGTGCCGCTGCCTGACCCCCAGCCACTGCAGCCTGGAAAGCCCCGGCTATTGCTTGAACTAAGGGAGTTAAATCAATTCCGGCCGGTCCTTGGCCCACTTGAGGTCCAACACCCTCGGCTCCCGCCTCACCTCCCTCTTGCTAAGGAGGAGGTGGAGGAGGTTGAGGAGCCTGCGCCCCGTCAATCTGCTCAATCCCCGGAGCTTGTTCCCGTGGTTCCGGCTGAACCATCCTAGGCCTCCCACGTGGTCTCATGATACATCTAGCAAGATAATAACTACAACACAAACAGATAGGGATTATGTTAGCAAAGGCAAGGGTCCAACTGTGCTCAAGTACTTTCCTTTACAAAACCTTTTTAAATTAAGTAATAGTAGCAATGGGCACTCGAAACTACACCAAACGCAACAATTCATGCTTCTAACATCATATGAACAATCAAACAACAAGATTTCATGGAAAAGTACACACCGGAACATTACAATTACTTAACACATCAAGCTTACCTCACTTACCTGCCCGAGGTCTCGGCAACCTAAGGCTCTGATACCAACAAATGTAACCTCCTCGTCCCGGTCCGAGTAGGCTACACGGGGAAAACCGAAGCGAAACCCGTTAAGGTTCCCCCTCGGTTAGCAACCCTAAAAATTTTCTTTCATTTTAATCTTGTCTAAAGGCATGTTAATTCCTAAGTGATCACGTCTGCGGAAAATATCAATAAAGAAGCACATTCGAACCACAACCACACATCAAACAGTCCATTTTACATTTACAAGGCAGTCCGTATCGATACACCAATAAAGGGTATCGATACGCCTTGACTAGGTCAACTCAAACAGTCAACTCAGGGAGGACCATATCGATACAACCCTTGAGCGTATCGATACGCCCCTCTCGGTCAACATCTCATGGTCAACGAGATAAACCCGTACCGATACGCCCCAACACCGTATCGATACGCCAAAAACTCACCAAATTCTTAGAATTCCAGTGAGCAAAAATCGTATCGATACACCCCCGTGTACCGATACGCCCAGCCAAATCTGAGTCCTGTAGGCAAGACCGTATCGATACGGCCCTTAGGCGTACTAATACGCCCTGCTCTGCAATTCTCCATTTTCAGCAAAAACTCACAAGACTCTAGCTCTATATGCATATTATGACTTCCCTAGCCACATACAAACATCCATACAACACGCCACAACCAAGAACTTACATGTAGAGCAACTAGGATGAACAAAAACACATATACATCATGGCAACCACACAAGGGATAGATTTTGCATATATGGGCATGCTTAAGAGTTCACAAAGCCACAAGGCCTCATGTCATCACATACAAGGTTTACATGCCAACCAAAGGCAACTTAAAACATCCAAGGGCATGTCCATCCATCACAAGCATTCAAAAGACATAGCATGGTTTACAAATCCAAACGAAACATAAACATCAACAACATGTATGAGTCATACAACGCTCATACAAAACATAGTAGCCCCATTGCTAAACTACCACTTTAATTACTAAATCATACTTGAGCAACTACACTTGGAAAGCCCCTTCGCCTTGCTCCTTGCTAACACCACGCTAATGATCTTCATTGGTTAAAATGAGAGCGTAAGTTAGAAGCTTAATGAGGATGCTCCAAAAACCAAAAACAACAACAATGCAGGGTTCAAGCATGCAATCCTTAGCATCACACACAACATATAGAGGCATCATCAAGGCAACCTAGCTAGTCTTTCAAGAGTCATGAATATGGCATCCTACATCATATTAAGCTCAACAACATAATTCACTTATCTCAACATCATAATCATAAGAGCAAATTTCATTGACCTCTATTAGTTTACTCGGATGTACGGATTTACTCTCGACAATAACATTACCTCGGTGGGATTACACTCATCACCGGACCTTGCATCGGTGGGATTCCACTCATCACCACATGCCCTACGGATGGGATTCCACTCATCATCACGTATAATATAAATGAATATCCGGTGGAATATTACATCACCGTACTCCTCCTTGATTACTCAACGCCATCAAGGCCACGCGCGTTTTGACTCAAATGTGTCCACACTAATCCTAATGATCGATCTTTTACACCCGATAAGTTAACTAGTGCCAATCTCTTTAAACCACATCACAAAAACATCATTCATATCATTCAACTATCATCATACACAACAATGTATATACATTCGAGGTCAACACATACTATGCAAGATCAAGATAGGCATTAGGAAATCAAAACTCAATTCAATCAAGAAGTCAAACTACCAATTTAACTTCTACCTTGGAATGGTCTACCAAACTCATTCCAATACCTCCACAACACACACTTGAACCAACTTTAAAACAAATTTAATGTTTTACTCACCACCATTCCTTAGCAAACCAAGCAAGCAAATCAAGCCTCCTCAATTTCCCAAATTCGATCCCGGTGCTTCTCCGACGTTTCCTCTAGCTTCTAGCCAATCAAAACACAAACATTACTCACCAATTTAATGCTAAATTCAGTCACAAACTCCAACCCATAAACACAAACCAAACTCCACCAATTTCAAACTCAACTAATCACAAAACTTCCATTTCGAGCTCCTCCGATACCCAGCTGAAAACCATGATTTCTAACACCCAAATGGAATCTAAAAGGTCCCAAAACACTTCCCTAATAACCCTATACCATCAGCCCTTCAACCCAACCCTAAAACACACCAAAAATCAAATTTTAGACACTTCAAAAATTGCTCCAAAGACCCACTTCGGGTTTTCACCCAAATCCAACCATTTCAAGACATTAAGTGTATTTTGATGAGATTAAACCAAAACCCAACCCAACTCAACAAATCAAAATCAAAATCAAATGAAAAACCCATTAAAAATCAAAACTTTCACCAAACTTGAAAATTACAAAAATGGGTAGTTTTTAAATCTAAGACCATGAAAATGAAGAGGATGATGAGGAGAATTCAAATGTGAAATTACCTTAAAAAATGCCCTTGAATTGATGGAGGAATCAAATGAAATAGTAACCCAAATGAAAAACCCATTCTCTCTATCTTGATATCTCAATTCTTTTATTTACGTTTTTACTTTATTATTCTCGTGACAATTCTCAAATATTTTCTTAACTTCGTGCAGTGAAATAAGGTGAAGCTATTAGCCCAATCCCTGTGGAGACGATATCCGATACTTCGTATCACTTTACTACTTGCGTCGTGTACACTTGCACTACAATTGCGATAGACTCTTTTACACGCAACAAGTTTTTGGCGCCGTTGCCGGGGATTGGCAACATAACTACATCTTTCTTTTATTGCACTTTTCGTTTTTATTTTTATTTTTGTTTTCGTTTAATTTTTTTTATTTTTCTTTAATTTTTCTTTTGTGCTTTCAACTCTCGCTTTTCACGAGGTTTTCTTGTTTATGCGCAGATCTAAAAGAGGTGAAGATCCTGAGTATAAATTAGATCCGGAAATCGAACGTTCCTTCAATCTCAAGAAATAACTTCGCCGACTTTTAGACAGAAACGAATACCTCGAGGAACAGCTAGAGAAGATGGGCCATAACCAACCTGTCGGCGGTCGCATACCACCCCTTGGCGATAACAACCCGCCTGTCGGCGACCCGCCTGCAGCAGATGGACGACGGTCATGTCGTGACTACATGCTGAACGATCATGTAGAGCTGGAGACCACGCTGCCGGATATTGATGTTGATAACTTCGAACTTAAACCTGTCATGTTTAGTAGATCAACAATGCCGGGCAGTTTAGTGGTGCCGCGACAGAAGATGCCAGAGAGCATCTCAAAACGTTCCAGGAGATCTGTGGTTCGTTTAGACTGCCAGGAGTTAGTCCGGAGATACTGAGGCTTCGGTTATTCCCCCATTCATTGAGGGACAGAGCTAAAACTTGGTGGAATAAACTTACGCCGGGTTCAATCGTAACTTGGGCAGATTTATCTCATGAATTTTTATCTCATTTTAATCCTTCGCATTTATCTGAGCGATTACGTAATGAAATTGCTACTTTTCAACAGGAAGATGACGAGCCAATGCACGAGGCCTGGGACAGATTTACTACTCTTCTTCGAAACTGCCCAATGCATGGATTCCCTGTCTGGAATCAGGTAACTAAGTTCTATAATGCTGCTAATTTACAAACTCGCATTCGAATTGGTTCTGCAGCGAACGGACTATTATTGGATAAAGATCCAGACGAGGCATTGCAAGTTTTGAAAAATCTGGCTAAGAATGAGGAGCAGTTTCCGACCGCAAGAAGAGGGGGTAAACAGGTACTTGTTGTCAAGGACTATGAGGCCGACAGTACTATGAAATCACAGGTAGCATTCCTTACTAAAGCAATGAAACGGTTGTTGAATGAAGATGAATTACAAGGATTTGCTGTCGAGGAAGTTTGTACCATCTGTGAGGGAAATCATAGTCGGGATGAGTGCCCAATAAATGTAGAAGAGGGAAAATATGTTGGAAACTACAAGCCAAATTATAATTCCAACAACTATAATCCCAATTGGAGGAAGGATCCCAAATTTTCCTGGAGTAACCCTAACAATGCCCTGAATCTGCAAGCACACAATCAGAATCAGGGAGGTCCTAGATTGCTGACGCGACAGTAACTGCCGCAAAACCTGCTGCAGCACCTGTCACCGCAGCAGCAACAACAGCCACCACCTGCCACGAGAAGTATATTTGAACAGACTCTGGCCACTTTTATGTCTCAGACCGGTACGTATATGGAGAATATGAATCAGTTTGTCAAGAAGACGGAAACCTTTATGGATAAAACCGAGATGAGGATGACAAATCATGAAGCTACCTTGAAATCTCTAGAGACACAAATGGGTCAGGTTTCTCAACATATTAAGTCGAGGCAGAATGGAGGTTTCCCTAGCAATACTGAAAATGCTAGACCGCCCACACATGAGCAATGTAAGGCGATTACTACTAGGAGTGGGAAGAAACTACCAGGGCCGGAAAGAGAAGCTGAAACAGAAAAGGAACCTGCCTTGGATAAACCTGCCGAGGAAGCTGCCCCGACAGGTGATAAACAGACTGCTGCCGATGAGCCTGTCACGACAGCAGAAGCGACAGAGGAGAAAAAAGATGATTATCGTCCTCAGATTCGCATGCAGTGGGAAGGACGTATTGCTGATTATCGTCCCCCACCACCCTTCCCTCAACGGATACAGCAAGCTAAGCATGAATCTCAACTTAAAAAGATTTATGATATTTTTAAGCAAGTTCATATTAATATTCTGCTGTTAGATGCCGTTAGAGAGATGCCCGATTATGCTAAATTTCTCAAGGATGTTATGTCGAAAAAATCTAAACTTGGGGAATTTGAAACGGTAAAGATGACAGAAGGTTGCATGAGTATTCTTCATCGGCAGCCACCTCAGAAAAAGAAGGATCCGGGGAGCTTCATCATACCTTGTGTAATCGGAAATAAATTCGTGGGTAAGGCACTTTGTGATCTTGGTGCTAGTGTTAATCTAATGCCCAAATCTGTTTTTCAGAAACTAGGTATTGTCAAGGCGCGGCCCATGACAGTAACTCTGCAGCTGGCCGACCGCTCTTACGTTCATCCCGAAGGAAAAATTGAAGATATTCTGGTAAGAGTGGATAAGCTGATTTTTCCTGTTGATTTTCTTATTTTAGATTGTGAAGCAGACGAAAACGCACCAGTCATCCTTAGGCGACCCTTCTTAGCCACGGGAAGATTATTGTTTGATGTGGAGAAAGGAGAACTCAACATGCGCGTGAACGATCAAGAGATTAAGTTGAATGTTCTCCAAGCGATGAAACATGCTGATGTGGACGAGGAATGCAAGGCCATCATTGAGCTGACCCTTGATCACCCCTGCATCAGGTCAGGCTGCCGTGATATAAAATTTGGTCACTGCCGCGACAGCCACCTACAGGCCTGTCACGACAGCAACGACGACAGCACCGACGACATCGACTCCTCTGAATCTGATACATCTGATACTGAAGGTCAGGAGGAGGTAAACTGGTTAGGCCATCGTCCAAGTAAGTTATTCGAACCGTTGAATTACACTTCGGATAACCATTTAATCCAAAAGCCATCTACTGTTGAACCACCTGCCTTAGAACTTAAGCCCCTGCCAGTGCAATTAAAATATGCTTATCTTGGTTCCAATGACACACTGCCCGTAATCATCTCTTCTAAGCTGCCACAGGAACAGGAACGACAGCTAATCGGCATGCTAAGGCAGCACAAAAAGGCAATTGGATAGACGATAGCAGACATACAAGGCATTAGTCTGGCGTTATGCATGCATAAAATCCTCCTCGAGGAAGATCATAAGCCGACTATTGATTCCCAAAGGCGGCTAAACCATGCGATGAAGGAGGTAGTGCGTAAAGAGATAATAAAGTGGTTAGATGCTGGTATTATTTACGCCATCTCCGACAGCAAATGGGTGAGCCCGGTGCAATGCGTTCCCAAGAAAGGAGGAATGACCGTGATAACCAACGAAAACAATGAGTTAATCCCAACTAGGACTGTGACCGGTTGGAGGGTTTGTATGGACTATCGGAAGCTTAACAAAGCTAACCGAAAGGACCACTTTCCTTTACCCTTTATTGATCAAATGCTTGATAGATTGGCGGGTAAACCTTACTATTGTTTTCTTGATGGATATTCAGGTTACAACCAAATCGCGATCGCACCGGAGGATCACGAAAAGACGACTTTCACATGCCCCTACGGAACATACGCGTTTAGGAGGATGCCGTTTGGACTCTGTAATTCACCTGCCACCTTCCAAAGGTGCATGATGGCCATATTCTCCGACATGGTAGAGGACTTCCTTGAGATTTTCATGGATGATTTTTCCGTCTTTGGAGACGATTTTGAGAGCTGCCTCGGCAATCTTCAAAAGGTACTTGAAAGATGTGAAAAAGCTAATCTTATTCTAAATTGGGAAAAATGCCACTTTATGGTGGACGAAGGGATAGTCCTTGGCCATAAGATTAGCTGCCGTGGGATAGAAGTCGACAGGGCTAAGATTGAATTAATTGAGAAACTGCCGCCGCCGACCACAGTCAAGGGCATTAGGAGTTTTTTAGGGCATGCTGGTTTTTATCGAAGATTCATTTCAAATTTTTCAAAAATCGCCAAGCCGCTATGCCATCTTTTGGAGCAGAACCGACCCTTTGACTTTAATGATGAATGTACTGAAGCAGTCAAGGTTCTGAAAGAAAAATTGGTAACAGCCTCTATAGTACAGCCACCAGACTGGACGCAGCCGTTCGAGATTATGTGTGATGCTAGTGACTATGCTGTCGGGGCAGCACTTGGGCAGCGTAGAGATAAGCTGTTTCATGTCATATACTATGCCAGCAAAACATTAAATGACGCCCAAGTGAACTACACCACCACAGAAAAGGAGCTGTTAGCTGTGGTGTTCTCCATCGACAAGTTTCGTTCTTACATACTTGGGACGAAGGTAATAATACACACCGACCATTCTGCCTTAAAATATTTGTTCGCAAAGAAGGATGCAAAGCCTAGATTGATACGGTGGATCTTGCTATTACAAGAATTCGACCTTGAGATCAAGGAAAAAAAGGGGACAGAAAATCAGGTGGATCTTGCTATTACAAGAAGCTCTTTGCTGCCGCAATCGCTGTCGCGACAGCCATGGCGGCAGGTAAGTCTTCTGAACTCCCCTGGTATGCTGATTTCGTTAATTTTATAGTTAGCGGAATACTTCCTTCTGATCTTAACTATCAAGCCAAGAAGAGGTTCTAAAATGATGTTAAGCATTATTATTGGGACGAACCTCTTCTTTTCAAACAATACGCAGATTAGGTTATAAGGAGGTGTGTACCACAAGAAGAGCAAGAAGACATTCTCCATCACTGCCATGCTTCACAATATGGAGGTCACTTAGGAGGCAATAAAACTGCTGCCAAGGTGCTGCAGTCAGGGTTCTACTGGCCGACACTGTATAAAGATGCACATGACTTCTACAAGAACTGTGACAGGTGCCAGCGGACAGGCAACATCTCTAGGAGAAACAAGATGCCACTGCAGAACATTCTAGAAGTCGAGATCTTCGACGTTTGGGGGATTGATTTTATGAGACCTTTTCCATCTTCATGTGGAAATCTTTACATCCTCCTAGTAGTGGATTATGTCTCTAAGTGGGTTGAAGCCATCGCCACTCAAAAGAATGATGCCAAGACGGTCCAAAAGTTTTTGCACAAAAACAATTTTTCTAGATTTGGCATCCCTAAGGCGATTATCAGTGATGAAGGGAGACATTTTGATAATAGGGTAATTGTTGCCGCCTTGAAGAAATATGGTGTCAAGCACAGGATCACGACAGCATACCACCCACAGACCAATGGACAAGCTGAGATATCCAATAGGGAAGTTAAGAACATTCTTGAGAAGATGGTTAAGCCAACTAGGAAAGATTGGTCTTTACTCCTTAACGATGCATTATGGGCATATAGGACAGCTTTTAAAACTCCATTGGGCATGTCTCCATACCGTTTGATTTATGGGAAAACCTGTCATCTGCCTGTCGAGATTGAACATAAAGCATATTGGGCAATCAAGGCAGTGAATATGGACTTGGACAAGGCAGGCCAGAAAAGGCTATTAGATCTGAACGAGATTGAGGAATTACGGACAATGGCCTACGACAATGTGAGAATTTACAAGGAAAAGACTAAGAAGTGGCATGACAAGAAGCTGCTGCCACGACAGTTCTGCCCAGGGCAGCTTGTGTTGTTGTTCAATTCTAGACTGAAACTCTTCTCTGGGAAGCTTAAATCTAGATGGTCTGGCCCGTTCCAAGTGGTACAAGTTTTTCCCCATGGTGCCATCACAATCCGATCATTAAAAGACGGGAACCAATTCAAAGTCAATGGACAGCGCCTTAAGCACTATCAGGGGACTGAAGCCCCAGGAATACAGGAAGTGGTTACTTTAGGAGATGCCCCACAAGGCATCCTTAATTTAACCTAAATTTTTATATTTAGTTTATTTTTATTATTTATTATTTATTAGGAAATTAGGTTTATCTTATTCGAATAATGTTTTGTTTTCCTAATTTCTGTTTTTAGGAAATAAAGGAGTCAAGAAGAAAAGGAGAAGTGCCCCAAGCCCACCATCCCTCCATCAGCCCAATAGAGCCCATTTATTGAAGCCTGTCGTTTCGGCTACCGCCGCAGATGGATAAGACAGGCTGTCAACAGACTGACACGGCAGACGCAGAAGCGTGTGGCAGACGCGTAACAGACGCATAAATGCGTGTCAGACGCGCTAAATCCCATCCGTCGCCCCGTTATTTACGCCTGCCGTTACAGCATTAAACGGGCAGCAAATCGACCACTATAAAACCCCATTTTCATTTTCATTTTTTCTCACTTCTGATTATTCTTCCTTGCTTTCTCCTCTAGTTTTTATTTGTTTTCTTTATTTTCACAACCCTTGCAACTAATATGTCGTCTAGACAGACCCGCCGTAGTGCTGCCTCAGCCTCTTCTTCAGCAGCAGCGACGCCCTTCACCACAAAGGAGTTATGGGAGGAAAGAGGTTTCGTTTACATCCGAAAGGCACCCAACATGGGACTCCGGCCATTCATTGCGACGGCTATAAGAGCTCAACTATGGGAGCAGTTCGCTGAACAACCGGCAGAACTAAACGACACATTGGTCTGGGAGTTCTATGCTGCCATAGACAGCAGAACGACAACATATGTCACCGTTCGAGGAGTAAAGGTGCCATTCACAGCTGACAGCATCAACCACATGTTTGGCCTCTACTTTGGCCCCGATGATGATGCCCACCAGAAATTTCTAGACACCCTCGATGCTGCCGCCTATGGTGTTGTCATGGCGGAGGTGACAGAGGAAGGAACAACATGGACCACAAGCAAAAAGAACCCCCACTCTGTCAAAAGGGGGCAGCTACTCCCGGAAGCCAAACTCTGGAACGCTTTCATCAAAAAGCGTATCATGCCTTCCTCCCATCACACGACGGTGAACCAGTAGCGGCTCGCCCTCATTCATTCAATCATGCACGACAGGCCTATCAATGTGGGCCGCTATATGAGGGAAAGCATCCTGGACTGCACATTCCGCTCCGACTCCCGCCTCTGCCTGCCATTCACAATAACTTCCCTATGCCGCTGTGCTGCTGTCCCCGAGGAATCCTCCGACAAACTAATCAACGGCAGAGGCTGGACAGACAACAACATCAACAGCCTCATGGAGCTGGTAGTGGCTACGCCTATCTCTTCCTTCAACCCAACCGGCTCCCCAGCAGAATCATCAGAGGAGCCTGCCCCTGAACCTGCCGCCGCCACCGCTCCGACAGACCAGTCTGCCCACATCCTTGCTGCGATACAACGGGTGGAAGAGAGACAAATGGGACTGATGACGTTCATTCGGGACTTCGCTAACTCGACGGTAAATTTTATTACCAACACTTTAAATTATCCCGATGTTAATTTCCCTACTTTTCCTGCCCATTATTTCCATATCCCCACCCCTGTCCACACACCCACACCACCTGCCTCCCCTCATTCCCACTCTACTGCTTCCACCCCATCACCTGCCCCGACGGCAGCAGGCAGTCCAACGGCCGACACCTCTGCCAGAGGAACAAAGAGACCTGCCTCCGATGACAGCCCTCTGATCAGAAGGAATTTGGAAAGGGAGTTTACGCCTGTCAAGAGGCAGAAGCACGTGGCAGACAGGAAGTTGATGCCCAAGGCTAGCACCACCAGCAACAGCACTTGGGACAGTGGCAGCAGTTCCGACGTCCAGCTCGTGGAGCAACCTGCCCCTGAACCTGCCCAGCCTCCTCCACAGCCCAGACGCCACCGTCAGATCCGTGTCAGCAGCAGCAACGAGGACAGCGATTGAAAAATTTAAGTCTTTCATTTTCCTTTTATTGCTGCCTGCTTATATCTTTTGTGATGTACTTGTCTTCATGTTTTTGTTTTTTCTGTCATTTTGCATTGAGGGCAATGCAACCCTCGAGTTTGGGGGTGGCAACCCTCCATCATTAATGGAGTCTTAAGTACATCTTTTTATTAATTGTTGTGTCTTCTTTTTAAATAAGTTCTCTTAAAAAAATCAGAAAATATAAAACTGTTGGCTTAAAACTGTGAAGTTAACTTACCTGTCATGACAGCTCTGTCGTGGCAGCATCTTTAGGACAGTTTAAGGAAAAGTTTAGAGCCTTTCTATAGTTCTGAAAACTTAAACACCTTTGTGACTGTTATATTGCTTAGATTTCTTTTAGCCAAACTAGAATAGGATGCTTAATACTTGAATAGCCCCTAGAGGTGCCTAACACTGGCTCTAGGAAAGAAGTTTAGCAAAAGAAAATTCAAAAACCTAGAGGTGCCCGAAACTGGCTCTAGGAAGCTAACTAGAGGTGCCCAAAACTGGCTCTAGAAAAATTTAGCTTGAAAAGAGAAGAAAAAGAAGCATGAAAATGTGTCTTCAAAAAAATAAACTTTGGCATAAAAATTCGAGTTAAAGAGTTGAATATTCTAGTGAAACTAAGAGAGTCTTAGCATATAACTGTTCACAAGCATGCACACACGGCACGAGAGCTATAGGGAGATTCCGGACAGATCCTAACCTTTCCGACAGGTTGCTGCCGCCATAGAGATTGAGCGACGGGTAAGGGACAGTTCACTATTTGAAGGCCAACACAAAAATATTCATTTTTCTTTTAGGTTTAATTGCTTGAGGGCAAGCAAAAACTTGAGTTTGGGGGTGTGTTGAGTGTGTAAAAGTTCTATTATTTACACCCTTTTTAACCCATATTTCTGCTGCATTCAAGCATCATTGCATTGCATTTAGGTCAGTTTACAGCAAAACATCACAAATGGATTAAAGACACGGATTCTACTAAAAGATGGCTGATTTTGCAGGTAGCTGCCATAGTTGACAAAAAAGGCAGGCGCAGGGCAGAGAAGCAGAAGAGCTGAACTGGACAAGCAGACGAGGAGGACGAAGCTGCCATGGAGCTGTCGTGACAGCAAGGTGACGACAACCTTATGAAGAGGAAAAGTAAAATGGACCTCGATAGATAGAGAAAAATTTGCTCGTCTGTCGTGTGAAAACCAAATATTTTTCCAAGCCCCGAATCAAAAGATATGTCAAGCCAAAGCTCAAGGAGAGGAATTCCCTAGAAACAAGGATGGCGGCCGCAAAGTAGGATACTTGAAGATTAAGTCTTTATTAGAATCTTACTTTTAATTAAAGTTGTAATCCTTGTTAACTTCGAATACTTGAGCCCAAAGCTTATATAAGGGCATAGGTTTTAACCTAGAAGGAGATCATCCAATACCCCATAACCGAGAACCTAAACCCCTCTGCCGTCTACCCGTCGTCAACATGTTCTAAATTCCCCCTAGGGCCACGAGTTGTTTTGTAAAGTAGTTGCAAGGGTTGTTTTGTTTTAGGATTTTCCAAGTTCAATAAAATAAACTTCAAGTTCTCTTATTTTGGTTATTAATATCTTGCAAGAGCATCGGGAGAGCATTGTGAGGTTATCCATTTACTTAGCATCGGGAGAGTTAAGTATACGAAAGAAATAAGAGCAAGTTCTCTAGTTTATAGTTGAACTATCTTGTGCCTAGGGATATGGCATTGTTAAGTGGCTAAGGAAGAATTCATACACATCGGTGTTCATCCTTCGATTCACGCCGGGAGGTATCATCAAAGACGTGATCATCGACAGACTTGGACCTAGGGATAGGCCAAGGCAGATCTGGGATTCTTGCCAAACTTGAAGTACGGAGTTGGTGTGTCTGCTATCGCGACATCCAACGGACAGCCGCCGTGACGGGCACGACGACAGAACTGGAGTTCCTAAGCATTGCAATACCTGCACTACTGAGCAATTCAATACCAGCCCATTCTCTCTATCTTGATATCTCAATTCTTTTATTTACGTTTTTACTTTATTATTCTCGTGACAATTCTCAAATATTTTCTTAAATTCGTGCAGTGAAATAAGGTGAAGCTTGTAACCCCCTTAACCCGGCCTAGACGGTTGACCCGAATTAAGAAAGTCACACGGGGAAAACCAAAGTCAACCCGAAAGTCAACCTTGATTAACGACCATTTTTTTTTCTTTTTAAACTTGTCTAGATGCACATTAACCCTAGTTATGATCACTCAAACAACATGCTCAAAGATCATAAACATCAGAGATCAAACAGGGACCCAATTGAACAATTTACAACTTTAGGGACCAAATTGTAAATTCTGTAATTATGAGGTCTTAACCCAAATTAATGTTACCAACTTGAAATTAGTCAAGTTTCATGCTTCCCTGTCAAATTTCAGCTCAAACGGACATCCCAAACTCATACAATTGCACAAACAAGATTCAGGACCAAAATGCAAACATTCCAAAACATTTAATTGCCAATGTCAGCCCCCAACGGTCGGATGTTCCGAAACAGGGAGAGCCTGTTTCGAAACGCGGGGCCGTTCCGCAAATTGTTTCGAAACGAGGGCTGGCAGTGGGCTTTCCGTTTCGAAACGGTAGCCACTATTCCGATACAGCCTGCACAGAGTGCAGAAAATTGCTTGCTTAAACACACAATTGACCAACCAATCATGCTCCAATTGCTACCAAACTTTACCAGCAACTCATACAACATACAAGAGACATATTTGCATCAACCATTTATCATTATATCATCATATATGAAAAGCCCCAAATCTAAAGGCATGCTTCCTACTCAAGCAAACCATTCATGCACTAAAACCTCCAAACCAACACATAATGGCCAATTACAGAATCCAGCAATATTAACAATATTAAAAAACTTAGGGAGTTCAAAACATCTCCCAAAACATCCACATAGGTCCCCCATTGCCAAATGCCAAAAGCTAAAAGTGTATAAGAAAACCTTTTCATACTTGAGCTTAATTTCCACTTGATTGCCTTCCTTCCTTGCTGTCCTCAAAGCACTTTAATGCTCTGCATTATTGGTTTAAGAAAACGAAAGAGAGCATAAGCAAAAGCTTAGTGAGGAATGCTCATTAAAACCATTCAATAATGCATTTATAAACTCATTTATAAACCATGCTTCAAGCAACATTAACCATGTTCTTAAACATTTAAAACAAGCATCCCATGCTTCATGTATCATTAAACATGCTCATAAACATTTCATCAAGCATCTCATGCTTCAAGTTCATAACAAGTCATATTGGCAACAAGTGATACATTTCACATAAGATCCACACATGGACTTTTAAACACCATTGTGATCTTATCCCCATGGACTTTTAAACACCATTGTGATCTTATCCCCATGGACTTTTAAACACCATGGACCCATGGACTTTTAAACACCATGGCAAGGACCACACAAGGACTTTTAACCACCTTTGTGTCCTTAACAAGAATCTCCCAAGGACTTTTAAACACCTTGGAGTTCTTAAGTAACCAAGGCTTACAAGGACTTTTAACCACCTTGAGCCTTAACCAAGAACCATCCAAGGACTTTTAACCACCTTGATGTTCTTAAATATACAAGGCTCACACAAGGACTTTTAACCACCTTTGTGACCTTAACCATCACTTGCCAATATGCATCATTATCATCAATATATCCACTGTTTTAAAGCATTAAACTAAGCCATAAACATCATGCATCTTAAGGCATTAAACCACATTTAGACAATGTTCAAAAACAAGGAACTCTTACCTTGAGCTTCCTTCAACACATGGCTTAAAATCTCAGCAAATAAACATGCTAGATATGCTTTCAAAACAGATTTAAAATCATGCAAACAACACATTGCATTACAACCAAAACCATGGCCATCACCAAGAGAGTTTTTCCGAAAACTTACTCTTGAGCTTAGCTAAGTTGCTTAGACTTAAACTAAGCTCCCAAACCTTCAAAACACTGGTTTCAAAGCCGAAAACCAAATTCCACTCACCGATTCCGTTTCGCCTCTTGCCGAAACACAAATCAAGCTTCCGGATCACCACCACTTGGATCCAAAGATGACTCCCATGTTTTAAACACATCAAAGCAGAGGATTAATGCATCATCATGCATTAATAGCTTCAATGAAAGCACCTAAACTCGCTGCTCTCATCCATACTCCATTTTCGGCCACCAAACACAACCGAAAATGCATCCAAACAACTCCTCAACAATGCCCAGCCAAAAACCATCAAAACTAAACATCCTTTAACATCATTTAACATCTAAAAAGAACCTAATAACATCCTTATATCTCCAGCAACATCAGATCCACAAGATCACACCAAAAACAACCAAGAATCACAAGCTAAACTTAGGAAATTCAACCTATCTGGGATTGCATTAATTAAAACTCAATTCCTTATCAAATTAACATTCATTTATCATCAAATTAACACCTTAAAACACAGCCCAATCAGATCAAACGAAAATCCATCAAAAATCATCAAATCTTGCATTTTAAGCCAAGATCCATTACACAACTTTAAAACCACTTATAAAACATCAATTAAGGATTGAGAACTTAGGAATTTCAGTAAAGAACTGAGAGTTTAGAGGAGAAGGACGTTCTTACCTCCAAACTTGAGTTTCTCCCTTTTTGGAACCAAAATCTTAAAAATCCAATTAGCAATTGGTGAGGTTTTGTTGATGAGATGATTAGGAATCCAAAGAGAATTGAAAAGAGGTATTTAGGTGACAAAATCAGAGGAAAAAGCTCTGGAGAGAATGTTTGGGTTGAGAGAAAATGAGAGAAAAGGAAAATTGGAAAAGTTAGTTGAAAATGGAAAATAACTTCCCTCCACTTTTATTTTGTTTAAAACTCATAATTAAATCACTAAATATCTTAGAAAAATCTGGAGAAACTCCCTTTGGGTAAATAGCTCCTTAAAGATTCAAAGTTTCAATCCTTTCTAAAACAGTCACACAGTTTTCAAAAATTACATTTTGGTCACTAGCCAAAATGTCACCCTTCCAAACCTCATTTTGTAAAATTGATTTCACAGTTCACTTATATATATTAAAAGAGGAGTTTAGAACATTTTTCCATATTTTTAATGCAACCCGAACTAGGCTTTCCTAATTTCACCTTTTTAGATTCGAACAGCACTTTGACCGAACCGGTCAACGCCCAAAACTTCTAAGCCCAAAACCGGGGCGTTACAAAGCTATTAGCCCAATCCCTGTGGAGACGATATCCGATACTTCGTATCACTTTACTACTTGCATCGTGTACACTTGCACTACAATTGCGATAGACTCTTTTACACGCAACATTTAGTTGTGTTTCACGTTGGGTTGGAGAAAGGGGGAAGACAACTTTATTTTATTTTTTTGTTCCTTTTTTATTCAAAAAGTGGTCTTCCACCTTTTTCACTTTATTTACAAAATTGTCACCATTTTTAATTTAAATCCTAATTAAATCAAGACTAAGGTCAATTTAATTAAAATCGATTTTACCGACTCGAACCAACTCACACGACTAACTCCAAACCCCAAAACACGAGTGTTACAACTCTCTCCCACTTAAGGAATTTCGTCCCCGGAATTACCTGACTGAAAGAGATACGAAAATTGCCTCTCCATATCCTCATTCCTCTCCCAAGTGGCCTCGTCCACCCCTCGACGTTGCCACGACACTTTCACTAACTCAATCAATCTACCCCTCAACACCTTACTGTCAGAAGCTAATATCTCAACTGGTTCTTCCTCATAAGTCAAATCCGGATTCAATTCAATCTCTTCTACAGGCATAACATGCGATGGATCGGACCTATACTTGCGGGGCATCGAAACATGGAATACATTGTGTATCTTCTCTAGCTGGGATGGCAAACGCAACTGATAGGCAACTGGACCAACCCTCTTCACAATCTTATACGGTCCTAAGTACCTCAGACTCAACTTTCCTTTTCGACCAAATCTCATTACTTTCTTCCACGGAGACACTTTCAAGAAATCCTTCTCACCCACTGAGAACTCAACTTCCTTCCTATTCAAGTCGGCATAGGACTTCTGCCTATCTAAAGTAGCCTTCAATCGATCGCAAATCAATTTCACCTTGTCAGTTGTCCCCTTGAGAAAATCCGGCATAGGTAACAACTTCTGTCCTACTTCGGCCCAACAAACTGGAGTTCTACACTTCCTACCATACAAGGCCTCATACGGAGCCATCTGAATACTCGACTGATAGCTATTATTGTAAGCAAACTCAACAAGAGGCAAATGTTTCTCCCACGTACCCTAAAAATCAATGATGCAACAACGCAACATGTCCTCTAAAATCTGTATAACCCTCTCAGACTGACCATCTGACTGAGGATGATAAGATATGCTGAAATTCAAACGGGTACCTAAAGATATATGCAGACACTCTCAAAATCGGGCTGTAAACCTCGGATCTCTATCGGACACAATAGACTTCGGCACACCATGCAGTCTAACAATCTCACCAATGTACAAATCAGCCAATCTATCTAAGGTAAAAGTGGTATTGACTGCCAAGAAGTGAGCACACTTCGTAAAACGATCTACTATAACCCAAAATGAGTTCTTCTTCGTAGGAGTCAAAGGCAAGCCCGAAACAAAATCCATGGTAATATTCTCTCATTTCCATTCTAGAATTCTCAACGGTTGCAACAAACCTGAGGGAACCAGATGTTCCGCCTTCACTCTCTGACACACCATACACTTGCTCACGAAGTCGGCCACATCTCTCTTCAAACCAACCCAAAAGTACTCATTCTTCAAATCACGGTACATCTTCGTACTTCCAGGATGCAAAGCAAACGGACTACTGTGTGCTTCAGTCAAGATCGTACGTCTCAAGTCACTGTCTTCTGGCACAACTATCATATCTTTGAAACACAAGACCCCATCGGTACTGAAACTATAATCTGAAGGTCTACCCTCGGCCATATCTTGCACATGAGGTGCCAAAGATCTATCTAGGAGCTGCTTCTCCCTAATCAACTGACCTAGGGTAGGTCTAACCTGATGCTCGGCTACCAAGCAACCATCTCCGAACAAGCTCAATCTAGCAAACATGGCTCTCAAGTCTACGACTACCTTTCTACTGAAGGCATCGGCCATTACATTGGCCTTACCCGGATGGTACTCAATCGTAATATCATAGTCTTTTAGCAACTCTAACCACCTACGCTGTCTAAGATTCAAATCTCGCTGAGTCATGATGTACTTCAAACTCTTGTGATCTGTGTACACTGTGCATTTCTCACCGTACAAATAATGTCTCCAAATCTTCATAGCAAACACAACTGCAGCTAACTCTATGTCATTGGTCGGATAATTGCGCTCTTGAGTCTTCAACTGTCTTGAGACATAAGCCACCACTCTCTTGGCTTGCATGAGAACACAACCTAGGCCTACATAGGAAGCATCACTGTAAACTACATAGTCTTTCCCAGACTCTGGTTGAATCAAGATCGGTGCTTGGGTCAAAGCTTCTTTCCATTTCTCAAAGGCTCTCTGTCTTGCATCTGACCACTCAAACTGAACACTCTTCTGAAGCAACTGCGTCAATGGAGCGGCTAACTTCGAGAAACCTTCTACGAATCTTCTATAGTATCCAGCTAAGCCTAGAAAGCTACGTACCTCTGTTACTGACTTCGGTTGCTTCCATTCAACAATGGCCTCTATTTTCTTCGGATCAACTCTAATCGTATCGGCTGACACTACATGCCCTAGGAAGACCACTTCTCTGATCCAGAACTCACACTTGCTCAACTTCGCATACAACTGATTATCTAGCAAAGTCTTCAAAACTAGTCTCAAATGTCGGTCATGGTCTTCTTCGGTACGTGAATACACCAAGATGTCATCTATAAAAACAACTACAAACCGGTCTAAGTACTGATGGAAGATCCTATTCATCATATCCATAAAAGAATCCGGTGCGTTAGTCAACCCAAAAGGCATGACTAAAAACTCATAATGACCATACCTAGTTCTAAAGGCCGTCTTCGGTACATCAACCTCTCTTACCTTTAGCTGGTAGTAACCGGATCTTAAGTAAATCTTTGAAAAGACTGATGCCTCTCTCAACTGGTCAAAGAAATCATCAATTCTAGGCAAAGGATACTTATTCTTAACTGTTAACTGATTCAACTGTCTGTAATCTATACACATTCTCATGCTTCCATCTTTCTTCTTTACAAACAAAACTGGTGCACCCCAAGGTGAAGAACTAGGTCGAATAAAGCCTCTATCTGTCAACTCTTGCAACTGAGTTTTCAACTCTTTCAGATCTTTCAGTGCCATACGATACAGAGCAATCGAAACATGAGCTGAATAGGAATAAGTCTCAATAGTAAACTCTACCTCTCTATCCGGTGGTAACCCTGGTAACTCTTCCGGAAACACACTAGATGTAACGCCCCGATTTTGGGCTTAGAAGTTTTGGGCTTGGACCGGTTCGGTCAAAGTGCGGTTCGAATATAAAAAGGTGAATTTAGGAAAGCCTAGTTCGGGTTGCATTAAAAATATGGAAAAATGTTCTAAAATCCTCTTTTATTATATATAAGAGTATGGTGGAATCAATTTTGCAAAATGAGGTTTGGAAGGGTGACATTTTGGGCTAGTGACTAAAATGTAATTTTTGAAAACTATGAGACTGTTTTAAAAAGGATTGAAACTTTGAATCTTTAAGGAGCTATTTACCCAAAGGGAGTTTCTCCAGATTTTTCTAAGATATTATATGATTAATTAAGGTTTTTAAATAAAAGAAAAGAGAGGGAAGATATTTTCCTAAATTCCAACTAACTTTCCAAATTTCTATTTCCCATTTTCTCTCATCTTTTCTCTCAAACCAAACACTTTTCTCCATAGCATTTCTTTCTGATTTTGATGTCCAAACATGAGATTTTAATTCTCTTTTGATCTCTAATCATCTCTTCAACAAAACCTTACCATTTGCTAATTGGATTTTCAAGATTTTGGTTCTAAAAAGGGAGAAAACTCAAGTTTGGAGGTAAGAACGTCCTTCTCCTCTAAACTCTCAGTTCTTTACTGAAATTCCTAAGTTCTCAATCCTTAATTTGTGTTTTATAAATGGTTTTAAGGTTGTGTTATTGATCTTGGCTTGTAAATGCAAGATTTGGTTGATTTTGATGAAAATTTCGTATGATCTGTTAAAGCAGTGATTTGAGGTGTGTTTTTGATGTTAAATGAATGTTAATTTGATAAGGAATTGAGGTTTAATTAATGCAATCCCGGATAGGTTGAATTTCCTAAGTTTAGCTTGTGTTCTTGGTTGTTTTTGGAGTGATCTTGTGGATCTGTTATAGCTGGAGGTATAAGGATGTTGTTAGGTCCTTTTTGGATGTTAATTGATGTGTAAAGATGTTTAGATTTGATGAATCTTGGCTGGGTAGTGTTGTGGAGTTGTTTGGATGCATTTTCGGTGGTGTTTGGTAGCCGAAAATGGAGTGTGGATGAGAGCAGCGAGTTTAGGTGCTTTCATTGAAGATATTAATGCATGATGATGCATTAATCCTCTGCTTTGATGTGTTTAAAACAGGGGAGTCATCTTTGGATCCAAGTGGTGGTGATCCGGAAGCTTGATTGGTGTTTCGGCAAGAGGCGAAACGGAATCGGTGAGTGGATTTTGGTTTTCGGCTTTGAAACCAATGTTTTGAAGGTTTGGGAGCTTAGTTTAAGTCTAAGCAACTTAGCTAAGCTCAAGAGTAAGTTTTCGGAAAAACTCTCTTGGTGATGGCCATGGATTGGTTGTATGCAATGTGGTTTGTTTGCATGATTTAAATTCTGTTTTGAAAGCATATCTAGCATGTTTATTTGCTGAGATTATAAGCCATGTGTTGAAGGAAACTCAAGGTAAGAGTTCCTTGTTTTTGAACATTGTTTTAATGTGGTTTGATGCTTAAAAATGCATGATGTTTATGGCTTGGTTAAATGCTTTAAAACAGTGGATTATTGATGATAATGATACATATTGGCAAGTGATGGTTAAGGTCACAAAGGTGGTTAAAAGTCCTTGTGTGAGCCTTGTATATTTAAGAACATCAAGGTGTTTAAAAGTCATTGAATGGTTCTTGGTTAAGATCACAAAGGTGGTTAAAAGTCCTTGTGTGAATCTTGTGAATTTTAAGAACAACATGGTGTTTAAAAGTCCATGGTTGGTTCTTGGTTAAGGCTCAAGGTGGTTAAAATTCCTTGTGTAAGCCTTGTTTATTTAAGAACATCAAGGTTGTTAAAAGTCCTTGGATGATTCTTGTTAAGGACACAAAGGTGTTTAAAAGTCCTTGTGTGGTCCTTGCCATGGTGTTTAAAAGTCCATGGGGTTAAGGACACAATGGTGTTTAAAAGTCCATGTGTGGTCCTTGGAAAGTATAAGATCACAATGGTGTTTAAAAGTCCATGTGTGGATCTTATGTGAAATGTATCACTTGTTGCCAATATGACATGTATTGAAATGGAAGCATGTGTTGCTTGTTTTAAATGCTTATGAGCATGTACAAATGATGATTTGAATCATGGTTTATAAATGTGTTTTGTAAATGCATTATTGAATGGTTTTAATGAGCATTCCTCACTAAGATTTTGCTTATGCTCTCTCTTTTCTTAAACCAACAATGCAGAGCATTAAAGTGCATTGAGGGCAGCAAGGGGAACAAGAATCCAAGTGGTGAACAAAGCTCATGTATGGTGATGGTTTCTTAAACACTATTAGCTATTGGCATTTGGCAATTGGGAACCTATGTTGTTGTTTTGGGAGAAGTTTGGACTCCCTAAGTTGGTTAAATGTTGTTGTTAATGTTGGTAATTGTAATTGGCCTTTATGAATTGGTTTTGGTGTTTTGATGCTTGAATGGTTTGCTAAGTAGGAAGCATGCCTTTAGTTTTGGGGATTTTCATAATTGATGCCATGTTGATGTTTGGTTGATGCAATTATGTTCCTTGCATGTTGAATGACTTGCTGGTATAATTTGGTGGCTTTTGGAGCATGATTGATAGGTTAATTGTGTGTTTAAACAGCAACATTTATGCAATCTGGGCAGGCCGTATCGGAACGGGAGCTACCGTTTCGGAACGGGGGACCCTGTAATGGCCCAGGCGTTCGAAACGGAAGGTACCGTTCCGAAATGAAAATGTTTCTGCCAGGCCTCGTTTCGGAACACGTTTCGGAACGGTCCCACGTTTCGAAACAGGTTCTCCCTGTTTCGAAACACCTGACCGTTGGGGGCTGACATTGGCAGTTATATGTTTTGGAATGTTTGCGTTTTGGTCCTGAAACATGTTTATGCAATTGTAGGAGCTTGGGAAATCCGTTTGAGCTGAAATTTGGCAGAGAAGCATGAAAGATGATTAATTTCAAGTTGGTAACTTTAAATTGGGTTAAGTCCTTAAAGTTTTCAGAATTTCCATTTTGGTCCCCAAAGTTGTGATTTGTGCAATTGAGTCCTTAAATGTTCTCTGATGGTTATGATCTTTGAGTATGCTGTTTGTGTGATCAAATCTAGGGATAATGTGCATCTAGACAAGAGTAAAAAGAAAAAAAAGGGTCGTTAATCAAGGTTGACTTTTAGGTTGACTTTGGTTTTCCCCGTGTGATCTTCTTAATACGGGTCGACCGTCTAGGCCGGGTTAAGGGGGTTACATTTGGTGGTATCAGAGCTGAGTTCTCGAGTAATTGGGAATGGTTGTATGGTTGATTTGAACATGTATGCTTTGTATGCTTGTTGAGTGAAAGCATGTTGAGTGAATTGTATATGTGTTGCAATTGAGATGTATGCTGTGGTGAAGCATGTTGTGGGTACCCATTGCCAAATCAAAGCTAATGAAATGTTGTTGTTTTTAAGTGAAAATGAGCTTGAGTACTTGGATTGCTTACCTTGATGGGCCTGACTTTGTTTATTTGCATTGTGATTGCATTGTTAGAGTATGGCACCTCGTAGAGAGTTGAGGAGTAATGTGCGAACTACGGCTCAGAATGAGAATGAGAATGAGGAGAATGTAGAAAGTGCGGTGTTACCTCCTCCGCCTGGTGGTGGTGGTGCTGAGGGTGAAGGAGCTGAAGCTGCAGCTAGTGCTGGGGTCGCTGGACCTGAGGCTGGTCAGGGGCAAGCTGTTCCTGACATGACAGTGTTGATACAAGCTATTGCTGGAGCTTTTCAAGCAGCTGTAGCTGGAGCTCAAGGAGCTGGGCATCAGGGAGATGCTGGAGTTAGACTACCCTTGGAACGTTTGCGCAGTCTAGGAGGGACTGAGTTCAGAGGGTTGTCAGCTGAAGGTTCGGAGTCTTGGTTAGAGGGTACCAAGAGAATCTTGGGTTAGATGGGTTGCACTGATGTGCAAAAGCTGGGCTGTGTAGTATCATTGTTGCAAGATGATGCTTACACTTGGTGGACTACCTCTATCGCTGGGATGGCGGAAGCTGATGTGACTTGGACATTCTTTCAGAATGCGTTCAAGAGAAGGTATCTAGGTGTGAGGTACCTAGATGAAAAGAAGAGGGAGTTCATGTCTCTCACCCAGGGGAGCATGTCTGTAGCTGAGTATGAAGTGCAGTTTGTTCGACTCAGTCAGTACGCACCTGAGCTTGTTCCGGATGAGCGGGAAAGGTGTGAGAGGTTCCGTTATGGTTTAGTGACGGATGTAAAGATGTATGTGCTGGCTACCGAGTATGATGATTTTGATGTGCTGGTGGGCCGAGCAAAGGATATTGAGATGAATTTGGGTTTATCTGCTAGAAGTGCTGGGTCTAGTGCTGGAAAGCGAGCAGCTGAATATAGTTCTGGTGGTGGACAGAACAAGAGGGGACGTGATCAGAAGTATCAGTCCTCAGCTAAGCGAGGTGGTGGTGCGCCTGCTCGGGGGAGGCAATGCTAGAGTTGATCCGGTTCGCGTGGCCATATGAAGCGTGATTGTCCTCGTACTGTGAGGCAGGTGCAAGCTCCTGTTGCGGCAGCTGGTAATGGGTGCTGGAACTGTGGATCTGCGGATCACATGAGGCGAGAGTGTCCTATGTTGGCTGGTGGCCAAGTGCATGCTCCTACTGTTGTTGCACCACAGAGAGGTCGTGGGCGCGGCCGTGGTAACTTCCAGCGGAGAGAGGAAGGTGGTCGGGGAGTGGCCCATGTTGTGGCTATTCAGCCTGAGGGTGGCGGTCAAGCTAGGGTGTATGCTCAGCGTGAGGGAAGGAATGACGCGGATGTGATCGCAGGTACCTTTACTTTGCAATCCTTGTCATTACTTTCCTAGATTGATTCTGGATCTACGCACTCATACATATTGCGTGAGCATGCTGAATTGCTTGGTTTGCCTGTTGAGTCTTTGGATGTTGGTGTGCGTGTCACTAGTTCTTTTGGTGAGACTGTTGTGACTCGAAAGCTTTATAGAAGGTGTCCTTTGGTTGTTCAAGATCATGTTTTTCATGTTGACCTTATGGAGCTGCCTTTCTATGGTTTTGATGTAATCCTTGGTATGGATTGGCTTGCTGAGCATCGTGCTGTTGTGGATTGTGAGAATAAGTGAGTTTCGTTGAAGCTTGCGGATGATTATGAAGTTGTTGTGGTTGGTGAGAATGTGAAGTTTCTTGCCAATGTTGTGTCTACATTGGAGGCGAGCCGGATGCTGAGGCAAGGTTGTGAAGCTTACCTAGCTTTTGTGATGAATCCTAGCTCTAAGGAGTTGCGTGTGCAGGATATCAGGATTGTGAAGGAGTTTCCTGGTGTGTTTCCTGAGGAGTTGCCTGGGTTACCTCCTAATCGCGAGGTGGAGTTTGGGATTGAGATGTATGAGAATACAACTCCTGTGTCCATTACCCCTTATAGAATGGCACCTAAAGAGTTGAAGGAGCTGAAGACGCAATTGCAAGAGTTGCTTGATCGTGGGTTCATTCGGCCGAGTGTGTCACCTTGGGGAGCACCGGTCTTGTTTGTGAAGAAGAAGGATGGCACTATGAGGATGTGCATTGATTATCGTCAGCTGAACAAGTTGACTATCAAGAATCGGTATCCTTTGCCGAGGATTGATGATCTCTTTGATCAATTTCGGGGAGCAGCTGTGTTCTCTAAGATTGACTTGAGGTCAGGGTATTACCAGTTGAAGGTGAGGGATGTGGATGTGCCTAAGACAGCTTTCAGGACAAGGTATGGGCATTACGAGTTCCTTGTGATGCCGTTTGGTTTGACAAATGCTCCTGCAGCTTTCATGGACATGATGAATCGTGTGTTTCATGAATACCTGGACAAGTTTGTTGTGGTGTTCATTGATGATATCCTCGTGTACTCGCGTACTGAGGAGGAGCATGAAGAGCATTTGAGGGTTGTGTTGCAAGCTTTGTTGGAGAATCAGCTTTATGCTAAGCTGAGCAAGTGTGAATTCTGGCTTAAGGAAGTGGTGTTTCTTGGGCATGTGGTTTCTGCCGAGGGGATTCGTGTTGATCCTCAGAAGATTGAGGCGGTGATGAATTGGAAGGTTCCTAAGTCTGTTCATGAGGTTCGTAGTTTCCTTGGTTTGGCGGGATACTATCGGAGGTTTGTGGATGGGTTTTCTAAGATTGCTGCACCTTTGACGAAGTTGTTGCAAAAGGATGTTAAGTATGAGTGGACGGAAGCGAGACAGCAGGCTTTTGAGAAGCTTAAGGCAGCTTTGACGCAAGCTCCTATCTTGGTTCAACCTGAATCAGGGAAAGAGTTTGTGGTGTATAGTGATGCGTCCTATGTTGGTTTAGGATGTGTGTTGATGCAAGAGGGTAAGGTGGTGGCTTATGCATCGCGGCAGTTGAAGGTGCATGAGCGCAATTATCCTACGCATGACATTGAGCTGGCTGCGGTGGTCTTTGCTTTGAAGATCTGGAGACATTACCTGTATGGTGAGAAGTGTACTGTGTACACGGATCACAAGAGTTTGAGGTATTTGATGTCTCAGAAGGAGTTGAATCTTAGGCAGCGGCGTTGGGTGGAGTTGCTCAAGGATTATGATTTGACGATTGAGTATCACCCTGGAAAAGCTAATGTGGTAGCGGATGCCTTGAGTAGGAAGGTAGCTGTTGAGCTGAGGGCTATGTTTGCCAGTTTGAGTATTTCGCGTGATGGTGGTCTTGTGGCTGAGTTGCAAGTGAAACCATCTTTGGTTCAGTTGATTAAGGAAAAGCAGTTGCTGAATGACTCCTTAGTGTCTCATGTTCAGGATATCGCGGAGGGTATGCCTTCAGATTTCTGCTTTAATGAGGATGGTGTGTTGTGTTTTGGGAGTCGGATGGTAGTGCCCAACGATGCTGAGTTGAGGCGTGCTATTCTGACGGAAGGTCATAGTAGTCCTTTTGCTATGCACCCTGGTAGTACTAAGATGTATCGAGATCTTCGTGATGAGTACTATTGGGTGGGTTTAAAGAAGGATGTTGCTGAGTTTGTGAGCAAGTGTATGGTGTGTCAGCGAGTTAAGGCTGAGCATCAGGTTCCTTCAGGATTGTTGCAACCGTTGAGAATCCCTGAATGGAAGTGGGAAAGGATTACCATGGATTTTGTATCTGGTTTACCTTTGTCACCATCGAAGAAGAATTCGGTGTGGGTGATTGTGGATCGCCTGACGAAGTGTGCGCATTTCTTGCATGTGCATACTACGCTTTCTTTGGATAAGCTTGCGGAGCTGTACATTGCTGAGATTGTGCGGCTGCATGGTGTGCCTAAGTCGATTGTGTCGGATAGGGATCCGAGGTTTACATTGCGTTTCTGGCAGTGTTTGCATCAAGCTTTGGGTACAAGGTTGAATTTTAGTACATCTTATCATCCTCAGTCGGATGGTCAGTCTGAGCGTGTTATCCAGATTTTGGAGGATATGTTGAGGTGTTGTGTGATTGAGTTCCAAGGCTCTTGGGAGAAACATTTGCCTTTGGTGGAGTTTGCCTATAACAATAGTTATCAGGCGAGTATTCAAATGGCACCTTATGAAACTTTGTACGGGAGGAAGTGTAGGACTCCTCTTTGTTGGGCTGAAACGGGTCAGAAGTTGGTTTCGATGCCGGCTTTGTTGAAAGGAACCACCGAGAAGGTGAAGCTCATTTGTGAGCGTTTGAAGGCAGCTTCTGATCGGCAAAAGTCTTACGCGGATTTAAAGCGTAAGGAGATTGAGTATGCGGTGGGTGACCGTGTGTTTCTGAAGGTTTCGCCTTGGAAAATGGTGATGAGGTTTGGCCGGAAGGGTAAGTTGAGCCCTAGGTACATTGGACCATATGAGGTGATTGAGCGTGTGGGTCCTGTTGCATACAAGTTGAGGCTACCTCAAGAGTTGGAGAAGATCCATGATGTGTTTCATGTTTCTATGCTCCGGAAGTATAGATCGGATCCTTCGCATGTGATGCCTGTGGAAGAAGTGGAATTGAATCCGGATTTGACCTATGATGAGGAACCGGTGAAGATTCTGGATTCGGATAGCAAGGTTCTTCGTGGCAAGACCATTGAGTTGGTAAAGGTGTTATGGAAGCACCGTGGAGTTGAGGAAGCCACGTGGGAACGGAAGGATGACATGCTGAAGCAGTTTCCTTACCTCTTTCCTTCAGGTAAATTTCGAGGACGAAATTTCTTAAGGGGGGGGGGGGAGAGTTGTAACGCCCCGGTTTTGGGCTTAGAAGTTTTGGGCTTGGACCGGTTCGATCAAAGTGCGGTTCGAATATAAAAAGGTGAATTTAGGAAAGCCTAGTTCGGGTTGCATTAAAAATATGGAAAAATGTTCTAAAATCCTCTTTTATTATATATAAGAGTATGGTGGAATCAATTTTGCAAAATGAGGTTTGGAAGGGTGACATTTTGGGCTAGTGACTAAAATGTAATTTTTGAAAACTATGAGACTGTTTTAAAAAGGATTGAAACTTTGAATCTTTAAGGAGCTATTTACCCAAAGGGAGTTTCTCCAGATTTTTCTAAGATATTATATGATTAATTAAGGTTTTTAAATAAAAGAAAAGAGAGGGAAGATATTTTCCTAAATTCCAACTAACTTTCCAAATTTCTATTTCCCATTTTCTCTCATCTTTTCTCTCAAACCAAACACTTTTCTCCATAGCATTTCTTTCTGATTTTGATGTCCAAACATGAGATTTTAATTCTCTTTTGATCTCTAATCATCTCTTCAACAAAACCTTACCATTTGCTAATTGGATTTTCAAGATTTTGGTTCTAAAAAGGGAGAAAACTCAAGTTTGGAGGTAAGAACGTCCTTCTCCTCTAAACTCTCAGTTCTTTACTGAAATTCCTAAGTTCTCAATCCTTAATTTGTGTTTTATAAATGGTTTTAAGGTTGTGTTATTGATCTTGGCTTGTAAATGCAAGATTTGGTTGATTTTGATGAAAATTTCGTATGATCTGTTAAAGCAGTGATTTGAGGTGTGTTTTTGATGTTAAATGAATGTTAATTTGATAAGGAATTGAGGTTTAATTAATGCAATCCCGGATAGGTTGAATTTCCTAAGTTTAGCTTGTGTTCTTGGTTGTTTTTGGAGTGATCTTGTGGATCTGTTATAGCTGGAGGTATAAGGATGTTGTTAGGTCCTTTTTGGATGTTAATTGATGTGTAAAGATGTTTAGATTTGATGAATCTTGGCTGGGTAGTGTTGTGGAGTTGTTTGGATGCATTTTCGGTGGTGTTTGGTAGCCGAAAATGGAGTGTGGATGAGAGCAGCGAGTTTAGGTGCTTTCATTGAAGATATTAATGCATGATGATGCATTAATCCTCTGCTTTGATGTGTTTAAAACAGGGGAGTCATCTTTGGATCCAAGTGGTGGTGATCCGGAAGCTTGATTGGTGTTTCGGCAAGAGGCGAAACGGAATCGGTGAGTGGATTTTGGTTTTCGGCTTTGAAACCAATGTTTTGAAGGTTTGGGAGCTTAGTTTAAGTCTAAGCAACTTAGCTAAGCTCAAGAGTAAGTTTTCGGAAAAACTCTCTTGGTGATGGCCATGGATTGGTTGTATGCAATGTGGTTTGTTTGCATGATTTAAATTCTGTTTTGAAAGCATATCTAGCATGTTTATTTGCTGAGATTATAAGCCATGTGTTGAAGGAAACTCAAGGTAAGAGTTCCTTGTTTTTGAACATTGTTTTAATGTGGTTTGATGCTTAAAAATGCATGATGTTTATGGCTTGGTTAAATGCTTTAAAACAGTGGATTATTGATGATAATGATACATATTGGCAAGTGATGGTTAAGGTCACAAAGGTGGTTAAAAGTCCTTGTGTGAGCCTTGTATATTTAAGAACATCAAGGTGTTTAAAAGTCATTGGATGGTTCTTGGTTAAGATCACAAAGGTGGTTAAAAGTCCTTGTGTGAATCTTGTGAATTTTAAGAACAACATGGTGTTTAAAAGTCCATGGTTGGTTCTTGGTTAAGGCTCAAGGTGGTTAAAATTCCTTGTGTAAGCCTTGTTTATTTAAGAACATCAAGGTGGTTAAAAGTCCTTGGATGATTCTTGTTAAGGACACAAAGGTGTTTAAAAGTCCTTGTGTGGTCCTTGCCATGGTGTTTAAAAGTCCATGGGGTTAAGGACACAATGGTGTTTAAAAGTCCATGTGTGGTCCTTGGAAAGTATAAGATCACAATGGTGTTTAAAAGTCCATGTATGGATCTTATGTGAAATGTATCACTTGTTGCCAATATGACATGTATTGAAATGGAAGCATGTGTTGCTTGTTTTAAATGCTTATGAGCATGTACAAATGATGATTTGAATCATGCTTTATAAATGTGTTTTGTAAATGCATTATTGAATGGTTTTAATGAGCATTCCTCACTAAGCTTTTGCTTACGCTCTCTCTTTTCTTAAACCAATAATGCAGAGCATTAAAGTGCATTGAGGGCAGCAAGGGGAACAAGAATCCAAGTGGTGAACAAAGCTCATGTATGGTGATGGTTTCTTAAACACTATTAGCTATTGGCATTTGGCAATGGGGAACCTATGTTGTTGTTTTGGGAGAAGTTTGGACTCCCTAAGTTGGTTAAATGTTGTTGTTAATGTTGGTAATTGTAATTGGCCATTATGAATTGGTTTTGGTGTTTTGATGCTTGAATGGTTTGCTAAGTAGGAATCATGCCTTTAGTTTTGGGGATTTTCATACTTGATGCCATGTTGATGTTTGGTTGATGCAATTATGTTCCTTGCATGTTGAATGACTTGCTGGTATAATTTGGTGGCTTTTGGAGCATGATTGGTAGGTTAATTGTGTGTTTAAACAGCAACATTTATGCAATCTGGGCAGGCCGTATCGGAACAGGAGCTACCGTTTCGGAACGGGGGACCCTGTAATGGCCCATGCGTTCGAAACGGAAGGTACCGTTCCTAAACAAAAATGTTTCTGCCAGGCCTCGTTTCGGAACACGTTTTGGAACGGTCCCGCGTTTCGAAACAGGTTCTCCCTGTTTCGAAACACCTGACCGTTGGGGGCTGACATTGGCAGTTATATGTTTTGGAATGTTTGCGTTTTGGTCCTGAAACATGTTTATGCAATTGTATGAGCTTGGGAAGTCCGTTTGAGCTAAAATTTGGCAGAGAAGCATGAAAGATGATTAATTTCAAGTTGGTAACTTTAAATTGGGTTAAGTCCTTAAAGTTTTCAGAATTTCCATTTTGGTCCCCAAAGTTGTGATTTGTGCAATTGAGTCCTTAAATGTTCTCTGATGGTTATGATCTTTGAGTATGTTGTTTGTGTGATCAAATCTAGGGATAATGTGCATCTAGACAAGAGTAAAAAGAAAAAAAAGGGTCGTTAATCAAGGTTGACTTTCGGGTTGACTTTGGTTTTCCCCGTGTGATCTTCTTAATTCGGGTCGACCGTCTAGGCCGGGTTAAGGGGGTTACACTAGAAAAGTCACATACTGCTCGAATGTCTTGAGGTCTAACCTCACTCATGTTCAGATTCATCACATAGGCCAAGTATGCTTCGCAACCCAATCCTAAAACACACCAAAAACCCAATTTTAGACACTTCAAAAATTGCTTCAAAGACCCACTTCGGGTTTTCATCCAAATCCAACCATTTCAAGACATTAAGTGTATTTTGATGAGATTAAACCAAAACCCAACTCAACAGATCAAAATCAAATGAAAAACCCATTAAAAATCAACACTTTCATCAAACTTGAAAATTACAAAAATGGGTAGTTTTGAAATCTAAGACCATGAAAATGAAGAGGATGATGAGGAGAATTCAAATGTGAAATTACCTTAAAAAATGCCCTTGAATTGATGGAGAAATCAAATGGAATAGTAACTTGGGGTTTTTGGGAGGGTTTAGTTGTGTTTCACGTTGGGTTGGAGAAAGGGGGAAGACAACTTTATTTTATTTTTTTGTTTCTTTTTGATTCAAAAAGGGGTCTTTCACATTTTCACTTTATTTACAAAATTGCCACCCTTTTTAATTTAAATCCCAATTAAGTCAAGACTAAGGTCAATTTAATTAAAATTGATTTTACCGACTCGAACCAACTCACGCGACTAACTCCTAAACCCAAAACACGGGTGTTACAAGAATGTATGTTTCAGTTTAGACTAAAGTAATAAGGACAATGGGGAATTCGTTGTGTTTTTGGGAGAATTGTGTAAACTCCCTGTTTGAGCAAGTGTTCATTGATGTTTTAGACTTGTAAATGGCCTTTGGTTATTGGTTTGTGCCTTGTTATGAATTACAGTATCTTGCTTGGTTTGTTTGCTAGGTTGCATGCCTATAGTTTACCTTTGATGCAAAGTGTCATGATTTAATGTTGAATATGCCATGAATGATTGGGAATTGATGTTTAAATATGTTGTATACATGTAGGAATGGTTTAGTATGGATTAAAGTGTGAAAACTAGCAAAAAGTGTCATTATAGGCTCAAGTGTTTCGGTACACTCGAGCCTGTACCGAAACAGTGAGCCTGAAATGGCCGAAGGGTTTCGAAACAGGGATGGTCTGTTCCGGTACATTTTGCCACTAGAAACCCCTGTTCCGAAACACCTCAAAGGGTGTTTCGATACGGGCCCGTGTTCCGAGCCCTGTCAACCAATTTCGGTACGCCTGTTTCGATACAGTGCTAGCCTTTACCGAAACGACATGCTGGTAAGTTAGTTGATGGAATATTCTGAAGTTCTGATTCTTTGCGTTTTGGTCCGTGAATGTTATGGATGCAATTAAATGAGTATGGATGATTTCTTGAAGCTGATTTTTGACAGAGATGCATGTAATGTGACTAATTAATGGCTCGTAACATAAAAATGGTATGTCTCTATAAATTGGTAAGATTACAAAATGGTCCCCAAAATGTTTTTGAATGCAATTAAGTTTCAATTCGTTGTTTGATCGAGTTGTAAATTGTTCCACTGCGATGTTAAACACTTAGGATCCTAATGATCATCTAGACAAGATAAAATAAAAAATAGGGTTGTTTATTGAAGTAAACCTTCCCGATTTTCTTCAATATTCCCAATGGGACCTATTCAGTTCAATCTATCATCCAGACCGTATCGAAGGGGTTACATTTAGTGGTATCAGAGCCATGTTTCGAAAGAATAGGATGATGATAAGTTGATGTGATGTGATTCCAAGTGATTGATGATGTTTGCTTGCACATTGATTGTTATAATCATGTTGATGATGATCAAATGATATTGATGCCAAACATGATGAGTGTGTTGTATGTGTAAATTGTTATATACATGATGATGTTGTGGGCTGAATTTGTTTAATTTCTATGTGTTGTGGCCAACCCCTCTCACCGAGTATCAACCAAGTTCCAGTGCCACAACTGAGTCATTGTCACCGTGTCCCTGTTTCAAGCACATCAATGTTTTAGGAAATGTCTTTGTTTTTACTATTTCTTAGGCTAAGTAAAAAGTGTCCTTATTTAAAACAAAGTAACGTTTGCTCGTAAAATTTCTATAAAGTTTATTTCGCATATATGTAGGGGGTGGGCAGATGGTCGGGGCTGCCCATTTGCTTGTGTGTGTGTGCTTGTGCTAGGATTTCACACACCATCGAGGTGGCCCCTAGCACCTCACTCGATGATGGTGTGGATTAGCTTCTGTGTAATCTGATGCTTTTGCTTTAATAAAAAACCCCTTTTTTCCTTCGGGGAAACAGGGGGTCAATCGTAGGCATCCGCTATGCCCCACGGTTTTGACTTGTTGCTTGGAAATGCATCGTGATGTGGGACTAATATGGTGCTTATTGACTTTTGACAGATATTACGAGTAAAAAGGCTGACTTGATCAGGTGAAATTCCTATTCAAGTGCAGCACGGCTTAGTGACCGAGTGAACTAAAGGCTAAGACCGTGACACGTGGTATCAGAGCATGGTTTGTGTTCTAAATCCGGGCGTGGTGGTGCCTGGACATTGGTGTGAAAAACAAAGAGGTGCGTATTTTCTAGCACAGTGGTGTCTTCTTGTTGCTAGTGCACCGTGGCCCCTAGTCTGTGGTTCGTTAGGAAAGCACAGTGGTGCTTGGAACCTTGTAATGCACAGTGGTGCTTGTTGCTAGTGCACAGCGGTGCCTAGTTTCCTTTGGGAAGCACAGCGGTGCCTATCCCTTTCATGATGCACAGTGGTACTTGTTACTAGCGCACAACGGTGCCTAGTTTTTGTTCTTAGGGAAGCACATCGGTGCTTGTTCCCTGATAAAGCACAATGTTGCTGGATTTTCTAATAAGAAATATGGTGCTTGTTCTTTGCATGCATGAACTAGTTGAGTGGTGAGTTGACCCAAGGATGGTGACTGCTCGTAGTAACCAGGGTCCGAAAGTTGTCCCTAGAACTGAGACGCCAGTGGGTGTGGGTTCCTCGACACAACATGGGGCGGAAATTCCCACACAAAATGACAAGGGTGTAGGCCAACAGGGTGCGAAGATACTCGCCCAAGGGGGTAAAGCTGTAGACCCTCATCGGTTCGAAGAGCTAGAAGCCACGGTGGCGGTTCTAAGGGCTCATGTAGTGACGCATGAGCAAGTTAGAGCGATCAAAGTGTCCCATCAAGAGTTGGCTCACATGGTGAAGCAGCTTGCTGACGAGACAAAGGAGGCAATGAGCGCTCTAAAGTATGAGATAGAGGAGCTCAAGGCCCAGATGAATTTGATTGAGGTGGCTGTGGGAAATTCAGTGACATTGGATAGGGGGAAGAGGACTAGAGTCCCCGAGCCTCACAGATATGAAGGGAACAAGGATGCAAAGGAACTAGAAAACTTATTGTTTGATATTGAGCAATACTATCGGGCTACTCGCACTTTGACAGAGGATGAAAAAAGTCTCAGTGGCCTCGATGTATTTGTCGGGAGACGCCAAGTTGTGGTGGAGGTCCAAATTCACCAATGGCGTGTGTTCCATTAAGAGTTGGGACGAGTTACAAAGTGGATTAATGGCTACTTTCTTCCCCGAGAATGTGGAGTACAATGCTCATAAAAAGTTAAGGGATTTGGCCCATACTAGGACCATTCGTGAGTATGTAAGAGAGTTTGTCGTGCTGATGCTAGACATCACGGACATGTCTGAGAAAGACAAGATGTTTGATTTCCTTGAGGGTTTAAAGCTGTGGGCTAGGACTGAGATTCAGAGGAGGGGTGTAACAGAAGTAGTCGCTGCTATGGTGGCTGCCGAACGTCTTAATGGCTACAGTGACGGCTCAAACAAAGGCAAGGCCCCAGCTGGAGGGAATAATAATCATGCAAATAATGGGAGTAAGGCGGCCAGAGGGGAGAGGCCGTTAACTAGGGGAGTCGACAGAGGACTCGCCAGCAAGGAGCCAATTCAAAATCGTGGGATTGGTGGCACTACAGCCAGGAATGGTCCGAGCAAGTTACCTCTAGCATGTTTCTTGTGTAAGGGTTCCCATCGTGTGGTTGAATGTCCCCACAAGGGATCAATAAATGCTTTAGATCTCTCACGACCAGAAGACACACCTCCCAACCCACCTACAGAGAATAGTGAGACTAAACCTGCTAGGATTGGGTCCATTCGATTTTTGAATGCGCTACAGTCTCAGTTGGAAAACTCAAAGAATGAGCCAGAAAGAGGCTAGATATATGTGGACTTGACAATCAATGGTAAGGCAACTAGGGCTTTGGTCGACACGGGAGCAACCGATACCTTTATCTCGCCTAGAGAGGCCCAGAAATGCAGTCTAATAGTGACTAAAGACGTGGGATAGATGAAAGCCATCAATTCTGCTGCCGCAATAATATGTGGAATTGCCAAGGGAGTAAAGGCTCGACTTGGTTCTTGGGAAGGAAGCACGGATTTCATTGTTTCCCGTATGGTTGATTTTGATGTTGTTTTGGGGATGGATTTCATGAGAAAGGCCTAGGTCATCCTCGTCCCTACTGCAAGTTGTCTAGTATTTTTAGGGGATTGTCTGGGGGTGGTGTCTGCTACATTCTTACCAAGGAGTGGGAACAAGATGTTGTCGGCTATGCAGTTTAAGAAAGGGGTGAAGAAGGGGGAACCTTCTTTTGTTTTGTTACCCATTCTACATGGCGAGTCAACCCTCGAAGGGGTACCGAGTGGGATTCTTAGAGTGTTGGATGACTATAAAGATGTCATGCCAGATCAATTACCAGAAGGGCTCCCTCCTCGAAGGGCGGTGGATCATGAGATTGAACTGCTCTCAGGTACCAAGCCTCCCGTAAGGTGTCCGTACCGCATGTTACCTCCTAAGTTAGCTGAATTGAGGAAGCAACTAGATGAACTGCTTCAAGCCAGTGGTCATGAGATTGAACTGGTCTAAGGTACCAAGCCTCCCGTAAGGTGTCCGTACTGCATGTTACCTCCTGAGTTAGCTGAATTGAGGAAGCAACTAGATGAACTGCTTCAAGCCAGGTTTATTCGACCGTCCAAAGCGCCGTTTGGTGTGACAATGCTGTTCCAAAAGAAACATGATGGGAGTTTCAGATTGTGTGTGGACTATAAGGCTTTGATTAAGGTAACAGTTCGAAACAAGTATCATATCCCGTTAATTGCGGACTTGTTTGGTCATCTAAGTAGTGCAAATTATTTTACTAAACTAGATCTTCGTTCGGGATATCATCAAGTAAGAGTGGCCAAAGGAGATGAACCGAAAATGACTTGTGTTACCCGATATGAAGCATTTGAATTTCTTGTTATGCTATTTGGGCTAACCAATGCACCTGCTACTTTTTGTGCTTTGATGAATCAAGTATTTCATGATTTTCTTGACTAGTTCATGGTGATATACTTGGATTACATGATGATATACAGCCCTGTAGAACTAAGTTTTGATATAATATTTGAAAAATGTTTTGGACTAAATTGCAAAGAATTTAAAATAAGTTTTTAGTCAAAAACAACTTGAAAATATGTTTAAGGGTTTTCAAAAGGCTTTGGAATGATTTAAAGTGTATTTAAAGTAGTTAAAACCATGATTTTCAAGTAACCGTACCGATACGGTATTGGACCGTACCGATACGCCTTAGGGTTTCAAACTACCAGATTTTCCAGTAGCCAAAACCCGTACCGATACGCTTAGCCGTATCGATACAGTGTGCTTTGAAATAGCCCAATGGCTAGTCGCGTACTATTATGGGTGTATCGCGTACCGATACGCCTAACTACCCCAACGGTCATTTCCCAATGGTCATTTGAATTTGCAGGACCGTACCGATACGCCAGTTAAGCATATTGATACGCATCAGCTGAAAATCCCAACGGCTAATTCCTCATTGAGACCGTATTGATACGGTTTGGCGAGTATCGATATGCCAAGCTGCAGAACTGCATTTATGGTGGGAAATAAAGGCTCCAACGGCTCCGATTCAATCCCAACAGCTAGTAATGGCTACAAACTCAATTGGGAGTATAAAAAGGACCTCCAAGCATCTTGTAATGGTTAATGCTTCAATTGTTACAACATTATGATGTCAAAATTTGTCTAGATATAAAATTGTAAATTCCTTGCTTAGACAACACTTGTGAGCTTACATTGTTATATTTGCTCAAGTGTTTAGGTTTTGGGTGAGTGCTTAGAATTGCAAACAAACACCTATTAGAGGGATTTCTAGTTTGCTAAGTCTTTCTTTGTACAAGAGAGTGTTTCCTCAACTTTGTGTAGAAAGCTTTGAGGGTTGTAAATGTTGCCTCCTTAGCCTAGAAAAGGGGACGAAATTCTTAGTGAATTTGTTTGAAAATCCTTAGTGGGGAGCTAAGGTAGTGGATGTAGACCTTGGTTAGAAGGTTGAACCACTATAAATCCTTGTGTCTAATTGCCAATTTTTCACCTCCCACTAAAACACCCAATTATCCAACTTCTCCACACTTGGCGAGCAAGAACGATTGATCGAATCGAGCCCCTAAAATCTCAACAATTGGTATCAGAGCTTGGCTCAATCGAAGGGGATTCACATCCTATTGAGAAGAGCCGGCAAGCTCGATCAACATTTCACCAACTGGCTCAATGGCACAATCAATCGACAAACCGCCTTTCTTCGACGGAAATCACTATGCCCATTGGAAGACAAAGATGAAATTCTTCTTGAAGTCAGGAGATTACAAGCTATGGGACATAGTTGAAGATGATCCGTTCGTGCCTTAAGGAAGCAAAGCGGAATGGAGTGCCGACGATCACAAGAAGATGGAGCTTAATTGCAAAGCCTTGCACATGCTCTTTTGTGCATTTAGCCCAACCATCTATGAGAAGATGTCTTCTTGTGAGAGTGCCAAGGAGGTATGGGACAAGCTTGAAGTCACATACGAGGGGACCGGTGAAGTCAAGGAGACCAAGATTGGGCTCCTCACCTTAGAGTATGAGAACTTCAAGATGGATCCGGAAGAAAACATCGAGAAGATGTTTGATAGGTTCTCCACTATCACAAATGGACTTAAAGGTTATGGAGAAGCCATCCCGAAAGAGAAGCTTGTCCGAAAGCTCATCTACTCCCTTCCCGAGTCATGGGACTTAAAGAGGACCGCCATCATCGAAGACAAGAATCTCAAAACCTTGAAGCTTGATGAACTCATGGGGTCACTTCTCACTCACCAAATAATGAAGAAAAACAAAGAAGAGGAGAAGAAGAAGGAAGAGATTAGAGCGATGGGGAAGAAGAAGATCATGGAGCTAGGCATCAATGCTAGTGACGTAGCTCTCAAATCCTCCACATGCCATCATGTAGATTCAAGTGAGGAGGAAAGTGAAGATGAAGAGATGGCCTATCTCTTCAACAAATTTGCCCGGTTCATGAAGAGAAAATTGGAAAAATCAAAGCATGAATCGATGAAGAAGATGAAGGACTCCCAGAAATCCAAAAAGAAGGGATCATCTTCAAAACAAGCATATGTGGCCACATGGAGCGATGAAGACTCCACCGATGATAAAGTAGCCCACCTATGCTTGATGGCCCTCAATGAGGGGAAGGTAACTTCTAACTCATTTATTTCAAATTCTTATACATTTGATGAGTTACAAGATGCCTATGATGATTTGCTTTTGGAATTCAAGGCATCATTTTCCAAGAACAAAAAGTTGATTTCAAAAATAAAAATTGAAAATGATTTGCTTTCCAAAACAAAACTTGAAGCAAAATTGAAAGATTTTGAACAAAAATGTTTTGATTTACAAAATTTGCTTCTTAAAGTTCAAAAAGAAAAAGATTTGATTTCCAATAAACTTGAAAAGAAAAATAATTTTGGAAAATCAAATTTTTATGTAAGACAATCTAGTGCCCCTAGATTTGTGAATGGAAAATGTTTTAGAAGTGTTTGGGTCCCAAAAGGACTAACCACTTCAACTAAAAAGGATGAAATTGAAAAATGGATTCCTAAGGGGACTAAATTTTATGCTACTAATGTCTATGGATCCAAAGCAATTTGGATACCAAAAATTACTTGATTGTCTTTTGCTAGGTGTGATGCAGAGTGATCAACAAGTCAAACTTTGAGGGGGAGCTTCATGCACACATAGGAAGAACACTTGAAGAAGGAAGGCTTCACATCCTCCCTTGAGTTCAAGTGTGGTAAAATCTAGTTGCTTTTGTTTTTATTTGATTTATTTTCATTTAAGTCAACTAGATAATCATATATGTTGAACTAACATTCTTATGATGCTTTGAGTAAGGGGGATCCAATTTTAAACCAAAATTTTAAGTGTGTCAAATTTTTCTTTTGCCTACTATGTTATTTTGAGCTAAATGTCATTTAAAATTCTTTTTGATATAACAAAAAGGGGGGAGAAATTGGTTTGAAAAATTGAATTTTCAAATAATAAGGAGGAGCTTTATTTGATTTCATATCTAAATCTCTTATTCACAATTTTAAAGTTAAAGGGGGAGAATTCCAACAATTTTTCAAGTTGGTTTTATTATATCAAAAAGGGGGAGATTGTAGAACTAAGTTTTGATATAATATTTGAAAAATGTTTTGGACTAAATTGCAAAGAATTTAAAATAAGTTTTTAGTCAAAAACAACTTGAAAATATGTTTAAGGGTTTTCAAGAGGCTTTGGAATGATTTAAAGTGTATTTAAAGTAGTCAAAACCATGATTTTCAAGTGACCGTACCGATACGGTATTGGACCGTACCGATACGCCTTAGGGTTTCAAACTACCAGATTTTCCAGTAGCCAAAACCCGTACCGATACGCTTAGCCATATCGATACGGTGTGCTTTGAAATAGCCCAACGGCTAGTCGTATACCGATACGGGTGTATCGCGTACCGACACGCCTAACTACCCCAACGGTCATTTCCCAACGGTCATTTGAATTTGGAGGACCGTACCGATACGCCAGGTAAGCGTATCGATACACATCAACTGAAAAGCCCAACGACTAATTCCTCATTGAGACTGTATCGATACGGTTTGACGAGTATCGATACGCCAAGCTGCAGAACTGCATTTATGGTGGGAAATAAAGGCTCCAACGGCTCCAATTCAATCCCAACGGCTAGTAACGACTACAAACTCAATTGGGAGTATAAAAGGGACCTCCAAGCATCTTGTAATGGTTAATGCTTCAATTGTTACAACATTATGATATCAAAATTTGTCTAGAGCTAAAATTGTAAATTCCTTGCTTAGACAACACTTGTGAGCTTACATTGTTATATTTGCTCAAGTGTTTAGGTTTTGGATGAGTGCTTAGAATTGCAAACAAACACCTATTAGAGGGATTTCTAGTTTGCTAAGTCTTTCTTTGTACAAGAGAGTGTTTCCTCAAGCTTTGGGTAGAAAGCTTTGAGGGTTGTAAAGGTTGCCTTCTTAGCCTAGAAAAGGGGACGAAATTCTTAGTGAATTTGTTTGGAAATCCTTAGTAGGGAGCTAAGGTAGTGGATGTAGACCTTGGTTAGAAGGTTGAACAACTATAAATCCTTGTGTCTAATTGCCAATTTTTCACCTCACACTAAAACACCCAATTATCCAACTTCTCCACACTTGGCGAGCAAGAACGGTTGATCGAATCGAGCCCCTAAAATCTCAACAAGCCCGTCTCTGGAGGATCATGAGAGGCATTTGCAGTTAGTGTTGCAAAGGCTAAGAGACAATTAGCTATTTGTTAAATAGGAGAAATGCGAGTTTGCTCAAACTCAAATCAAGTTCTTAGGACACCCCGTTTGACAGGGGTATGTTCGAATGGATGAGAAAAAAGTGAAAGCAATCCAAGAGTGACCGGCTCTAAAGAATGTCAGCGAGCTTAGATTATTCTTGGGTTTGGCTAACTATTATAGACGGTTTGTCGAAGGCTACTCTTGAAGGGCAGTGGTGCTTACTTATTTGTTAAAGAAGGGTGAGAAATGGGTCTGGACCAAGGAATGTCAAGATGCTTTTGAGGGATTAACAGCGGTTGTGATGAATGATCCTGTCCTAGCATTACCTGATATTGGGAAACCCATGGAAGTTGAAACGGATGCATCTAACTTTGCCATAGGGGGAGTACTGATGCAGGAGGGTCACCCTGTGGCCTTTGAGAGTAGAAAACTGGGTGGGGCCGAGACGAGATATGCAACCCAAGAGAAGGAACTTCTAGCAGTAATCCATTGTCTTAGGGCTTGGAGGCATTACTTGTTGGGCTCCAAGTTTGTTGTTAAAGTGGACAACACAGCTACTAGTCACATTCTGACACAACCAAAGCTGTCAGCGAGGCAAGAAAGATGGCAAGAACACCTAGCAGAGTTTGATTTTTGTTTTGAACATAAAGATGGGAAGAAGAATCATGTTGCTGATGCGCTGAGTCGAAGGGCTGATCTGGCAGCTCTTAGGCGGATTGCTCCTATGTCAGCTAGTAAGGTGACGAATGATATCCGTGAATGGATTATAGAGAATATGAAGAAATACCCGCAAATGGTGGCAATAATGAAAATGGTGGAAAGTGGGCAGTCGAAAACCTTCTGGTTAGAGAATGGAATCTTAATGACCAAAGGTCCGCGGATGTATGTCCCGAGGGCGGGAGTACTTGGACAGAAACTACTGCAGGAATGCCATGACACTCACTAGCAGGTCACCAAGGTTGGCGACACACTCTGGCTCTGTTGGAACAAGGATATTATTGGCCGCACATGCGACAAGAAATCATGGATTATACAAAACTTGTCTTATTTGCCAACAAGACAAGGTAGATCGACAAAAGACCGATGGGTTGTTGGAGCCATTGTCGGTGCCAGAAAGGCCCTGGGAGAGCATTTCCCTCGACATCATAATGAGTTTGCCTACAATGAGGGATCTTAGAGCTGTTATTGTAGTGGTGGACCGGTTCTCAAAATATGATATGTTTATCCTAACACCGAAGTATTGTTCCACGGAGGAGACATCCCGATTGGTTTTCAAACATGTTGTGAAATATTGAGGGTATGCCATAGAATATTGTCAATGACAGGGATGGTCGGTTCACGGGAAAATTTAGGACAGAACTATTCAAGCTATTAGGGTCGAAGCTGAATTTGTCATCAAGTTACCATCCTCAAACAGATGGGTAGATTGAGCGTTTCAATGGGTTGTTGGAAGAATACTTAAGGCATTTTTCCAGGCCAACCAGAAAGATTGGCTGTCATTGTTGGATGTGGCGCAACTTTGCTTTAATTCACAAGAGAGTTTTGCTACTAATAAAAGCCCCTTTGAAATTGTGACAGGTCAACAGCTGTGACTTCCACACACCACTCTGGAATCGTACAAAGGGAAGTGCCCCCGAGCTTTTACCTTTTCCAATGAGTGGCACCAAAATACAGAGATTGCTCAGGCTTACCTTGAGAAGCTGCAAAGCGTATGAAGAAGTGGGTGGATCGTGGCCGAAGGGATCACCAGTTCAAAGTTGGCGATCTAGTGCTTGTCAAGCTGGTGGTAGAACAACTGCGGTTCCTACGAAATAGAGATCGACGGTTGGTGAGGAAGTATGAGGGACCACTACATATCGTGGCCACAGTGGGGAATAATTCATACAAGATCATGCTGCCCTCATGGATGAAAGTTCACCCAGTGTTCCATGTGAGCAACTTGAAGCCCTTTCATGCGGACCCCTTGGATGCTAGTCGAGGACTGAGTGATAGGGAACCCATCTGCACCAAACCTTCGTCCCAACGCCGAGTTGAGGAGATCTTTGCCGACATATTTGTAACAGTGTTAAAGAATAAGCATGTTCGCGAGTACTTGGTCAAGTGGGAAGGTCTCGGGCCTGAAGAGTCAAGTTGGAAGAGGGATCGCGACCTAAAAGCTTTTTGCAGAAGATCGAGGAGTTCCTTCCAGCACAGTCGACGAGGGCGTCGACAAGTTAGGTGGGGGAGAATGTTGTGTCCAACCCCTCTCGAGTCTCAACCAAGTTCTAGGGCAACAACCGAGTCATTGTTACCGTGTCCTTGTTTCAAGCACATCAATGTTTTAGAAAGTGTCTTTGTTTTTTACTAGTTCTTAGGCTATGTAAAAAGTGTCCTCATTTCAAACATAATAATGTCTGCTCGTAGGATTTCTATAAAGTTTATTTCGCATATATGTAGGTGGTGGGCAGATGGTCAGGGCTGCCAACTTGCTTGTGTGTGTGCTTGTACTAGGATTACCCACACCATCGGGGTGACCCCTACCACCTCACTAGACGATGGTGTGAATTAGCTTTTGTGTAACCTGATGCTTTTGTTTTAATAAAAAAACCCTTTTTTCCTTTGGGGATACACGGGGGTCGATCGTGGGCATTCGCTATGCCCCACGATTTTGACTTGTTTCTTGGAAATACATCGTGATGCAGGACTAATGTGGTGCTTATTAACTTTTGACAGATATTACGAGTGAGAAAGATAACTTGATCGGGTGAAACTCTTATTCAAGTGTCACACGGCTTAGCGACCGAGTGAACTAAAGGCTAAGACCGTAACACTACGCACGGTGTTTGTGATACGTATGTTGTTTGTCTTATGCTATTCTTGGGGGAAATTGGGATACCCATTGCCTTATTACTATAGTGAAAGTGTTTGAAATTGAATTGGAAGTCTTGGAACCTTGCTTGAAGCTAGCCTGATTTCTTTGTTTTGTTTTATTATCATGCCTTAATTATAATAGCACAATGGGACTGAGGAGAGGGTTACCTTCGGGTACGATTGCTCCTTCTGGTGAGCAAGGAAATCAAGAGAATGAGGTTTTTTCTTGTGGGAATTTACCTCCTCCACCGCCTCCACCTGGGGGTGAGGAACAAGGACAGCATGAGCAAGCTGGGCGTGTGTTAGGAGATTTAACGCCTCTAGTTCAGTCGATGACTGAAGCATTCCAGGCTGCTGTTGCCGGAGTGCAAGTGCAAGCACCTGCTGCTGGGCAATTGGGATTGTTGTTAGAACGCTTGCGTAGTTTGGGCGGTGTTGAGTACCGTGGTTTGTCACCCGAGGCATCCGAGGCTTAGATGGCCAGTACGATCTGGATTTTGGATCAAATGGGGTGTAATGATGCACGTAAGCTGGGATGTGATGTTTTGTTGCTGCAAGGTGATACTTATAGTTGGTGGATGACTGTAACTGCGGCTATGGAGCCCAATGAGGTGAATTTGGAGTTTTTACAGTCTGCCTTTAAGAAGAAGTATCTAGGAGTTAGATACTTAGACGACAAGAAACGTGAGTTTATTTCCTTGGTTCAAGGTAGGATGACAATTGTTGGGTATGAGGTTCAGTTCATTCGTTTGAGCCAGTATGCTCCTGAGCTAGTGCCGAGTGATAGACATCGTTGTGATCGCTTCTGTTTTGGCTTGGTGCAGGAAGTGAAGACTTTTATGTTGGTCTCTGATTATACAAATTTTGATGTATTGGTAACGCGAGCTAAGGATATTGAGCAGATTTTGGGTTTGTCTTCTCGTGTGGGTGGTTCTAGCTCGGGTAAGAGAGCTGCGAATTCTGGTTTTGGTGGTGGAAAATTTAAGAGGCATTGTGATTGCAGGTATCGGCCTGAGCTGAGGCTAGGGAATGTTGGGCGTGGTGCACCAGTTCAAGGTAACACGGTGAGGTCTGAGCAAAATGCATGTTGGGTTTGTGGATTGCGCGAGCATTTGAGGTTGGACTGTCCTCGTTTGGGTCGTAATGGACAAGCTCTTGCAGTTGTGTCGGCTAACTCTTCTTGTTGGAACTATGGATTGGTTGATCATTTGAGACGTGTTTGTCCTTTGTTGGTTGAAGATGGTCATGGTCGGGCACCTGTTGTTGCGCCACAAAGAGGCCATGGGCACGATCGTGGTAATTTCCAACATAGGAAGGATGGTCAGAGAGCTATGGCACATGTTGTAGCTATTCAACCTGAGGGTCGTGGTCCTACGAGGGTGTATACACATTACGAGGGACGCAATGACACCGATGTGATTGTACGTAATTTCACTTTGCAATCCTTGTCATTGTTATCTTTGATTGATTATGGATATGCGCATTCATACATTTTGAGTGAGCATTCTCATTTGCTTGATATCCTTGTTGAGATGTTAGATGTGGGAATGCAAGTAACTAGTTCCTTTGGTGAAACTGTGGTTACGAGGAAGTTGTGTAGGAGATGTCCTTTATCTGTTCTAGGCCATGTGTTTGCAGTTGATTTAATAGAGTTGCCTTTCTATGGTTTTGATGTAATCCTTGGGATGGATTGTTTGACTGAGAATAGGGCTATGGTCGATTTTGATGCTAAGACGGTTACTTTGAAACTTGATGATGATTACAAAGTGGTAATCGTGAGCGAGATTGTTAAATTCTTATCCAATGCAATTTCGGCTCTTGAAGTGAGTCGTATGATGGAGTTGGGTTGTGACTCTTTCTTAGCTTATGTGATGAATCCTGGTACAAAGGAGGTGCGATTACAAGACATGCGAATGGTATGTGAGTTTTCGGGTGTCTTTCTAGAAGAGTTGCCTGGTTTGCCACCGAACAGAGAGGTTGAGTTTGTCATTGAGTTGTATGAAAATATGACCCCAGTGTCTATTGCTCCCTATCGGATGGCACCTAAGGAGTTGAAGGAGTTGAAGATGCAGCTTCAGGAGTTGCTAGATCGATGGTTCATTAGACCTAGTGTTTCACCTTAGGGTGCACCGATCTTGTTTGTAAAGAAGAAAGATGGCATGAAGCGTATGTGTATAGATTACCGACACCTGAACAAGTTAACGATTAAGAACAAGTATCCTTTGCCAAGGATTGATGATTTATTTGACCAGTTTCGAGATGCTTCAGTGTTTTCTAAGATTGATTTGAGGTCTGGATATTATCAAATGAAGGTAAAGGATGTGGATGTGCCTAAGACAACTTTTCGTACAAGGTGCGGGCATTATTAGTTTTTGGTGATGTCGTTTGGTTTGACGAATGCACCGACTGCATTCATGTACATGATGAATCGTGTGTTCCATGATTTTTTGGATCAGTTTGTGGTTGTGTTTATTGATGATATTCTCGTGTACTCTCGTACCGAGAAGGATCATGATAAGCATTTGCGGATTGTGTTGCAAGTGTTGTTGGAAAATCAGCTTTATGTCAAGTTAAGTAAGTGTGAGTTTTGTCTTAGAGAAGTTGTGTTTCTTGGACATGTGGTGTCGGCCGAAGGTATCTGGGTTGACCCATATAAGATTAAGGCTGTGATGAATTGGAAGACGCCTAAATTGGTGACGGAAGTTCGTAGTTTCCTTAGTTTGGTGGGTTACTATCGACGGTTTGTGGATGGGTTTTCTAAGATTGCTTCTTCGTTAACCAAGTTGTTGCAAAAGAATGTTCGCTTTGAGTGGTCGGATGTTAGGCAACAAGCTTTCGAGAAGTTGAAGGAAGCTTTGACGCAAGCTCCTGTCTTGATTCAGCCTGAATCGGGTAAAGAGTTTGTAGTTTATAGTGATGCATTGTATGTTGGTTTGGGATGTGTGCTGATGCAAGGTGGGAAGATTGTGGCGTATGCATCTAGGCAATTGAAGGTGCACGAGTGCAACTATCCTACTCATGACCTAGAACTTGCTGCAATTGTGTTTGCTTTAAAGATTTGGAGGCATTACCTTTATGGTGAGAAGTGTGTGGTTTATACGAATCATAAGAGTTTGAAATATCTAATGTCTCAAAAAGAGTTGAATCTTAGGCAACGAAGATGGTTGGAGTTGCTTAAAGATTACGACTTGACGATAGAGTATCACCCTAGAAAGGCCAATGTTGTGGCCGATGCCTTGAGTAGGAAGGTGGTTGTAGAATTGAGGGCGATGTTTGCTCGGTTGAGTATATCACAAGATGGTGGATTGATAGCTGAGTTACAAGTTAAACCTTCCCTGATTCAATTGATTAAGGAGAAGCACTTGCTTGATGATTCTCTAGTGCCTCATGTTCAGGACATAGATGATGGTAATGCAACAGATTTTTGTTTCAATGATGACGGTGTTTTGTACTTTAAAAGTCGAATAGTCGTGCCAGAGGATGTTAAGTTGAGGCGCGCTATTTTGACTGAGGCTCATAGCAGTCTTTTTGCTATGCATCCTAGTAGTACAAAGATGTATCGCGGATTGAAAGATGAGTACTATTGGGTTGGGTTGAAGAAGGATGTTGCTTAAATTGTGAGCAAGTGTATGGTTTGCCAGCGTGTGAAAGTTGAGCATCTATTTCCTTCCGGGTTGTTGCAACCTTTGGGAACATCATAATGGAAATGCGAGAGGATTACGATGGTTTTTATGTCTGGTTTGCCTTTGACCCCGTCAAAGAAGAAGTCCATTTGGGTGATTGTAGATCGCCTTACGAAATGTGCGCTTTTCTTAGCTGTGCATACTACGTATACGTTGGATAAGCTGTCAGAATTGTACATTGATGAGATAGTGCATTTGCATGGTGTACCTAAATCTATAGTCTCGGATAGAGATCCGAGGTATACAGCAAGGTTTTTGGAGTGTTTGCATAGAGCTTTGGGTACACAGCTTAATTTTAATACCTCATATCATCCTCAGACAGATGGTTAGTCTGAGCGAGTTATCCAAGTGCTTGAGGATATGGTGAGGTGTTGTATTATAGATTTCCAAGGTTCTTGGGAGAAACAATTACCCTTTGGTGGAGTTTGCCTATAATAATAGTTATCAAGCGAGTATACAAATGTCTCCATACGAAGCCTTGTATGGTAGGAAGTGTAGAACGCCTCTTTGATGGGCGAAGGTGGGGCAAAAGTTGGTTTCCTTGGCGGACTTGCTTAAGGGAACAACAGAGAAGGTAAAACTTATTTGTGATCGGTTGAAGGTGGCATCGGATCGTCAAAAATCTTACGCGGATTTAAAGCATAAGGAGATTGAGTTTGTGGTTGATGATCGCGTGTTCTTGAAGGTTTCGCCTTGGTAGAAGGTTATGAGGTTTGGATGTAAGGGTAAGCTTAGTCCAAGGTTTATTGGACCATATGAAGTAGTGGAGCGTGTTGGTCATGTTGCTTATCAGTTGAGGTTACCTCCCGAGTTGGAGAAAATTCATGACATGTTTCATGTTTCGATGTTGCAAAGGTATAGATCGGATCCGTCTCATGTTATGTCTGTCGAGGAGATTGAGTTGAATCCGAATTTGTCTTATGATGAGGAACCAGTTGAGATTCTTGGTTCTAGTAGCAAAGTTCTTCGTGGTAAGACGATTGAACTTGTGAAGGTGTTGTGGCGACATCAAGGAGTTGAGGAGGCCACGTGGGAAAGCAAGGTGGACATGTCGAAACCGTTTTCGCACCTTTTTCCTTCAGGTAAAATTTCGAGGATGAAATTTCTTAAGTAAAGGAGAGTTGTAACGCCCTGGTTTTGGGCCTAGACGTTTTAACTGCGATTTAGGGTCTGATTAACCTAGATTAGAGATCTAGGTCATTTCGGTGTTGGTTCAGGGAAAATTAGGTTCGGGGTGCGATAAAATTGTGCGAAAAAAATCTAAAATCCTATTTAAATATATATTGAGGAAAAGTGAAGCCAATGTTGGAAAATGATTTTTGGAAAGTCGACATTTCAGTTTGGTGACTAAAATGTAAAAATTGCAAGTTTCATTTTAATGACTAAATTGAAGAGAGCCAAAACTTAGAATCCTAAGGGAGCTATTACAACAAAGTGTTATCAGCTATTCCCTTGATTTTTGTTTTAAATGATTTAATTAATTGATTTAATAAGAGAGTTTTATTAAAAGTGATTTTAAAAGGCTAAACATTTTCTTACGTAACTACTTTCCTCCTAAACTTTTCTCTCAAGTTTCTCAATAGCCAAACCATCTTTTCATCATTAAAATTTCTATGGATTTATCTCATTTCAACTACTTTTGATTCCTAAATGATGCCAATGGATTTCTACAACAACTAGCTAAAGTTTTCTTGAAGGATTTTTTCAAAATCATTGCAAATCAAGGGGAAAGCTTGTGTTAGAGGTGATCTTTCTTTTCTCTCCTCTAATTAATGTTCTTTATTGAAATTCCCAAGTCTTTGGCTCTCCAATTTTGTTTAATAACAAGGTTTTGTAATTTAATTGATGAAAATTGCTAAATTAAGCTTTGTAAGATAATTTTTCAAGATTTTCTTTATGGTACTGTTTTGATTGATTTGAGGCTGAATTTAATCATGATTTGAATGTTAAATGATGTGGAAATAAAGGTTTCATAATGGTAATCCCGAAATGAGTTTGATCTCTAATTGTTATATTATTAGATTTTGGGGGTTTTGAGGTGTAAGTGTGAAATCCGAGTTGCTAGAGGTATAATGATGTAATTAGGTTGATTTTGGATGTTAGTTGATGTTTAATATTGGATGAAACTGTTGGATTATGGCTGGGCTGAGTTTAGAGAGTGATAGAAGGTGAGTTTGGTTGTTTTCGAATGGGTGTTTTGGGCAGAGCGGCGAGATAGTTAAGTTGCTGGTGATTTTAATGCATTATGATGTATTAATCCTCTGTTCTTTTGTGGTATAAACAGAGGAGAACACATCAAAAGCAATCGGTGAAGTTCTGGGGGCTTCAGACGCTTAATTTCGCATCGATGAATCTTGGTTTCGCGAGTTTGTGAGTGAAAACATGGTTTCTAGCTTTGAAACACTTAAAAGGTGGTTTTGGGAACTTAGTGTAAGCTTGAAACACTTTACTAAGTTCAGAAGTAAGTAAAAGGATTTTCTCCCTCGGATTGTGCTATTATGTGTTATTGATGCACTTGATTTTAAATGCATGTTACCTACTATTTAAAGCATGATTAGAAGTAAGCGATTTACTGTTTTTGATGTTATATTGATGAATGATGCACATGGTAAGTGATCATTGTAAGTATATGCTTATACTTGTATTATGAAGCATGGTTTGATGCTTGGAAATGTGGTTTATTGGTAATGCTTTGAAAATAGTGAGGTTTATGCTAAATACGAATTATATTGGCTAGTGATGTTGTGAATTTTGTTTATAAATGAAATTATATATAGATTATTGAGAAGAGAGGAGCCGTGGTGGTCCCCTTGGACCGCCCAGATCCCACGAGTGAATAGAAAGTTGGATCTACATTGGATCTCACCTGAATCGCCCCATCTATCCTCATGAGGAGAAGTTTGGTTTCAAACCCCGGTTCAAACAGGAGAAGGACGCCATGCTAATGTGCCTTGGATGATCCACATCTCAGGGTTAGGCGTTGATGAGCACATTGAACTATCCATATGGCTGAACGACGCAATTATCAGGGGTGCGCTCTACCACTATGCTAATAGCCCGTCGTGCGGGCCTCCCGCTGGGGGCCCGCTATGCCAAAAGCGAGAGAAACCCCATCCCTCTCTTTTCTTTTTACGCCCTTATGTTGCCACATGGGAGGGACCTGGGGGCGTAAAAGGGGATCCTATGAACTTGTTCCGACCTAGGATAATAAGCTCATGGGCTTGGTCTTACTTCACCGTTGAGAAACGAAAGAAGGCTTCCATCTCCAAGTTTAATTCATACGTAGCTCGCTTCTTTTTGGGTGTGAAGCAGTGTCAAACCAAAATACCCAACAAGCATTAGCTCTCCCTGAAAAGGAGGTGATCCAGCCGCACCTTCCAGTACGACTACCTTGTTACGACTTCACTCTAGTCGGCTATAGGATTGAGTGCACTATAAACAAGTCACCTTGGATGTTGAGGGGTTTATACGGTGTGCCGAATACTATATCCAAGTACCCTAATGATTGAGGAAAGTGTATGGTATCTCGTCTCTCGTTAGTGGGGTTATACATCTACTGATAAGTGGTGTTGAGGAGTTTATATAGTGTACCGAATACTCTACCACGAGTGTCACAACGGTGGAGGGTAGCTTCCGTGTGTGAACCTTGAGATGCTGGTGAGAATGTATGAAGTGTTGGGACAACACTTGAGAATCTGTGTATCCGATGTGGTTTTGAGAAATGAGCTTGTTAATGATCACTTGTGAACCAATATAATTAATGATGTATTATGATTTGGTCTATGATGCATATTGTGTAAAATGCATGTTTTACTCTTTAAGCTTTGCATTTGTTGGCTACGCATGGGAAGACTTAAATTGAGTGTTGAAAAAGAGGTTTTTATTGATGAGATCATAACACGTGTCGTTGAGGTTTATATGCTGATTTTTGATTAAGGTAAGTGCATGGTTTTGAAGGCATGATGGTTTTCAATGATGTATTGAGACATTTGAAATGAGAATTTAATGTGCTTTTGGAAAATGGTTTAAATGCATTGATGGTGTTTTGTTTTTTAGCACTCCTTACTAAGCCTTGTGTACTTACACTATACTTTTGTCCATCAATGCAGATAATTGAGGTTTAGAGGCAGCAAGAGGCAAGGGAATTCCAAGAGACTTCGCTTGAGAATGTATGTTTTAGTTTAAACTAAAGTAATAAGGGAAATGGGTGATCCGTTGTGTAACCCCCTTAACCCGGCCTAGACGGTTGACCCGAATTAAGAAAGTCACACGGGGAAAACCAAAGTCAACCCGAATGTCAACCTTGATTAACGACCCTTTTTTTCTTTTTAATCTTGTCTAGATGCATATTAACCCTAGATATGATCATACAAACCTCATACTCAAAGATCGTAAACATCAGAGATCAGACAGGGACCCAATTGAACAATTTACAACTTTAGGGACCAAAAAGTAAATTCTGATAATTAGGAGGACTTAACCCAAATTGAAGTTACCATATTGTAATTAATCAGGTTTCATGCTTCCCTGTCAAATTTTAGCTTAAACGGACATCCCAAACTCATACAATTGCACAAACAAGGTTCAGGACCAAAATGCAAACAATTCAAAACATTTAACTGCCAATGTCAGCCCCCAACGGTCACCCGTTCCGGAACAGGCAGAGCCCGTTCCGAAACACGGGCCGTTCCGCAACGCGTACCGGAACACGGGCTGGAAGTAGCCAAACCGTTTCGGAACGGTCCCTCCCGTTTCGAACGCCTGGGCTTGTTTAAGGCACCCGTTCCGAAACGGTAGGTACTGTTCCGAAACACCCTGCACATATTGCCCCAAAATGCATAGTTAAACATGCAATTAAACATCCAATCATGCTCCAATTACCACCAAACTTTACCAACATGCAATTCAACATATATGAGACATACATGCATCAACAATTCAGCAAAATAACATCATATATGAAAAGCCCCAAATCTATAGGCATGCTTCCTACACAAGCAAACCATTCAAGCATAAACTTCCAATTCAAGCATGAAAAGGCCAAACTCAAAAAACAACATTCTCAACAACATTCAACATACTTAGGGGGGTCAAAACCTCTCCCAAAACATACACATAGGTCCCCCATTGCCAAACTACCAAAAGCTAAAAATGTACTTAAGAAACCTTCCATACTTTGAGCATTACTTTCACTTGAATGCTTGCCCTCCTTGCTGCCCTCAAAGTACTCTAATGTTCTGCATTATTGATTTAAGAAAACGAAAGATAGCGTAAGCAAAAGCTTAGTGAGGAATGCTCAATAAAATCATTCAATAATGCATTTATAAAACACTTTATAAATCATGCTTCAAATCATCATTTACACATGCTCAAAAGCATACTTAAACAAGCATCTCATGCTTCATATCATAACATGTCATATTGGCCACAAGTGATAAGTTCCATTTCTTTAAAAACAAGTTCATCAACTTTCACCCCAAGGACTTTTAAACACCTTGGCCCCAAGGACTTTTAAACACCTTGGCCCATGGACTTTTAAACACCATGGAAAGGATCACACAAGGACTTTTAACCACCTTTGTGTCCGTATCGAGTTTCACCCCAAGGACTTTTAAACACCTTGGCCCCAAGGACTTTTAAACACCTTGGCCCATGGACTTTTAACCACCATGGAAAGGACCACACAAGGACTTTTAACCACCTTTGTGTCCGTAGCAAGAATCATCAAAGGACTTTTAACCACCTTGATGTTCTTAAGTAAACAAGGTTCACTCAAGGACTTTTAACCACCTTAGTGACCTTAACCTTTTCAAAACATCACTTGCCAATATACATCATTATCAACAATTTATCCATTGTTTTAAAGCATTAAACCAAGCCATATTCATCATGCATTTAAAAGCATCAAACAACATTTAATCAATGTTCAAAAACAAGGAACTCTTACCTTGAGCTTCCATCAACATATGGCTTACAAAAACAGCATTAACCATGCTAAATCATGCTTTCAAAACAGAATTTAAACCATGCAATAAACCACATTGCACAACAAACAAATCATGGCCACCACTAGAGAGTATTTCCGAAAACTTACACTTGAGCTTAGCTAAGTTGTTTAGACTTAAACTAAGCTCCCAAGACATTGGTTTCAAAGCCGAAAACCCAATTTCACTCATCGATTCCACTTCGCCTCTTGCCGAAGCACCAATTCAAGCTTCCGGATCAACAACTCTTGGATCCAAAGATGCCTCCCCTGTTTTAACACATCAAAGCAGAGGATTAATGCATCATCATGCATTAATAGCTTCAATGAAAGCACCTAAACTCGCTGCTCTCATCCACACTCCATTTTCGGCCACCAAACACAACCGAAAATGCATCCAAACCACCTCTCAACAAAGCCCAGCCATAAACCATCAAAACCAAACATCTTTTAACATCATTTAACACCTAAAAAGAACCTACTAACATCCTTATACCTCCAGCAACACCAGATCCACAAGATCACCTCAAAAACAATCAAGAATCACAAGCTAAACTTAGGAAACTCAACCTATCCGGGATTGCATTACTCAAAACTCAATTCCTTATCAATTTAGAGTCCAAATAACATCAAAAACACATCTCAAATCACAGATTTAACAGATCAAACGAAAATCATCAAAAATCACCAAATCTTGCACTATAAGCCAAGATCCAAATCACAACTCAAAAGCCTTTAATAAAACATCAATTAAGGATGGAAAACTTAGGAATTTCAGTAAAGAACTGATAGTTTAGAGGAGAAGGACGTTCTTACCTCCAAACTTGAGTTTCTCCTCTTTTTGGAATCAAAAACCTTGATGAATCAAGTAGCAAATGATGAGGTTTTGTAGATATGTTGATTAGGAATCAAAAGAGAGTTGAAAGGAGGGATTTAGGTGAGAAAATCAGAAACAATTCTCTGGAAAGAAAGTGTTTGGGTTGAGAGAAAATGAGAGAAAAGAAAATTGGAAGTTAGTTATCAAAATGGCCAAAATGGCTTTCCCTCCTCTTTTGATATGTTTTAAAATCAGAATATATCTTAAAATATCTTAGAAAAATCTGGAGAAACTACTTTTGGAATAATAGCTCCTTAAAGATTCAAAGTTTCGACCCTTTATAAAATAGTCACCAAACTTTCAAAAATTACATTTTGGTCACTAGCCAAAATGTCACCCTTCCAAAACTCATTTTCCAAAATTGATTTCACAGTTCACTTAATTATATTCAAAGATGATTTTAGAACATTTTTCCATATTTTTAATGCAACCCGAACTAGGCTTTCCTAATTTCACCTTTTTAGATTCGAACAGCACTTTGACCAATCCGGTCAACGCTCAAACTTCCAAGCCCAAAACCGGGGCGTTACAACTCTCCCCCCCCTTAAGAAATTTCGTCCTCGAAATTTACCTGAAGGAAAGAGATAAGGAAACTGCCTCAGCATGTCTTCCTTCCGCTCCCACGTGGCTTCCTCAACACCTCGATGCTTCCACAACACCTTCACCAACTCAATGGTCTTGCCACGAAGAACCTTGCTATCCGAATCCAGAACCTTCACCGGTTCCTCATCATAGGTCAAATCCGGATTCAAAACCACTTCCTCCACAGGCATCACATGCGAAGGATCAGATCTATACTTCCGGAGCATAGAAACATGGAACACATCATGAATCTTCTCCAACTCTTGAGGTAACCTCAACCGATACGCAACAGGACCCACACGCTCAACCACCTCGTATGGTCTAATGTACCTAGGGCTCAACTTACCCTTCCGGCCAAACCTCATCACCTTCTTCCAAGGCGAAACCTTCAAGAACACATGGTCACCCACCGCATACTCTATCTCCTTACGCTTCAAATCCGCATAAGACTTTTGCCGATCAGAAGCAGCCTTCAACCGCTCACAAATGAGCTTCACCTTCTCGGTGGTCCCTTTCAACAAAGTCGACATCGAAACCAACTTTTGACCAGTTTCAGCCCAACAAAGAGGAGTCCTACACTTCCTCCCATACAAGGCCTCAAAAGGTGCCATCTGTATACTCGCCTGATAACTGTTGTTATAAGCAAACTCAACCAAAGGCAGATGCTTCTCCCAAGAACCTTGGAACTCAATCACGCAGCACCTCAACATATCCTCCAAGATCTGGATAACCCGCTCAGACTGACCATCCGACTGAGGATGATAGGATGTACTGAAATGCAACCTTGTACCCAGAACTTGATGCAAACACTGCCAGAAACGCGATGTGAACCTCGGATCCCTATCCGACACAATCGACTTAGGCACACCATGCAGCCGCACAATCTCAGCAATGTACAGCTCTGCCAGCTTATCCAAAGAAAACGTAGTATGCACAGGCAAGAAATGCGCACACTTCGTCAGGCGATCCACAATCACCCAAACAGAATTCTTCTTCGAAGGAGACAAAGGTAAACCAGATACAAAATCCATGGTAACTGTAACGCCCCGGTTTTGGGCTTAGAAGTCTTGGGCGTTGACCGGTTGGTCAAAGTGCTGTTCGAATCGTAAGAGGTTAAATTAGGAAAGCCTAGTTCGGGTTGCATTAAAAATATGGAAAAATGTTCTAAAATCATCTTTTAATATAATTAAGTGAACTGTGAAATCAATTTTGGAAAATGAGTTTTGGGAGGGTGACATTTTGGCTAGTGACCAAAATGTAATTTTTGAAAGTTTGGTGGCTGTTTTATAAAGGGTTGAAACTTTGAATCTTTAAGGAGCTATTTACCCAAAGGGAGTTTCTCCAGATTTTTCTAAGATATTTTGAGTTATAATTTTGATTTTAAAGATTTCATAAAGGAGGGAAATCTCATTTTGCTATTTTCTCAACTAACTTCTCATTTTCTTTCTCTCTTTTTCTCTCAACCCAAACACTCCATTTCCAGAGTTTTGTTTCTGATTTTCTCACCTAAATTCCTCCTTTCAACTCTCATTTAATCCCTAATCATTGTATCTTCAAAACCTCTTCAATTTCTACAAGTTTCATCAAGGATTTTCATTTCAAAAAGAGGAGAAACTCAAGTTTGGAGGGGAGGCATCCTTGGATCCAAGAGTTGTTGATCCGGAGGCTTGATTTGGTGCTTTGGCTTGAAGCAAAGTGGAAATTGGTGAGTGCATTTGTGAAAATGGATTTTCAGCTTTAAAACCAAGGTTTGAAGGTTTTGGGGAGCTTAGTTTAAGTCTAAACAACTTTGCTAAGCTCAAGTGTAAGTTTTCGGATTTCTCTCTAAGTGGTGGCCATGTTTTGGTGTGTTGCAAAATGATGATTTGCATGTTTTAATTACTGTTTTGAAAGCATGATTTAGCATAATATTTGCTGATGTTTTAAGCCATGTGTTGAAGGTAACTCTAGGTAGGAGTTCCTTGATTTTATACATTGTTTAAATGTGGATTTGATGCTTTGAAATGCATGGTGAAATGGCTTGGTTTAATGCTTTAAAACAGTGGATTATATGATGTGAAATATGTATATTGGCAAGTGATGTTTTGTAAAAGTGAAGGTCACTAAGGTGGTTAAAAGTCCTTGAGTGAGCCTTGTTACTTAAGAACATCAAGGTGGTTAAAAGTCCTTGGATGGTTCTTGTTGCGGACACTAAGGTGGTTAAAAGTCTTTAGGTGCTCCTTTCCATGGTGGTTAAAAGTCCATGGGGCCAAGGTGTTTAAAAGTCCTTGGGGCCAAGGTGTTTAAAAGTCCTTGGGGTGATTCAAGCATTGGACACAAAGGTGGTTAAAAGTCCTTGTGTGGTCCTCATTCATGGTGTTTAAAAGTCCATGGCCAAGGTGTTTAAAAGTCCTTGGGGAAAGTTGTTGAACTTGTTTTAATAAATGAAATGTATCACTTGAGCCAATATGACATGTTAAGAATTTTATGAAGCATGAGATGCTTGTTTAATAATTATGTTGAAGCATGTGATGTTTGTTTAAATGAATTTTGAAGCATGGAATTGCTTGTCTTAAAGTATGCTTTTGAGCATGTGCAAAGGTTGATTATAAGCATGTTTTATAAATGGTTTTAATTGTATTATTGAATGGTTTTTAAAGAGCACTCCTCACTAAGCTTTTGCTTACGCTCTCTACGTTTTCTTAATTCAATAATGCAGAGCAATAGAGTATCTTGAGGGGCAGCAAGGAAGGGCAAGCAATCAAGTTCAAGTAAAGCTCAATGTATGAAGGTTTTATAAGTACTTTTAGCTTTTGGTTGATTTGGCAATGGGGGACCAATGTGTATGTTTTGGGAGGTGTTTGAGACTCCCTAAGTATGTTAAATGTTGATGAGATTGCTGGTTTTATTTTCGGCTTTATTATGCTTGGTTATGAAGGTATATGCATGAATGGATAGCTTAAATAGGAAGCATGCCACTTAAATTGGGTTTTTTCTTACGTGATGGTTTTATGTTGAATTGGTGATGCAATTAAGGTCCTTGCATGTTGGTTGATTATGTGATATGGTTTGGTGTTGTTAATTTGAAGTTTGAAGCATGTTTGATGTTGTTTTCGAGTCAATTCCAGGCAGGGGTATCGGTACTCGGGCTTGCGTATCGATACGCCTGGGCCAAATATGCACATTTCTGCCCAGGCGTATCGGTACGATTGTGAGGGTATCGATACCGTATCAAAACGGGGGAACTCGTATCGATACCGTATGGATGCCGTATCGAAACGGGGGAACTCGCATCGATACCGTATCGGGAGTTTGGTTACTGCCTTCCCCGCGTATCGATACGACACCAGGCGTATCGATACCTGACTGTTAATTCGGTTAAAAGTATCTTTTATGTTTTGTTTTGTTTACGTTTTGGTCCTGAATCTTGTTTATGCAATTAAATGAGTTTGAGAAGTCCTTTTGAGCTGTAATTTCGCAGGGAAGCATGAAACCTGACTAATTTCAAGATGGTAACTTTAATTTGTACTAAGTCCTCATATTTATCAGAATTTACAATTTGGTCCCTAAAGTTGTAATTTATTCAATTGGGTCCCTGTTTGATCTCTGATGTTTGTGATCTTTGAGTATGTTGTTTGTGTGATCACAATTAGGGTTAATGTGCATCTAGACAAGATTAAAAAGAAAAAAAAGGGTCGTTAATCAAGGTTGACTTTCGGGTTGACTTTGGTTTTCCCCGTGTGACTTTCTTAATTCGGGTCAACCGTCTAGACCGGGTTAAGGGGGTTACAGTAACCCTCTCCCACTTTCATTCAGGGATTTTCAACGGTTGCAACAACCCTGAAGGAACCTGATGTTCAGCCTTAACTCGCTGACACACCAAACACTTGCTCACAAACTCTGCAACATCCTTCTTCAAACCCACCCAATAGTACTCATCACAAAGATCACGATACATCTTAGTACTACCAGGGTGCATAGCAAAAGGACTACTATGACCTTCAGTCAGAATAGCACGCCTCAACTCAGCATCATTGGGCACTACTATTCGACTCCCAAAACACAACACACCATCATCATTAAAACAGAAATCCGAAGGTCTACCCTCCGCGATATCCTGAACATGAGACACCAAGGAATCATCCAGCAACTGCTTTTCCTTGATCAACTGAACCAAAGATGGTTTCACTTGCAACTCAGCAACAAGACCACCGTCTCGCGATATGCTCAAGCTAGCAAACATAGCCCTCAACTCAACAGCTACCTTCCTACTCAAGGCATCCGCAACAACATTAGCTTTTCCAGGATGATACTCAATCGTCAGATCATAATCCTTGAGCAACTCCAACCAACGCCGCTGCCTAAGATTCAACTCCTTCTGAGACATCAGATACCTCAAACTCTTGTGATCCGTGTACACCGTACACTTCTCACCATACAGATAATGTCTCCAGATCTTCAGAGCAAAAACCACTGCAGCCAGCTCAATATCATGCGTAGGGTAATTGCGCTCATGCACTTTCAACTGCCGCGATGCATAAGCCACCACCTTACCCTCTTGCATCACTATAGACCACAAACTCTTTCCCTGATTCAGGCTGAACCAAGATAGGAGCTTGTGTCAAAGCCGCCTTCAGCTTCTCAAAAGCCTGTTGTCTCGCTTCAGTCCACTCATACTTAACATTCTTTTGCAACAGCTTTGTCAAAGGTGCAGCAATCTTAGAAAAGCCATCCACAAACCTCCGGTAGTATCCCGCCAAACCAAGGAAACTACGGACCTCATGAACAGACTTAGGAACCTTCCAGTTCATCACCGCCTCAATCCTCTGAGGATCAACACGAATCCTCTCGGCTGAGACCACATGCCCAAGAAACACCACCTCCTTAAGCCAGAACTCACACTTGCTCAGCTTAGCATAAAGCTGATTCTCCAACAAAGCTTGCAGCACAATCCTCAAATGCTCTTCATGCTCCTCCTCAGTACGCGAGTACACGAGGATATCATCAATGAACACCACCACGAACTTGTCCAGGTATTCATGAAACACACGGTTCATCATATCCATGAAAGCAGCAGGAGCATTTGTCAAACCAAACGGCATCACAAGGAACTCAAAATGCCCATACCTTGTCCTGAAAGCTGTCTTAGGCACATCCACATCCTTCACCTTCAACTGATAATACCCTGACCTCAAGTCAATCTTAGAGAACACAGCAGCTCCCCGAAATTGATCAAAGAGATCATCAATCCTCGGCAAAGGATACCGATTCTTGATAGTCAACTTGTTCAGCTGACGGTAATCAATGCACATCCTCATAGTGCCATCTTTCTTCCTCACAAACAAGATCGGTGCTCCCCAAGGTGACACACTCGGCCGGATGAAACCACGATCAAGCAACTCTTGCAACTGCGTCTTCAGCTCCTTCAGCTCCTTAGGTGCCATTCTATAGGGAGTAATGGACACAGGAGTTGTATTCTCATACAGCTCAATTCCAAACTCCACCTCGCGATTAGGAGGTAAACCAGGCAACTCCTCAGGAAAAACACCAGGAAACTCCTTCACAACTCGGATATCTTGCACCCTCAACTCCTTAGAGCTAGGATTCATCACAAAAGCTAGATAAGCTTCGCAATCTTGCCTCAGCATCCTGCTCGCCTCCAAGGTAGACACCACATTGGTAAGAAACTTCACATTCTCACCAACCACAACAACATCATACTCATCCGCAAGCTTAAGCGAAACACGCTTATTTTCGCAATCCACAACAGCACGATGCTCAGCCAGCCAATCCATACCAAGGATCACATCAAAACCATAGAAAGGCAGCTCCATAAGATCAACATGAAAAACATGTTCTTGAACAACCAAAGGACACCTTCTATACAGCTTTCGAGTCACAACAGTCTCACCAAAAGAACTAGTGACACGAACACCAACATCCAAAGACTCAACAGGCAAACCAAGCAATTCAGCATGCTCACGCAAAATGTATGAATGCGTAGATCCAGAATCAATCAAAGAAAGCAATGACAAGGATTGCAAAGTAAAGGTACCTGCAATCACATCCGCATCATTCCTTCCCTCACGCTGAGCATACACCCTAGCTTGGCCTCCACCTTCAGGCTGAATAGCCACAACACGGGCTACTCCATGACCACCTTCCTCTCGCCTCTGGAAATTACCACGGCCGCGCCCACGACCTCTCTGTGGTGCAGCAACAGCAGGAGCACGCACCTGATCACCAGCCAACCTAGGACAATCTCGCCTCAAGTGGTTTGCGGATCCACAATTCCAGCATCCATTACCAGCTGCCGCTACAGGAGCTTGCACCTCTCTCACAGCACGAGGACAGTCACGCTTCATGTGACCACGTGAACCACAGATCCAGCAAGCACTAGGATCAGCTCTAACGTTGCCTCCTCTAGCAGATGCACCACCACCTCTCTTAGCTGAGGACTGATACTTCTGATCACGTCCCCTCTTGTTCCGTCCACCTCCGGAACTAAACTCAGCAGCTCTCTTGCTAGAACTAGCTCCAGCACCTTTCGCAGATAAACCCAAGTTCATCTCAATGTCCTTGGCTCGGCCCACCAACACATCAAAATCATCATACTCGGTGGCCAGCACATACATTTTCACATCCGTCACAAGACCATAACGGAACCTCTCGCACCTTGCTCGCTCATCAGGTATCAGCTCAGGTGCATACTGACTGAGTCGCACAAACTGCACCTCATACTCAGCCACACTCTTGCTCCCTTGAGTAAGAGACATGAATTCACGCTTCTTCTCATCAAGATATCTCACTCCAAGATATCTCCGCTTGAACACATTCTGAAAGAATGTCCAAGTCACATCAGCTTCAACCATTCCAGCTATAGTGGTTGTCCACCACGTATACGCATCGTCCTGCAGCAAGGACACAACACAACCCAGCTTTTGCACATCCGTGCAGCTCATCTGACCCAAGATTCGCTTGGTACTCTCTAGCCAAGCTTCAGAACTCTCAGCTGACATACCCCTGAACTCAGTCCCACCAAGACTGCGCAGACGCTCCAAAGGTAGTCTAACTCCAGCATCTCCCTGATGCCCAGCTCCTTGAGCTCCAGCTACTGCTGCTCGAAAAGCACCCGCAATAGCTTGTACCAACATAGACATATCAGGCATAGCTTGCCCCTGACCAACCTCAGGTCCAGCAGCTCCAACACCAGCTGCAGCTTCAGCTCTTTCTCTCTCTGCACCACCACCAGGTGGAGGAGGAGGTAACACCGCACTACCCGTGTTTTCCTCATTCTCGTTCTCATTAGGAGCCGTAGCTCGCACACTACCTCGTAACTCTCTACGTGGTGCCATACTTTTACCATGCAATCACAATGCAATTAAAACGAAGTCAGGCACAGCAAGGTAAGCAATCCAAGTATTCAAGCTCAATTTCATTCAAAATCAACATCATCACTTAGCTTTAATTTGGCAATGGGTACCCACAACATGCTATTTCACAGCATACAACTCAATTGCACCAATATCACAAGCCACTAAACATGCTTTCAATCAACAAGCATACAAGGCATATATACTTCAATCATGCACACATTCATTCCCAATTACTCGAGAACTCAGCTCTGATACCACCAAATGTAACCCCCTTAACCCGGCCTAGACGGTTGACCCGAATTAAGAAAGTCACACGGGGAAAACCAAAGTCAACCCGAAAGTCAACCTTGATTAACGACCCTTTTTTTTTCTTTTTAATCTTGTCTAGATGCATATTAACCCTAGATATGATCATACAAACCTCATACTCAAAGATCGTAAACATCAGAGATCAGACAGGGACCCAATTGAACAATTTACAACTTTAGGGACCAAAAAGTAAATTCTGATAATTAGGAGGACTTAACCCAAATTGAAGTTACCATCTTGTAATTAATCAGGTTTCATGCTTCCCTGTCAAATTTCAGCTTAAACGAACATCCCAAACTCATACAATTGCACAAACAAGGTTCAGGACCAAAATGCAAACAATTCAAAACATTTAACTGCCAATGTCAGCCCCCAACGGTCACCCGTTCCGAAACAGGCAGAGCCCGTTCCGAAACACGGGCCGTTCCGCAACGCGTACCGGAACACGGGCTGGCAGTAGCCAAACCGTTTCGGAACGGTCCCTCCCGTTTCGGACGCCTGGGCTTGTTTAAGGCACCCGTTCCGAAAACGGTAGGTACTGTTCCGAAACACCCTGCACAGATTGCCCCAAAATGCATAGTTAAACATGCAATTAAACATCCAATCATGCTCCAATTACCAACAAACTTTACCAACATGCAATTCAACATATATGAGACATACATGCATCAACAATTCAGCAAAATTACATCATATATGAAAAGCCCCAAATCTATAGGCATGCTTCCTACACAAGCAAACCATTCAAGCATAAACTTCCAATTCAAGCATGAAAAGGCCAAACTCAAAAACCAACATTCTCAACAACATTCAACATACTTAGGGGGGTCAAAACCTCTCCCAAAACATACACATAGGTCCCCCATTGCCAAATTACCAAAAGCTAAAAATGTACTTAAGAAACCTTCCATACTTTGAGCTTTACTTTCAGTTGAATGCTTGCCCTCCTTGCTGCCCTCAAAGTACTCTAATGTTCTGCATTATTAATTTAAGAAAACGAAAGAGAGCGTAAGCCAAAGCTTAGTGAGGAATGCTCAATAAAATCATTCAATAATGCATTTATAAAACACTTTATAAATCATGCTTCAAATCATCATTTACACATGCTCAAAAGCATACTTAAACAAGCATCTCATGCTTCATATCATAACATGTCATATTGGCCACAAGTGATAAGTTCCATTTCTTTAAAAACAAGTTCATCAACTTTCACCCCAAGGACTTTTAAACACCTTGGCCCCAAGGACTTTTAAACATCTTGGCCCATGGACTTTTAAACACCATGGAAAGGATCACACAAGGACTTTTAACCACCTTTGTGTCCGTATCGAGTTTCACCCCAAGGACTTTTAAACACCTTGGCCCCAAGGACTTTTAAACACCTTGGCCCATGGACTTTTAACCACCATGGAAAGGACCACACAAGGACTTTTAACCACCTTTGTGTCCGTAGCAAGAATCATCCAAGGACTTTTAACCACCTTGATGTTCTTAAGTAAACAAGGTTCACTCAAGGACTTTTAACCACCTTAGTGACCTTAACCTTTTCAAAACATCACTTGCCAATATACATCATTATCAACAATTTATCCACTGTTTTAAAGCATTAAACCAAGCCATATTCATCATGCATTTAAAAGCATCAAACCACATTTAATCAATGTTCAAAAACAAGGAACTCTTACCTTGAGCTTCCATCAACATATGGCTTACAAAAACAGCATTAACCATGCTAAATCATGCTTTCAAAACAGAGTTTAAAACATGCAATAAACCACATTGCACAACAATCAAATCATGGCCACCACTAGAGAGTATTTCCGAAAACTTACACTTGAGCTTAGCAAAGTTGTTTAGACTTAAACTAAGCTCCCAAGACATTGGTTTCAAAGCCGAAAACCAAATTTCACTCACCGATTCCACTTCGCCTCTTGCCGAATGTTGCGTGTAAAATAGTCTATCGCAATTGTAGTGCAAGTGTACACGACGCAAGTAGTAAAGTGATACTAAGTATCGGATATCGTCTCCACAGGGATTGGGCTAATAGCTTCACTTTGTTTACTGCACGAAAGTAAAGGAAATAGTTGAGAGATTTGTCACGAAAATAATAAGTAAAAACGTAAATAAAAAATTGAATTATCAAGATAGAGAGAATGGGCTGGTATTGAATTGTTCGGTAGTGCAGGTATTGGATTGCTTAGGATCTCCAGTTCTGTCGTCGCTCCCGTCGCCGACAGCACCTGTCGCGGCGTCTGTCCGTTGGCTGTCGCTGCAGCAGACACACCAACTCCGTACTTCAAGCTTGGCAAGAATCCCAGATCTGCCTTGCCCTATCCCTAGGCACAAGTCTGTCGATGAACACATCTTTGATGATACCTCCCGGCGTGAATCGAAGGATGAACACCGATGTGTATGAATTCTTCCTTAGCCACTTAACCTTGCCCTATCCCTAGGCACGAGATGGTTCAACTATAAACTAGAGAACGCGCTCTTATCTCTTTCGTATACTTAACTCTCCCGATGCTAAGTAAATGGATAACCTCACAATGCTCTCCCGATGCTCTTGCAAGATATTAAAACCAAGATAAAAGAACTTGAAGTTTATTTTATTGAACTTGAAAAAATCCTAAAACAAAGCAACCCTTGCAACTACTTTACAAAACAACCCGTAACCCTAGGGGGAATTTAGAACATGTCGGTGACGGGTGGACGGCAGGGGTTTGGTTTCGGTTATGGGGTAATCCGTTATGCTCCTAGGTTAAATCTATGCCCTTATATAAGCTTTGGGCTTAAGTTATCTAAGGTAACAAGAATTACAATTTTAATTAAAAGTAAGATTCTAATAAAGACTAAATCTTTAAAGTCTCCTACTTTCCAGCCGCATCCTAGCTTTTAGGAATTTCCTCTCCTTGAGCTTTGGCTTGACATATCTTTTGATCCGGGGCTTGGAAAAATATTTGGCTTTCACACGACAGACGAGCAGATTTTTCTCTATCTATCGAGGTCCACTTGACTTTTCCTCTTCATAAGTTTGCTGTCACCATGCTGTCATGACAGGTCCATGACAGGTTCGTCTTCTTCGGCTGCTTGTCCAGTTCCGCTCTTCTGTTTATCTGCCCTGCGCCTGTCTTCATCGTCTACTATGACAGATACCTGCAAAAATAGCCATCTTTCAGTAGAATCCGTGCCTTTTATATAATTGTGATGTTTTATTGAAAACTAACCTAAATGCAATGCAATGATGCTTGAATGCAGCAGAAATATGGGTTAAAAAGGGTGTAAATAATAGAACTTTTACATACTCAACACACCCCCAAACTCAAGTTTTTGCTTGCCCTCAAGCAATGAAGAAAGAAAAATGAATTTTTTTTTGTGTTGGCCTTCAAACAGTGAACTGTCCCTTACCTGTCGCTCATTCTCTATGGCGGCAGCAACCTATCGGAAAGGTTAGGATCTGTCCGGAATCTCCCTATAGTTCTCGTGCAGTGTGTGCATGCTTGTGAACAGTTATATGCTAAGACTCTCTTAGTTTCACTAGAATATTCAATTTCTTAACTTGACTTTTATGCCAAAGTTTATTTTTTTTAGAAGGCACATTTCCACGCTTCTTTTTCTTCTATTTTCAAGCTAAGTTTTTCTAGAGCCAGTTTCGGGCACCTCTAGTTAGCTTCCTAGAGCCGGTTTCGGGCACCTCTAGGTTTTTGATTTTCTTTTGCTAAACTTCTTTCCTAGAGCCAGTTTCGGGCACCTCTAGGGGCTATTCAAGTTCTAAGCTTCCTATTCTAGTTTGGCTAAAAGAAATCTAAGCAATATAACAGTCACAAAAGTGTTTAAGTTTTCAGAACTATAGAAAGGCTCTAAACTTTTCCTTAACCTGTCCTAAAGATGCTGCCACGACAGAGCCGTCATGACAGGTAAGTTAACTTCACAGTTTTAAGCCAACAGTTTTTAATTTTCTGATATTTTTTTAAGGGGAAAATAAATAAAACAAAACAATTAATAAAAAGATGTGCTAAAGACTCCATTAAAGATGGAGGGTTGCCACCCCCAAACTCAAGGGTTGCATTGCCCTCAATGCAAAATGAGATGAAAAATAAAAGAAAGAAAAAGTACATCACAAAAATATAAAAGCAGGCAGCAATAAGGGGAAAATAAAGACTTAAATTTTTAATTGCTGCTCTCGCTGATGCTGCTGACGCGGATCTGATGGCGGCGCCTGCGCTGTGGAGGGGGCTGGGCAGGTTCAAGAGCAGGTTGATCAGCAGGATCATTGGCAGGTGGAGGGGCAGGTTCATCGACAGGTTGAGGGGCAGGTTGCTCCACTAGCCGGACGTCGGAACTGCTGCCACTATCCCAGCTGCTACTAGTGGTGGTGCTGGCTTTGGGCAGCCGTTTCTTGTCTGCCACGTGCTTAATTCGTTTGACCCGCGTAAAGTCGCTCGCCAAATTCCTCCGGACAAGAGGGCTGTCATCAGTGGAAGGTCTCTTTGTTCCTCGAGGGGAGGTGTCTACCGGAGCGGTGTCGGCGGCAGCATCTGGGGCAGGTTCGGTGGCAGGTTCATCATCAGAATCAGCAAGAGGGGCATTTGGGTCGAAGGCGTTGATGGGTAGCAGCGTCGAGGGTGTCCCAAAATTGTTGGTAAGCATCATCATTGGGGCCAAAGAAGAGGCCGAACGTGTGGTTGATGCTGTTGGCGGTGAAGGGTACTACCACTCCTCGGACGGTGACAGATGTCGTCGTTTTGCTGTCTATGGCCTCATAAAATTCTCGGACCAAAGTATCATTAAGCTCCGCCGGCTGCTCGGCAAAGTCCTCCCATAGTTGTGCCGTTATGGCCTTCATAATGAACGGCCGGAGTCCCATATGGGGGCATCTCTGTTGTAAATGAAGCCACGCTCCTCCCATAGTTCCTTGTTGGCAAAGGGGGATGCTACTGCGGAAGAAGAGGCGGCAGCAGCATTACGACGGGTTTGTCTCGACGACATTTTGGTTGCAAGGGCTGTGTAAAAGAAAGAAAACAAATAAAACTAGAGGAGAAAACAAGAGAGAAAAAATCAGAAGTGATGAAAATGAAAGGGAGAACGGGGTTATATAGCTGTTGGGGATCTGCCCATTTAATGCCGCAACGGCAGGCGGGAATAACGGGGCGGCAGATTGGATATAGCGTGTCTGACGCATCTGACACGTATTTATGCGTCTGCTGTGCGTCTGCCGCACGCGTCTACGTCTGCAGTGGCAGTCTGTTGACAGCCTGTCAAGTCCGTCTGCGCCGGCAGCCGAAACGATAGGTTATCATAAATGGGCTTTATTGGGCTGGTGGATGGGCGGTGGGCTTGGGCCACTTCTTCTTTCCTTCTTGACTCCTTTATTTCCTAAAAACTGAAATTATAAAAACAAAACATTATTCGAATAAAATAAATCTAATTCCTAATAAATAATATTAATAATAAAATAGAAATAAGAATAAAGCTTAGGTTAAATTAGGGGAGCTTTGTGGGGCATCTCCTAAAGTAACCACTTCCTGAATTCCTGGGGCTTCAGTCCCCTGATAGTGCTTGAGGTGTTGTCCATTGACTTTGAATTGGTGCCCGTCTTTTAATGATTGAATTGTGATGGCACCATGGGGAAAAACATGAACTACTTGAAACGGGCCAGACCATCTAGACTTTAGCTTTCCTGGGAATAGTTTGAGTCTAGAATTAAATAGCAACACAAGCTGCCCTGGGTAGAACTGTCGTGGCAGCAGTTTCTTGTCGTGCCACTTCTTAGTCTTTTCCTTGTAAATCCTTGCGTTGTCGTAGGCCATTGTCCGTAATTCTTCAATCTCGTTTAGATCTAATAACCTTTTCTGGCCGGCCTTGTCCAAGTCCATATTCACTGCCTTGATTGCTCAATATGCTTTGTGCTCGATCTCGACAGGCAAGTGACAGGTTTTCCCATAAATTAGTCGAAATGGAGACATGCCCAATGGAGTCTTGAAAGCTGTCCTGTATGCCCATAATGCATCATTCAGAAGTAAAGACCAGTCTTTCCTAGTTGGTTTAACCATCTTTTCAAGGATGTTCTTTACTTCCCTATTGGAAATTTCAGCCTGTCCATTGGTCTGTGGGTGGTATGCTGTCGCAATCCTGTGCTTGACACCATATTTTTTTAAAGCGGCAGCAATTACCCTATTATCGAAATGTCTCCCTTCATCACTGATAATCGCTCTAGGGATGCCAAATCTAGAAAAGATGTTTTTGTGCAAAAACTTTTGGACCGTTTTGGCATCATTCTTTTGAGTTGCGATTGCTTCTACCCACTTGGAGACATAGTCCACCGCTAGGAGGATGTAAAAATTCCCACATGAGGACGGGAATGGTCCCATAAAATCAATCCCCCAAACGTCGAAGATCTCGACTTCTAAAATATTCTGCAGTGGCATCTCGTTTCTCCTCGAGATGTTACCTGTCCGCTGGCACTTGTCACAGTTTTTGTAAAATTCTTGTGCATCTTTATAAAGTGTCGGCCAGTAGAACCCTGACTGCAGCACCTTGGCAGCAGTCTTATTGCCTCCTAAGTGACCTCCATATTGTGAAGCATGACAGTGATGGAGAATGTCTTCTTGTTCTTCTTGTGGTACACACCTCCTTATAACCTGATCTGCGCACATTTTGAAAAGAAGAGGTTCGTCCCAATAATAATGCTTAACATCATTTTGGAACCTCTTCCTGGCTTGATAATTAAGATCAGTAGGTAATATTCCGCTAACTATAAAATTAACGAAATCAGCATACCAGGGAAGGTTAGAAGACTTACCTGCCGCCATGGCTGTCGCGACAGCTACTGCGGCAGCAAAGAGCTGCTCATCTGGGAAGGTCTCCAGTATGTGTGTCTCATCTAAAGGTAGACTCTGTCCCGTCTCCAACCTCGACAAGTGATCTGCCACCTGATTTTCTGTCCCCTTTTTGTCTTTGATTTCAAGGTCGAACTCTTGTAATAGCAAGATCCATCGTATCAACCTAGGCTTTGCATCCTTCTTTGCGAACAAATACTTAAGGGCAGAATGGTCGGTGTGTATTATTACTTTCGTTCCAAGTATGTAAGAACGAAACTTGTCGATGGAGAACACCACAGCTAACAGCTCCTTTTCTGTGGTGGTGTAGTTCACTTGGGCGTCATTTAATGTTTTGCTGGCATAGTATATGACATGAAACAGCCTGTCTTTGCGCTGCCCAAGTGCTGCCCCAACAGCATAGTCACTAGCATCACACATGATCTCAAATGGCTGTGTCCAGTCTGGTGGCTGTACTATGGGGGCTGTTACTAGCTTTTCCTTCAGAACCTTGAATGCTTCAGTACATTCTTCATTAAAGTCAAAGGGTCGGTTCTGCTCTAGGAGATGGCATAGGGGCTTCGTGATTTTTGAAAAATTTGCAATAAATCTTCGATAAAAACCAGCATGCCCTAAAAAACTCCTAATGCCCTTGACAGTGGTTGGCGGCGGCAGCTTCTCAATGACCTCTATTTTTGCCCTGTCGACCTCTATCCCACGGCAGCTAATCTTATGGCCTAGAACTATCCCTTCATCTACCATAAAATGGCATTTTTCCCAATTAAGAACAAGATTAGCTTTTTCACATCTTTCAAGTACCTTTTGAAGGTTGCCGAGGCAGCTCTCAAAATCGTCTCCAAAGACGGAAAAATCATCCATGAAGATCTCAAGGAAGTCCTCTACCATGTCGGAGAATATTGCCATCATGCACCTTTGGAAGGTGGCAGGTGCGTTACAGAGGCCGAACGGCATCCTTCTAAATGCGTATGTTCCGTAGGGGCATGTGAAAGTCGTTTTCTCTTGATCCTCCGTTGCAATAGCAATTTGATTATACCCTGAATAACCATCAAGAAAACAATAGTAAGGTTTACCCACTAATCTATCAAGCATTTGATCAATAAAGGGTAAAGGAAAGTGGTCCTTTCGGGTAGCTTTGTTAAGCTTCCAATAGTCCATACAAACCCTCCAACCGGTCACAGTCCTGGTTGGGATTAACTCGTTGTTTTCGTTGGTTATCACGGTCATGCCTCCTTTCTTGGGAACACATTGCACCGGGCTTACCTATTTGCTGTCGGAGATAGCGTAAATAATACCAGCATCTAACCATTTAATTATCTCTTTACGCACTACCTCCTTCATTGCTAGGTTTAACCGCCTTTGGGCATCAATAGTCGGCTTATGGTCTTCCTCTAGAAGGATTTTGTGCATGCAGATTGCCGGACTAATGCCCTGAATGTTTGCTATCGTCCATCCTATCGCCCTTTTATGCTACCTCAACATGTCGATCAGTTGTCGTTCCTGTTCCTGCGGCAGCTTAGCAGAGATGATTACAGGCAGTGTGTCATCACAACCAAGATAAGCATATTTAAGCTGCCCTGGCAGGGGCTTAAGTTCTAAGACAGGTGGTTCAACAGTAGAGGGCTTTTGGATTAAATGGTTATCCGAAGTGTAATTCAAGGGTTCGAATAACTTACCTGGACGATGGTCTAACCAGTTTACCTCCTCATGACCTTCAGTATCTGATGTATCGGATTCTGAGGAGTCGCTGTCGTCGGTGCTGTCATCGTTGTTGTCGTCGTTGCTGTCGTGACAGGCCTGTAGATGGCTGTCATAGCAGTGACCAAATTTTATATCACGGCAGCCCGACCTGATGCAGGGGTAATCAAAGGTCACTTCAATGATGGCCTTGCATTCCTCGTCCACATCGGCATGTTTCATTGCTTGGAGAACATTCAACTTAATTTCTTGATCGTTCACACGCATGGTGAGTTCTCCTTTCTCCACATCAATCAATGATCTTCCCGTGGCTAAGAAGGGTCGCCCGAGGATGACTGGTGCGTTCTCATCTGCCTCACAATCTAAAATAAGAAAGTCAGCAGGAAAAATGAGCTTATCCACTCTTACCAAAATATCTTCAATTTTTCCCTCGGGGTGAACGTAAGAGCGGTCGGCTAGCTGTAGGGTAACTGTCGTGGGCCGCGCCTTCCCAATACCTAATTTCTGAAAAACAGATTTGGGCATTAGATTAACACTAGCTCCAAGATCACAAAGTGCCTTACCCACAAATTTGTCGCCGATTACGCAAGGTATGAGGAAGCTCCCCGGATCCTTCTTTTTCTGGGGTGGCTGCCTATGAAGAATACTCATGCAACCTTCTTGCATCCTTACCGTTTCAAATTCCCCAAGTTTAGATTTTTTAGACATGACATCCTTGAGAAATTTAGCATAACCGGGCATCTCCCTAACAGCATCTAACAACGGAATATTAATATGAACCTGTTTAAAAATATCATAAATCTTTTTAAGTTGAGATTCATGCTTAGCTTGCTGTATCCGTTGAGGGAAGGGTGGTGGGGGACGATAATCAGCAATACGTCCTTCCCACTGCATGCGAATCTGAGGACGATAATCATCTTTTTTCTCCTATATCGCTTCTGCTGTCGTGACAGGCTCGTCGGCAGCAGTCTGTTTATCACATGTCGGGGCAGCTTCCTCGGCAGGTTTATCCAAAGCAGGGTCCTTTTCTGTTTCAGCTTCTTTTTCCGGCCCTGGTAGTTTCTTCCCACTCCTAGTAGTAATCGCCTTACATTGCTCATGTGGGGGCGGTCTAGCATTTTCAGTATTGCTAGGGAAACCTCCATTCTGCCTCGGCTTAATATGTTGTGACACCTGACCCATTTGTGTCTCTAGAGATTTCAAGGTAGCCTCATGGTTTGTCATTCTCATCTTAGTTTCATCTATAAAATTTTCCGTCTTCTTGACAAACTGATTTATATTCTCCATATATGTACCAGTCTGAGACATAAAAGTGGCTAGAGTCTATTCCAATACGCTACTCGTGGCAGGTGGTGGCTGTTGTTGCTGCTGCGGCGGCAGGCTCTGCGGCAGGTTCTGCGGCGGCAGTTGCTGTCGCGTCAACAATCTAGGACCCCCCTGATTCTGATGATGTGCTTGCGGATTCAGGGCATTGTTAGGGTTACTCTAGGAAAATTTGGGATCCTTCCTCCAATTGGGGTTGTAGTTGTTGGAATTGTAGTTCGGCTTGTAATTTCCAACATATTTTCCCTCTTCTATATTTATAGGGCACTCATCCCTACTATGATTTCCCTCACAAGTAGCACAAACTTCCTCGACAGCAAACCCTCGTAAGTCCTCTTCATTCAATAAGTGTTTCATGGCTTTAGTGAGGAATGCTACCTGTGATTTCATAGTGCTGTCGGCCTCATAGTCCTTGACAGCAAGTACCCGTTTACCCCCTCTTCTAGCTGTCGGAAATTGCTCCTCATTCTTGGCTAAATGTTTCAGAACTTGCAATGCCTCGTCCGGATCTTTATCCAATAATAATCCATTTGCTGCAGAATCAATCCGAATACGAGTTTGTAAGTTAGCAGCATTATAGAATTTTGTTACCTGATTCCAGACAGGGAATCCATGCATTGGGCAGTTCCGTAGAAGAGTAGTAAATCTGTCCCAGGCCTCGTGCATCGGCTCGTCATCTTCCTGTTGAAAAGTAGCAATTTCATTACGTAATCGCTCAGATAAATGTGAAGGATTAAAACGAGATAAAAATTCACGAGTTAGATCTGCCCAAGTCATAATGGAACCCGGTGTAAGTTTATTCCACCACGTTTTAGCTCTGTCCCTCAATGAATGGGGAAATAACCGAAGCCTCAGTATCTCCGGACTAACTCCTGGCAGTCTAAACGAACCACAGATCTCCTGGAACGTTTTGAGATGCTCCCTAGCATCTTCTGTCGCAGAACCACCAAACTGCCCGGCGTTGTTGATCATACTAAACATGACAGGTTTAAGCTCAAAGTTGTCAACATCAATATCCGGCAGCGTGGTCTCCAGCTCTACATGATCGTTCAACATGTAGTCACGACATGATCTCCGTCTATCTGCCCCAGGCGGGTCGACGACAGGTGGGTTATTATCGCCAAGGGGTGGTATGAAACCACCAGCAGGTTGGTTATGGCCCATCTTCTCTAGCTGTTCTTCGAGATATTCATTTCTGTCTAAAAGTCGGCGAAGTTGTTTCTTGAGATTGAAGGAACGTTCGATCTCCGGATCTAATTTATACTCAGGATCTTCACCTCTTTTGGATCTGGGCATAAACAAGAAAACCTCGTGAAAAGCAAGAGTTGAAAACACAAAAGAAAAATTAAAGAAAAACTAAAAATAAAAACGAAAATAAAAACAAAAAGTGCAATAAAAGAAAGATGTAGTTATGTTGCCAATCCCCGGCAACGGCGCCAAAAACTTGTTGCGTGTAAAATAGTCTATCGCAATTGTAGTGCAAGTGTACACGACGCAAGTAGTAAAGTGATACTAAGTATCGGATATCGTCTCCACAGGGATTGGGCTAATAGCTTCACTTTGTTTACTGCACGAAAGTAAAGGAAATAGTTGAGAGATTTGTCACGAAAATAATAAGTAAAAACGTAAATAAAAAGATTGAATTATCAAGATAGAGAGAATGGGCTGGTATTGAATTGTTCGGTAGTGCAGGTATTGGATTGCTTAGGATCTCCAGTTCTGTCGTCGCTCCCGTCGCCGACAGCACCTGTCGCGGCGTCTGTCCATTGGCTGTCGCGGCAGCAGACACACCAACTCCGTACTTCAAGCTTGGCAAGAATCCCATATCTGCCTTGCCCTATCCCTAGGCACAAGTCTGTCGATGAACACGTCTTTGATGATACCTCCCGGCGTGAATCGAAGGATGAACACCGATGTGTATGAATTCTTCCTTAGCCACTTAACCTCGCCCTATCCCTAGGAACGAGATGGTTCAACTATAAACTAGAGAACGCGCTCTTATCTCTTTCGTATACTTAACTCTCCCGATGCTAAGTAAATGGATAACCTCACAATGCTCTCCCGATGCTCTTGCAAGATATTAAAACCAAGATAAAAGAACTTGAAGTTTATTTTATTGAACTTGAAAAAATCCTAAAACAAAGCAACCCTTGCAACTACTTTACAAAACAACCCGTAGCCCTAGGGGGAATTTAGAACATGTCGGTGACAGGTGGACGGCAGGGGTTTGGTTTTGGTTATGGGGTAATCCGTTATGCTCCTAGGTTAAATCTATGCCCTTATATAAGCTTTGGGCTCAAGTTATCTAAGGTAACAAGGATTACAACTTTAATTAAAAGTAAGATTCTAATAAAGACTAAATCTCTAAAGTCTCCTACTTTCCAGCCGCATCCTAGCTTTTAGGAATTTCCTCTCCTTGAGCTTTGGCTTGACATATCTTTTGATCCGGGGCTTGGAAAAATATTTGGCTTTCACACGACAGACGAGCAGATTTTTCTCTATCTATCGAGGTCCACTTGACTTTTCCTCTTCATAAGTTTGCTGTCACCATGCTGTCATGACAGGTCTATGACAAGTTCGTCTTCTTCGGCTGCTTGTCCAGTTCCGCTCTTCTGTTTATCTGCCCTGCGCCTGTCTTCATCGTCTACTATGACAGATACCTGCAAAAATAGCCATCTTTCAGTAGAATCCGTGCCTTTTATATAATTGTGATGTTTTATTGAAAACTAACCTAAATGCAATGCAATGATGCTTGAATGCAGCAGAAATATGGGTTAAAAAGGGTGTAAATAATAGAACTTTTACATACTCAACACCGAAGCACCAATTCAAGCTTCCGGATCAACAACTCTTGGATCCAAAGATGCCTCCCTTGTTTTAACACATCAAAGCAGAGGATTAATGCATCATCATGCATTAATAGCTTCAATGAAAGCACCTAAACTCGCTGCTCTCATCCACACTCCATTTTCGGCCACCAAACACAACTGAAAATGCATCCAAACCACCTCTCAACAAAGCCCAGCCATAAACCATCAAAACCAAACATCTTTTAACATCATTTAACACCTAAAAAGAACCTACTAACATCCTTATACCTCCAGCAACACCAGATCCACAAGATCACCTCAAAAACAATCAATAATCACAAGCTAAACTTAGGAAACTCAAACTATCCGGGATTGCATTACTCAAAACTCAATTCCTTATCAATTTAGAGTCCAAATAACATCAAAAACACATCTCAAATCACAGATTTAATAGATCAAACGAAAATCATCAAAAATCACCAAATCTTGCATTATAAGCCAAGATCCAAATCACAACTCAAAAGCCTTTAATAAAACATCAATTAAGGAATTAAAACTTAGGAATTTCAGTAAAGAACTGATAGTTTAGAGGAGAAGGACGTTCTTACCTCTAAACTTGAGTTTCTCCTCTTTTTGGAATCAAAAACCTTGATGAATCAAGTAGCAAATGATGAGGTTTTGTAGATATGTTGATTAGGAATCAAAAGAGAGTTGAAAGGAGGGATTTAGGTGAGAAAATCAGAAACAATTCTCTGGAAAGAAAGTGTTTGGGTTGAGAGAAAATGAGAGAAAAGAAAATTGGAAGTTAGTTATCAAAATGGCCAAAATGGCTTTCCCTCCTCTTTTGATATGTTTTAAAATCAGAATATATCTTAAAATATCTTAGAAAAATCTGGAGAAACTACTTTTGGAATAATAGCTCCTTAAAGATTCAAAGTTTCAACCCTTTATAAAACAGTCACCAAACTTTCAAAAATTACATTTTGGTCACTAGCCAAAATGTCACCCTTCCAAAACTCATTTTCCAAAATTGATTTCACAGTTCACTTAATTATATTCAAAGATGATTTTAGAACATTTTTCCATATTTTTAATGCAACCCGAACTAGGCTTTCCTAATTTCACCTTTTTAGATTCGAACAGCACTTTGACCAATCCGGTCAACGCTCAAACTTCCAAGCCCAAAACCGGGGCGTTACACGTTGTGTTTTGGGGAGAATTGTGTTAACTCCTTGTTTGAGCAGTGTTCATTGTTGTTTTAGACTTGTAATTGGCCTTTGGTTATTGGTTTGTTCCTTGTTATGCATTTTAGTATCTTGCTTGGTTTGTTTGCTAGGTTGCATGCCTATAGTTTACCTTTGATGCAAAGTGTCATCATTTAATGTTTAATATGCCATGAATGATTGGGGATTGATGTTTAAATATGTTGTATGCATGTTGGAATGGTTTAGTATGGATTAAAGTGTAAAAAACCAACAAAAGATGTCATTACAAGCCCATGTGTTTCGGTACACTAGAGCCTGTACCGAAACAATGAGCCTTAAATGGCCTAAGGGTTTCGAAACAGGGATGGTCTGTTCCGGTATGTTTTGCCACTATAAACCCTTGTTCTAAAACACCTCCAAAGGTGTTTCGATACAAGCCTGTGTTCCGAGCCCTATGAACCAGTTTCGGTACGCCTATTTCGATACAGGGCTAGCCTGTACCAAAACGGCAGGCTGGTAAGTTAGTTGATGGAATATTCTGAAGTTCTAATTCTTTGCGTTTTGGTCCCTGAGTGTTGTGGATGCAATTAAATGAGTATGGATGATTTCTTAGAGCTGATTTTTGACAGAGATCCATGTAATGTGAGTAATTAAAGGCTGGTAACATAAAAATAGCATAGGTCTCTATATTTTTGTAAAATTACAAAATGGTTCCCAAAATGTATTTGAATGCAATTGAGTTTCAATTCGTTATCTGATCGAGTTGCAAATTGTTCCGCTGCGATGTTAAACACTTATGATCCCAATGAGCATCTAGACTAGATAAAATAAAAAATAGGGTTGTTTATTGAGGTAAACCTTCCCGGTTTACTTCAGTATTCCCTGTGGGACCTGTTCGGTTCGATCTATCGTCTAGACCGTATCGAGGGGGTTACAACTCTAATGTTTTATTCAACCTCAAATTGCTTTTCTTCATTCAAACTTTTCTTCATGGATTCAAAGATTTTCCTCTTGGAAATTTGGTCTTCATTCACTTGGCTTGGTGTAAGAGGTGCTAATGTGATCTTTTTACTTTCAAACACAAAAGAATAGTAGTTGGAGTAGCCATCATGAATTTCCTTTTTGTCGAATTGCCACGGGCGTCCAAGAAATAGATGGCTTGCGTTCATAGGCACTACATAACATAGTATCTCATCCTTGTACCTTCCAATGGCAACTGGAACACGAACTTGCTTTATAACCTTTATCTCTCCGTCGTCGTTTAGCCATTAGAGTTTGTATGGATTTGGGTGTTTGGAAGTCTCTCAATCATCATAGTGCTGGCCACGTTTGTGCAGCTTTCACTATCGATAATCACATTGCACACTTTACCATTTACATGACAACGAGTGTGGAAAATGTTCTCCCTTTGATTACCTTCCGTTGGGTGGATGTTTAAGGCTCTTTTAATCACGAGAACTTGTCCTAAAATGGATGGAAGATTGCAAAATTTTGGAGACATTGTTAGAAAATAAAAGTAAAATAGGACATCACCAAACATACACACACACAAAAAACCTCACTGTCACTCCAAGGAAGAGAAAATGTCACACAATTCACTCGTGTTTCACTCTGGGAATTTTAGGCTTTTACTTCCCCTTCTATGCTCACAACTCTCTGCCTTTTACCACTCTATCTCTCGACATAAGTTCTTGAATGAACTAACTCAGACTTTGCCAAACTTCTCTTCAGTTTTGAATGGCATTTGGGTTACAAGAAAGGTTAGACTAGGAAATAGAAAAGAAAGACGAAATGAATAGAATGAATGAAAAAAATAAAAAAATAGATTCGTTACCACAAAACTTACTTACAATCCGATCGCGAACAATCAAACTTGAGGAACTTCTCCGAGTCGGATGCTTGCTCGTTTGTGATTTGCCTTCACCCTTTTTGTTCTTCTGATTTTTCTTCTCTTTCTTTTTTCTGTTTGTTTGTACTATCCGAATTCCTTAAGTATTAGGACAAGGAATTCTGATTTTGCCTCATGTTTTTTTTGTATATTTCGAAGAAGAGAGAATTTTTTTTATCAGAAATTGATACCACATGATGCGCTCCAACTCTCCAATTGGTGTTGTAAAGAGAAGCTTTGATTGTCCCGACCATGAATGCAAGTAAGCCTTGATCCTCCAGATGTCTTCTTAATGAAATTGGAAAGAAATGATGAAGACAGAGTAGGATGCGGAAGTATGGTAGTCGATGGTATGAATGAAAGGGATGAAAGGATGAATTTGGTGAAGGGTTTATGGCTGTTCAGATATGATGGTGAATGGAAAGGAAAAGAAATGGACTGAAAATGAATGAAGTGTATTCAAAGTATCAAAGAAAGAAATTATACTTAGAGTATAAACTTGTTTTTTAATTGAAGGACTTTGAGGGTGGTAATAGAGACTTAGACTGATGATTAAAATAATCAACAATCTAGAGTATCAAGAATGAAAATAGGAAGACGCCACAAACCTTAGAACAAGCTTGATAAGTCAACAAGTTCTTAAAAGAAAAAGTTTGAGAGAAAACCTCACAAAAGAATAATTTATATTCAAGAAAGTTGTGTGTTTACAAAATGAATTTGGACTCCTATTTATAAGATTACAAGGGGTGGACGAAATAATACAAGGGTGAAAAGTTGGCCAAAAAGGCATAAGAAGGCCTTGTGTTGGTTCAACAAAGGCTGGTGATGATTCGGACATGTTGTGTCTCCCTCCAAGGCTGATTTTGGCGCCCATTTGAGTGCTTCCCTCCAATTTTAGGTGCTCAAATTTGTTCCCCTCCAAGGCTGCTCGGTTGTGTCCCTTGGGGAGGGGACATGTCCTTCTGGGGTTGAGCTGAAGATAGTAGAGTGAGATGAGTTGAGCTTCTTGAGCTAAGGGTGAGCTGGATTGAGCTGAACTAGCTAGCTAAGTGAACTTCACTTAGTTTAGGAGCTGAATTGAGCTGCTACGAGCTACCCTTAGCTAGGTGAGCTTATCTTGAAGTGTCCTTGAGCTAACTCGAACTATCATGAGCTGGTTGGAGCTATTTTAGAGCTTGTATCCTTTGGTCGAATTGAGTGAGCTTGTGTGAGCTAATTTCATCTTGTTTAGAGCTACACGAGCTAATAATGAGCTGCCATTCAATCCCCTTGCTTTTGTGGTTCATATGCCCTACAAGAATAACATAAAAACATCATAAGTAAATGCAAATTAATATAAGTGATTACCTATGATATAAAACAAAAAATAGACTAAGTAAAGATGTGGCTAACTTTAGCTAAGACTTGCATGATGTTAATATAAGATATGGAAATACATGGTAAGATCCGAATGTATGATGCATAAGGATGAACATGGTCACATCATACTCATAAGTAACATGAATGATATAAATGACTAGAATGAAATGTGCATGCTTAACTAAAGGTAATGTAAATATGTGACTAAAAAGAATGTAAAGAAGGTAAGCTAAAACTCCATTTTCTTTCATCCTTGTGATACAAGATGAAAGCATTGTGGATACGAGTAGGTGGCTGAATTGGATCGCATTATTTGGTCACCCAAATTTAAAAAGGTTATTCTCGCCACTTACGTTTGAAAACTTTTTTGTTTTGGTCATTGGACCGTTAATCTCTATTACTTGACTAACGAGTAGCTGACATGGCACCTTTAAAAATCGGGTAAACTACACCAATAGTCACCAAACTATTAATTTTTTTCCTATTTTGATCACCGAACTATTTTTTTTGAAATATCATAGGGAGTTGAATTTGATCCAAGGAAGTGAAAATGAGAGATATGTGTTCTTATGTGTCGAGACCTGAAGGAAAGTTAAGGTATTCTAGGAAGAACAACAAGCAGAAAAATAAGAAGAATTGTAAAAGAATGAAAAGCTTCGAGAAAATGGTTTCTAATGGGCTTCCCGACCCATCTTCCGATGACTTTTGTAGCTCAAATGCTCCACCTGATCATCACTTTTCCTTCTCGAACTTGACCTTTCAAGGTATTTTCTTCATTCTATCTATGTTATCGCAACTAGGTTTTTTATGTTTTTGCGATTTTGTTTAAGGATTCTTGTGTGTTCATGGATTTTCATTTTTCTAGTTGATTTGCTTGGTGGGTTTTTGATAGAATATAGACTTGACAGTAAAGGAATGAAGAAGAAGAAGTGCAGGAGTGAAGAAGATGAAATGCAAAAAGAAGTAGAAAGGCTTTGATTGTTATTAGAGAATGATATCGAATACAACATGAATCTTTACATAGAACTAGTGTTTGTATTTATACACATTGAGAGTAACTGAATCTATAACAGATTCTTGATCTTCATCTTTCTTTTAATGATGAAAGATGGTGACAGCTCAATACTAAGCTGTTACAGCAGTTATAACTGCTAACATTCTTCCTATCTTCTCCCCTTTTATGAAAAACAAAAGAAACAAGTTGCTGTTGATGAAACAAGAAGAACCAGGTTGCTGTTAGTTGTATCAGAAATACACTGATTGCTAATACACTTCCTATCTTCTCTTCTTTGTTAAAGAAAAAACACAACTAGGCTGAGAAGATTAACACAACTCTTCAGAACAAAAAAAAGTTGCTGACCCTTGTTTGAAGTTCAGTAGGTGAGAAAACTCTAAGTTTCTGTCGAAGATGCATAAAGAAGGCTGCTGACAAAGGTTTGGTGAAGACATCAGCTATTTGTTCTGAAGCATGAACATAATTGACTTGAAATGAACCTTCAGTGACCTTTTCTATGACAAAGCTGAGATCAAGCTCAACGTGCTTGAGTTTTGCATGATGAACTGGATTGGCTGAATGTGCAATAACATTGGTGTTGTCACACCAGATAACTGGAGTTTTTGAGAGCTGAATTTTGAGTTCAGCAAGAAGAGACTTAACCCACATAGCATCACAAATGGAATCTGTCAGACTCCTGAATTCGGCCTCAGTGGAAGATCTGGAAACAACTGATTGCTTCTTTGAACACCAAGAGATCAAATTTCCTTCAAAGAACAGACAATGACCTCCTGTAGAACGCTTGTCATCTATGTTTGTTCCCCAATCAGAATCAGCATATCCAACTAGATCATTAGTTAACGAATTGTTACTGAAGAACAACCCATGTTCTATAGTACCTTTAAGATACCTTACAATCCTTTTAACAGCTTTCCAGTGCTTGTCTCGAGGGGCTTGCCTATACTGACTTACTTTATTTACAGAAAACTGTATATCTGGTCTAGTAGTACAAATATGATGTAGAGTTCCAACAACTTGTCTGTACAGAGTACAGTCTTCAAATGGATCTCCATCATTCAAAAAGAGAGGAGGAGAAGTTACCATGGGAGTAGGAGTAGACACAGCTTCAAGCATCTTTGTTTTTTTCTAACAATTCCAGAATGTGTTTCTTTTGATTGAGCACTATGCCTTGTTCCACAGGAACCACATTCATACCAAGAAAGAAAGTAAGCTTTCCGAGATCTTTAAGAGAAAAGGCACTGTTAATCTGTTGTACAACAGAATCAATTTCTTCTATGCTGTTACCAGTTACTACTATGTCATCAACATAGACCATGATATACACAATGCTACCTTTTGACTCTCTAAAGTATAGGGAAGAATCAGCTAGGGAGGAGGTGAACTTTAACTGAGAAGTCAAAAGACCCTTAAACTTGTCAAACAAAGCTCGAGGATCTTGCTTGAGACCATATAGAGACTTCTGAAGCTTACACACTAACTGTTGACCACTGGCATCCTTTTGTTCAAAACCAGGTGGCTGCTGCATGTATACCTCCTCTGAAATATCACCATTCAGGAATGCATTATCCACATCAATTTGTCTCAGAGCCCATCCATTATTCAAAGCCACACTCAAAAGAATTCTCACTGTGACAGGCTTAACAACAGGGCTAAACGTTTCAGAATAGTCAAACCCAGCTTGTTGAGAGAAACCTTTTGCAACAAGTCTGGCTTTGTACCTTGAAATGCTTCCATCAGCATTATTTTTGACCTTGAAAAGCCACTTACATCCTATTAGAAGACAGAGGAGAAGCCTGATTAGAAGACTGAGGAGAGATAGACTGAGTATTATCCTAATTTTCAGCTTCAATAGATGGATCATCAACCACAACACGAGGGGCAGTAGAAGAGGAAGGTGACACTTGCTCTAAAGCAGAAGGTACAGATGATACAGGAGGATCTGAAGGAATGAAGTCACAAGGTCCGGAAGAAGAAATAGAAGGATCAGTAGAGAAAGACTGAAACCCAGAAGAACTAGAACTGGTCTGAAGACTGGAGCTTGAAGCAGAACAACCCTGAGGAGAAGAATTGATGTTCCTAGGAGAAACAAACTTAACTTTAAGAGGCTTAGAATCAGAAGAAGTAGAATGAGATTTAGAATGAGATTACTTCTTCTGCAAGCAAGGAAAAAACTTTCATTAAACTGAACATGCCTAGACACATAGAGTTTACCTTCACTGTCTAGACATTTGTATCCATGCTGATTAGAACAATATCCCAGAAAAAGACAAGGCTTAGACCTAAGCTGAAGCTTATGTTGGTTAAAAGGCCTAGTTAAAGGAAAACATTGGCAACCAAAAACTTTCAAAAAACCATAATCAGGAACCTTTCCAAAAAAAATTTCATAAGGAGACGATCCTCTTAAAACCCTAGTAGGTAACCTATTAATAAGATAGACAGATGTATAGAAGGCATCAGACCAATATTTAAAAGGCACGCCACTTTGAGCTAACAAAGTTAAACCAAGTTCTACTATATGCCTATGTTTCCTTTCAACCCTACCATTCTGCTCAGAAGAATAAGGACACGTATTAACAAAATGAACACCTTTTTGCAAAAAAATATTGTCCTAAAGGCTTAAATTCAGAGCCACTGTCAGATTGAATAGCCTTTAACTGACAACCAGTTTGTCTTTCGACCATATTATGGAAGTTAACAACTACATTAGGCACATCAGATTTTCTAGCTACAAAATAGATCCAGGTATATCTAGTAGCAGCATCAAGAAAACTAACGTAATAAGCATAGTTATTAGACAAGAGAGGAGCAGGTCCCCAGACATCCATTTGAACATGTTCAAGAGGTTTACTATAAACAGATACAGATTTCTGAAACGGACGCTTATGACTCTTACCAAGCTTACAGGCTTCACAAAAAAATTCCTCTTTATTGATAACAGAAAAATTACAAATCTTAGACAATTTGGCTAGGGTATCAACAGAAGGATGCCCAAGCCTTCTATGCCATACATGAAAACCAACAGAAGAATTACAGGCAAAAACATCAGCAGAAGAATTACAATCAGTACATGCATCAACTAAAGAACCTGAACCAGCAAGAGAATTTCCACAGAAACCAGCAGAAGAACCACCATGAGCAGCAGACTCATCAGAAACAAATTTGTACAGACCTTCACTTTGAAAACCTCGAAGCATCTGTTGACGAGTTGTCAAATCCTTAACAACACACGAGTCAGGAAAAAATTCAATGGAAACATTGTTATCTCGAGTGAATTTAGACACGGACAACAGATTTTTTTTAATCGAAGGTACATGTAACAAATTAGTAAGAACAAGAGGTCTAACAGATGAATTAATAGATGAATTACCTATACTAGATATAGCAACAGTAGACCCATCTGCTACACTAACTTTACCAGAACCAGAATAAGACAAAGGGAAATAGATATTACCTACATCGGGTGTGAGGTGAGAAGTCGCACCGGAATCTGGGTACCAGGCTGCATCGCCAAACACAAAGTCATCACACACCGCAGCAACTGACGCGACTACAGGTTCTGCAGAAGACGGAGGAACGGAACCGGACAAATCAGTCTGATTCGAACCTTGAACACCCTGACTTTGAAAAACATTTCCCTGATACGCCGTCACCGGTGTTTGACCAAACGAGCCTTGAAACGATTGATCCTCACCAGTATCTTCCAAATAGGAGACTTGATTAGCAGAGCCACCAATACCTTCGAACGCCTGGTCGAAACGGAAATAGCATCTGCCGGCAAGATGTCCAATCTTGCCGCAGATCTGACACTACGGCCGAGACCGACCACCGTTAAAGAACCGTCCTCCACGGCCTCTGAACGGCATCCCCCCTCGATTAGGGTTCAGCGGTCGAAAGACAGGAGTGGCTGGCCGTTGAGGAGTCGAATAAGCAAAGGCATTAGGGTAACCAGCATTAGGACTGTTATTAGTTGGGCCACTAAACGGGCCGCCTTGATGATTAACTTGATACACATTTGCAGACCCAGTCGGACCATGAGCGTAATTCACCAACGACCCATGAGACAAAAACTCAAGTTGCCTGGATTCAGTGTCTAGCAGAACACTGGCAACACCGTCGAGTTTGTACGGCTGTTGACTCGACGTAATCACAGCAACCACCGGCTCATACTCCGGCGGCAACCCTGTAAGTATAGCCGAAATATGCATCGTTTCTGTAAGGGGATTCCCACACGCAGCAAGACTATCACAAACACTCTGAATCTGAGCCAAGTACTCGCGCATCGATTGATCACGCTTCTGAATGTTCTTGAGAGAACAGTGCAGATGCATTATACGAGTAGTAGAAGTAACAGAGAATACCTGATGAATCTTGGTCCAAATCTGAAGAGCACTCTTGCAATTTACCAACGATAGAAGAATAGAAGGCCCGATAGAAGACAGTAACCAAGAACAGAGGGCACTGTCTTCTTGCTTGAATCTGGCATACTCTGGGCTAATTGAACGACGACCACCTTCTCCAGTGACAAATTGCTCAGAAACAGAGAAAGACTCATCAAGATGATCTTGAAGAGCCAAGCTCTCAATAGCAAATTGGATTTGCTGACGCCAGAGGAGATAGTTCGTGTCATCCAATCGAATGGAAATAGACTAGTTGGTGAACGGCTTAGAACTGTCAGAGACCTCTGATACCATGATAGAATATAGACTTGACAGTAAAAGAATGAAGAAGAAGAAGTGCAGGAGTGAAGAAGATGAAATGCAAAAAGAAGTAGAAAGGCTTTGATTGTTATTAGAGAATGATATCGAATACAACATGAATCTTTACATAGAACTAGTGTTTGTATTTATACACATTGAGAGTAACTGAATCTATAACAGATTCTTGATCTTCATCTTTCTTTTAATGATGAAAGATGGTGACAGCTCAATACTAAGCTGTTACAGCAGTTATAGCTGCTAACAGTTTTGGAGGTTGATATGCTTTTGGTTGTTGCAAGGGAAATTTTGGGGTTTTTTTAAGAGTCTGATTCTTTTTTTTTATGTTACCAAGAAATGCATGCCTCAATTATATAGGTTAAAGACTTTAAGTAAATAGTATTTTTTGTGATGTTGATGTAGAGGCTCGCGCTTTAGATGATCAATTGACAATTTTTTCTTCAAAACATAATAATCTGAGCATATTCCAACACTGGATTTTAATTTTGATTTTGATATAGATTTTTGTGCTTCGTTTTTGTTGATTATTAGAGGGAATGTAGATTAATGAGGGAGAATACCGAGTAGAATGTATCAATAAAACTGCATAATTTACTTAATTTTTATTGACAATATAAGTAGTTTGATCCATTAAAGATCTTAATTTGATGTTCTAGTCTATATTAAGCTTTAGCAAATTGGGGTTAGAACAAGTAGCAGATGCATATGAGCTGGTTGGAGTTTGATTGAGTTAGATTTAGCTATTGCAATGCTCTCATTGGTGGTTTCAAGACTACAATTGATGTTGCTAAGACTATGATTTCAATTTGATTATGTGAGCAGTATGATGATTTTGAACAATTGTTTCACATGGTCAAGGGCTTTTGATTGATATTTGGTAAAGTTATTTCAAGTTTCAAGCTTTGTTGTTAAGGATTGTAGTTTGTTAGGTAGGACTTCAATATCATTGTTTGTGGCTTGATGCATAATTTGCTATACATCTACTTGAAGAGGTAGAAACTGTGAATAGCTTAATGGATATCAGTGCATATTTGCTTGATCTGTTACCTTTAAGAACTCATAACAAGGATGTGATATATATATATATATATATCAATTTTTAAAAGAATGTTTCCTTCCTTTGATAGATATGATGTTTTGGTTATACGTTGATCATTGAATTCAACTTTCTTCCAATCTCTGTAAAATGTTTCTCCTAGTTCTTGTTCTGATGCATTCTATTTTGAAATTAGTGTTTATTAAGCTGATGATTTGTGATGCTACCTTGGTAGGGAGTGAGGACTTGTGGTTTGATCCAGTTGCAGTATTTGAATCCGACTGTGACAAGGAGTTTGAAAGTGTTTAGGAGGGTATGATGTTTTGAAATGATGCTTTGACCTCTCATTTAGACTAATTTTGTTTCACTCGAAGATTATCAATAGTGGTTACCATTGATTACATATGTATCTACATGTGCAGATGTGCTATCTTTAAATGGTCTCGAAGGTGAATCTGGATCCAGTATTTCATCTTTAACCGATGCTAATTGTAGAGACCATTCTTATTTAGTTGAAAATACGAATAAACTAGGGGATGTATCATATGGAAATTCTACATGCAGCGTTGTGCGTGAGGCCACATTAAATACCATTATTGAGGTCTTCAAATCGGAAGATGGTGACTAAAATAGAAAAAATATATAATGTTAGTGAAGATTTTGCAAAAAAATAGTTTGGTAACCAAAATTGAAAAGAATAAATAGTTTGGTGACTACTGGTGTAGTTTACCCAATTTTTAGCCAAAAGGTCAAAAATAGCCCCCAACGTTTCACATTTTGGCCATTTTAGCCATATCCTTTTTTTTTGTGCAAACAACTACCCAACGTTTTATTTTTCGTGTAAATTTCACCCTTGTTGGATGAAAATTGTTAGTCAACTAATGTTCAACGCTTGAGGCTGACGTGACATGTCTGTATGGCATGGGGAGATAACGTGGCACTACCACATAGCATTTTTGCTGACGTAGTATTTTAAAAAAAATCATTTTTAAAGAAAATATTTTTTAAATATTTTTAACCAATCGTCACATCAGCAAAGTGCCACGTGGTAGTGCCAAGTCATCTTCCCATGCCCTGCAAACATGCCACGTCAGCCTCGGGTGTTGACTGTTATTTGACTAACAGTTTTCATCCAACAAGGGTGAAATTTGAACAAAAAATGAAACGTTAGGTGGTTGTTTGCACCAAAAAAGGATAGGGCTAAAATGACCAAAAGGTGAAACGTTGGGGGGCTATTTTTGACCTTTTGCCCAATTTTTAAAGGCGCCATGTAAGATACCCATTAACCAAGTAACAGAGACTAACGATATAGTGACCAAAATTGTAACACCCAAAAAAATGAAAAAATGAGAAAATATTAGTAAAAGTGCAATCAGTGGGTTTTAAACCCATGACCCCTTGAGTGGAGTTCATGTAACTTAGCCGTGTGAGCTAAGGTAATTTCTGATTATAGTTTACCTCAGTTTTCTTTTATGTTTATTGTTTAATTTATACGAAAATTTAATAAAGGTTTGAACCCTTCAGCTACCCATTTACCCCTTCTTCATCGAGAGAGTGAGAGAGATCCAGAATCTTTATAGTCTCTCCACCTTCTCCAGCCCCGATCTCGGCCATCGTCGATCGGTGGTGTGCATGACCACCATTGGCGTGCTCGCTGCCGTGCCGAGAGCCTAACGCCACCAGCCACTCGCGGCCGTTCACCGTGGTTATCTGGTTAGAGATTCGTCGGAAACCTATGCCACGCCATCCCTTTTTCATCGTTTCAGCCACCGTCTGACGTCCGTGTTGCACACGGCCACCGCCATCTGAGTCCTCGTCTGTCCGTGTAAAAAACCCAGCTCCCCACTCGCTGGTGCGTCGCGCCATTCGCCGTTGAGAGCGAGTTGAAGCTTCGTCGAGAACCCTCTTGAACATGCCTCTATTTTTCCTCTGTTCTGGCCGCCTCTGTCATCGGCAAGGTGCGTCGACCGTGCAGGCGTGTTCAGCGTACGGAGGAGAGCAAAACCCAAGTGACCACCCTCTGTTCCGTCGCCGGCAGAGCCCTCATCGGCGCTTCGTCATTTCCGACGATCCTCGTCCTTTGTTAGGTGAAATCGCACCGTTTCAGTCCTCCGACGACCTTTTCCGGCGACTGACCGGTGAAACTTCATCGGGAGGGTATTCTCAGTTCCTTGGATGCACGATGCTGAGGAATGTCGAATTCGGGTTCGAGGGTATTCAAATGTCGTATCATGAATCGACTGATGTAGCTCGGAGTTAAGGTAATACACTACTACCCCTTGTATGCTTTATGAACATGTTGATATTCGGTTAACGCATGCATGCTTATGATGACATATACTGTAAATTCTGCTTAAATTGAATCAGATTCGAGCAATAAGTATGGATATTAATACGACCAAATTATCCGAATAAGATTACTAATGGGCTAACAGTATTAGAAGTTCTAATAATTAAATTCAGTTAATCCGCAACTCAATCATCAGTAGGTAAGAATCGAGGCCCAAGATACGGAGTGAGAGATATTAATTATGAAATTACGAAAATGCCCTTGGAGGATAAGTATGACTAAAATACCCCTCTGATTAAGGAAATGGCCTAAAATCTGCATTCGACCTGATTATGCAAATTACACTACCCAAGATGTATGTTCTTTTGGAAAAGACTTCGGCATCATTATTCAAATGTGTGTGATACTAAAAGAAACTTGAATTTCCCCCAAGCTCTATATAACACATGAAGGTATAACGCCTAAAGATGAAATTACTGGAATTATTGTTGTATTCTTAAGTTGATCCGTACGACAATAAGGAATTCTTAATTAATCAGAATAACAATTTTACCCTTAAGTTCTAAAATGAGTAAATCGTCTGTAAGGGCCGAAGGGATTAGAATCACTTAATCTCTATCGAGTACGTAAACGATGAAGGTGCTAAATAGTAAAATTTGACGAAAATGGTGGATTTATCTCGATTTCCAAAATGACTGAAATGCCCTCTTGAGTTAAATGGGCAGTTATGCATTTGATGAAATTCTAGGATGTTTAATAAGACTTTAAGGGCTAAAGTGTCCCTAAGTGTTAGGAAGCACACTCATGTATGTTAATCACTCCTGATATTAATATAAGGGAGGAAGTTTTCCGCACAAAATATAAGTTCGGCTACTCTGTGGCAAGTCCTGTGGTGAATTATGAAAGCAACCATCCAAATTTATATTAAATATTGTAAATCGTCGTCGTTTCTAGGCTAAGTTACAAAATCACCCTGATAGTTAAAAGACTAAAATGCCCCCATTGACCAAAGTAATTAAAATAGCTCTGAATGTATTCGACATCGTAAAAGATCCTGACATAGAAATTTCCGAATGCCCAATTGGAAGCCAAATGAGCAAATAGACTTTCCTGAGCGACTGTTTATGCTTTGTTGGTATAAATTACCAAAATGTCCATATGTGATAAAATGACGATAATGCCCTTGTAAGCTTAAATGACTAAAGTACTCATGATATATCCAAACTTTCTAAGATCTTGATGTACCAATTCTTGAATACATAATATGAACCGTTTTACGAACCCTTTCTAATAGGAACCTCGTTCTGGAAATTCATCTAAATTGTCAAAAGTTTAATGCGTCCCCTTCTGTAAATGCCGAGTACCTTCAGGAAGTAAAATATTCCATCTAGTGTGTTCCATGTGTGCTATATTTTGTTGAATGAAGTGCATAATGATTTAATCATGAATAATATTATGTTTGATGAACTTGATATATGATGACATTCTCTGAATACCTGATATATGTCTGCTCAATCTGTATACTTGGTATGTGATCGTTTGATCTGTGATGGTATTGTCTGACTGTTTGATGAATTTGTTAGCATGATCTGTTAGTTTGACCTGTGATGAGACAATCTGTTTACATGATGAATGCTGAAAATGTCTGCTCTGCTCAATAGTATGCACATTTATTTGTCGAAAGCATGAACTTCTGTTTCTGATACTTTGAATAGAATATGCATGTTACATGTATTATGTAAATTATGTCTGGAATCTGAACACTGATTACTATCTGGGGTATACTGTTGGGTTATGTTATGAAGTCTCTATTGGTACAGCCCTGATCAAGCTGGTAAATCCTTATGGACTCAAGGTCTCCCCTTGAGTGGCACCTATGGCCATCGGGCCTAGGGTAAGTCCTTATGGACCTAAGGCATCCCCTTAGGTGGCACCTATGCCCATCGGGCCTAGGGTAAGTCTTTATGGATGCAGTTCTGGGGGATTTCATATTGGTGTAAGGTTAGAGGGTAATTCTCGTAAACTTCTGTATGAACATTGGACATTTGCATTTAATCTGTTATGTGCTCATATGATATGATGTTAAGTACTTATGTATGTTCGATATGTAACTCATTAAAACACACTAGGTTTTGTGGTTTAACTTCTCCAACCCGCCACTCTGTTGATTTCTTTGAACTATAAGCTCTCTTTTAATACTCAGTAACATAGAAAGAACACACCTTGTTGTCCTCAAGAATAGTTCTTCACTAAATTAATGAAACATAAATGGAGACAAGTATTGCTTGGAACATCATAAAAATGTTATGCCTACCATATATCTGCATAAGCTTATAGCATCTTTTGGTAGTTCTGTATTACTGAGCTTTTCCAAGCTTACGTTGTTTTTACCATCGCAGGTTAAAAGAAAATAGTATGACCTAATGTTTGACATCAGTGTTCGGAGTTCCTTCGGCGTTGCTTCTGGAGTACGGTACTGTATAGTTAGAGGGCATGTATGTCATGTATGGTTTCATGTCAGTGTCTGTAAAATACTTTCTAAAATTTTGTTATGTGTTTAAACGATTTCTTGAAATTGTATTTTAAACTGAAGTTGATTTTACAGTTTAATAAGTGTTTTGGGAAAGAAAAAAAATATTTTCATGTGTATTTTCACTGTGGGTCGCTCTTGTGACCCTAATGTGACTTCCTAGAATCCGTTGTAACGCATAGGCGTGTCTAGGGGGTTATATTTAGTGGTATCAGAGCTTAGAGTTGCGTCTTTCTGGGTAGATCTGTTGATCGTCTGTCGTAGGGTGTCTGGTCTGTGCATGCCCCTAGATCATAATCGTACTCCTCCGAGCCGAAACTCTGATGTCGAATCCTTTCTCTTGAAATAACTAAATCTAAGTATTATGCCTTCCTTAACTCAACCCCTGCTTGAAGAAAATGTCTCTAACATTCGTCTGTGTTTTGAATTAAATGGTTGAATTTGAATCTGGATAAGGAACTTGAGATGATTTATACTTGTGAATCAGATTAAGAATAGATGTTTGATCATGTGGGATAACCGATGTAAGATTTCATGAAAGGCTATTCGGTGATAACGACTGTGTTTGAAGATACCCTAACGGAAATGTGATAAAAACTCCATAAACTTCAGAGAGAAGTGTTTGCGATTGTGCCGAAAGTGTATAATCTGTGGTGCCTCTGTTAAACACGAAAGAAATAGTTGTCTGAATATTACGTTGAAGGTAAGTTATATCCATTAATGACCTTAGTTATGTTCTATCAGTACGAAGAAAGGCATCTCCTACATGGTGTGGCTTGGTATATCGTTAAATATCAACCCTGACTAAAATTTGATGTTTACATCCTGATTCTGGGAGTCGTCGTTGGAGTCCTAGAGTGCTTATCTGAACTGTAGTTGTAGTTTTTCATCTGAAAATTTCTGGTCAACCTAGAAGGGTAATTCGAACTCTGAAAGATATACTTTTGGGTGGTATGATTAACTTCTGTGGTAGATCGGAATGTCTCTTATCCTTGACTGAGACCGGTTATAATAAAAGTTATGAGATAAATGTTTGTTTTGTATCGTATGAAGTTCGGTATGGATGTTGAGTGTGTAAAAGTTCTATTATTTACACCCTTTTTAACCCATATTTCTGCTGCATTCAAGCATCATTGCATTGCATTTAGGTTAGTTTTCAATAAAACATCACAATTATATAAAAGGCACGGATTCTACTAAAAGAAGGTGCATTTTGCAGGTAGCTGCCTTGGTTGACGATGAAGGCAGGCGTAGAGCAAATAAGCAGGAAAGCTGAACTGGACAAGCAGCTGAAGAAGACGAACCTGTCATGGACCTGTCGTGACAGCAAGGTGACAGCAGATTTATGAAGAGGAAAAGTCAAGTGGACCTCGATAGATAGAGAAAAATCTGCTCGTCTGTCGTGTGGAAACCAAATAATTTTCCAAGCCCCGGATCAAAAGATATGTCAAGCCAAAGCTCAAGGAAAGGAATTCCCACAAAATAGGGATGCGGCTGGAAAGTAGGATACTTTAGAGATTTAGTCTTTATTAGAATCTTACTTTTAATTAAAGTTGTAATCCTTGTTACCTTAGATAACTTGAGCCCAAAGCTTATATAAAGGGCATAGATTAAACCTAGGGCATAACCGATTACCCCATAACCGAAACCAAACCCCTGCCGTCCACCCGTCACCGACATGTTCTAAATTCCCCCTAGGGTTACGGGTTGTTTTGTAAAGTAGTTGCAAGGGTTGCTTTGTTTTAGGATTTTTTTCAAGTTCAATAAAATAAACTTCAAGTTCTTTTATCTTGGTTTTAATATCTTGCAAGAGCATCGGGAGAGCATTGTGAGGTTATCTATTTACTTAGCATCGGGAGAGTTAAGTATACGAAAGAGATAAAAGCGCGTTCTCTAGTTTATAGTTGAACCATCTCGTGCTTAGGGATAAGGCGAGGTTAAGTGGCTAAGGAAGAATTCATACACATCGGTGTTCATCCTTCGATTCACGCCGGGAGGTATCATCAAAGACGTGTTCATCGACAGACTTGTGCCTAGGGATAGGGCAAGGCAGATCTGGGATTCTTGCCAAGCTTGAAGTACGGAGTTAGTGTCTGCTGCCGCGACAGCTAACGGACAGACGCCGCGACAGGTGCTGTCGGCGACGGGAGCGACGACAGAACTGGAGATCCTAAGCAATTCAATACCTGCACTACCGAGCAATTCAATACCAGCCCATTCTCTCTATCTTGATAATTCAATCCTTTTATTTACGTTTTTACTTTATTATTCTCGTGGCAACTCTTAAATATTTCTTTTACTTTCGTGCAGTAATTCAAGGTGAAGTCATTAGCCCAATCCCTGTGGAGACGATATCCGATACTTCGTATCACTTTCCTACTTGCGTCGTGTACACTTGCACTACCATTGCGATAGACTATTTTACACGCAACAAGTTTTTGGCGCCGTTGCCGGGGATTGGCAACATAACTACATCTTTCTTTTATTGCACTTTTTGTTTTTATTTTTATTTTTGCTTTCGTTTTTAGTTTTTCTTTAATTTTTATTTTGTGTTTTCAACTCTTGCTTTTCACAAGGTTCTCTTGTTTATGCGCAGATCGAAAAGAGGCGAAGATCCTGAGTATAAGTTAGATCCGGAAATCGAACGATCATTCAATCTCAAGAAACAGATTCGCCACCTTTTAGACAGGAACGAATACCTTGAAGAACAGCTAGAGCAGATGGCCCGTAACCAGCCTGCTGGAGGAGACATACCGCCTGTCGGCGACCCGCCTGGGGCAGATGGACGACGGTCATGTCGTGACTACATGCTGAATGACCATGTAGAGCTTGAGACCACACTGCCGGATATTGATGTTGATAACTTTGAGCTTAAACCTGTCATGTTTAGTATGATCAACAACGCCGGACAGTTTAGTGGTTCTGCGACAGAAGATGCTAGGGAGCATCTCAAAACGTTCCAGGAGATCTGTGGTTCGTTTAGACTACCAGGAGTTAGTCCGGAGATACTGAGGCTTCGGTTATTTCCCCATTCATTAAGGGATAGAGCTAAAACTTGGTGGAATAAACTTACACCGGGTTCCATTATGACTTGGGCAGATCTAACTCGTGAATTTTTATCTCGTTTTAATCCTTCACATTTATCTGAACGATTACGTAACGAAATTGCTACTTTTCAATAGGAAGATGACGAGCCGATGCACGAGGCCTGGGACAGATTTACTACTCTTCTTCGGAACTGCCCAATGCATGGATTCCCCGTCTGGAATCAGGTAACTAAGTTTTATAATGCTGCTAACTTACAAACTCGCATTCGCATTGATTCTGCAGCAAATGGACTGTTATTGGATAAAGATCCGGACGAGGCATTGCAAGTTCTAAAAAATCTAGCCAAGAATGAGGAGCAGTTTCCGACAGTTAGAAGAGGGGGTAAAAGGGTACTTGCTGTCAAGGATTATGAGGCCGACAACACTATGAAATCTCAGGTAGCATTCCTCACTAAAGCCATGAAACACTTATTGAGTGAAGAGGAAGTACGAGGGTTTGCTGTTGAGGAAATTTGTGCTACTTGTGAAGGAAATCATAGTAGTGAAGAGTGCCCTATAAATATAGAAGAGGGAAAATATGTTGGAAATTACAAGCCAAACTACAATTCCAACAACTACAACCCTAATTGGAGGAAGGATCCCAAATTTTCCTGGAGTAACCCTAACAATGCCCTGAATCCGCAAGCATATAATCAGAATCAGGGGGGTCCTAGATTGTTGACGCGACAGCAGCTGCAGCCGCAGAACCTGCCGCAGAACCTGCCGCCTCAGCAACAACAACAGCCACCACCTGCCACGAGTAGTGTATTGGAGCAGACTCTGGCCACCTTTATGTCTCAGACTGGCACGTATATGGATAATATTAATCAGTTTGTCAAGAAGACGGAAAATTTTATGGATGAAACTAAGATGAGAATGACAAACCATGAGGCCACCTTGAAATCTCTAGAGACACAAATGGGTCAGGTGTCGCAGCATATTAAACCAAGGCAGAATGGAGGTTTCCCTAGCAATACTGAAAATGCTAGACCGCCCCCACATGAGCAATGTAAGGCAATTACTACTAGGAGTGGGAAGAAGTTAACAGGGCCGGAAAAAGCAGTTGAAACAGAAAAGGACCCTGCTTTGAACAAACCTGCCGAGGAAGCTGTCCCGACAGGTGACAAACAGACTGCTGCCGATGAGCCTGTCACGACAGCAGAAGCGACAGAGGAGAAAAAGGAAGATTATCGCCCTCAGATTCGCATGCAGTGGGAAGGACGCATTGCTGATTATCGACCCCCACCACCCTTCCCTCAACGGATACAACAAGCTAAGCATGAATCTCAACTCAAAAAAATTTATGATATTTTCAAACAGGTTCATATTAATATTCCGTTGTTAGATGCTGTTAGGGAGATGCCCGGTTATGCTAAATTTCTCAAGGATGTCATGTCTAAAAAATCTAAACTTGGGGAATTTGAAACGGTAAGGATGCAAGAAGGTTGCATGAGTATTCTTCATCGGCAACCACCCCAGAAAAAGTAGGATCCGGGGAGCTTCCTCATACCTTGCGTAATCGGCGATAAATTTGTGGGTAAGGCACTTTGTGATCTTGGTGCTAGTGTTAATCTAATGCCCAAATCTGTTTTTCAGAAACTAGGTATTGGCAAGGCGCGACCCACGACAGTTACCCTACAGCTAGCCGACCGCTCTTACGTTCACCCCGAGGGAAAAATTGAAGATATTTTGGTAAGAGTGGATAAACTTATTTTTCCTGCTGACTTTCTTATTCTAGATTGTGAGGCAGATGAGAACGCACCAGTCATCCTAGGGCGACCCTTCTTAACCACGGGAAGATCATTGATTGATGTGGAGAAAGGAGAACTCACCATGCGCGTGAACGATCAAGAAATTAAGTTGAATGTTCTCCAAGCAATGAAACATGCCGATGTGGACGAGGAATGCAAGGCCATCATTGAGGTGACCTTTGATCAACCCTGCATCAGGTCGGGCTGCCGAGATATAAAATTTGGTCACTGCTGCGACAGCCATCTACAAGCCTGTCACGACAGTGACGACGACAGCACCGACGACAGCGACTCCTCTGAACCCGATACATCTGATACTGCAGGTCATGAGGAGGTAAACTGGTTAGACCATCGTCCAGGTAAGTTATTCGAACCCTTGAATTACACTTCGGATAACCATTTAATCCAAAAGCCCTCTACTGTTGAACCACCTGTCTTAGAACTTAAGCCCCTGCCAGGGCAGCTTAAATATGCTTATCTTGGTTGTGATGACACACTGCCTGTAATCATCTCTGCTAAGCTGCCGCAGGAACAGGAACGACAGCTGATCGACATGTTGAGGCAGCATAAAAGGGCGATAGGATGGACGATAGCAGACATTCAGGGCATTAGTCCGGCAATCTGTATGCACAAAATACTACTAGAGGAAGATCATAAGCCGACTATTGATGCCCAAAGGCGGTTAAACCTTGCAATGAAGGAGGTAGTGCGTAAAGAAATAATTAAATGGTTAGATGCTGGTATTATTTACGCCATCTCCGATAGCAAATGGGTAAGCCCGGTGCAATGTGTTCCCAAGAAAGGAGGCATGACCGTGATAACCAACGAAAACAACGAGTTAATCCCAACCAGGACTGTGACCTGTTGGAGGGTTTGTATGGACTATCGGAAGCTTAACAAAGCTACCCGAAAGGACCACTTTCCTTTACCCTTTATTGATCAAATGCTTGATAGATTAGCGGGTAAACCTTACTATTGTTTTCTTGATGGTTATTCAGGATATAATCAAATTGCTATTGCACCGGAGGACCAAGAGAAAACGACTTTCACATGCCCCTACGGTACGTACGCATTTAGGAGGATGCCATTTGGACTCTGTAACGCACCTGCCACCTTCCAAAGGTGCATGATGGCTATATTCTCGGACATGGTTGAGGACTTCCTAGAAATTTTTATGGATGATTTTTCTGTCTTTGGAGACGATTTTGAGAGTTGTCTAGGCAATTTACAAAAGGTGCTCGAAAGATGCGAAAAAGCTAACTTGGTTTTAAACTGGGAAAAATGCCACTTTATGGTGGATGAAGGGATAGTCTTAGGCCATAAGATTAGCTGCCGTGGGATAGAAGTCGACAGGGCAAAAATAGAGGTCATAGAGAAGCTGCCGCCACCAACAACAGTCAAGGGCATTAGGAGTTTTTTAGGGCATGCTTGTTTTTATAGGAGATTTATTGCCAATTTCTCAAAAATCACGAAACCCCTATGTCATCTCTTAGAGCAGAACCGACCCTTTGACTTTAATGAAGAATGTACTGAAGCATTCAAGGTTCTGAAGGAAAAGCTAGTGACAGCCCCCATAGTACAGCCACCAGACTGGACGCAACCGTTTGAAATTATGTGTGATGCTAGTGACTATGCTGTCGGGGCAGCACTTGGGCAGCGCAAAGATAGGCTATTTCATGTCATATATTATGCCAGCAAAACATTGAATGATGCCCAAGTGAATTATACCACCACAGAAAAGGAGCTGTTAGCTGTGGTGTTCTCCATCGACAAGTTTCGTTCTTACATACTTGGAACGAAGGTTATAATACACACCGACCACTCTTCCCTCAAGTATTTATTTGCAAAAAAGGATGCAAAACCTAGGTTGATACGATGGATCTTACTATTACAAGAGTTCGACCTTGAGATAAAAGATAAAAAGGGGACAGAAAATCAGGTGGCAGATCACTTGTCGAGGTTGGAGACGGGACAGAGTCTACCGCCAGATGAGACACACATACTGGAGACCTTCCCAGATGAGCAGCTCTTTGCTGCCGCACTAGCTGTCGCGACAGCCATGGCGGCAGGTAAGTCTTCTAACCTTCCTTGGTATGCTGATTTCGTTAATTTTATAGTTAGCGGAATATTACCTTCTGATCTTACTTACCAAGCCAGGAAGAGGTTTCAAAATGATGTTAAACATTATTATTGGGACGAACCTCTTCTTTTCAAAATGTGCGCAGATCAAGTTATAAGGAGATGTGTACCACACGAAGAACAAGAAGACATTCTCCATCACTGTCATGCTTCACAATATGGAGGACACTTAGGAGGCAATAAAACTGCTGCCAAGGTGCTGCAGTCAGGATTCTACTGGCCGACACTGTATAAGGACGCACAGGAATTTTACAAAAACTGTGACAGGTGCCAGCGGACAGGTAACATCTCGAGGAGAAACGAGATGCCACTGCAGAATATTTTAGAAGTTGAAATCTTCGACGTTTGGGGGATTGATTTTATGGGACCTTTTCCATCTTCATGTGGAAATCTTTACATCCTCCTAGCAGTGGATTATGTCTCCAAGTGGGTAGAAGCAATCGCAACTCAAAAGAATGATGCCAAAACGGTCCAAAAGTTTTTGCACAAAAACATCTTTTCTAGATTTGGCATCCCTAGGGCGATTATCAGTGATGAAGGGAGACATTTTGACAACAAGGTAATTGCTGCCGCCTTGAGAAAATATGGTGTCAAGCACAGGATCGCGACAGCATACCACCCACAGACCAATGGACAGGCTGAGATATCCAATAGGGAAGTGAAGAACATTCTTGAAAAAATGGTTAAACCAACTAGGAAAGATTGGTCTTTGCTTCTGAATGATGCATTATGGGCATACAGAACAGCTTTCAAGACTCCATTGGGCATGTCTCCATACCGTTTGATTTATGGGAAAACCTGTCATCTGCCTGTCGAGATAGAACACAAGGCATATTGGGCGATCAAGGCAGTAAACATGGACTTGGACAAGGCAGGCCAGAAAAGGTTGTTGGATTTGAATGAGATCGATGAAATACGGACAATGGCCTACGACAATGCAAGGATTTACAAGGAAAAAACTAAGAAGTGGCATGACAAGAAGTTGCTGCCACGACAGTTCTGCCCAGGGCAGCTTGTGTTGTTGTTTAATTCTAGATTGAAACTCTTTCCCGGGAAGCTCAAATCTAGATGGTCAGGACCGTTCCAAGTAGTTCAAGTTTTTCCCCATGGTGCCATTACAATTCAATCACTAAAGGACGGGCACCAATTCAAAGTTAATGGACAACGCCTCAAGCACTATCAAGGGATTGAAGCCCCAGGAATACAGGAAGTGGTTACTTTAGGTGATGCCTCACAAGGCATCCCTAATTTAACCTAATTTCTTATTTTTTATTTTTATTTTCATTATTAATATTATTTATTAGAATAATGTTTTGTTTTTAATTTCAGTTTTTAGGAAATAAAGGAGGCAAGTGAGAAAGAAGAAGTGGCCCAAGTCCACCACCCATCAACCAGCCCAATAAAGCCCATTTATGATAACCTGTCGTTTCGGCTGCCGGCGCAGCCGGATGTGACAGGCTGTCAACAGACGCACAGCAGACGAAGAAGCGTGCGGCAGACGCACAGCAGATGCATTAATGCCCGTCAGACGCGTCAGACACGCTACATTCAATCTGCCGCTCCGTTCTTCCCGCCTGCCGTTGCGGCATTAAATGGGCAGCTCCTCGACAGCTATATAAACCCCTTCCCTTTTCATTTTTCATCACTTCTGATTTTCTCTCTTGCTATCCTCTTCTAGTTTTACCTATTTTCTTTCTTTTTCAGCCCTTGCAACCAAAATGTCTTCACGCCAAACCCGTCAGAATGCTGCTGCCGCTTCTTCTTCAGCAGCAGCATCCCCGTTCGCGAAAAAGGAACTATGGGAGGAGCGGAGCTTCATCTACAACAGAGATGCCCCTCTGTTTGGACTCCGGCCGTTCATCATGCAGGCCATAACAGCTCAACTGTGGGAAGACTTCGCCGAGCAGTCGGCAGAGCTTAATGACACCCTGGTCAGAGAATTTTACGTGGCAATCGAAAGTAAGACGGCGACATCTGTCACCGTCCGAGGAGTGACAGTTCCTTTCACCGCCAGCAGCATCAACCATGTCTTCGGCCTCTTCTTTGGCCCTAATGAAGATGCTCACCAACAATTTTGGGACACCCTCGACGCTGCCGGACATGATGCTGTCATGAGGGAGTTGACAGAGGCGGGCACGACATGGAGCACCAGTAAGAAGAACCCCCACTCTGTTAATAGGGGGCAGCTACTCCCTGAGGCAAAACTATGGAACGCTTTTATCAAAAAGCGTATCCTGCCCTCGTCCCACCATACGACAGTCAACAGACAGCGGTTGGCCCTCATCCACTCTATCATGCATAACAGGCCCATCAATGTGGGCAGGTACATGAGGGACAGCATTCTTGATTGCGCCTTCCGATCGGACTCACGACTCTGCCTGCCCTTCACCATCACCGCCCTCTGCCGCTGCGCAGCTGTACCGGAGGACCCTTCAGACAAAATCAAGCAGGGCAGCGGATGGACAGACAACAACATCTCCAGCCTCATGGAGCTGGTAGTCGTATCGCCCCTCAACGCCTTCGATCCAAACGCCCCTCCTGCTGAGTCTGATGATGAGCCTGCCACCGAACCTGCCCCAGAAGCTGCCACCAACACCGCTCCGGCAGATCAGAACGCCCACATCCTTGCTGCCGTCTTGCGGATAGAGGAGCGCCAGATGGGTTTGATGACTTTCATCCGTGACTTCTCCAATGCAAGGGTAAATTTCATTACCAATACTTTGAATTTTACGGATGTCATTTTCCCCACCTTTCCCGCCCATTATTTCAATATCCCCTCCCCCACTCCCACACCACCTGTCTCTCCCCACGGAGAATCTGCCTCCTCCACACCTTCCCCGACGGCAGCCGGCAGCCCACCGGCAGACACCTCCCCTCGAGGAACCAAGCGAGCTGCCACTGATGACAGCCCTCTTGTCCGGAGGAATTTGGACAGCGCCTTCACACGGGTAAAACGTATTAAGCATGTGGCCGACAAGAGAAAGCTGTCCAAGGCCATCATGACCAGCAGCTGGGACAGCAGCAGCAGTTCCGATGTCAGGCTAGTGGAGCCACCTGCCCTTCAACCTGCTGACGACCCTGTCCCCCAACCGGAGGAAGACCCTGCCCCTCAACAGGCTGATGACCCTGTTGATCAACCTGCTCCGGAACCTGCCCAGCCACCACCTCAACGCAGACGCCGACATCAGATCCGCGTCAGCAGCAGCAGCGAGGACAGCGAATAAAATTTAAGTTTTTATTTCTTTTTCTCCTCTTATTGCTGCCTGCCCTTATATATTTGTGATGTACTTTTATTTATCTTGTTTTTCTTTATTTGTTTTTATGTCATTTTGCATTGAGGGCAATGCAACCCTCGAGTTTGGGGGTGGCAACCCTCCATATTTAATGGAGTCTTTAGCACATCTTTTGTTTAGTTGTTATGTCTTTTTATTTACTTATTTTTCTTTAAAAAAAATCAGAAAATTAAACTGTTGGCTTAAAACTGTGAAGTTAACTTACCTGTCATGACGACTCTGTCGTGGCAGCATCTTTAGGACAGGTTAAGGAAAAGTTTAGAGCCTTTCTATAGTTCTAAAAACTTAAACACTTTTGTGACTGTTATATTGCTTAGATTTCTTTTAGCCAAACTAGAATAGGAAGCTTAGAACTTGGATAGCCCCTAGAGGTGCCTAACACTGGCTCTAGGAAAAGAAGTTTAGCAAAAGAAAATCAAAAACCTAGAGGTGCCCGAAACCGGATCTAGGAAGCTAACTAGAGGTGCCCAAAACTGGCTCTAGAAAATTTTAGCTTGAAAATAGAAGAAAAAGAAGCATGAAAATGTGCCTTCTAAAAAAATAAACTTTGGCATAAAGATTTGAGTTAAGGAGTTGAATATTCTAGTGGAACTAAGAGAATCTTAGCATATAACTGTTCACAAGCATGCACACACTACACGAGAGCTATAGGGAGATTCCGGATAGATCCTAATCTTTCCGACAGGATGCTGCTGCCATAGAGAATGAGCGACAGGTGAAGGGACAGTTCACTGTTTGAAGGCCAACACAAAAATTTTCATTTTTCTTTTAAGTCTTGATTGCTTGAGGACAAGCAAAAACTTGAGTTTGGGGGTGTGTTGAGTGTGTAAAAGTTCTATTATTTACACCCTTTTTAACCCATATTTCTGCTGCATTCAAGCATCATTGCATTGCATTTAGGTTAGTTTTCAATAAAACATCACAATTATATAAAAGGCACGGATTCTACTAAAAGAAGGTGCATTTTGCAGGTAGCTGCCTTGGTTGACGATGAAGGAGGGCGCAGAGCAAATAAGCAGGAAAGCTGAACTGGACAAGCAGCTGAAGAAGACGAACCTGTCATGGACCTGTCGTGACAGCAAGGTGACAGCAGATTTATGAAGAGGAAAAGTCAAGTGGACCTCGATAGATAGAGAAAAATCTGCTCGTCTGTCGTGTGGAAACCAAATAATTTTCCAAGCCCCGGATCAAAAGATATGTCAAGCCAAAGCTCAAGGAAAGGAATTCCCACAAAATAGGGATGCGGCTGGAAAGTAGGATACTTTAGAGATTTAGTCTTTATTAGAATCTTACTTTTAATTAAAGTTGTAATCCTTGTTACCTTAGATAACTTGAGCCCAAAGCTTATATAAAAGGCATAGATTAAACCTAGGGCATAACCGATTACCCCATAACCGAAACCAAACCCCTGCCGTCCACCCGTCACCGACATGTTCTAAATTCCCCCTAGGGTTACGGGTTGTTTTGTAAAGTAGTTGCAAGGGTTGCTTTGTTTTAGGATTTTTTTCAAGTTCAATAAAATAAACTTCAAGTTCTTTTATCTTGGTTTTAATATCTTGCAAGAGCATCGGGAGAGCATTGTGAGGTTATCTATTTACTTAGCATCGGGAGAGTTAAGTATACGAAAGAGATAAAAGCGCGTTCTCTAGTTTATAGTTGAACCATCTCGTGCTTAGGGATAAGGCGAGGTTAAGTGGCTAAGGAAGAATTCATACACATCGGTGTTCATCCTTCGATTCACGCCGGGAGGTATCATCAAAGACGTGTTCATCGACAGACTTGTGCCTAGGGATAGGGCAAGGCAGATCTGGGATTCTTGCCAAGCTTGAAGTACGGAGTTAGTGTCTGCTGCCGCGACAGCTAACGGGCAGACGCCGCGACAGGTGCTGTCGGCGACGGGAGCGACGACAGAACTGGAGATCCTAAGCAATTCAATACCTGCACTACCGAGCAATTCAATACCAGCCCATTCTCTCTATCTTGATAATTCAATCCTTTTATTTACGTTTTTACTTTATTATTCTCGTGACAACTCTTAAATATTTCTTTTACTTTCGTGCAGTAATTCAAGGTGAAGTCATTATCCCAATCCCTGTGGAGACGATATCCGATACTTCGTATCACTTTACTACTTGCGTCGTGTACACTTGCACTACCATTGCGATAGACTATTTTACACGCAACAATGGATTCAAATGTTATATTCTGATTAATTGGTCCAAAATATAATGAGATGATTTTCGGTCCAAAGTCAATTTGAGTAATTGAAGACACTACTAGATTGATCTGTGATTGTCTTTGGGTCCCGAAAAACAATGATGCTTTAATGGATAAGTTTTAATACAAAATGGATGAGAGAGCAGTCTCTTCTTTCCCCTAATTTCGGTAAATTTCGAGGATGAAATTTTTTTAAGGGAGGGAGAATTGTAAAACCCAAAAAAAATGAAAAAAATGAGAAAATATTAGTAAAAGTGCAATCAGTGGGTTTTGAACCCATGACCCCTTGAGTGGAGTTCATGTAACTTAGCAATGTAAGCTAAGGTAATTTCTGATTATAGTTTACCTCAGTTTTCTTTTATGTTTATTGTTTAATTTATACCAAAATTTAATAAAGTTTGAACCCTTCAGCTACCCATTTACCCCTTCTTCATCGAGAGAGTGAGAGAGATCCAGAATATTTATAGTCTCTCCACCTTCCCCAGCCCCGATCTCGGCCACCGTCGATCGGTGGTGTGCACGATCACCATTGGCGTGCTCGCTGCCGTGCCGAGAGCGTAACGCCACCAGCCACTCGCGGCCGTTTACCGTGGTTATCCGGTTAGAGATTTGTCGGAAACCTATGCCTCGCCATCCCTTTTTCATCGTTTCAGCCACCGTCCGACGTCCGTGTTGCACACGGCCACCGCCATCTGAGTCCCTGTATGTTCGTGTAAAAAACCCAGCTCCCCACTAGCCGGTGCGTCGCGCCGTTTGCCATTGAGAGCGAGTTGAAGCTTCGTCGAGACTCCTCTTGAACATGCCTCTATTTTTCCTTCGTTCCGGCCGCCTCCGTCATCGGCAAGGTGCGTCGACCGTGCAGGCGTGTTCAGCGTACGGAGGAGAGCAAAACCCAAGTGATCACCCTTTGTTCCGTCGCCGGCAGAGCCCTCATCGGCGCTTCGTCATTTCTGACGATCCTCGTCCTTTGTTAGGTGAAATCACACCGTTTCAGTCCTCCGATGACCTTTTCTGGCGACCGGCCGGTGAAACTTCATCGGGAGGGTATTCTCGGTTCCTTGGATGCACGATGCTGAGGAATGTCGAATTCGGGTTCGAGGGTATTCGAATGTCGTATCATGAATCGACTGATGTAGCTCGGAGTTAAGGTAATACACTACTACCCCTTGTATGCTTTATGAACATGTTGATATTCGGTTAACGCATGCATGCTTATGATGACGTATACTGTAAATTCTGCTTAAATTGAATCAGATTCGAGAAATAAGTATGGATATTAATAAGACCAAATTATCCGAATAAGATTACTAATGGGCTAACAGTATTAGAAGTTCTAATAATTAAATTCAGTTAATCCGCAACTCAATCATCAGTGCATAAGAATCGAGGCCCAAGATACGGAGTGAGAGATATCAACTCCATGAACTTTTGGGTGGTATGATTAACTTCTGTGGTAGATCGGAATGTCTCTTATCCTTGACTGAGACCGGTTATAATAAAAGTTATGATACAAATGTTTGTTTTGTATCGTATGAAGTTCGGTATGGATTCAAATGTTATATTCTGATTAATTGGTCCAAAATATAATGAGATGATTTTCGGTCCAAAGTCAATTTGAGTAATTGAAGACACTACTAGATTGATCTGTGATTGTCTGTGGGTCCCGAAAAACAATGATGCTTTAATTGATAAGTTTTAATACAAAATGGATGAGAGAGCAGTCACTTCTTTCCCCTAATTTCGGTAAATTTCGATGATGAAATTTTTTTAAGGGAGGGAGAATTGTAACACCCAAAAAAAATGAAAAAATGAGAAAATATTAGTAAAAGTGCAATCAGTGGGTTTTGAACCCATGACCCCTTGAATGGAGTTCATGTAACTTAGCCATGTAAGCTAAGGTAATTTCTGATTATAGTTTGCCTCAGTTTTCTTTTATGTTTATTGTTTAATTTATACCAAAATTTAATAAAGGTTTGAACCCTTCAGCTACCCATTTACCCCTTCTTCATCGAGAGAGTGAGAGAGATCCAAAATCTTTATAGTCTCTCCACCTTCCTCAGCCCCGATCTCGGCCACCGTTGATCGGTGGTGTGCACGATTACCATTGGCGTGCTCGTTGCCGTGCCGAGAGCGTAACACCACCAGCCACTCGCGGCCGTTTACCGTGGTTATCCGGTTAGAGATTCGTCGGAAACCTATGCCTCGCCATCCCTTTTTCATCGTTTCAGCCACCGTCCGACGTCAATGTTGCACACGGCCACCGCCATCTGAGTCCCCGTATGTCCGTGTAAAAAACCCAGCTCCACACTAGCCGGTGCGTCGCGCCGTTTGCCATTGAGAGCGAGTTGAAGCTTCGTCGAGACTCCTCTTGAACATGCCTCTATTTTTCCTTCGTTCCGGCCGCCTCCGTCATCGGCAAGGTGCGTCGACCGTGCAGGCGTGTTCAGCGTACGGAGGAGAGCAAAACCCAAGTGATCACCCTCTGTTCCGTCGCCGGCAGAGCCCTCATCGGCGCTTCGTCATTTCCGACGATCCTCGTCCTTTGTTAGGTGAAATCGCACCGTTTCAGTCCTCCGATGACCTTTTCTGGCGACCGGCCGGTGAAAATTCATCGGGAGGGTATTCTCGGTTCCTTGGATGCACGATGCTGAGGAATGTCGAATTCGGGTTCGATGGTATTCGAATGTCGTATCATGAATCGACTGATGTAGCTCGGAGTTAAGGTAATACACTACTACCCCTTGTATGCTTTATGAACATGTTGATATTCGGTTAACGCATGCATGCTTATGATGACGTATACTGTAAATTCTGCTTAAACTGAATCAGATTCGAGCAATAAGTATGGATATTAATAAGACCAAATTATCCGAATAAGATTACTAATGGGCTAACAGTATTAGAAGTTCTAATAATTAAATTCAGTTAATCCGCAACTCAATCATTAGTGCGTAAGAATAGAGGCCCAAGATACGGAGTGAGAGATATTAATTATGAAATTACGAAAATGCCCTTGGAGCATAAGTATGACTAAAATACCCCTCTGATTAAGGAAATGGCCTAAAATCTGCATTCGACCTGATTATGCAAATTACACTACCCAAGATGTATGTTCTTTTGGAAAAGACTTCGGCATCATTATTCAAATGTGTGTGATACTAAAAGAAACTTGAATTTCCCCCAAGCTCTATATAACACATGAAGGTATAACGCCTAAAGATGAAATTACTGGAATTATTGTTGTATTCTTAAGCTGATCCGTACGACAATAAGGAATTCTTAATTAATCAGAATAACAATTTTACCCTTAAGTTCTAAAATGAGTAAATCGTCTGTAAGGGCCGAAGGGATTAGAATGACTTAATCTCTATCGAGTACGTAAACGATGGAGGTGCTAAATAGTAAAATTTGACGAAAATGGTGGATTTATCTCGATTTCCAAAATGACTGAAATGCCCTCTTGAGTTAAATGGGCAGTTATGCATTTGATGAAATTCTAGGATGTTTAATAAGACTTTAAGGGCTAAAGTGTCCCTAAGTGTTAGGAAGCACACTCATGTATGTTAATCACTCCTGATATTAATATAAGGGTGGAAGTTTTCCGCACAAAATATAAGTTCGGCTACTCTATGGCAAGTCCTGTGGTGAATTATGAAAGCAACCGTCCAAATTTATATTAAATATTGTAAATCGTCGTCGTTTCTAGGCTAAATTACAAAATCACCCTGATAGTTAAAAGACTAAAATGCCCCCATTGACCAAAGTAATTAAAATAGCTCTGAATGTATTCGACATCGTAAAAGATCCTGACATAGAAATTTCCGAATGCCCAATTGGAAGCCTAATGAGCAAATAGACTTTCCTGAGCGACTGTTTATGCTTTGTTGGTATAAATTACCAAAATGTCCATATGTGATAAAATGACGATAATGCCCTTGTAAGCTTAAATGACTAAAGTACTCATGATATATCCAAACTTTCTAAGATCTTGATGTACCAATTCTTGAATACATAATATGAACCGTTTTACGAACCCTTTCTAATAGGAACCTCGTTCTGGAAATTCATCTAAATTGTCAAAAGTTTAATGCGTCCCCTTCTGTAAATGCCGAGTACCTTCAGGAAGTAAAATATTCCATCTAGTGTGTTCCATGTATGCTATATTTTGTTGAATGAAGTGCATAATGATTTAATCATGAATAATATTATGTTTGATGAACTTGATATATGATGACATTCTCTGAATACCTGATATATGTCTGCTCAATCTGTATACTTGGTATGTGATCGTTTGATCTGTGATGGTATTGTCTGACTGTTTGATGAATTTGTTAGCATGATCTGTTAGTTTTGACCTGTGATGAGACAATCTGTTTGCATGATGAATGATGAAAATGTCTGCTCTGCTCAATAGTATGCACATTTATCTGTCGAAAGCATGAACTTCTGTTTCTGATACTCTGAATAGAATATGCATGTTACATGTATTATGTAAATTATGTCTGGAATCTGAACACTGACTACTATCTGGGGTATACTATTGGGTTATGTTATGAAGTCTCTGTTGGTACAGCCCTGATCAAGCTGGTAAATCCTTATGGACTCAAGGTCTCCCCTAGAGTGGCACCTATGCCCATCGGGCCTAGGGTAAGTCCTTATGGACCTAAGGCATCCCCTTAGGTGGTACCTAGGCCCATCGGGCCTAGGGTAAGTCCTTATGGATGCAGTTCTGGGGGATTGCATATTGGTGTAAGGTTGGAGGGTAATTCTCGTAAACTTCTGTATGAACATTGGACATTTGCATTTAATCTGTTATGTGCTCATATGATATGATGTTAAGTACTTATGTACGTTCGATATGTAACTCATTAAAACACACTAGGTTTCGTGGTTTAACTTCTCTAACCCGCCACTCTGTTGATTTCTTTGAACTATAAGCTCTCTTTTAATACTCAGTAACATAGAAAGAACACACCTTGTTGTCCTCAAGAATAGTGCTTCACTAAATTAGCGAAACATAAATGGAGACAAGTATTGCTTGGAACATCATAAAAATGTTATGCCTACCATATATCTGCATGAGCTTATAGCATCTTTTGGTAGTTCTGTATTACTGAGCTTTTCCAAGCTTACGTTGTTTTTACCATCGTAGGTTAAAAGAAAATAGCATGACCTAATGTTTGACATCAGTGTTCGGAGTTCATTCGGCGTTGCTTCTAGAGTACGGTACTGTATAGTTAGAGGGCATGTATGTCATGTATGGTTTCATGTAAGTGTCTGTAAAATACTTTCTAAAATTTTGTTATGTGTTTAAACGATTTCTTGAAATTGTATTTTAAACTGAAGTTGATTTTACAGTTTAATAAGTGTTTTGAGAAAGAAAAAAAAATATTTTCATGTGTATTTTCACTATGGGTCGCTCTTGTGACTCAATGTGACTTCCTAGAATCCGTTGTAACGCATAGGCGTGTCTAGGGGGTTATATTTAGTTGTATCAGAGCTTAGAGTTGCGTCTTTCTGGGTAGATCGGCCGATCGTATGTCGTAGGGTGTCTGGTCTGTGCATGCCCCTAGATCATAACCGTACTCCTCTGAGCCGAAACTCTGATGTCGAATCCTTTCTCTTGAAATAACTAAATCTAAGTATTATGCCTTCCATAACTCAACCCCTGCTGGAAGAAAATGTCTCTAACATTCGTCTGTGTTTTGAATTAAATGGTTGAATTTGAATCTGGATAAGGAACTTGAGATGATTTATACTTGTGAATCAGATTAAGAATAGATGTTTGATCATGCGGGATAACCGATGTAAGATTTCATGAAAGGCTATTCGATGATAACGACTGTGTTTGAAGATACCCTAACGGAAATGTGATAAAACTCCATGAACTTCAGAGAGAAGTGTTTGCGATTGTGCCAAAAGTGTATAATCTGTGGTGCCTCTGTTAAACACGAAAGAAATAGTTGTCTGAATATTACGTTGAAGGTAAGTTATATCCATTAATGACCTTAGTTATGTTCTATCAGTACGAAGAAAGGCATCTCCTACATGGTGTGGCTTGGTATATCGTTAAATATCAACCCTGACTAAAATTTGATGTTTACATCCTGATTCTGGGAGTTGTTGTTGGAGTCCTAGAGTGCTTATCTGAACTGTAGTTGTAGTTTTTCATCTGAACTTTTGGGTGGTATGATTAACTTCTGTGGTAGATCGGAATGTCTCTTATCAGTGTTCGGAGTTCCAAGCTCTTGTGACCCTAATGTGACTTCCTAGAATCCGTTGTAACGTATAGGCGGGTCTAGGGGGTTACAAAAATAGAAACGTTTTCAAACATAAGTGGCAATAATAGCATTTTTAAATTCGGGTGACCAAAATAGAGCAAACCATAAAAAGGGGACCAAGGGTGAAGATTACCCTTAAATTTAAGTAATATAAATTACAATTAATTAATTAATTTGATTTGATTTGATTTAGTCATTTTTATTTTAGGGTCATTCATGAAAAATATTATAAATGTTGTCGTTATCTTTTTATTTGATTATAAATATTTTTTATTTATTAATATTGTAAAATAGTAGTATTACAATTAGATTTAGTGATTTTGTTATTACTAATATTTTCTTACTATCATGTAGCTTTGTTATAATGATGGTTTATCAAGATCCTCTGTTGAGATTACATAATCAACACATCACTAGTGTTATGGTTGATGATACATTACACTTTTTTTAATACTTATTTATTAGAAAATCAATCAATTATGTAATTTTGTAGCAATTTTTAAAAGTAATGCATTAATTGCAGGCTATGGAGGAAACCTTTAAATATCATCAAAGCATGGGGATTAATCCCCTACACAGCGATATGATTCCATAGTTGAAAAATGTGGGATTCTATCATGCCACACTTATTTGTGGCTACAGGCTGATTCTCAGTTTGATTACTACACTAATTTTGCACTAGAGATTGGAGACTCGTACATTTCACATGTCGTGTGGAGAATACACCATTACACTCAAAGACATGGTCATGCTAATCAAGGTCCTAGTAGGTACATGTATTTTCGATACATACCTCAAGAAGGTTCCATAAGGAAGTGATGTGAAAGGGTCTCGTATCGAAATGACTGGTTGTAGAAAGAATTTAAACTTCATTGGATGATTAGTATTGCAACTCGAGCATATATTCTATAGCTCATAGGAGGGATACTGATGCCGGATAAATCTGAAAATCTTGTTCACACAATTGTCATCATCTTCAGAACCTGCTAATTATAGTTGGGGATCAACAATATTAGCGTTATTTTATCGTGAGTTGTGTAAAGCCGCTTAATTAGAAAATGGTGAGAAGGTAAGGAGTGTTGGTGGGTGTTTGTTGTTATTGCAAGCGCGGGCATGACAACTACTTCTATTTTTACACCGGTTACTCCAACTTCGAATACTTTTCCTTAGTTAGAAGACAATATTTTTACTTTGATTTGAAAGTTTAAATTAAATTTACTTAATTTTATAATATATTTTATTTTATCTGAAAAATCAAAGAAATGTTATTTGGATGTGTATGCATATAGTGTACGAAAAAAGCTCACACGGGGTTGGTACACAACAATGCAAGAGTGTTTAGATCCCATATTGATTTGTATTGCCAAAATCATGTATCAAAATGGAAAGTTAGTTTTACGGGTTATTTATTTGTAGTTGATTACTCTGATGTATTATAATCATATATAATTTTACAGTTTATTTGGATGTCATACAACGATGAACTCGTAAAAGTATTAGATCATTTAATGGTGGATTCTAATATCTGGTGTACGGTTACACCGACGATCCACTTTGCTATTGTAGAGTTCCAGTTTGGAGATAAGGTGTTGAGGTAGTTAGGCTTCCACTAGCCCATTCCACAAATTCCATCCAATCTTGACTTTCTCAATGATTTAGATGCACGCGGCATGGTTAAAGTGCATTGGGAAATCGTACATCCTGAGTATATTAATATGTGAAACAACAAATATTCATCGTTGCCAAATTGCACTCAAATTCAAGTTGATGATTTTGATTGTGGGAATTCAGAGTACCTAATCTAATGTTGTAATAATGGAAAATCGTACTTGACTACTCTCGAAGGATGGCAAGAATGCCAAAAGTATAAAAAAAAATATGGTGGTTGTGGTGAATCATCAAAGAGTGCAGGGGGCTTACCTCAGAGTCTAGTTAATGAATATCATAGTGAATTCGGTACAGTGGATATAAATTTCCATACTTCTCTAGCCACATACTTATAACCAGTAGTGGGTAGATGCTCAGTATCTAATCTAGTGTTTGATGATTCTAAAGCATACAAACCTGATTTTAATCATCTATGGTCACCCATTTACTTGAACTTTGGCGGAAACATGGACTATCAGAGAATGAAAAATTTCATGTCGAATATGTTGATTTACAATCTCATTTTTACACCACAAATAAGAGGGCATAGTGGTGACTATGTGCTTACAACACCGCCTTCTATGCCCCTGGTGATTGATGAGGTGAATAATGATGAAGATGAGGTGAAAATGATAATAGGATCTCGTTGCACTAGAAAGGCCACAACAAGATCGACGAAAATTGCGGCGTTACTATTCCACCACACCCCAACATGGGAAAATTGCATAGAAAATGATTTCATGTGATTCTATGTAATACATTTGAATTGAATATTATTGATTTTAATTTTTATAGTTTTTAATAATTTTAGCATGCATTATCATATCATATCTACAATTTATTCCTAATTTCTTTATATAGTGGTGAATTGGTTTTCGATATAAGTATTTAGGGAACAAAGAAATAATCTTGTTCATCCCAAAAGCCTTGAATTTTTAAGTTTCAAAACTCAAAACTAGCATTTCAATAAAATAAGCATGACATAGTGACCAAAACCAAAATGTAAACAAGAAATTATCATGTTCATCCCAAAACCTCTGGATTAAAGCTTAAAGCTAGCATTTCAATAAAATAAGCATGACATGACATAACATTTCAAAATAGAAACTATTTTCAATACACATCCCACAAATATGAAGAGTTCAATGAAATCACCGAGGCATGACCGTATAAGTCGGTCGATTTGGACATATTTCTGGAATGTCATATACCCCTACATATGGTAAATATCATTGGTTCTCATGCCTCCCTGTAATGAAGATACATATTGGTATGGATGCGAGACGATGGAGGTTTATCCTTTAGTTCTCTAAGAAGTGTGGATTCGTTAACCATTCTTCATGCTCCACTAGCGGTCAATATTAAGAATTCACGATCGGTGGGAACTCACATCTGTAAATATTTATTATCTTGTGCAGTTTAAAGCATTCATCCGATAAGGTGTACAGATCAACCCCTATAGACATACATGTTGCGGTTACATGGGCACATGGATATCGTCATGCCTGGAACTAAACACAACCACAACACCTATACCTAAAATCGACTGAAAATGTTTTGTGGTGGCCTAATTCGTTGTTGCGTACAGAATCAACATCAAAAGTCTATTTATTTAAGTCGAACCCGTGAACAACCATCAATCTTGCTAGTTCCACGTTCTTTTCCATTTTTCTCACAAGATCGAGAGCCAAAAGTTGTCCCATATTTATCATAGCTTGGATTTCCTACCCTTTATCAGGACAACCCTTAGCCAACTTGTAGTACATCTCTCTCATTAAGATTGCTATTGGGAGATTGTGTGTTTCTTTTAATACTCCATTTATGCACTCTACAAGGTTGGTTGTCATTTGCATGTATCATCAACCTTCATCATAGGAATGGGCCCATCTTTCCTTCTCGATATTGTTTGCCCACGCTCAAACATCTTCGTCGTAAACCATCAAATTGTCCAACTTCCTCTAAAAATTTGGCTACAATAGTTGTAATGCCCCAAATTCGGGCCTAGATGTTTTAGAGTTCGAATCGGATCGGTTGAGAACGGTTCGAATCTTAAAGGGAGATTTGGGGAACACCTAGTTCGAAATGATTTAAAAATATGGAAAAATGTCTAAAAATCCTCATTTATTATATGAATGGATTTGGTGAAAACAATTTTACAAAATAAGGTTTGGAAATACTACATTTCGGTGTAGTGACCAAATCGCAGTTTTTGCAAAAGTTAAATAGTGACTGTTTTGTAAAGGATTGAAACTTTGAATCTTTAAGGATCTAATTTTACCAAAATGTTTTTAATCAGATTTCTTCTTATTTTGGATGATTTTAATAATGTTTTATTTAAAGAAAATAAAGATTGATTAAAGGAAAAACTATATTTGACTTTTCATAACTACCTTGTGTCAATTTTCTCTCATTTCATTTTCTCTCAATTTCTTTTCAGCCAAACACATTTCCTCCATCAATTAGCCTTTGATTTTCATTCATTTTGATGAGATTTCAATCTCCTTTTGATTCCTAATATTTTCCTCACCAAATCCTCTTGTTTTCACATTGGATTTTCAAGAAAACTTGTTCAAATCAAGGAGAAATCAGCCATTAGAGGTAAGCTTCGTCCTTCTCCTCTAATGATCAGTTCTTTACTGAAATTCCCAAGTTCTCAATCATTTGTTAATGATTTTTGAGTTGTTTTAATGTTAGAAACAAGAAATTGTATTAAAACTCAAGGTTTTTGGAGAGATCTTGATGATTTTCATGGTTGATGGTTAGGCTCTGTTTTGAGGTTGTTTTCTAATGTATTTTGGATGTTAATTGATGCTATAAATGAGGTTTTATCAAACAAATCCTGAATAGGTTTGGATTCCTAAGTTTTGCATGCTAGAATGGTGGTTTTGGGGATGGTTTTGGTGTTCTTTCAGAGTTGGAGGTATAAGGACGAGTTTGTGGTGATTTTTGATGTTGATTGATGTATAGAAATGATTAGAAGTGGTAGATCTTGGCTGGGATTTGTTTTGGAAGAGTTTGGAGATGCTTTCGGTTGTTTTTGGTAGCCGAAATGAGGTTCTTGAGTAGAGCAGCGAGTTTAGGTGTGCGGCTGATGATTTCAATGCATGATGATGCATTAATCCTCTGCTCTTATGTGTTATAAACAGGGGAGACATCTTCGGATGCCTTTGGTGTTGATCCAGGAGCTTAGATAGCGTTTCGGCGAGCAAGTGAAACGTAATCGGTGAGTGCGAATAGTTTTAGAAGTCCTTGAGGGACAAAGAAACAAGGTTTGGGAATTTAGGAAAGGTTTGAAACACCTTCCTAAGTCCGGAAGTAAGTATTGGCTAGATTGCTCTCTTATATGTGGTGGTTGCCCCTAAAATGCTTTTACATGCTTATGGTTTGAGATAGATAAATTCCTATTGTTTTTATGCATGATTTGTAGCATGAGATGATGCTTGAAATGATTTTATGAAATAACATGTTGCATTGATGAGTTTTGAGCTTTTGTTTTAAAGTATGGCAAATGTTATGGTTTTGAAATGAGTTGAGAAAGATTTGAGAATTGTTGCATGAAAAACAGTAGGTGAGATGATATTTTTGACATAATATATTGGCATAGAAGATAAGATACTTACCAGATATAATTGATCGATCAATAGGATGAGAGTGCACTATAAACTAAAAATTCGCACGTGCTCTTTGGTTAAATCCAAAGGGAGAGACCGATGATGGGCATTCCATCGGGTAGGACTTGGTGAAATACCCAAGCTTTGTGGCGATGAGAGATTCTGCCATGCGAGTACGGTGATGTGAGATTCCACCGGAAATTATGTTTACTAGACAAGTTAGTACGGTGATGTGAGATTCCACCGGAAGCGTCTAGTGGTTTGAGAATGATGTCCGCATATCCGAGTAATAATGAGATGTGAAATGCCAATATAATATATGAAAATGCTTTTGATTCACATGTACCTATTGTTGAGATGATTTATGCTATGAGAAATGCATATGAGATTTGTATATGAAATGTGTTGGTTTTCACAAGCATGTGTATGGCCTTGCCTTGAGATTTGCATTGGTTTAAATGCATGAGATAGAATTGAGGTACATGTGTTTCCAATGAAGAGTTGCTTTTGAAATGGTTTTCAAGCATGAGATGGAATGAACATGTTGTAGAAAAGGCTTTTGAGAAAGTGTTTTGAATAATGCATTATTGTGTTTGTTTTCTTTAGAGCATGCCTCACTAAGCAAATGTGCTTACGCTCTCTTTTACCAATAATGCAGATAATTGAGGTGTTTTGGGAAGCAAGAAGGATAAGAACATCCAAGGAATTGCAAAGCTCATGTATGGTGATGTTTTTATACACTTTAGTTTTGATATTTGGCAATGGGTCTTCCAGGTTAATTGGGAGATGTGTTTTGAACTCCCTAAGTTTGTGGCATGTTGCGTGTAAATAGTATATCGCAATTGCAGTGCAAGTGTACACGTCGCAAGTAATAAAGTGATACGAAGTATCGGATATCGTCTCCACAGGGATTGGGCTAATGACTTCACCTTGATTTACTGCACGAAGTAAAGGAAATATTTTAGAGAATTGTCACGAATAATAAAGTAAAACGTAAATAAAAAGATTGGGAAATCAAGATAGAAAGAATGGGCCGGTATTGAATTGCTCGGTAGTGTAGGTATTGAATTGCTTAGGATCTCCAGTTCTGTCGTCGCTCCCGTCGCCGACAGCACCTGTCGCGGCGTCTGTCCGTTAGCTGTTGCGGCAGCAGACACTAACTCAGTACTTCAAGCTTGGCAAGAATCCCAGATCTGCCTTGCCCTATCCCTAGGCACAAGTCTGTCGATGAACACGTCTTTGATGATACCTCCCGGCGTGAATCGAAGGATGAACACCGATGTGTATGAATTCTTCCTTAGCCACTTAACCTCGCCTTATCCCTAAGCACGAGATGGTTCAACTATAAGCTAGATAACACGCTTTTATCTCTTTCGTATACTTAACTCTCCCGATGCTAAGTAAATAGATAACCTCACAATGCTCTCCCGATGCTCTTGCAAGATGTTAAAACCAAGATAAAAGAACTTGAAGTTTATTTTATTGAAACTGAAAAATCCTAAAACAAAGCAACCCTTGCAACTACTTTACAAAACAACCCGTAACCCTAGGGGGAATTTAGAACATGTCGGAGACAGGTTAACGGCAGGGTTTTTGGTTTCGGTTCTGGGGTAGTCGGCTATGCCCTAGGTTTAATCTATGCCCTTTATATAAGCTTTGGGCTCAAGTTATCTAAGGTAACAAGGATTACAACTTTAATTAAAAGTAAGATTCTAATAAAGATTAAATCTCTAAGGTATCCTACTTTCTAGCTGCCTCCTTGCTTTTAGGGATTTCCTCTCCTTTGAGCTTTGGCTTGACATATCTTTTGATCCGGGGCTTGGAAAATTATTTGGCTGCCACACGACAGACGAGCAGATTTTTCTCTATCTATCGATGTCCACTTCATTTTTCCTCTTCAATAATCTGCTGTCACCATGCTGTCGTGACGGGTCCATGACAGGTTCGTCATCTTCAGTTGTTTGATCAGTTTCGCCTTCCTGCTTATCTGCCCTTCGCCTGCCTTCATCGTCAACCTTGGCAGCTACCTGCAAAATACACCATCTTTTAGTAGAATCCGTGCCTTTTATATAATTGTGATATTTAATTAAAAACTATCCTAAATGCAATGCAATGATGCTTGAATGCAGCAGAAATATGGGTTAAAAGGGTGTAAATAATAGAACTTTTACGCACTCAACACACCCCCAAACTCAAGTCTTTGCTTGCCCTCAAGCAATTAAACCTAAAAAAATGAAAATTTTTGTGTTGGCTTTCAAACAGTGAACTGTCCCTTACCCGTCGCTCATTCTCTATGGCGGCAGCAACCTGTCGGAAAGGCTAGGATCTGTCCGGAATCTCCCTATAGTTCTCGTGCAGTGTGTGCATGCTTGTGAACAGTTATATGCTAAGATTCTCTTAGTTTCACTAGAATATTCAACTCCTTAATCTTGAATTTTTATGCCAAAGTTTATATTTTTTTTTTAGAAGGCACATTTTCATGCTTCTTTTTCTTCTATTTTCAAGCTAAAATTTTTCTAGAGCCAGTTTTGGGCACCTCTAGTTAGCTTCCTAGAGCCGGTTTCGGGCACCTCTAGGTTTTTTGATTTTCTTTTACTAAACTTCTTTCCTAGAGCCAGTGTTAGGCACCTCTAGGGGCTATTCAAGTTCTAAGCATCCTATTCTAGTTTGGCTAAAAGAAATCTAAGCAATATAACAGTCACAAAAGTGTTTAAGTTTTCAGAACTATAGAAAGGCTCTAAACTTTTCCTTAACCTGTCCTAAAGATGCTGCCACGACAGAGCCGTCATGACAGGTAAGCTAACTTCACAGTTTTAAGCCAACAGTTTCTGAAAATATATATATATATATATATATATATATATATATATTTTAAACTAAAGGCAATTAAAAAGACACAACAGTTAAACAAAAGATGTGCTAAGGATGCCATTAGATATGGAGGGTTGCCACCCCCAAACTCAAGGGTTGCATTGCCCTCAATGCAAAACAACATAAAAACAATTAAAGAAGAAAAAAAAGAAAAGTACATCACAATTATAAAGGGCAGGCAGCAATAAGAAGAGATAAAAGAAATAAAAACTTAAATTTATGCGCTGTCCTCGCTGCTGCTGCTGACGCGGATCTGATGGTAGCGTCTGCGTTGAGGAGGTGGCTGGGCAGGTTCTGGGGCAGGTTGATCGACAGCTTCGTCAGCCTGTTGAGGGGCAGGATCTTCCTCCGGTTGGGGGACAGGGTCGTCAGCATGTGGAAGGGCAGTTGTCTCCACTAGCCTGACATCAGAACTGCTGCTGCTGCTGCTGCTGTCCCAGCTGGTGGACATGATGGCCTTGGACAGCTTTCTCTTGTCTGCCACATGCTTGATACGCTTCACCCGTGTGAAGGCGCTGTCCAAGTTCCTCCGGACAAGGGGGCTGTCGTCAGTGGCAGCTCGCTTTGTTCCTCGAGGGGAGGTGGCTGCCGGTGGGCTGCCGGCTGCAGTTGGGGAAGGTGTGGAGGAGGCAGATTCTCCATGGGGAGAGACAGGTGGTGTGGGAGTAGGGGATGGGATATGGAAATAATGGGCGGGGAAGGTTGGGAAAGAAACATCCGAAAAATTCAAAGTGTTGGTAATGAAGTTTACCGTAGCATTGGAGAAGTCTCGGATGAATGTCATTAAGCCCATTTGGCGTTCCTCGATCCGCAGGACTGCAGCAAGGATGTGAGCATTTTGATCTGCCGGAGTGGTATTGGTGGCAGCTTCTGGGGCAGGTTCAGTGGCAGGCTCGGGGACAGGCTCCTCATCAGACTCAGCAGGGGGGGCGTTGGGATCGAAGGCGTTGAGAGGCGATACGACTACTAGCTCCATGAGGCTGGAGATGTTGTTGTCTGTCCAGCCGCTGCCCTTCTTGATGTTGTCTGCGACTTCCTCCGGTACGGCAGCGCAGCGGCAGAGGGCGGTTATGGTGCAGGGCAGGCAGAGTCGTGAGTCTGAGCGGAATGCGCAATCTAGAATGCTGTCCCTCATGTACCTGCCCACATTGATGGGCCTGTTATGCATGATAGAGTGGATGAGGGCCAACCTCTGCCTGTTGACTGTCGTGTGGTGGGATGAGGGCAGGATACGCTTTTTAATAAAAGCGTTCCATAACTTTGCCTCTGGTAGGAGCTGCCCCCTGTTGACAGAATGAGGGTTCTTCTTACTCATACTCCACGTCGTTCCGACTTCTGTCAACTCCCTCATGACAGCATCATGGCCGGCAGCGTCCAGGGTGTCCCAAAACTGTTGATGGGCATCATCGTTGGGGCCAAAGAAGAGGTCGAAGACATGGTTGATGCTGCTGGCTGTAAAAGGTACTGTCACTCCCCTGACGGTGACAGATGTTGCCGTCTTGCTCTCGATCGCCGCATAAAACTCCCTTACTAGGGTGTCGTTAAGTTCTGCCGGCTGCTCAGCGAAATCTTCCCACAATTGAGCGGTTATGGCCTGCATGATGAACGGCCGGAGTCCCAACAGAGGGGCATCTCTGTTGTAGATGAAGCTTCGTTCTTCCCAAAGTTCCTTCTTAGCGAACGGAGATGCTGCTGCGGAAGAGGAAGCGGCAGCAGCGTTCTGTCGGGTTTGTCTTGAAGACATGTTTGGTTGCAAGGGCTGAAAATGAAAGAAAAGAGATCAAAGTAGAAGAGAATAGCAAGAGAGAAAATCTGAAGTGAGGAAAAATGAAAAATAGAAGGGGTTTATATAGCTGTCGGGGGCTGCCCATTTAATGCCGCAACGGCAGGCGGGAATAACGGAGCGGCAGATTGAATGTTGCGTCTGACACGTCTGACGGACATTAATGCTGCGTCTGCCGCACGATTCTTCGGCTGCTGTGCGTCTGTTGACAGCCTGTCAACTCCGTCTGCGCCGGCAGCCGAAACGACAGGTTATAAATGGACTTTATTTTGGGCTGATGGATGGGCGGTGGGCTTGGGCCACTTCTTCTTTCTCACTTGCCTTCTTTATTTCCTACAAACTGAAATTAAAAAAAAACAAAACATTATTCGAATAAAATAAATCTAATTCCTAATAAATAATAATAATAAAAATAAAAATAAAAGAATTAGGTTAAATTAGGGATGCCTTGTGGGGCATCACCTAAAGTAACCACTTCCTGTGTTCCTGGGGCTTCATTCCTTGATAGTGCTTGAGGCGTTGTCCATTGACTTTGAATTTGTGCCCGTCTTTTAGTGATTGAATTGTAATGGCACCATGGGGAAAAACTTGAACTACTTGGAATGGGCCAGACCATCTAGATTTGAGCTTCCCTGGAAAGAGTTTTAATCTAGAATTGAACAACAACACAAGCTGCCCTGGGCAGAACTGTCGTGGCAGCAACTTCTTGTCATGCCACTTTTTAGTTTTTTCCTTGTAAATCCTTGCATTGTCGTAGGCCATTGTCCGTATTTCATCGATCTCATTCAAATCTAACAGCCTTTTCTGGCCTGCCTTGTCCAAGTCCATGTTTACTGCCTTGATCGCCCAATATGCCTTGTGTTCTATCTCGACAGGCAGATGACAGGTTTTCCCATAGATCAAACGAAATGGAGACATGCCCAATGGAGTCTTGAAGGCTGTTCTGTATGCCCATAATGCGTCATTCAGAAGCAAAGACCAATCTTTCCTAGTTGGTTTAACCATTTTTTCAAGAATGTTCTTTACTTCCCTATTGGATATCTCAGCCTGTCCATTGGTCTGTGGGTGGTATGCTGTCGCGATCCTGTGCTTGACACCATATTTTCTCAAGGCTGCAGCAATTACCTTGTTGTCAAAATGTCTCCCTTCATCGCTGATAATCGCTCTAGGGATGCCGAATCTAGAAAAGATATTTTTGTGCAAAAATCTTTGGACTGTTTTGGCATCATTCTTTTGAGTTGCGATTGCTTCTACCCACTTGGAGACATAATCCACTGCTAGGAGGATGTAAAGATTTCCACAAGAAGATTGAAAAGGTCCCATAAAATCAATCCCCCAAACGTCGAAGATTTCGACTTCTAAAATATTCTGCAGTGGCATCTCGTTTCTCCTCGAGATGTTACCTGTCCGCTGGCACCTGTCACAGTTTTTATAAAATTCCTGTGCATCCTTGTACAGTGTCGGCCAGTAGAACCCTGACTGCAGCACCTTGGCAGCAGTTTTATTGCCTCCTAAGTGTCCTCCATATTGTGAAGCATGACAGTGATGGAGAATGTCTTCTTGTTCTTCTTGTGGTATGCATCTCCTTATAATCTGATCTGCGCACATTTTGAAAAGAAGAGGTTCGTCCCAATAATAATGTTTAACATCATTTTGAAACCTCTTCCTGGCTTGGTAAGTAAGATCAGCAGGTAATATTCCGCTAACTATAAAATTAACGAAATCAGCATACCAGGGAAGGTTAGAAGACTTACCTGCCGCCATGGCTGTCGCGACAGCTAGTGCGGCAGCAAAGAGCTGCTCATCTGGGAAGGTCTCCAATATGTGTGTCTCATCTGGCGGTAGACTCTGTCCCGTTTCCAACCTCGACAAGTGATCTGCCACCTGGTTTTCTGTCCCCTTTTTATCTTTTATCTCAAGGTCGAACTCTTGTAATAGTAATATCCATCGTATCAACCTAGGTTTTGCATCCTTCTTTGCAAATAAATATTTGAGGGCAGAGTGGTCGGTGTGTATTATAACTTTCGTTCCAAGAATGTAAGAACGAAACTTGTCGATAGAAAACACCACGGCTAACAGCTCCTTTTCCGTGGTGGTATAATTTACTTGGGCATCATTCAATGTTTTGCTAGCGTAATATATGACATGAAACAGCCTGTCCTTGCGCTGCCCAAGTGCTGCCCCGACAGCATAGTCACTAGCATCACACATAATTTCAAACGGTTGCGTCCAGTCTGGTGGCTGTACTATGGGGGCTGTCACTAACTTTTCCTTCAGAACCTTGAATGCTTCAGTACATTCTTCATTAAAGTCGAAGGGTCGGTTCTGCTCTAGGAGATGACATAGGGGTTTTGTAATTTTTGAGAAATTGGCAATAAATCTCCTATAAAAACCAGCATGCCCTAAAAAACTCCTAATGCCCTTGACTGTTGTTGGCGGCGGCAGCTTCTCTATGACCTCTATTTTTGCCCTGTCGACTTCTATCCCACGGCAGCTAATCTTATGGCCTAAAACTATCCCTTCATCTACCATAAAATGACATTTTTCCCAATTAAGAACAAGATTAGCCTTTTCACATCTTTCAAGTACCTTTTGAAGGTTGCCGAGGCAGCTCTCAAAATCGTCTCCAAAGACGGAAAAATCATCCATGAAGATCTCAAGGAAGTCTTCTACCATGTCGGAGAATATTGCCATCATGCACCTTTGGAAGGTGGCAGGTGCGTTACAGAGGCCGAATGGCATCCTCCTGAATGCAAATGTTCCGTAGGGGCATGTGAAAGTCGTTTTCTCTTGGTCCTCCGGTGCAATAGCAATTTGGTTATAACCTGAATAACCATCAAGAAAACAATAATAAGATTTACCCGCTAATCTATCAAGCATTTGATCAATAAAGGGTAAGGGAAAGTGGTCTTTTCGGGTAGCTTTGTTAAGCTTCTGATAGTCCATACAAACCCTCCAACCGGTCACAGTCCTGGTTGGGATTAACTCGTTGTTTTCATTGGTGATTACAGTCATGCCTCCTTTCTTAGGAACACATTGCACCGGGCTTACCCATTTGCTGTCGGAGATGGCGTAAATAATACCTGCATCTAACCATTTAATTATTTCTTTACGCACTACCTCCTTCATTGCAAGGTTTAACCGCCTTTGGGCATCAATAGTCGGCTTATGGTCTTCCTCTAAGAGGATTTTGTGCATACAGATTGCCGGACTAATGCCCTGGATGTCTGCTATCGTCCATCCTATCGCCCTTTTATGCTGCCTTAGCATGTCGACCAGTTGTCGTTCCTGTTCCTGCGGCAGCTTAGCAGAGATGATTACAGGCAGTGTGTTATCACAACCAAGATAAGCATATTTAAGCTGCCCTGGCAGGGGCTTAAGTTCTAAGACAGGTGGTTCTACAGTGGAGGGCTTTTGGATTAAATGGTTATCCGAAGTGTAATTTAAGGGTTCGAATAACTTACCTGGACGATGATCTAACCAGTTTACCTCCTCATGACCTTCAGTATCAGATGTATCGGATTTAGAGGGGTCACTGTCGTCTGTGCTGCCGTCGTTGCTGTCGTCGTCACTGTCGTGACAGGTCGATAGATGGCTGTCGTAGCAGTGACCAAATTTAATATCTCGGCAGCCTGTCCTGATGCAGGGGTAATCAAAGGTCACCTCGATGATGGCTTTGCATTCCTCGTCCACATCGGCATGTTTCATTGCTTGGAGAACATTCAACTTAATTTCTTGATCGTTCACGCGCATGGTGAGTTCTCCTTTTTCCACATCAATCAACGATCTTCCCGTGGCTAGGAAAGGTCGTCCGAGGATGACTGGTGCGTTCTCATCTGCCTCACAATCTAAAATAAGAAAGTCAGCAGGAAAGATAAGTTTATCCACTCTTACCAAAATATCTTCAATTTTTCCCTCGGGGTGAACGTAAGAGCGGTCGGCTAGCTGTAGGGTAACTGTCGTGGGCCGCGCCTTTCCAATACCTAGTTTCTGAAAAACAGATTTGGGCATTAGATTAACACTAGCACCTAGATCACAAAGTGCCTTACCCACAAATTTATTGCCGATTACGCAAGGTATGAGGAAGCTCCCTGGATCCTTCTTTTTCTGGGGTGGTTGTCGATGAAGAATACTCATGCAACCCTCTTGCATCCTTACCGTTTCAAATTCCCCAAGTTTAGATTTTTTAGACATTACATCCTTGAGAAATTTAGCATAACCGGGCATCTCCCTAACAGCATCTAACAACGGAATATTAATATGAACCTGTTTGAAAATATCATAAATTTTTTTGAGTTGAGATTCATGCTTAGCTTGTTGTATCCGTTGAGGGAAGGGTGGTGGGGGTCGATAATCAGCAATGCGTCCTTCCCACTGCATGCGAATCTGAGGGCGATAATCTTCCTTTTTCTCCTTTTTGGTAGCCGAAATGAGGTTCTTGAGTAGAGCAGCGAGTTTAGGTGTGCGGCTGATGATTTCAATGCATGATGATGCATTAATCCTCTGCTCTTATGTGTTATAAACAGGGGAGACATCTTCGGATGCCTTTGGTGTTGATCCAGGAGCTTAGATAGCGTTTCGGCGAGCAAGTGAAACGTAATCGGTGAGTGCGAATAGTTTTAGAAGTCCTTGAGGGACAAAGAAACAAGGTTTGGGAATTTAGGAAAGGTTTGAAACACCTTCCTAAGTCCGGAAGTAAGTATTGGCTAGATTGCTCTCTTATATGTGGTGGTTGCCCCTAAAATGCTTTTACATGCTTATGGTTTGAGATAGATAAATTCCTATTGTTTTTATGCATGATTTGTAGCATGAGATGATGCTTGAAATGATTTTATGAAATAACATGTTGCATTGATGAGTTTTGAGCTTTTGTTTTAAAGTATGGCAAATGTTATGGTTTTGAAATGAGTTGAGAAAGATTTGAGAATTGTTGCATGAAAAACAGTAGGTGAGATGATATTTTTGACATAATATATTGGCATAGAAGATAAGATACTTACCAGATATAATTGATCGATCAATAGGATGAGAGTGCACTATAAACTAAAAATTCGCACGTGCTCTTTGGTTAAATCCAAAGGGAGAGACCGATGATGGGCATTCCATCGGGTAGGACTTGGTGAAATACCCAAGCTTTGTGGCGATGAGAGATTCTGCCATGCGAGTACGGTGATGTGAGATTCCACCGGAAATTATGTTTACTAGACAAGTTAGTACGGTGATGTGAGATTCCACCGGAAGCGTCTAGTGGTTTGAGAATGATGTCCGCATATCCGAGTAATAATGAGATGTGAAATGCCAATATAATATATGAAAATGCTTTTGATTCACATGTACCTATTGTTGAGATGATTTATGCTATGAGAAATGCATATGAGATTTGTATATGAAATGTGTTGGTTTTCACAAGCATGTGTATGGCCTTGCCTTGAGATTTGCATTGGTTTAAATGCATGAGATAGAATTGAGGTACATGTGTTTCCAATGAAGAGTTGCTTTTGAAATGGTTTTCAAGCATGAGATGGAATGAACATGTTGTAGAAAAGGCTTTTGAGAAAGTGTTTTGAATAATGCATTATTGTGTTTGTTTTCTTTAGAGCATGCCTCACTAAGCAAATGTGCTTACGCTCTCTTTTACCAATAATGCAGATAATTGAGGTGTTTTGGGAAGCAAGAAGGATAAGAACATCCAAGGAATTGCAAAGCTCATGTATGGTGATGTTTTTATACACTTTAGTTTTGATATTTGGCAATGGGTCTTCCAGGTTAATTGGGAGATGTGTTTTGAACTCCCTAAGTTTGTGGCATGTTGCGTGTAAATAGTATATCGCAATTGTAGTGCAAGTGTACACGTCGCAAGTAATAAAGTGATACGAAGTATCGGATATCGTCTCCACAGGGATTGGGCTAATGACTTCACCTTGATTTACTGCACGAAGTAAAGGAAATATTTTAGAGAATTGTCACGAATAATAAAGTAAAACGTAAATAAAAAGATTGGGAAATCAAGATAGAAAGAATGGGCCGGTATTGAATTGCTCGGTAGTGTAGGTATTGAATTGCTTAGGATCTCCAGTTCTGTCGTCGCTCCCGTCGTCGACAGCACCTGTCGCGGCGTCTGTCCGTTAGCTGTTGCGGCAGCAGACACTAACTCAGTACTTCAAGCTTGGCAAGAATCCCAGATCTGCCTTGCCCTATCCCTAGGCACAAGTCTGTCGATGAACACGTCTTTGATGATACCTCCCGGCGTGAATCGAAGGATGAACACCGATGTGTATGAATTCTTCCTTAGCCACTTAACCTCGCCTTATCCCTAAGCACGAGATGGTTCAACTATAAGCTAGAGAACACGCTTTTATCTCTTTCGTATACTTAACTCTCCCGATGCTAAGTAAATAGATAACCTCACAATGCTCTCCCGATGCTCTTGCAAGATGTTAAAACCAAGATAAAAGAACTTGAAGTTTATTTTATTGAAACTGAAAAATCCTAAAACAAAGCAACCCTTGCAACTACTTTACAAAACAACCCGTAACCCTAGGGGGAATTTAGAACATGTCGGAGACAGGTTAATGGCAGGGTTTTTGGTTTCGGTTCTGGGGTAGTCGGCTATGCCCTAGGTTTAATCTATGCCCTTTATATAAGCTTTGGGCTCAAGTTATCTAAGGTAACAAGGATTACAACTTTAATTAAAAGTAAGATTCTAATAAAGATTAAATCTCTAAGGTATCCTACTTTCTAGCTGCCTCCTTGCTTTTAGGGATTTCCTCTCCTTTGAGCTTTGGCTTGACATATCTTTTGATCCGGGGCTTGGAAAATTATTTGGCTGCCACACGACAGACGAGCAGATTTTTCTCTATCTATCGATGTCCACTTCATTTTTCCTCTTCAATAATCTGCTGTCACCATGCTGTCGTGACGGGTCCATGACAGGTTCGTCATCTTCAGCTGTTTGATCAGTTTCGCCTTCCTGCTTATCTGCCCTTCGCCTGCCTTCATCGTCAACCTTGGCAGCTACCTGCAAAATACACCATCTTTTAGTAGAATCCGTGCCTTTTATATAATTGTGATATTTAATTAAAAACTATCCTAAATGCAATGCAATGATGCTTGAATGCAGCAGAAATATGGGTTAAAAGGGTGTAAATAATAGAACTTTTACGCACTCAACATGGCATGTTTGTGATAGCTTTTATGGGTTGTAAATGGTCCTAAAGGTTTGGTTTGAGGTTTGATAGCTTATATTGGTTTTGTGGCTAGGAAGCATGCATATAGATTGTGTGACTATGTGTTTGATGCCATGCTCTAGCTTAAGGTCCTTAAATATGATCTTTAGTGTCAGAATAGGTTGCTGATATGTTATGATGTTTTTTGAAGTATGTTTGAGTGTTTTTTGAAGTATGTTTGAGTGATTTAATAGATTGGTATGTTATGATGTTCTGAATGTTGTGGATGTAATTGCTTGAGCTTGGAATGTTCTTTTAAGTTGAAATTTGACAGAGAAGCATGTAATATGACTAATTTCATATTGGTAAACCTAAAATCTGCAAAGTCCTTATATTTTCTAAAAAATACTTTTTGGTCCCTAAAAGTGTGATTCATGCAATTGAGTCCCTAAATGTTTTCCGATCACTGTGCCCTTCTCTCAAATGAATCTTGAGTATTCACATAGGCTTAATATGTATATAGAAAAGATTAAAAAGAAGAAAAAAAGGGTCGTTAATCAAGGTTGACTTTCGGATTGTCTTTGGTTTTCCCCGTGTAATCTTCGTAGTTCGGGTCAAGCGTCTAGGCCGGGCTAAGAGGGTTACATTTGTTGGTATCAGAGCCAGGTTATCGAATAATTGGGGCTTGGTATGTGGTTATTGTATGTGGTTATGTATGATTGTGACCTTTCGGTGAAAGTATGGTGTATGAATATTGATGTATGATTCAATTGAGATGAATTTGTGATGCTATGATATGTCTGGAGTGTAGTTGGGGATCCCATTGCCATATCATTACTAATGAGAAGAAATGGTTTCAAAAAAATGAGCTTGAGTATTTGGATTACTTACCTTATTATGCCTAATTGAGTTTGTTGTATTTTTGTCAGTGCATTGTTTTTATTATGGGGCCACGTAGAGAGCTGAGAATCAATACTTGATCTATGGTTGAGAATGAGAATGTAGAGAATGCTGAGGATTTACCTCCTCCTCCCCCTGGTGGACCACCTGGTGGTGGTGGATCATGGGTTGGTGCTGCTGGAGTTGGTGCTGGGGTTGCTAGAACCGAGGGAGATCAGGGGCAAGCTGCCCCTGATATGATCATGTTAATACAAGCTATTGTTGGAGCTTTCCAGGTAGCAGTAGCTGGAGTTGGACCTCATGATGGTGCTAATGTGAGATTGTCGTTGGAGCGTCTCCCCAGTCTAGGAGGGACTGAGTTTAGAGGTTTGACACCAGAAGGTTCTGAGTCTTGGTTGGAGAGCACCAAGAGGATTCTTGGACAGCTGAACTACAACAATGTTCAGAAGCTGGGATGCATTGTGTCACTGCTGCATGGTGATGCGTATACGTGGTGGACAACCACTATTGCGGGAACAAAGGATGATGAAGTGACTTGGACATTCTTTTTTAATGCGTTCAAGCAAAAATATTTGGGAGTTCGCTACCTCGACGAGAAGAAGGGGGAGTTTATGTCCCTAGTGCAAGGGAGCATGTCTGTGGCTGAATATGAGATTCAGTTTGTTCGTCTTAGCCAATGTGCCTGAGTTGATCCCTAGTGAACAAGAAAGATGTGAACGGTTCTGTTATAGGCTGGTGGCGAACGTGAAAACCTATATGCTCGCAGCCAATTATACAGATTTCGATGTCTTGGTCACTAGAGCCAAGGACATTGAGTTGAATCTTGGTTTGGCGAGTCAAGCTGGAGGATCTAGCTCAGGGAAACGAGCTGCAGAACGCGATTATGGTAGAGATCGCAACAAGAGGCATAAGGATAGAAAGCCATATTTTGATGCTAGACGCGGGGGTGGTAACCCTGGAAGAGGTCAGCAAGGACCAAATGCTTTCTTGAGGACTCCTGAGTGTAACCGGTGTGGTAGGAGACACGCTGGTGAGTGTTGGGGTAACCTTGGTACATGCTGGAACTGTGGTAATCGGGGGCATATGAAGAAAGATTGTCCTCAGCCGCTGAGAGATGGACATGCTCCGGTGAGAGCAGCTGAGCCACGGAGAGGTCGTGGGCGCAGTCGTGGTAATTTCCAGCGTAGAGATGAAGGTGGAAGGAATGTGGCACATGTGGTGGCTGTCTAACCTGAGGGTGGCAGTCAAGCTAGAGTGTATGCCCACCGTGAGGGAAGGAATGACACGGACATGATCGCATATACCTTTACTTTGCAATCCCTGTCATTACTTTCTTTGATTAATTCTGGATCTACACACTCGTACATATTGAGTGAACATGCTCAAATGCTTGGTTTTCCTGTTGAGTCTTTGGATGTTGGTATGCGTGTGACTAGTTCCTTTGGTGAGACGGTTGTAACAAGAAAGTTGTATAGGAGATACCCTTTAAAGGTGCAAGATCATATGTTTCTTGTTGATCTTATGGAATTGCCATTCTATGGTTTTGATGTAATTCTTGGCATGGATTGGCTTGTTGAGCATAGAGTCGTTGTAGATTTCGAAAGTAAGCGAGTTTCGTTGAAACTTGCGGATGATTATAAGGTTGTAGTGGTGGGAGAAAATGTGAAGTTTCTAGCTAATGTGGTGTCTACGTTGGAAGCAAGTCGGATGTCGCGGAAAGGATGTGAGGCTTACCTAGCCTTTGTTATGAATCCCAGTTCAAATGAGGTTCCTGTTCAGGATATAAGAACTGTGTGTGAGTTCCTTGGAGTGTTTCCGGAGAAATTACCTAGTTTGCCACCTAGTCGAGAGGTTGAATTTGGAATCGAGTTGTATGAGAACACAACTCTAGTGTCCATTGCTCCCTATCGCATGGCACCCAAAGAGTTGAAGACGCAACTTCAGGAGTTGCTTGACCGTGGCTTTATTCGGCCTAGTGTGTCACCTTGGGGTGCACCGGTCTTGTTTGTGAAAAAGAAAGATGGCACGATGAGGATGTGCATTGATTATCGTCAGCTGAATAAGTTGATCGTCAAGAACAAGTATCCTTTGCCAAGGATTGATGATCTTTTTTATCAGTTTCGGGGAGCGACGATGTTTTCAAAGATTGATTTGAGGTTATGGTATTATCAGTTAAAGGTGAAGGATGGGGATGTGTCGAAAACAGCTTTCAGAACAATATACGGACATTATGAGTTCCTTGTGATGTTGTTCGGATTAACGAATGCTCCTGCTGCTTTCATGGACATGATGAATAGGGTGTTCCATGAATTCTTGGACAAGTTCATTGTGGTGTTCATCGATGATATCCTTGTGTACTCTCGTACTGGGAGGAGCATGAAGGTCATTTGAGGATTGTTTTGCAAGCGCTGTTGGAAAACCAGCTTTATGCTAAGCTGAGCAAATGTGAATTTTGGCTACATTAAGTTGTTTTCCTTGGTCACGTGGTTTCGGCTAAAGGGATTCGTGTTGACCCCCAGAAGGTTGAGGCGTTGATGAATTGGAAGCCTCCTAAGTCCGTTCATGAAGTCCGTAGTTTCCTTGGTTTGGCAGGATACTATCGGAGGTTTGTAGATGGATTTTCTAAGATTGCTGCCCCTTTGACGAAGTTGTTGCAAAAGGATGTTAAGTATGAGTGGACGGAAGCGAGACAGCAAGCTTTTGAGAAGCTAAAAGCAGCTTTGACACAAGCTCCTATCTTGGTTCAACCTGAATCAGGGAAAGAGTTTGTGGTGTATAGTGACGCATCCTATGCTGGTTTGGGGTGTGTGTTAATGCAAGAGGGTAAGGTGGTGGCTTATGCATCGCGACAGTTGAAAGTGCATGAGCGCAATTATCCTACGCATGATATTGAGTTGGCCGCAGTGGTTTTTGCTCTAAATATCTGGAGACATTATCTCTATGGTGAGAAGTGTACTGTGTACACGGATCACAAGAGTTTGAAGTATCTAATGTCTTAGAAAGAGTTGAATATTAGGCAACGACACTGGGTGGAGTTGCTTAAGGATTACGATTTAACGATCGAGTATCATCCGAGGAAGGCCAATGTTGTGGCCGATGCTTTAAGCAGGAAAGTGGCGGTAGAGTTAAGAGTGATGTTTGCTAGCTTGAGCATATCGCGAGATGGTGGTCTTGTTTCTGAATTGCAAGTGAAACCATCTTTGGTTCAGTTGATAAAAGACAAGCAGTTGTTGGATGATTCCTTGGTGCCACATGTTCAGGATATTGATGAAGATAGACCATCGAATTTCTGTTTTAATGATGATGGTGTTTTATGTTTTGGGAGTCGGATAGTGGTGTCAAATGATGTTGAGTTGAGGCGTATCATTCTGACTGAAGCTCATAGTAGTCCTTTTGCTATGCACCCTGGTAGTACAAAGATGTACCGTGATCTGAAGGATGAGTACTATTGGGTGGGATTGAAGAAAGATGTCGCTGAGTACGTGAGCAAATGTATGGTTTGTCAGCGGGTTAAAGCTGAGCATCAGTTTCCTTCAGGGTTGTTGCAGCCGTTAAGGATCCCTGAATGGAAGTGGGGAGGATTACCATGGACTTTGTGTCTGGTTTTCCGTTATCACCATCAAAGAAGAATTCTGTTTGGGTGATTGTGGATCGCCTTACGAAGTGTGCGTATTTCTTGCCTGTGCATACTACGTACACCTTGGATAAGCTTACGGAGTTGTACATTGTTGAGATTGTACGTTTGCATGGTGTAGAAAAATCTATAGTGTCAGATAGAGATCCGAGGTTCGCCGCAAGGTTTTGGGAGTGTTTGCATCAAGCATTGGGTACGCGGCTGAATTTCAGTACTTTTTATCATCCGCAGACGGATGGATAGTCGGAACGTGTTATCCAAGTGCTTGAGGATATGCTGAGGTGCTGTGTTATTGAGTTTCAAGGCTCTTGGGAGAAGCACTTGCCTTTGGTGGAGTTTGCTTATAATAATAGTTACCAGAAAAGTATTCAAATGGCACCTTATGAAGCTTTGTACGGGAGGAAGTGCATAACTCCTCTTTGATGGGCTGAAATGGGACGAAAGTTGGTCTCGATGCCGGCTTTGTTGAAAGGAACCACTGAGAAGGTGAAGCTCATTTGTGAGCGGTTGAAGGTAGTATCGGATCGGCAAAAGTCTTACGCGGATTTGAAGCGTAAGGAGATAGAATTTGCGGTAGGTGACCGTGTGTTTTTGAAAGTTTCACCTTGGAAGGAGGTGATGAGATTTGGCCGGAAGGGCAAGTTGAGCCCAAGGTACATTGGACCATACGAGGTGATAGAACGTGTGGGTCCTGTTGCTTATAAGCTGAGGCTACCTCAAGAGTTAGAAAAGATACATAATGTGTTTCATGTATCCATGCTTCGGAGGTATAGATCGGATCCTTCGCATGTTATGCATGTGGAGGAAGTTGAGTTGAATCCAGATTTAACATATGATGAGGAACCTGTTGGGATTTTGGATTCGGATAGTAAGGTTCTTCGTGGTAAGACCATTGAGCTGGTCAAGGTGTTGTGGAGACATCGTAGTGTTGAGGAAGCCACGTGGGAAAGGAGGGAAGACATGAAGAAGCAATTTCCTTACCTTTTTCCTCCAGGTAAATTTTGAGGACAAAATTTCTTAAGAGAGGGAGAGTTGTAATGCCCCAAATTCGGGCCTATATGTTTTAGAGTTCGAATCGGACCGGTCGAGAACGGTTCGAATCTTAAAGGGAGATTTAGGGAACACCTAGTTCAGGATGCTTTAAAAATATTAAAAAATATCTAAAAATCCACATTTATTATATGAATGAATGTGGTGAAAACAATTTTACAAAATAAGGTTTGTAAATACTACATTTCGGTGTAGTGACCAAATTGTAGTTTTTGCAAAAGTTAAATGGTGACTGTTTTGTAAAGGATTGAAACTTTGAATTTTTAAGGAGCTAATTTTAACGAAATGTTTTTAATCAGATTTCTTCTTATTTTGGGTGATTTTAATAATGTTTTAATTAAAGGAAATAAAGATTGATTAAAGGAAAAACTATCTTTGACTTTTCAAAACTACCTTGTGTCAATTTTCCCTCATTTCATTTTCTCTCAATTTCTTTTCAGCCAAACACATTTCCTCCATCAATTAGCCTTCTATTTTCATTCCTTTTGATGAGAATTCAATCTCCTTTTGATTCCTAATCTTTTCCTCACCAAATCCTCTTGTTTTCACATTGGATTTTCAAGAAAACTTGCCCAAATCAAGGAGAAATCAGCCATTAGAGGTAAGCTTTGTCCTTCTCCTCTAATGATCAGTTCTTTACTGAAATTCCCAAATTATCAATTCTTTGTTAATGATTTTTGAGTTGTTTTAATGTTAGAAACAATAAATTGTATTAAAACTCAAGGTTTTTTGGAGAGATCTTAATGATTTTCGTGGTTGATGGTTAGGCTCTGTTTTGAGTTTGTTTTCTAATGTATTTTGGATGTTAATTGATGTTATAAATGAGGTTTTATCAAAAAATCTCGAATAGGTTTGGATTCTTAAGTTTTGCATGCTAGAATGGTGGTTTTTGGGGTGGTTTTGGTGTTCTGTCATAGCTGGAGGTATAAGGACGACTTTGTGGTGATTTTTTATGTTGATTGATGTTTAGAAGTGGTAGATCTTGGCTGGGCTTTGTTTTGGAAGAGTTTGGAGATGATTTCGGTTGTTTTTTGGTAGCCGAAATGAGGTTCTTGAGTAGAGCAGCGAGTTTAGGTGTGTGGCTGGTGATTTCAATGCATTATGATGCATTAATCCTCTGCTCTTATGTGTTATAAACAGGGGAGACATCTTCGGACGCCTTTGGTGTTGATCCAGGAGCTTAGATAGCGTTTCGGTGAGCAAGTGAAACGTAATCGGTGAGTGCGAATGGTTTTAGAAGTCCTTGAGGGACAAAGAAACAAGGTTTGGGGATTTTGGAAAGGTTTGAAACACCTTCCTAAGTCCGGAAGTAAGTATTGGCTAGATTGCTCTCTTATATGTGGTGGTTGCCCCTAAAATGCTTTTACATGCTCATGATTTGAGATAGATAAATTCATATTGTTTTTATGCATGATTTGTAGAATGAGATGATGCTTGAAATGATTTCATGAAATAACATGTTGCATTGATGAGTTTTGAGCTTTTGTTTTAAAGCATGGCAAATGTTATGGTTTTGAAATGAGTTGAGAAAGATTTGAGAATTATTGCATGAAAAATAGTAGGTGATGTGATATTTTGACATAATATATTGGCATAGAAGATAAGATACTTACCGGATATAATTGATCGATCAATAGGATGAGAGTGCACTATAAACTAAAAATTCGGACATGCTCTTTGGTTAAATCCAAAGGGAGAAACCGATGATGGGCATTCCATCGGGTATGACTTGGTGAAATACCCAAGCTTTGTGGCGATGAGAGATTCCACCATGCGAGTACGGTGATGTAAGATTCCACCGGAAATTATGTTTACTAGACAAGTTAGTACGGTGATGTGAGATTCCACCGGAAGCGTCTAGTGGTTTGAGAATGATGTCCACATATCTGAGTAATAATGAGATGTGAAATGCCAATGTAATATATGAAAATGCTTTTGATTCACATGTACCTATTGTTGAGATGATTTATACTATGAGAAATGCATATGAGATTTGTATATGAAATGCTTTGGTTTTCACATGCATGTGTATGGCCTTGCCATGAGATTTGCATTGGTTTAAATGCATGAGATAGAATTGAGGTACATGTGTTTCCAATGAAGAGTTGCTTTTGAAATGGTTTTCAAGCATGAGATACAATGAGCATGTTGTAGAAAAGGCTTTTGAGAAAGTGTTTTGAATAATGCATTATTGTGTTGGTTTTCTTTAGAGCATGCATCACTAAGCAAATGTGCTTACGATCTCTTTTACCAATAATGCAGATAATTGAGGTGTTTTGGGCAGCAAGAAGGATAAGAACATCCAAGGAAGTGCAAAGCTCATGTACGGTGATGTTTTTATACACTTTAGTTTTGATATTTGGCAATGGGACTTCAAGGTTGTAATTGGGAGATGTGTTTTGAACTCCCTAAGTTTGTGGCATGTTTGTGATGGCTTTTATGGGTTGTAAATGGTCCTAAAGGTTTGGTTTGAGGTTTGATAGCTTATATTGGTTTTGTGGCTAGGAAGCATGGATATAGATTGGGTGACTACGTGTTTGATGCCGTGCTCTAGCTTAAGGTCCTTAAATATGATCTTTAGTGTCAAATTAGGTTGTTGGTATGTTATGATGTTTTTTGAAGTATGTTTGAGTGGTTTAATAGGTGAAAAACTAGAAATTTCTGCTGTCACAGGGCAGGGTGTATCGAAATACCCTTAACTGTTTCGAAACGGGGGCCTATGATGGCCATAGCATTTCGGAACAGCTGAAGGTGTTTCGGAACATTTTGGTTATTGGAGACGCCTGTTTCGATACCGGTCTCGGAACACACCCGAGTACCGAAACGGTCAACCCCGTTTCGGTACGGGTGTTCAGGAACGAAGATTGGTGTTCCGAAACGGATGACTGTTGGATGATGATTTTGAATTGTTTTAAGTTTCCATGTTTTACGTTTTAGTCCTGAATGTTGTGGATGCAATTGCTTGAGCTTGAAATGTTCTTTTAAGCTGAAATTTGACAGAGAACCATGTAATATGACTAATTTCATATTGGTAAACCTAAAATCTGCAAAGTCCTTATATTTTCTAAAAATTACTTTTTGGTCCCTAAAAGTGTGATTCATGCAATTGAGTCCCTAAATGTTTTCCGATCGTTGTGCCCTTCTCTCAAATGAATCTTGAGTATTCACATAGGCTTTATGTGCATATAGAAAAGATTAAAAAGAAAAAAAGGGTCTTTAATCAAGGTTGACTTTCGAGTTGACTTTGGTTTTCCCCGTGTAATCTTCGTAGTTCGGGTCAAGCGTTTAGGTCGGGCTAAGGGGGTTACAGTAGTTCGTTTCCTCTTCATAATATATGTTAGCATCCAGAAAAACCATAACACATAAATAATTGAGTCTGACAAATTGAAACTTACCCATGCTTAAAATCGTGCTGTGAAGGTGGGGTTTTTTTTCACTTTTCAATAGCGTTCTTGTCATATGACGTACATAGTACGCATGATATGCATAAAGACGTGTCCAACGACTTCTTGGTCATTCAATTGTTGTTATGATGCATTTCCCTCTATCAGGTATCAAGCAAACTCTATCTTTTAAGATGACATGCTCACATAAATTACTCAAAAAGAAAAGCCAAGACTTCGTCGACTCTATATCAACAATTGTGAATGCAATCGGAAAGATATTTTGATCACCATATTGTCCAATGGAAATCAACATTACATGCTTGTATCTTCCATATAATCATGTGCCATCGACTTGAACCATACATTTGCAGAAATAAAAGCCTTCAATGCATGGCTTGAACGCCCAAAATAGTCGGTGGAATATTTGCATCCCTTCAAGAGGTTGACCTTATCAGTTGCACGCATCCAAGGTTTTATACCTCAAAATGGTCCCCAGAATGAAATACAACATTGCTTGTAATAAAGCCGGTAGCTCATTGTACAATTTACCGTAATTAGCGTACACCTTTTTCATTTCCTTATCCCTTGAATGCCAACCCTTGTCGTATTCTATTTGACATCCAAATTGTTGCTTAATAGATTTCATAATCATTGAAATAGAAACCCTTGGATTTGCTTCAACTAACATATTCACGTGGTGACACATTACATTCAAGTCTAATTGGCAGCAATATTGGTTGATGCTATTCTGTAAACATGTGTAATGACCATTGTACTTTATAATTTCACAAGCATTTTTCCTCTGAATTTTAGACACTCGGATCTTCCAATTACAATCTTCTCCATATCTTACACATTTTGCAAACAGAGTTCTCTGACTAGATTCTTTAACAATAAAGTCCATATGTGTTCTGATGGAATACTTTGTGATTGCTGATGTAGCTTCTTCCTTTTTTTCTTTAAATTGAATCCCAACCAATAATTCATCATAAGGATCCAAACTTAATTGTGGCATAACCGAGATTTTAGATACCCTCATCTTATTGTAATCTATTAAATTCATGTGAGAGGGAGGTTCATACCAAGTAATGTCATCCTCGGCCGAAACAAATTCACCATTACCAAAAACAGGCTCATCACCAAGGTCATCACTAATCAAATTGGGATACATGGTTTCTTCATCTTCGCTAGAATGAGAAAGCTTTTCTCCCCCATTGACCTCAAAGATTTTTAATGTCAACGCCAACACTCGGATCAACAGTTGATTTTGGAAATTGTATGCTGATCGGCCTATATGATATTGCGCATGTCAAAGGCCCGACATATAGATGAAATGCACTCGATGTCTCACTTTCCAACATCGCGACAAAACTGTCTCTAGACCTATATGTCTGGTCCTCAGTCCCACTACTGAAACCCATTTGAGAAGAATTTCTAAGTACTTTTTTGGATGAGCCGGGAACGTCATCTCCCACGCACCTCAACATACAACTCAACACTTCAAATATTTGTTGAATCATGCTCTACAATCATGATTCCAACATCAGTATCATCTTGAAGAGCTATTGCAAAATATTTGACTAGATTGTGATATGTCTTCCATCTGTGTCGCAAACCATCAATCTCAACTCAAATTTTTCATTTCTATCTCACGCTTCAGTTCTCGAATGGGTAATTCTCTTTGCAAACATCATCTTTGTAGGGCTTTTGGATTCGAATACAACCTCAATCTCATTTTTCACAATTTAGCCATTGTAATGGACAATCGTCATAAACATATTGTTCATCTTCTCTACAAGTTCAAAAACATATATATTTTGAATCACAATACACAAATCAAAATACAATACTATTAGCATACTAAATTTTAAATTATTGTCACTAATAATGGAATTATTTTTGAATATATGAACATACGTACTTACTTACGAAATTATTTTTTTCTTCAATTACCATATATTTTTAAAATATACTAATTTAGAAAAACATATCGATTTGCACTATTAATCAATAAATAGAAACTAATTTGTTTTTTCTTCATTTATCATACTATTATACTATATTATTACGATTTTTTTCTACCATCTACTTCAAAGCCACTAAAATCTTAAACAATAAAATTATAAATGGATATCTACATATAACAACATTCTAAAATAAAATTAATTATAACTCCCTAACTAACCATCTATATATTAAAAAAATTAAAAATTCAACTTACTATAATTTCTTCAAAATTTCCTCCTCCTCTTTCTTCTTTTTCTTTCTTTTTCTTCTTATTCTTTACTCAAATTATTTTCTTAGATTTTTTTTCACATTTTACCTTCAACCTCACCTATTTAACACAAAAAAAAAACAACACACTAAAAAATACAAAAAAATCGTTACCTACCCAACCCTCTCTTTTAATAACCATTTAATATTCAAATTCCCCTACCACCCTATTCTCAACCCTATTTAACACAATTTTGAACACCACCCCAACACCTCATTCTCGAAACACCACTGCAAGCATGCTTGCCACCCTACATGCAGCAAGATTCCCTACATGTTGGCAGGAATCCTGCACCCCACCCTCGCGCCTGCCACATTACTAAAATTGTTCATAGCTAGAAAGAAAGCATTATGACTTCTTGCTACTGTAGCAAGACAGACTACTTTCAATCCGACTTCAACTTGTGTAGTTTTTTTAATGCAAAAAATTAGAAAAACTTTAGCAGGATGGATCTAAAGGAATTCGACTTCACAAGCATTGTTCAAAGTGCATTAGATTGAAAAATATTTGGATCAGTGTAATAGATTGGAAAATTTTCTTTTCAACTACAATATTCTCCTAATTTCTCCACTCATGATAGCATGTCCTAGTTTTCTATGCCACAACCAAGCATCATGCTCATCTTTAGCAACTAAAGCATAAATTAGAAACATCAATATCATCTAAATGCATCATGTAGATATTTTCTATCTTTGACCTACAAGCATAATCATGTTAAATGCAACGCCAATAATTTTCATTTATTAGATTCAAATATAACATTGTATCATTTATCAAAAATTTGACTTATGCTTAAAATATTATGTTTTAAATCATTGACGTGTATACTCATTTTCAATGAGTATAGAAGAGTGATTTTCAATAGAGGCAATTCCATCAATGTGGCCTTTAGAGTTGTCAGAAAAACACATAACTCCTCTACTCTTTAGCTTTATCTCTATGAGCCGACTCTTGTCACTAATCATGTGTCTCGAGCATCGACTATCAAGGAATCACGAATTTGAACTTGCATTTTGGGCCTTACAGTAATGCTCCTCCTACAAACATAGAATTATGTCTTGATTTTTTGTACCAAAATTTTTTTGGGCCCATAAGTATTAGCTCCCAAAATTTTCATCCCCTTAGGGATCTATTAAACAATTAGGTCATTATTTTTAGTGACAATGAGTTTCTTAGGAACTCAAACAATCTTAATTACCTTTGCATTAGAGGCTTTATGGGGGACTCTATGTTTGTAACCATTAAAGTTTCTCTTTACATATTTGGGCTTTGAATTTTCCTTTTTTTTCAAAATGTTTAGCTCCAATTTTTTTTCAAAGAAACTTTAAGATCATCAACCTCCTTTTGAAGATCATCATGTACTCTTTAAAGTAGGTTATGCAAGCCTTGATTTTTCTTTTCAAATTCTTTTTCTTTTGCTTGCATATCCTCAAACTTCCTTTCAAGTTCCATTTTAATTTTGGAAAAAGATTCATTTTCATTTTGCAAACCCAATATGGTTTTATTATTTTTCAAAGTGGACTATTAAAATTCCAAAACAACTCATTATATGCCTCTTGAAGCTCATCAAATGTAAATTCAAATGAAGATGGATTAGTGGTTACCTTAGGATCCTCCTCAAGTGTCATGAGACATAGATTGACTACCTCTTGCTCTTCCTCATCGGATGTGTCTTCATCACTCAAAGTAGCCATGTGAGCTTTTTGCTTCTTCTTCCCAAAGCTCTTATTCTTTAATCGGGGACACTCGAATTTGATGTGTCCCGACTTCTTACACTCATAGAAAATGATTTGGTCTTTTTCCTTATCTTTAGGTTCATTCTTGAAGCCTTCTTTTCTTTGAAACTTTCTTCCGTTATTGGACTTCATGAACCTTGTGAATCTCTTGGCAAGCATAGTCATTTCTTCATCTTTCTCTTCACTAGAATCATTCTCCTCTATGGTGGATTTAAGATCGATTCTAACTTTCTTCTTCTCAACCTCCTTCTTTTCATATTTCTTCTTCTCATCTTCTTTCTTTTCTTTCCCTTTAACTCATGAGTGAGCAAAGATCCAATGAGTTCATCTAGCTTGAAAATCTTCAAATTTTTATCTTCGATAATGGTCGTCTTCGACGATTCCCATGATTCGGGAAGAGAGTAGATTAGCTTTTTTACAAGCTTCTCTTCCTAAATCACTTCTCCGTAGCTCTTTAATCCATTGAAAATAATAGAGAAGTGATCGGACATGGATTTGATATCTTCATTCAGGTCCATCTTGAAGTTCTGGTAGAGAAGATTGAGGAGGCCGATCTTAGCCTCCTTTACTTCATTTGTTCCCTCATGAGTCATTTCAAGTTTTTCGTATATCTCTTTAGCGTTGGAGCGAGATGAAACATTTTCGTATTCGTCTGGGCTAAGTGCACAAAATAATATGTGCATGAATTTAGCATTGGTTTCGAACATCTTTTTTTCTTCATCGCTTATTGTCCTCATCTTGGTAGATGGAGTAGTGTGGTCTTTCATGATGCTCTTCCAAGCACTAAGATGAAAAGTTAGGATGAATAGATTCATTCTATTCATCCAATAAGATTAATTAGCTCCATTGAAGAATATAGGCTTGTTGGTAGGTTAGGAGTCACTCCAAGACTCAAAATTTGACGAGGAAGCCATGAATGACTATATGTCGATTCTAATCTTCTAAGATCTTCTCATAAGGTTGTAAGACCTTCAATTGAGTCTCGCTATGATACAAATTGTGGAGTTAATCAAACAATTAAAATTGGCCAAGAGGGGGTGAATTGAAAATTTAAAAAGATTTGGAAGGAAAGAGCAAGAATAAAAATTACAAGAGAGATTTAGAGTGGTTCAACTCCCTGAATGAAGTCTACATCCGCTACCTTAGCTACCACACTAAGGATTTCACAAATTCACTCATTTTTCTTTCCTTTAAGGAAAAGGAGTAACCTTACAACACTCACCAAGCTGTATACCTCAAAATCTTGTGAGACCCTTTCCCAAAGATACAAACAAATAAGCAAACTCAACAAACCTCACAAGGTGGATGTTTGCACTAATTTAGCTCTCTCTTACACCCCCAAATACTTGAAAAGAATCAATACAATAAGAACACTCAAGTGTTTTTACAAAAAAAATATGAAATGAAGCTCAAGTAGACTTTGGATATTGCTTGAATGCTTTTGGATAGTTGTCTTGTTATTGAAAAAGCTTTGGAGACGTGTTTGTATACCCTCTCACTAATTTCTAACCGTTTGGGTAGTTGGGGAATTGAATATAGCCATTGTAAAGTCTTTTTCTCGCAATAAATGATGTCTAGCAATTGTGGGTATGGGTACGCAAAAACCCGTATTGGTACCTCCCTATAGAAGAAATAGCGGTTAGTAACATGGAGTACTAGTACACAAGGTCGCGTATCGTTACAGAATAAGGGGTATTAGTACCAAAATTGCTCACTAAAAAAATTATGAAGAGCTTTGTGTATTGGTATGCCCGAGGTCGTATCGGTACTCAGTGTAAAAACTATACAATTGTCATCAGACCATATCGGTACGAGGTTCACCATACCGGTACTCACTGAGTTGAAAAAATTCAAAGGCTCCAGGGTGTATCAGTACGGAGTCCACCGTACTGGTATTGACCAAGCATTCGTAAAGAAATAATTAAAGAATCGTACTAGTACGCAAAAGGTTGTACTAGTGCTCGTTAACAATTTTGGAAAACATATTCAAAAATCTAGACCAGTACGCAATGGGTCGTACTGGCATTCACTGACCAAAATGGTCTCTTGTGTACGAAAATACTTAAAAAAAACTTAGGAAAATTGAAATTTAGAAGTGGATTGCCTTATAAATTATTTTAGCATTAAAGTTAGTCAATTTTGTCTGAATTCTTGTTATTATGTGAGTAATTTCAAATACCTTAAAAATTGATTTATTATCTTATAATACTTGTTATATCAAAATCATAGAACATGAAATATAATTTTGGTTTTATTTCTACTCTAATACAAGGATGATTCCATTGAAAATTTGTTCAAAGAATATTAGTAGGGTTATCATAACCAAATACAATTGAAAATATATTTTAATTTTTTATATTTATAACTTTTTTGTTATTTTTAATTTTACGTTTTTATTTAATTATTTAACTCATTATAGTGTTTTTATTTTAATTTAAGAATATTTAAATATTAATTAAATATATATTTTTTAAATTTAATATTCCTTAATTTTTTAGCTTAAAGATGAAATAAGTTATTTACATTTCAATTAAAATTAATTATGCTTGTGTACTCGGTAAAAAAAATTAATTATGCCCTTAAACTCGGGTAAAATTAGGGATGGGCATGTGACCTGGACCCGACAGGTTACGACTCGATCCAGCTCGATCGGGTTGGATATTTTAATGAGAAAAATAGGTTTAGGTCGAGTCGGAACGAGCTTTTATTAAGGATAAATACGGGTCGGGTTCAAGTTTAGGGTGGGAATATCCGATTCGACCCGTCTCGGAACTAATTATGTAATTTTCCCTTAAGTTTTTTTAGGGACATTTTTAATAATACCCCCTCTTTATATATTTTTTATAATTAGGTCCTTAAATTAAATTTTTATTTACAATTTAATCCTTCAAATTACATTTTTTTACAATTAAGTCCCCAAAATTATTTTTTTCAATTAGGTCCCTAAAATTAATTTATTTTCTATAGGTCAGGGTCGGGTTTAGTATATTTATTTTCGGGTCAGATTTTTTAAAGAACATGTTTGGGTCGGGTGCGGGTGGGCTAAAAACCCGACTCGTGCCCTTCCCTAGGTAAAATGTCAATTCAGACCCTCCGCCATATCATCATCAAACGTGGACCGTCACGCTTGTACAATGGACCACTATTGCGTGTAAAATAGTCTATCGCAATGGTAGTGCAAGTGTACACGACGCAAGTAGTAAAGTGATACGAAGTATCGGATATCGTCTCCACAGGGATTGGGCTAATGACTTCACCTTGAATTACTGCACAAAGTAAAGGAAATAATTAAGAGTTGTCACGAGAATAATAAGATAAAAACGTAAATAAAAGGATTGAGTTATCAAGATAGAGAGAATGGGCTGGTATTGAATTGCTCGGTAGTGCAGGTATTGAATTGCTTAGGATCTCCAGTTCTGCCGTCGCTCCCGTCGCCGACAGCACCTGTCGCGACGTCTGTCCGTTGGCAGTCGCGGCAGCAAACACACCAACTCCGTACTTCAAATTTGGCAAGAATCCCAGATCTGCCTTGCCCTATCCCTAGGCACAAGTCTGTCGATGAACACGTCTTTGATGATACCTCCCGGCGTGAATCGAAGGATGAACACCGATGTGTATGAATTCTTCCTTAGCCACTTAACCTCGCCCTATCCCTAGGCACGAGATGGTTCAACTATAAACTAGAGAACGCGCTCTTATCTCTTTCGTATACTTAACTCTCCCGATGCTAAGTAAATGGATAACCTCACAATGCTCTCCCGATGCTCTTGCAAGATATTAAAACCAAGATAAAAGAACTTGAAGTTTATTTTATTGAACTTGAAAAATCCTAAAACAAAGCAACCCTTGCAACTACTTTACAAAACAACCCGTAGCCCTAGGGGGAATTTAGAACATGTCGGTGACGGGTGGACGGCAGGGTTTTGGTTTCGGTTATGGGGATATCGGTTATGCCTCTAGGTTAAATCTATGCCCTTATATAAGCTTTGGGCTCAAGTTATCTAAGGTAACAAGGATTACAACTTTAATTAAAAGTAAGATTCTAATAAAGACTAAATCTCTAAAGTCTCCTACTTTCCAGCCGCATCCCTATTTTGTGGGAATTCCTTTCCTTGAGCTTTGGCTTGACATATCTTTTGATTCGGGGCTTGGAAAATTATTTGGCTTCCACACGACAGACGAGCAGATTTTTCTCTATCTATCGAGGTCCACTTGATTTTTCCTCTTCATAAGTCTGCTGTCACCTTGCTGTCGTGACAGGTCCATGACAGGTTCGTCTTCTTTGGCTACTTGTCCCGTTCCGCTCTTCTGCTTATCTGCCCTGCGCCTGCCTTCATCTTCTAATATGACAGATACCTGCAAAAATAGCCATCTTTTAGTAGAATCCGTGCCTTTTATATAATTGTGATGTTTTATTGAAAACTAACCTAAATGCAATGCAATGATGCTTGAATGCAGCAGAAATATGGGTAAAAAAGGTGTAAATAATAGAACTTTTGCACACTCAACACACCCCCAAACTCAAGTTTTTGCTTGTCCTCAAGCAATCAAGACTTAAAGGAAAAATGAAAATTTTTGTGTTGGCCTTCAAACAGTGAACTGTCCCTTACCCGTCGCTCATTCTCTATGGCGGCAGCAACCTGTCGGAAAGGTTAGGATCTGTCCGGAATCTCCCAATAGCTCTCGTGCAGTGTGTGCATGCTTGTGAACAGTTATATGCTAAGACTCTCTTAGTTTCACTAGAATATTCAACTTCTTTAACTCGAATTTTTATGCCAAAGTTTATTTTTTTAGAAGGCATATTTTCATGCTTCTTTTCTTCTATTTTCAAGTTAAGTTTTTCTAGAGCCAGTTTTGGGCACCTCTAGTTAGCTTCCTAGAGCCGGTTTCGGGCACCTCTAGGTTTTTAATTTTCTTTTGCTAAACTTCTTTCCTAGAGCCAGTGTTAGGCACCTCTAGGGGCTATCCAAGTTCTAAGCTTCCTATTCTAGTTTGGCTAAAAGAAATCTAAGCAATATAACAGTCACAAAAGTGTTTAAGTTTTCAGAACTATAGAAAGGCTCTAAACTTTTCCTTAACCTGTCCTAAAGATGCTGCCACGACAGAGCCGTCATGACAGGTAAGTTAACTCCACAGTTTTAAGCCAACAATTTTAAAGTTTCTGATTTTTTTTAAAAGATAAATTAAATAAATAATAAGACACAAATAATTAATAAAAGATGTACTAAGACTCCATTAGAATGGAGGGTTGCCACCCCCAAACTCGAGGGTTGCATTGCCCTCAATGCAAAATGACACAAAAATTGAAGAAAGACAAGATAAATAAAAGTACATCACAAAAATATAAGGGCAGGCAGCAATAAGAGGAGAAAAAGAAATAAAAACTTAAATTTTATTCGCTGTCCTCGCTGCTGCTGCTGACGCGGATCTGATGGCGGCGTCTGCGTTGTGGAGGTGGCTGGGCAGGTTCCGGAGCAGGTTGATCAGCAGGTTCTTCATCCGGTTGGGGGACAGGGTCGTCAGCAGGTTGAAGGGCAGGTGGCTCCACTAGCCTGATGTCGGAACTGCTGCTGCTGTCCCATGAGCTGCTGGTTATGATGGCTTTGGACAGCCTTCTCTTGTTTGCCACGTGCTTAATGCGTTTGACTCGCGTGAAGTCGCTCTCCAGATTCCGTCGGACAAGAGGGCTGTCATCAGTGGCAGCTCGCTTGGTTCCTCGAGGGGAGGTGTCTGTCGGTGGGCTGCCGGCTGCCGTCGGGGCAGGGGATGGTGTGGAAGTGGCAGATTGTGTATGGGGAGAGACAGGTGGTGTGGGAGTGGGGGAGGGGATATTGAAATAATGGGCGGGGAAGGTGGGGAAGATGACATCCGGAAAATTCAAAGTATTAGTGATGAAGTTTACCGTTGCATTTGAGAAGTCACGGATGAAAGTCATCAAACCCATCTGGCGCTCCTCTACCCTCAGGATGGCAGCAAGGATGTGGGCGTTCTGATCTGCCGGAGCGGTGTTGGTGGCAGCTTCTGGGGCAGGTTCGGTGGCTGGTTCATCATCGGACTCAGCAGGAGGGGCGTTTGGATCGAAGGCGTTGAGGGGCGATACGACTATGATCTCCATGAGGCTGGAGATGTTGTTGTCTGTCCATCCGCTGCCCGTCTTGATTTTGTCTGAAGGCTCCTCCAGTACGGCAGCGCAGCGGCAGAGGGCGGTGATAGTGAACGGCAGGCAGAGTCGTGAGTCCGAGCGGAAGGCACAATCAAGGATGCTGTCCCGCATGTACCTGCCCACATTGATGGGCATGTCGTGCATAATGGAGTGGATAAGGGCCAGCCGCTGTCGGTTGACTGTTGTATGGTGGGACGAAGGCAGGATACGCTTTTTGATAAAAGCGTTCCATAGTTTTGCCTCAGGGAGTAGCTGCCCCCTATTGACAGAGTGGGGGTTCTTCTTACTGGTGCTCCATGTCGTTCCAGCCTCTGTCAGCTCCCTCATGACAGCATCATGTCCAGCAGTGTCGAGGGTGTCCCAAAATTGTTGGTGAGCATCATCATTGGGGCCAAAGAAGAGGCCGAACACATGGTTGATGCTGCTAGCGCTGAAGGGAACTGTCACTCCTCGGACGGTGACAGATGTCGCCGTCTTGCTTTCGATCGCCGCATAAAATTCCCGGACCAAAGTATCATTAAGCTCCGCCGGCTGCTCGGCAAAGTCCTCCCATAGTTGTGCCGTTATGGCCTTCATAATGAACGGCCGGAGTCCAAAAAGAGGTGCATCTCTGTTGTAAATGAAGCCACGCTCCTCCCATAGCTCCTTTTTGGTGAATGGCGATGCTGCTGCTGAAGAAGAAGCGGCAGCAGTGTTTTGACGGGTTTGTCGTGAGGACATTTTGGTTGCAAAGGCTGAAAAAAGAAAATAGATAAAACTAGAGGAGAATAACAAGAGAGAAAAATCGGAAGTGATGAAAAATGAAAATGGGAAGGGGTTTATATAGCTGTTGGGTATCTGCCCATTTAATGCCGCAACGGCAGGCGGGAATAACGGGGCGGCAGATTGAATGTAGCGTGTCTGACGCGTCTGACATGCATTAATGCGTCTGTTGTGCGTCTGTCGCACGCTTCTGCGTCTGCTGTGCGTCTGTTGACAGCCTGTCAAATCCGTCTGCGCCGGCAGCCGAAACGACAGGTTACCATAAATGGGCTTTATTGGGCTGGTGGATGAGCGGTGGGCTTGGGCCACTTCTTCTTTCTCACTTGACTCCTTTATTTCCTAAAAACTGAAATTATAAAAACAAAACATTATTCGAATAAAATAAATCTAATTCCTAATAAATAATGTTAATAATAAAAATAAAAATAAAAATAAAAAATTAGGTTAAATTAGGGATGCCTTGTGGGGCATCACCTAAAGTAACCACTTCCTGTATTCCTGGGGCTTCAGTCCCTTGATAGTGCTTGAGGCGTTGTCCATTGACTTTGAATTGGTGCCCGTCCTTTAGTGATTGAATTGTAATGGCACCATGGGGAAAAACTTGAACTACTTGGAACGGGCCAGACCATCTAGATTTGAGCTTCCCTGGAAAGAGTTTCAACCTAGAATTAAACAACAACACAAGCTGCCCTGGGCAGAACTGTCGTGGCAGCAACTTCTTGTCATGCCACTTCTTAGTCTTTTCCTTGTAAATCCTTGCATTGTCGTAGGCCATTGTCCGTATTTCATCGATCTCATTCAAATCTAACAGCCTTTTCTGGCCTGCCTTGTCCAAGTCCATGTTTACTGCCTTGATCGCCCAATATGCCTTGTGCTCTATCTCGACAGGCAAGTGACAGGTTTTCCCATAAATCAAACGGTATGGAGACATGCCCAATGGAGTCTTGAAAGCTGTTCTGTATGCCCATAATGCATCATTCAGAAGCAAAGACCAATCTTTACTAGTTGGTTTAACCATTTTTTCAAGAATGTTCTTCACTTCCCTATTGGATATCTCAGCCTGTCCATTGGTCTGTGGGTGGTATGCTGTCGCGATCCTGTGCTTGACACCATATTTTCTCAAGGCGGCAGCAATTACCCTGTTGTCAAAATGTCTCCCTTCATCACTGATAATCGCCCTAGGGATGCCAAATCTAGAAAAGATGTTTTTGTGCAAAAACTTTTGGACCGTTTTGGCATCATTCTTTTGAGTTGCGATTGCTTCTACCCACTTGGAGACATAATCCA